>CM036882.1:42558022-45058022 GCA_020796165.1 Pantala flavescens
AAAATATTAGTTTTCGAAAAAAATAATCGCTTCTGAGAAGAATATTAGTTTTGGACAAAAACAATCGTTTCTGACAAAAATAGTAGTTTTGGGCAAAAATAATCGCTCCTAACAAAAATATTAGTTTTGAACAAAATAATCGTTTCTGACAAAAATTTTAGTTTTGGACAAAAATAATCGTTTCTGACAAAAATTTTAGTTTTCGACAAAAATAATCGTTCATGACAAAAATATTAGCTTTCGACAATAATAATCGTTTCTCGCATAGATTTTAGATTTGGACAACAATAATTGTTTCTGACAAAATTTTTAGTTGGTGACAGAAATAATCGTTTCGGACAAAAATTTTAGTTTTGAACAAAAATAATCGTTTCTGAAAAAAATTATAGTTTTGGACAAAAATAATCGTTTCTGACAAAAATATTATTTTTGGACAAAAATAATCGTTTCTGACAAAAATAACAGTTTAGGACAAAAATAATCGTTTCTGCCAAAAATAGTGGTTCTGGACAAAAATTTTCATTCACGAAAAAAATTTTGGTTTTGGACAAAAATAATCGTTTTTGACAAAATATTAGTTTTCGAAAAAATTAATCGCTTCTGACAAAAATAGTAGTTTTGGACAAAAATAATCGCTCCTAACAAAAATATTAGTTTTGAACAGAAATAATCGATTCTGACAAAAATTTTAGTTTTGGACAAAAATAATCGTTTCTGACAAAAATTTTGGTTTTGGACAAAAATTTTCATTAACGAAAAAAATTTTGGTTTTGGACAAAAAATAATCGTTTTTGACAAAATATTAGTTTTCGAAAAAAATAATCGCTTCTGAGAAGAATATTAGTTTTGGACAAAAATAATCGTTTCTGACAAAAATAGTAGTTTTGGACAAAAATAATCGCTCCTAACAAAAATATTAGTTTTGAACAAAAATAATCGTTTCTGACAAAAATTTTAGTTTTGGAAAAAAATAATCGTTTCTGACAAAAATTTTGGTTTTGGACAAAAATAATCGTTTATGACAAAAATTTTAGTTTTCGATAAAAATTATCGCTTCTGACAAAAATATTAGTTTTGGACAAAAATAATTGTTCCTGACAAAAATAATAGTTTTGGACATAAATAATCGTTTCTGACAAAAATTTTGGTTTTGGACAAAAATAATCGTTTCTGAAAAAAATTATAGTTTTGGACAAAAATAATCGTTTCTGACAAAAATATTATTTTTGGACAAAAATAATCGTTTCTACCAAAAATAGTGGTTCTGGACAAAAATTTTCATTCACGAAAAAAATTTTGGTTTTTGGACAAAAATAATCGTTTTTGACAAAATATTAGTTTTCGAAAAAAATAATCGCTTCTGAGAAGAATATTAGTTTTGGACAAAAATAATCGTTCCTGACAAAAATAGTAGTTTTGGACAAAAATAATCGCTCCTAACAAAAATATTAGTTTTGAACAAAAATAATCGTTTCTGACAAAAATTTTAGTTTTGGACAAAAATAATCGTTTCTGAAAAAATTTTGGTTTTGGACAAAAATAATCGTTTCTGACAAAAATATTAGTTTTGAACAAAAATAATAGTTTCTGAAAAATATTTTACTTTTGGACACAAATAATCGTTTCAGACAAGAATAGTGGTTCTGGACAAAAATTTTCATTCGCGAAAAAACTTTTGGTTTTGGACAAAAATAATCGCTTTTGACAAAATATTAGTTTTCGAAAAAAATAATCGCTTCTGAGAAGAATATTAGTTTTGGACAAAAATAATCGTTTCTGACAAAAATGATAGTTTTGGACAAAAATAATCGCTCCTAACAAAAATATTAATTTTGAACAAAAATAATCGTTTCTGACAAAAATTTTAGTTTTGGACAAAAATAATCATTTCTGACAAAAATTTTGGTTTTGGACAAAAATAATCGTTTATGACAAAAATTTTAGTTTTCGATAAAAATTATCGCTTCTGACAAGAATATTAGTTTTGGACAAAAATAATTGTTCCTGACAAAAATAATAGTTTTGGACATAAATAATCGTTTCTGACAAAAATATTAGTTTTGAACAAAAATAATCGTTTTTGACAAATATTTTACTTTTGGACACAAATAATCGTTTCAGACAAAAATTTTGGTTTTGGACAAAAATAATCGTTTCTGACAAAAATTTTAGTTTTCGACAAAAATAATCGTTCATGACAAAAATATTAGTTTTCGACAAAAATAATCGTTTCTCGCAAAGATTTTAGTTTTGGACAACAATAATTGTTTCTGACAAAAATATTAGTTTTCGACAGAAATAATCGTTTTTGACAAAAATTTTAGTATTGGACAAAAATAATCGTTTCTGACAAAAATTTTAGTATTGGAAAAAAATATTCGTTTCTCGCAAAGATTTTAGTTTTGGACAACAGTAATTGTTTCTGACAAAAATATTAGTTTTCGAAAAAAAAAATCGTTTCTGACAAAAATTTTAGTTTTGGAAAAAAATATTCGTTTCTGACAAAAATATTAGTTTTGGACAAAAATAATCGTTTCTAACAAAAATATTAGTTTTGCACGAAAATAATCGTTTCTGATAAAAATATTAGTTTTGGACAAAAATAATCATTTCTGACAAAAATAGTGGTTCTGGACAAAAATAATCGTTTCTGAGAAAAATATTAGTTTTGGACAAAAATAATCGTTTCTGACAAAAATTTTGGTCTTAGAAAAAAAAATAATCGTTTCTGACGAAAATATTAGTTTTGGACAAAAATAATCGTTTCTGACAAAAATATTAGTTACGATACAAAAATAATCGTTTCTGACAAAAATTTTGGTTTTAGACAAAAATAATCGTTTCTGACGAAAATATTAGTTTTGGACAAAAATAATCGTTTCTGACAAAAATTTTGGTTTTAGACAAAAATAATCGTTTCTGACGAAAATATTAGTTTTGGACAAAATAATCGTTTCTGACAAAAATATTAGTTACGATACAAAAATAATCGTTTCTGACAAAAATTTTGGTTTTCGACAGAAATAATCGTTTCTGACAAAAATTTTAGTATTGGACAAAAAGAATCGTTTCTGACAAAAATGGTAGTTTTGGACAAAAATAATCGTATCTGACAAAAATTTTAGTTTTCGACAAAAATAATCGCTTCTGACAAAAATATAAGTTTTGGACAAAAATAATCGTTTCTGACAAAAATTTTAGTTTTCGACAAAAATAATCGTTTCTGACAAAAATTTTGGTTTTGGACAAAAATAATCGTTTCTGACAAAAATTTTAGTTTTCGATAAAATTAATCGCTTCTGACAAAAATATTAGTTTT
The DNA here is from genome assembly GCA_020796165.1 of Pantala flavescens. Lineage (NCBI taxonomy): Eukaryota > Metazoa > Arthropoda > Insecta > Odonata > Libellulidae > Pantala > Pantala flavescens. Next base: position 42,561,342 of record CM036882.1, read on the forward strand.
CGATATAAATAATCGCTTCTGACAAAAATTATCGTTTTGGACAAAAATAATCGTTTCTGACAGAAATGGTAGTTTTGGACAAAAATAATCGTTTCTGACAAATATTTTACTTTTGGACAAAAATAATCGCTTCTGACAAAAATATTAGTTTTGGACAAAAATAATCGTTCCTGACAAAAATAATAGTTTTGGACAAAAATAATCGTTTCTGACAAAAATATTAGTTTTGAACAAAAATAATCGTTTCTGAAAAAAATATTAGTTTTGAACAAAAATAATCGTATCTGAAAAAAATTATAGTTTTGGATCAAAAAAAATCGTTTCTGACAAAAATATTATTTTTAGACAAAAATAATCGTTTCTGACAAAATTAACAGTTTTGGACAAAAATAATCGTTTCTGCCAAAAATAGTGGTTCTGGACAAAAATTTTCATTCACGAAAAAAATTTTGGTTTTGGACAAAAATAATCGTTTTTGACAAAATATTAGTTTTCGAAAAAAATAATCGCTTCTGAGAAGAATATTAGTTTTGGACAAAAATAATCGTTTCTGACAAAAATAGTAGTTTTGGACAAAAATAATCGCTCCTAACAAAAATATTAGTTTTGAACAAAAATAATCGTTTCTGACAAAAATTTTAGTTTTGGACAAAAATAATCGTTTCTGACAAAATTTTTGGTTTTGGACAAAAATAATCGTTTCTGACAAAAATATAAGTTTTGGTCAAAAATAATCGTTCCTGACAAAAATATTAGTTTTGGCCAAAAATAATCGTTTCTGACAAATATTTTACTTTTGGACACAAATAAACGTTTCAGACAAAAATAGTGGTTCTGGACAAAAATTTTCATTCGCGAAAAAAATTTTGGTTTTGGACAAAAATAATCGCTTTTGACAAAATATTAGTTTTCGAAAAAAATAATTGCTTCTGAGAAGAATATTAGTTTTGGACAAAAATAATCGATTCTGAGAAAAATATTAGTTTTGGACAAAAATAATCGTTTCTGACAAAAATTTTGGTTTTAGACAAAAATAATCGTTTCTGACGAAAATATTAGTTTTGGACGAAAATAATCGTTTCTGACAAAAATATTAGTTACGATACAAAAATAATCGTTTCTGACAAAAATTTTGGTTTTAGACAAAAATAATCGTTTCTGACGAAAATATTAGTTTTGGACGAAAATAATCGTTTCTGACAAAAATTTTTGTTTTGGACAAAAATAATCGTTTCCGACAAAAATTTTAGTTTTCGAAAAAAATAATCGTTCACGACAAAATATTAGTTTTCGACAAAAATAATCGTTTCTCGCAAAGATTTTAGTTTTGGACAACAATAATTGTTTCTGACAAAAATATTAGTTTTCGACAGAAATAATCGTTTCTGACAAAAATTTTAGGATTGGACAAAAATAATCGTTTCTGACAAAAATTTTAGTTTTGGAAAAAAATATTCGTTTCTGACAAAAATATTAGTTTTCGACAAAAATAATCGTTTCTCGCAAAGACTTTAGTTTTGGACAACAATAATTGTTTCTGACAAAAATATTAGTTTTCGACAAAAATAATATTTTCTGACAAAAATTTTAGTTTTGGACAAAAATAATCGTTTCTGACAAAAATTTTAATTTTGGAAAAAAATATTCGTTTCTGACAAAAATATTAGTTTTGGACAAAAATAATCATTTCTGACAAAAATAGTGGTTCTGGACAAAAATAATCGTTTCTGACAAAAATAGTGGTTCTGGACAAAAATAATTGTTTTGGACAAAAATAATCGTTTCTGACAAAAATGGTAGTTTTGGACAAAAATAATCGTTTCTGACAAGAATTTTAGTTTTGGACAAAAATAATCGTTCCTGACAAAAATAATAGTTTTGGACAAAAATAATCGTTCCTGACAAAAATAATAGTTTTGGACAAAAAGTAATCGTTTCTCGTAATAATATTACTTTTGGACAAAAATAATCGTTTCTTACAAAAATAGTAGTTTTGGACAAAACTATAAGTTATGGACAAAAATAAACGTTTTTGACAAAAATAGTGGTTCTAGACAAAATTAATCGTTTCTGACAAAAAAAATCCTTTCTGAAACAAAATAATCTCATTCGACAAAAATAATCGTTTTGGATAAAAATAATCGTTTCTGACAAAAATAGTAGTTTTGGAAAAAAATAATCGTTTGTGACAAAAATATTAGTTTCGGACGAAAATAATCGTTTCTGACAAAAATATTAGTTTTGGACAAAAATAATCGTTTCTGACAAAAATTTTGGTTTTAGACCAAAATAATGGTTTCTGACGAAAATATTAGTTTTGGCAAAAATAATCGTTTCTGACAAAAATATTAGTTTTGGACAAAAATAATCGCTCCTAACAAAAATATTAGTTTTGAACAAAAATAATCGTTTCTGACAAAAATTTTAGTTTTGGACAAAAATAATCGTTTCTGACAAAAATAGTGGTTCTGGACAAAAATTTTCATTCACGAAAAAAATTTTGGTTTTGGACAAAAATAATCGCTTTTGACAAAATATTAGTTTTTGAAAAAAATAATCGCTTCTGAGAAGAATATTAGTTTTGGACAAAAATAATCGTTTCTGAGAAAAATATTAGTTTTGGACAAAAATAATCGTTTCTGACAAAAATTTTGGTTTTAGACAAAAATAATCGTTTCTGACGAAAATATTAGTTTTGGACAAGAATAATCGTTTCTGAAAAAATATTAGTTACGATACAAAAATAATCGTTTCTGACAAAAATTTTGGTTTTAGACAAAAATAACCGTTTCTGACGAAAATATTAGTTTTGGACAAAAATAATCGTTTCTGACAAAAATTTTGGTTTTAGACAAAAATAATCGTTTCTGACGAAAATATTAGTTACGATACAAAAATAATCGTTTCTGACAAAAATTTTGGTTTTAGACAAAAATAATCGTTTCTGACGAAAATATTAGTTTTGGACAAAAATAATCGTTTCTGACAAAAATTTTGGTTTTGGACAAAAATAATCGTTTTTGACAAAAATTTAGTTTTCGACAAAAATAATCGTTCATGAAAAAATATTAGCTTTCGACAAAAATAATCGTTTCTCGCAAAAATTTTAGTTTTGGACAACAATAATTGTTTCTGACAAAAATATTAGTTTTCGACAGAAATAATCGTTTCTGACAAAAATTTTAGTAATGGAAAAAAATATTCGTTTCTAACAAAAATATTAGTTTTCGAAAAAAATAATCGCTTCTGAGAAGAATATTAGTTTTGGACAAAAATAATCGTTTCTGACAAAAATAGTAGTTTTGGACAAAAATAATCGTTTCTGACAAAAATAGTAGTTTTCGACAAAAATAATCGCTTCTGACAAAAATATTAGTTTTGGACAAAAATAATCGTTCCTGACAAAAATAATAGTTTTGGACAAAAAGTAATCGTTTCTCGTAATAATATTAGTTTTGGACAAAAATAATCGTTTCTGACAAGAATTTTTAGTTTTGGACAAAAATAATCGTTTCTTACAAAAATAGTAGTTTTGGACAAAACTATAAGTTATGGACAAAAATAATCGTTTTTGACAAAAATAGTGGTTCTGGACAAAATTAATCGTTTCTGACAAAAAAAATCCTTTCTGACAAAAATAATCTACTTCGACAAAAATAATCGTTTTGGATAAAAATAATCGTTTCTGACAAAAATAGTAGTTTTGGAAAAAAATAATCGTTTGTGACAAAAATATTAGTTTCGGACGAAAATAATCGTTTCTGACAAAAATATTAGTTTTGGACAAAAATAATCATTTCTGACAAAAATTTTGGTTTTAGACCAAAATAATGGTTTCTGACGAAAATATTAGTTTTGGACAAAAATAATCGTTTCTAACAAAAATATTAGTTTTGGACAAAAATAATCGTTCCTGACAAGAATAATAGTTTTGGACAAAAAGTAATCGTTTCTGGTAAAAATATTAGTTTTGGACAAAAATAATCGTTTCTGACAAGAATTTTAGTTTTGGACACAAATAATCGTTTCTGCCAAAAATAGTGGTTCTGGACAAAAATTTTCATTCACGAAAAAAATTTTGGTTATGGACAAAAATAATCGTTTTTGACAAAATATTAGTTTTCGAAAAAAATAATCGCTTTTGAGAAGAATACTAGTTTTGCACAAAAATAATCGTTCCTGACAAAAATAGTAGTTTTGGACAAAAATAATCGCTCCTAACAAAAATATTAGTTTTGAACAAAAATAATCGTTTCTGACAAAAATTTTAGTTTTGGACAAAAATAATCGTTTCTGACAAAAATTTTGGTTTTGGACAAAAATAATCGTTTCTGACAAAAATATTAGTTTTGAACAAAAATAATAGTTTCTGACAAATATTTTACTTTCGGACACAAATAATCGTTTCAGACAAAAATAGTGGTTCTGGACAAAAATTTTCATTCGCGAAAAAAATTTTGGTTTTGGACAAAAATAATCGTTCATGACAAAAATATTAGCTTTCGACAATAATAATCGTTTCTCGCATAGATTTTAGTTTTGGACAACAATAATTGTTTCTGACAAAATTTTTAGTTGGTGACAGAAATAATCGTTTCTGACAAAAATTTTAGTTTTGAACAAAAATAATCGTTTCTGAAAAAAATTATAATTTTGGACAAAAAATAATCGTTTCTGACAAAAATATTATTTTTGGTCAAAAATAATCGTTTCTGACAAAAATAACAGTTTAGGACAAAAATAATCGTTTCTGCCAAAAATAGTGGTTCTGGACAAAAATTTTCATTCACGAAAAAAATTTTGGTTTTGGACAAAAATAATCGTTTTTGACAAAATATTAGTTTTCGAAAAAATTAATCGCTTCTGACAAAAATAGTAGTTTTGGACAAAAATAATCGCTCCTAACAAAAATATTAGTTTTGAACAGAAATAATCGTTTCTGACAAAAATTTTAGTTTTGGACAAAAATAATCGTTTCTGACAAAAATTTTGGTTTTGGACAAAAATTTTCATTAACGAAAAAAATTTTGGTTTTGGACAAAAATAATCCTTTTTGACAAAAATAGTGGTTCTGGACAAAAATAATCGTTTTGGACAAAAATAATCGTTTCTGACAAAAATGGTAGTTTTGGACAAAAATAATCGTTTCTGACAAGAATTTTAGTTTTGGACAAAAATAATCGTTTCTGACAAAAATAGTAGTTTTCGACAAAAATAATCGCTTCTGACAAAAATATTAGTTTTGGACAAAAATAATCGTTCCTGACAAAAATAATAGTTTTGGACAAAAAGTAATCGTTTCTCGTAATAATATTAGTTTTGGACAAAAATAATCGTTTCTGACAAGAATTTTTAGTTTTGGACAAAAATAATCGTTTCTTACAAAAATAGTAGTTTTGGACAAAACTATAAGTTATGGACAAAAATAATCGTTTTTGACAAAAATAATCGTTTTGGATAAAAATAATCGTTTCTGACAAAAATAGTAGTTTTGGAAAAAAATAATCGTTTGTGACAAAAATATTAAATTCGGACGAAAATAATCGTTTCTGACAAAAATATTAGTTTTGGACAAAAATAATCGTTTCTGACAAAAATTTTGGTTTTAGACCAAAATAATGGTTTCTGACGAAAATATTAGTTTTGGACAAAAATAATCGTTTCTGACAAAAATATTAGTTTTGGACAAAAATAATCGTTCCTGACAAGAATAATAGTTTTGGACAAAAAGTAATCGTTTCTGGTAAAAATATTAGTTTTGGACAAAAATAATCGTTTCTGACAAGAATTTTAGTTTTGGACACAAATAATCGTTTCTGACAAAAATAATAGTTTTGGACAAAAAGTAATCGTTTCTCGTAATAATATTAGTTTTGGACAAAAATAATCGTTTTTGACAAAATATTAGTTTTCGAAAAATTTAATCGCTTTTGAGAAGAATATTAGTTTTGGACAAAAATAATCTTTCCTGACAAAAATAGTAGTTTTGGACAAAAATAATCGCTCCTAACAAAAATATTAGTTTTGAACAAAAATAATCGTTTCTGACAAAAATTTTAGTTTTGGACAAAAATAATCGTTTCTGACAAAAATTTTGGTTTTGGACAAAAATAATCGTTTCTGACAAAAATATTAGTTTTGAAAAAAAATAATAGTTTCTAACAAATATTTTACTTTCGGACACAAATAATCGTTTCAGACAAAAATAGTGGTTCTGGACAAAAATTTTCATTCGCGAAAAAAATTTTGGTTTTGGACAAAAATAATCGCTTTTGACAAAATATTAGTTTTCGAAAAAAATAATCGCTTCTGAGAAGAATATTAGTTTTGGACAAAAATAATCGTTTCTGAGAAAAATATTAGTTTTGGACAAAAATAATCGTTTCTGACAAAAATTTTGGTTTTAGACAAAAATAATCGTTTCTGACGAAAATATTAGTTTTGGACAAAAATAATCGTTTCTGACAAAAATATTAGTTACGATACAAAAATAATCGTTTCTGACAAAAATTTTGGTTTTAGACAAAAATATTCGTTTCTGACGAAAATATTAGTTTTGGACAAAAATAATCGTTTCTGACAAAAATTTTGGTTTTAGACAAAAATAATCGTTTCTGACGAAAATATTAGTTTTGGACAAAATAATCGTTTCTGACAAAAATATTAGTTACGATACAAAAATAATCGTTTCTGACAAAAATTTTGGTTTTAGACAAAAATAATCGTTTCTGACGAAAATATTAGTTTTGGACAAAAATAATCGTTTCTGACAAAAATTTTGGTTTTGGACAAAAATAATCGTTTCTGACAAAAATTTAGTTTTCGACAAAAATAATCGTTCATGAAAAAATATTAGCTTTCGACAAAAATAATCGTTTCTCGCAAAAATTTTAGTTTTGGACAACAATAATTGTTTCTGACAAAAATATTAGTTTTCGACAGAAATAATCGTTTCTGACAAAAATTTTAGTATTGGACAAAAATAATCGTTTCTGACAAAAATTTTAGTAATGGAAAAAAATATTCGTTTCTGACAAAAATATTAGTTTTCGAAAAAAATAATCGTTTCTCGCAAAGATTTTAGTTTTGGACAACAATAATTGTTTCTGACAAAAATATTAGTTTTCGACAAAAATAATCGTTTCTGACAAAAATTTTAGTTTTGGACAAAAATAATCGTTTCTGACAAAAATTTTAGTTTTGGAAAAAAATAATCGTTTCTGACAAAAATATTAGTTTTGGACGAAAATAATCGTTTCTGATAAAAATATTAGTTTTGGAAAAAAATAATCATTTCTGACAAAAATAGTTGTTCCGGACAAAAATAATCGTTTCTGACAAAAATAGTGGTTCTGGACAAAAATAATCGTTTTGGACAAAAAGAATCGTTTCTGACAAAAATGGTAGTTTTGGACAAAAATAATCGTATCTGACAAAAATTTTAGTTTTCGACAAAAATAATCGTTTCTGAAAAAAATTATAATTTGGACAAAAATAATCGTTTCTGACAAAAATATTATTTTTGGACAAAAATAATCGTTTCTGACAAAAATAACAGTTTTGGACAAAAATAATCGTTTCTGCCAAAAATAGTGGTTCAGGACAAAAATTTTCATTCGCGAAAAAAATTTTGGTTTTGGACAAAAATAATCGTTTTTGACAAAATATTAGTTTTCGAAAAAAATAATCGCTTCTGAGAAGAATATTAGTTTTGGACAAAAATAATCGTCTCTGACAAAAATAGTAGTTTTGGAAAAAAATTATCGCTCCTAACAAAAATATTAGTTTTGAACAAAAATAATCGTTTCTGACAAAAATTTTAGTTTTGGACAAAAATAATCGTTTCTGACAAAAATTTTGGTTTTGGACAAAAATAATCGTTTCTGACAAAAATTTTAGTTTTCGATAAAAATAATCGCTTCTGACAAAAATATTAGTTTTCGATAAAAATAATCGCTTCTGACAAAAATAATCGTTTTGGACAAAAATAATCGTTCCTGTCAAAAATAATAGTTTTGGACAAAAATAATCGTTTCTGACAAAAATATTAGTTTTGAACAAAAATAATCGTTTCTGAAAAAAATATTAGTTTTGAACAAAAATAATCGTTTCTGAAAAAAATTATAGTTTTGGACAAAAATAATCGTTTCTGACAAAAATATTATTTTTAGACAAAAATAATCGTTTCTGACAAAATTAACAGTTTTGGACAAAAATAATCGTTTCTGCTAAAAATAGTGGTTCTGGACAAAAATTTTCATTCACGAAAAAATTTTGGTTTTGGACAAAAATAATCGTTTTTGACAAAATATTAGTTTTCGAAAAAAATAATCGCTTCTGAGAAGAATATTAGTTTTGGACAAAAATAATCGCTCCTAACAAAAATATTAGTTTTGAACAAAAATAATCGTTTCTGACAAAAATTTTAGTTTTGGACAAAAAAAATCGTTTCTGACAAAAATTTTGGTTTTAGACAAAAATAATCGTTCCTGACGAAAATATTAGTTTTGGACAAAAATAATCGTTTCTGACAAAAATATTAGTTTTGGTCAAAAATAATCGTTCCTGACAAAAATATTAGTTTTGGACAAAAATAATCGTTTCTGACAAATATTTTACTTTTGGACACAAATAATCGTTTCAGACAAAAATAGTGGTTCTGGACAAAAATTTTCATTCGCGAAAAAAATTTTGGTTTTGGACAAAAATAATCGCTTTTGACAAAATATTAGTTTTCGAAAAAAATAATCGCTTCTGAGAAGAATATTAGTTTTGGACAAAAATAATCGTTTCTGAGAAAAATATTAGTTTTGGACAAAAATAATCGTTTCTGACAAAAATTTTGGTTTTAGACAAAAATAATCGTTTCTGACGAAAATATTAGTTTTGGACAAAAATAATCGTTTCTGACAAAAATATTAGTTTTGAACAAAAATAATCGTTTCTGAAAAAAATAATAGTTTTGAACAAAAATAATCGTTTCTGAAAAAAATTATAGTTTTGGACAAAAATAATCGTTTCTGACAAAAATATTATTTTTAGACAAAAATAATCGTTTCTGACAAAATTAACAGTTTTGGACAAAAATAATCGTTTCTGCCAAAAATAGTGGTTCTGGACAAAAATTTTCATTCACGAAAAAAATTTTGGTTATGGACAAAAATAATCGTTTTTGACAAAATATTAGTTTTCGAAAAAAATAATCGCTTCTGAGAAGAATATTAGTTTTGGACAAATATAATCGTTTCTGACAAAAATTTTAGTTTTGGACAAAAATAATCGTTTCTGACAAAAATTTTGGTTTTGGACAAAAATAATCGTTTCTGACAAAAATATAAGTTTTGGACAAAAATAATCGTTTCTGACAAAAATATTAGTTTTGGTCAAAAATAATCGTTCCTGACAAAAATATTAGTTTTGGACAAAAATAATCGTTTCTGACAAATATTTTACTTTTGGACACAAATAATCGTTTCAGACAAAAATAGTGGTTCTGGACAAAAATTTTCATTCGCGAAAAAAATTTTGGTTTTGGACAAAAATAATCGCTTTTGACAAAATATTAGTTTTCGAAAAAAATAATCGCTTCTGAGAAGAATATTAGTTTTGGACAAAAATAATCGTTTCTGAGAAAAATATTAGTTTTGGACAAAAATAATCGTTTCTGACAAAAATTTTGGTTTTAGACAAAAATAATCGTTCCTGACGAAAATATTAGTTTTGGACAAAAATAATCGTTTCTGACAAAAATATTAGTTACGATACAAAAATAATCGTTTCTGACAAAAATTTTGGTTTTAGACAAAAATAATCGTTTCTGACGAAAATATTAGTTTTGGACAAAAATAATCGTTTCTGACAAAAATTTTTGTTTTGGACAAAAATAATCGTTTCCGACAAATATTTTAGTTTTCGACAAAAATAATCGTTTCTGACAAAAATATTATTTTTAGACAAAAATAATCGTTTCTGACAAAATTAACAGTTTTGGACAAAAATAATCGTTTCTGCCAAAAATAGTGGTTCTGGACAAAAATTTTCATTCACGAAAAAATTTTGGTTTTGGACAAAAATAATCGTTTTTGACAAAATATTAGTTTTCGAAAAAAATAATCGCTTCTGAGAAGAATATTAGTTTTCGACAAAAATAATCGCTCCTAACAAAAATATTAGTTTTGAACAAAAATAATCGTTTCTGACAAAAATTTTAGTTTTGGACAAAAATAATCGTTTCTGACAAAAATTTTGGTTTTGGACAAAAATAATCGTTCCTGACAAAAATATTAGTTTTGGACAAAAATAATCGTTTCTGACAAATATTTTACTTTTGGACACAAATAATCGTTTCAGACAAAAATAGTGGTTCTGGACAAAAATTTTCATTCGCGAAAAAAATTTTGGTTTTGGACAAAAATAATCGCTTTTGACAAAATATTAGTTGTCGAAAAAAATAATCGCTTCTGAGAAGAATATTAGTTTTGGACAAAAATAATCGTTTCTGAGAAAAATATTAGTTTTGGACAAAAATAATCGTTTCTGACAAAAATTTTGGTTTTAGACAAAAATAATCGTTTCTGACGAAAATATTAGTTTTGGACAAAAATAATCGTTTCTGACAAAATATTAGTTTTGAACAAAAATAATCGTTTCTGACAAAAATAGTGGTTCTGGACAAAAATAATCGCTTCTGACAAAATTATTAGTTTTCGATAAAAATAATCGCTTCTGACAAAAATAATCGTTTTGGACAAAAATAATCGTTTCTGACAGAAATGGTTGTTTTGGACAAAAATAATCGCTTCTGACAAAAATATTAGTTTTGGACAAAAATAATCGTTCCTGACAAAAATATAAGTTTTGGACAAAAATAATCGTTTCTGACAGAAATATTAGTTTTGGTCAAAAATAATCGTTCCTGACAAAAATATTAGTTTTGGACAAAAATAATCGTTTCTGACAAATATTTTACTTTTGGACACAAATAATCGTTTCAGACAAAAATAGTGGTTCTGGACAAAAATTTTCATTCGCGAAAAAAATTTTGGTTTTGGACAAAAATAATCGCTTTTGACAAAATATTAGTTTTCGAAAAAAATAATCGCTTCTGAGAAGAATATTAGTTTTGGACAAAAATAATCGTTTCTGAGAAAAATATTAGTTTTGGACAAAAATAATCGTTTCTGACAAAAATTTTGGTTTTAGACAAAAATAATCGTTTCTGACGAAAATATTAGTTTTGGACAAAAATAATCGTTTCTGACAAAAATATTAGTTACGATACAAAAATAATCGTTTCTGACAAAAATTTTGGTTTTAGACAAAAATAATCGTTTCTGACGAAAATATTAGTTTTGGACAAAAATAATCGTTTCTGAAAAAAATTTTGGTTTTGGACAAAAATAATCGTTTCCGACAAAAATTTTAGTTTTCGACAAAAATAATCGTTCACGACAAAAATATTAGTTTTCGACAAAAATAATCGTTTCTCGCAAAGATTTTAGTTTTGGACAACAATAATTGTTTCTGACAAAAATATTAGTTTTCGACAGAAATAATCGTTTCTGACAAAAATTTTAGTATTGGACAAAAATAATCGTTTCTGACAAAAATTTTAGTTTTGGAAAAAAATATTCGTTTCTGACAAAAATATTAGTTTTCGACAAAAATAATCGTTTCTCGCAAAGATTTTAGTTTTGGACAACAATAATTGTTTCTGACAAAAATATTAGTTTTCGACAAAAATAATCGTTTCTGACAAAAATTTTAGTTTTGGACAAAAATAATCGTTTCTGACAAAAATTTTAATTTTGGAAAAAAATATTCGTTTCTGACAAAAATATTAGTTTTGGACAAAAATAATCGTTTCTAACAAAAATATTAGTTTTGGACACAAATAATCGTTTCAGACAAAAATAGTAGTTCTGGACAAAAATTTTCATTCGCGAAAAAAATTTTGGTTTTGGACAAAAATAATCGCTTTTGACAAAATATTAGTTTTCGAAAAAAATAATCGCTTCTGAGAAGAATATTAGTTTTGGACAAAAATAATCGTTTCCGAGAAAAATTATAGTTTTGGACAAAAATAATCGTTTCTGACAAAAATATTATTTTTAGACAAAAATTATCGTTTCTGACAAAATTAACAGTTTTGGACAAAAATAATCGTTTCTGCCAAAAATAGTGGTTCTGGACAAAAATTTTCATTCACGAAAAAATTTTGGTTTTGGACAAAAATAATCGTTTTTGACAAAATATTAGTTTTCGAAAAAATTAATCGCTTTTGAGAAGAATATTAGTTTTGGACAAAAATAATCGTTCCTGACAAAAATAGTAGTTTTGGACAAAAATAATCGCTCCTAACAAAAATATTAGTTTTGAACAAAAATAATCGTTTCTGACAAAAATTTTAGTTTTGGACAAAAATAATCGTTTCTGACAAAAATTTTGGTTTTGGACAAAAATAATCGTTTCTGACAAAAATATTAGTTTTGAAAAAAAATAATAGTTTCTGACAAATATTTTACTTTCGGACACAAATAATCGTTTCAGACAAAAATAGTGGTTCTGGACAAAAATTTTCATTCGCGAAAAAAATTTTGGTTTTGGACAAAAATAATCGCTTTTGACAAAATATTAGTTTTCGAAAAAAATAATGGCTTCTGAGAAGAATATTAGTTTTGGACAAAAATAATCGTTTCTGAGAAAAATATTAGTTTTGGACAAAAATAATCGTTTCTGACAAAAATTTTGGTTTTAGACAAAAATAATCGTTTCTGACGAAAATATTAGTTTTGGACAAAAATAATCGTTTCTGACAAAAATATTAGTTACGATACAAAAATAATCGTTTCTGACAAAAATTTTGGTTTTAGACAAAAATATTCGTTTCTGACGAAAATATTAGTTTTGGACAAAAATAATCGTTTCTGACAAAAATTTTGGTTTTAGACAAAAATAATCGTTTCTGACGAAAATATTAGTTTTGGACAAAATAATCGTTTCTGACAAAAATATTAGTTACGATACAAAAATAATCGTTTCTGACAAAAATTTTGGTTTTAGACAAAAATAATCGTTTCTGACGAAAATATTAGTTTTGGACAAAAATAATCGTTTCTGACAAAAATTTTGGTTTTAAAAATAATCGTTTCTCGCAAAAATTTTAGTTTTGGACAACAATAATTGTTTCTGACAAAAATATTAGTTTTCGACAGAAATAATCGTTTCTGACAAAAATTTTAGTATTGGACAAAAATAATCGTTTCTGACAAAAATTTTAGTAATGGAAAAAAATATTCGTTTCTGACAAAAATATTAGTTTTCGAAAAAAATAATCGTTTCTCGCAAAGATTTTAGTTTTGGACAACAATAATTGTTTCTGACAAAAATATTAGTTTTCGACAAAAATAATCGATTCTGACAAAAATTTTAGTTTTCGACAAAAATAATCGTTTCTGACAAAAATTTTAGTTTTGGAAAAAAATAATCGTTTCTGACAAAAATATTAGTTTTGGACGAAAATAATCGTTTCTGATAAAAATATTAGTTTTGGACAAAAATAATCATTTCTGACAAAAATAGTGGTTCCGGACAAAAATAATCGTTTCTGACAAAAATAGTGGTTCTGGACAAAAATAATCGTTTTGGACAAAAAGAATCGTTTCTGACAAAAATGGTAGTTTTGGACAAAAATAATCGTATCTGACAAAAATTTTAGTTTTCGACAAAAATAATCGCTTCTGACAAAAATATTAGTTTTGGACAAAAATAATCGTTTCTGACAAAAATATTAGTTTTGAACAAAAATAATCGTTTCTGACAAAAATATTAGTTTTGAACAAAAATAATCGTTTCTGAAAAAAATTATAATTTGGACAAAAATAATCGTTTCTGACAAAAATATTATTTTTGGACAAAAATAATCGTTTCTGACAAAAATAACAGTTTTGGACAAAAATAATCGTTTCTGCCAAAAATTGTGGTTCAGGACAAAAATTTTCATTCGCGAAAAAAATTTTGGTTTTGGACAAAAATAATCGTTTTTGACAAAATATTAGTTTTCGAAAAAAATAATCGCTTCTGAGAAGAATATTAGTTTTGGACAAAAATAATCGTCTCTGACAAAAATAGTAGTTTTGGAAAAAAATTATCGCTCCTAACAAAAATATTAGTTTTGAACAAAAATAATCGTTTCTGACAAAAATTTTAGTTTTGGACAAAAATAATCGTTTCTGACAAAAATTTTGGTTTTGGACAAAAATAATCGTTTCTGACAAAAATTTTAGTTTTCGATAAAAATAATCGCTTCTGACAAAAATATTAGTTTTCGATAAAAATAATCGCTTCTGACAAAAATAATCGTTTTGGACAAAAATAATCGTTCCTGTCAAAAATAATAGTTTTGGACAAAAATAATCGTTTCTGACAAAAATATTAGTTTTGAACAAAAATAATCGTTTCTGAAAAAAATATTAGTTTTGAACAAAAATAATCGTTTCTGAAAAAAATTATAGTTTTGGACAAAAATAATCGTTTCTGACAAAAATATTATTTTTAGACAAAAATAATCGTTTCTGACAAAATTAACAGTTTTGGACAAAAATAATCGTTTCTGCCAAAAATAGTGGTTCTGGACAAAAATTTTCATTCACGAAAAAATTTTGGTTTTGGACAAAAATAATCGTTTTTGACAAAATATTAGTTTTCGAAAAAAATAATCGCTTCTGAGAAGAATATTAGTTTTGGACAAAAATAATCGCTCCTAACAAAAATATTAGTTTTGAACAAAAATAATCGTTTCTGACAAAAATATTAGTTTTGGTCAAAAATAATCGTTCCTGACAAAAATATTAGTTTTGGACAAAAATAATCGTTTCTGACAAATATTTTACTTTTGGACACAAATAATTGTTTCAGACAAAAATAGTGGTTCTGGACAAAAATTTTCATTCGCGAAAAAAATTTTGGTTTTGGACAAAAATAATCGCTTTTGACAAAATATTAGTTTTCGAAAAAAATAATCGCTTCTGAGAAGAATATTAGTTTTGGACAAAAATAATCGTTTCTGAGAAAAATATTAGTTTTGGACAAAAATAATCGTTTCTGACAAAAATTTTGGTTTTAGACAAAAATAATCGTTTCTGACGAAAATATTAGTTTTGGACAAAAATAATCGTTTCTGACAAAAATATTAGTTTTGAACAAAAATAATCGTTTCTGAAAAAAATATTAGTTTTGAACAAAAATAATCGTTTCTGACAAAATTAACAGTTTTGGACAAAAATAATCGTTTCTGCCAAAAATAGTGGTTCTGGACAAAAATTTTCATTCACGAAAAAAATTTTGGTTATGGACAAAAATAATCGTTTTTGACAAAATATTAGTTTTCGAAAAAAATAATCGCTTCTGAGAAGAATATTAGTTTTGGACAAATATAATCGTTTCTGACAAAAATAGTAGTTTTGGACAAAAATAATCGCTCCTAACAAAAATATTAGTTTTGAACAAAAATAATCGTTTCTGACAAAAATTTTAGTTTTGGACAAAAATAATCGTTTCTGACAAAAATTTTGGTTTTGGACAAAAATAATCGTTTCTGACAAAAATATAAGTTTTGGACAAAAATAATCGTTTCTGACAAAAATATTAGTTTTGGTCAAAAATAATCGTTCCTGACAAAAATATTAGTTTTGGACAAAAATAATCGTTTCTGACAAATATTTTACTTTTGGACACAAATAATCGTTTCAGACAAAAATAGTGGTTCTGGACAAAAATTTTCATTCGCGAAAAAAATTTTGGTTTTGGACAAAAATAATCGCTTTTGACAAAATATTAGTTTTCGAAAAAAATAATCGCTTCTGAGAAGAATATTAGTTTTGGACAAAAATAATCGTTTCTGAGAAAAATATTAGTTTTGGACAAAAATAATCGTTTCTGACAAAAATTTTGGTTTTAGACAAAAATAATCGTTTCTAACAAAAATTTTTGTTTTGGACAAAAATAATCGTTTCCGACAAAAATTTTAGTTTTCGACAAAAATAATCATTCACGACAAAAATATTAGTTTTCGACAAAAATAATCGTTTCTCGCAAAGATTTTAGTTTTGGCCAACAATAATTGTTTCTGACAAAAATATTAGTTTTCGACAGAAATAATCGTTTCTGACAAAAATTTTAGTATTGGACAAAAATAATCGTTTCTGACAAAAATTTAAGTTTTGGAAAAAAATATTCGTTTCTGACAAAAATATTAGTTTTCGACAAAAATAATCGTTTCTCGCAAAGATTTTAGTTTTGGACAACAATAATTGTTTCTGACAAAAATATTAGTTTTCGACAAAAATAATCGTTTCTGACAAAAATTTTAGTTTTGGACAAAAATAATCGTTTCTGACAAAAATTTTATTTTTGGAAAAAAATATTCGTTTCTGACAAAAATATTAGTTTTGGACAAAAATAATCGTTTCTAACAAAAATCTTACTTTTGGACGAAAATAATCGTTTCTGATAAAAATATTAGTTTTGGATAAAAATAATCATTTCTGAGAAAAATAGTGGTTCTGGACAAAAATAATCGTTTCTGACAAAAATAGTGGTTCTGGACAAAAATAATCGTTTTGGACAAAAATAATCTTTTCTGACAAAAATGGTAGTTTTGGACAAAAATAATCGTTTCTGACAAAAATATTACTTTTGGACAAAAATAGTCGTTCCTGACAAAAATAGTAGTTTTGGACAAAAATAATCGCTTCTGGTAAAAATATTAGTTTTGGACAAAAATAATCGTTTCTGATAAAAATATTAGTTTTGGACAAAAATAATCATTTCTGACAAAAACAGTGGTTCTGGACAAAAATAATCGTTTCTGACAAAAATAGTGGTTCTGGACAAAAATAATCGTTTTGGACAAAAATAATCGTTTCTGACAAAAATGGTAGTTTTGGACAAAAATAATCGTTTCTGACAAGAATTTTAGTTTTGGACAAAAATAATCGCTTCTGGTAAAAATATTAGTTTTGGACAAAAATAATCGTTTCTGATAAAAATATTAGTTTTGGACAAAAATAATCATTTCTGACAAAAATAGTGGTTCTGGACAAAAATAATCGTTTCTGACAAAAATAGTGGTTCTGGACAAAAATAATCGTTTTGGACAAAAATAATCGTTTCTGACAAAAATGGTAGTTTTGGACAAAAATAATCGTTTCTGACAAGAATTTTAGTTTTGGACAAAAATAATCGTTTCTGACAAAAATAATAGTTTTGGACGAAAAGTGATCGTTTCTCGTAATAATATTAGTTTTGGACAAAAATAATCGTTTCTGACAAGAATTTTTAGTTTTGGACAAAAATAATCGTTTCTTACAAAAATAGTAGTTTTGGACAAAACTATAAGTTATGGACAAAAATAATCGTTTTTGACAAAAATAGTGGTTCTGGACAAAATTAATCGTTTCTGACAAAAAAAATCCTTTCTGACAAAAATAATCTACTGCGACAAAAATAATCGTTTTGGATAAAAATAATCGTTTCTGACAAAAATAGTAGTTTTGGACAAAAATAATCGTTTCTGACAAAAATTTTGGTTTTAGACAAAAATAATCGTTCCTGACGAAAATATTAGTTTTGGACAAAAATAATCGTTTCTGACAAAAATATTAGTTTTGGTCAAAAATAATCGTTCCTGACAAAAATATTAGTTTTGGACAAAAATAATCGTTTCTGACAAATATTTTACTTTTGGACACAAATAATCGTTTCAGACAAAAATAGTGGTTCTGGACAAAAATTTTCATTCGCGAAAAAAATTTTGGTTTTGGACAAAAATAATCGCTTTTGACAAAATATTAGTTTTCGAAAAAAATAATCGCTTCTGAGAAGCATATTAGTTTTGGACAAAAATAATCGTTTCTGAGAAAAATATTAGTTTTGGACAAAAATAATCGTTTCTGACAAAAATTTTGGTTTTAGACAAAAATAATCGTTTCTGACGAAAATATTAGTTTTGGACAAAAATAATCGTTTCTGACAAAAATATTAGTTTTGGTCAAAAATAATCGTTTCTGAAAAAAATATTAGTTTTGACCAAAAATAATCGTTTCTGAAAAAAATTATAGTTTTGGACAAAAATAATCGTTTCTGACAAAAATATTATTTTTAGACAAAAATAATCGTTTCTGACAAAATTAACAGTTTTGGACAAAAATAATCGTTTCTGCAAAAAATAGTGGTTCTGGACAAAAATTTTCATTCACGAAAAAAATTTTGGTTATGGACAAAAATAATCGTTTTTGACAAAATATTAGTTTTCGAAAAAAATAATCGCTTCTGAGAAGAATATTAGTTTTGGACAAATATAATCGTTTCTGACAAAAATAGTAGTTTTGGACAAAAATAATCGCTCCTAACAAAAATATTAGTTTTGAACAAAAATAATCGTTTCTGACAAAAATTTTAGTTTTGGACAAAAATAATCGTTTCTGACAAAAATTTTGGTTTTGGACAAAAATAATCGTTTCTGACAAAAATATAAGTTTTGGACAAAAATAATCGTTTCTGACAAAAATATTAGTTTTGGTCAAAAATAATCGTTCCTGACAAAAATATTAGTTTTGGACAAAAATAATCGTTTCTGACAAATATTTTACTTTTGGACACAAATAATCGTTTCAGACAAAAATAGTGGTTCTGGACAAAAATTTTCATTCGCGAAAAAAATTTTGGTTTTGGACAAAAATAATCGCTTTTGACAAAATATTAGTTTTCGAAAAAAATAATCGCTTCTGAGAAGAATATTAGTTTTGGACAAAAATAATCGTTTCTGAGAAAAATATTAGTTTTGGACAAAAATAATCGTTTCTGAATAAAATTTTGGTTTTAGACAAAAATAATCGTTCCTGACGAAAATATTAGTTTTGGACAAAAATAATCGTTTCTGACAAAAATATTAGTTACGATACAAAAATAATCGTTTCTGACAAAAATTTTGGTTTTAGACAAAAATAATCGTTTCTGACGAAAATATTAGTTTTGGACAAAAATAATCGTTTCTGACAAAAATTTTTGTTTTGGACAAAAATAATCGTTTCCGACAAAAATTTTAGTTTTCGACAAAAATAATCATTCACGACAAAAATATTAGTTTTCGACAAAAATAATCGTTTCTCGCAAAGATTTTAGTTTTGGCCAACAATAATTGTTTCTGACAAAAATATTAGTTTTCGACAGAAATAATCGTTTCTGACAAAAATTTTAGTATTGGACAAAAATAATCGTTTCTGACAAAAATTTAAGTTTTGGAAAAAAATATTCGTTTCTGACAAAAATATTAGTTTTCGACAAAAATAATCGTTTCTCGCAAAGATTTTAGTTTTGGACAACAATAATTGTTTCTGACAAAAATATTAGTTTTCGACAAAAATAATCGTTTCTGACAAAAATTTTAGTTTTGGACAAAAATAATCGTTTCTGACAAAAATTTTATTTTTGGAAAAAAATATTCGTTTCTGACAAAAATATTAGTTTTGGACAAAAATAATCGTTTCTAACAAAAATATTAGTTTTGGACGAAAATAATCGTTTCTGATAAAAATATTAGTTTTGGATAAAAATAATCATTTCTGAGAAAAATAGTGGTTCTGGACAAAAATAATCGTTTCTGACAAAAATAGTGGTTCTGGACAAAAATAATCGTTTTGGACAAAAATAATCTTTTCTGACAAAAATGGTAGTTTTGGACAAAAATAATCGTTTCTGACAAAAATATTACTTTTGGACAAAAATAGTCGTTCCTGACAAAAATAGTAGTTTTGGACAAAAATAATCGCTTCTGGTAAAAATATTAGTTTTGGACAAAAATAATCGTTTCTGATAAAAATATTAGTTTTGGACAAAAATAATCATTTCTGACAAAAATAGTTGTTCTGGACAAAAATAATCGTTTCTGACAAAAATAGTGGTTCTGGACAAAAATAATCGTTTTGGACAAAAATAATCGTTTCTGACAAAAATGGTAGTTTTGGACAAAAATAATCGGTTCTGACAAGAATTTTAGTTTTGGACAAAAATAATCGTTTCTGACAAAAATAATAGTTTTGGACAAAAAGTGATCGTTTCTCGTAATAATATTAGTTTTGGACAAAAATAATCGTTTCTGACAAGAATTTTTAGTTTTGGACAAAAATAATCGTTTCTTACAAAAATAGTAGTTTTGGACAAAAATATTCGTTTCTGAAAAAAATATTAGTTTTGAACAAAAATAATCGTTTCTGAAAAAAATTATAGTTTTGGACAAAAATAATCGTTTCTGACAAAAATATTATTTTTAGACAAAAATAATCGTTTCTGACAAAATTAACAGTTTTGGACAAAAATAATCGTTTCTGCCAAAAATAGTGGTTCTGGACAAAAATTTTCATTCACGAAAAAAATTTTGGTTATGGACAAAAATAATCGTTTTTGACAAAATATTAGTTTTCGAAAAAAATAATCGCTTCTGAGAAGAATATTAGTTTTGGACAAATATAATCGTTTCTGACAAAAATAGTAGTTTTGGACAAAAATAATCGCTCCTAACAAAAATATTAGTTTTGAACAAAAATAATCGTTTCTGACAAAAATTTTAGTTTTGGACAAAAATATTCGTTTCTGACAAAAATTTTGGTTTGGACAAAAATAATCGTTTCTGACAAAAATATAAGTTTTGGACAAAAATAATCGTTTCTGACAAAAATATTAGTTTTGGTCAAAAATAATCGTTCCTGACAAAAATATTAGTTTTGGACAAAAATAATCGTTTCTGACAAATATTTTACTTTTGGACACAAATAATCGTTTCAGACAAAAATAGTGGTTCTGGACAAAAATTTTCATTCGCGAAAAAAATTTTGGTTTTGGACAAAAATAATCGCTTTTGACAAAATATTAGTTTTCGAAAAAAATAATCGCTTCTGAGAAGAATATTAGTTTTGGACAAAAATAATCGTTTCTGAGAAAAATATTAGTTTTGGACAAAAATAATCGTTTCTGAAAAAAATTTTGGTCTTAGACAAAAATAATCGTTCCTGACGAAAATATTAGTTTTGGACAAAAATAATCGTTTCTGACAAAAATATTAGTTACGATACAAAAATAATCGTTTCTGACAAAAATTTTGGTTTTAGACAAAAATAATCGTTTCTGACGAAAATATTAGTTTTGGACAAAAATAATCGTTTCTGACAAAAATTTTTGTTTTGGACAAAAATAATCGTTTCCGACAAAAATTTTAGTTTTCGACAAAAATAATCATTCACGACAAAAATATTAGTTTTCGACAAAAATAATCGTTTCTCGCAAAGATTTTAGTTTTGGCCAACAATAATTGTTTCTGACAAAAATATTAGTTTTCGACAGAAATAATCGTTTCTGACAAAAATTTTAGTATTGGACAAAAATAATCGTTTCTGACAAAAATTTAAGTTTTGGAAAAAAATATTCGTTTCTGACAAAAATATTAGTTTTCGACAAAAATAATCGTTTCTCGCAAAGATTTTAGTTTTGGACAACAATAATTGTTTCTGACAAAAATATTAGTTTTCGACAAAAATAATCGTTTCTGACAAAAATTTTAGTTTTGGACAAAAATAATCGTTTCTGACAAAAATTTTATTTTTGGAAAAAAATATTCGTTTCTGACAAAAATATTAGTTTTGGACAAAAATAATCGTTTCTAACAAAAATATTAGTTTTGGACGAAAATAATCGTTTCTGATAAAAATATTAGTTTTGGATAAAAATAATCATTTCTGACAAAAATGGTAGTTTTGGACAAAAATAATCGTTTCTGACAAAAATATTACTTTTGGACAAAAATAGTCGTTCCTGACAAAAATAGTAGTTTTGGACAAAAATAATCGCTTCTGGTAAAAATATTAGTTTTGGACAAAAATAATCGTTTCTGATAAAAATATTAGTTTTGGACAAAAATAATCATTTCTGACAAAAATAGTGGTTCTGGACAAAAATAATCGTTTCTGACAAAAATAGTGGTTCTGGACAAAAATAATCGTTTTGGACAAAAATAATCGTTTCTGACAAAAATGGTAGTTTTGGACAAAAATAATCGTTTCTGACAAGAATTTTAGTTTTGGACAAAAATAATCGTTTCTGACAAAAATAATAGTTTTGGACAAAAAGTGATCGTTTCTCGTAATAATATTAGTTTTGGACAAAAATAATCGTTTCTGACAAGAATTTTTAGTTTTGGACAAAAATAATCGTTTCTTACAAAAATAGTAGTTTTGGACAAAACTATAAGTTATGGACAAAAATAATCGTTTTTGACAAAAATAGTGGTTCTGGACAAAATTAATCGTTTCTGACAAAAAAAATCCTTTCTGACAAAAATAATCTACTGCGACAAAAATAATCGTTTTGGATAAAAATAATCGTTTCTGACAAAAATAGTAGTTTTGGACAAAAATAATCGTTTCTGACAAAAATTTTGGTTTTAGACCAAAATAATGGTTTCTGACGAAAATATTAGTTTTGGACAAAAATAATCGTTTCTGACAAAAATACTAGTTTTGGACAAAAATAATCGTTCCTGACAAGAATAATAGTTTTGGACAAAAAGTAATCGTTTCTGGTAAAAATATTAGTTTTGGACAAAAATAATCGTTTCTGACAAGAATTTTAGTTTTGGACACAAATAATCGTTTCTGACAAAAATAGTAGTTTTCGACAAAAATAATCGCTTCTGACAAAAATATTAGTTTTGGACAAAAATAATCGTTCCTGACAAAAATAATAGTTTTGGACAAAAAGTAATCGTTTCTCGTAAAAATATTAGTTTTGGACAAAAATAATCGTTTCTGACAAGAATTTTTAGTTTTGGACAAAAATAATCGTTTCTGACAAAAATATTAGTTTTGGACGAAAATAATCGTTTCTGATAAAAATATTAGTTTTGGATAAAAATAATCATTTCTGAGAAAAATAGTGGTTCTGGACAAAAATAATCGTTTCTGACAAAAATAGTGGTTCTGGACAAAAATAATCGTTTTGGACAAAAATAATCGTTTCTGACAAAAATGGTAGTTTTGGACAAAAATAATCGTTTCTGACAAGAATTTTAGTTTTGGACAAAAATAATCGTTTCTGACAAAAATAGTAGTTTTGGACAAAAATAATCGCTTCTGGTAAAAATATTAGTTTTGGACAAAAATAATCGTTTCTGATAAAAATATTAGTTTTGGACAAAAATAATCATTTCTGACAAAAATAGTGGTTCTGGACAAAAATAATCGTTTCTGACAAAAATAGTGGTTCTGGACAAAAATAATCGTTTTGGACAAAAATAATCGTTTCTGACAAAAATGGTAGTTTTGGACAAAAATAATCGTTTCTGACAAGAATTTTAGTTTTGGACAAAAATAATCGTTTCTGACAAAAATAATAGTTTTGGACAAAAAGTGATCGTTTCTCGTAATAATATTAGTTTTGGACAAAAATAATCGTTTCTGACAAGAATTTTTAGTTTTGGACAAAAATAATCGTTTCTTACAAAAATAGTAGTTTTGGACAAAACTATAAGTTATGGACAAAAATAATCGTTTTTGACAAAAATAGTGGTTCTGGACAAAATTAATCGTTTCTGACAAGAATTTTAGTTTTGGACAAAAATAATCGTTTCTGACAAAAATAATAGTTTTGGACAAAAAGTGATCGTTTCTCGTAATAATATTAGTTTTGGACAAAAATAATCGTTTCTGACAAGAATTTTTAGTTTTGGACAAAAATAATCGTTTCTTACAAAAATAGTAGTTTTGGACAAAACTATAAGTTATGGACAAAAATAATCGTTTTTGACAAAAATAGTGGTTCTGGACAAAATTAATCGTTTCTGACAAAAAAAATCCTTTCTGACAAAAATAATCTACTGCGACAAAAATAATCGTTTTGGATAAAAATAATCGTTTCTGACAAAAATAGTAGTTTTGGAAAAAAATAATCGTTTGTGACAAAAATATTAGTTTCGGACGAAAATAATCGTTTCTGACAAAAATATTAGTTTTGGACAAAAATAATCGTTTCTGACAAAAATTTTGGTTTTAGACCAAAATAATGGTTTCTGACGAAAATATTAGTTTTGGACAAAAATAATCGTTTCTGACAAAAATATTAGTTTTGGACAAAAATAATCGTTCCTGACAAGAATAATAGTTTTGGACAAAAAGTAATCGTTTCTGGTAAAAATATTAGTTTTGGACAAAAATAATCGTTTCTGACAAGAATTTTAGTTTTGGACACAAATAATCGTTTCTGACAAAAATAGTAGTTTTCGACAAAAATAATCGCTTCTGACAAAAATATTAGTTTTGGACAAAAATAATCGTTCCTGACAAAAATAATAGTTTTGGACAAAAAGTAATCGTTTCTCGTAAAAATATTAGTTTTGGACAAAAATAATCGTTTCTGACAAGAATTTTTAGTTTTGGACAAAAATAATCGTTTCTTACAAAAATAGTAGTTTTGGACAAAACTATAAGTTATGGACAAAAATAATCGTTTTTGACAAAAATAGTGGTCTGGACAAAATTAATCGTTTCTGACAAAAAAAATCCTTTCTGACAAAAATAATCCACTGCGACAAAAATAATCGTTTTGGATAAAAATAATCGTTTCTGACAAAAATAGTAGTTTTGGAAAAAAATAATCGTTTGTGACAAAAATATTAGTTTCGGACGAAAATAATCGTTTCTGACAAAAATATTAGTTTTGGACAAAAATAATCGTTTCTGACAAAAATTTTGGTTTTAGACCAAAATAATGGTTTCTGACGAAAATATTAGTTTTGGACAAAAATAATCGTTTCTGACAAAAATATTAGTTTTGGACAAAAATAATCGTTCCTGACAAGAATAATAGTTTTGGACAAAAAGTAATCGTTTCTGGTAAAAATATTAGTTTTGGACAAAAATAATCGTTTCTGACAAGAATTTTAGTTTTGGACACAAATAATCGTTTCTGACAAAAATAGTAGTTTTCGACAAAAATAATCGCTTCTGACAAAAATATTAGTTTTGGACAAAAATAATCGTTCCTGACAAAAATAATAGTTTTGGACAAAAAGTAATCGTTTCTCGTAAAAATATTAGTTTTGGACAAAAATAATCGTTTCTGACAAGAATTTTTAGTTTTGGACAAAAATAATCGTTTCTGACAAAAATAGTAGTTTTGGACAAAACTATAAGTTATGGACAAAAATAATCGTTTCTGACAAAAATAGTAGTTTGGACAAAAATAATCGTTTCTGACAAAAATATTAATTTTCGACAAAAATCATCGTTTCTGACAAAAATATTAGTTTTGGACAAAAATAATTGTTTTGACAAAAATATTTGTTTTGGACAAAAATAATCGTTTCCGGCAAAAATTTTAGTTTTGGACAAAAATAATCGTTTCATACAAAAATAATCTAATCCGTCAAAAATATTGGTTCTGGACAAAAATAATTAATTTTGGACAAAAATTATCTTTTCTGAAATAAATTTTGGTTTTTGACAAAAATAATCGTTCCTGACAAAAATATTAGTTTTGGACAAAAATAATCGTTTCTGACAAAAATATTAGTTTTGGACAAAAATAAACGTTTCTGACAAAAAAAATCCAGTGCGTGTGCCAGTGAAGGTGGCCGGCCCTCATCCGGTTCCCGTTCACGTGCCCAAGCCAGTCATCGTGCCCGTCAGCGTACCGGTCAAGGTGTCCATTCCTCAGCCATACCCAGTGTACAAGCCGGTGTCCTGCGTCATCAAGTCCCAGGAGGGATTTGGAGGTTTCGGTTGCTACGGAGGATTGAGGGTAAACCACGGCTTTAGGGGAAGCAGACACTTCCTCGGTCATCATTAGGAACCGGAATTCTCGAATAAACCCTCTATCGCATATTGAATTGGATGCAAACGGATTTTGGAATGATTTGACATTTGATATAGTTAGTTTCATTGTAATTTGATAAATAAAAAGTATACTATGCTAAAATTAAAAATTTAATCCAAAGCTTATTTAAATTTATTTGTTTTATCGGCAGTTAAAAATTAAAAATGGTTCCATCGATTTAAAAATAGATATAATCTTCATAACATACAGAATACTGGAGAAGCGGCAAGTGGAGGTACAAAAGCAGCTGCTGCATTTCCAGCGGAATTAAAAGCAATCATTAAACGTGGGAATTATCCTCCTGAATTAGTTTTCAATTTTGATAAAACAGGTCTTTTCTGGAAGAGAATGCCAAAACGTACATTTTTGTCCCGTGAAGAAAAGCGAGCATCAGGATTTAAGCCTGCAGAAGATCGGTTTAACACTTCTACTGGGTGGTAACGCTAATGGAGACAAAATTAAAACCACTGCTTATCTATTATTCCATAACCTTAAGATCAATGCAGGGAATTAGGAAATCAACTTAACCAGTAATTTGGGAGTCCAATAAAAAATCTTGGATCACTATGAAAACTTTCCAGAATTGGTTTACCGAACATTTTTGCCCGTCTGTTAAACGTTACTGCGAATTTAAATAGCTAGAACTGAAAGCTTTACTTTTGATTGATAATGCACCAAGCCATCCAACGCATTTGTCCGAATTAAGAACATGTGTTCTAGTAGAAGTGGTTTTCTTGCAGCCAAATACAACTTCGTTGATCCAACCAATGGACCTAGGCGTAATATCAAATTTTAAAGCTTATTATCTCCGGCGGACATTTCGACAACTGATTGATAAAACCAATAGAAAAGATAAACAATCTATTTGAGATTTTTGTAAACACTACACTATCATGGATGCTGTAGACTACATCAATCTCTCCTGGAATGAGGTGACCCAGAAATGTTTGAAAGGAGTATGGAAGAATGTATGGCCGGAGCTAAGCAAAGATTTTGAATCAAGAGAATCCACTATTGATGTCGACGAAATTGTCAAGCAAGCTGATGAAACAGGGTTGGGTAATATAAATGCGCAGTATATTGAAGAATTACTGCAAGTTACAACTGGTGAAAGTCTTTCCAGCGTTGATCTTAAAGAACTCGCGGAACAACAAGTGTACGAAGTCGAAGTTGGCGTTTCTGAAGATTAGGAACAAAGGGAACTCTCAATGGATTTTCTAAAAAAAGTTTAGCTACTATAACGGAAATTATGGATCAATTTGTACAAAATTATTTAAATTTTGATAGATGTTCAAAGGCAAGACGGAGTGTCATTGATGCGGTATCTTGTTATCGAAAACTGCTTCAGACTGAAAAACTGAAAAGTCTCGTAATTTCTGATCGTAAACTATATTTCATGACCAAAATAAGGAACTTTCTTCAATTTCCCTTTGTGCTACTTTCAAATCAATACGTGGGTTATTTCCAATTTAATTTTGCAAAAGAAAGGAAGCATGCAAGTGATAAAACCTAAGTTCACATGTATTTCTTATGAGAACACCGTAAACACCGGACACACACCAAACGGAATTTATATATAAGGATTTGGCGACAAGAATGTAAGTCACCAGTTGGCAGTATCAAAAATTTGCCAGGATTCGAACCTGGAATCTTCTGATCCGTAGTCAGATCCATTATCCGTTGCGCCTCAGGGCCCTTGTAACATACGAAACCACACACAAGATGGTTGAACACATCACTACATAATGTTATATCTTTAATAATATTTAAATCGTGGTGATCTCGGTGCAAGAAGAGTTCTGCTATATACCGTTGCTATGATTCGTAATACCCATCGTAAATTTAAGTATAATTATTTTTTATGCTTCTAGGTATTGCTTTATTCCTCAACTAGGCTAATCTTTGAAATGGAACTGAATGAGAACCAATGAGGATTTATCAGAATGTTTCATCATTTAGTATCGTTACTGATTTATAGGCAAAATATAAACACGACGGAATCATGTTCATTTGTTAACTATAATGCTTTAAAAGTTTATTATTCAAAAGTCGTTAAGAATTTTTATTGAAGTTTCTTCCTAAAAACTGTATACCTTGAACGATAAACTTCTGTAATCAAATTATTTGAGCGAATTATATCATGGCCATAAGCATTCTTATACAACTACTTACATTTACATATACTAATATACTACTGAAAATTCATTCAGGACTGGGTAAAGTTGTTTAAAAGAAATCATTCCAAAAGATTTCAGATGAATAAAATTTTTTAATTCTCTTTTACTTACGAAAACACAGAATTGAAAATAAAAGTTTTGAACATCCTCTTTATGAGTAATGCTTCCATTGGCTTTTTCGATACATATCAAGTTCAAATCAATGACCGAATATTATAGCAGCGGGTGTATTCTTTTGGCATACATCATCGTACGATATTACGATTCCCGTAAATGACAGAAGATATGAAATTAACTTTGCTTTGTCGAAATCGTTGTCATAGGTACATTCAATAAATAAAATTATTTTTTTAAACATTAAATAAATAAGCGTAAAATAAATATCCGTGCATTTACTTAGATATTTTCATACTTTGTATGCAAAGTACTGTAACTATTCTGCTTTGGAATGATTAATCTTTATGAACTGATGATTTTTTTTGCAAAGGTATCTTATCAGATATTAATAACCTCAAATTCAAGGTTCATTATTCTTTAATCTTTAATTTTTTATCTCAACATGTACAATTGTATATGCTATTTTGGTCTTATTTTAATAATTTCTACAATTCTTTAACACTAAAACAGCGGGAAAAGGACACCCCCCTTGAACAGCGGAAGGTGTCCTCAGGACACCTACACTTGCGCTTCTTTTAAATAGCATGAGGCAGTCGTACTTAACTTCCTAGTCTTTCCTTAAAAGCTTAAACATTAATAACTAAGTATGATTACTTATTTATCGGCAGATCATGAGGTAAATAGTTGCTATATTTTTAATATAGCAATTGTTGTTGAGTTCAATCAATTCCATGAGACTCATATTCCGATATAAAAATATACAGAACAATAAAGCCAGAAATTAATTATATGAATAAATTAATATAAAGCGGTTTCGAGATAAAATAATTATTTACTTGAATAACTTATGAAAATTACCCGATTTTATCAACAATTTACATGGGGCACAAGAAAAAATAAACTCGCGTAATGAAACTTTACCGCTTCACGTACCTTCCTTTGATTTTATTTCACGACAAAAAGACCAGAAATAAGGTTTAAGATGCAAACAGGACCTTAAATGTTATTTTCATACGCAATTATATTCATTTTTCTTTTTTAGCTCAATGATGCTGTCACAAAGTAATTACTCCACAGAATCCTTCCACGAAGCTCATAAATAAATCTTCTTCATGTTACAATTTCTATAAACCCATTCCTTGCACTTCTTACACTTATCTGATGCTTTATTTAACTTGGATTTTCTTTGGAATAGATTCGCTGGCTTTATTGGATTATGTCTCGTGCATCCAGCGTTTACTTAGGTCCTTTTTGAGATCTCTTTAGACAGCTTAGGTTTTACTTTGTTTATCTGCGATTCGTTGCAATAATCTATATCTGGTTATTTGGCGACCTCTTTTCTGTTTGCAAATAACCTATACATTGACTTCTGCTAGATAAATTTTTATGTAAAAAGAATGCATTAGGCAACGTCGTGAGTCTGCTCTCATCGTGTGCCTATGCGCCATTTGGTCCACTACGCCGCTTTTTGTACAATTATGGTACGTCACCGCGTCTGATTTTCTTTTACTAATACCGTCAAATACGACATTGGAAAGCATCGTAATCGCGAGAAGAACATGTTTACGCAGTTTAATTTTATAAACAGGGATTATTCTTCATTTTTCGACAACATCGGAATTCACAGCAGATTTTTGCTAATTTTCAACTCCAGCGACTATCTTCACAATTTGTTCTATTGTCCAAATAAAAAAATACCTGCTTTCTTCAGCCTCTTAAATATGTTCTTTTATGTAAAAAATTATCGGTCATTACGTTAATTCCTTTAATAAGAAAAAGTCCCATCAATATCATAAACACATGATTCAGGAAAATGGCCAATGCTCAAATTCGACAACTTATGGAAATCCATTCAATGCATATTTGGAATTGAAATCCATTATTAACCGAAACTAAAGCACATATTTATCAGGTTTATTAAGAATAAACTGTGTGAATAGACATCTATACTTTCTGGGAAAAAGCTGATCATTCACCGTTACTTGTGTATCGGGTTTGTAGCAAGTGTGGCAATATTCAATGAGTGAGTGTCACAAAAAGATATGAGACAAATTAGTCAATTGCGAAAATAGAAATGGGAAACGTATCTTATAAATGGAAATATTAGAAAATATAAGGCAAAATATTTCCAACTCAAATCATCATTAGAATTGCTACCTCAAATTTTTATATAAAACAATATAATTAATAAATTTTAGAGAAGAGGGGCAAAATAATAGCAAAAAGCAATATTATCTCAATGAACATTCGTAAGAGAATCTAAAATAAAACATTGAAGGTTTTATCATAAGAAATAATAGTAAATATTAAGTAGGTGTCCTGAAGACACCTCCGCTGTTCTAGGGGGTATGTGGTAGGATCTCCTATGAAAATGTTCCCATAATTATAAAACTTGGTAGAAAAACGCAGAATGTTAAATTATTAAAATTCACAAAACGATTTTTTTCTATGATACAAATTACAAAAATTGTGAGTTTTTTTCATGGGTGAGGTGTCCTGAGGACACCCTCCGCTGTTCTAGTGTTAAAACGATAATATCGGTTCAGAACAAAAATAGTGGAGCTGAACAAAATACGGCCAAGGAACAAATATGGTCGTTAGAAATAAAAATACGTTTAGGGAAAAAAATGGTAGTTAGAAACAAAAATACGTCTGAGGAAAAAAATTGTTCGGTGCAAACAAAAATACGACTGAGGAAAAAAAATAGTCGTTTTTAATAAATTGATGCTGAGGAGGGAAAATGTTTGGTGGAAACAAAAAGTGTGGTGGAGGGAAAAAATAATCGGTAGAATGATGAATTATTGTGAGGAACAAATATTTTCGGTAGAAAAAAGTGAGGTTGAGGATCAAATATAAACGGGAGGTACATAAATAATGAAAAGAAACAAAAATACTAGGGGCAAAGAAAATTATTAGAACAAAAATATTGGATACGACAAAAATTGTGGATAGAAACAAAAATTATGGACAGAAATAAAAGTACTGGAAGAAAGAAAAATGATAGAGCACAAATCCTTCGTCACAGTTGTTGTCAACTAGGTTATTAGGTTAATGAAGTTGTAAATATAATATATTATTTTATTTTTATAAATTTGGGAAGAACTTATGAATTTTCTTATTCTTTGACTCTTCACTGATCCCCATTATATATTTATTGATGTATGTGTTACGTTCCTCGTTCAACGCTGTTTCGTTTAGCGCTCGAAGTTATTGGAATGCATCGTTCGCGTTAAGCGGGGTCTTATTTTATATTATGAAATTCGTCGGTACGTTATTTATAATCAAATTTTTAATACACGCTCAGCAACTATACATGATTTTACCAACATTTTTTGTGTTTGATTACATATAATAAGAATTAATTTTTTTTCTTATTATTACTAATATTCCTAACAGTAATAATCGAATTTTAATCATTATTTACATCTTAATTCTGTTCATATAAATTTCTCTTCGGATAACGATTTTCGAACAAAATATTAGAAGGAAGATTTTTGGTTTACTTTTCTGCTGATACTCGATTGTCCATTATTTGATTTCTTTATATATATTCCCATAATCTAAGAAAACTAGAAAATCATTTATTAACCTAACAATTGATTAGCACATACAGATATTAAAATGCAACAAAATAAGTGAGATGGACAACGAAACATACGCTCCTTTGAAAAAGATCAAAGTGAAAAACTTAACCATCAAAGACAACATTAAATTTTAAAGAGAGATGTAGATGTGTGATGATGAAGAAGAAATTTAATTCCCATTTTGCATGAATGATTATTTTTCCATATATGAACTTATTTAGTTCCGCTATGGTTTTTTCTTCATGATCGAATCCAAAGAAACATGTTTCACAAACACCTATTTGTGACCATTCAGGTAATGTAGGCTGTGGGCGTCAGTTGAAGGAAAAGGTGATGACAGTTGTGGGAGTAAGTGAACCACCAAAGGTGTGTGGGCTGTTTGTTGGATACGTAGAAAGACGAAGGGAAATGTTTATCGTTCGCTGGAAAAATTTCGTAGAAATAAAGTGACGTGTGATTTCAAGCAGATCAAAAGAATGCTTCTCTTATAAAAGCCAACAATTTGAGGTAAAAAACACTTCTAGAGCCACTTTATAAGTATAAAAGGTTAAATATCAAGTTAAACTTCCCACGATTTTTCAAATTTTAACGGTACACATGAGAAACAAAAAAGGAAGTTTGATAAATACAAATAACGATAAACATTCAAAACCATAGCAAAAAATTCTTACGATGTAAGAATGAAAATTTTAAAGTATGATAAATATAGATAACAATTTACATTGATAACCATAGTTACCGAACTTTTTCCGATATAGTTATGAAAAGGTACAGCAACGATTACAATTATATTATTAAAACCCCAAACCCTTGTACTCGACTTAAAGTTGACACGTTCGCTATAATACACGCTGTCCACTAACGATGTAAGCAAGTTTATGACCTAATGAATTGCAAGCTTCAATATAACACTGAATTTGCATCATATACGATATGGAAATTGGAGCACTTTCAAAGTTTGCGACTAGCGTTACTTGTACGAGTAACTTGGTTATATTGATAAATTGTCATGTAAACATGAATGACGTTCATAAAATTAATTTGACGTTATTGAACATCGTCCATCAAACGAAGGAAACTTTATCGTACTCTACGTAAACTAGGGACGTGATCTTTCGTCAAATAAATTGATAATTACATTAGTTTCGGTTGATACAAATATAACACATTTTTCAAAGTTTTCAAAGATTAAAAAGCAGTAGTGTTTTTTATGATCCTGTATGGCATATTTCAAGATAAATAGGGTAAAGACTAATGTATCCATTGCTGATATGTATAACACAGCAAACACAATAATGGTATATCAGATCTATCACTTCGAATATTCTCTCTTCGTCAGAGTTTGTGATTGTGAGGAGTACGTAGAAAATTATTAACAAAATACAGTAGTTATTTCAGCAAACTTTAATGATTTTTAATTCTTAGATCTGAAGTGATTATATTATATAGATTTTATCTGTGTTATATTTCATTTTAAATGTAAGTGAAATTCTTTAAGCATATATTAATTCCCCCCAATGAAACGATATATAATTTATGCAGACCTTGAGTTCTAGACCTCTACGTTTTCAGTAAATAATTAAAAGTTCCGTTCCGTGTATTTTGAGTAAGAACGTATTCAAGAAACATAGCAAAATGTTTCTTTTTAATTTTTTTTTGTTCAATTGTATTTAAAGAGTCCAAAAATTTGGATAGAATATTAAATATTGGATCCAAAAGCCAGCAATCATAAATACTCTTGTTCCCATGATTTGTCAAAATATTATCCTAGTTTCTTGCATCTAAAAAATCATTAAATCTACCAATCCCAGAGCCATCTCTACATATTAGTTTTCAAAAATCAACGAATTGATCAAAGAGAAAGCAACCTCTATCTTTAATTGTTTCATTAACGTTTTGGCAGGATTCGCGAAAAAAAAATCATTTACTAAACGTTACAAATCAAATATTGCGGTTAAATATTTTTTGTTTGAAGTTGAAATGGTCCGCAGTAACAGCAAGCACTCATTTCTACGAATACTTTCCTATTCAATTTGGTACCTCAAGCATTGTGTTTTCGAATCCTCTAGAGTCGAGAGAAATCAGGCTTTGAATATAAAACAGACGGGAAAATTCAATGCAATTTCGGAAACTGAATCGAAGAGATTAAATTCTAGATTTTTTGTCGAATTATCCGGAGAACAAGCATGGCATATTGTATAAGCAAGCATTCCAACCAAATGGATTATGTAGATTTCAGTCAAAATTGTATTTGTTTGTGAAAACTTATTATTTACTCTATTTTCTTATTTAGACAGAAAGGAACAAACCGATATTAGAAAATGAACTCGTGATATATGAAATTGAGATTAACTTTGCTCCATTTCGAGCTAGATAACTTATATTGCTAAAAGTAATAAAATCTCTATGTTCAGGCGTCACTTCGTGGAAGGGCAGAGATTATTGGAAATACACAAGTTTGTCATCTCTCCACTACGCTCTTTGCTATACACATTTTAATTTGAATAAATTTGTGAATATATACTGTGAAAATTACTATGGATATTCAATTAAAAATAAAGATCTCATTCCTAAAAACAGCAAACAGATATGAATTCATTCATTCACTTGCAAAACATAAAAACATTTTTGTATTTAGAGTCTTTCTGACTACTCAAATTAAACTTCCAAGACTGTCGTATATAAATTAAAATGTCCTCATGCGTTGATATTTATTAGGAATTTATGAATTATCAAATTAATACACTTTTACTTTGGGAATATACTGTGACTAATATTTTTTCTACCTATCGAGTTCTCAATAAAAATATTTTTGAAGTTATGATTCACAAAATATATAAAATGAGTTTCGAATGGATGAGATTCTGTTTCCGCCCGGGTCCGAACCAGGGACCTTTCGCGTGTGAGGCGCACGTGATCACCGCCACACTACGGAAACTTACACGTGAGATTTTTTCTATTGATATTATAGTTTAACAGTAGGAAACCTCTAAAACTGACTTTGAATGCCACAATATTTTCCCCTTGATTTTAGTAGAAGAGATATCTCAGAATTTATCCACTAATTTAGATTCTTTTATTGACATAGTAATTCATTTCATGACCGAAACCAATTAAAAATTATTGAATAATATATAAATTACATTCTCATAAATTAAAAATACGATTGCTTAATTAAAACTAGGACTAACTTTTGGACTAGCTTGATAAGTAATTCAAGTATATAAAACGTGGAGGTATGGGACTTGAATTATTCTAAACAGACAATATGATTATATGATACATTTACTAATTTGTTATAAATGGTTCAATTTAGTAATGTCCATCAATAGGTTACTCATAACAACTTTCGAAGCAGACAGCAAGTGGGGCTTATCGCATCTCGTAAGCTCTCAAGTCCCATAAGCATATGTGGGTCACCAGTCAATTTCCTCGCACAACGCCGCGAGTGCAGTAAAAGTCAAGTAATACGAAGTGAGAATGTCCCTTAGGCAATAGAACGGCCCCGTATGTCTAATGGAAAAGCTGCAATTTATTCATCAATGGGCAAATACGATTCTGCTGCCTGGAACTGTTTTCTCATACTTTTCGAATTCGTAGTACAACGCGTGGGAATGGACTGAATTTAACCTCATACACGTGACGATGAATTGTCAATGAAGAACCCAAGGACATGCATGAAAACGTACTCTACGTGCGCGGCGTAGTTGGTATGGAATTTGCTAACGTTCATTCTGTTTAACGTGTTACACAGAAGCAACCAATTCTGAATTGAACTTTATTAGTTTTCCTCGCGCTTACTGAATTTCGAAAATATCAGCAACTATACCTTGCATTTCCTTCGTAATACTTCTTTCTAAATTCATTCTGGTTCATTTTGTTCATACTATATCCGAATTTAAGTTTAACTGAATAACAGTAAATTTTAGAATAAAAAAGTTTAAAATTAGAAGTTTTTAATTTAAAATTATTTTTATTTTCCTCAAAAGTTTCCAAACTTTTGAGCCAATCATCCAAAAACTTCCTCAAGATCATATCTGGTTTCTGTGCTTCGTTCAATATACAATTAAATAATATATGAACTCGTTACAGCAATGCCTTCGGTTAAACGAAATTTAACGAGCTGTACTAAATGTTAATTTAACGTTTTCCTGTAAGTTTAGTACAACTGTAAAACTGTAAACTTAGTATCCATTACTCCCTCACAACTTTTCAAATCGGCTTATTAAATAAATAAGCATACTTTAATAATATTAACTTAAAACACAAATAAAAATGTAAATGCCTATTACGATAAAAGTTATTCCGGTGCTCAGTTGCTAGGCATTTGCAGTGAAAAAGGTAATAAAATAGCACATGGAAGCGTTTTTGAAAGCAAATTCGTAGAATCGTTACTTCTTAGGAATCTTTTTGCAAACGTATAAAACTTATTACATGCAAACACTCCGTTTTGTAAGCTCCGAACAAATTTTATAAAGGAGTGAAACAAGGAAAATATAGAGTTTGGTGTAAAAATGAAGTTTGGAATAGCTGAGGTAAATTTATTAACAATATCTGAACTCGTGTAACCTAGTTTTAGATTTAAAAAATAATTTTCTTAAATTGAATAATCAATTTCTGTACCTCGTAAAATATTCACGAGAAGAAAATAAATAATTTTAAAACGTATATTTCGGTAGGCGAATTTTTTAGAGAAAGCCATCAATTAACTTCAAATACGTGGAAAAATAAAGTTATTTCACTTAATCAAGAAAGTTTTTTTATAATATCATCTTCAAATAACCGATTAATAAATGTATGTATTTAGTTAAACAAGAATCCAATATTATACCAGATAGATGTATGACTAAACCACGCCGATTTTAAAGTACTAAAAATATAATATAATTACTATTTCAGAAATTTATGACTCGTAACATAAAAAAATCTCCCACCATACTTTTTGAACCGATCATACAACAAAATGACATAAGAAATCAAAACATTAATATTTTATGAAAAATACGAAAATTCGATACAACAAAGAGTTTATAATGACGAAGCAGAATCTTTTCAAGGTGAAAAATAATCCTCGGAAAAGTTGGCACCAGAGAGAGATAGAATATCCTGTCGTATAGCAGAGGGAAATGTATGGGAAATTTGTACCATTTGCATGGAAATTCCCTTTCCTTTTCAGAGAGCCACCTCTTAATGGAAAAGCTTGGCGTCGTTTGAAAACACAGCTTACAAAGATCCCACAGTCATTTCCACCTGCCAATCGGATTTCCCACGTAGGTCAAGCACGTGATGTGACCCACGTTCTGAGGCGATTTCACAAGGGAAAAGATGGCTATTATCAGAGATCGTGGGATTCTATTTTGGAAAAAGAAAATCCCGTGCGCTCGGTCGGATCAATCTACCGCTCCTAGCAAAGCGTGATTCCGTGAATGGACGGGACTTAAAGAGTACATAGCCTTAGGGACTTGCAGCAATGCTTTCAAA
Organism: Pantala flavescens; assembly: GCA_020796165.1. NCBI lineage: Eukaryota > Metazoa > Arthropoda > Insecta > Odonata > Libellulidae > Pantala > Pantala flavescens. The sequence continues at coordinate 42,598,621 of CM036882.1, forward strand.
GTAACGAGGACAGTGAATTGATCCAAGTAGAAGCGGAGAGTGGAGTAATTGTGGGGTTCGTTATTAAAGCGAAATTGAGACATTGTAGAACCTGATTCCATCAAACCTATCTCCAACGATTGAGGACGACAATGAGCGTGTAACTATGACACGAATGCCTAGCAACTGTCCAACAATATAGTTACGCCCACTGCTAGAGCAATATGCACTTCCGAGATATGCAACTGGCTAAGCTGAAGAATATTCATAATTTCTCGTGGAAGTTTTTCGAAAGTTGTTCATTGTAAATAAAACTTTATAAAGTTTACAACAATATCCGCTTCAAAAAACGAAAATCACTTCCTAATAGCTACGCCTACATATTCATCTCTGGGGAGTTCTGGGTGAAGTTTTAAAAAGAGTTTAAATTTTCAGAATACGAGTTTAGGGCAAATCAAACAATAAAATAACGTAAAAAGAAGGTAATCCTCCGATATTTTAACGAAACTGAATGGTTTGAGAGCAATTGACATCAATTATTCAAGAATATATAAATATTTCCACAGGAGTTACTCCTTCAGATTAACAAATGAACTGTAACGTAGAGAATAAGTATAGATACAAGAAAAAAGAAATACAATGATAGTATGTACACAAAAAAAATATAAATGAAAAAATAATCTTCCAGAAAGCAAATACAGAGACAATAGAATAAAATCAGCTATGTAACACAATTATGTAATAACCATCATAAGTAAATTTGCCGTTCACTTACAATTAATTGTTGAAATTAGGAAAATTATTATCTCTGCTGGTAACGGTCATCATATGATGTCAATAACTGCCTTCATTGTCCTCTATTTGGTAAAAGCTAGCAAATTAAATTCTTTAAGTATTTTTCGTCGTACTGAATCCCTCCATTACTCATCATCAATTTCACTTTGGATGGAAGAAAAGTATTTTTATGTATATTATGACAATAAAAATAAACTTCAGAAAAGTAAATAAAAGTGTGACTGTTGAACTAAAACCAAGAAATTCTCTTTCGCTGCACTAAAGAACTGTTTCCGCCCGGGATCGAACCGGGGACCTTACGCGTGGTGAACCGCACGTAATAACCGCTTAACTAAGGAAACACTGATACAAGCCATACTATTGATACAATACGAAATATACATGTATATACGGGCATAAATTCTTTATTTTATCTTAACATATCAGTTTTTATTACCCAGTTCGTGTTCAGAAGGTTTTTACTCTCAAGTTTAATCTCTAGGGATCCATAGCAACCTCTTCCCTTGAGCTGAACCATTGCTATGGACTGAATCACAAACGAATCTCAGGGGAACAAGGGTCATTTGGCTCTAGGAACGTAAAACCTCCCACAAAATCCGTAGCACAACTATTTCCCCAAACAAGAGGGTTGCATAAGTCTTGGGGATGAAAAAGGAAAGCCGAACCAATGCTCCAATACTATCTATGTATCGATTTTATCCATATATTATCTCTCGATATTTCCTTTCGATTTCGTCGATAATTAGCGATATATTGCCAAAGTTACATCGATGTCATTCGTGAACGGCACCGGAAGCTGTGCAGCGTGAGTGATTAAATAAGAAAAGAATCTAATACAGCTTCCAACTATCAATAAAACATTCAGAGGTAACGTTTTAATAAATATGTTGAAATAGGAATATCTTCATTCTAAAACACTGAATCCTCTTCAGTTAGTATTGATTTAATAATGACAGTAATCACTAAATTTTTACATATGTATAATTAAATGCTATTTTGGAGAGAAAAATATTCTAAGACGAGAGGTTTTTTAAATTATAATTTTCCTGTACGTTTGGATTTTTCGGCTACAAAACTTTTTTCAAAAATTTCAAGTTCATATATTGCCTAGGTCTAATCTCTCTTTTAATTTATAAATTAACGCTTAAGCAACTTAAAGGCATTATTTGACTTAATCTAAATTATAATTAACGTATAATCTAATTGATTCGGACAGATCTGCTGCAAATTATTAATAATTAAAGTTAACAAGTACTGATGGCTAAGACAGTCTACTTGTACTCTTTATAGACAGCTTTCCAGTTATAGGCGATTAAAACTAATATCTTAACGAAAATTCCAAAGAATCCTTTCAGATAAAATAAACGCACACTATCTAATACTATATATATATATATATATATATATATATATATATATATATATATATATATATATATATATATATATATATATATATATATATATATATATATATATATATATATATATATCGATAACGAGATGATAGCAACTATAAAATGTAATTTGAATAATAGAAAAAAATATTTCCAAATTTCAAATACGATTATCGAAATTCTCATTAATTTCCCCAATAACAAATTGTTATCATAAGGAATACCTATAACGTATGAACTCGCAAATCCACACTACAAATTTTATTTAAAACCCTCACGTAACAAACCAGCTCAGATGACGTCAAAACATCCAAAACTCTTTCGATACAAGGAATTTCCGATTTCCGAACATTTCGACAACAAGAATCCGCCCACCGCGTGTTCCGAGAGGAATTCCGAACTCGAAAAAAAAAATAAAACATCTCTGTGATGAATAAAATAAAGCCATCGACGTCATATTTTCCCTCATCGGCAAACTCGAATCACTTTGAGCCTCGTACGCGGAAACGTGTTTTTAACTTTTTCATACGCTCGGCCACAAAGAAGTATACGTTAAAAAAAGCCGAAAACGAACGAAGGATTCGAGGAAATGCAGGCATTGGTTGGCTATCATTGGGGTGCCAATATGGGAGGAATAAAAAACCACACTCCTGACCTTTTCATCTTCATCCGGCGCAGTGTACACATCCTCCCGATCCGTTATTGGCTCAAGGCCTCGCATCCAAAGATGTATCCGAGTAATATTTTTTTTTTCAAACCAATGCCGCCGTATTATTTAGGCAGTGGGTCATCGTGAAGGGATAAGTCGCTGATGGAAGGGTGAGCGCTTTTGGAAATCCAAACCGCAAAGTCTATGACGAGCGAAAGATTGACGTGTGTCTGTATGAAACCGATCCCAAAGCCATGGATTCATCGCAAAGGATGACACGTTACATGACTGCATGCGAACCGATATGAATATGTTGCCACTCCGAGGTTTCGGAATATATTTCGCTGTTAATCTTTTATTTTTGCGGATATGGGAAGTTATTTATCAGACCTGAATTCTGCATGATGAAAAACTACGTTGCAAAAAAATATATTCCATGAAAACAAGAACTCAGAACCTCACAATCATACGCTCTACGCTCATATAATTGTATATAATTTACGTTTATCTTTAGAGAACATAATTTAAAGATAACAAAAAGAAAAGTAAATCCTCATTAAATTGTGAAAAATTTACGCCAGAATAATCATTGATAGATATTTATAAAATTTCTCCATGTTGGAGTTAAAAATATATAATTATTTAAACCATGAAATTCTAAAATCATCTCACAAAAGGAGAATTTATATAGCCTTGGAATAAGATTCCATTGGAAAATTTGGCCATTTCCGGAGTAAACACTCATCTTTTACCAATCCTTCCCGATGGAATTTTTACACACGCGTCAATTGAACACTTTTATCAGAAACCAATAGACATTTACAGCGTGATAAACGCTATTAATGCACTTCATACTAATGACACTATTCCAATAACCATCGCTTTGTCAGCGCGAATAACCTTGTCCTAAAAGGGAATCGAGCGTATGACCTCGATCCAGCAAAACTATCAAGGGATCGTATCTCGTGGTGTACAAATAAAGCAACTATAATTGATTGTCATCTGATACATCCATTTCCTACAGAGAATTAGAAAACATTTGTCAAACCTTTATGTTCAAACTTCCTTTAAATACGATCTTGGGACACTTTAAAACAAGAAGGACAATGACTACGATGAAATGACGAATTCGTGAATCATACGAACACTTCCAATCATAGAGTTATGGGATGATTTGAAGTGGATTATCCGAAGCATACTCTAAGTAAGCACAAACACGTCTCCTTAATTAATTCTTTCTTTATCATCAAAGTATTAACACCTCTGAACCGTTACCGATATTAGCCCGCTTCACGCATTTGCTTTCCGTGTGCTACACGTGTAATCATTGGATGTGCCCTTTGATTGGACACGCATCCGCTGTTTACACACCTCAACCAATGTGAATGGCTAATTCGACGCACAAGAAAGGTATGCTTGTTACCACGTGCGTACTCCGGAGAGACTAAAAGGAGGTCTCAAACCCTATCTTCTGATTCTCTCCTTAATTAGCTCTAGAAATGCATTTCCCAAGACGTTACAGACCATGGGTTGGTTCATCCATGCACTCTAGAGTACCTCTTTTTTTCAAATCAAATCTCGAACCTATTCATGATTCAGCTTTTGAATTTTAATCTAGTTAAAGTCCGAAGAGGACGATCATATTCCTCTACAAGAATAAGTCAAATTTCTCTTGAGAAATGAATAACTAATTTACACGTGTGCGTACATGAATGGCTAGTTATATTAGTTGCATTTAAAAATATTATAGGACCACGGTTTCATACAAGAATTTCTTTTTTAATTTCTTCATGGGTGTAGATAGATCGATTTTTACTTATTCAGTTCATAATGAGTTAGGGAAGTTCGATAGGCGTTTTTACTGTTTGGTTTAAATATAAGTGATACTTATAACAAGTATATTACATTTTAAGAAATATGAATGATAATATTTGCAACACTTATTTTATAATGATCTAAAAAATTCAATTTTATAAAACGACTCATACAAATATTCCCCGGGGAAATTAATAAATAGCATTCAGATGTAACAATCAAATTTAGATGTGACTAATTAATATTAACTTAAATTTATAAATATAATCCAAAACCAGCTGGTTTTCTTTCATCACTCATTATTCAAGTATTTCGAAACGTGTGCTTGTTTCTCAAATAATTTTTTTAATCATTGAATAAAAATGCAATTTATCATAAAATATCAGTAACGTTCGTTATTTTTACAAATATGTGTATGATTAATGAATTATGTAAAATCATACTCATTTCGAGGCGTCGCATATATAATCGAACAGCATAAAGCTACACCAGATAATGCTGTGGTCAAGATAACACGGCCCTCCAAAAAAAATCATTTTTTTTCAATTTGATCCAATCTACAAAAGCTACAGAGAGATACATTCGTCTGCCTCCAATTTAAATGTAAAGACAGTTGAAATGATTTGCATATGTTATTTAATTTCAATTTTCCGGAGATTACAAAAATCCGTGGGCAGGAAATGGTATCTCGTTGTTCCCCTACCCCTTCGTACTGTCCCCTATCCACGCAGTTATTATTCCTGTTGTTTAATGCAAGCATTTTTCATCAACCCATTCTGCAGACTGTATCTTTTTTGCTGTTTTTAATTAAAAATGAACCGCGGACGTACTCAATAATATGAATGATGTCACATGTTCCCAATTTTTTCTACTTATTCCGTCAAACCTCACGGGAAATATATGCTCTTTCAGATTTTCAGCTGGTTTTCGTGGCAAAACTTCTTTTATTATGGGTATTTTATTCTGTGAATTATTCACCGAAATCCGTATAAGAGAGAGATGATGATCTAGAAAACTCTTCACAGTCATCCCAGTTTGTGTTTTTAGAGTAAAGACGTATTCTCTTTTTCTTATTCCCGTAAATAGAGAATGACCTTTGCATAATAAAGATACAAAGAGGCAGAAAATGACCTAGAGAAGAACATACTGCTGATTTAAATTTCATAGGCACGTGTCGTAATATGTCGTTTTATTTACATGATTTTCATTAATTTAATAATGATTTCATTACAAATAATTGCTATATATACTTATGTATAGTAAATTATTGAGGAAACTTTACTAAATTTTATTAATATAAATAGTTAATATATTGCGGTCCATTGCCTTCTTTACTTTGGTTAGGTTATCGATTCGTAGAACCTAAATTTCTAATCTTTCATCAATCAAAATCAAAAGTAACTCATAAATTCCAAACCAAATAATGTAAAGCCACTAGTTTTCGTTACTATACAAGGATTAAAAATCTGTATTGAATTAAAGTTCGTTGATTATCATCTCACTACCTTAGTTTGTTTTCCACTCTTTCACGACCACTAATTTCTTCTTCAATATTATTCATGTGAGATCGATGCTTTACGTACAAAATCGCATTTTAAAACCGCATATTTAACAGAATATTATGTCAACCTTATAGGATGTATTATAACTTGCATAGTATTAATCATTCATTTTTTTAAATAACTGAACAGCATCATTTTTACACCATAAATTTGACTATCAACATTTCCTTACATTTCTTTTTACATACGTTAGAGGGAAGAAACAAGAAATTAGTAATTCACATCACACCAACACACATTCTTCGTTCATTGGTATGAATACGAAATTCTTTTCCTCGGAAAAGCTCTTGGTGACAACTCCCACACATTTATCAACCTTTCTCCTACGCGTCCTTTTATCCCACGTCCAAGAACTGACCCTTGTTATTTACTTTCACTCAAACAATGCATTCTTGTCTCTCTACATGCTCTTATCCTTTCTCTCTTTATTTTTACTCACATACAAATAGAAATCTCATAGCCCTTTCCTACCCTTTCGTTTCTAATAATGATTCTCGTTGAAATTATAATTTAATAAATTCTTTTCACTTGTTTGCAAATACGTATATGTATTATACATATATGTATTTTCCATTTTTAGTCTTTTTTCATAAATATATAAATAATAAGTAACGTAAACTTAATCATGTAATGTCGGGAAAAGGACTAGATAAAAATGTATTCACTAGAAATCGTTCAATAAATTAATTCCGATGATTACAAATCTAGAAACTCCGGATGCCATGCCTTTTACTTGTAGGGGTAGGCAATAATACTGAGATTTTCTTTTAGTTATTAATTCTATTTACCTGATATATACTAAAATAAACGTCACTCAGAAGTTAAACAGCATTTCAAATCCTTCATAAAAAAGTAAAATCCATTACATACTTAATGCAATTTGGTATATTATATTTAATAGACAATATATTTTAAAGCATAACTAAACGTACTAGCTAACACCAAGCTAGTGTCAACGAATTTATTGCATAAAACATAATTTCAGCATAATAAAAGATATGATATTTCATAAATTTTAGTTCTGCTTGATTAATACCCTAAGCTCTTGTATTATTATAACTCATGGAAAATAATATGAATAAATGAACTCAAAACTATTAATGCTACTATTTTCAATTTTGTATCTAAATAAAAATTAATTCACGAAAAGTAAATAAATTTAGAGCGGTTTCATTTGCGATGAAGGGAAAAACACATCTATAAAACTTCTTAAAAAACAAATCAATAACATTCAGTCATCTATGAACAATAATTACTTAAAATATGAGCAGAAATTTGAAAAGAAAATATAAACTCCTTCATGAATGTTTGGTTCGAAATATTTACTAGCACAATCTAACCTACGAGAAGATAAAATCCTGAATGAGACTTTGGAATACTTGACACAAGGTTAATGTCTCCTAAAGACGAAACTAACGACCTTCATGATTCGGTAGAATGATTACGTTCTGAAAGGAGCGAGGTTAAAAGGTGCTAACAAACTCTACCCACAATAACAGCTCATCAGAAAATAATATCCGGAAAAATAATGAGTTTCAGAGTACGTTAAGGGGAATAAACGGCAAAGTAGGGTGTTATTTGCTTTTAATATCTTGCTCCTGGGGAAAAGAGCTGTTTCAATTTGGCGACAGAGGCTTTTTAATAGGGGTGATCCGGCATTAAAACACTCTTTAGTAAACTTTCTACGTCAAACAGAAGAGACTCGATGAAATTTCCCTTTGACAAGCTCGAAACTCTCGGAAAATAACGACCATTAGAAGTCCTCCATTTCTTCTTGTCAGATGCTGCATAATATGTATCAAAATTATCATTTTTATTGATAATTAATTAAAATAGAGCTTAATATCATTCCCGATTTAAAACTTACTCCTTTAGACCTTACTTAAGCTTATACCGTTTTAAAATAAGTTACACGTTCTGTATAATTTTTTTCGCAGGCAATTGTAAGCAAACATACTAACGCCCAACATACAGGCATCACACAGTACCTGTGCGTAATGCGGGTTGCTGTTTTAAGGATACTGTGTTGAGCTGGTTGCCAACAATGTAGGAGTCAACTGTAAATCGAAATGATATCGTTAAAGTTTATCTGAATGCATAGCGTGCATACGTATGTTGGTTGTATCGTACGGAAAGGATAAATACTATCGAGTAAATCATCACTACTCTAATTGTGGAAGCTATGTGCAAGTATATGCATAAATTAAATTTCGATGTCCCTAAATTTCGGTTGCAAGGAATTATTTCCTTTTTATGCCATAATTAATGAAAAATGCATTTATTTACGTTAAATTATTTGTAAATCTTAATTTATAAAATTTTTTTATTAATAAATGATATAAGGGTTACCCAATGAGACAAAGGTATTCATAAAATAGAAAAAATATCTTACTATCACTCAAAATTATTCAACAAGAAAATAATCCATCAACAAATAACTTCAGTTTTCCACTTCATAACTATAATATGATCGACATAAATTGAAAAAGAATAGGCGATTAAGGAATATATATGGTTATACATATCATTTTAATATATTAATAAACAATTTAAATTTGTTTCACTATTGGAATAAAATAAAGTTTCACAAAGGGCTATCTATTTCGATTGAATAACGAACCACCATTATGTAAACCGTTCAAGAGATCAAAGCAATACACTTCCTCAACTCAACTAACCACCGCAAATTCTCTCCGCCTGTGCATTCTGCATTCCGCCCAGCATTAGAAAAATATTTTGACAGAGCAGTGCGGTTAAGGCCTTGCATGTGCCTTTCTTTAAACAGAAACTCTCTCTCAAACGCTCCCGCATGGCTGTTTGTTACCAAGGTCACTCACATCTGCTCCTTGCCTCGCGGACAACGATTATGTAAGGAAACAAAGAGCGTCCTTCTCTACCGCATCACTCCCTTGCTAAAAGGTAACGGTGCTTTTTCGGAGGCCGTAAACAGATATGGCAGATTGCCTCTCTCAGAGAGTAAAGACCCTCATCGTTAGCAATTCACTGTGCGCATACTTTCCTTTCTTCTTCATAGCTCTAAACTCCCTTTCGGAGTTCTTTGGCGTGTGGTTCTCAAACATTTGGAGCGCTACTGAAAGCACGAGTTCTTTTTTTTGAGGGAATCCTTTCTATCCTTTATTCCTATGTGGATCTTTGGGTCGAATAATGGGCTCACGAGCGCAATGTTTACTTATACAGATGCATTTTTATTCAATTCGTACTTTTTATGATCTTAACTACATATGATTTCCTATTAACTGAATTTTTTTGTAAGCGGAATGGTATTTCTGCCCGTCTCGATATTTAAATATCAAATAACTCTTTATTGCTGATAATGAAGGTGGAAACTAAGGTATTTAACATTCATAATTCGAATTTTATGGGGTTGCGACGGGAGTGATTTAGTATGATTTTAAACAATTCAATGGTATATTCAACATTTTTACGATAAATGTACACGTGATATATTCGAGAGTAAAGAATAGCGGATTCAGTCAGTATTACAAAAGATGTTACGCAATGAAAAATCTTCCAGGTTAGTAAAGAGTAAGTACAGAAAGCTTACCATAAATATTTAAAATACTTAGTTATCAAAGATGACTAAATACAATTCTTTTTAGTTTTAGCTTATGTAGTAATGCTGTGATACTATAAGTAATTTGATCTAGAGACATCAAAATTATTTGTAGTATTCATTTTAAAATCGCAGCATTTTTAGGAATATTTAACCCTTTCCACCACAATTAAGCACCGTTCTAAGGTTTTCTAAATAAAATAATGACTTTTAATTATGAATAAGACTATTTATATTTTTTAAATATGGATTGGTTAGATTTTGTCAGGTATCTCAAGTAAAGATTTAAAGCATTTCGGGGGAAGGTCACTGGAATTAATCGATTCTTATAAAACTTACTTTACGTCAGTTTGTCCATTATATATCGTCTCGTTAATAATAATCGTATTTCTTGAGGATGTGACATACCGCATCTCTCGCAAACTTTGGGAGAGTCCCCCTTTAATTTCCTGCATTAGTTTTGCGAATAAACACATTTTCTCCGGGAACTTTGAGGATGGGTGGGCGTGAAGGGGATAATGGTACAGCCACCTCCATTCGGACTATTTACGGTGGGAAATTACTGAGCCAAACTGGGGCACGGTCGACTCTAAGAATAAACACACCGACTTTGGATTCTCTTATAAAACCCCCAAAGAACTCCATACTGAAGACCCGAGGGCAATTTCAAACTATGCGACCGTGAGATAACCAGAGATTTTATCCAGAACTTTTGAAGATGCGGTGGGAGCAGACGTCTTGTCAGCAGAAAGTTATGCGAGTTTTTGTTTGTGTTGAAAATTTCTATAACTCCGCTATTTCTTAAATGAACTTCAACATATAAGGGAAATATAAAGACAGATTTTTAGATTTCATTCTTTGAATGAAAATGACAAACTTGACAAATGGTTAGTTAAAGAATTTAACGATCTTTACTTAGAAGAGAAAAAAATTAAAATCTGTTTCTACATACGTATATCATACAATACATACCCTTCAGTTGCACAGGTGATACTTTGCAGATATGGAGTAAAAGTAGGATTAGAAACAAAAGTTTGTTTCCGCCCGGGATCGAACCGGGGACCTTGCGCGTGTGAGGCGCACGTGATAACCGCTACACTACGGAAACTGCGTCCCTATGTTCAGTTTGAAATAACCTTCTCATTAGTTATTTATAGAATTCTTTGTCACTCATTCACTGCATAATGAAAAGGTTATCTTATAATCCATCCTGTTTACGTATATACTAAGCGAAAAATATTTTTAATAATGTTCTTTCAATGTATAATAATCAACTCACACAAAGTTATTGAATAATCCAAATACTCTCGTTTATTCTCACGTCTCTTTCGTGATACGGTGATTATGGTCGTTATGATATGGAATAAAATGTTAATTAACTAACCCTGAAAAACCTCTTCTTCTCCTGCACGGAAAATGTCGATCAAAGTTGAGGATACAGTTTCCCTGAAGCGATATGGATATAAAAACATTCCATTAGATCAATGATTGAGCATCAGTTTTTCCAATGTTACAGCTTTTCGTATTAAGAGAGAATATTGTATTCATCCTGAGCGAAAGAAATGTTTACGTTTTCTTAAATATAATTTAGCATCTTCTTGTACAAATATTTTCGAACTCGGAATCCTATTTCCGACGGATAAATAAATTAGTCTAGTTGTGAGACATTAAACGACTGCGCGAAAGAGAAGCAAATAAATAAAGACCATTTTGATGTCCATATAATTGTTTTCGTTTCTGTTATTTTGCCCTTTTGAAAACTTTCCATACTCCTAACAACGCTTCCAAGTCATGTATGCATTTTCTAATGACTGTTGCTAAGGGAATTGTATTTCCATTTCATATTCATCTGTTTTTTATTTAAATTTATATTTTAAATGCTGTTCTGGTATAACTATGCGAGTTACCTTAATCAAGGATGGCTATTTGTATATATACTTGCATCATAAAAATTTAAGATTGTTTGAACGTTATATCGAAATAGTTAGGACTTTTTCCTCTATAAAAATTTCAATATACAACTTAGGAGCAAATACTTTCAGATGCTTAACTCCTCATTTTATTTATTACGTATTACAAAATATATTCACATTCAACGAAGCTCAATGCATGTCATAGTAAACTTTATTTATAATATATTTATTTACGAAATATTTCAAAATTTTAATATTTTACCACAAACTGAGCTTATCTTGAATTAAAGCGAGTCATATAGATTTTTAAAAAGGCCTTGTTTAGTTTATTACTACTAAAACGTCATTAATTATACACGACATATTAGAACATAAAAATCCCTAATAAAGAAAACAAAGAGATGCTGAATATTAAACTAGGCCAAAACAAACCAATGATTATCAACTCACGCTTATGAATATAAGATTGAAAACAGAGCAAAGTTTGCAAAATAATCATCGTACCCTCATAGTCCTAACGGTGTTTCCTTTTCAAGTCGTTGATCTCACAACAGCCGCAGGGGGAAGTATGTTGATTCAGGAAACAATTTGGTTCAGGAAGAGCAATGATTGATGCACCGACTCGGGGGGAAATGGCATTAAGCTAACGCGGGAATAAATAACGAGAACGTATTCCCGGCACGTATGGGATGAATATCCAGCAATAAGAAAGAGAGAAAAACTCGCGGCGGTCGTGAATGTTTCGTTCTGGACCACTGATGGGATTTAGATGAGGCGTGAAGACCTCGTCTCACCCATCTAAAAACGTCCATTACGAAAGAGAACGCTTTGGGCCGATGATGTGCACGTCGGCATTTTTCGAACTCAGGGACCCAACCTTTTGGGAAATTAAAAGACTCAAACATTAATGAGTATGATCATTATAAAAACGCTAACCACACAGGAAACGCTGATAAAGAACTAAATAATGAAATATCTATAAAAATACAGTACTAGTCATAAGTTTCAGTAAAGGAAACTATCAAGACATAAATAACAATTATATATACTTCTTTGAAGGCAATAACACTGTCGTAATTTACAGACAAATAATTAATTGAGAATAATGGAAAGTAGTATACGAAAATTTTTGCTTCTCTTCATATTCTCTGTATGATAAACTATATAGATCGTGAGATTGCTACACTGTCGTTTTTATTTAACAGCAAAATTATTTATTTACATAGAGGACAGGATACGAAAAATTTATGCTCCTTATCATAAGTTCATTATCATGAATTATATAGATCGTGAGATAGCACTTACAAATGCTGTACTACAAATCATAAGATGATTTTCTGACTATATTAAAGATTTAAAAACTTCACCAACGATTAAGATGTTAGTATTTGCTAGGTTTGTCCTTTCTTCAGAATTGATGACTGTATTTCATCTCTTCTTTTATTAAATAATGTAATGCTATTTCATAGAATGGCTCATCTTGTTGCTGTTATTTTTATTTTATTTATTAGAATAGTAAGTATTCGGATATGGGGAAAGATTCTAGATATATAATTTTTTGAAGCATAATGAATTTTTTTCACGATGATATAGACATCGGTAGACGGCACGAGTATAAGTTTCCGTAGTGTAGCGGTTATCACATGCGCCTCACACGCGCAAGGTCCCCGGTTCGATCCCGGGCGGAAACAAATTTTAAAATTTTGAATCGAATTTTGAAATAAAAAATTTTTGTTGATTATCCAAATTTTACTCCATATCTGCAAAGTATCACCTGCGCAACTGAAGAGTAGGTATTTTATAATACGTGCACGTAGGAACAAATTTTTCAATCAATAGTTTTATATACAAAGTAGAGCGTATTATCGTTCGTTTAAGCAACAAGTAAACCTCTTTCTTTAAATAAATAAATAAGTGTATCGTATACTTTTCCGATTATCATTTGACTAGAGATAAATAGCCTACAATACACTGGGATCTAAAAGTAGCAATTGAAAAGCAAGAAAGATTGAAAAAACGAGGAACAAGGTGTTTACTCAGTGCTAATAAATTAAACTCTCACCTCATTATTAAAAATATTCAAAATCAAACTATATGGAGGAACAAATTATTGTGAAAAGCCCCAGAAACTGCGTCTTTAATAAGTTTCCGTAGTGTAGTGGTTATCACGTGCGCCTCACACGCGCAAGGTCCCCGGTTCGATCCCGGGCGGAGTCAAATTTTGTTATTATTGGTTCTTATTCATGTGATTTTTTTATATTTTTCAACTTCGATTTTAATAGTTACGGAGAATTATGTCTTAGTACGGAGGGATTTGCGCCATTCATACCAAATCGTTAATTATGCCTGATAATACATATTTTAGAATTTTTTGTGAACGGTAACCGTAGATAAGTTTCGGTGAATGTTAACCACATAGGATAATACTTCTAAGGATAGCATGAAAAGGAGAGTCAATATCAGACGTAATAAAGGTGAATGGCCCATAATTCATTTAGATACAGACCCACGCGTATATTTTTACTTCGGACATAGAATTATTAACTGAAACTGATCCAATCGGACAATCTGATGCATTCGAATACCAGTCACGATGATACCCATCACGTGTCTTCAGAATAGTGAGGATATGAAGCGCATATTGACTCTTGGAACATCGGCATACTTCTGTGTGTGACTTTCGAAATCTCAGTGATGAAATTCCAGTCACGAAGTGAAGTGATATTTCCATGGCGGAAACGAACCTGAAGGGTAACGACCTCTTGCGGAACAGTACGTATTTTATGCCGATGATGGAATGTAAACATGGGAGAAACACAGATGAGTTACAGAACTCTATGCTGAAACTATGAATCCCATTGGAAATCATAAAAAGTGCGATAACAGATACGTATGGTATGCTCATAAAACATTATCAATTACGTAAATATTTCACATCAATTATTTGATTTTTAAGGATAGTTTATCAGTTATTAAAAATGAGATTCTCAAAAATTATAAATAATATTAGAACTTAAATTGAACATGTATACTTTTGATTTGCCAGAAGCAATATACCAGAAGTTTCCTAATTATTATGCATTAGCATGAATCTCAATAGGAATTACTTATCCAGATAATGATAATAACTTGATAAAGCAGTGATGCTTTACATATACATACATATCTCCCAAATAAGCTTCCAGTTCTCGAGCTCAATAGCTATTATTAAAATATTATTAGTTACTTTTTTATATTTCATAAATAAATAAAGTTTGATAACGTACTATCCTTCAATAATCCAAGCGAATATTAAACTGCACCAATAGAAATTTTAATTTATATCCACGTTATCACCGAGTTCAGTTTCTTCTTAGTAAAGTTTGAATTAATAATTTTCCCTCGACAAAGAAAACGTAATAATACATTCGTTTGTACAAATTGAGGAAACATGATAAGAATAATATAAGTAGTAATCATTTTTTTGGAATGTTCATTTTCTATAATATCAATATCAACATTGATTATCTTCCATTAAGGTGAAACGATTAAATTTAAACGTCTATCCAATCACCCGATACATACAATCAAGCATATCAAAATTTTATCACTTACTCACGTTTAAATATTAGTCCGTTGGATTCGAAAGCGTAACGCATACCGGATTCAAAGCAAAGAACGAATCGAATGAAAAAGAACTTCCTCAGCTATTCCATTTCCGTTAAAACCCCAATCAGGCAATGAATTCCTGTTCGCAGATAGACTCCTTCCTTATTGAAGCAGGAAATCCAATTACAGATTTCCACGCGTCATCGCTGCCCAATACATCCACGCAAATCCAATCGAATAGTATCAATTACTGGGGCTTTGCGAGACTTAGAGATTCGAAACTGAATGTGAATGGACGAATAAATTTCATTTGCTTTATTGCAAAATGCTCCGCAAATATAGTGCGAATTACGCCGACGAATCCGATTGGAAACTACCTGTTCTTGAGAAAATACACGCCATATGAACTAATCAAAGTCAAAAAAGAACTTTTAATCGAATGACTTTCGCATTTCGATAAATTGAAAGGGAAAAACAGAAAAAGTTTGACACGGGGTTTATTTTTAAAGTCAAAGAATTAAGTAATTGAAAAATTTCCTTGCTGAGGGACAATTATTAATGATATTTCCTTAACAAATATGAATATAAACATAACTTACAAATTTTGCTTCCATATCCACTAATATAACAGATTATAATTCGTCAAATATGTTAATACTTAAAGATGATGTTAAGAAATCGAGGCCGGAAATACTTTCATCAGTTACGATTAAGCTGCTTGTTTGGCGTACCGGTGGAATAGAAATCAAGATCCAAATTGCAATTAACATGTTACGAATTTAAAACGTCATTGATAAACTGATAAATCAAAAAATACGATTTTTCATATGCTAATATTTAATGCAATTATTATTTGAATTTTAAATGGTTTGAATCCAGGTCATCGAAGATTATCACCGCATATATATCAGTTCATTTTTGACGAACTTATCAACAAATTTTGATGTATAGGCGTTATAATATGCAAAATACATTTTAAAAAATATTCCTGAAAATTGCAGCTGTGATGATAAATAAATACAAGCATAGGATTAAAATATCAACTAGATAAACCCTGCTTCCTCAGAATCATGTTTTTTAATCCGATCCGTAGTACAATAATAGTTGAAGTTTCCTTAAAATGCATAAAAGACACTAGTACACTGAATTTCATTGACTGTCGTATTACAACGCTAAAATGACGGAACTTAGCTTCGAAAGAGATAAAAAAGGACTACAGATGCAAACAGGAAAGAGATACTATGTATCCATCCTCCAAACTGCAACTGGTCTAAGAAGTAAGAGAGTGCTAGGAGTAAGAAACGGCGAACCTCAACGTGGTTACGAACTGTTGAGTACGAATAGACCGAAAAAATAAGTTCTGAATAATGGATGAACTCTAATGTTATCTTTGAGATGATGGATTCAAGGAAGCCATAAGGAAGCAACAACTTTGTGGAATCTGCAAAGGAAGACCGACCCGCATTGTATAACCGGTGGAAAAATCGAATTCATCCTTTCCTCAATACACGAAGTCAAAGATAAAACTTGAACCGATGGACAATAATGGTCAGCGACAAAAGAAAAACCTTTATATATGGAAGAGGATCATATATACGTCGATAAATTCCGCAAAAGGGTCAAACTTTAGGAAGGAAAACCAACTGACGTTCCTTGACCGTAGATAGTAGACAGCCCTCGACGGACTTCATTGGTTCAACGGACGCAAAAAATAATACATGGGATTTCTATAATATAAAAAGTTCTTTAAACTCTTCTTAATTTATGCATTGCTTATTTACTTTTCATTTTCTCAAGAACACTTCTAAGGGGAGCTTAAACTCTTATAATAAAGTAAATAGACTATTTGGGTACAGATTTAGGTTTTATAATTTAATCTCTCCCTCTTATTGAGTAAATATACACCAATATAATAATGCCTAGAGAAAAATCTAAAAAGATTATCTGTGTATAACTGTTTAAAATGTATCCTAGCTATTCAACGACGCATGTAATGAATAAAATCGTTCATTATTAAATTAAAAGATAATATTATTTTATAAATAAGCAAGACCAGAGATTTGGCAGATTTAATGTCCATAAATGTTATATAGCAAAATTGTTGATTTCAGAAAATTTTAGGAAAATTATATCGTGCCACAAAGGCTAATATTCACTTATTACTAAGACACTATGACTTAGACCCTTGGCTAAGATGTAAATTATGGAGCCCATTCCATCGAATTTGACGTGAATAAATATATTTCCATAATTTCCAGGGTACAACATACAAGTTTCCGTAGTGTAGCGGTTATCACGTGCGCCTCACACGCGCAAGGTCCCCGGTTCGATCCCGGGCGGAAACAAATTTTTCATTATTTCGATAAAATGAATTATACGACTACCATTGCTTGACTAAAATGATTTCAATACATTGAGAATTAGACATTCATACCGGTTTACCGAATTTTCAACCGCTATATTTATACACCGTTATATATAATAAAATACAAATGACAGAAAAATCCTATATACATACTTGTTGTGAAACTGTACGTTTTCTAAGGGGTATTGAAATATTACGACCGATAATAAATTACTGGAAATCAAATCACCAAGTTTGTAATCAGTTTCTAATAATTAATAAAAAATGACAACTAAACCACAGCGAAGGACAGGGATTTCAAAAGTTATCGAAAAAATAGATTGATGGTTATATAAATTATCCTAAATTGAATTATAGAATGATAGCACACGGCAAATGACGATGAAACAGACGGTAGTGACCATTCCGTTATGCTGATAAACGTTATATGAATTAAAATTTATGAACGAAATCCATTACTTTTCAGGATAACAAAAACATTCGAATAAGATATCCATAGGCAAATCCGACGTCTGTTTCCGTAGTGTAGTGGTTATCACGTGCGCCTCACACGCGCAAGGTCCCCGGTTCGATCCCGGGCGGAAACATATTTTTGTTACGTATATAACTGTATGAGTATAGCTAAAAGATATCAGCTGTACAATTTAAACACTTCAGTGCTTTTTTATAATTCTATATTCTTTTTTTAGCTAAAAAATTACCTACGCTAATGGTTCAAATTGATCATACACAATACCAGAATTCGATGCCCAAGAACTTATCTATCTATCATGGAAACATATTACTAAATCCTTTCACACTCTTTATAGAAACCTATTAATACGAGTTTAAGAAAATATCATTATGCTCATAACGTCCTAATAATCACAAATATAAGAAAGCAATAGGCCTTCCGTTCGAAGTTTGATAGCAATATCTACAAACAAGAGGCAAAGGGAGGCTCAAAATAGAGAGAATTGGGAAATGCTTGCGGAGGCCTACATCCGATGTCGGATTGAAAACAGCCGATGATGATAATTATGTTTATATTATCACCTAAAGTGATGTATATCACTATCACTTGTAATTCATTACTTAAAGTTTTAATAGCACTTAATATGAGAGATCATAATAAATAAGGAAGAAACAGTTCTTCTTATTATTCCAAAATTTATAAAATTTAAACTTCACGATATTTCTACAAGACCCTCACAACATTGAAGTTTAAATTAATATAACAAACTAATAAAATAAAAATGTTGGTGATTTATTCGGCATACAGGCGGGATCAATCTTGAGAGCCTTATCATTGAACCATGGCGAACCAAAATCTGAACTCAGAGATTATTTTAAAACGTCAAACGAAAATATTTCGAGGGATGAAACCTGTGTAGGTGGATTTGCTAAGATTAAGCCATCAATAGAAAGTAGATCAGCTGCTTAAGAGCTATTTACTCTTTTGATGGTTCCAATTGGTTTGGCGATTACCAAACTGGATGATTTGGAGAAGATGATTAGGTAGCGAAAAATTGCGTGGGAGAGAGACGAGTCCATCAAAGTAATAAGCGACAATCTCAAAACGAAGATAAGCAAATCTATTTTATCTTCTCTCTATTCAAGAGCAATCAAAGAGATAATTTAGAATATGGATTATAATAAGACATACATCATATGCGGAGGTGGGGACTTCTGAGGAGAAAACTGTAAAGGCTTCCTATTCTAAGAAGAATTTTCAATATTGCGAAGGCCATGATCTCTAATACGTCGTTCTACGTTCCACGTCGGGTCGTTAACCCACGTTTAAAAATATCATATCAAAAAGCAAAGGAGAATAAGGGCTCAATATAGCTGGAATATATTCGTCAGAAATTAATTTTAAACATACGCTTTCAATAAAATAATCACGTATATATATATATATATATATATATATATATATATATATATATATATATATATATATATATATATATATATATATATATATATATATATATATATATCTATTCTAGGGTATCCCAATCACGTATATGCTTTAGATTCAAATCTAATAAATGTGGTTTTTATTTACGTTTAAAATCTTCCGTTCCTTTCAACAATTTTTTCTAAAACATACTCTAAATTACAAATAAATAATAATAAAAAGTAATCAAAAGTATTAAAGAAGACGTAAAACGAAGAATTCCTAAGAAAAAATAAAACACACAGCGATGTAGCAATATGTTGAATAGAAGGACGAAAAAAAAGTACTCACCGAATTTGCCCATAACTCTTCATCAGGGATTCCAGGACGCAGAATTATCTGTAAAAATGAATATTTGTATTTCATCAACACAGTGTTAGTACAGAAAATAAATACTTTCAAAATGTTCACAGAAAGCTAAAGCTAACCATACATGCACTAATGTGTAGAAATATATATATATAGATGAAATATTAACCTCAAATAACGTTACATCAAGTTCGAAGTTTCCGTAGTGTAGTGGTTATCACGTGCGCCTCACACGCGCAAGGTCCCCGGTTCGATCCCGGGCGGAAACATTTTTTGTGATTCATCGCACCCGTTACGTTTACTGGCAATAAATTCACAACTCGCGTTTATAATAGTACTAGATGAATTTACTAATATTACCATTTCGTCATTACTTTAAAAAATAAGTAAGTGTAAGTACTTTTGACACCGAGTGCCGTGTTGAGGTTTGCGTTTGGGATAATAGGATATTTAATCATATTTATTCGCTTACTGTAGCACTCAGGATTACGTTATTGATAATATCCTCACAATGAAAAGAAAGTTAAAAAAATAATTGCAAAGGTACGTAACTCTTTACGTAAGTTTTTCCATCAAATTCCTTAAACTAACGTTATGATTAAACTGGAACTGGAACCATCTAGGAATCTGTACAAAGGAAACTAAACCATACTTCATCTACATAGCCGTAGAACTCCCCTTTACGCCAACCACCGTAACATGGCTTCCACGAAAATTCCAGTCGTTTCCACGCATCACCATGGAGACGCGCGGTATTTGAGAAGGCGATGTAATAGCGCTGAAACTCCATCGAGGTTTCCCGCAAGTTCGTTCGCGCCGCAATAACGTGAGAGTAAATCGCCGCATTCGCTCCATTTCAGAGATTAGGAGAAAGTTGTCGACCCAATTCCTCCCGATAACCCAGAGAGTGGTCAGAATAGAAAGGGAAAGGGTCTCTCGTGCGTGATGCATGACAAAGAAGACAAACGACGGATGGATTCA
This sequence comes from Pantala flavescens, assembly GCA_020796165.1. NCBI lineage: Eukaryota > Metazoa > Arthropoda > Insecta > Odonata > Libellulidae > Pantala > Pantala flavescens. The sequence continues at coordinate 42,619,490 of CM036882.1, forward strand.
TGGTGTCGAAGGGATTGGAACTGACGATGATATGGAGATGTGTGATAACACGTTTCAAAGCGTAAAGGGAATGACGAGTGAATGGAAAGTTGAGATAAATGCAGGATAAAGGAGATGAGGATGTAAAATAAACAACGTAACGCATTTTCAAAATGGATAAAGTAAAGACAGTAATAGAAATCATTAAAACGTGTTATTATGATTAAAACGAAATAAAATCAAATAACCCAATATCAATTACGATTCAATGCAATGCTGAACATATTGAATTTCGTATAAATATTTCGCGATATTTGGAAATATTCAGAGCTTCACATAAAAAATCTTGTTCAGGTGAGCATCAGGTTTTAATCTTCATCCACTAACGAAAATATTTTGTTTCTGAGCTGTGTTAGATAACTGCTAGTAAAGGGTACGTAGTTACACAATGATCTAATGCTTAAAATAATATTGATAATTTCTCATAAAAAGAAAATGTAACGATGATTTTTCGTCGTTGACATCCGAAATCGGGAACGTAAAAGCCAAAATCTTTGTTTCCGCCCGGGATCGAACCGGGGACCTTGTGCGTGTGAGGCACACGTGATAACCTCTACACTACGGAAACTGAGATGTTCAACTTCGTTTCTCTACAGACTTTACAATTCAATCCATCTAGTTTTGTAAATGAACGAATATCAGTACCGTATAAATTAGTGTTCAAAGGATTACAAGACGTGGGATTTTTATCCTCAGTCGTCTATTTTTCAGTTATTGGTGGGATGCATAGAATTTATGTATACAATATATGTTATCCCGTGTTTATAAGAAATTATACGTATAAACACAAGTTGAAATAGTACAAATGGATGTTTAGGTAAAGAAAAGTGATTCTTAGCGAAGTAATATAAATGGCACAAATTTTAAAAATATATTTATGTCCAAAGGAAGAGTTGGTCGTTATAGCCAAACACAATGATTTATACATAACATGCATAAAGGAACTAAAAATCATATGTGTTTCCGCCCAGGATCGAACCGTGGACCTTGCGCGTGTGAGGCGCACGTGATAACCACTACACTACGGAAACTGTGGGATGTAGTCGAGTTGTTTGAGTTGAATATACCGTCGAGATATTTAATTTCTAATCATTACTTCTTGCTTATCTTCTTTCCGAAATTTTCTGTATCAGCTTGTATCAATATTTTCGGATGTGTTTTATTTCAATACATTCATTTATGAAAAATCGAGCAAGAATCATATAGGCATTAATTATACAGAAACTAAATTAAAATAGAATTGTATTGATAAAAACTATCCTATTATGACCCCTACCTCACTATACAATACAACAAAAAAGTTTAATGTGTTTCCGCCCGGGCTCGAACCGGGGACCTTGCACGTGTGAGGCGCACGTGATAACCACTACACTACGGAAACGGAGTTAAGCACATGCATTTTTCAATGGATGCTATTGCCAACAACCTGCGAGTAATAGCTACCGTGATTTATAAGAACCATTAATAAAGATTTGATTCAAGGTTTTTCGCCTGGTCTTTTGATTTCTTGATATCTAAGTTTAGTTTATATTCGATATGTACAGTATAAATACAATACTTATGTAATTACAACCCTTCGTAAATGGTCGTGGGAAATAAATTCAATATTTCATCGGTAGTGGACTATAATAGGACCTCTTAAAGATAAGCTAAAAAAACTTTTAAGAAATTAGTTCACCGAAAAATTATTCATCATCAAAATATATTTTTTTTGTAGTTACAGATGTTAAATCTCATTCAAAATGTTTTCTTTGATGCTATTCTGGAACAGAGACATTAAATTTCTTGATATTTAATCACAACTCACATTATCGTAAGCAAAATATGGAGAAATAAAATAAGCAATTAAAATGATTTAATTTTATTAATTCTTTTAAAAATGTTAGTTAATGTTTAAAATAAATTAATGTTTCCGCCCGGGATCGAACCGGGGACCTTGCGCGTGTGAGGCGCACGTGATAACCACTACACTACGGAAACGATGATGTTGTTATGCATGCTATAATAATACATATAATAATAAAACATATAATAATAAAAAACAATAATAATACACAAAATAATCATGCACATAATGATAATACATATAATAATAATACATATAATAGTAATAAATATAATAATGATAAATTTAATAATAATAACATACGTAACTCTTAATCAAGCTGATTACAATTCGTACATATACATCAGAGTAATTACAGTTTCGACAACTTCTCAGAATTATATTACATCACAAAACGACAAATACTGGTATATATAAATAATCAATGGTTTTAAATAAATATAAAACTGAAAATATGAGGTGTATCAATATTCATTCAATATAAATGTCCAATTTGATATAGTTATGCAGCTTCTCGATGAAAATATATATCAGAAATAAAAAATACCCATTATTAGGATATGACGTATTTGTAACACCATAAATAATTTCATTATCTCTAGCTGTGCAGCGTGGAAGCTCATAAAATTGGTCCATTATCTGAATGAATATTTCGAGAGATAAAATTTGAATTGTTTATATTTATTTAGAATAAATTACTGAAAATGTATATATACTGTAAATTATGAGAGACGTTTATTATATTTCAGATAAGATACTTCTCCTTTCGATTGAATAGAATCATCTGTAAACGAATTTCAGAGTTACGTCAGGATCTCGATGTTTCCGCGATACGTTGACAGTGTCTGTTATATAAATCATCTCAATTTTTCTGGTGATGAATTTATCGATTCGGTAGATTTTTGTCAATCATTTAAAATAGATCGTTTCATAAAGTTTCATTGATTAATATTTTTCAGAAATAAGTATTTCTATTTCCTTTTCTTAAATACTGATAGATTTAAAACCGATTTCTTGAATCTTCTGTAGGTAATGTTTTATTATATGAGCATTCTTCCTCTTATAGTTTATCATAAATCAACTGTATTTCATCTCCTCCAATATACGTAAGTTTTCTCCAATATCAGTATATAATTTCTAAAACACATTTCCTTAAAGGTCCGATTCAACTTGAACATATTAAAAACATCAAGCAAATTATATAATTCACATGAGAAAATTCCGTACTACTCTTCACATTGTCCTATGAAACGACAAAGTCCGACTGCCAGTCATAAGACAAAATATTAATGATTACATGATCGTTTGTATTGTAAATCAATTGCAACCAAGGTATGTACTCCTGAGCTTTTTTCAATAAGAAACAAAGACAATAAATACGTAATCTACCAATTCGTGCCTAATGTCTCATAACGTAATTCGTTAAAAAATAGAAGATGATATGTTAAAATTTACAAATTAATTTACATGATTGCATTAAGAATTAAATTTTAGAAACACTTCAATAGAGAATATTGTATTCACTTTGTTTTAAGTCATTTATTTTCATAATAAGCGCAAACCTCCGATAGACTTCTATCACGCATAATTCCATATCCCCCTTCATATAATTTAACGTTGAATCTTCTTAAAATAGTTTTTAATAAATGAAACTGATAATATGTAATTTCGGAGCAGCTGAAGTATTTTTGGAAAAAAGATTTCCTTCGCCCGAAACTCAGGGTTTTGACACTGTTAATACTCGAAGGTGTCATGCACCTCCTTTAATTTTACCCTCGAGACATTTCTCCTCAATTAATTTGGCATAATTCGAAGACGTAACAGAACTCTAAGCTCCTTCTTAAACGTATTTAATCATGGTGAAAGGTAATGAATCCTAGCAGATTCAAGGAAAGCTTTGAACTACGAATTGACGCAACCTAGAATAGGAGCCCTAGGCTGTTTCCTCATCCTTTGGAATGCCTTGGATGGAAAAGAAAGGAGACTAAGTATAGTAGAATATTCCTTTCCCTTGAAAGCTTTAGATTTACACAGGGGTCTTAATTCCAACAAAAAAGCTACCAATTAATAAACCAATTTAAAAGGAAAGAAAAAATTCCTATATTCCAAAGAATGGATAGCGAGGCATCGTGAAAGGTGTGAAGTTCATTAGAATGAATTAATTTTGAGAAATTAATCAAGTCTTACTTAGAGATATTCAAACGAACAATTATAATTCCTCTAAATGATAATCTTTAACTTAATAATTAATTCATAAAATAAAGCCAAACTATCTACATTAAATAAAAGATGCCTAGTCTATATTTTATAAATAAAAATCATTTACTAAATTATAGCACTTTGCAGAGAAATTGAATGCAACAACGTGCAGTAGTACTTTCTACGAATCAAATAAATATTCGTGCAGAGATTTTTACAATGTTTATGGGATAATAGAAAGTCTAAACTAGTCCCTGGATACCAAATAAGGGTTCGTAATGAATTACAAAGCACACAATTATAACGTTTTAAATTCTATCAAAATTCGTTATTATCAGGATAAATATAAAATATTCTATCGAAAAATATATGATGCTAAAGCAATCTGTAAATAAATATTTCATTTACTACGCATTAGCTATATGTTGCTAAGTCACCTCATTATATCTGCCAATTCAAGCAGATGTACCCACAGTTGACCGTTTTTTCTGCTTTTCTAACGAATCTTCGATATTTTCCTTCACGTAGAACGATCTCATCATTCGGAATTTTCTCCGCTTTTCCATCGACCTTTTCCCTAATTAGATTGATTAAAAAAGTTCTCTCTCTTTGTGCTTCTACTCCCTTGTTTTCCTCTCTCTGCCTTTTGGCAGAGGGTGAATGTTTTATCTTCCGATAACAATGATTACGTAAATTCTAAAGAATTTGCTAATATTTGTAGTTTATTAACTAACTAAGAGTCTTGAACTAAATTGTAAAGTAATTAAGTGGATTATCAGCAACTACTATGCTTTTAGTTATCAGCCTAAAGGATAAAGATTCAGAAGGCTACCACAGTTGACCATTTAAAGCTAAAAAGAGAGCGTTATATATTACGAGAATGGATATATTTTGGGCAGATTCATTTGCTGAGCTAAAATATAAAATTCTAATCACTAAGCGCAAAAAACTCTATTCATATTCTATATTCATTAACATTAATAACCATAAAATCTCAGATAGTCTGGTCAAACGAATGAACAATGTACAAGAAAAAAATTACAATTTAAATTTTTAAAATGTACAAAAAACGTATATCTACATACAGACTTCTCCAAAACCTGATATATTCTTCTACGATTAAGTAAGGGGACATAATGAGTACATTATCAAGTAGATCTTCCATAAAATAAAAAGATAACTCAAAATCAAATTCACTCTAATTTTCCATTACAATTACGAACCTTAATGATCAACTTTTGGAAGCTCACAACCATTTTTAAACCATTTACTACTAATAAAAGCAAAAATATATACCGAATCTTTTAATTCGATCAGATTAAGCTTTCACAAACATCTCTATCTCCAGGGAGATGATTATACTATTTCCTTTGGTAAGACACTAAAGTTTTATTTGTTCTTCACTAAAGCTTTCCTTGGGGGTTAGGTAAGATGAGTGACATCTCTTAAGGAACGATACTGAAAGGAATTAAGGGGAATAACTGATTGAAATCCCTAATTAAAATGTCAATTATAATACTTTGAAGACGAAACAAAAGTAACCACTCGAGGCTGAACTAGAAAAGATAGAAAATGGGTGGGTAACCCCACCATTAAATCGTTTATGAATAGAGTTGCATCGCTGCAGGGCGCAGACTAAAACAAATTCCGTCAATCCGTCGTCTGAAAACGCTTCTACAGATTCGCTAACCCTTTCCCTACTTTTGGAGCGCAATTTAATGAGTGTTGCCGTTCCTGCAAACGAAGCTCATTGAATCCATCGAATGCGGGTCGACTGTAAAGATTTCTTCGCTTTTTATTCGCCAACATTTCGGAGGAAAGACTATGCAAGCAACGGTTGTGCACGGAGCTAACTATCCTATTTTCCTTCCTTCTGAAGTAGGTTACAACCCGGAGAAGCCATGGCTTATTCGGGTTTAACGGAGGGTATTTTCTACCGAGAAGTTACTCCATTTCCAGGTACAGTGCCCCAATAATAGTTCAGATTTACAGAAACAAATTAAAAAGTTTAACCATACATGATACATAATAATTCTTTATCTAGCGATTATTGATAAGATTTGCCATATTTTAATTTAACCATTAACTGACTTAATTTGAATGATAGTAAAATAATTTCTCTCCAATAAAAAACTAGCTAACTATTTATAATGATATTCACTATAGTACGTGAAATATGCTAGGATTATTATTTTCCAGTTGCATTATGCCGTTAATCATAGAGGTATAGTTTCAGCATTGATAATAGGAATTTTGGCTCTAATACAAAATATAACCATTATTTTACCTTATCAAGATTATGAAACTTTATTCAAATGTATAACCTAACTAAAACAATTCAACACATAAATTCACAATACGACGAATGAACGACGAATGTTAAACTTCTACTTAAATATAATAAGTCTACGATTGATCTATGAATAATTGAACAGCCAAGGTCGTTGCAGTGCAATTTAGTTAACATTCTATTTATACATCAAGTTTGACGTATATTAATCAAGGTATGGCGTTATACTTCATCAAATTTTGCCTAAAACTAACAGTATCTCTCCTCAATTCCCACAATGTATCAATATAAACAGAATCTATACATCATATAAAAATGTAGAAAGAGAGTGGGTTAAAAATACCGGTGCGCGGAGAAAGATAATAATATCCAAATATGTACAATATATTCGTCACGTCTCCAAACATTCAACCTTGAAACGGAAATAAATTTCAGCTAGATGTAGCTCCCTCTATCACTGCGGAACAGTCTCTTTTGACGCGTAATGTTTATACCACGAGCTTCGCCGATAGCTCATGTACATACATAAACCATACGGCGCTTCTGTCAACGCACGTTCCTGAAGCTTTGTTGAATCTTCCATTCCGAACGACGGAGGCTATTCATAAACATGCGATCTGATATAGGCCAATTCGATACTTTTCATCTCGGAGAAGTTTCGAGGACATATGATTGAAATCAAAATGACTCGATTCCGTGATTTTCCCGTTCTGTCAATTTGCTGTCGATACCACAGCGCGTGTCAATTATGCCGACGTAAAATTCATGAATCGCTAGAGATTTCTGCGTTCGTTATTACTCCTATGATGAAGAGAAAAAAAATTGTATTTGCCTTTACCAACGTATCTTCTGCGAGATTTATTCGATCGCATGGAGAATCGGATTCCAATAAAGAGATAGAAAAGAGAACACGTGAATTAATACTCGGATCACATCGCGGCCTCTGCTGATAAACCGAGATTATTTATATCTTTTTACATTACAACTACAACTATATTATAAGAAATGCTGCGTCAATAACCATTGTAAAATAATAGCATGATATTTTTGCTAATAAATAAAAGTTTTTCTAATACTTCTTCATCAATAATATTGAATTTTGGTTGTTAAAATGACATAAAAATACAACACAAAATGGCAGCAAATTATTTATACATTAATTATTAATTATATAGGCAAATTCTCTTCGATATTAGTTCTGATGACTTAGTGCTCCTTTTCTAATTGAAACGACAGTCAATGCCAAACAGCTTTCGTAGCATTACGTGTTTTATTTTATTACGTAGAAAACTAGTTATAAATAAATAAAGCCTGAGTTTAGCAGATTCTCAGAATTTAGTCGAAATTTTAATTGGAAAAGTGTTTGATATTATATAGCATCGCTCACGGCACTGTGTATAAATGTTTCTACCTCTCCGGCTAGGAAGCAGAGGTAGAGAAAATTAAACAAAAAGCCAATTAGTCAATGTTATAATTGAAAAATTAATAAAGTAATTTATCGGGTTATATATTATAGAAAACGTATCTTAATTAGATACTAAATTTTTAACGACGATATCCTTTGACTGAAAATGATTGAAATTGAAATTGGTAATTCGAATTGTATAACAATTAATCTTTCTAGCATGAAGAGTATTGGTTCTTGCCCTGCGACTTCAAACTGAATCGAAAATTTGATGAATTTCCCATAACAAATAGTACGCAAAAAATCCTCAATTACGAACCGAATTTGATTTTATGCCTTCTGTGCGTCATACTCTAATATAGTTGATACATTTCCGAGAGGGAACAATAAGCTAGACCACATTTGACTTGATAAACAAGCAATAAACCCACCTACGTATTCCTCAACCCACATTCAATCGTTAGACATAATAAGAACAGTTCTGAGAATAGAAAACACGTGGGAAGTTCTAAAAACCGTTTTGATGATAAATTAGCGTATATTTTTGGCTTATTTGATTCTTCTACGACCGGAACTTATGATTAAATAAGTTATCTTTTATTATTAAAAAGATTATTTAGAAGGAAAATTTTTCAAATAAAGAAAAATGAAAGTTCTATATATTTGAAGACCTATAGATAGAGTTGCTTTTCCAGGCACCGATAAATTAATGAGATCAAAATTCATATCAATGGACCGATCAAAACCTTCGGATTAAGAAATGGTAAAAATATCTTAACACGATAATTCCTTACGCTTTGATATAAAAATCTGAAATATAAGTATGTGAAAATGCGACAGAATGGGACTCGAAACTAAGTACCCCACTGCTAGTATGGACGTCCTGGGTTCGAGTCCAAGTTATGTCACTATTCTCCACTTCTGTATACTACTCCAATGTATGTGGTTTCTCACTGCAGTTTATACCAGTTTAGCGACGTAATTTCTTTTTAAAGTTGACAACCGTGAGCGTTAGTGTACCAAGATTTAACTCTTCAAAAAGAACGTAGATCTTAAGACAATAAATCCAACGATACCTTACCATCATTAATTCCCAATATCTTCATTAGTCAGAGCTAAATCGCCTTCCTATTATCCTTCCCTTGGATCGATCCTTTCACATTCGAACGGGCGCGAATTCGCTTACATCGAGAGATCCCCTTCTGAACAAACACGAATGAGAAACACTTCTTGCGGCAGATCGTTAGCTCGCAGTCGCCTCGAAGTTTATTAGTCGAGCGAATTGTCTCCGCGAATCGTACATCTTAAAGGATCATCGGAGGGAATCCCTTTCCTATTTTCTTAAGGGAATCAAGTCGAATGCATAGCTTCCGTTTCGAGAGGCTGTACTTAAAACGAGAAGAGATTTTCCGTGCGAAAGGAATCTCATCCTTTGGAAGCAAATCCTTTAGGTTTCTCCATTCACTGGGAAATTGGTTCTTTCCGATGAAAGGAAACAGACTGTAATGAATTAGAGAGAGATCTTGGTACAGCCTGAATGATTTATAAGATGTTAGTGTGAATTCTTGATCGTCTAAGGATAAATAATGCTTCACTTCGTTTAGTATTGCATGTTTACCGACGAACGCGAAACCAGAAACGCGACATCTTCCAGTATCAGTAATTATCGCGATTCATTTGTGTACAGATTACTTATCTTTGGTTTAAAGGATTCAATATAGTGGAATGCTATTCTTACCACTACACCTCATCAATAACGAACGAAAGCCACGTAAAATAAATTATGTATATCTAGTAGAATCATCCATTAAATAATATACTTCACTTATATTTTTCTCTCAGCTGAACCAAAATGACATATATATTCAAGATTTAACTTCACTTAGACCAAACTTCATTATAAAAGGAGTTAAAATATAAAAAATTCTATTTCGTAGCACCTTAAACTATCACGTATGAATGTGACAGAAATGTATCCGAAAGTTTTTACAATCCCAGACACTAAAACAAAATAGATAAATTCTATACTCATCAAATTACTTTCACAGCAGGTAAGCCTTCTTTGAGGAATTTGGGAGGTTTAAATTATATAAATACACCGGCATGTAGCTCAACAGCTTCCACTTTGATAAATTACTTATTAAGCACTACGTTCTTCAAATATAGTCAGACGTCTTTCATGATTTAGAAGTAGCTTGTGCAAGATCAACGAAACCCTTTTCCGCACTGAGGACTCTCTCCTGAACTTAGTTCGACCCTTACTTGTACCGTTTAAAATATTCTCTTCCTGCTACGTCCACCTTCCTTATTTGCAAAGTTTAGGACTCTAGGTAAAATTTGGAATCTCTTAAAAGTACAGCAGTTCATCAGATTCCAACACAGAGCAAAGATTTCAAACACTTTCACATAGTTCAAATTATTTAACTTTAAGGTAAACTAAAATGGAATAAGGACTATAAATATCTCATCCTGAAATATAACTAGAAATCTAATTTCTTTATCTAAAATCTCAAAACTCGAATGACTCAAATCTTAGGCAAATACTTGATTTAATATTGAGACGTAAAATATAAGAACTACAACTAATACATCATTTAAGTGACTGGTACTTCATTATTCTATTAGCTCTGAAGGTTATATTCAGATTTTATAACTTTTAGGTAGTTAAACTGTGCGAATAAACTCTCTACATAAATTGATATACGATTTTTAAGTCTTTGGTATTTATAGATCAACGTTGGACTCCAAATCAGTAAAAGCATACGAAAGGCGGTAAATATGAGAGAGCATAAATTATACTAAACTGAAACATCATATTAATTATACCTTCCTTGATATGTATTCGGGCTTTGATTTAAGCAAATTGTTGTAAAAAGATTAAACAATTTTCGTTAAAGCATAACAGCTTTATTCTTTCATTCCAATGTACATGTAGACATGTATATCTGAAAGCCAAACCGGTAAAATATAGCTGTTAATAATCCCCAATGTGAATAAATCATTTATATTATATATTTTCGTAAACAAAATTTCCTTGGTACTTTTACAATGTTTCAAATACGAACAACCAAAATATTTCTCGCTAAAAATGAATATATACGTGTTAGCACAATACAAGACCAACCTTTCCATTAGGTTAAAAAGTCACAACAATCTTATGACTGAATAAAGCCCGCATATTTACTGCAGAAGTAGTTTCTGTCGAAGAAGCAGCCCTATTCAATACTCTTAGAAAAAGGAAAAAGAGAAGTACCTTACAACATCTCGATTCGGAAAGTTGGATGACGCTGAAGAAATATCACAAGAAAAGCGACGTATTTTGGTAAACTTCTGTTCCCATTATGACATGAGAGACATCGTTTGATCGAGTTTCGCGCATCCGAGAAATATCGAAACACTACAAACGAGAAGAGAATCGGGCCGCAAACTCTTAAGTTTGACATTGCTCCAGATCCAACGTCAACAACTCCGGAAAACTTAGTCAGGCGAGTTAAGTAATTAGTGAATAGCAACAGCTGGTTCCCTTCGTCTCACCAGTAAATGTGCCCGGAGTTCAACACATTGGATTCTATACTCCAAGGCAATCCAGGGACTCGAAATATTTCGACCTAAATATTTCCAATTTACAAATGTGTGTTGACCTACTTTGGAAAAGGAAGCATTTATAGGATACGAAACTATATAAATAATTGGTTTGAGGGATCAAAACTAGTACGCAGCTTCCACTCCTCTCAATGATAAGTTTGTGAATGTCGGAATTATATAAATCTCTCGCAGTAAAATTTATTGATGCACACATATCTCATGAATATTATGAACATAGACACGTTTGCAATTGACAATAAATATACTTCTTCCTTAAAACCGGATTAAGTTCATTTTAGTGAATTGGGGAGTACGGGTACAGAATTAATGAAAAAGAAGGTATCTGTATTTTCAATTAGATGAAAGTAGACCAAATATTAGAGAGGAGATGGTGTTATGGACTTAGAATATCAGAGTTAACATTATAGTATGAAAAATATTAATGAGATATAATATTCTCAAGTGGTAACAAATCATGTTAAATTGTCTTAATATCACGTAACATTCAATTGAACTCCTATGTTTATGCCCAATCCATTATGAAGAGTAAATATAAAAATTTTGCCCCGGGTGAGGATCGAACTCACGACCTTAAGATTATGAGACTTACGCGCTGCCTACTGCGCTACCGAGGCCTTGATAAGATTCCAATCAAAAATATAATATACCAAAAGCTAAATTTAAATAACTTTTTTCCATAACTAAATTACAGGCATAGATATTTCCAGTCATAAAGTATCATTTCATAAAAGATCATCGAAATGAATGAAAATTGTTTTACCCTTCGATTTCGTAAAACTTATTAATAGAAATTTCCATTTTAAGCGTTTAATTCCTTTTTCATTCCGCGAACCATCAATGTTCAAATTCAATTTATGGATTCGAAACTCAATCCTTTTTTTAAAAATCCATCAATTTAGATTATTTTCAAATGTGATTTGAAAATCCTTAAACATTCAAAACTCAATTACGAAAGTTATCTAAAGAGTGAAAACAATTTATACAACAGCCACAATGATTTTTTCAATTTGAAAGAGCTAAACTATAAACGAGTTAAAAGAACTTAATATTGATAAAACTCACAGTTTATGAAAAGTTTTTTAATGACTTACCAAAGTTCTGATTAAAAATTGATATGACTAAATAACGCTTCAATACACTTTTAACGTCAATAAATAATAAAGGTTGGAATAACTCCTAGTATTATATTTTTATGATTAATGAATAAAGGATTAAACAGGAAAAAAATATCATTTTCTAAGCATCACATAGCTATCAGACGAAATCTCATTCGATCTTTCTCATGATAAATAAATCTCTTCTCAAAATTTTACAGAAAATTCAAAATTTTCAAATTGAAAAATATACAGACGGAAGTCCTTTAATATTTTCTCTTGAATTAAATTAGGATGAATTCATAAAAGAAATAAGCAATGCTTGATAAAAAATACTTTGCGTTGACACGATAGTTATATATAGAATAAACTATCTATGCATACAATATTAACTTATCTTAACCTCATTATTGAACCATGGAAATTTAATATACATCTTTTACATAACTAGTTTGTAAGTAGCTTTTGTTTCATTCACGAGAGTTTTTAAGTCTTACTTTGCTCGAATACATTACTTTTATTAATCTTAAGAAGTTTAATTTTAGCTAAGGCTTATTTTAATATACGTGATTATTATAGAAACCAATACCGTAATAAGATAGTGATATACATGCGTCAATGATGCTTAATATTTAAGCATTCGTTTACCCTATTAAAACAAAATATAACCTCAACTTTAACTAAATAAATAACAGAAAATATACATACGTATTTTTATATATTGTTCGAGTATGAAAATAAATTAATATCAACATTTAACAAAAATTGATAGAAGAACATTCAACGATGAAGACGATATCAACTTGGGAAATGAAACAGACAACAGACAAATCTAGGTGAGACAGCTGAGTTACAGGCAGAACTGCAGATTGGCCCCTCCCTCGGGGACCCTAATCTCCATGTAATCTGGGAAGGAATCAGAGCATCGTTCCTTGAAATCTCCGCTAACTTAGCTTTGAACTCTCTACAGAAGTAGAACTCTATTACGTGAGCTGCAAACGCTTAACCGAGACCTTACAGTAGAAGCATTACTTCCTTGCGCCTGACCTTGAGGTCCCTTTGCTCATGTATCGAGTCGTATTTGATGCCCTTTGCATGGAAATCCATTTATTCCTTGCGAAGGACAGACAGATGTGCTCAGGCTGTGTGAGGGAAAGCAATACTTCGAGGAATAGCATTAGGATAGAGAAACTTTTCAAGTTCAAGAAAAGAGTTATAATTCGGAAAAGTTAAGGATTAATTCTTACATCAAAAACAATATTAGAGAAAATTATGAAAAAGCAAAACAATATTATTTTTAAGAGGAATGATATTTAGTCGAAAGAAAATTTTAAGAAGAGAGATTTAAAAATATACTGAAGTAATACCTATAGAAGTACAATCATTTGAATCAAACAAAAAGTAGAAATTTGCAATAATAATTAATATCTGATCATCAATATCTCCTAAATTAACAAATCGACGTTTTAAATTGCTAAATTCCAAATAAGTTCGGTGATAATAACTAGACATGAAATAAATTCAACATTCAATCACACACTTTCTTTTTTGAAGACGCAAAGAATTATTTGTATAAATATAATCAATACTATGATATAGCTCGATATATTCATTTGCTAGATAATTCGCACTATACATGTATATATCTTTTGGCTCTTTTTCTGGGAATATTCAAAAACTTAAGTACCATTTCCTTCATTTTTCCTATTTTGAATTTTAATCTGATCAATAGATAAAAACCACACCACAAAGTTTCTAAAATACTAATCCTTTTGCGTGATTGATGCCATCAGCGAATACGTAATTTTAATCTCTATTTTTCAATACTAGCAATATTTTAACTATTCGATGAGGAATACAAATAAACTCTGGGTCTTCCTTTCCTTTTGGAAGAGGATAATGAAGAATATAATTCTAAGGTCGGTTCTAACTTCTAGTTGACCTCCATGTGTATACATTTCCCGTCTCGCCGTCTAGACTTAGAATCGGAAAGGCTTTTTGAAGTAATTGAAGCGGAATCGTGGTCGATCTTCCTTCTACGACTCCTTTTGAGCTATTTTGTTCGTTCGGGTGTTAATTCCACGAAACCCTGAGATTTTCGTCTATCCTTTCGAGCGTGAAACTCAACTGCTGTATAAACGGCACTCGAATAAAATCAGTTTCATCAAGAACTGCGCGATATTGCTCTTAAATAGGGCGTGAGAACAACACCGCCAGATCAACTTGGGGATGGAAAATAAAGCCACATCATAATACGTCGTGTGTCTTTATTTTAAGAAAAAAATAACAGATTTGTTTAAAATAATTATTGACGATTTATCACGAGTTCGTTCACAAAGAATGCTACCAAACAGAAGAACTATATTTACACTTACTATAAATATAACTTTAATTTTAAAATAAACAGTTTGGTTTAGAAACCTTAAGTAGTAAGTTCCTATTCTTGAATAAGTATTCTGTTTGCTCAATGATGCAAATTTAAGGAGATAATTAGGTCACGCCTAACTTGTACAATATGGATATTATAAGGGGAAAATATATCCATTAGCTTTAAAAAACTGTGCCGAAACCCGGGATCGAACCAGGGACCTTTAGATCTTCAGTCTAACGCTCTCCCAACTGAGCTATTTCGGCTGATATAATATGCACCCTGTGAAAAAAATCTAATGTGCCAATAGAAGTTTCGTAAAACATACCAACGGCTTCTCAATGTACTTTTCCCTCATTTTCCTCAACGCTTGCTATCTATTCAATATTTAATTCCAATACCACTAACGTCAAAACACTTACTTAATGAACACAGAAAGTTTTGTTTAAACTTCTCAAATCTTGAGATACGTTCTTCCTGATGATATATTTTTTCTGTGGTGATATTATCATTTGCATATATTTCCCATTTCACTTTTAATCATTCGTTATTCTAGATATGAACAGAATGATGTTTGTTAGTAAGTTAAAGCTTTCTCGGAATGGAATGAAGTTGGATTGGAAAGGAAGAAATTAGAAATGGAAAATAATTGAGGAAAGATGATCACGAGGTATTTCAGTTATAATCAACATCTTCTTTGAAACTAAAATAAGTTTATCGAGGGTAGCTATTTCCCTTCGAACGACAGAATCTTCCTTTCACTAATTATTAACAATTGGATGCTCATCATTCATCCGCGTTTGTAATATGTCAATAAATATTCCTGTAAACTTGTATTTTACGACATTTAGAACGCAATTCCGTTTATATACTAAGGAAATACTACTCAATGTCTTCTTCGCAGTTAATCGACTCAGCTCTTTATTAAAAATACTTACAGTTTAAAGAAAATTAAATGAGCATTAAATAGTATTTGATAAGAATATCTTTGAAAAATAATAAATTAGACTGGCCTGTAAACAAGAAAAGTAATAAACTGACATTTTATTTATGCGTAATTAAGATGTAGGTCAGATTTGTTATATTTTTCATTAAATGAAAGATATGATGAAAATACTATGTATAACAGACGGTTCACTATTAAAGGCTTCATTATTTCAGATAAAATTTTTCTATCAAATTAGTAACGCATACACAATATTATTCGATAGATTCATTATAAGCAGCAGAATAAATATTCTGCTGCTAAGTTTAATAACTTTAAATAAAGTTATGAAACTCTCGAAGTTATTAAGTAGATAACTTTATATATACATAACTATAATGATTTGGAAATTAAGAAGTATATTATTGAATTAATTCATGAATTTATAGAGAAAATTAATAGACGCATATTCTTATATAAGATCCAAAATAAATGTGATAGCTTTAATGCGTATAATACAGGCAATTACATATAAGTTATTAATAATATCGTAATAAGAGCAATTTTATCGTTGATTCAACAATCATATTTAGAGTAATAACTCATGAAATGCCTGAGAATTCCGGAAATGAGTATCTTTAAAGCAAAGCTCTTTATCCAAATAAGTTCCACAGAAATTGGAACACCGAATTTTAAAATTGTACATCTGACCGTTTCAATTTCACAGAGACAAAGAATACTCATCATTTCAAATTATTTTCGAAGAAGTTCAAATAGATCGAACAAGACATTCGACAGCGAAAAATGAAGAATTCTTCAGTCGAGGAATTCACACAATAGATCCGCCTTCTGGAGGAATGCCAGAAATGCCTCTTTCATAATAAAACCGCACGCGCATTCTGCCAAATCGAATTTTCACGCAAATCTCTAATTGAACGCGAGATCCAAGATATTCCCTTCCATTAAGCATATTCCCGGAGAAGGCTGGAGGGGATAGCCCATTTCTTAGACTTCCTGGATAATTCAACGTTTTCATTACATCGCCATCTTTGGAATTCCCTTTGAGAGAAATGATTAGATTGGATCTTAACTACTTAAAATATACAATGAGGAATCGTAGTGGAAGAACAAACCAAAATAATGTCCACTTTGCAGATATATCAGTTCTAACAATTGGAATGTATTATCAGAGATATTAAACTCATGACACTCGAACTAATAAATGTGGAATAAGCTGAGGGTTGATGACACTCATATGATGCTTTCATTATAACAATGATAACCAATACATTGTATCGTCATACCGGTGCCTAAGTATAAAACACTGTAAGATTGGAAAACGTTTTCTCTAATCGTAGATGCGTAAACATATTAAGAAAGAACATGTATTGAATATTAAAGGTCATAAATGAAATTAGGAATTTAATGTTACGTACGCATCACGAAGTACGCAGAATGGATTTTATAAGTTTAATTCTTTTCAACAATTTAATAGCTTAATACTAAATTCGATGAATGAAGAATAAGTTACAGTTATTAGTCATATCTCTTTAATGTTTGTCGATACTTTAAATATTATAATCCAAAAGCATTAATGCATAAGGAGAGGTAAAGAGTTATTATTTTGCTAAAGCCCTCGAATATAATATAAAGAAGATGAGCAAAGTTGTCTAAAACTATCAAAATAGAAGAACATACAAAAGATTATCTTTCAAAACAAAAAATATTTTTACTTATATAACACAAAAACAGAAGCAATAAATTTAATACTAGCCAAAAATGATTTCTGATTATTTTAGCTTTAAATGGATGAATGAATGAAACACACGAGGGATTTGTTTTGGAAATAGAATTCTTTCCCACTTCATCTACATCTACATAAGTACCCTGCAAGCCGCCTTTCGGCGTGTGGCAGGGGGTGTAAACACCTATTCTATTTTACCGCGTATTTTAATCTATTATTGTCGCATATCGTGCGCGGGAAAAAGGAATTCTTTAAACGATTCGTCCTAGCATCTATTTCTCGTATTTTACGCGCATTATCGGATCGGCCTAGATAGCAGGGGGGTCGCATAATTTCAATTACGTTTTCCGAAAACGTACTTTCTCTAAACTTATCTAATAAACGCAATCTGGCTGCTAATCTTCTATCTGCTAATGTTTCCCAACCTGCGTCTGATAATAGTTTCGTTACGCTTGCCTTTTTATCGTAGCAATTCTTTACAAATCTTATTGCTTTTCGTTGGACCTTTTCTAGTTCGCGGGTACTAATTTCGTCCCCGGGATCCCAAATACTAGATGCGTATTCTAGTTGTGGTCTTACTAACGCGAAGTAACAACGCTCTCTCACTCTTTCGTCGCTTTTACCTACGATACGCCTAATAAAGCCGAGTTTTCTTTTTGCTTTACCGCAAATATTCCGTATGTGTGTGCTCCAATTTAAGTTATTTGCGAGAGTAATTTCGAGATATTAACATCTAGTTCGTTAATTTGATACGCTTTATTCATATGCATTTGTTTTCTTTCGAAGAAATTTACTACGGAGCATTTACTAACGTTAAGGTCAAGTTGCCATTTTTCGCACCAACGTTGGATACGAATTAAATCTCTTGACAAAGACACACGATCCTCCTCGGTGGATATTTCTCTATAAATCACCGTATCATCCGCAAATATTCGCACTTTACTTTCGATATCGAAGCTCAAGTCGTTTATATATATTAAGAATAGAAGTGGCCCAATTACGCTGCCCTGTGGAACGCCCGAGGTAACTTTGACTTTGTTTGAAGTCACGCCATCAAGTAAAACTTGTTGTTCCCTATCGCGGAGAAAATAAGGAATAAGAAAATATGAATAAACTTCATCGTATCAATCATACTAAAATCCTTATTTCTTATATTTCAGCCCTAAGGGCGAATGGATTTTTTTTGAATCTGAAGAATTTCCGATTCCTCAAAACTTAATCCACCCACAATTGAAATAATTTATCGAGAAAATTTCAATTTGTTTATAAATCCAATACATTGGGAAATGCGAAAACAAATATATCAATACTATGAATCGTATTAATAATCTGCTCGTAACTCACAGTTTAAAGATTTTCATTCCTTCATAGTTTTGAGATTTGATATAAATAACTCTGTATAATTCAGAGGACGATCTGGATACGACGCAACAATGACAACAATCAACAATAAAAAAAATACATTATATAACTTCAAAACTTACAATTAGTAAATTATGAATGAATAATAATTTATTATGATCTTAACATTCTGGAAATTTTAGAGAAACTTAGACCATTCTACTCAGAATTAAAGGTCTTTATAAAAAATGTACCTGCCCATTGATTATGTTGGGATACGTTAGAAAAATGCAAGATATCTCATGGGTATCTTTAGCTTCAAGGAAAGCCTAATTTTAGAATAGATGCTAACGGCTCTGGATATATTTTACTAATTAGATAAAAACCTGGGGCAGTGATATATTTACCCATTCCGAAATATTAGGAAAACCTAATTTAAGACTCTTGTTCCACATAATGAATTCTACGTATAATATATTATATAATAATTATATTATATATTCCAGTTATTCACTCAAACAAAAAAGCATCTTTGGTGGACCTCTACAGCTGTTATCTCTTAGAATACTAATTCCAGGAATGTATAAGTTTCAGAATATTCATTTTAGTCTTTTTATTACCTATTTGAAAACATTTGCACTTTGATATCTTAATTATATAAATATGATTTGAACAGTAATTTCTTTTCGATATTGAAACATTTCGCTAATTTTCAGATACTTTTTCAACAATATTCCGTACTTCGTATAATTTACCTTCTTGTCCTCATCTTCCATAATTCTTAATAATATATATTTCACTTTTACCTTGCATAACAATACTCAGAGACCTGAATAGCAAACAAAGCTGACGTCAGAAAAGGTACTACGAAACACTTGGGGTCGTAATAAACCTACATTTTCCTTGAAAGCCACAAAAAGGTTTCCCAAAAACTCTAACATTAGGAATTCCGTTCAGACCTGCACCTCTCTTCTACAATTTTTCTCGCACGCTCGAGCATGCAGAAGTAATTCTGGCATCATACTTCTTAAAATTCCTCGCGGAGCAATTAAAACTCCTTCAGAAAACTTTTTATAGGAAGGATCAACAGTGAAAGAGAATGTCACGTCATGGAAGATCGCAAAAAATTTGTCGAATTTCGAGTTTAAATGAAGATGCGTAATATTTGTTCGTCGAAAGTATTTATAGTTCGCAAAAGCTTTAAAAAGGTTAGATTAGTATAAGAGAACTTAAACATAATTATTTTCAAGATAAAAATCACGTCAATTCACTTCAATATATTGATACCTACTAGCGCAATTATAGCATTATAATGAACACAATTTTCTTAAAGCTATAAATATATCAAATAATACATCTTTGCAACATAATATTTTATTAATTAATAACCATCATTATGAAATCATAGTATTATCTTTGTCAATCAAAATACAAACCGAAGAAAATAAAAATTTAAAAATTTTCAAAAAGGAAAAATAATAATATCAAACATACTATACACATATATAGACACTTATAACCATAAAACCATCATTATGTTAACATCATACGTATCATTTACGTTAAAATTTATTTTGTGGTAAAACGAATCAGGTAAATCCTTTACGGTTATTATAATCATGATATTGCTATTACATAAAAAACACTCTATAACTTGAAAATTAAAACCAGCGTTTCTTTTTTTAAGGTACATTCTTGTTTCTGAACATGTTTGAATGCTAATGGGGTCTTAAGACTATAATTTCAATTGATAATATCTTTGTAAAATTATGATTTATTCATTTCATTAATTATTCAGAAAGAATTATTTTCAAAATACTTTATTTTTAAAAAATTGCTGTTAAGTAAGTTAGAAATAAGGGGGTGATTATGCAGAGAAGGTACTTATAATAAAATACATTAGTTTGTAATAAATTAGATATTATGGCAAAACAGAAGAGAGATATAATTCAAAGTCTTGCACTTTTCGTTAAATAAAGTTGTATGAGTGTTAAATACTCATATTTACCTAATTTTTCTTGATTGATAATCATGCATTTTCGTCCTACATTATGAACTTCATAAAAATCGTTCCCTTACAATTAAACCATTTAAAATATTGTTTCCGCGCGGGATCGAACCGGGGCCCTTTATAGGAATGGAGAATAACAAACGTTATGAAATTTACGAAAATGCATACATGAAGTTTTCCAATAAACGTAAAAAGTGGTATCGATAGTAAAATATATGTTTCCGCCCGGGATCGAACCGGGGACCTTGCGCGTGTGAGGCGCACGTGATAACCACTACACTACGGAAACTTGATTATAAAAGAATTTTTCTCTATACTCCTTCTCATCTTAAGAAACACTATTTATGCAAAAAATAATTTTATTTGGTGTATCGCTCTAAGAATTCAAAGCAAAAAATTTCGGTTTTTCAGATGGAATAGAAATTAAAGTATTTTTTATTTATAACAATCATTTATTAAAGCAAAAAATAACAGAGGCCAGCTATACTGTTCTAAATGACATTGAAATTCTTATCATTTCCATTCTTAACTCTCGTAGTTGCTTTACTGATTTCTTACTCGGCTGATATAACACGAAATAGCGTTTATAAATTATAGATTAAACTTTCGACCCTTGATATTTTATACTTACATATGGATAAAAATGACAAAAGTCGACATTTAATTTAAAATTATACATTCTAATTAAAGATGAAGATAAATTTGCAAGATTATAATTTAAGATAATGATAAATATCTATTATGCGATCAACTAATAAAAACGCAATGAAATATTATTCTTCATTTTATATCTTCCTTATTTATTCTCTTATTGCCTTTCATTGTATAAGAATATTACTTAGGAAACGAAATAACAATAGGCAAACCTTATCTATACGATACAATAGATATATCACGAATATCTGAGCTGTGATAGTAAAAAAGAGATTAGAAAAATAGAAATTCAGAGACGAATACAATCCCAAAAATACTGAAATACCGTTGCGATACTTTTCAAAGGTATACATTCTAAGTTTCTTTTCTCAAGTATATCAAAAAATGGTATCAACTAGTGATAGGATTTTGCTCCTTTTCAAGTTTTAAAGCATCGAACTTGGAAAACCAATAGAAACTATACGATCTCAATTCGTAGAATTCTGAATAAACTTTAACTCACTGTCGTAGCTCAGGATTCGAATCGATAGAGATTTCATCTCTTCTTTAAGACTTTGGCATCCTTACTCAATGGTTAATACTTCGGCAGATTCACGACATAAGATTTTATTTACAATTTTACGGGAGGGAAGGGAATCGGATATTAACCCAATTCCATCCGTCTCTAGGTAGCAGTGGGACGGTGCGTGAAAAGAGCGGTGCGTCCCACTTACCCATGGAAGCGACTGCATTCGGTTTTAGGTAGGTCACTGCCAAATAAAATCGCTATTTGCCCTCAAAGAGAAATCATAAACGGAAATATTTCACTGCCGCCTTCCTCTTTGATGACACGGAATTGGGTTGTATTCCGTAACCAAATACTACGTTGAACATTTAGACCGAGTCAAGAAGATCATTAAACATTTCTTTTTCTACTTATGCAAGGGAAAAGAAACTTGTGTTGTTCCTATGCATATCCATTTAGTTCAAGTTATATTTTACTTTAAAATACAAGGGATATTTAGTTCGCTTAAGTGGTACATAATTCATAAAATTCCGGTCATCAAAGCAGACGTTTTGCTTTCCTCTTTTGGGAAAAGTGTATTTGTTTATAAATTTTAGGAATTAAAATGTACAAAGAAAGCGGAATAATTGATGAGAACCAAAATTTTTCTAATATACAACTGATACTTTGACGTTATTATTGCTGTTTTGGTAATCGATCATGTGCAATTAAGTATATTAATTATGAATAATGATACTGCACATACCACTACCAAAACGTTCCCACAATAAAATACATAAATGTTCGAGCCTACGAAATAAAGTCTATAATGAAATCACAATCCTAACTCTGTTTCCGTAATGTAGCGGTTGTCACGTGCGCCTTCGCATGTTATGCAAAGAAATTTATGAAGTACTAAACTAGAAAAGCAAGACAGCTAGAAAAGAAATCCATATTACACTTCAACTCACAGCATTATGGAGTCAAATTTTCCACTACCTGATGCATTGAAAATAAAGAATAAAGGAACACAAAGAATACGCACCATAAGGTAACTTTAACATCGCAGTTTCCGTAGTGTAGTGGTTATCACGTGCGCCTCACACGCGCAAGGTCCCCGGTTCGATCCCGGGCGGAAACAAACTTTTGTTACGTATTCTTCTGTAACAGGGTATCTGAAATATATCAGCTATAAAATTCTTTTGTCTATTCGAACTTTTCATTCTTTTCTTTTAACTTTCCTTTAACACATCTTATGTTCACTGGATAAAATAAACTCCACTACCGATCCACCGCTGACATTTAACTTTGCGAGCATATATAGACGGGTTATTGTAAAAGAAACACGCGTTGTAAACAATGCATTCGGACTTCACTATGATGTATATTGAGGGATGATCTAGGTAAAAAACCTCGCAGTGTATCTCTTTTAATGGTTCTTTTACGTAAAAATACCAGTATGAGATTTGTTAATAGAGCATCCATGGAAGATTAAACTTCATCAACTCAGTTTCCGTAGTGTAGTGGTTATCACGTGCGCCTCACACGCGCAAGGTCCCCGGTTCGATCCCGGGCGGAAACATCAATTTTATCATTCTAAATATTAATCTTCCAATCGTACAAATAAATTCGTTCCACAAATAATACTCATCTAGTTTTTATTCCTATCAGTGGAACTCGTGTATTTTAATACGTATCTGATAAGATTGAACATTCACAGAGAGTATTTATTTTGACAACTTTCATTTAGACTTAACTTTAACTCATGAAAACTAAACGATGTGTTTCACTCCAGAAATATATTACCTGTTTAAATATATTTATGAATCTTTCTCACGCTGATAGAATACATTTAGTTTTGGAAATTAAAATATATTCTTCTATCAATATATGAGTACGATTTTTTCATCAATATAAAAGCGCATTTATAATCAGCTATTCATCATCCTTAAATATTAATAATACTATTGGTTTAACTTTTGTTTCTAGTAACAACTCTGTTCATTATTAAACGGCATTTGTTTCCGATAATACGCTTCCTCTTATTATGATACATGTATTCGTCCCTTTTACGTCATAATGGAGTTGAAAACTGGCGAAAAATTAAACTCCCCAAAATTTCCAGTCTTGACTCCAAGATTATAATCTTAGTAAGATTTGACATCTTCAATGGTCCGCCGGACTTTCAAGAATGAGTGGATTGCCCTACATTTCCCTTGAAAAAAAGCACAACTCTTTCAACTTGTTAAGTACCCAAAGGCTAACTCGAAACAGACATAAGTTCTCTTAGAACGGCATTCGTAAACGACAAAATTGGATCATTTGAATTCTAGTTTGAGTAATTAAATATCTTCCGAATTTGCAGTTGGGCTTCCAAGAAATCTTCGTGAGGAGTTGAAGAACTCGATCTACTTAAAGCTGATGTTCCATAGAGATAGTAAAAGGACAGTTATGTACCTTTTGCATGCGAGTTCTTTTTACGATTAGAAACTTTTACGTTCTCCAAGTTTAGTTGAAGTCTTGATAAACCCCAAATAGATTTAGAAAATGCGTTTAAAATTACGTGAGAATTACAACAATAATTAAAATCCTCTCACAATACGTTAAAAAAATTTTAATGTATTTTCTAGTAGATTAAATAAAGTGAAATCGCCTTTTCATTAATTTAAATTGTACTTTAACTTGATCGTACGAAAGAATACACTATTCGTTTTCATTTTAATTTAATGAGATAAAGTATGTTGTGATCAACAAAAGATTAAAATTCGAAATATAGAAAAATATTCTGCGATCATCGACGGGGCAAAAAGTATAGTATACACAGTAACGATGTACTGCGTATTTTAACCCAAAACAGGAAACATTTCTTAGAAAAGGTCATTAGATGGAAATACAAATCCTAAGCTACCCTAAAAAAGTGAATCTTAAAGCAGAGCAGAGATGAATTCGTCTAGACGTTCTGAATAAACGCAGATATCATCCCAGTTTCTACGGATTCGTATATTTTAATGGACCCACGAAATGAAATACACCATCATTTTAAGCGAGGAGTTTGTTGAAGTAAACAGATATGCCAGAAAGTTTACTTTGGAGTTCTTCCCTCACTCATTTGATGACTAGCGAAAACCTTTTTAGAGTTTTCATAAAGTCCAACACTTGAGGCCCTCATTTCAGTGAAAGCGGGTTTTTTATTCGGAAACATATTTCGTAGATATTTAGGTTCATCATATATGGGATATTGCTCTATAAGCGATACGCCTCAATGCTACTTTTCAGGGGAGTTTTCCACAAAATATTCGCCTTAATATTTCCAACCCTAAAAGAAATCCGTCTATATTTAAGTTATTGGATCGTAGACTAATATTCCACAATCACACAGTGGAAAAAGTTTGGTTTAGCAATACTGCAAGTACGTGAGAGTTACATTTTATTGCATTACGTAGTTTTGATAATTAAACTGATAAATAAAAATATATTCAATCTCTTAATGAACGATTATTGTTCGACATCTTGGCTTTAGATTTTGTTTTAATTGCTCAGGAGAGTAAAGTTGGTGTCACTTTAATTATACAGGTTTCCGCATTATGGGGGCCATTTTCGCCCGTAATATAACAGAAGTATTGAATATGAAACATCATATCCAAAAACAAAGAGACATAAATTAAATTCTAAATAGAGTGATTAAATCATGCTTCGGATAGGATGATGGATAAAAATCTAAAAATCCAAAGCTTCAGAGCAACTGCATTAGAATTGTAAATAAAGTGTTTATAAATTGATCATAGCAATAAAATACAACTCACAGTTTTATAGAAGAACCTATTTGGTTATAAGACTAATAAAACTCACGTAATTTTTGCGGTTGTAAGACTAAATTACATCCTATACAGGAAGTGCCGCTTTGGGTACATTTGCCTCGAGGTGGAATATTTCTGGAATGCGGAAACTTCCCGGCATTAAACACGTCACATTCTCTTAAACTAAGGTACTTGAACATTAAAGTGAAAAGACGTAAATTCCACGCAATAATGACATTCCCTAAAGAATCTCACAAAATAGCACCACAACTGTGCATACTAAGTACTTCATTGGATCAAACGAGGCACTCTTTCAATCGAAACTTCGCCACTCACCATAGCATAAACTTTTCAAGACTTACACCATCACCTTTTCTGCTCTGCTGAAGTTTGAGATTACGAACTCCTTGAAAAGAACTCATGTTTGTATTAAAGCACCGTTGATGATCCAAGGTGCAGAATTAATTCATCCTTCAAAAGCGTGGAATCCCATTCTGTTTTCAGGTGTAATTTCAGAATTCTTCGCGAGAAATTCTTGCACGCCCTCAACCCTTTGGCGATGTAAACACCATGATCTCAAAGCAAACAAACACTCGGAGAATGCACTCTTCGCCTCAAATTCCCAAACTGCTGAAGAAGAAGAAGTTATTCCGAAGAAAGTGTGAAACTCTCATATCTCTTTGGCAAAAGTTTTTCGCGTAAGCCGTGAATCCTCCAGAAGCTCAAATGATAATCGAGGCTTTGGATGGAATAACAAAGGAATAAAAATATTTTTGAGTTTTTTAACACCGATTTCGGGTCCTTGTGGAAGGTTCGTTAACCGCATTGACCGGATAAAGACATTGTGTAACATATATAAGAAGTATATCTCCTTTAAAAAGTATTAAAAATGATTCCACTTCAAAACCCAAACTTGTAACAAAAACAAGAAAGTATTTCCATAAACGAAGAAATATGTACAAAAGCAGATTCTATAATATAATTGAGGGTTTTATTAGATAGATGTATGACTGACGAGAAAGGTAGGAAATTAACCATTTTTCATACAAGAATTTCATTCTAGGAGTGAATAAACTATCCTTATAAAACTCATAAAGTTATATCTACAGTCACTTTGTAAATACATAAAGTAATATCGTCTTTCTAATGTATTTTGCAAAATTTCTCTGAACCTTAGCCTAAAATTCCTCTTAAATTCCTTTTATGCGATAAAACTATTAAATTGTAAGAACATTAAAAATAATGGTAAAATAATGTATGACTCACCCATGAAGATGGCTTCAACTTCTCGTCTTCACCCATCACCATCCTCCAAAGTCTATGAAGAGGTGATGAAACTCAGTATCCGAAATCCGGGTTGCAGTAAATTGCATCTTCTTCGATAGATGAGCAGAGATGCTGTAAATAGAAATGGGTATTGTGAGCAAAGAAATATAACTCAACAAATATAATATATAACAAAAGAGAGAATTAGCATCAATCAAGAAGGATTTCACTCATAACATTATTGATCATTTCTAGCTCCCCTAGAGATGCTCTCTTTGGACCAAATAAATATCTTTCAATTCGTACTTTATCTTGTATATTTTTCTCCTTTAGTCTCATGAAAATATCCACCACTAAATGGTTAAACTTCTCATCGTCCTCATAAAACTATATATAACTTACACCTCTATATATAACCATATTAATCAACAATATCAAAAAATATTTTAAAACGTAACTAATATTATACCTCACATCCCAACAGAATTATTAATCATAGAAATAAAACCTTAAAGCAGTACTTAGAATAAGACCCTACTAAAGAGATGATTTTTTTATTAGAATGAGTCAGAAATCAAGACTTTGAACTCTCTCATGAATAATTTCAATAATATATATCAATAAACAATTCAGTATAAGGTAAAATTTAAGAATCACAATAAATACTAAAAAATCATCCAAAGTTGCACAGATGTTTGTGGAAAGAAATCAAACAAACCAATAATTATAAAACAGTTCATTCCCTTTTTTAAACATTTTAATGAGAGTGACGTTTAATCAAAAAATATCAATGATGTACCGAAAGTTCTATTATGAAAAGAACTAAATTTGTTAATTATTTACAAACTAAATTCGACGATACATTTGCTGAAACGTTGAGGATACTTCTTTCCGATAGAAATAACCTACACTGTAAATATACAGTTCGAATACTGGATGGTATGGCCTTTAGTTCCACGATAACGGAGTGAGAGCATTCAAAATTGATTCAACCCCCTCACCGCATATCAGAGATTTATAATGGTTAACTATTTAAAATTTCACGGTTCGATAAACATTACCAAAACCCATTGATCTAAATTTCCCGCGCGCATTACCAAACGCAAACATTTCGGGTGTCCTTTGACAGATGGCGATACCGTACACGGGTAAAGGGTCGGCCGCCAGGCGAACTAAACGATCCATCCTTTGTCCCCGCGCAATTTACCGTCAACCCAAATTGAATAATTCATGCTTGGAACTGTAAACACACTTGGGTTAGTTCTATACAAAAGAAAGCGACCACTTTAAAGAGTAGAGAGGCTAAGCGTCTGCCTCAGCAAATACATCAACATGTATGCTTTAAAGCTGTACTACTACACTGAGACAGACGTATTACAGAGCAGCTGGATTAGAGTTATATTTCTACGGAATGCGTACAATATTGCGCAGATATGTGATAATGTAAGGAATAATACAAAATGATAGCAATGATTGATATTTTTGAGAGAAAATATTATTTAATTTTCAGATTCAAGAATAGCCAAGACACCTCGGATCATTTTGGCTAAATTAAAGTCTGTCGGTGTGAAATTAAAAAGACAAACACGTCTTGAGCTACGAGATAATAGAATGAAGAAAATATTGAATTTTAGAAGGAGCGACATCAAACCATTTACAAGGGTTCCTATTTAAAACGCTTTAATGTACTACTTAGTTCTATCATAAGGATCGTACTAACATAAAAATCATTGTTTTACACTTCATATTTTAATAACGAATTATTTTGGCCGTAACTATAATGTATAGAAATGGTAATAATGCTTCACTATACGACTTAAAGAAATCAAATTCTTATATAGACAAAAATAACACATGAAAGTACATAGAGATCTAAGTTCGATTTGTTCTGGCCGCACTTGGTGGAAGGACATATTAAATGAAGAAAAGCACTTGGTGACTTCCACAATTTGAAAATTGTGAAATTAAATTTTGGAACTCACAAAATGCTTCTCTTCATTTTACATAGAGATCTTACATAGTCATCGCAGTTTCCGTAGTGTAGTGGTTATCACGTGCGCCTCACACGCGCAAGGTCCCCGGTTCGATCCCGGGCGGAAACAAGTTTTTGTTAATTGCTAAAATTACACCATTTAACAGTAAATTTCATTTCTCCACATTAGTCCCTCTCTCCAGACCTACTTTATAGTTCTCTCCTAATATTGCAACGAACACTTACACCTTTTTATTCTGTTATCATAAATCATCCAAGTTCCCATTTTTAGATGCCTTGAATATATAACATCTATTGCAGATTACATAAATTGGAAACATTATTTTTCAGCAAGATATTATTTCCAAGCATTCATTATATACGCATTGCTGAATTACCTTATTTCCGCTTCCAATACATAGAAATTTAATTAAAAATACAATTAAACTTTAATTATGCTTCTGAATATGTAACTATTTATATTCTCCAAATATTACTATTCCTTATTATAGAAATCGTACAAAAATCTAACTATCCGAAACATGACTACTAATGTTAATTACTTTAATTCAATATAAACATTTATATAGATCGTAAAAGTTCTTGGGTAGGATGAGTTGAATGAAAAATCTACAGAGAGATGGATACAAACAACTCAGTTTCCGTAGTGTAGTGCTTATCACGTGCGCCTCACACGCGCAAGGTCCCCGGTTCGATCCCGGGCGGAAACAATTTTTGATATTTACTAAACTTTCACTGTTTATATGAAAATTCTATCCACGACCATTCATTCGACTGTCCGAACCTTTATTTTGAGATCTTTTCTTCTATTACAACGCACAATTAATCCTGGCTATCATAAGTTATCATTGTACCAATTTTCACACATCTTAAATATATAATATCTATATTGGAATACAAAAAAAGGAAACACTATTTTATTATACGGTATTGATTCCGTTAAATATTGCTAAAGTTCCATAATTCCTCTTTCAATTTCTTTTGTTAGACTTTAATTGTGTTTCTAAATAGATAACTACTTTGATTCTCCAAATCTTTCCATTCTTTACCGTGGAATCAAGCTAAACTCTGACAATAGGAAACTAGAAGACTAAAGTTAATAGCCTTAATTCATTAAAATTCATATAGATATAATGGTTTTTAAGCTAGCTACGTTGAAGTCAAAACTCTATACAAAACAAAAACTACATAGCAGTTTCCGTAGTGTAGTGGTTATCACGTGCGCCTCACACGCGCAAGGTCCCCGGTTCGATCCCGGGCGGAAACAAATTTATACTTTTGGTTTAACTGTATAATTAGGTCTGGAGTCAAAATCAAGTTTTATGTCATCTCAATAATATTTTCATTTAGATTATGTATCATTCATGTCTAGATGTTCCTGGCTCGATTTTACATACATGAATTCAGTGAAATAAGACACACCTGAATACTACAATTTGATAGTTTAATCGCAAAGTCGAAATATTTAGGTTGTGCGATATTTCTCGTCTATTTACTTTTAAATGAAGTTGGATAACTCTTAGCCATCAAAATTTCTAATAGAAAAGTCAATTAAAATTTTATATATAAAAATTAAATAGAATACCTACGATAACCGTGAATAAAAGTTCAATAAAATTTTACTGATATTGCATCTCTAATTTTTACAGTAAATAAAGTAACAAAGAACGAATTTTGGCTCACCTCCATTCCCTGCTCTGTATAAGTGTAACAATGGTCCCTTTGGTAACAATCGATATCAATAAAACGTAAACTTGTTTAATAATTGTTACGACATTGTGAACAGAAACTATAATTCCTATTATTCCCTTAGCAACGTTAGCAACTATACAAGCAATCGTATTTATTCATATTTATATACTTAACTTGCTGAATTACGCATTAAGCTCGATTAGACGGAAGAAATTTAAAATACTAATAAATTAATTAATAATTTAGTAAATTTCGCAGTTGGTCGGATGAGGCATCATATTCGTATTGAATCAATGATTGGGGAAACTCCCAACCAAAAAAACATTAAGACTTATCGCATAGCAACGCAGGTTTGGATTGAGGAAGTGAATTGTGATGAAATTTCAGAGGTCTGCAAAGGTGATCCTCTCCAATTTTACCGTCCGTGCCAGGGACGGATTCATGAGCACGCACATATACAACTCGTTCCCATAAATCACTGGAAAAGCGTTGATCAATTGTTCCCCACGCACATTCTCAGTAAACGTAGCGGATTCTTACAAGGTGAGCCGAGAAGGCAAAAAGAACAAATTGGGGTGATGGATACGGAATTCAAACCGCTGTTTTACCGAAAGTATTCTTGTCACTTGCTATATACGCATGGTTTCTTACTCCGTATAAGCAAAATAATTATATAAGATATTATTGTCCTTGTAGTCAGGTACACATAGGTACACAAGGAATTACCATATAAAGCTCTCAGATTAAAATTCAAATTGCTTTACCAACCCCATTAAATATTACATACATTACCATATTTCATAAACAATTTAATATTGTTTAATTTGTGTTGTTTGAATTTTTGTAATTTAAATTTTTCTTTTCTTTGTCTGAATTTATTCTTTGATATCCATGGTTACGCTTGTAAACTTCAACATTACTCGAGAAATAAAAATATTAATTTATATTAATATTGGATAAAAATTAAGATAATACAATGATAATAGTATTATTAAACATTCAAAGCAGTAATTTAGTGTTTGCACGAACTCATATTCATAGAACAACACAATTCAACGAACAGAAACGTACTACAAAAACCTCCTTCCTTCATTGGTACGAATTTATAAAGGATAAAAATGAAAGCGATTAAACAAAAAGGCCTACAAATAGTTATGGAGAAATCTAATGAATAATAAACGCAAATCTCGTGCAATCAGCGATTTATCTGGGTGAAATGGAAGCTGAGAAAGAACCACCTGAGACGAAGAGCAGCAGGTGCATACACTCGGCCTACATCCTCCCCTTTCAATTTCATTCTTCTCCTTAATTTACCCCATTAAACAAGGTCGTCTCTAGCAAAGCACCTAGACCAATCGATTTCTATTTTTATATCATTCCACTAATAGAAGCACGTGAAAAAATAGTAGTACGTAATGGTGCCCTGAGAGTTGCCGCATTACGAAGGATCGTTTTTTTTTTTTAATTTGGAATTCAATATGGAGTCCTGTTTCGCTCGAGGCAGTAACATACCATTCTGATTAATAATAATGAATTCATGTCATTTGGATGTCACCCTCAGGGAACGTATCGACGACTGTCACAATCGATATGCCTCAACTGCCACATGGGATTGTAAACAGACGAAAATTTGTCGGGAAATCGATTTCTGTCCCTAACCGAAATTCAGTCAGCACACGTTTAAAGCGGATCCTAAATGACATACATTTCTTATGATACCGGTAAAATGTGTTAACCACAATAATATATTACACAAATAAATGGAAGAGAGGCTAATCAGTATTGTTGAACTGTCCCATCACCAACTTATGTTAAACTTTAGACCTAAGTAACAATAAGTTACACAGGTGACTTGATACACAACTGTAACGGGTAAATAAATTTCTAATCCTACAGTGTTGTAATTTATGCAGAAATAATGAAGGTGAAATAATTTTAGGAAATATCTCTTTATTAAAAATTTTCTGTTTCCATTCTTCCAATCTATCTGAAGGCTATCTAGTTTGTTTAATTTTGTTACTTCCGAATGAAGCACTATCTGAAAGAATGGATACAAAATTTAGTTCCATCTTCATTAAAAAAGGGTTTAGCGGAGTGATAAGATATAAAAGTATTTCCTCTTAACATCAATTCTCCATCATTTGACATTTTCCTATTTCGATTGCAAATGCACGCTTATAAAATCTCCTCTAAAGAGAACAGCGTATAATTCAAAGGAAGTATCACATATTTTTCAGACGAAAGCATAATTTCGTGACATACATTTTCGCGATTCAAATGATAGTGTTAATGCAATCTCGTCTTATTCGAAGTAAAAATAACTTAAAATCACACTTCCTTTCACTGGGTAGCGAAACTGACATTCTTAAAGAGAGAGTTCATCCAAAAATCCTCAAGATTATATATCCACTAAAGAGAGACTTTAAAATTTAAAACTGACTTCAACTAACAGCTGAATCTAAAAAAAAGTTTTAAAAGAACAACATTGATAATCAATTATATCCGGTTTGATTATATTTACAAGTAAGTCTTGTTTCATTGTACAGCAATGATTTTTATAATTAAGTTCCTAAATATCTCCCCCATTAAGAAACAGTGGGACAAGATAAAACGCTGAAGATTGATCGGTGGACCAGGTGAACCACCGAATGATGATGATGTATGTAGAAAATCATTATTGTCACAAAATACAAAAATAAGTTATACATTCAGTCTCTATACATCATTTAAGTAAATAAATTATAACATTTGGGCTTTAATATTTAGAATAATTATGTGTATTGACATAAATGGATTAATGACTATCATAATCCAATGATGAACGTATTATAAACTTTTAAGCATCATTCTTAAGGTTATAACAATAATGAACATTGGAGTAAAACAAACAGCGGAGAGTATGTATTCAGAGGTACTTGCAGCCTCATGAGGATTGCAATTGAAACAAAAATTCTATCTAGTCTCTATGGATATAAAATCATGGCAGCGGTGGGATTCGAACCCACGCCTCCGAAGAGACTGGTGCCTTAAACCAGCGCCTTAGACCGCTCGGCCACGCTACCGGCATATTTACGTAAATTATTCTATTCTATTATTTTATAAATCTTCGATTAAATTCAAAACATATCACTGTCTTCACTAAGAAGTAAATGAACCGCGTAGCTCCATATAAAAATGAGAACATTTCTACCGTGGAAGATTACATCTTATATCTTTCGGATCCATCCCTGTAATCCGATAAAATTCTAGGAAGGAATTTAGTCTGACTGATTTAAGGATGACAAATGAGGTATTTAGTTCCCCCAGTTTGCAGCCAAAACGATAGGAAAACCAACCCAAGTAAACGAGACAATGATTAATTCCTCTGCATTCCATTCAAATCTCAACGAGTTAAATTTAAATCCTTTCCATTCTCAAAATCCAAAAACATTCCGGGGCACGTTTCAAATATAGCAATTTTATTCCTTCCGGCATTTGTACGTCAAAAAAAAATATACCTCAAATTCCACCATCTTTTATCACAGTCACCTCACTATAACGAGGAAAACCTTCCGCGATTTTGATTGAAACAGTTGAGGAGGAATATCACGCAATGCAAGTATTCCAAGTTGTCGTGACCGCTTCACATTACGATTAAACTTCGCAAATAGAACTGTTGCCGAGATTCGATTTCAGAGGGCGTGCCGTTCGCCGCCGGAAAACGAGGAATCTGTTTCCAACGAGAGATGTCTCCACCGTACAAAAAGGCCGTTCATATCCTCGTCTCCGTTTGAATATTCATGGAAAGCAGTTTTGAAATACATTTCTACCGTCTGCACACATCTGTCGCGAAGAAGATGGAAATTCCGCGAACTTTCTAAAGTGGCTCTCAGCAG
This sequence comes from Pantala flavescens, assembly GCA_020796165.1. Taxonomy (NCBI): domain Eukaryota; kingdom Metazoa; phylum Arthropoda; class Insecta; order Odonata; family Libellulidae; genus Pantala; species Pantala flavescens. Next base: position 42,654,119 of record CM036882.1, read on the forward strand.
ATTGCACTCGAGGAAGTTGGAAAATATTTGCATGGTTGTAGGAAATTTTACTTCGTAGAAACCATTGACTACATGCACCCTTCCTGTCGTCCTTAATAACCGAGGTAGTTTAAGAGTAGATTGAATTATTAATACTGATAAATATCAGACAAAACTCCTTAATATCTTTCACCATTATCTCATATAAATAACTACAAGAAGCTATCGCCGGTAAGTGGTTTATAAAAGCAAAAAAATAATAAGAACAACCAAAAAATATGTACCGCTTTTTTAAGATTAATTAACACATGATAATACCAACGAAATTGAGTTTTTCCTTATTTAACACATTACTAGATAATCGATAAAATCTTTTGTAGCATTTACTAGACGATGATATTTTAATATGATAAATTTAAAATGCGCTTACCCAATGTATTCATTACACCGAACGTTAAATTTACAATATTTAAGTTACTATACGCTAAAACCTCGTCATATATACATTCCGTAAAATAAAAATAAATGCTACAATCTAAATCGTGAGATATTTATTTATTTTATTAACAAAGACCGCACAAACATCCTCTTTCGGGACAATTACAGTATGGTCGTAAACTCAACAACGGACGTCATAGACATCCAGACCCTGAGAGGAAAATTTCCTCCTCAGCCGGGATTTGAACCCGGGACCTCAGCGTTCTAAGATTAGTTAGTTTTTACCGATGTGTTTTTACAATCATTCAAAAAAAACGAAACATTCATGAGGTACTACTATTTCTCTCAGCAGCTGATAATGATTAAGCAATATTTAACATTACGAGAATTCTAATCTATACGCAATAAGTTGAAATGAAAATTATTTTTGGGAGTTCGTTTTATAATTCATTTATAACTCAATTTATCTCTAATTTAAGTTTTGTCTAAACCATGGAAATAATAGGAAAAAATAAAATGCAAGATTTGAGCACAAAGCCCTTCTTACTGAAATAATTTTATCGCCTGGACTACTAGCCTTTCATAGAATATCTGAGATCAGTATCGAAATCTGGTTCCCTTAACAAAATAGGACCTTTAGTCACTTCTTATTCTTAAAAACTCAGCTGTAATTTACATTACATTCTTCGACTTATCCTTTAGCTAAAAGAACTCCATACAGAAAAATCCCTGAGTTCAAGGAAATCACTTCCCTTAGAAACACTTAACAACGGTTGAGTAAACAATCAGGCCGGACCCTGTAAATCATAAACCTGAAGGAAATAAAACCTTCGATAAAAACCACTACATAAAAGGTACGATTCTAACAAGAAGCTGGTTTATAGTGGATCACCGGAAACATAACGACACAGATGCTGCGGAAATGGTGAAGATAGATGATGTCCACTGTACCGGGAAAATGTTGGTCGCGACCGAACGCTCCTGTACCATTGAATCTGTACTTCCAAGTAATTCTAAGAGGTTACTGGATGAGTAAAAAGGCCGTTCTGAGGCAGAGAAAAGATCTGGTGAGATGATAAAAAAGTGTAAAAGAAATACAGGAGGAAATAACCCCCATATGCGGTAAAAAAATGAAACAGTTAAATCTACTTTGGATAAATAAGAGCACGTGTATTTAGAACTGAAGTTTCGAAGAATGACGGCCATCTTAATTGAATGTAAATTTCGACAGATAAGAATAATTCTTCTTTAAAATGCGATATTGATATAAAATATAAATATAATACGATAAAAGAAATAACAAGGGGATGATAAAAAGACACAACTTCGACAACTTCTTCAGGATTTGAGTTTAAAATATTAGAGGTTAAATAAGCACTCACATTTTACTATACCCATAAACAAAATACATTATGGAAGTAAATTCGATAAAGCACCGTACTAATATAAAATTTGATCCATACATAATACTTTAGCTTTAATTCATTAGAAATCTCCGATGATGAATCTAATCTTCCTTAGGTAAATTGAAACAACTCGCAAACTTAAAACAAATATTTTTCTTACATAAAATGGGCAATATATAATACCGATCGTTAAAATCATTATTCATCATTAAATAAAGTGTATCACTCGCTCAATACGAATATCTTGATCTATGCTAATGAGAAATATGAAATATAGTTTTACTTAAGATTCTTGGGTATTACTAATCTAAAGATAAATTAACAATGCTGTAAAAAGCAATAAGTGTTGAATTTTTAATTTCTCGCATACTAATATTAGGAGTTTGAAATATTATATCTACAGTCAATAATTAAGAAATTCAAAACATAATGTTACTGTAAATAAAAAATTAAAAGCATTGTTACCGTAAAAAACTAAATGCATTGTATATTAGTGATTAAATCAATATCGTTAACGATTATCAGCATTAAAATACAATTTGAACGGTAACGGCAAACAAAGGTGATTAGAAATAAAACTACATATTTCACTAACTGGTGATCATAAATGGATCCTCCCGCACGCACTTATCGGATGAAAAAAAATGAAATATACAGAGTAAACTGAAATATCAAGGGAATCTCGTATAAAAGCATCAAATTAAGCCATTGGTTCGTTAAATATAAGCATGTAGCAAGTGCGCATTTTCTTTGAATGCCTCGCTTCACCTTGGATACGTAAACAGCATAATATCCTGAGGAACAAAGGTGCAAATTACCAAGTAACGATTATCACAATCTTCTATTATCCTCCTAGCTTTAAGACTATTCTTAAAGTTCCCATACATACGCATAAAATATTTAGGATAAAAATTGAATAAGGCAGACACTAAAAATATTTATGAGAGTTAATTCAATCGTAGCTCTTGAATAATAAGTTATATATATATAACATTAATGACATCTATTTATCTCTTCTGATTACAATTTCAGTTGAAAAGATTAACACGCGTATATGTTACTACTATTCATCACAATTTTTTGTTATAACATCCAACGCATGCGATAACAGTTGCTATCGGTAACACTGAATATCAAGGCAGCTTGAATAAATCCTATTTCACTCAGCTTAAGTACGGCCGTATTTCACGCACGTCTGCATTAATACCTAGAGGTGTGCAGAGCGCAATCATTCAAAATTATTCGAGTTCATGAAATGGAAATGTGGTTTTTAACAGTACCAGATGCGAACATTTATTATTACTTTATTCCGGTCATCTTCAATATCCAGAAAAAAAATCATTAATATTATTAGTTATTGTTCGATAACAGTAAAATACCATTTTGTGATCGTTTCATTTCCTTAGATTATGAAACTAAATCTGCTCAACGTCAAACATTAGCTTTTGATCACTAAACAATGTCTCATTGAATGATATATCTAAGTTAAGGATTTATACATTCAAAGCAATGAATACATGTATAGCTTTGATTCCAGTTCTTACATGAGATCAGATTATACTCAGTGCAAAAACACAATAGCGTCTTGATATAAAATACTTAATTCGTATTAAACTTCATCATAAATAACAACGCTAGCCTAAAAGTATTCAAAATACCACCTCGTACATCTGCACCCATATTGGATGATTTGAAATCTGGATTTAGTATGTAGAAATCAAATAGACTCAAGAAAACTTCCATTTCGGTGAGAAATACCTTCTCAATGAACATACGATGACATAAAACACGAAAAAGGCGAAATAGCTTATATAATTAGCTGTTTATCTCATCATGCATGCATTTCTTACATTCAAGACAAACATACTAATAAGCATAAATACAATGATAATATTCTTTGTATGGTATTTCTTAATAACACCACCGAACAATAATAACACATAAATATCGTCATATTATAATTTAATAATGATAAAATCCTATCTTTGATGTAGTTTCGATTCAGATGTATTTACCAAAAATAACCTCACTCTTAATAGAATGCTTGGGAAATAAGCATTTTCCAAAATACATTTTAACTGCATTTACTCACGGATCTAAAAATTCTTCGGTTAAGTAAGAAAACTGAGAAAATTTCGTGCGAAGGTAACACGCCAATCCATTCATCTGAAAGTCGCATAAGAAAGGCTATGAATAGCAGTGCGCATGCTAAGAGGTCAATGAAAACCACATTCCCGTTTTTCGTAGACAAAAGACATTCACACCTTAGTAACGCAGTATTATACACTTGAAATCGTTTGTTTTCAAAATACATAACCTAGCTACTTACAATAAGAAACAGGAGCTTGCTATAGAAAAAATAAAATAAAAAGCATGAAAACAAATGTATTGAGATAAGAGATTGAATGAAGAGCGTTACCAAATATTCTAAATTATCAATATTCCTTCTCAACTCCTCAGAAACCCCACATGAGATTGGATTTAATGAAATTATTACATTATGGCGTAGAAATAAAAATTTTTGTTTACTTTGCGTGAGTTAACTAAAAAATAATTAAAAACTTAATCCTTTTAACACGCATTACTTGACTTATTTAATTAAGTTAAAAATAAAAGATAAACGACCGTGTTTATTTAGAAAGGGAACCTTTTATAAAAATTTTTATTGGTAGGCTGACTCAACAAAGATACCTTGCATAACGAGACAAATAATAATATTTGAATTAAGAATATAGGACATCAAGATAACTAATGTATTTTGATGAGATTTGTGTTTAATAATACGAGCTGGAATGTAGATAAGGCAATTTCAACAAACAAAAAATGAACGGACTTGGTAAAATGAAAAGCAAAACTTCTTTCGTCATCGAATAAATATAAACAAAGCTAAATACATCCTACAATAGATCTTAAAAAAACCAGCTAATTCTGCTACTAATTACGATCATTAAAAATAGGTATATAAGACCGTATAACTTTCATCGTAAAATATGTTGTAACTATTTTTTAAGGAATAAAATACGTATTATTTATTATAAGAAACAAAATATCAAGTTTTAATTCACGATGCTTTATTTTAACTTCAAAGAATTAAATCTAATACTGCAAATCACAGCTTAATCGTTTTATAAAAGAAAAAACCATCTAAAACTCTTTATAAACTGAAATCATAAATTTAGAAAACAAATATAAGATAAGCGTATTAATACAAACAAAGAATAAACAAGATTTGTCTCCTAGTAGACCAATATTCCATTACGTAATAATAACCAACTCTTACGTATTGTTGCAGATTCGGAAGAGGGAGGGGAAATTAACATAACTGCGCATTTCCTCTGAATTCATTGAAATAAAAACCTCCTAATCCAAATAAAAATACATACAGAGAAGTAAATAATAAAAGAATTTAAATCAGAGTGAATTGGTGTCATAGGGCAGCCATGTATCTTAGTATCTTAGGTTTTCAACAGGATTGAACTTCATCCCCCCTCGACACGTAAATATATTTTTCGGAATAGACAGCGCTATAAAGTAGAGAGGATTTTGGAACAGCCAGACATTTTTTTTTTGTGGGGGATCGATATCTTAATACGTTTTTTCCGCATTCCATGGGAAGAGCAGGGATTGCTTCTTTCGATTTTTCGGGGGTTTTCATTGAAAAGAGACAACTTGGTTCTTTTTCCGTTTGTGTGTGCGGGCGCTTAATTCTGTGAAACAAAAGGGGGCGCGGGGTTCGGTTTTCGTCCAATCGATTCGCTGTTCTTTCTTTTGATATCAGTCACCACATTCACGATCCGTGTTAGAACGTGCTTTTTAATCTAATTCCACAGGGGTCGCTTTTATGATCACAGTTTCACTATCAACGCTAGCCAATGTTCTTTGTTCGTTCGATTTCCTATTCCCCTTGATGAAGATATTTCTAAAGCACAGATAGATCCTAAAAATGCATACCTCAATACTGTATCCTATCAAAGAGAGAATTCCATATCTATTTACTACACATATATTTATACTACTAAATAATATTTATAATACAGCATCGTATTTCAACCATTTAAACATGTTAGTGTCACTATATTACGTCATAGTTTTTCAGTCTAAGACCACTAACCTTGAACTACTGAAATGAATTTATTAACGAAGTAAATTAACGTTCACCATTTAATTAAACTTCTAGTGTCTTCCTGTCTGCAACACTCTCAGCAGAGTTTATTTCAAATATTATGTAATTATGACTCTTCATTGAGATGGCATGCAGAACTGGGTGATCCAGAAACATGTTTTGGAAGCTATATGCGATATTTATGTATTTTCAATGCGTATCAAAACGTGGGAATTCGACAATCATTCAAAAATAATAACTGCATATCTTTATCTGTTCTTTGTTAACACAATATAGGGGTTTTAAAGGATATAAGGGTTTTGATTCGCTGTTTCCATAGGCTTCAGTCGGTAATATTAAAAAATTCACTCATTAATTCTCAGATAATTTAGTACCCAACCCAATGAGCATTCAATAAACTTCTGAATTGAAAGGAAGGAATACTTTTAATTAGATATCCAAGTATCACATTCCCTGGTCTACGTAGTAAGAAGCACGTTGTCTGATGTAATTTCTAAGACCTCATTTTCGCTAACAAGCAAAAAGCGTTATTTTAAATTTTTCTGTTTCTAATGCTCAGTAAAGATAAACGAAACTGCAGAAAACTAATGAAAATATCACTTAAAAATTTTACGACTTTTCAAATAATTAATTCAACTTTCCTCAGCCTGTATGAATTTCATCAGAGTAAGCATTCCTAGAATAACTTTTCCTATTTAAATCCAAATGCTAATTACATTCCTATACCCATACCATAAGTGTTTTCCTATTGCTGATACCCATTCAAACCCTGGTCCGACCTTTACACCACTCGATTTTCCCTTTCGAGGGAGCAGAAGTTAAGGAAAGGGTTGAAGGGTGTCTTCGGTGTGTCAGAATGGTAAAAGAGAACAGGTGAGGAGAGGGAGTAAAGAAGACAAAGAGGAATTTCGGGGAAGTGGAGGAGAGAAGAAAAGAAGCTATGTAAGGATTTGGGAAAGAGGGAGGAAAGAACAGGTGTTCGGGGGATGGAAATGAGAGGCGTAACTAGGCAATGGAAGGGAAGAATAAGCGGACAACAAAGGAGAGAACGAAACAACCCAGCTACTTGGTAACAAAAGGAGAATAATATGTATATCATTCAGCGATTATGATGTTTAACTAATACCTTACTTATGCGTAGATAATTGATTGAATTTAACTAGAAATTATACGAAATATTCCATGAAATGTTATCCTATAACATCACTCGTATCCTAATACGTCATACAATGAAACCCCTGATAACTCTTACTCAACACAGTTCCATCTTCAACAGCTTATTCTTTAAAAGAGCAATGGAGACTTTTAGCTTTAAGTCATTAAATTAATCGGCATTAAATGAAAAGTTAAGAACTCAAATAATTCTAAAATAAAAGTCAGAAAATATTTTCATATAATGTTCTAAAAGGTAAGAAAGACCATCTACCATCAAGGTGAGCTAACATGAATTGTTTCCTTATCACTTAGCCCAAGAGCGGGCCCACTCAAAATGCTTCCACTCAAATTTTTGGGTGCTCTGAAATTTTGAAAAATTTGAGATCCATTAGCTGGAGATTTAGTGATTCCATTAAATTAATTGCTTTTGGCCAGTTATTCCACTAAATCTTACCACTTTTGGGATGAATTAATACGTTGGAGAAAATCTAGGGAAAGAGCATGGTGATAAAGATATTATATAGCGAACATTGAATTGAAATATGAATCATTTTTTATTTCTATCTTATTTTTTATAACAGCCTCATTATAAGACTGAGTCATTCAAAGTTTATTTAGGTAATATACGAATGAAAGCCATAAATTGAGCATCACGCACTACGTTGACTAATATAAATTTATATCCCTAGCAGCCATGGTAATTTTGTTATCGTCCTGCTGGCGATTGATATAATATCTCTATTTAAAATTAAAAACGGAGTAAATGTTTATATTAAAGATTTTGGAAGAAGGTCAACAAACCCTTGGATAAATCTTTCTATTTAAAATGTGTAAGATAATTCGATAATGAGATCATCCAATAACGATATTTCTAGATATTAAACAATCTTTTCCATACTCATTAAACTAGAAGATTCTCTTAGTCAATAGCAAACAAACAAGAAAGATGCGAAAAAAGTAAAAAGAAGAAAACATCATTAATCATTAACGCTTCTCATATCTTTTACGTATTTAATGATAAAAACGTCAATATTTTTCCTACAAAATCAACGAAGCAGAACCAAAAATCTTTAATTCATTAACCATTGAAACAAAATACGGAAAATATCATTAATTTTAATCAGTTCTCAGTAATACACCAAAATTTAAAAAATAGTTTCACTAACAAGAGTATACAACTTGGTATTTCCACTCATAGACAGGTGTTCAAATTTCAAAATCCTAAACAATATTCCCACAATCCCAATAATTTTAATCCAGAACTGATTTAAATAATAATGAAAAAGAGCTCCGTGTAATTCTTTTACAGCTCGTATATCGTTTTAAAGAATACGTATTCTCTAGAAATAACCGGTTTGGCATTTCCTCACGTACCAAAACCGTAAACAAACATACTTTTGCGCTTTTCCAAAATGAAATACATAAATATACCGCCTCGAATCCCTAATACAACCCAAATCTCCATACAGCAGAGATACCTCCACAGATCCCTCCACCAAAACCATCAGTTATGATCAAAAAAACATCGATATCACACAGGAGAACGATAGCAACGAACTCCAACAAATTTTTCACCTCCGACACATGACAAGGAAACCGAGCGCGCTTTCTTCGTAACATACGAGAAGCCGAATCGTGGGTGTCGAAAGAGGCTGATGGAATGGACTGGGCCGTGTTACAAGGCGCAGGCGCAGATTCACCCCCCTTACGTCTCCCCCCGCGAGATGTTTGGGGGAAGTCGAGTTTGACCGAGAGAGATGCAGAGGGGAGGGGGGAGTACGCGAGAGAGGGGGGGAAGTATAGCGTGGGGTTGGCATCGTGGAGTCAGAGCGAGTCCTTCAGTCTCCGTTGTGATGTTCGTCGGGCTTACGGGCACTGAGAGAAGCAACTTTCTTTCGCAGACTTCGGGCTGCTTCATACCCGGGTGAGTAAAGCCCTTGCGCTTTTTAGCATTGATTATTTCTTTTGTTTCTCACCTTCTTATACGTCGACTATGCAAGGTTTCCGGGTTGTTATTGGTTTGTTTTTTGCCTGTGAGTGTTTACGTTCGCCTTTGTTTGGGATACGCTTCTGATAAAGAGAGGTATCGGAAATGCGCCCTTCGAGAGAGCGTTGTTCTTTTGTTTTTGTTTTGATACGACTTTTGATTTACTGACTATGGTTTTTTGTGAGATGAGTGAATGCTTTACGTAGAGATTAATTCAGCTGTTTAGGTGTTCTTGTTCTATCCTAATTTTATGAAACTGAGTTTATTATGTTGTTAATATTGGTAGAAATATCTTTAAGCTCTTTAAATACTAAATATTGTAAGAAACACTTTTAATCTATATATGTTATTTTATTCGAATGGATATGAACTTTGAGTTTTTGATATTTTGATTCGGATATGATCGTTTTGAGATATTTTGGGAACATTAAAACACAATGTGAGGAATGCGAGAAATCTAGGTCGATAATAATTGTGTATTTCTACAATGTATACAATTATCATATTCTTAATTACCAAAGTCATTCTTTGTAACGTTAACGTAGAGATGTATGTAATTTTATTTGAATATATTTCTGGACAATCATAGTAGAAATACATTAATTAATATTCACAACTAATTGTTAATTACGTTAAATAAGGTTCCTTATATTCAACATTGTAACAGATTACTATGGTTAATTAATCAATGATATCCCTTTTAAGGACTAGTAATCAAAGTATAAAATATTGATTAAATGGTGCCGCTTGATTTAAATCTTCGATGAAAGGTCATTGTCACATTTCAAATAAGAGAGAGAGAATGAATATCTTATATAAAGGATCTGATATCTCGCTGCGTAGACTATTTGATTTTAGTAATACCAGATACGTTATCAAACATTTAAGCATGAGCAAAATTTACGGAGCCGATTATATCTTCACTTGCGTATGCATTCATAGTTTTATGGTAAACACTGGTCTTACATAAAAATCATTAAATTTCGCTCGTGAGAACGGCATTACTTCTTATTACTCGTACTGATGAAATAATTTGGGTAACTTAAGGTAATAAATTGAAGTAATTTAAGATTCTTCTATTCTATTCCTGGTATAAAGCTCTAATATTTAATCCTCGTAACAATGACGTAGTTGGGGAAATAAGGGAAATAAAATACAGTTATTACAGAGAAAAGCAGGCTACAAATAGCAAATCTGTATATAATACAATGGATTGAATCTATTCAGAGAAATACATCAAAAATGAATAGTCAAAAACACTTATCCGACTATTTTCAATGACAATTATAATCATATTAACCAAGAAAAGCTAGATTAACATCTGTTGATCGACATTTTCTAGCATCTTCTATTGTATACATCGGGGGTGTCAAATATCTTATGACAACCTTTTCGAGAAAATATGAAATCACGTATTGACAAACAGCAAGGAAACAACAAAACAATCGTACCCATTTCTCAACCTTGAACGCTCACACAGGCTCGTGTAACACTTTCTATAGCACGTTTCTAAGGGATTTGTTTACTTTTGACAATATAAGGTCAAATTTCACCTCATAATATTCTATGCAAACGTAGCTGACAATTTATAGAATTTCTTAAAGGATTAAGCGTAAATAACGATATACTTCGCGTTTTATAAATACATAATTATATACTATAAATTTTATAGAACGTAAATACCGAGTCGTTATTTCTGTAGTGGATATATAAAGGATGAAAAGGAGTTATAGATTTAATTAGTATATCTGAGAGGATGATATTATTTCTCGAAATCCACTCTTACATAGATCGATATTTACGTGATATCATGCTCGGTAATCTTCCGATAGATTCGTAGGAAAGCATAGGAAAAATAAAGAAGATCACAACAAAAACACGTCAATAAATTCGATTCACGTGTACATAGATACCATTTTTGACCGCAGTCGCCTCCTTACATGTGTGCACAGAGATAGTAAGATAAACAGAAGACTCAGCACAACTGACAATGGATAATAAATATTACTGAACACATTCCTATGAAGAATTTAGTTTTGCAATACGCAAAGGAACGGAACAATTACAACCTCATTGAAAAGAATCGCTTATAGAGAAAATATAAACTTACGCCGTAAGATTAAATATTCGAAACATTTTATCCTATTGAACCAAAAAAAATTTATTAGATTAAAATACCTCGTAAAGAAAAATCTATGGCTCTGGATTCTAATTAAACTTTATTTTGAACCAGCTGATATTCTAAATTCAAATAGCACGTACATTAATAAACCTTAATCATCGAAAATTTACGACCTATATGCTTATCCTCTTTACCAATAATTTTACTCAATATACATGTATCATTCCTCCAATAATAGCATTGATTAGCCTGTGCCTTCAATTTAAACCATTTGACATTTTTAATCGTAAATCATTATACCTACCCTCCCTTATTTAACCGTAGATTATTTAGAAAGCACCTAATACCAACACTCCAGAGATAACGCATCGGTGCAAATCGGAAACTCATAACCCAAAATTCAATACCACACCATAGAGAGTCACAACTCATGAAAACGCATCTCCGATTCGATCGCAGCATCCGGACCACCTGCTCCGGAGCATTTTCGTGGTTTTAATCTCCGCAAAGAGAGAGAGAAAGAGAGAGTGAGCAAAACCCGCATTTCCATCACCACGATATAGAGGCGCCAAAAAAGTGCAAACCTTGTCTGCGATATCGCTTTTGGCACCGCTAAAATAATCTCCTGGCGTATCCACCAATTTCCCAGCCATCCAAAAGAGCCGTTTACGCTCCACATACGTTCTCCGCGTCCCACTTCAATAATCGCGACATCAGAGTAACGGCTAACTTTTAAAGAGGCGAAAACCAATATCCTTACGATTCAGAACTGGAGGAGAAAGGATTCTAGAGCACCTTCAGCGTAGAGGCGATCCAAAACAAGTCTGTACGTCGGAGTGAATGTCAGTTCCACTCCTTCGATTGTTCTCTTCCAAGAATGGATTTCTTTCTGGGATTGCCCTCTGGGATCCATTTATTTCATCTCTGCCATGGCGCCATTTGCATCCATACTTAGGGAAATATGCTCTAGACGCTCTTAAAGCGGTCTCGCCGGCCCTGAATGGCCAAAACTTCGCTGGCAAATATTTCGCACCAGGGAGATTGGTAAGAGGGATAAGCTTAAGCTGATTTTTTGTCGAATCCTATCACTCTGTTTCCAAGGGATACGTTCAAAGTAAACATCTTTACCAAACGCATATTCTACAAGCTTAGGTTACGACACATTTATACTGTTCAATAAAACCAACAGTTTCAACTTTTCTCTAATAAAAATAAATTACGAGAAAGCTATAAAAGGCTCAAATCAGTATCTTATCATATAAATCATTCGAAATATTTTATTAATATTGTATTATTTGAAAGACTATCGTGGAATATTAACTTACGTAACCATAAATAGCCATTCGTTTTAATTACGAGCAAAGAATACGTTCCAAACTTCACAGTCAATATTTTCTTTAAATTAATATTATTATATTGCTGCTAAAATTTTGAAATTATCGCAAAAATGAGTAGATTGTGTGGTCATCTTCTATCCTTCGTAATATTGACATAAGGGGTCTTAGTTTCGGCTAAAGAAGAAACTTCGCTAGTAGTTACATAACAACACGGCACCAGAATATTCGAGTGTGGGTGAATCGATTACCTCTTACTAGCGCTGCAAGCACAGAAAAAGCATCCTCAGTTTACTTATACCCTTCTTCTATCACTTACACTGTCTTAAAGTATTAGTCAGTAAGTTACGAGCGATTAAAATTAATCTTATGAAGCCCCAACAGAAAGTATTCTTTCTGAAGATATCATAAGGTCAATGTTCTGAAACCACATTGATGTTTCTCACGAATGGGATTATGGCTGGGATATGAAAGTAAAAACCTCATTTCTCATCTTGCCGTAAGCTCACGTAATAAGATTTCGTAAGTCTTAAGTCGTCTCTTAAGTTTTTATGCTAAAGAAGGAGCGGCTAATGGTCCAGCCAGCCATTGGATATTGTCTTCGGAGGTATCAAGTACTAATAAAATAATTTCACGAGGTTTAATGGCGGGGTTCTTGGCATGAAATGCCAATTTTAACGTTTAAAGTTCTGGTAAATGGATTAATTCCTTAGACCTTTAATATTTAAAACCTTCACTCTCGTTGAATCAATCACAGAATTAAGAAATTAATGATACGTATTAGCCTACAGTACACCACTACTTTTTCCTATATTCTATCGACCAATATTAAAGATATAGTAGGATAAAAATTCCTTAATTTATTGTCTTGAAAGTTAATCTATTTTTTTTACATAATAAGAGCAGTTTTTAGACCAATGAATATAGTAGAATAAATTAAAAATTCGTTATCAAGTTAATTAAAATCGACTTCGAAGATTGTTCATGACAATACTACTTAATACATCCTCCAATAGGTTCAATAAGCGTTGATAACAAAATTTAATAAAATTCATTCAAAGAAATATATTACAGTAATAATTCAGATGGATATACGGAGATAAATATCACAGCAAAAAGGTAACGGGATCACATAACTGAGAACCTATCTATCTTGGCAGAGAGCAAACGATGGGTAGACTTTCTCTGCGCGAGAATGGACCGAATCGTAATGCGAAGTCCAAAAAAAAGAAAACGAATTGAATGCAGACGCGATCTCTAAATTTCGAGCATTTGATTTCACATTAAACTGAGTGTCTAGACGCGGTTCTCCCTCCATTGCCAATGAGCGCTCTAGAGCAGTAGAGATGTTTGGAAGCAGACAATTAAAGTCTTAACCAGCCATAACTGCGAAGCTGTAGATTCGTAACAGTCGGAAGGGAAAAATGAAATCATCAAACAGATGATTGCTATATTGCGTTTTTATCGAACTGAGGCATTCCCTCAAATGATTAATGGCATTTGTTACTTCAAAAGTTATTTGTTATTTCCGGTCTATAAACATCATTAATGAAAGATAATTATCAAATATTTATGTATATTGGGAAATCATTAATAGTTAACATTTTCATCATCTTAACTTTCTGAGTTGTAAATAAGAAAATTCATTGTATTATTATCAAGAGAAACATATAAAAACAATATATTTTAGTTCCTTTCATTCCCAATTTAAATCATAGTATAAATTTTCAAATGAAAAAGTTAGAACGTTTCTGTAAGTTTTAGTTCATAACTTAACTATTTCTCTTCGAAAACAACAATCTTTTAAATTTAAACCTCTATTTGAATACATAATATCATTATAACAATCAAGCTACTATTGAAACGAAAGAAAAAGTAGTTACAAAGACCACAGTCCCTTTGATTACTGTAAAACAGTCGTTGTTCAATAGGTTATTATTTAAAAAAAGCACAGCAAATCTTATAAATTTTATGATAGTATCTCAAACTGAAGATTAAAAACTTCTTGAATAGATATGTTTACGTGCACCTCCTATGGTTCGCTTATTTACCCCACCCCCCCACCACTAAAAAACAGTCGAATCCACACTTCAGTCTTTCATAAACCGAAAACCACCCAATTTTTCACAGAATTCAAAAAGTCAACTTGAACAAGGTCAATGTACGTCTCCAATGGTTACTCCTCGAAACGGCCTTTACTTGCAGAACTTATTTTCGAAAAGCATCCTCTGAAAACGCTCCTTGCAACCCAGTCGAGATTGATTCAATCAGAATCGATTTAAAAGCACAAAGGCAGTGATGTTGTTAGAGAAGCATCTTCTGATCTCAATCCGTCCACAGATGGTGCAAGTTGAGGGAATATAAGGAGTAGCGTAGGTGGAAGAGGAAAGGGTAATTGAGCCAAGAGAACTCTTAATTTGAAAAGATCGTCACCACTATTACAAATTTATCCTTCGCTCCGTGCATTTATCATCTCTTGTTTCGAGTACCATGGTAGCGTCCACAACATATGGTAACCGAGGGAGATAACATTCACAAGTCGGGACACAGCGATAAAAGGGTGTGAATGCTTCGTTGAAAGAAAGTAAGCACCTCTTAAAACATGGCAAGTATAAAAAATTTCTCGAAGATAGATACTCTCATCAAAGATAACCATATAGAGAACAATAGGAATATAAAGTGGATACAAGAGGTATAAATAGTCAAAATTTGTTGCACATTATCGTAATAATTAATTAGAGTGATAAATTGATCTACAATAATACAAATTTACGAACTGATAGTCGACTTAGGTATTCTTCTACCAAAATCTATACTTAATAAATAAATGACTACATTTCTCAAATACATTCTCGTATTTCAAAGGGTTTTTATAGCTAAATAAATAAAATCCTGAAATAGTACAGATAATTAAAATCTATACAAGTCTTATAACATCCATGTTTCAACAGAATTTTACCAGATTAAAATTTAACAGAGAGCTTTGATCTTTAAGAATACGATGTTTTCCGTTCTCAGTCATTCTATACCTGAACATGTAGATAATATGAACAAATTCTGGGCTACGCAACCGATATTTATATATGTCATATTACGTTATGTTATTGTAAAATGATGTTATGAGCACATTCCATCCGTAATCTTGTTGAGAGCACCAAAAAACTGAACCTGTTAAGAACGTTACTTCCATCTGAACCTATATATTAATCTCATATGATAAATTTTCACTAAATACAGAACTAAAACTTTCCAAAATCGATGATAATATCCATTACGAAAAGCTTCATTAAACTTGTATAAATTCGGACGGGCCGTTCCTTAGGGTACAGCATCACAACTGGATCAAGTACTCTCCTTCATTCCCAATCTCACAACCATCCATTTCTTTCGTCATCTCAATTTTACCTTATCTAACTAACATCCTATCTTCGGACCCTTATCTTTGACTTTCCACGATTGGTTTATATATATCAGGACAAATATAACTCCACTCTTCTTCCATCTACCCTCTGTCATTCCCTGATAACCCATCATTCCTCCCTTTTATCCTAATGACCATCTCTCTAACGTTCTTTCCTTCCATGTCCGTTTCAGGGCCTACGAGAAAAATTGCTCTCTTCAAATGATTTCGGGTTCGCGTGGGTGTTAGTGCGCATGCGCGTATTGAAAAGGCTTGTTAGTGTCCAAATCATTGCGCGACCTTAGCGCGATAATTCGCTAGAGTCGGCCTGAATTGTGTGGTTATCACAGCTTCGCTCAGCACGGATGTTCTCTCCATTCAATCAGCAGAGGAAGGGATTTAAAGGGGTCATTCTCTAAAAAAATTCAGGGACATGACGAAAATACGTTTGGTCAGCGTAATAAAAAAGATAGGGAAGAATTGGAGCTCGGTTACATACACATTTTATTGAACACGAAAGGCCTAATTGCCAGCAATTTTAAAAACCTAATTTAACGAATAAATTGTGCACATTTATGATTCATTAATCCAACTTATCGTACTTTTCCAAAATAGATTTGTTAATAGAAAGAGTTTTTCTCTTATAAAAACTCCTAATTTTCCATCGATTGGCTAATTAGATAAAATTATCAATATTGAAAGTTCTCTTGGAGTATCAAAGAGCCTACCCTAGTAATACATTATTAAATCGATATATTCTCCTTATGAAACCATCATACTAAATCAAATGAAAATAAAGAGTCAAGAACAGACATGCACAAGCGAAAAAACTTTCTATTTTTTCACTAAGGACTGTCGTTTTCCTTATAATTTCTATATCTAAACTACTACTACTTTATGAATAAGGAAAATTAAGGATTCTGTTTGGGAAATCAACTATACAAACCTCACCATCGCATGAAACGTTAGATATATACTCTAGCATAATTGTTAGCACAAGAAAACTGACCCCAGAAATAATCCATTGATCAATAACAGTTGACAAGGAAACCATTTCCTGACACCATAGCTTAAATCATAGTATTTTCAACCTTGATCAGAATCTATTTAACTGGAAGATGCTGCAACAAAGCAAAACTGGTCGAAATGAACTAAGTGTAGAATCTAACAAATATTATATATTTATTAAAGATTATAACATATACTTGCAGGCAGTTAAATTTTCATTCATAACTTTATGGATCATTAACCATGCATACGTTTTAAATGAGGAAAAAATGTCTTATCGTGAATATAAACAGAGACCAAAGAATAGCACTTTATCCAACTGGTTATCACAGATCCTGATTTTCGTCTCTAGGAATATAATTAACGTGCCATCAATCCTCACAATATCTCGCACGACAACTGTCACGGGCAGCTGAACCTTTGCAACGGACCTAAGGAATAATAATTAATTCTAAATATTGGACCGATTTATCTCCGAATCCTTGTCACTTCTCTGAAAAGCCTGTCTCCCTCAAAACTCGTCCCTATCTTCCCTTACTCCGTTCCTCCGATGTTCCTTTATATAAAAAGGAAAATATTACCCGTCCCGTTACGAACTCCGTCTTTCAGTTCACAATACGAAGTTTTACGTCGCCGTCACTCCGAATTCGCCCAATCGAACGCTTCTAGAGCACATACCCTTCAGACACTCACAGTGCAGCCCTCTGTCTCTTATTCTTTGGAATAAATAGTACAACTCTTTTGGGATTGGGAATCGCTAGAAATGCATGAGATTTCGACTAAAAGAATTCAAAACATAGAGGCCTATTTTGAGAAGTAAATATTTTTGTATGTGAGAGAGAATAAAGCCCTCATGATCATAACGTTTGAACTCAAGGGGAACTTAAATCTCTGTATACACCGCAAAATGAATGAAAGCACAAAATTTCTAAGCAATAAAGTTAATTTAAATCGTTTCAGTGGAAGTGTAAAGACTATTGAGAGTTTTTCAGGATTAATAACTTAATAGTAGACAAAATAATCTTTCCGTCATTAAAAATATTCAAGACCATATTAGTGAGACGTATGCTTTTCCAAAGTGATAATAAAAACGAAATTGACACATTTGTAAACCATAGCTGTACATCGTTTCACGTAACATTGGTCAGAAATATTCCATCATATACACACGTGCACTGGTGATTACAATGCTAAAGTAAAAGATGAGGGGTCACGTATAATTTCCCTATAATACATCGTCAATAACAACGTAAATAATTTAAGCAATTGATGATGTTCAATTATTCAGGATTGTTTATATACATACATAAAAGATCCTCAAAGATATCTAAAAATTATCAATAGTAAATTCAACCATCTGTCTTAACAAAGTTTCCAAGCGAATTTACATAAGAAAATGAATAACTTCACAATTTAGGATAAATATGATCGATAATCGTATTTAAGATGTAATGTAAAAATTTATTTATAAATTCATTTTCCAAACTATTTTCCAAACATTTGACTGCCTTATAGTAATTCATAGACACGAAAAAATTGTAAACAACCCACCAAAATATTGCAGCAACCCAAAAAAACCAATACAACAGCATAAACTGATACAGATCAGATAACCCTTCTCCATCACGTTATCCCTAAGGGTTCGAAAAATCGCCTCGATATCCTTCCCTTCGCTTCAGTGAAACTTCCATCGCAGGTAAACGTTCCGAAAGAGCAAGAAATATATCGTTTCCCTACGATTCCCGCTCCACCTTATCAATATTTCTCTCCATGGAGATGAGGCAACGGGTTTTATTTAGATATGGACCGACGCGTCATTTATCCGCATTTTCGTCCGGGAGGGAAGTAAAGAAGAAAAATCCTGCCCAAGGTTTCTCGCCCAAGTGACGTCCTTGATGGTTACGGTGATGCGGTACGTGAACAATCGACTCCCTCATGCGTGCTCGTTTGAGACCTCCGTTCTTAAAGCAACGCGGGTCGAATCTATCGACCTCTGTATCCACGGTGATTGTGAAAGTAGGAAACCTACGACTGTAGGGCGAATGAATGAAACATTTTTTAAAACTGTAATTCTTTTATCAGGTGTTTCTCGCAAGTTCCGAGTACAAGTCCTTGCTCTCTGATAATTTCAACGACAGTAAGGGATGGATTATAAATTAATCCCGAATTTTAATACGTTTATTCCCAATCATCCAGGAAATTTATTAACATATTAACAAAGCTATTCCATTCTTCCTTTATATACACATATTTATATCTTGCCACACAAAATAAGGATGAATTTACAAGCAAATTTTAAGCAAGAAATAGCTGAAACGATTTTAGATAACTTTATTAAAATTCCGACATTAAATCTTAAGATTACAGTAGTTTAAAAAATCAGATTGCCATTCGTTATGAATGCTATACATATAGTAAATGAATATAAAGCAGATTTTCTAATATATTCCTGTTACGAAGCTATTTTACTGCATGATTTCAGAAGACAGGGTATATAGAATTATTTCATGCCTTGAGAGATAGGTAAAATAGTTACTACCATTTTCTGCAATGCAATAATACCTAATATTCTCTAAACTAACGAAACGACCGCTTTTAAAGATAAGGATACGTTTAGTAACGACTTTCATTTAGTAGAGTGAAATTCAGAACGTCAGAAAGTTCTAGTTTCCTATAATACGATGCAATTTCTATCGATCGACAGGAAATTTTTTAGCCTGAATCCATAACTTAAATTCTAAAATGTAAAATTAGTGAAACATCTTATTGATGACCTATCATTTGATCGAAAAAAAAACTCTTGTTAAAACCTATCTTAGTAAAAAATTGAGTAAATTCTAGGGCAAAATTTCCCTAAGTCGCCCGGCTCTACAACTATCGTTAGGACAAAAAACATTATTGTAAACACCAAGGAAACGCATCGTCGCCCTTATAAATATCAACGATACATTTCAATACATCTGAATCACAGATTGTCTCCATTGAGTTGTGAATCCTTAAAGAAGGGGAGAAATTTGCATGTAATTTAAATTGGATCACTGCATATTTGTGGAAGCAAATGTTTCAGAACCGCACCGTCTGGTCATTGGACACAACAGGTGCAGAAGAAAAAGTTGCTCATGCAGCGGTTTAATGGATCGAATGGAATTTGGGATTAAGAAAGCGTAAAGAAAAGAATCAGCACATAGTGTGATGAATTAAAGGAATATATACTAATTGAAGCATCTCTTTCAAGCATTATATCTTATTATACCCGGACATGAATGAGTTAAGTTATGAATGCTTCACTTGCCCCAAAATCTAATGTCTGGCGTAAAAATATCATAGGTGTTATCAGTCTTGGTATGAAAAATCTGCTGAATCTATGCCAACAGAAACTAAAAAAATTGTAGCGCCTAAGGTTATTTACATCTTATTTATGTGGAAGATAATTTTAAAACGCTACTTAGTTCAAAATAAAATGCTAAATAAATAACGATGTGATATGTAGGTGTTTCATAACGTATTTTGAGAGGCCAATATATTCACATACATACACTTGCATTGAATTCCCGGTTCTATATTTGACAATAATTACCTAAGAATTGTCATCAAATATCAACTGCCCGGCTTGCTCAGTCGGTAGAGCATGAGACTCTTAATCTCAGGGTCGTGGGTTCGAGCCCCACGTTGGGCGAATATTTTTGTCACTTATACGTTGGGCATATAATTTTCCCTTCTAAATTACGCTTAACAGCGTAAGTTTACTGTTACCACCAGATTATTATCCAATTCAATAGCCAATTGCATTGATGATAATAATAATTGCACAATGATTTATCATACCAACCATCATAATCTTTAATCCTAAGAACTCAAACTTTTGTTTACTCTTAATTTCTCTTAAGTGATATATTTGGGTTGTGTCTTGTTATAAATGAAATTGTATGATTGATTTTACGCTAAACTGTCTGCAACCTGTGTATAAATTTTTCTCGGGTTCTCCACCAGGTAAGAGTTACGTTAGAACTCGAAGTAAAATTTAAACACAGTATACGCCAGGAAAGCACCAGTTCTTTCATGTCTGCAACCTGGCTTATACCTATCTACAGACAAACTTATGATAGTAAGAACCTTTCAGTAAATTACTCAACAATCAAAAGTCCAATAACTCAAAATATCTTGTCATCCGTTAAATTTATAGGTCAACATTTCAACTTAATATAAATTTTAAATTACTGAGTTAAATGACGTTTCTAATCAAAGGACTATTTTATACTTCCGCTAAGCTTTCATAAAAAATCTAGATAGTTTTTATGGTTTTAACCAAGCGTGTTACTAGTATAAAGCACTTTCTTTCGAAGCCATGATAATTCCACTTTCTATCTTTTATCTACACATGTCGATACAGTTAATAGGATTATTTTTAAACGGTGTTTTCCTACTTCGAAAGCAGTTTCAATCAGTGTTTTGTATGTACTCATGAATTCACTTTCTTTTTTATATTTCAATTAGTTCATTCACTCATTACTAATTTAATTTTTAAGAATTAAACGTTATTTATACCTAATAATTCAACGTGTATCAAATTCGACTATAGTTTGATAGAATATATGACGTCTCAACGATACTGGATTAAAAATTTCTAAATTAGTTTCAATTAATATACCTCTAAGGTATATCCCGTAGTCTCAAAGCGTGAAAATAATTATAACTGAGTACACCTTTCGGATTATACCGCAAAAAATGAGCATAATGCTTGTTAATATAATAAAAACAAGATTAATAAATTACTACGCTATACGGTCATGAGCACATAAATCCTAAATATTAACGAAAGCACTTTCACAATTGAAAGTACATCTTCAATTCTGCCATCCTTACACATGCAAATATCAGAAGGGGAATTAATCAAAATAGATTAAAAAGTAAACTTCAGAAAATTTCTATTTTGTATGTTTCTGGAAGCTTCTCTTAGCCAAGACTTACAAAACGTTTTAATTTTCGTACACACGCATACTGAAGTAATAAAAAAATTACATTTTCCATCCCCTCTGTAGTTTAACTTCTTATAACTTTGCTACTGAAATTGATTTGTCGGTAACTCCCGGTATATTACTCTACCAACAATTCTCTTCTATATCTCAATTTTCCTAAACGATAGAAATACTTCAAGGGTAAAACAGATGTGCAAAATATCCTTAATCCTTCAATAAATGCATAAAATAGATAAAAACAAAATGAAAACAGCAAAGCAACCTTAGCAACAGAACAATCTCCTCTTTGCACCAAAAACTTACACTCTCATGGAACAATATCAACATGAAAGCACAAAAAACATCGATGATCCAAATACAGCTCGGTAAGGCATAGAAAAGACCAGAGAGAGCAGACACCGGAAGGGGAAATCCTGACCCTCCGCAACACCGAACAAAGCAGGCGCTGCTGACTGCTACGTC
This sequence comes from Pantala flavescens, assembly GCA_020796165.1. Taxonomy (NCBI): domain Eukaryota; kingdom Metazoa; phylum Arthropoda; class Insecta; order Odonata; family Libellulidae; genus Pantala; species Pantala flavescens. The sequence goes on from CM036882.1 coordinate 42,676,509, forward strand.
ACCTTTATTTAAATCCCAGATCTCGTAAAATCCGATTTGACCGACCAATTTAAATAAAATGAAAAAAAAAGACCATCGACGCAAAGCAAGGACTTATAATTCTTTTAAAAAACCCACTCGCATCCCGTCCGCCTTTATATAGATCTTTGAAAAAAAAGACAAACAAATGAAAGTACTTTCCCGTTGCCTGGGTGCAGCCGACGAATAAAAAAAACCTGACCGCTCTATGGGAGCGTGAAAATAGCTCTCTATATGAATGCAGGATGAAAGAGATCGACTCAATCCGATTTCGCGAGCTAACAACCGCACCGGTCGGTAATGACCTTGCGAAAGACTCTCCGTTCTGTTTACTCCCACGAGTGTGAAAAGGGCCTATTGCGATTGTAAACTGCGGCACGAAAACAAGCGCACGCGAGAGATATTGGCTAGATCGTATGGGCATTCCGTATAAGGAATCGTGCTGAGTATACGGCGTTTTAGTTTCCCATCATGCCAAGTGCGGTCAGCGATTAGGAGCTACTGCAAAAAAGATGAGAAAGTGGCCGATGAATCTCTCTGCATGGGAGGAGTCTTCTATAGACGCAAATACGGTATCCGATAAGGATCGATTCCAAGGAGGTTCTCTTCATTGGCTGTGGTACAGAGGGGTCACACAGTTTAGTTTTTTTGAGGTCACGCACGCTGCGGATTCATCCAGAAACGTAATGCGGGCATTCATTAAAGATGATTGCGTATTATTTTTCGGACGTTTCGCAAAACGAGGAAGCGATTGAATTTCAATCAAAATCCGATTATGCTGAGAAAATATCTTCCGCTACTTTTCAAGAAATATGCCCATGAGCGTTTTTTCTCATTTTGGGAATCGTATTTCATTACCTCAATGAGTTTCATTTAGCTCAATATTGAGAAATGAAATTCACAAATCAACCAGTCGAAAAAATAGCAGATATTTTCCTAAATGCATTTAACCCATATAAAGTAAGAAGAATTTTTTCCATAGGAAATATAAATATTCAAGACTTTACATCCTAGAAAATTCCACATAGAGACCTTTCGGGCGATAGATATTTTCCTCTAGGATAAATTCATTCGAGTAATTCTTCCTAATGGAAAATCAATTGCACCTTCGTGTTGGGTATTTCTGCTCGGTAATTATATACGATGCATTTCGGAGTAAGAAAATATCTCTACGGAAGAGGATATATACCTGCATCTGAATTAGAAAAGATAGGTTTTTTTAACTCTTCCTGGGGCAATAAGCAAAAAGTACCTAAATATAGCAAACGTTTAATTTAAACGGTAAAGTACGGAAAGATATGAAGATTATTTCCAATTATATTAGCAATTTTGTATGGTAAGGAAATCGGAAACCTGAATAGATCCTAAAACTCCTTTTAAAAAGTAATGATAAAAGATTCAAAAGAGGCAAAATACACGAGATAAAGTGTAAGGTAATATTCTTCCGCTTTCTCAAAGTAATAGAATACATTAACCAGAACTTACCCTGTAAGAGAAACGAATTTCCACTACAAGTAACACTTTCTACATAAATTTATACGGAGAGACTTTACTTAGCGTCATAATTTGTCAACGTCGCACAGTGGGCTAGAATCGAAAAAAGCTGGCCAAAAATACAAAATGCGTTTTTTTGAGTGCGGACTTTGAAATTTCGCATGGTAAATCTCAAATAAATTCTGCATCGACTGTTAAAGTCATTTGACTTAGATCCCGCGCAATTAAGTTTTACAAGGGGTCAAAGTTGACCAAATTTCGGGAAAAACGGCCGTTTTCGATTTTTCGCAGAAATCTTCAATTTCAAACCAACGCTGAACCAAAACGAATAAAAGGTTCGGACAAAAAACTATTTCATGTTATAAACAATTTCTTTATGCTTAATAGTACTCAATTTGGATGATCATACTTGAAAATTTGCCTACTTTACAGTACAAAATGGCGGACCCTTATTTTGGATGTGATTTTTGCATAAAGCGAGGAAAATAGTTGTGAGGGACATCGATGTACACGGAGTTACTTATACCACAGTACTCGTGGAAGCTTTCTGCAACAGGATCTGAAATAAAATCCTGCGCCTTTTTGCGCCATTGGAAAATAATTCGACTTTTGTACAACGATGCAACGACGAAATCCGCGCGGCGGAGCTACGTCCTCCGTGGCGATCTAAGTTTCCAGATTGTATACGAAGCAAAACGGTTTTTAATGTCGCTTTATAGGATAAACAATATAACTTTTACACTATTAAAACTATATTTAACAGTTAGGATCATTTTGTTAGGTATAAATTACCCAATTTCATGTTGATAAATATCTCTTTTTTTGTTACATCTAAGGACGCAAATTTTATACCTTACATGTGTAGTATCGTTCTAAATGATGTATACTTCGCATTTATTACGGATAATATTCTACAGTATGCATAAAAATGCATTTAATGATATAATTTTTGTCTAACCCTCTGCCTAAATTACATTTACCGCCCGAAGAATCGGACATTCTCCTTGTGCCACTTCCTATTCATTATGCTGCTTTACTTCTTTGCTCAAAAATATCGATATTGTTATTGTTGTGTTGTATAAATATCATTGGATCAGATTTTAGGCATAATTTCCATATGAAGTACTGATTTGAATACTCAGTCTACGTATTTCTTTTGGTCCCATGTATTTTAAATGGGAGAATTATGCGCGCGGATGCAACCTTGGTATATAAGAATGAAATCAGAAAGATTTGGGTTTAAAACTTTGCAGTAAAAGGGAAAAAGATGTGTATACAACTTAGCACTAAGTAAACATGTCAATAAACTATTATTTGGTAAATTAGAAACATTATTCTTTACAAAAAATGCTGAGAATTGGTTGGGATTTTCTCCGAACCGAGGAATTTGGATCCATTATTAAAAATATCTCATCTTTTTTGGTATCAATATTTGCCTCATTTTATTCACTTTCTATTAATACTGTTAACTTTTAAGTTTTATTTAATGGAGAGAAATTATGGGAAGTTATCTAAGGAAAAACCATGAGTTTTCGGCAAAATGAGTTGAAAAATGTAGTCGCCAGCTACTTTTCGTTCTATTTACGTAAGAAAAAACTTCCTGCGAGAAAGTTTCTCAGAAAACCCTGAATTAATTTATCCTTCAATTTTTAACACTCTATGTTCAACGGTATTGTCGATAAAGAATTTTTATTACGACTGTAACGCGGACCTGCGCGCGCGGGAAATCGGGCGGCAGGCGATCATTTTTTTTACAATACTAACCTGGATTCATGGAAGTACTAGGTAGATTTTGGAACACTATATCAGGAAAATTGACTTTCTCATTCACCCAACTAGAATTAAACTTGACGAATCTTCCGTTTATACATATATATATATATCGTATCTCCTTCAGCATTGGATTAAGAAAATACAGACGGTTGTAACAAATGAGAGAGACTCAAAATCGCTAAATAATAAATATCTATAACCCCTCATCAATATTTTTGCGTTGAAAATAATAAATAATATCCATTAACGTCACTTACTTGAAATTTCTTCTTCAAATTTTCTGCCCAGTTAACAGAAATATTGGAAATAACACTCGAGGAGCTTGGAATATATAGAACAGTGAACACTACTATAAGAGCACCGAAACAGCACTAACCTTCACCATATACAAGACGTAACTGAAAGTCTTAGAATATTTCGAAATGGAAAATGCTAAAACGATTCGAAGGGTAACCGTTTATCCTTAGGAAGAGCAGCTGAGTGTCATAAAACTATCCTTCCAGATTGTCCTAAGCAAAGGTTTACTCGAGGCGCGCGAAGGATCAGACGAAAAATGCCAGATGTGTGATTTCTTTTCCTTGCAATTGAGGGTTAAAGAGAAAGTTCAGTTTGACACAGTATAACAACATCAGAAAATGTTAAACTCAAAACGGCACGTGTATCATCCGGAAACTTAGATAGGAACGGAGGACGGCCCTCCGCCGCGCGGATTTTGCCGTTGCATGGCTTTAGAAAAATCATTTTATTTTTCGAAGGCGCAAAAAGGCGCAGGATTTTATTTCAGATCCAATTGCAGGAAGCTTCCACGAGTACTGTGGTATAAGTAACTCCGTGTACATCGATGTCCCTCACAACTATTTTCCTCGCTTTGTGCGGAAATCACATCCAAAATAAGGGTCAGCCAATTTGTCCTGTAGAGTTGGAAATTTTCTCTAGTCTGATCATTTGCATTGAGTATAATGAAGCATAAAGAACAGGATTATAAGATGAAATAGTTTTTTTGAAACTCATAAAACGGTATGTGTATCACCTGGAAACTTAGATCGCCACGGAGGACGTAGCTCCGCCGCGCGGATTTCGTCGTTGCATCGTTGTACAAAAGTCGAATTATTTTCCAATGGCGCAAAAAGGCGCAGGATTTTATTTCAGATCCTGTTGCAGAAAGCTTCCACGAGTACTGTGGTATAAGTAACTCCGTGTACATCGATGTCCCTCACAACTATTTTCCTCGCTTTATGCAAAAATCACATCCAAAATAAGGGTCCGCCATTTTGTACTGTAAAGTAGGCAAATTTTCAAGTATGATCATCCAAATTGAGTACTATTAAGCATAAAGAAATTGTTTATAACATGAAATAGTTTTTTGTCCGAACCTTTTATTCGTTTTGGTTCAGCGTTGGTTTGAAATTGAAGATTTCTGCGAAAAATCGAAAACGGCCGTTTTTCCCGAAATTTGGTCAACTTTGACCCCTTGTAAAACTTAATTGCGCGGGATCTAAGTCAAATGACTTTAACAGTCGATGCAGAATTTATTTGAGATTTACCATGCGAAATTTCAAAGTCCGCACTCAAAAAAACGCATTTTGTATTTTTGGCCAGCTTTTTTCGATTCTAGCCCACTGTGCGTCGTACATATATAGCTTTTAAGGATGAAATGTAATAATATATGGGAGTTAAACAGTCACAAATAAAATACACGTATACTACCAAAATGAAAATGATATATATATTCCACCCTTTGATACATTTACGAAAAATATATCTTCACTGGATACGATATAGCTCACCCACTTCTCAAATCAGCGATGAAAAACAATCCCAGTCACTCATAAACAAGTAGTCAGATATATATTTTAAATAACACTCCGGAACTCATCGAATAAATCATTCGTAGTATACTACCGTTCTTTCGAAAAGAAGAAACTCCCGCTAAACGCTGTTCCCGATAAGTTATGGAAGAAAGATAACTCAATCGAGCACATAAAGTGGGAGAAATGTATAGAACCAACGTGATCATAAAACGGTTACTTTGAGCGATAAATCGTCCAGGAATGCGGAGAGATGCGAGGGAAAACATTCCAGACAAATGTAAAATTTCTATCGTTTCCATACGTGCCATTTTATAGCGGTCATTCTGGAATTTGTCCAAGTGGGTCGCAAAAATTTCCCTGCATAACAAACCGTGGTTATAACAGATAGGAAGCTTTTTACATTCGTCGAATAAAACAGTTTTCCTTCACTTAGGACGCAGAAAACAAGGGAATGAATTCACGAAGCTCTGATAAATGTGAGCCCACATCTAAGGGTGACGAGGAATTTGCTCGTTATTGTTCACGAGTACCCGGCTCCGGAAGTCCGGAAATGGAATTCGTAATTCGGAATTATTGAATTTCGAGTCCTCGATTACGGGAAACTTCGCTTCGTCGTAATTTTATGCACCGCAACGCCAGCGCGAAAATAATGGTCCACTTCATTCCTAGGGAAACTAGTTCGGGAGACTAATTCAATCAGACTTCTCTTTAAACAGAATTTGAACTGAGCTGTAGGTTCCATGTTCACGTACAATTAGTCCGGCATCTAAAAAACACCTGCGTTAAAAAATGCTGTCCGAAGGGCTTACCACAAAAAATTATTACAGCTAATACGACAGCACTTAAAATATTTCTCATTAAAAGCTATCGCAAAATATATTGAGGCTGAATAGAGAGAATGAGCAAATTCATAATAAGCTTAAAGAATCTTCCAGTTTCAGACGCTTGAAAGCTTTGAAAAAACCATAATATATATCAAAATAAAATATTGCAGAATAAACATGCACGTATAAACGGATATTTAAAATATATTCTATGTAAATTAAAATCAAGAAATTTAATAATCCAAGATATAAAAAAGTGAATTTTCTAGATTTGTGACATCATGGAAGTACGAATTCTAAATGGTACTTTAAAACTTTCCTATTATGCTCTTGGAACAACAATCTCTTTTAAAATAGAATTCAAACAAACTTCCCAATAATTATTCATTATTAGAGAAAGAGGCTTTCAAAAGGATTACATTATAAGCACCACTGAATCTTTCTCAGCCCATTAGCTTTTAGGTTAGTTCTAATAATAATTCAAGCATCACTGTTGAAAATTATCTAAAGATATTGTAATGTATTCTAAATAACATTGAATAAAAGACGGAAAGCGCATGAAACCAAAACAATAAACTTTCACGTAAAAACTCCTTCAGAAAAAGGAATTTTTAAATAAGGCGGCTAAGATATGTATTATTGAAATAATATGTAACTCTTAGCTATCAACCAGGAAGTTGTCGTATAAAATATACAAATAAAAAGTATATAAAAAGCCCTATAAATAATAGACGGTTTTAGAAGTTACCATTTCGTTTAAGAATCCCAAAGGAATGGTTCGACAATTTCCCTGACGACAAACTGTAACAATGTACAAAATGACCTATGAATTTCTCCACTAAACTTTAAGAGCATTTAATCTGAATTTCAGCTGCAAATGCCAAACGGGCAAATGGAAAGTTGTTATACGAAAGGTTTAACGACTGTTTGACTACGTCAGCTTGATGCTAAATTCTGCGGGTTATGAGGCAATTCAAAGCGAAGGATCCGTTTACAAGCAAACCTATTTTGATGTAATAAGCTAGATGAAAGGAAAAATATTGTATCTAATCAATTTTAGTTTACCCACGAAGAAAACTATTAACATTACTCTACAGCTTACATAACTCCAAACAATAAATCTACTGTAACTGAGAATCCACGTTCTAATGAGCAATTTTTCATTGAAAGTTTAATCAGTGTTCAAAAAGTATTTTTATCCTCATTTGGAATAATTGACGGATCACTCTACCTCTTTAAAAACTAATATTCGTAGCCATTACAGTTAATTTAACGAGAATTCGTTCTTAAGCTCTTTAATTACCAATTAATTCCTATCCAGTAAATATTTCAAAGGCAAAAAATTGTTTAATCGATAAATATAATGATATAAATTGTTTTATGTTTACATTAATTACAATTTTGATGGATTAATGAATTCATAAAGACTTCGCTCAACGCTCAGGTATTATTATTGAAAATTAATAGGCGTAAACTTCTAATAACTTCACATCCTCTAATTGTATATCATATAACCTATCCAACGTTAATTGGCTCATAGAATGCAGCTTCTATATGAAGAATAATCTCGCTAAATGATTATCACCACGACAAGGTTTGATTAAACCATCCACAATTTCCAACAATAATCCATCACATAATTTCATTACTTTTAAAATATTCCAGCATAGGTAATATAAAAAGTAACTTATTGCTGTCATTATTCTAGATTATTTTAAAATTTCGACATCAAATTATGTATATTCAACCCCGGATAATGTGTTCTAAAATAAATTGATATAAGGCATCTCAAAAAGGAACCAAAAGCTATCGAGTATACGGTATTTAGTATTCTCCATAACGACCAACACCTGCACCATTGAGAAAGTGCGTAGAATCCTGCGTCATAAATAAACCATCCCCAATAATTTTCCAGTGCTTGGATACGGGGAAGATAAAGATCTCCGGGAAACCCTTTTTAAAGTTTCCGCACTTCCTCGAGACTATTTAAGAACGCTGTGTCCATATTAACTGCTCTCCAGGGCTCCATTGAGAGCAAAGTACTGCGGATGAACGAGGGTAAGAATGGACCGAGGTGGGAAAAAAATGAAGATCGCCAGGCGCCGTTCGAAGTATCAACGAAATCGAAAGGGTATTGGTTGGCGAAGAAGGAGAAAAATATGGGTGGGATGGGGAAAAGACATTAAGGATGAATCGAGAAGGATTCTAACAAACAACGTTCCTTTTTCTTTCTTTTCCGAAGGTGTAAGACTCTCTGCATCTCCTTATGGATCGATGCCTCGAGAACGTGAACAAAAGGTCTGCATATTTTTATCGGCGATGGCGAAAGAAAAATCGCAGACGTGAAGATGAAGTGAGTCTGAACGTTATTAAGTTATCTGCCGTATTTAGGCTACGAATTAAGGACGGCCCATCCGTATTCGATACGGCAAAATTACCATCGTTAGGGGCAGCGTGGATACATAGTCCTTCGCTGAGGCGTTCAAACCTTAACTTAAATGATGATGATTTAAGGTCTATGTCTATGTCTATGTAGATACCCTGCGAGCCACCTTTCGGTGTGTGGCAGGGGGTGCATGCACCGTGAATTTACTTTCCTAGACGGTTATTTTCTCGTATTGTTCGAGGGAAAAACGAATTTTTAAAACGGTCGGTTTTCGCATCTATTTCCCTTATTTTATTCGCTCTATCTGATCGACCTATATAGCAGGGAGCAAGGTCTGACCTGATTAAGATTATAACGAACTCAATTCTGCTAATACTATTCAGGCTCAAAAAGAAAAAGAGATTTAATAAATCCTTCGCTATTCTATTATAAATAAGATTCATTCTCTTCCTCTCAATCTTACATTAAATCTTATTCGTGCATTAAAATAATATTGAAGTCTAAGTTTGTGGAATGATACTTTAAACGCTAAGAAATCTATCTTCGTAAAATTACGTCCCAAAATAAGTTATTGCACCAATTCGCCTGAATAAGATCGTTTTCCTGATCTAAGCAAAAATAAAATCCAACAATGCCAACATTTTGAAATGTTTCCATTGTTTATTTAAATAATATCTTATCTTTTACTGTATGATAAATCGATCTCTAAAAGCATAGCAAGCCCTCCTTCATAATCAATCTCTTTTAGCATCGAGTAAAACTAATATGACAATTATCTTATTAACTGAATCTAAAATTCTCCGAACTGAAATTATGAACATCCAATCGAACGATAAAAGGATCTCTACGGTTCATTCTGAAATCTCTGCGGATAAATATCTCGGTATGGTTTTGGGCATTCGTTGGAAGTTCGCACGTGGGAAAAACACCTTAAACATAAATAAGACACTCTACGAAGTTTTCCTTTAGGGACTTCAACCGTTCCTTTGGGTTGTTTATTCTCCTATATTCCCGTTTCCATTCTAGATAGCACACACATTCTTCGGGGAAAATAGATATCTGCCCTTTAATTTTGAAGAGAGTAAAGTCTAGAGATACTTTCTGCTGGAACATAACACTAGTTCATGATTCTAAAAAAACCATACGAAGTTATTTTTACGAAATAAGTTGATGCCAACGTATCCATTTTTGGAGAATTCTGTTACGTGGCTAAATTTATTGCTAGCGTTTCATAACAAGCGATCGTATCCAGTAATGTTGATCTTGAGAAAACTTCAGTAGTTCTTTACTTTCACATTTCTTTATCTTATGTGTCGAACGTATTTTTTATTCGCGCATCAAACTAGTGACACAAATCATGCTTCAACTTCCATAAGTTTACGATTGGAGCTATTTTTGATAGTAACTTCAAAAAAGATTTATTACAGTGCTTTTCTTTGATAATGTTATATAGATTTTTCCCTAGAAAAATATTTTTGGAATATTTGAATGAATATTTCCGAAAGTAGACTATAAAAAGGTCCGTTCCGACTATGAGAAATATTACTGAAATTATTATAAAAAAGCTTAAAATTGTAATTAAAATAAGAATGATTGTAATGATATTAAATTTCCTAATATAAACAATCACGATGAGACATTAAGTCAAGTTAAGCCAAAGCTACTCTTATTTATCGAAGATACACGATAATAATATTAAACTTCAATGTCTTACCACTCCCTTGCTAATTATGTACACTGAATACCTTTCTGCAAATTCGCGCTTCTCTAAGTTAGTTAAAGAGCTGAGAAATCACAGCTAATTACATCAAGGCAATGAAGAGAGTATTTTCATGAATATGCGAACAATAATTTCGAATTTCATCATCACCAACCTTGTCCATGAGAAAATACAATTATAATCATTACTCCTTATGATACAACAAGTATTGCGATGAATAAATATCCTTCAAAGAGGCTACCCTTGAGTTGTTTCGAACAAAAATATCAATGTGTAAATAGGATTTTTATATTTCCTGTTTTATTACCCGTTCGATACGAACAAACCTGAAACTAAAAGGTGTAAAAAATCAACAGCAATTACTCGCGTATGAAGGTTCCCATAACAACCCAAGGTTTTCCACTCCGGAAGGATTTCGTTATTCCTATGTGTCTGTTTCGTCACCTCTCGCGAATTGAATTTGCATCTTTACCTCGGCTTCCCACTGCAGATGCATATGTTCATCCCTCGTTTAACAGCATTACGTCATTGACCGTGAAGGAAGTTTCCTTGTTGGGGAGCCACAGCGCCCGTTAAAGGCCTATAATTTCACGGTACAGTAGACGAATTGATCGATCTCCTATGGAAATAATTGATGCTTCGATTTGAATACACCATAATCAGAAGGCGGCTTTCAGATACTTGAGGGAAGTGTATATAACTATGCTTCCTTAGCTTAATGAAGAATATGACGTAAAAAGAAATACGTTCGGTGACATTTTTGTATCAACTTCTCCTAACATTATGGAACTTAAATAGTAGATCCTTTTTTTAATGATAATAGATACTAAGTTGAAGGAAAAAAGTACTTACTTCGTATTTTTCCTTCAACTTACTTAGAATATCTTTCCACGAAGTGCGGCTATCCACGATAGAATTTAATAATAGATGCATTTAAAGTGAACCTAAATTCATTTTATCCAAAAAAAATTATTTCCATTCTCTATCTGAACATACTGATGATTTGTGAAGACTTGGATCTGAAAAAAATACACATATTTTCAAATCAAACAAGGTCAAAAACAAATGATACACTTCCTTGAAAAATTCACTTCCGAAAGAACGATCTTATAATTTTTCTGTTGGCGTTAACTTCTACCGATTAATGGTCATATAGATATCTAGTGAATTGAAATCTATTTAAATAAAAATTTGCCATAAATAGATAAATATGAAATGAAAAACTCAATTACTTATCTCTTCTGATGAGTACACTAATGTTCCTCTCAAAAAATTTTCCATTTACTCCATAAATATCCCGATCATCAGTTTATTTGAGTTAAACTCATCATTAGGGTTTCCCCTCATTTTCACGAGAGACGATTCTGTTCCATTTTTTCAGTTCGCCAATATTATATCTGCCTCCGGTAATAATTCAACCGAAAATTAATATTTACAGTTCGCCAAAATACACTCAATTCTCGCGGTGCTTTCCCGCGATATCTCATTTATTCCAACGCGATGAGAAGAGTTTTAAGAGAGAATTTCCATCGAAGAGTTCAACCCAATCATTAACCGATTACCGATCTGGTTGCCCTTAATTTGATAGTGTACAGTTAATTACCTCCAATCGTTATGGGCTAGGAGTCAACTTCGCATCATCAAAAGATTAAATTCACAAACTAAAATTGTAAAATTAATGTTGTGGGATACAGGGTGCAATTATTAGGCTCAATTAAGAGCGGTAACAAAATAAGTTTTCTATATAGAGTCGAAAATTTGTGTGAAGATAAATAAATAATACATACGATCTTTATTTACTGTATCGTTCCCAAGGCAGTTACGTCAATATTACGATTATCAAATAATAACGTGAATATCAATTTACTGTTCGAAGATTAATGCAGAGTATAGAAAATGTAACATGATATACCCTGTCATACAAACAAACTTCGCACGCTCTCATGGTTACACCAACTCTCGGATAAACATTATAAATATAATTTAGACTGAACGAATGTATATTCGTAATAAATTAATTGAATAACAACAGAAATATATGCTCAACAATAGTATATACAATAACATAATAAACTTTCCCATACAAGCTTTTCTCAAGTAGATTCAGTTCAGTATATATTTACCCTTCTTCTCTTTGCTACATAACTCCAAAATCCTTCCCGGTTCCGTTACGCCAGCTACCAACCCCGATATCGATTATGGTTTCAGAAACAAGCGAATTAATTAAGTTTTCTCCAAGAATTTCAAAATTACCGTTCGGAAAACTTATTCTTCGCTTCTAACGGTCGGTTTCGGGCAATTTCGTCTTATCCAGTTAAGTTTCATAAGGTTTTGGACCGCTGACACAGCACTCGTTTAACCCATTCCTAAGATCATACTGACTAAAGATGTATCATTTTGAATTCGAATGGGGAAATAATTTGTCGTTTACAATAAGAACTTTGGCTATCAAAGAAATTATACAGAGATAATAATTAAAAGGATAATGCATATATGTATAATTATTAACCTTCCAGCTATCGATTCAGCTATAATTACGATTCATTTAATGCTGAATAAATTCTACAGAATAATTCTATCATTTGTTATATTTTCCATTTTTATTTAGAAAAATTGCACATGTTTGTGCCATAAATGCCTCTAACTCTACAGTAAAGTTACTCACAAATTAATTAAGTCCAAAGTTTAAAGTTATGTTCATCACAAAATCTTCAAAGTAAATTCTAATTCCTAAAAAAATTGAAAATCATCTCCACTGTAAATTCAAATTCTCGTTATTAAATAGACCCTCATGTTTCTCCTAGAATCGATCATCATTCACTAAAATTCGGTTGAACCATATCGATCCAAAGAGAATTATTAATTTACTTCGATACGCTATTTTTAATACATTCTCCTTTCCCTTTGATTTTGTGGAGTACTAATTTTTCCCTACCCGTAACAAGTTTAGCATCTGAACTATATGCTTCAATAGTGCGAAGTACCCTTAAAAAAAAACAAATCAGCAAAATCCTTTGGCGGTAAAAGACGCTATGGATTCTCAGAGTAACGGCCGTTAATTTCGCCTTATTTTTCCCATAGCCAGCGGGAAAAAAGAAAACTCATTTTCAAGATCGTTATCGGGTGGGATCTGTTGGCGAAGCACTACCTGCTGAATTTTACTCGGAGTCTACTTATTTTCGTCTTCTGTTTTAACATAGGTTCTATGATGCTCAAAAAACAAACATACATTTATTTAACTACATAAATAAGTACCGTACATTTTTATCTCATACACAGTCAGGTTGTGATATCGCCGACAATAACAAAAAAGAAACAGAATCACTATGGATACCTTTACTACGCTCATCTACAGAAGATAAACAAATCTTCAACGCATAACATCAATATATTACATCAACAGATAACAAAACCTTCCCTAATACCACTACTCTACAAATTATAAATCATTCATTTTAATGAAACCCATTCGCGAGAACTTGGTTTCCCAATGAGGTCAGTGTTTTATAGAACTGCTAAAATGTTCTTGGAGCGGCATAAAACTTTCTATACGTATAGAGACCTCGTTTAAGCTGTCTCAAATGATTTATAAATATCACTGAGTCATTCAGAATCTCGTTACGTTAAAAAAACTTACACGCTGCTCGTGCATTAAAGATAAGCGTGCTATTCAATCTGTAATGGATACTAGTAGGTGAGAAATAAATAAAAATAATCGTTTTTGCTCTGTCTATAAATTCCTGTTCCAGAACAACCTTAGCAATTTCCCGTAAGTGGCTAATAGAATTTCGCTGTCAGGAATCTCGTCATAAGCTATGGGTTATTGATTATTGGTGAAATATCCGAAACTGATTTCCTCTTTATGGTTGAATAATCCATTCGTGATCTGTGTTAGCGATTAAAGTCTGAGACGAAATGACGAGGGTGTTCTCGTCCTTGAAGTAACGGTTATAGGTATAGCGTGAAATTACCCTCACAAACCATTTCCTAATTTTTGATGTATCTAGGGGGATATCGACAGGAAGCGTGGAAGCTTAAATCATCACACTCCAGATTTTTATACGGTTAGAGGAACACATTAATCAAACATCAATCGCTGATTTAAAAGCTACTGTATCGACATAGTTGCATAAGAAATCATTTTACGTTTCTGGAAGGCTATTACACATCAGAAATTCTTAGGTAATTCAACATTCATTTATTAACTAAGTTTAAACTTTATTAACACGAGATTCGGTTAAGATATACACATAAACCATCGCCCAATATCTCTACTTTAAAAGCAAAACTTCTTTCCTTAAGATGCATATTTACCATCCTGTAAATGAAACGTCACACGTGAGAAATTGATATCGCAAATAACGAAGGAATGCTAAAATGCAGGCTTGAAAACAGATGCGCACTAAAAACATTCTGAAATATCGTACAACGAAAACAAAACATAAAGAACGAAAATAATGGTTTTAAATTCCAAATACAATTGAGTAATTAAATTAATTGTATCGCGTTCGGTGGGTGTTGAAGCAAACGACGTTAGACAAGTTGAATGTTTGCACAATGTCAGCGTTGCACTCGTGTTTGACCTATATTGAAACTTTCCCATTATATCCACTATCCGATTCAAATACCTTTCAACATGATTCTTAAATTATGATATCACTCTAAAAGAATTTCCGATCCCCTTCACATTGATGATTTTCAGTCTTGCTCAGAATAAAATTAAATCAAGAATCTAAATCCATGTCTTTTCCATTTATATACTGTTTATTTTTAATATTTTTCTGAAAACATATTGTTTCTGAAAAGTTGTTTATTTGTGTTAGTATGTTATTTTTTAGCTATATTCATTCTCTTACACTACAGCTATATCTTAAACACTGAACTAATTTTGTTGTCCTTTTCTAAATACTGCGTCAATTTTGCTTTGCTATATTGAACTCATACGATTTTCAGTTGCTTGAGGAGAATTTTCTCTAAGCATAATAAACAGAAATCATAAATTACCCCCTTTTTAATTAATAATTTTTGAAGTATTAAACATGCTAAATGATGAGTATTTAAAGATGAGTAATTAAAACTCAGATAATCACACAATGTAATTAATTCTAACGTAGAACTAGAACGTAAAAAATATAACTTTACTTACATTGTACGATACTCGGTGAGTGTTTATTTTCCTTCCCATAGCAACACATTAAAGCTGGACACGATCAGCATTTTATCACCCCGATAAACCTTATATAAACAAAATTCTATTCTAAACAACAGCACGATAAATATAGCAACCACGCGCAATGACAACGGGTAATGAATGACACGCCGTGTTTTCGCATACTTTCAATCTATTTCCCATCGAACTCCCTTGACCTTGATAAGTGTATCAACAAGGATCTATTACATAACAATCCTCGTGGAGAACAAGCTTCGATCGCAAGATAATCGACAAAGAGAACAATCTAGACTCCGCGGGCGGTGTAATTGACGATCCGTCGATAACGAGTCGGCACTCTGAAGGATTTCGCAATGCAAAAAGGCTCACGGGTGAAAACGAATCCGTGCAAGTTGCGTTTGGAACCTGTGGGTGATGTCATGGGATGCGATCACTCTGTTTGAGATACGTCGAAAGGGGAGATTCGAACCCCCGTTAGCCACGAAGATCGACGCGCCGTATTCGGAGATGTAGGCTGTAGAAAGTTTTTGAAGAGATGGCAGAGAGATACTCTTTGACCTGCACTTCCTTGATGGAAAAAATGTATTAAAAGTTTCCGTCTTGCTTATCCGTGTAATGCACGGGTTAATTACCGTGACTAAAGGTATGAAAATATGAAGTGTGTTTCCGCGAATGTGGAGAAATTTTTTGAGTTTAGATTTCTAAAATTTTTGGAATTCCGTTCTGCGATGAATCATATTTAGAAATTTGCTTAAAATGTATACTCAATTTAATCGTAGGAGTTTTAACTCTAAACTTTCAAAAAATAAGACAAATCAAAATATCAAATCTTAAATATATATAATTATATTTCTTATTTAAAACAGATTGAGGTTAAGACAAATTCTTTCCTTCTACGTGTAAGGAAACGTAACTTAGCATATTCCATGAAACTTGTTTTATAAAAGTGAACTTTACGATAAATATAAATTATGCGAATAGCAAAATTACGAAAATATAGATTATGAAAAAATAACAATAATAGTGAGAGATTAAATAAAATAGTATAATCCTCTTAGCTAATATTTGTTAGTTTTTTTTCAAACATCTAATCATTTTAATGATTTTTAAGTTAACTTTCCGTAAACCTGAATCCTCAACGAGAAAACTTATCCTATTTCAAAACTATTTTAGGGACTGAATTCCTTCATTTGAGGATAAATATGAAAACATTATATAGAAAACTCCTTACTAAAAAATTAACTATACATAAAATCTGAAAGCGCATAGAATATATGAGAACCTTAATAGAACATCAAATAGAATAGAATAGGACTTAATAGAATAATAGAACTGATTAAATCTCCATCGATATTAAAGTAAAAATAGAACATCTAGATAAACTCCCGCTCTCGTGCATCCTGATCGCAAACCTATAGAGCTCCAACCTTGTTCTCTTTTGAGACCGCCTGTCTCTTGAGAAATAGTCAACCGTGCTCCTTCAGACACCATCTACCACTTCGCTCCATCAACGGAAACTCAAATCTTCAACTTCCCTCGTTATGTACTTCTCCGCTTGTGCAAACCTGAACAGTAAATAGACGACTGTATCTCGACGGACGCGTCACACTTCACTGTGTGCGAGGTCGGACGCACTTCTTCGTGGTTTTTAGATGTAGAAAGGCGACGCTAAAAACACTTTCCTTCGACTCCGTAAGGAGGAGGATGGGAGATAACGAAAGGGGATGGAACGGAGTGCTACGAGATAAAAGGAACCAACGTTTAAGGGTACGTGATTACAGATTCATGAACCCTGGAAAGAATGTAAGAGGGGTACAAGATGAACACGAAAGCGAATGGGAGGGAGGGATGTTTATAAGGACATCACCCTCCGGGATACGCAGATGTTTGCGGATTCTAGGAATGGACCAAAGCGCTAGAAGGGACTTAGAGAGAAGAGGGCTAACCTTGAGGAAAGAAGAAGTACAATGAGATACATAGGGAAGCTATTGGTTAAGTGCTAACCTTACGAATAGAAGGAGTACAATAAGACACGAAGGAAAACTATTCCCACTTCCTAAGTATAAAATTACTCCACTAAAGATTCTACGAGAGAATTAAACAATTTAAAACTCTTATAAAACCGGTACTCGAACCCGGATCTCCTAATTGCCGATATGTTCTTCTAGCGTAATGAGACACCAAGCCAAAACATTTAAACACGCACATCTATTTAAGGGGTGAAAAGTTAGAGAAAAAGACCGTCAACTGAGAGATCCGAGTTCAAATCCTGAAAATTTTTTTCATCTTAAATTTCTTGGGTTTATTCTGAGGCGAGTTAAAGTTTCTCGCAAAGGTTTCCTTTTCACTCAAACTTTTCCGAGTCATTAAACTCTCGCATACTCCTCAGACCGCGAGGTTTATTCAGCTTTTGCTTTTTTAATTTAAGATTCCAACGCCGTCTCCAGTACCCGGTATGAGTAATTATGCCCCTCTTTAAACGTATTTTTTTCAGAAGTGTCAAGACATCTTCCTTGTGCGAATTGAATAAGTTATTTACTTACCTAGAACCGACTGTTCAGGACTTGATTTCCTGCTTCTATCGGGTTTTGGTGGATGAGATGAGCTTTAACTTGTTATTCCCGATGATAACTGTATCAGCTGAGAGTATTGTCGACCTGTAACATATATATTTTTATTTTTAAATAGCCGCCTTAAAATCACTTCTAAATTAAAAATTTAATTGCATCGATACTTCTAAATTATCATAATAAAAGATGACAAATTGTTTCTCCTATATTCACATTATTCAATTATATTTTATAATCAAACTAATAGCTTCGGTTTTTGTGATATATAATAAAGGAATGGATAGATAATCAATTAGTGCACAGCATTATTAATTACACCAAATAATCGATGACTTATATCCGTTACTAGGGAACCCTTCATTGGCAACGGTTCCAGCCTTTTAAATTGCTTTCTCATTACCCTCTAGTACACGACATCATAAGCATTCGCGATCAAAATATACGATCGTTTTCTGAAATTTTTGCACCGATAAAATACAACCAGCGAATAAAATATCTTCCGAAACGTCATCGCGTCCAAAGGGTTCGACAAACGACCGACATAATTCATCTCAGAAAACTCAGCGCTCAGTGGAGACCACCCAAAACTCAGAGAGAGACAATGTCATGAATAGAAATAAGGAAGCCCGGAAGTTTGGTAATTTTATGAAAGGATGCAACGGGAATATAAATCATAGACAGTAAATGGCTTTTTGAGGCTAGAACTGTCGCAGTTTCTCCATCGCATCTCGCACTTTAAGCGAAAGATAGTATCTCTTTTCAGTCAGAAACTGCCGTTGAACACTGAAAATTAATTCTGCGACTAAAATTGTTAAAACAATCTTGTTCCTCGCGAAAATACAAAGAACTTTTTCAAAGTATAATTTCGCAAAATTAGATTCTAATGTAAAATTCATTCGAATCCCTCTTCTTTAAACTTAGATTAAAGGCCTTAAAGAGACGGTTGGATATGAATATATCGTACTGAATACCAGTACGTATACCATAAAGTTGTACTCGTTTGAAGACTATCGTTACAAAACAGTTCAAAATACGTAAAATCTTATACATACTTCATAGAGAGGGCATTAATACTATATTTTTACACTCCTTTAACGTACTATTGAGGACAGCATATGCATAGATTTTTTAAAATAAAAACATAACCTGAAAGTGCATGAATACCACTAGACAGGACATGGAATTTCATCAAAACTCGTTACGATATTAAACCCGTTCTCTCTTATAAATCCACAATTTATTCCTATCCATCAGTATCCAAGAGTAACGCAAACATCGCCATAAATCTTCGCGTATAAATCTGGTCGAAGACCCATTGAGGAACATTTTTCCTCTCGACCAACTTTTCCTTCGAGAAACTCATCGCCTTCGGGCTAAATCACCATCTTCCCTTCGGAAACGTCTCTTCAAAAACTCGCCCCGTAAATTTCACTAATTTACGGCACTTAAGCCTTCATCCCCATCCGTCTTCAAGAGATTGCTCCGAGCCACGTCTCATTTATTCCTCATTAAGAATCATTCTCTCCATCCCGTTCTGTTCGACTCCCGAGCGACACACTTCTTAGGCATTCAGCATCCTCCTCTTTCCCTCCCCAGGTAAAACGCCCGAAAAAAACATTCATGTTATTCATTAAGGGCAGAGAGGGTGGGTGGGTACGCCCCCTTTTTTATTTACTTAATAAACCCATTCATCCAAATGGCTCACTCTTTAAACAGCATTCCTCCTTCAACCTCGACATTAACTTTTCCCCGTTACATCTTGTACTTTTGGTCCACGGCAATCTGTGAGGATGACTCAGCCCGCGTTACGTAATGTTCGTGGGGCATAATGCGCGATGTCATTAGAAATGAGCAATTTTGCCAAAGGTTGTTGCAAGGGAAATATTGGTACAATAAAAGTGGTGGAAAGAAAGGTCACATTTTTTTATCGAGAGAACGCTGAAATTTAAAAAATTATACGTACGAAAACAAATAGAACTTAAAAAGAAAAAACTTATGGAAATTAAATCTGCAAGTATTCAAAGTATGAATATATATTTATAAATTTGTTTGTATAATTAAATGCATTCAAATGCAATTTTTTCACAAGACTCATAAGTTTCTGACTTTAGACAAAGAGATTAGATAGAGATGGTAGATCGATACATGCAGATATTTTATATATTTTCACCTAGTACAAGTTTTTGATAAAATATATTTCTGTCATAAAGTGATTCTTCATACTCGATGAAAATTTATTAAAACTTCTTGATTGATAAAATGATTCATAAAAAAGATAAGCAAGCATATTTAAAGTATTTGAGTATATTATATCTTTGTCAAAAAATACAACAGAATACTTATTAATTGCATTAGTTGGTCAATATAGTATTTTTAAATTAAGAAACTTATAATTATAATAAGTTATTCATTAAGCTTTATGAATGCTAAAATCACTTAAGATGATAGCTTTAGACATACATATTTTAAAGGCAATATTCCGAAACAACGCATCAATAGAATACGCATATATAGAATGATAGCTTTAGATATACATATTTTAAAGGCAATATTCCGAAACAACGCATCAATAGAAAACCATTCTTAACCTCAATTTAAATCACTAAAATCCGAACCTTTTGAACATCTGCTTCCTGATACATCAATTCATTTCTCTACCTAATCATCAACAGCTATTCATACGTCTTAATCGATCAGAATCCGAGCAGAACAAAGTAGTTTCGTAACACTCCCATTAAACACGAAAATTACGTAGGTGGATGTGCCGAACGATACACTCCCCGGAAAAGGCAACTCAGTCTATCCCAATGCCTAAATAAAGCGTTACTCAGTCAAATCAGATTTTTGCCGCTTTGTGAATACGGGGGATAAGATATTTGGGCTGAAATGAAATAACGGGGTCGCAAAGTGTTTCTGTAGCGCGTCCCAACCCGTTATGTGCTCATGCGGGCGGGAAAGGTGTTTGGCAGTCTAGCACGGATGGGTGGGATCCTTCATTTCATATCAGCTGTTGAGGGTGTGCAAAATGGAATTGCTCGGGGAGGAAATTACTAAATGGAATGGATCTATAACGGATAGACCGTGTTATTAAGTTGCCATGGTGAAAGAGCCGTTCCACGTTCACACTTCAGCACGTGGAATATTAATGTGGAAGGGTTGCGGAAGATGCGTTATGTTCGGGATCAGAATCCGCAAAAATAAGACGATTTTAACAAAAGATAATCGATAAATTTAAAATTAATTTACATAAATACGTATATAAATCACGAATCGTGTAAAAACGTAATATAATTCATCGTTTATAAAATATACAAAATACAGATATAAATATTAAGAGAAATAATTAATCGAAAAAATAATTCGAGAACCTATTTCACACGTACAATGTCTCAATACAATTCTTTAGACGCTGATGTGACTAAATTGATTTAACATTACCTAAAGCCATAGATGACTGAGCAAGAGGTTTGGTTGAGTTGCGGTTACCGTTTGTGGTCACCCATTAAGCTGTTTGGTACACGCTCCTTGGGTATCCGGACTGGATTGTTTCAATTTAAATTACACAACAAATTTGATACATAGATACGTAGATATGGTACATACGTATCTACGTAGACCTGTACGTAACACTCAACTTTAAATTAATGTTTATTTACTGAATAAATTTTTCTCTTTCGTCATGTCGTTTCGTCATATACTACTGTTAATCTGTCCAGCCTAGTTGATAGCATCTATTAATAAAGTATGGTTAATTGGAAACAAAACACAATAATGTAAAGATAAATATCGCATATACAGCTCTTTCGCCACCAAATAATTTCTTTATTGTTTCCTTCCACAAAGATCGCAGGTGTATTTAGATTACCCAGGGAAAGGGCGCAAATACCATCGCGTAATAATTCACCTATATTGTCCCATGAAAACATTATTGGTGGGGTAAGATTATAGGGAATGCTGAATCCACATGGAGACGAGAAATCTACTCATTAAGGATAATAGTGGATTATCCCTTTGATTTATACTAAGTCGCTCCGTATTAATCTACTTCGAAGAGCCATAATCATTTCTTAGAGATACGGAAAATTAAGTTCACGGTTATATTTGGAGGGTATTGATTCTGTCTTGGTTCAGATAATTCGAAAAAAAATATTCTCATAAGAAAAGCATACGAAGATCAAAAGAGTCTGAGAAAGGAGAAGGTAAATGAAAGACAGGATTTGGACTCTGAGAAGTTTCAAACTGAAAAGAAAAGAATGGTCATTGACCTGGCGTATTTAAAAGAGAAAAAATAGGCAAAATATCACCATTGGATGGGTTGAACCGAAAAATATAAAGAGTATACGTATAAAAAGAAAAATATCTGTTACTTGAGAGATATTTCAAGAAGAGCTATCAGAACATAACCAGATGGTTAAATTCCAAAGCATTATTCAAGATGGAATATTGAAATAAAATTGATTAGAATAATTAAACAGATAAATTATATTTGTATTATATTATTAATTAATGATAGAATTATTTAATCTGCATTTATTTCACATTAACCCCCAAAGTTCCTGACATTTCTACTTTCGTCTCACGAGTCTAATTTTGGCTTTTTGCTTTATATATGTCAACTCGCACTTTTTAATCCCATTAAATTAACTACAATATGAATTATTTTCAATGTGTCTTTAAATCAATACAAGTAATCTCCATCCGTAGAATATACAGATTTCTTCTTTATCCTCAAGAGAACTGCGTATGATTTGATCGCCTCGGCTGTTCATCGTGTTGTGTACGAATTGACACAGATTGACCTGTGCTTTGTCTATTTAGATATCAACGACTGATTGAAGCCTTGATCTTTCTTACAACGTAAATCGGAAGATATTGATTCAAAAACAGAGACAATTCAATATAGTAACGCGTCGAAGGTATTTTTATTATTGATTACAGGGGAACACATTTCAAATACGTACTCTGATTATAGAGGTAACATAATAGAAGTGGATTAACTCCTTTACAATAGAATATTTTCCATAAAATATTTTATACTGAGGATGGACCCAATACTCGTATATAATTGTTTACTACGTCAGGTATTGGTTTAATGCTAATTTACTAATTACTCTTACCAAACATATATATATATATAATCTAATATAGTAAATAGATAAAAAAGTATGAAATTTATTTGCAATTGGAATGAGAAAATCTCAGTACCATAGCCTCCAATGTACAGGAAGAAGAGGATTCAGAAACTGGTTTCGGGACAAGGGAAACTCAAAAATCTTATTCGTGGAATTTGTTCCGGACAAAACGACAAGATTCGTAAAATAACTAAACCAATCACCACTGGTTAGATAAAGTTCTCACATAAAGTTACGTATTTTAGAACAATAAATTCATAACGTTTGCTGTGCATACATAAAAGAATCTAATTAAAATAAAACTTCACTATTAAAATGTTATCTTTCTATAAAATTCAAGTAGTTAGCTACTAAGTATTCTTTTTTGTATAGCAAAAATTCATTTCTGTAACAAATTAAAAGCTTAATTGAAAGAACCCAAGAAAGATGTCACCAAAAAGAACCGAAGATTAAGGCAATTCAATCACGTAAGATAAAAAAAAAAAAAACAATTCAATTCAAAAGTCGTTCTTCATCTGTTTCTCCACCACTAACGTATTCCGAGCGAGCACCGACTCTTGCAAGGAACCGACTCTACGATAAAAAAAAACGTACGAGCTCCGGATAAATTTTAACACCGAGTTCGGCAGCACTTGGTATGTGGCTGATACGACCAAAAAAAAGAGCGAGTCGGCTAGAAAGTTTCGCTGGAAACCGCAGCACCGAGTAAAATATTTTCTCTCAATTTTTCGTCTCTTTTCGCATTATATTTGTCCCGCGTACGTGCTCCAGACCGCCACAAAAAGTGTCTCATTGAGGTAGTGGATCTCCAAGGAGAATACTAATGGCAGTGCCACCAGACTTCTGTATTCCGAGGCGCGACTAAAGTGCACCTCGTCCTTTCGCCCGAATGCTTTCGTAAGTTAAGAAGGACCTAGGGAAAACACGGCGTTTCTATGGAAATAAATAGAATAAACATAAAAATAGAGTTACTATGGATATAGAGAACTCTGCCTGCATCTCACCAAACACAACATTCATATTCATTGTATACTTTCGGTATCAGAAAACTGAATCTTTACGTTTGATATGTACAACTGAATTTTTATCCTCGCTCTTCACTTCCTTTCATAAAAAATTCGACATTAATTACGTAATGCCATTCCTTCGGCTTAATTGGGGAATTCGTACACGGAATGAATCCAAATACCTTTCGTGAGAAGATCAGTTACTGAAATCTCCAAATTTGAACTCGCTTTGGGAAGTCATCAAAGGTAGGTGATTGACTCTTCTGGGATCGACGTTAAGGAGCCATTAACCCCAAATACTCAACCTGTGCATTAAAGTGAAACAGCCCTCCCGCAACCTTAGCGATCGATTATATTGCCATTCATATTCGCAGAAAATTTTAGCAACTCTAAGATCCTGCGAATATCATAGCATTTCCTTAGTACTGATAAAATAATAGATCTGGGTCCTTAGCTCTAATAGAGAAGTAATAAAAATTTTACAATCAAATTGTTATCAAACTGTCTATTATTTTAACCCGTTTCGATTCACTGCATCCATATGAACGGAGTTACAATTTTAAGTTACAATTCAATTTTCCCAAGATCATGTTAATTATAAATAAGTTATGAGAAGGATAAGTTCTAATTTAAATTATGATTTCCTTTCTGTCGTATTCGTTAACAATTATTGAACGCGACACCGATGTTAGATTTTAAGTTCAAAGTAATTTTCACGAAGTAAAACTAGATCTAGCTTTAATAACTCTGACGTGAAATATAAGAGTTCATCAGCTTGTCAGATTAACTTTCTACCGGTTGATTATTTATTGGAAATTAGATAAGTAGAAAATTGCCTTTTTATGAAATTTACGTCGATTTATACTAAGTGATGCAAGAACATAAACTGATAGTCATCCCAGAAGCTCGGTTCCAGCATATCTAAGAATGTAATCACTTATCCACTCGGTAAATTCGTTTAAAGCTATGATAATAGACAAGCCTACGCTCATTTTCAAAAGATTAAATCAAAAATAATTGCTTGTTTTCGCAGCACGAAAGGATTTTATATTGTTTTTTTCTAAATCGAGTATGAAAGAGATTTTCCCTAGAGGAAGTTTCTTTAGATACTTTAAGATTAAATTCCAGAAAATTTTGAAATTCAACAGAATATAAATTTCTACATTGTATTTTTATCTTTTGAAATCTACTTACCTATTGCTCGGATTATTTCAATACCATCGTATGCGGTTTACCGTGTACATTTAATAATTAATAAAGTATCTAACGAAAACCTTGTCTATGTCTATAAATAGTAGTTAGTATGGTAAACTCAGAATCAACTTACGTGACACACTTAAATTATTTTTGAAAAACCAGAGGATACATCTATAATTCTCACTCTCATACCAAAATATTATACTGATTATTTTGCATGCGATTTTTCGTATTGTATTTCAATATCTAAAGGCATTCTAGAATACATGGTTTATTGAGTAATAAATTTGCCCCAAAAAGAATACTGCAGCCTGTAAAGCCTTAGATCAGCGTCATCGTCTTTCTCATACGGAAATAACCACGCAACGCAAACCTCGCCGCAAACGGCATAACAGTCGGTGTTGATTAGAAACGCAAAGAATAAAATGAAAGGAATGAAGAAGAACAATAAAAGAGAAGAAAGAATGTTGCGGTGGATTAGACGTCCATTGCATCATCTCGATTTCGTAAGTAAATCCGACTTGAAAACCTTTTATCCTTTCGCTAGCAAATATTCTATCACGTGGACTAAGAATAATTGCGTATATAGCAATTAAGAGGTGCTTGCGAATTACTGACGCGTTTAGTATCTGCACGTAAACAAAAGAAACTCGCTTACCTAATCATGTTTAGCGGGGATTATGGAGGAAGAATAAAGATAGGAAGTATATTTTTATTTATG
This sequence comes from Pantala flavescens, assembly GCA_020796165.1. Classification (NCBI taxonomy): domain Eukaryota; kingdom Metazoa; phylum Arthropoda; class Insecta; order Odonata; family Libellulidae; genus Pantala; species Pantala flavescens. Next base: position 42,702,332 of record CM036882.1, read on the forward strand.
CTATAAAATGTATGCATAAAATGAATTTTGACGAGCTATTTGAGTTAAAATGACATTGGAGACTGAAATTATATAAATATATCTTGATCAACTTTAAATAAAACTATGTTTACCCTCAAGTAGTATATATTTAATACGTATACGAAGAAAAATTCTTAAATTAACTATCCCAAACAATAATTATTGATTTACTAAATTACGATCTTTCTTTTTGTGAAACAGGATTAACATCTTTTATTTGCTTCTGTTAAATTATTGTGATCATACTAAAGCCACCTATTTACGCGTATACTAAATACTTTACTACATACTTCCATGAGTACTTAATATTTCAACGTTTCTCTAAAGATTAGTTACTCTTCACAAAGTGTACATTTCGTGTTTGAGGAAGTCTAATGCTAATCGCCTCATGTAGAGTAAACCTCATAGGCCTCCTCCAACTCTTAGAAGCTAAATTTATTGCCAATGATTCTAAAAACAGCCTCATTATCTAAAAGAGTTACAGTTATTCTTCAAAAATCGCCTCTTCCGGATACTCGAACGGACGAGTAACTCGATAGATTACACCAATTATCGGAACACTGAAAACGAGCGATTCTAAAGAAGAACTAAAAAAGAACAATAACGTTCCGCGAGCAACCAGCGAGGGCAGTTCGAAAAAAAAACAAAAACCTATATAGGGTGATAAATATATGTTTCCGTCGAGAAGGTTTAGAGGAAGTGACAGCGATCTCATTGGAGCAGCGAACGCCCCTGATGCTCGCTCATCCTTTCACCCACCGTGAAAAAGTCGCGCACTCCTTTGAAGAAACGGCGATATGGAAAAAAACAAAGGAAGTTTCAAAAGCGATACATCACTCGGAAAACACACGATCTTGGAGGATCCGCCACCTTCACGGACGCTGTCCTTGGACGATAAAAAAGACGCCCTTCCGTTTCCTCCACGTGTTACGCAACGGCAAAGATGGTAACCGCTGCCCCCTCCGCCGACCCACTGCCTCATACTTAACACCGTGACGAGCACTTCTCCGAAGACGGAAATCGTTCCATTAGCTGATCCTGAGCTCCTCTGGAAATCATAAACCGAGAAGGAATTGGGCTCTCGATGGAGGAGACATCAACGAGTGCGATATCTGATGGAAACTGAAGCGGTTTGTTTCTGACGTAAGTTGAGCTACTGCCGTTGATAGATGCCTGATGAATTTAAATAGAATATGATACTGAACAACATTTTACTCTATATAACGCACCTTACGCAAAACAAACCGGAGATATCGTTCTACGCAGCCTCAATGGTTCATTTAAAAATAGTCTATGAATGGGAATCAAATTAAGCGCACAGCTTTGATAATAAAATCCGTACAAAGCTATTTACTGTTCAGTACCAATAAGCTATTTTGTCCATTTAATTGTGCCCAAACCTAAACAAATCCTTACTCAAGACTTTGGGGAGGCAAACATTTTAGTTGATTTAAATTTAGTAAATTCATAAAAGGATTGACTCTCGATGAAAGCTCATTTAAGTGGAGAATCAAAGCTGTCGAAAAACTTTTTATAATCATAATCATTTCTAGATAAATCTTGGTGATATTAAATCAATAAAATTACCTTTCACCACTCCATGAAGTTAACGTGACAAACCTATTATCTATTGCATCATCAAATTATAGAAAAACATGTTTTTACTCAAAGAGAATGGCAATAGCTATCGAGCATAAACATACTGAATCTTGTATTGAAGATCGATTTAGTGCGTTGAAATCTCCGAAGAACAAAATGTATTTGTATCAAGCGGATGACCTATATGGAGCAGTAAAGTAATAAGAACTAATAGTACCCTAGTATCGATAATATATCATTAAGTCTGCAAACGAAAAATATTTCGACAGGTGCTGATGGAATAGCATAGGATGACATACTACTGGACTACATTTTATCAAGATGCATTCTTCTGGAATTGTATCCTCATAAAATCAAGCTATTAAAGGAGAGTGAATATTATCAACTAATAATGTGTTAAGATCTACGATAAGACTGCTTTTAACTACCAATTAATATTTTCAGTGAAGACGAATTTTAAAGAATAAAGATATCTATGAGGCTATTTTCATCTTGACGGTGGCACTACTTTCTGTAGCAATTTTCAAAAATAAACATTTCTGTACATCCTAAATTAGAAAAAATAATGAATATTTAGGGAAAGAAATTTTCAGGTTTTAACTGCTATAAGGTAGTTAGAATCGATAAAATTACGTAAATTTTACTTTTGACCGTAAGATAAAACCATTCGGTTGAATTTCATCGAAAAGAATCATTAGAAAAGATACGATAAGAATAAAAGAAACAACAAAAACATAAATCGAGGAGCATCTATTTCAGTTTCCATCCACGAATCCCGATCCGGTAAAGATAAACGACAAATGAAGAATTACATCGTTAAAAAAATTAAAATTTCGAATAACTTTCGTTCCGCATCGTCCGTAAATACATCATCCGTAACCGAAAAATCTCAACATTCGATTTTTCAAGATTAAAAAATAATACCTCCGTCCATTAATCTTTAAAAAAAAACGAGATTTGAGGGAAAATGATAAATTACTGCGGAGAACACGTAATATCCCAAAACTATTGCTTCGGAAAGCGAAAATTCATACATCGTGGGCAGCATGTTGAGAGAAAATATTTGACCACTTTGGACTTTTATTCCGCAAAAGTAGGAGGATGATGGGAAGGCATTTAATGGCCCTGCACTCGGTTCGCGGTCAGTCCCGTGTTTTTTTTTCTTGCACTATCTCACCGAACACGCTCTACGGCACGGGTGAGTCCGTTATCTCTCTCTCCCGAGGGAACCCTTCGGCACAACTTCCATGCAAAATGGAAGCTACATTAACAAGGTGCAGAGTGACACAAGAAAGCAGAAGAGACAGGGAAAACAAAGTTTCGACGAAATTCAATTACTATTTACTTCGTGGACTATCAAGATGCTCGTCTTTCGAAACTAAAATAATTAAGGGCTCATCACAAAGAAACGGGTTTTCATTTCATCACTCTGACATCAGCTACTTACAGCGCTCGTGTTTCATTAATGGCTTTATTTCCATCATTTTTATAAGCAAGATTAATTATGATGACATTTACATAAAAGAACATTATAAACGACATGAATACACAATTTAACAGCTACTAATGGACTTTTTGAGATAAATTATATAGAGTTTTATGAAATTAAGAATAAGAAGAACGAGAAGTCGATAAAATTTTTCTATTACGATTAAGCTTCATTGCTGTTAGTCAAAATTAAATTATCGAGTATTTTCCAGCTGATCCGTTTTTAACTATTTGCATCTTTTAAATTACTGTTTTCTTAATAACTTATTCTTCAATAATAATTTTATTTAAAATTACGAAACTGAATTTTCTCCCAACTATAATTTTGCAAACTAAGTTCAATTTACCACTAAGTTTAATGCAAAGTTATTTTCAACTTTGTTTTGCACCTTTTTTGCCTTAAAATTCAAATAGTCCTATGCAAATCAATAACAACAACATTAGTATAGTAATAATATCCCTTGGGCTAGGAAACTATGGCCCAGCTTACACAACTTAAACTTAACTTGACAACTTGGTATTCACCCAAAGAAAAATAAAGTGAAAGGAGCTATAACAGCTGCCTGGGAAATTATATTCCCTTATTAATATTGTAAATTTTATGCCGCGTTTGACCTTTAAGATCGATTTGAATTAAAAGATAAAAATTCATTACTTATTTGAGATAGATACATTGTTTTCCTTTCATTCATACTCCCGTAAAATATATCCAACTTCAGAACTAAAACAAAGAATACAATTTCAATAGTTTTTAATACAGATTCCGTTCTCTAGAACCGGAAAGAAATATTATAACAAGGAAGATATCCCGGCATATTATCATACCAAACTATGACCTTCAAGAACTGAAATATTACTACAGGGATAAGCTGAAATAATAATTTAAACTTAATCGTCGCAAAAATATTATTAATAAATGTTGAAAAGTTAACAAATAAGTGTGAAATTACAAATTTTCTTCATATTAACTTTAATGCGCAACATCAAGGAAACAATTGGATGTATGCTGGAAGAGAGATGCTCTAAGGAGACTAATAGGTCGATTTTTAAGAGCTAATCCCCTCATTACTCCTTTCTCCCAAGCATGTGCTCACATTCCTGTATTCTTCGTGGTTGATAATTAACAGGGTTGGCGCCCTGTATCCTCAATGCTCGCGGCACACCATGAAATTCTAATGTCGAAATCTGTAACGGAACCTACATCTTTCAGCAGCTCATGGTGAAGGCCGACGTAAAAAATTTCGCGAAATAAATTCGCAGCTATTCTTCATACGAGGCTGCACCCACGCGACATCTATCATCCTCTGTTGTTTTTCAGCTTGAGGATACAAACGAGTAATCCCTTTTTCTTTTTGTTGGTCGACATTGAGACGTAATGATACTCTCCTCCCATTTAAAGAGTAAAAAAAGATACAAAGTGCTTCAAACTGTGCTCCAAGACTTTTTGGTTCGATGAAAATTAATCTCGACCGCAAAAAAGCATTTTCCGGCGAGTTGTTTTCGCTTAGTGCTTCAAAATTAGTTTATACGTCCATGGCCTACTTTGTGATATCACTGAATAAGCTCTTACAGAATGAATAAGAAGATCTTTATAATACATCAACTGCATCACGTGTAGAATTATACTTAGTATTCGTGAAATATATAAACAACGAATATGAGCGAACAAAGAATTTTGAAGATATAAGGAGAAAGGAGAGTTTCTGTTGAAAAAATGCATACGTTGATGACGGGTTAAACTGCTCACATCAGCGAGTCAAAAGAATCTATTGAACAAAGAGAACTGGCTTATTCAGGATGAGAAGGTTAAATAAACATCATCACAACCATTTCATTAACTCGAGGTAGGAGAATATAAACATATATTTCCAAATAAAAGCGAAAATTTGGATAGAAAATTTTGATAAATAAGGAACACAGTTTCAGGTGTAACCTCGAGTATTTTTATAATCGAGAAAAGTAAAATCGCTTATTCTACTAATTACGTCTTTAGGATAAAATTATACAACCTGATTTACTTTTCGCCGTTAAAAAAAAAAAAAACAAAAATCTTCTAAACAAGCTAAAATAAATATATTAGTAATTAACAGTAATTCATATGAAAAATCCGCTAAAATATTTAATTTAATTTCCTCCGATCCGGATTTTTCTTTTATATAAAGATCAATGTAGGGTTAATGTATTCCACTAGATCTTACTTGACATTAGAAAATCTGATTCATATGGACCAAACTTTTATAAGACCCTTCATTCGATTTTAGTTCGCAGTTAAATCATGCACAACTAAAAAAGACCAATCCGAATACTCATTACGATACAGACACGTTCCCAAAGGGGTAACACCGGATAAACGAACACATAACTCATGCGCACCTTCACACTCATTTGTCACGAGACTAAATGTACTGGAAAAGAATGCCAGACGGAGTCGAAAATCCATCCATTGTAGCCTCCACACACACATTCCCCTTTAAGCTGCATCCTACATCGACCCAGGGAATAGAGCGCTGGACTTAGTGTCGGATCGATTCTTGTCCCACCGTGGGCCATGAATCCCTTAGGACATTCTTCCGCCTCCTTCAGGGTGTTCCCCTATTTCATCGCTTAAATCTAATCCCCCGCTAACCCCCTATTCCAATAAAACCCTGTGCATCCCTTACCCGGTGGTTTGTTACGCCCTCCGCGCCACGCATAAGCGGGAATTAAATCGCTTCCCCCCTTGGCACCTCTCCTGCCGGACCCATGCGGAGGAGGAGTTACATCTTCCGGGGGAAATATACCCTCTCCCCCTCTTTGAAGTGAATCTTTCATCCCCCTGCGGTTGGGATGCGTCAGCGTGGGAATACAAACGAATGACATTTGGTCATCGGGAGCTCATTGTCAGGGTCCCAGCAAGGGCGTTGAGGAAGGACAGTACCGAATATCTAAACCGGAAGAAATAGTTTTTCAGTATTCCTTCAATTTCTGTGCATTACATACCAATCTATTCTATGTAAAAATTTAACAACTACTTATGAATAACTTAACCAAGCCTCATGTTAATTAAATACCAGTCCATTCGACGTTAAAATTCAACTGCTACTTATTCATAACTTAAGAAGCTTTGTTATGTTACAAGATTTATATTAGTATATTTCTCTGTCATCTTTATATATAAATCTTCGTTTGCTCACGCTTATAGCTTTCCACAAAGTTACTTTTTCGTTATTTGACACGTAAGCTTTAAGTAGCTAATCATTTTCTTCCGATATTTGGTTACTATATCCCATTATGGTTTCATTTAAGTAAATAAAGATGAATAATCACATTCAATCCATATGGAGTACACAAAAAATTAATTTTGAAGTTATCATTGAGCTAAATTTAAGAAAAACATAAGAAACTGATGAGAAAGTAGCTGCCTGTTGAAAACCTAAACCAGAACGTAATTATTAGATAGCAAAATCAAAATATAAAAAGGACACAACGTAATTAGTTGTTACCAAAATATCCAAACAATAAAATAGCACACAACGAACCAAAAATATAAAATGATGCCTTTCCGAACTAACGGAGAAGATGGGTAGCCTTCCAGTTGAAGTGGCATTTCGTTTTCCCACCGTATATTTCCCACCCCTCGAAGCGTGATTCTCTTCAACCACCCCTCCTTTGCATCCTATTGTTCGGATATGTATAGGGGGGGATAGAAACAAACACGTGTGACATTTGGTCTTCATGACTCTTCTCTTTTAGGGATTCGACGTAAGTAATGGAGTTTCATCGCCCGAACGGGTCCTTCGCTACCAACTGTGGGAGTGACACAGCCTTTTTTTTCGATTTTCGCTGAGTTTTGTGAGAAAAAATTGAATGCGAACACCGTCTCTACTTATCTACTTTAATGCTCCCAGACTCATGCACCGTAAAGAATTAAAAGCATCATTTATTTCTCAGAGTAACAGTTTCTTCGAATGTATTGATTTGTGATAACATTTTCTTATCATAATTATTTTTGTTTTATGAAGGCTCATTTGTTTTGATCGTATATTCTTATCATAGATATTTTTAATTTAATGAATAATATTTACGAAATTTCTTTTCGCAATTCTTAATAACTTACTTCACTTTTTACATCATATAGCTTTTGAAATTCTGAATTTCTTGTTGAATAAATACCGCAAATATATCACAAAGTTTTATGATTAGGTTCTCTTATAATAATAAGATAATTTTGTACGTACGTATATTCTATTTAAAAAAAAACTCGGATCGATCTATGAAAGATTAAAGTTTCCGATATTTTAAATAATCTTAGAATTACACAGAGATTAATTATGAGAATAGTTATAGATTCTGATAATTCTACGAGAACCTGATCACATAATTTTGTACGTACATATATATTCAATTTAAAAAATTCCGGAGATCGATCTATGAAAGATGAAGCTATTGAATAGCTGAAAGCAACAAGTTTCAGAAACTCACTACTCATAAACGATCAATCGTTATAGTTCTCTCTGCCTATCTCAATACAACAGAATATATACTAAAAATACTTTAAACAGACATCGAAAGCCTCAATTGTAAAAATAAACATGTCCTTAGCAACCTTTAAATTCACTTACGAAATCTTTATATTATCTGCACGTGATATCTTTAATCTTACATCAAAGAACGGAATACTTTTCCGAACGTTTCGTGGCAATTTAAAAAGACCATCTTTACGATTCCAACCAAAGCGAAAAAGAGAGTTAAGAACGATTTGTGTTCGTCAGATAAAGAAGAGCATATTCCCCTTGAAAATGCGATTGCTACCTCTTCAAGAATAGTCCCGAGAATAGCTCTTACGAAGTAATAGTTCCTTTTGCTGAGCACTTTTATTTTCTTTGGAGAAGTCATCTAAAGATCGGAAGGCATTATCTTTTGAGGCCATCTTTATCTGAAACACGAACTATTGATTCCAGTTTGGTGTATCCTAAGTGCAACTCGGAGAAGTGGATTGATATCAGCGGCGAAAGGATGGTTCAAACATACAAACAGAAAGCTTTGATCTTACGTGCTTACGGTTTCTTATTTTCATTTTTGATCTCTACGATTTTTCTTCATTTTTTATTCTTTCTTCTGATCCATGTGATAGAAAAAAATTGAATATCTTAACAGTTTATCATCTGAAATCGATAGCCAACCCAAGAACTAAAATACGAAGATTAAGTGATTTTTTATAATATTCAAAATCTTTTCGCTACCTCTAAAATATATTCATAATCTTATTGTGTCTGCATTATAATGTCTATAATATATACAAAAGCCTCTTACTTAATGCAGTATAAATTTTCCTAAGTGTAAAGAACAGCACTAAGATGTTAAAATGGACAAAATACAATCGTTATATAATATATTAACTCGTTTTCTATTTCCGTACTTTACAATTAAAACATTCACATCAGCGCAAAGTAAACATGTACGTGAAACGAGAACTACCCCTTTGGGTATCAATTGAACGTAAAAACAACCTAGGGTGAGTTCATAAATAATAAAAAGTAGACTATTTAATACCAGCCAGAATTATAATGAACCTAATCAAAAAAGAAGAAATGCATTTATGTCCATTATGGAGACGATGATTGCGTCAGTAGACTAGACTGGTAAAAATCACCCCATCAAAGAGCAGAGCGTTGTGATGATGAACGTAATCGCAATGTTATTTAATCGATGCATTCTCATATCTGTAACTTTGAAAGCAATTAATCAATCGTCTCATTCTGAATGATAGACACTATCTGGATAGCAAGTTTAGAGATTAATTGGAGTCGGAAATTGGAAATATTGGGACGCATTGGCGTATCGGAATCAGATATTTTTTAAAATTTTTAATGGCCGACTCCAAAATCAACCATCTGATGAGTAATTTGCTAACAAGAAGCAGATACCTATTGATTGACCTATAGGTTAAATGAAAACGATTAGATCTTTGAATTTCGCAGGGAGCTTCATCATCCATCAGAAGCTATTTTTTATTGGAAGAGGTTGAGTAACACTTCGTCCAAAAGAGATGAATATTGTACAAAAGTTAAAGAACGGTAATAAAAGCTGGAGAGGCATATCTCGTAACTTAACTGCAGATTAAAAATGTATTGTATGCTCTTCAAATCTTCTTCAAGGGAATAAATCGCAATTTTCCAAACTATGAACTGTTATCGATAGAATTTATAACTCGTAGAATTTTCGAAGGTTACAACGTCCTTTAACAAAATGAAAAATGTATTACGTAAAATATTTTTAGCTATATAACATTGGAAATAACATGAGATAAAAAAGACGCTAAATGTTTGCATCATTACTTTTCATTGAGTTTTAAACTTTCAATGGATGCATATTCTCTTAAATTCTCCATATTTTAAAATAAATCAAACTCTAAATAACAGGTTCATTAGTTATATATAATTATAATTAATCGAATAAACATAATATATTTTATTCGTTTTGAGTATCTTTTGCTATTACATTTTCTGTTTTCAAGTATTCCCTACGAATAATTGTCTCCTCTATAGACCTTGGCTAACAAAGGTCATGTACCCACTACGTGAACCAAATTCTCCATCGATATTTTGATTGATATTCCTGAACACAATACCCAATCTCTCCAACACGACCCTTCTCCAATTGTTTCCAATTTCCGAGGCGAAGACCCTGTACTACGAACACATCTTCCGTGGACAAACTAAAAATATAATCCTGAAACCCGGAATCGGAGAACCTTAACGTAAATTAGCCAACTTTTAACTGGTTTCCCAAATCTCCGCAAATCCTTGCCGGATTCTATTACGACAGAGTTTCCAACAACAAAGAGAACTTCGGCCGAGAGATCGTGACTACGTACAGCGAAGACTTTAAGTTAAGTTCCTCCATTGTCGAAATCCTTCTAATACATCAGTTGCGTGAGACGAACGCACGGAATGGATCCAGAGAGATCTTATGGGGATGGTCGATTGCAACGTAACAGCTTTTTGAGAACTTGGCGCCAGGCGCGAAACTCTCGCTCACGGAAAAAAACTGAAGAACTCGGGCAAGGATACGAGGAGAACAGACGGTGGAGACCCCTATCGATCACGCGAGGATGCAGAAGGGGAATCCCCGATGGCCCCCGTACAACTACCGGTTGAATTTTCCGAAGGCTCGTAAACGGTCCCTAGCCCTGAAGGGTTAAAGGTCAGCGCTTTAAATATATCCGGAGAAGGAGGCAGTAAAGAGAAAAAAATAAAGCAAACCCCTGACCCCGTTTGAAAAGTTAAAAAGTCGCCGATATCTCCCGGGTAGAGAGCGCCGTGTGGTGGGCGTGGCTGGAGTGGAAAGCTGCCAAGTGGAGCGAAAAAAATTTGCGGTCGAAAAAAAATTCGGAGGGCTGCGGAAGAGACCGCTACTAAAGTATTCCCATCTTTTATTAACTTTTTTCCTTTCTTATCGCAGGACGTTCAACTCTTTCGATTTTCCCGGATTCTGCTCGGAATTTTTTTTACGAAAACTCCCCGAGATAAAGGAGATGGAAAGGCTAAAGCTTAAGATTGGTTTTACTGCGCGCTTCGCAAATTAAGGTGATTAATTTGTCGACGATTTTCGCCGTCAGACATAAAAAGAAACGCAAACTATTTGGAGAGGGATTAAGGTTGAATGCAGCCATTAAAAGAGCTGCCGAAATCGATCGATTAAACGTTTCGCTAAAGAGAGGAGCGTATTGGGATGAAAAGTAATTAAAGCGATCGTAAAATTTGGCTTTTGATCTGCAGCGCCAAAGGATTCCGTACTCGAGCGGCGCCGAGAGAAAACAAGCATCCTCAGAGACGGGACTGAAGCGTTCGTTATTTTTTTATGCATGAATGATATTATTAGATATTTTTACCAAAAACAATAAATATATCGCGCGTTATTTAAGTTTATTTCAGAATATATCATCTGAAAATAAATTAGAATTGAATTATTTCTGTTAAAGAAGACAGACATCTCATTGTTCTAAGAATCGTAAATATTTTTTCGTTATCACTTGGGAACGCTTTTCTTCAATATTGATATAGCTTTCAAACCCCACAGAAAGGACGAAAAATTGCTTTGGAATACCCACGAAAAATTTACTAAGAATCAGATATAAATTTCTTTTCCACATTTCCATTGTTTTAAAAATATTGATTATTCAATTCAAACTGTTGTTAAACCCATATTGGACAAATTGTTACCCCACAAAAAATAATTTAAAAACGTAAAAGTTGTATTCGATCTAAAAGAATGTCATCTTCTTCTTCTTCGTCGGAAGGCCGTGAATTTCAATTCGTGACTCGATAAGTAACATATCGGAAAAACACGTCATGAATTGAATGACGCAACAGGATAAAAATTATAATCAGTTAACATTCAAAAACTGCATGAGCATAGCTACAGCCTCTTCAAACATAAATCCGATAACATTTGCAGCAAAACCTTAAAATAAAGCACAGAAAATACCTATTCCTTCCAGTATGCACTTCACTCCAATGGCGGCTATTCCCTCGTTTGAGGAAGAACATCATTGCCTCCCGACACGCGAGCGCTCTGTACACTCCGATTTCCATTAATTGACCTTTACATTCCCAAAATATCCATACGTGGACATGACCTCAATCTTTCTGCAGCACATTGATAGCGATCTCGGTCGTACGAGAGGAACATAAATAAGGAAACACGAGCGCGCATCTTCCTCCGACTGAGGGAAGATCGTATGCAAATTACGCATCGCTACGCTTTGCGCGATTAGTTTGTCTTTCCTTCAATGAAGGGTAGATGCATCCCTCTCACTACCAGGGTCATTTTAGCCGTGTGTTATATAGTTCCGAATATATCGTGCAAACCAAAGGCTTTCCTTTTCCATCAAGGGCTTCCATGGAAACTTAAGTCACAAACAAACACATAAACAGTTTACTTCGGTACACACTGAGGTCTAATAAGTAGTAGCCGAATATGCGATTAACTATAAAGCGATGTATATTTAGCACTCTTTGTTTACATTATGACAATGAACATACGGTTCGCGCTAATATTCCACTCAGTTTCTAAACAGGGTTACTATGGAGATATTATTATTATACATTATTGATATAATCAATAAATAAATCTACTTACCAGTGCATTGACATTATGAAATTGGATCAAATACATACTTATAACACTTCACATATCTTTTATTTTGTTTAAAAAAAAGTCCTATCGAAATACGCTAGATTTCAAATAAAGCAAAAATTACTTTCCCCACCGACAAAAAGTATTCGAACTTAGTTAAATAAAGTGGAACCATAATAAATGGTTACTTTATCAATTAAATCAATAAATATTATTATTATCTACTTATCATATCAATTCCACAAAACATTTCAAAAGTTTCGGTATGACGTACACGGAAAAAGCCACCAAGCTGGATCATCAAGTATCCTTGCAGAACGTCAAAATACCTTTTAACTTGTATTGTGTATTTTCAAAAAATGTCATCCTTGAATTTAGTTCCACAGCCCAAAGGATTCGCATAACGGTTGTTCTTTAATGGTGTCAAAAGACCGCAAGAGTTCTGTCGGAATGAACACAAGACGAGAAGATACATATTTTTTTGGTTTCGTAAAGTCGTAAAAGTTAGCAGAACAGCTCGCTATATAAGCATTAAAGTATCATTTAAAATATACACGAAGTTAAATATACAGAAAAAATACTACAGTAGACTCTCGATAATTCGAACCTCGGTAATTCGAAAACCTCTATAATTCGAAGAAAACCCTCGGTCCCCCGAGAGAACCTCTATAATTCGAAGAAAAGCAATGTATTTTGGTCCCCTCGATAATTCGAAGTGAAGCTAGACCGGCCCACTCCACAATTCGAAAAATTATTCATTTCATGGAAAGTGTCGAGGCAATTTTTCCAAGAACTTGCCTCCCTCCAATGTCTATGATTCATGCTACACCACCCCTGAAATGCTTTAGTGCAGTTTCAGCCTTAAAATGGACCCTGACGTTATAAGTCTTTGTCGCTCTCCAAAAAGAAACAAGACATCGCGGCTGTTGAAGAAGGAGAAAAAGAACGATATAGCTCTTTGTTTTAATATTCCGGCATCTACCTTATCAACAATCCTGAAGCTGAAGAGTGCTTGGAACAGGCTTCCAGAAGTTCCCATAACTATTAACGATTATGTTAATACGTTGATTAATTAATGATGTTGTCACAGCGGGTACATTGTCTGATGAAGACATTATGAAACAGTCAATTGTGGTAGATCAACAGATTTCTGACAGTGAAGATGAAGACGACGATGTTCCGATGGTGTCTTCTAAGGAAGCAATCTTTTTTTAAGAGGGTTGCGTCGTTTTTTCGAACAGTCCGAAATGGATAACATCCAATCTGGTTGTGTGTTTAAAGCGGTGAGCACTTTGGAAAATGCTGTGGACCAGATTGCAGCCAACCAAGCGACCCAACCGAAAATAACCGATTATTTTATGAAGAAATGATACAACTTTTTTATAATAAATAAATTGATCCACATGTATTATTATAATATGTATTTTTGTTTCTACCAGCATTCACAATCTTATACAATGACAAATAAAATGTAACTTTCTTCAATTCGAATTTTTACTTTCAGCCCCTCTTTAATTCGAACTCTCGCTATTTCGAAAAACTCGATAATTCGAATTTTTTGTTTGGTCCCTATAAATTCGAATTATCGAGAGTCTACTGTATATACAAACATATGATATAATTTAAATCTTAAATGTGACCAGGGATTCAAAGAAAGTTGATTTTACGAATTCTGCAAAAAACTTCTAATTCACTTCCTAACGATTTTAAACCTAGAATTTCAGTCTGGACGAATTAAACTTTAAATAAAAATATTTAAAGTTACAATAAACTTTAATTATCCTTTATGGCCTCTTATTCTAAAGAAAAAAGGAGTTATGATGTTTATTGATATTAGAAATCCATTACAATTCATTCCCAATTAAAGTTCCTCAAATCACTGATTCACGCATCTTACAAAAAACCTTAATAATGCATGAAATGGAGAAATACAAAAATCGTCGCACATTCACAATAAATTTAGTGCATTGGCAAGGTTTAATTGACGATTAAAGCGATGAAAATCAGTCTTTGATTAACATATTTCTAACCAAAAACTGTATACACAAAATCGATATTACATTCCTTAATGAATATTCTTAAACATTAATCTGTGTAATTATTGCATACTCAGCTATAAATATTATCGTCTGATATTTCATATTTAATTTAAACCAAAATATAATTCCAAAATGTGGACGAGAGTTCTGCTACGCATTATTCAAAAGGGATCCAAGAATATTTCTCAAAAAAGTTATAAATTCGTAATAAAGAAAATTTTTATTTAAAGCTTATAGTTTGCACTTCTTATCCCTTACTTTATTTTAAATCTTCCCGTAACCACTTTTCTTATGAATTGTACTTGTATAAGCTCCAGCATATGTGCTCCTAATCTCTGATTTCCATTCCATTCATCAGCATTAATCAACTACCTCTGCGAATTAATAACGATATCTCTGCATTCCTTTCAGGTACACTGGACATTGTCCCACGCTCAAATTCCGTTTCGGTAAACGATATGGAGCCAACACCAAGGATATCATCCAGGTGAGACGGACTCTGAAGTAGCTATGTCTTAAGCGAAAAAGTGGGTCTCGACGCATGCCCTGCTCTTATAGTGCCTTCCCTATAGTGCCCACTATTGACATTGGAATTTTGAATTAAAACATAAAAATAAATCATTTCCCGATAATATCATCCTATAATTGGGATCCTTACTATAACTATTTAAGATAATAAAAATATAAACGCAAGAAAGCGTAATTATAGCTATTTTCCACATTTGAAACGTTAGAATATATTCTGTCTAATCATCATCTTCTTCCGATTGAATTATCTTTAAAAACTATTTTAGTGAATTTTTATAGTAGTACATACATTTCTTATTCTGCTGGAAACTCAACTCTTTTGAAACATAACTTGTCCACCATCATATCTATTTTAATTATATTCTTTATGCGATTAATATAGAGGATATTAGATATTATTCCTCAAAAATAATTCGCAATGAATCATTTCCCCGTTCATAACGAATCATGAGTAATATTTACGTACAGTTCTTTGTAAAGTGAAGATTCTAATACAACGAGAAGTCTCTAGCATGTATTATCTCATTATGCTAATCCTGAGCATTAAACTTCCGTCAAAAATGTTAATTGTCTTTAGTCTGCCTTTAAGTCTCGTTGAATGTCAACAATTAAATCACGTTAAACCAAAAAATATGGAAATCAAGCAATTCAACTTCTAAAGAATTATATTTAAGGAAATGGCCATCAGAAAAAGTACTTCTGACCAATATTACTTTATAATAACTTCTGAGTCTAACCAAGTATACAATTCATACGTAAAAATTCATCATATTTCAATTAAAGTTAGGAGATGTATTTCTAATCTTCTAAAAATATGGTCAAGACTCCATGAGAAGCTAAATAACTTAAAGTAAATGACTTTCAGAAAATTTATCCTTTGATTCTAATAATATCAATCTACACAAGTTATGGTGAAATATATTATATATTTTTCTATAGAATATTATGTTAGAAACTGAAAAGATGTTTATTTTTTACTTTTCATACAAACTCATACCTCGAGTTTCTGAAAAGACTGAACCAATTAAAAAGATTGGGTTTAATTAATTTATTTTAAAATTTTCCTTTTATATATAAAAGTAATTTTATATTTTACTAAATTTCGAGCTTTAAAAATTGGTATAGATTAAATTTTAAAACAGAAAATCAATTTTTATCTGAAGATCGCGATCGGGGATAATATTGAATGATCCTCTTAACATTTGCGAAATACTTCATTAAAAAATTTTAAAAATGGGCCAAAATAAGAACGATGGCACATTAAACTAGAGGTTCATCAAATAAACTCATGCTCTTGTTAATTTAAACGAACTTACGATCCATTAACTTCGACTAAACAACTAATTTCGATGTGTAATAATTCATAAACAAATGCCACACAAAAATACCAATATTCCGAATCGAAATTCAAAATTCAAAAACAGGCCATTTCGGAAAAGCCGTAAGATACAGACTTCTCACGGTTTCATTCGTAACTTTTGCAATAACTTTGACCGCTTTCGGCAATGACGCGCGGAAGTCTGCACGGAATCAAAACTCTAGCGATGGGATTTTACGTGGGATTGCGCAGGAATTGGGAGAACGCGGCGCACATCCTTACCGCCAAATCTGCGAACCTTACAATCAATCACTGACGCAGCAGCAGCAGCAACACCAGCAACAGAATGGTGGGCAACCCTCGTCGTATCAGCCGCACGCTGCAGCGAGGTCAGTGACCATGAGCTCCGCGCCTCCAGAGACATCCTCGCACAGGGACTTCAACGGCGCATCGTACGACAGCTCCGGTATTACGGATCCCCACAGAAACAGGCGCTTCATCCTAGGATACACAGGTAAAACATGAATGTCGAGGGAATAGATCCATCATCGTAATGCATTTGGTATGACCCCCGTATATCGTGATGTACATCTGATGTGAACTACTTCCTCAAGGGAAGAGTACACATTATGAGAGGGTGTCTATTGTAGACCAGTTGGCTTTGCCATTGCATCAGGTCTCACTTCATACTGTTACCCTAATTAAAGTGGATAAAAACCATTATTGATAGTTGATGATACCACATCAAAAGTCATATGTGAATCATATAATAGATTTTCAAGCCCATGAGATTGATATTGAACATATCTCAACCAAAAAATTCTGTCAATTCTTGAGACAGTTTCAGAAACCTTCTATCTCTCATACCCATACTCATACCTCATGTCTTTTGATGTAATTATTTCATTCCTTTAATTCACACTTCGGAAAATATCTGATCAAATTTAAGGAGATAGATGGATCGTGGCAAACTTTGCCAAAGACATTGTACAACTTGGTAAAGTGTATAAAACGAAAGCTGTCATATTTTTTAAACCATGGTACAATTATTCAACCTTTACTTATCGTATTCTCCTGACAAGCTTCGAAAATCTTCAAAGCATACGAATACTGTGATATTTAGTACGAATACAAGTATTTTCGGTAGCCCTGAAGCGGGTCCAGAACACACTTTTACTCAATTCATATTTCCTTGTTCTACGCACAATCTTGTGCTTCCCTAAAAAGGAATTCATTCGCTTCATTTATATTGATTGAACGACAAAGCGAACTTATAACCCCTGGGCTTATGTCAATCAGTTCCTACATCCATAGACCAATCAGCATGTAATTTCTCGATAGTATTTTGATAAAGAGAAGGAAATGTATCTTAAATAATCTTACTATCCTTGGCTGTGATATAAAACATAAAGGTTTATAAGGTAAGAGACGCTAAATGTTAGCAAATATTTAGGTCACTCTTCCTAGAATGCCATGAAAAGTGTTGATGGCACGATGTAGAACTCCTGTAGTTGTAGCACGTTGCACGATGATAAAAGTAACAAGAAACTATCCCACCCTTTATCATTCTAGTATTCCATATGCATGACACTTGGTTATTAACGTCGAGTGGAATGGACATACATCCACCCTTCAGGATGTGTACTACACAGACTTGGCGAGCATTACTTTCACGTTCACATAATCTCGCCCATAAGTTTACTCTTTTTATAGAACTGAACCTTTCCAATTATGACCACTTTCTTACAGGCTACATTCCAGGTCTCAACTTTCGCTACGGGAAATCCTTCGAGAGAGCGGCAGATGACAGCGTCGCCGAGTTTGGAAGGAGACTTCGAGAGCAGAACGAGAGAAGAGACAAAGACCGGGCGCACAGAGCCCGCAGCGCTCCCAAAACCTTTTCGTCGCGGCCGCGCGAGCAAACTCGAGCGGCAATGCGGGATTATGAAGAAAAGAACAAATACAAAGGTGAGAGGGAACTCTCCGGCGACCGTTGGTCGACGAGGAACGTAGAACGACAAAGGAGACACTGAAGTTATTTTTAGAACCCTCGCGTTTTTCAAAGAATAAAGCGGGACCACGAAGCCATCTTAACCCTTACACAGACACCTTATGAATTGTCTACTATTGTAGTCAAAAGAGATAACAGTGTCTTAAAGAGTTCAGTTTGTACAAGGTGCTTTCCTCGGTGGTGGTAAGTGGTGAAATATTCAAGAGAATTGTTCCTGAAGTTTACAGTGGAATTAATAAGTTTCGGTAAATGATAGTTTCTAGCTATAGCTTCTCGTTTTACAAATAAGATGTATGTTACCTACAGTATATGACGAATGAAACATTATATTTAATCCTAACCGAAATACTGTTTAGTGCTAACCTATTACTAACTCTAAAAATAGAACAAACAAAACCTCATTCTGGGCAACTGAAATAGAGCGCGTAATTTTCAAGTACATAGAATTATCATGCTATTTACACTTCATTCGATGAACAACCTCTTTCAAATTTAAGAACACATATACAATGTGATTCAGTCATCAGTAGCATAACTCTACCTAATGGTAATAATGGTAAAATTGGTCGCCTTTAAAGGTCAGTCATGATCCAGGTCTGCTCAAAGATGTCTCTCTGCAACTGATGATTTTTATTCATTGTGCCATAATCATAGTTCTATTTTTAATGAGACTTGACAGAATTATGCCAGCAAAAATCTATATTAGAGTGAAAGATTAAAATATGTGTAACGCATAGGGTTACAATTTGCATTTCATAACCAAGAAAGTACTTCTGAACTCCCGTTTGCTTATATTATAAATAATCGCTTAAATTTAAAGTTCTTTTTTTTATTTTAATCCAAAATTCTATGAAAAATATATGATGTATACATTCATCCACCCCATTATTACTAATTAGACTTAAATTTAAAATAGTTTCTGTATTTATATTTTCTTAGTTGAAAGAGAAAATATAATATTAGTCACACATATGGAAGACTACTAAAAACATAGCTTCAATATCAATACTCAAAAACTTGGAATAGTGTACAAATACATCTCAAACATTGTTAGTAGAAACAAATAAAGTTATATGATGATTTTTTTTTCATTATTCTTCAGTCCACATACTTATTTGGAACAGACTATGATTAAAGAACATGAATCTTAACTCATAATGAAAGGAAATCCTAAAGTAAATTATATGGTTTTTTATTTGAAGATGCTTTGACGTTTGACCTGTGCTTAGGTGAAAAATTAGAAAATTACTTCAAGTGAAATTAATAATCATGGAAAGTTTTACAAGTTATAAAAGTTAATTTTGTCTGAAAGAGCTGAAATAACCAATAATACCATTAGTTGAAATTTTAAATACAATTATAAGTACTTATAACATTTACAGAAAAACTAAATCGAGAATTTTGCTGTATTAGTGTTTTAAGCCCCCTAATGACAGAATATATGAGATGTGAACACAGCAGACCTTATTAAGAGTTTTAGTGTACATCTATAATTTTCAAATTTATATCTATAAATTAATCTTTAATGAGTATAAGTGAATTAAGGAAATATTGAAGTATTCAAACGTTGCCTTAGAACCAAGTTATATAAATAGTCAATTGAAATAATCTGAGATTGTGGCCTTAATTATAATGTAATAATGGTAAAGACTATAGTGAGTGAAACAATGAACATAGATCTATAAAAAAATTTCCCTCATATATTGTGGAAAAACTTCCACCAGATAATGTTCACAAAGAGTAAATTATTATCAAACAATAATTCCAGAGGTATGAGTCTAGGAAATTATTAAGAGTATATAATTCTATGTCATTGGTTACCATAAGTGCAAATTCAATCTTAATTTCTCTTAATGTATCAAAAAGTAATCAATACTATTGAAAAACAATAAAATGATTTCTGATTATTTTTTCCGTCCGATTTATTTTTTCAAGGAATGATTAAAAGTATAGAAATCTCAGTTTTTAAATATTTCCAGTTTAAATTCTTCTTCTTTTCTGTAAGTACACCCCAAATTTTATAACAATTAAACTACAAACTCTCTGATCAGACTTCGTTGTGATTGACTTAAATGGTACATTCCAAGTGTACGAGTTAAAAGTAGATGATAAATCATATAAAATTTGTTATCATTAAAGGTAAAGAGAGTAAGTTCTTTTTCATTTAAACTAGACGCAAGTATAATTTCAGTGCCAAAGAATATGTTTATTTGGGGATACATGTCTGTTATAATAGTGTATGATTACATGATTAGATTTAACCAGCAACAATAATTATAATTTCAATGGACTTAAGTACACTGTACAAATTTTTACACCATTGTTTATTTCTCATCTTTTCATGGATTTATTTGTTCTCGATGTTCAATTAACATAGTGTTTATTGTGTACATTTTTAAGAAAAGAAATACAATAATATAAGAAATTGTATCATTTCATCAACAATGAATTCGTGGATTTTTCAAAATATTCTCCTTTCTACACTAGTATGAATTTGCTTTAACCTGCTTTGATTAAGTAGGCAAGTTGATTGTAAAACTTTTCTCATATTTTTCATGGCCGCCTCATAAATAAAATTTTGAAAATAAGATAAATACAATAACCAAAACCCATTTGTTGCTAGAAGTTTCTAGAAATATTATTAGGTTCACTCATAATTTTACAATGACATTAAATGATAAAGAGGCCATTGTATGTATATGCACTATTATTTTTGAACTAGCAATTCTACAATTAGTGAGATTAAATCCCAAACATAAATAGACAACAATAGACTGTAACTCCAACCCATATCCCCCACTTGCTGGGTGGGTAATGCTAACCAGTACATCACCATGCCATGGCATGGTTTTCCATAATTTCCCAGTCTTAATGCTATTTTTCATATACGAGAGATAATTTTCAATTTTGATAGTATAAACAGTAATTTTATTGATTACTATTAAACATACGATTTAATAGAATCACAGGGAATACATATTTAGTTCAGAGTATATATGAAAATATCATTTTAATTGATAAATATTTAAAATTTCTCTATTCAAAGAATTTTTAAAATACTGATTTTAATTACTCGTATAAACTGAGCTTATATTATTATCCCTGAATTATCTTACTTTAGACTTAAGAGATACTTTTAATTCCTTGCTATCCAAGACCTATATCATTAAATTGCTCACTTGATTTGATCGATCACATCCATTAAAGGAAAGATAAATAACGAAAATTTATCTTAGATTTTTTCAATAATAATTTAATATTTATTTCAAAAATTATAAATATTTATGATGACAATGGTATTTTCTCTTATTACCAATGTTAAAGAAACTTCTACTACTTTTAGGTATTCTCTCAAATTATAAGTAAATTGACTATAATCTTAAAATGATCCACACAAAAATTCAAGATTTTGTGCAATGTTATCAATTTTTGCTAAAATACATTACCAAGAAAAGAAAAAATGAGAATAATATTGACTAAGTACTGGACAGTAAGACAAAGATAATTCTTTCTTAGGATATCTTTAACTAACAAAAGTACACACCCCTTCCAGAAAGTATAACAATTTGAAACAATGAATTTCTGATTTCAAAAATGTTTGGAGAATTCAGCATATAATGAAATATATGTCATTAATTTTCAAAATGGTCAACAGAGTTTTTCCAGTTAATAATGATAAATTAAGCACTTAAATACATTTAGTGTTAAAAATCACTTCTAGAAAGATATGTTCTTATTAAGAACTCAACCTTTCCCCAGCATAGCAAAAATATTTCCATATCTATTTGTAAATGTTTCTACTTCATTCTTTTTCTAAGAAAATTTTCAACAGATCTCAAATTGAATAAATCTAAAGTGTTATGCTCTATGCACAAAAATATAAACTCCTCCCTTTTCAAACTGTGCATATGTAAATGCAACATAGAGACTTAAAATACACAATATTTTATAATTGTGATAAACACAAGATTCAACCAAAGGAGTCATAATAATTACTACTATTAAATTCTAAGATATGATTTGATGAAAATATACTTATAGTTACATTTATTTTTATGATATGATGATATAAAAATAAATCTTTCAAAAATATTCACTGAAAAATATGTTATTCCTAAATTCCTCAATTTAAAAAGCAACCAGCATATCTCCTGAATTCCCGCCAATTGCTGGGTATACTGGACACATTCCAAGGCTGACAGATGCATCATTAAGTCAACGTTATAATGCAGCAGCTCGCCATGGACTTATGCTTCTACAAGAAGATCGTGAGAGATGGCGTCAATCAGAAAAGAGACAGTGAAACTTAACAAATGATTTTTGTTGTACCTACAATGCTTCACCATCAGTGCCTCAGATAGTGGTTAATCTTCACAGCCTAAAATGGCTTAAGCACGAAGTTTTTTATTCAAATAATCGAAAAATATATAAATAGAGATGTTGAAATCTTCAATTGCTTTAAGAATAGAAGTTTAAAATATTAACTATATTTTAGTATTTTAATGTATACTATTTTAGAAATATTTCAGAATTGTAAATAAAATATTTATGTAGAAACTTTATAAACAGAAAATATACAAAATATTGATGAAAATCAACTGCATACACTCTGTTAAATGAATTACTAAGTTATCTTCAGAATTAAAACTAATTCAAGTGTTCTAAATGAGTCCATTCAAAAGATGCATTGTTACAAGAATGAAAAAAAAATAAAAGACAGAAAACAACATTATTTCATATAATTTCTATTGGAGGCAAAAGAATTATTAAGATTCTCTAAAAATGATACAAAGATGTAAGTAATACTACATTTGATTAAATCTATCATTTAATTTAAAAATTTTCAGTTTGTGTTAAATTCAAAACATACTAATACAATAAAGAATTTTTAAGCTAGCCTTCTTAACTGAAAATAGTTTGTTGTATTATCAGCTCACAACCTTATGGAAAGTAATAGATATTCTATTTCCTCACATTTTAGTGAACTATTAAAGGTCATTTTAGGGTATCAAAATCAACCGTTTTTGACTAAACAAATGAAATCCTTTATGTCTATTGCATGATACATCTAGTCAGTCTCATCCCATTTTATGCATGGGTTGGGTTCTTGAGGGCCAAATTAAATCTGATTCATGTGACTTCTTGATATGTAAAGCAAGATGGTTTATCATGGTAAAATCAAAACTTAGAGACATGTATATATGGGGAAAACTTGTCTGATTACTTCAACTTCAATTATAATGGATAATTTCTGAAATATTTTGTATCAGTTCTTCTAATAAAGCCTAATTTGGTTCTCTTCTTGTCAATTTCCTTCAAAGAATGGTTCAGCTGTTTGCCACTTGAATTCACAAAACAATCCCTTTCAGTTAACAATGTTGATTTCATTACTTCATTGATTTTATCAAGAAATATCAATCATGCTTCCTCAGTTGCAGGCACCATTTATTTAACCAAACAATTTCTTTAAAAAAATTCAATAAGAGACCGGTAAAGTTCTATAGAGATAAGAGATGTAGTAAGATTTTAAGAACAGGATGAATATTAATAAAAAGTAGAATTTATTCCATTATCCAAAGTATAATTTGCTAGGATATTTGGCAATTTTATTGAGGCAATTTTTATTGCCTAATTTGAAAACTACATCATGATCCTATTTAAGAATGAAGTAATTGAACTACAGCCTATAATTGACAATCTTTTGTTCATTTAAATTATGGTACAAATTCTTTTAAAATCTTTACCATCAATACTTATAAAGAAAACTTCAAAAGGGTAAATAATATTTAGAAAATTACTACAGTTAAATATTAAGATAAAAATTTCAGATGAATATCCTATAATATATCATATACTTTTCATATGTAGTAGGTTAATCAGAAAGATTAGATCTTCCTTGAGCTAATTCTTACCATACATACTCCCTTTGTCTCTCTTTTCTAGTTGTTAAATCACCAACCTAAATATCAATTATCATGCTCCACGATAAGATAAAATAAACTATTACTAATAACTAATCGATAAAATATTAAAACATCCTTGGGTAGGTAAAATCCTTTCCATAATTTATTTGATTAAAGTAAGGACGTTTATCCTGCCAAGGTTGCTACGGGCCAGCCGTATACACCCTTCCCCGGACCTGTAACGTATGGATGGGAATGCAATGAACCTCACAGCGACCACACAACGCAGACGGAAATACATCTAACGCAGACGGAAATACATCTAACGCATCCATAATGTATTAGCACCTTGTTATAATTATAAGCGTGATTTATTGAAATTAAAACTGCTTAAAGTAATTTAAATCTAAGTTCAGAATATAATTATTAAGGGGCATGTTTCCTGTTGAATCTAGCCATCCCTATATCGATTCAGAAATTTTAATTATATAGTCAATCTTTCGATGTTATTTTAATATTCATTTCTTGCGATTTTTATATCTATCCTTAACGTACAGCGAAAACTACAGCATCGATCCATGGCGAGTATAAATATTATTCTTTGATGGACGTAACAAAACTGTAGCAATATTACTGTAGTCGAATCTAAATAAGTTATATCACGACGCTATATTTTTCTTTATTGAATCAAGCAAAGTATTAAAGAAGTCGGCTAGCCAAATAATTGAAACAATGTAGTAGTCAAAACGGAAGATGAAATCTCATAGTTTCGTCATGAACGGATCACATTAAACTTGAAAATTTTAAAGTTACAAGACGTTATATTTATTAAATCAAGGCGTAGAGGTTTTCTATTCAGAATCCGTTCCAACAATGCCATCCATAACCGAATAAAACTGCGCAAAGTTCGGAGAGAAGTGAAAAAATATGTAAATGATCGCTAAATATCAACTGTTTCAAAATGCCGCATTCGATTCGAGCAGGTATTAGGTGATTCAATCACCAACTTTAGCTACGAGACAATTAATAAATCGAATAAATAGGAACAGAAAAATGGAAGAGGCTTACCAACTTCCTGTTACTATTATCAGCCTTGGAATTCTAATTCTTCACTGAATACTTGGACAGAAACGGATTGAGTAACTACTCTACTCAGCCGCTACTTCTTATTCTCATTAACACGCATACAATGCGTAAACAGCGACCTCAATGCCCGAAAAGTGAATTGTAAAAGAGCGTCTTACATAAACGTGGAACAGAATGAATTTTCAAAGAAAGATTTATTAACTGCAAGCCAAAATTAATACTACTCTTTACTATATTCAGGTATTGAATAAATATTCCATCATGGACATAATGGATGGACACACTCCTCAATTTTATTGTTGCAGTATAAATTTTGTTCGGTATGATGTAGGAATAATGCTAGATGCCTTTTCGTGTTAATCATTCTGCTAAAAAATTCAAATAACGATGAATTATTTGTAACTATATTAACTTTAGACTTAACATGATAAATAACGATTAATTCTTTGAAACGATATGATAAAAAATATTTAATATGAAAGTTTAATTGTATTTTTTCCAAAATAAGTTGAGCGTTTTCTAAATCTTCATTATTATAAATCATTCTTTAAAATACAAAACAAGGAGATACAGATAATATTTTGCTGTCTTATTAAGTAACCAATATTAACTTACTTTAAAATCAATTGGGTTTACAGGTTTCTTTAATTGGTTTCTGGCAATTCCTATTAAATCGGCTTCAAATAAGAATGGGTCTTCTAAAGTATGCTCAATCAAATAAGTAAAAGATAGAATGAATGCACTATTATGAGCCTTGAGCAAAGGGTTATCTGATAAATTATCTCCTTCTTTGATTCCAAACATATGGCAGTACATGGGATATGCAGAAACCAATCTGTCATAATTAATGGTGCTCTATAAGCATTTTAAAAATCACAACTACAGTTTTTGAAAGTTTGGAAACAAGATAGATTTCAACCAAATATGATAAAATAGGTCATTGAGTTTCTCATGTGTCAACACATCTTAATAACAATAATGGAAAAATTAATTTAATTTCTAATATTACTTAAGATAAAACATATGACATTGATCTCACTGAACAAAAATATTATAAAATTTTAATTTCATTTCAGTCATAATTGATTCCCATGTGTCACAAATTATTTCTTTTTGTTTAAAATTCAGAACTGAATTTGCCGATGGTCTGTTCATAGTTTCTCAATTTTTAATTCACATTTAATTTATCATATAGTTATTTATTCTTGTTCCAATGAGAATGTATAATCATAGAGGCTATGAAAATATTACAAATAGATAAGGAAATAACATTAATGAACACAATATAAACAATAAAAGAACTAGATTAATGGTGAAATGCAAACATGTTCATAAAATGCTGCAATTAAAATATCTAACCTGTTAAAATCGAAATACTCAAAAAACTTGTTTTTCCATTTAAACAATAGTACAACTGTTATATTCATCCAAATGTAATTAAATGAATTTCATTCTCACCACTGTGTACATTATTCACATAAAATAGGATGGGAAATTCCAAATTTATGTAATGTAATAATTAGACTAGAATACACAATGAAAGTTTGATAACAGTAAAACATTAAAGAACTAAAGAAATTTTAAATATAATAATTTTTCAAGAGTATATCTTCGGTAATTTATATAATGTTGAAGTTATAATAACATCATATCAGCTTCAAAATTTTCAGATATAAAATTTACCATAAACAAATAAAATTTATTTTTGAAACCACACCATAACCATGGTGATTACTGTTAATCATTTTATTAAGAATCATAGAAGTCTTAAATAAAAAATCATTATGTCTAAAATTTATTTATTTAAAAGGCCTAATAAAATAACAAGAGTTTAAGAATTTCTTTGTGTAACAAAAATAGAAAGAAGAGAATATTAAATACATATATATGAGAATAAATGTGTTATGGAGAGATACAAAAGACAATGAGCAGACTAATAGCTAGTGTTTTAAGCTACTTGGTTCATCATACATAGAAAAATTTTCATTCTTCATCAAAAATGATAAATTACTATTCTTCTGAGTTATAATTTATCCATTTATGCAAGTTTTCAAAACATTCCCATATATTTTTATGAACATTTAAATGAGCAATTTGAGTTTTGAAAAAGAAGATTAGATAATAAATAGAGTTTTATTAATATGATAAGCATAAATAGTTTTTTAAATCTTCATTAATGTATATTTTTCACATATACCTTATATAATTAAATAATACAGGAATAATTTTAATGATATAATTCAACTCTTCACAAATTTTAGTATTACAATTATAAAAATAATTTAATATTAGCATGAATAATTAGATTTATACATGGGTAACCTATATTGCTTGATACTCAAAGTAAAGAAATTTTAATCTAGAGTAGATGACTTAGAATTGGCACTGTTAAATTTTCTCGAAACCTAGGTAATTCAAAAAATTACATTTCCTTACACCATTCCTTGAAGAGTAAACAACTGATTGAAGATTTATTGTTGATATTCATTGAATTTGAAGATATATTGATGGTTTTTATTAAACAGGAAGTCAATAATTATGCCTTTTCGTTTTAAGAACATTGATCTTTATCAGAATCATTTTTGTAGCAGTCTTTTCTTTCTTGGAGGAACAGGAGGATGATTATTTTCTTCAATGTCTTCATCTAAAAAAAGGTTTTATAATAAAAGATAATTTTTAAAGTGAGGCTTTCAACTTACTTATAATAATTATAATATAAATATTTATAATATACTGTACTTAATAATAATATCAATTGATCTTTCTTCTCAATTCTTCTTCATTAGTAATAATTTTATCATTTTCTGATATGTTAAACTCCATTAAAAATTATAGTAATATTGAAATTCAACAAAACTGCTTCATTTCTTGGAGTACATGAAGTTCAGTAAAATATATTGAAATTTATTTTTAAAATAATTACTTTAACTGCTTAAAAACTTGGTACAAAATATACATTATTTTGTTATAAAACAATTATAAAATATTCTAACCTGGATTTTCAATGGGTAATTTCCCTAATTCACTACTTGAAATTGACTGAGGTTCAATCCATGGCTTAGTTGACTCATAAGATGACCTATCTTCTTCACTTGTTCCTGATAATCTTATTCTAGGATCCAATTCTCCACGTGCTTCAATCAATTTTTCTTCCTAAAAATATAAACAATTACAAGTGATTTTACAATATCATCAGGTATTAATTCTTCCATGACAAAATTTCAACATACCATATATATATATATATATATATATATATATATACATAGAATAAAATGGAGATGGAATTTTAACATGCTTCATTCTTACTTATAATTCCCACAATATTCTCAATATAATTAAGAAAAAAAAGAAATTTTAAGTCAAGAAATTAAGATTTATGCCAAATAACACACAATAATATCACAAAAGAGAAAAAAGGAAATAATGTTTTTGTTTTTTAATTATTTTTGTTATTTGAAATAAAACTCAGTCTTATTCATTAGGTAAAAAATTTGTATTTATTGCATACTCACCTTGCTTAAGTGAGGATATGCATTTCTATTGGAAGTTTTTGAGTCCAGGTAGCCTGAGATTTTGATTGAGTCTCTCCGTTTTAGAGGTAGAGGAGGAGGTGATGCATTGATATTCTCATCCCCAAACTCATTCATAATTGCTGAAAAAATTATTATTTTAATTGATATTTCTTAAGGATGTTTAACAGCTCAAATATTCAGATCATAGAATTTTTGCTAACCTTGAAGAATATATCAATAAATTTGGCATAAGAAATTGATAGAGAATACTACTCCCATCCTGTTTCAATAATTTTAACTTGAATAACAGAAAGAAATACTTTATAAATATAATCGTAAAATAACTTAGGATAATCAGCAGAATACATTTAAGACTGAGACAGAATTTATAACTAGTCTCATTTAAAGTGTGACCTGAGTGAGTGATAAATTAACTTTTCTAATACTTTTTTACCATTTTAAAAAGCCTTTTGATATTTTATCATCTTGTAATTCAGCCTCACATTTAACACTGAAATATAAGATTATATGAGCATACAATCACAACAACAGTGAAATCATGATATAATACAGGGGATTACAACAGGGATGAAAGATAGTATCATACAATAAATATGGAAAATAGATGTCAGCAGGAAATATGGAGAAGCAAATGTCAATGAGTTAACATCAGATAGTTGTCAATGAGAAACTTAGAACCCTAAGAGGTCAAGTATAGAATTTATAAGCTGATGTAAGAAATATTATATACCATATATTATAACATGAATAACAGAGTATCATGAAAATGAGAAGCTGATAAAAAGTAAATTAGAAAACACATAACATAGAAAACATAAATTTTATATGATGAGATCATTCATTCAGTTACTCACCTAAATTTTGACTTCCATTTACAGATTTTAATGGAAATAAAATATTTGTATGAGATCCAGCAGTAACAAATGATAAACAGTCATCCTCATCTGAAATGTCTGAATGATGTTCAAACCTAAGATAGTCACCTAGTTGACCTGGTAGACTAATAGATTCTTCAACCTACAACATGCAAATTTGAATTTATAACATACATTAAGATACTATAAAGAGGACTTAAGAGGAAAACAAAAATTATAAAATTTAAATTAATTTTTCCAAACATGCTATTGTTCTTAAGATATTAGAGAATCCAACCACCACATCAAGACTTATGCAAATGCAAACTTGCCCACCTTTGATTTTGAAATATATTTTTGATGAATACTCAAGGGAGAATCTCTCAAGTCCTGCAAACTTATTTGACTAAGTGATATAGCAGCTACTGATGGTTGAACATATGATGTAGAATCTCTTTGGACTTCATCTGATAAATTCATTGCTGGCAAAGTTGAAGAACTTGAGTAATTAGATGCTGTAGGTGAAGGAATATACCATTGTGAACTACCACCCTGACTCTCAGATGATCTTCTACTAAGAATCATTTTCCTTGTGAGTGAGGCCTTTCTCTTAAAGCCATCTATTATTTTTTGACCAGATTTCCAGGATATTTCAGTATTTC
Organism: Pantala flavescens; assembly: GCA_020796165.1. Classification (NCBI taxonomy): domain Eukaryota; kingdom Metazoa; phylum Arthropoda; class Insecta; order Odonata; family Libellulidae; genus Pantala; species Pantala flavescens. The sequence continues at coordinate 42,732,497 of CM036882.1, forward strand.
GAGCATCTTTAACCGACTTCTCTCTGATGGAATATGGGAAATGAAGCATTGTATCAGTGCTTGTTCCCTTGTAAGTGTCAAATGAAAATTTGTTAATGATACTGTCTAGTTTTTTCATATAGAGTTTTAATGACTCTGGAAAATTTTCTCCAAGAAAATGTAGAAAAAAATATATCAAAGCCTTCTGTTCTTTTAACAATTGCATTATGTTTCTGAAGTCTTCATGCTCTCTTATATCCATAAGTAATGACTGAAAGAGAAAAAAGAACCACATCATGATAAAATTTCAAAATAAAATATATCTTTATTCATATTATTGTGAAAGACTAATTTCATGTAAATATTTTGAAAATTATTTATAATTAAATATCAATATATTTTTTAATTTAGCATACAGTTAGAAAATACCACCAACTTTTAATTCTGAATTGAAAACATTAACTATGGATCCTTCGGCTATTTTCTTCAGTTTATTACAGATGTGGTTGATGTTTGATGATGCTTGATTCCGTAAAGAAAGGACTGAGTGAAAGCTCATGTTGTTTCTTTGGATTTCAACAATCATACTTTCAATTGGATTAATTTCACAACTTTCAGTAGAAACAACCAGAGCCTGCACAAGAATTCCAGGAAACACCACCGATGTGGAATATAAGGTTCTGAAACTGTACAACTTTAAAAGTGGATTTTGACATTCAGATTGATCATGAGTTGTCAAAGGTGCAGAGCAATAAAAATTTTTTAGATCACTTTCCTGCAAATGCCATAGAATCTGTCCATGAATAGATAAATTTCTGTACTTCTCATTATTGAAAACAGGATAAACTTGATGAAGGTATATATCTTTTAATGCTGTGTTAAGGAGTTGTAAACAACATCGTATTTTATCTAGAACACCAAATCTTTTTCATATAAAATATGCAATTCTCATCTTCATGGTAATAATAATCATCATAAAACTGCTTAATTGAATTATAAGCGCATACATTTCATGATGTTTGCTATAGATTTCTCTCGAAAGCCTGATACTAAATGATATTTTTTCAATCAAATACCTTTATCTATCAACTCAAAGAATAACAGATGTAAAAATGCAAGATGATTGAGACTCAAACCCAGATCTTCCAATTTCAATTAAATTAATCAATTTCAGTGAAATTTTATAATGTTAAACAATTTTTTCATAAAATATTCCTATTATAATACTGATGTAAAAGATTTAAAAAACTTAACCAATGTACTTCTTGTACCCCTTGAACTTGGTTGTCACTTTAGTAGTAAGATTTTCAGATCAATTTCACCCATCAAGGTGTCACACAGGATAATTTTATATAGCTTGCCTCATGCAGTAGAATACATGAGGTTCAATTTTAGAACATCCTCATCATAGGGTGGATTTTAGGTTCAACTGGATTTACCAGGAAAACAAAAACTTCCATCACATTGATAACTGTTACAAACAAAGAATACTATCATTTCATTCAAATTTAAACATTGAAGAACAAAATGTTAGATTATGAGTTAGCATGCAAACTTTTAAGTGTTCATGTGTAAATGACTGAATATCTAAGAATGTCTAAGAATATCTATGACTGTATATTAACATATATATATACACAACACTGAATTATATATATTAATATTTCATTAAATGGTGTGCCTAACTAATACAGCTTAGAATTCATTACAAGGTAAATATGCTATTTACTTACATCATATTAAATTACAGATACAAATGAAGAACACCTCTTTCCTGTTATCCTAATAATTAATTAAAGCTTGTAAAAGTAGACATAAATAGTGCAAGCAATTTTTCCCTTAAGGATCTTTCAAAGGATACTTTGAAATGCTGGTTCATCAATTTGACTTCCAGGAGCTGCATATATCAAATTAGCCTTTGGAAAATTCCTTTTGATATAAGAAGTAAAGTCTCTCTGCTCATCAGTCAAAAGCCATCGATAAATAAAAGTCTGGGAATGAAGTCATTAAGCATGATAATATTATAAACATTTGCTACAGATTTATTTATATATATTTGAAACAATTTTCCTCTATATTGTTTGAAGAAAATATGTTTGAACAATGAGGGCAGTAAAAAAATAACTCTAGAACAAGGCCATACTAACAATTGATGACAAAGATCCTTCTTCTTTAATTTATAACAAATTACTACTGCCACTGGTATTACTGTTACTTATTCGTTATATTGCTTTCATTTCTGAAAGATTTATTTTGTTCTAGCAAGGAAGTTTAGAGCAATTAGATAAGGAGAAAATGCAAATGTCTAAATTTTAGTTTCAAATTAAATGAAATTTCATTCTATACATTGTACTCTTAAATAGTTATTCTAAAACTTATTTGTTCTTAAAGTTTAGTAGCAATAAAATTTACATTATCATGCCTTTCTACTTCTATTTTCTTACAAATATATATAACAACTAAATATTCTTATGTATTTCCACTCTTGTAAATTCAATATTCAAGTGATTTATAGAAAATAGAAATAATCATCATAGCATACAATAAACAAAAAATGAACTCACTTTATTCTGCAAGAAACTTGGAAACTCCTTTCCTTTGTATGATATACAGTAATATTCTGACTCTGGTACAGTTTTCTGCATAATATTATCATAAAATATTGCCATCTTCTTTAATATTTTGCTTAATTTTTCATAATCATGAACTTCATACTCATAAATATTCCCAAGCTCTTTGCAGTAAGAAAGGGCAGAATTCCACATCTTGTATAAGGATTAAATCAAGCCACAAAAATCGATCAAATATATATAATTTATAAGTCATAATTGATGATAATTAAAATTTAAATCTTGAATTAAAAATAAATTACAGAAGCAATTTTGTTTACCTTCCCTTTATCAAGGTAAGTAATTATATCCTTATAAATAGCCTCCTTGAAGGTATAATTTGTTCTGCAATCATGATAGATATTTGTAATAAGAAAAAGAGGTGTAGGCTCATCAGACCAATTCAAGAGATTTCGTAGAAGATCCAGAGAGTAGGCTGCTTCTGTGAAATTTTCACATTCAAGGTGTAGGTTTAAAAGTTTGCAAACATATCGAACATATAATTCAACATTATTCACTTGCTGGTAGAAGTTCTTGATGTACATGGAAGATTAAATTTTAGATTATTATATTTATTTTTTTAATATTATGATGAATGAATCGTGCTAAAAGCGTTCATACAGTATTATCAATATATATTTACCAATAATTCATATGCACAAATAATAGCATTTTCTTTATCATTATCTTGGATATACTTTCTATAAAGATCAAGCCACTTGAGCTGACATTTTACTGAGGCAATAAATTTATATCCCTGTAAAGCAATGGCATAATTTAAATATAAAATAATTTTCACATTTCATGTGTGAGACATTTTTTATCAATTCTAGAGAGAACCATATTAACAGAGTTACAGAATTCTTGAACCATATTAACAGAGTGTCTAATATTGATCAACCGAAATGCTATTTTTGCTTCTTAATATTCATTCTTTAAATTATGTAAGGTTCTAATGATGGAATGGATAACTTTCATAAAAATCAAAAAGTACTTCATACAATTTAAGATAAATATATGAATTTACAATAATGCAAAGTGCAAAAAACTGCTTAATTTAAATTTTATAAAAATGAATCCTTTGCTTTGACTTTGTACACCATCACCATCTTTGTACATCAGATACTTTTCATAGCTTAACATATTATTGTCATCATTGAGTTGGTTTTTGAAATCTGACTAATTCTTTCAATAACCTGAAATTGATTATAAATTGAATTACCTCAATCTTAATTGATGAATCCTCCTCAAAAGACTTTCCCAAGCTATCATAGAACTGATTCATATGACCTATTTTTCCTTTTCCTCCTTCAAGTAATTTGTTCATACCTTCAATGAATTCCTTCTCAAACTAGAATTAATGATAATAGAAAGTAAAAAAAAATTAAATAATATATCTCTAACATCTTCAATTGCTTACAGCTATATTATGGCTTACACTTCAAATGCATTCTCAAGAAAATGAAGTTCCTTTGTAATCACAACTTTACAATTCAACTTTGTAAACAAAACTATATAATTTCCCAAAAAAATAACAAATAAAAAACACTGACCTTGGGAAATTCAAAAGCTTTCTGTCTATTTGATGCATGGAACTCATTTTCTTGAGGCTCATAGCAGAAAAACTCACATTGGGCCATGTCAAAGAAAATGGGCACAATAGTATTTTTAATATCCTCATCGGGAATTACACCTAGCTCAAGAAAGGGGCCAACAAGATCAGGTATAAACTCCTTTTTCCACGTCCCTTTAAGAAAGAATGAAAATAATTGAAGGATTAAGGTTTTTTAATAAAGGTTTTTTGCCAAAGAATCAAAAATGAATAGATAATCTTAGCTTTAATTCTCATTCTCAATTTCACCGATTTCAAAAATGGATTTAAAATGTACGTACACCTCTTTAAGGCTAAGGTTAAGAGGCTATTATCAACAACTTTGACCAACTTACTGTAATGTTTTTATTTGAACACAATCTATATATTAGTAATGGTTATGATAAAATAGATGGTAAAATTAAGATAATAAACTTTATTAAAGTAATTACAACTTCTTTGTTAGAGCATAATTCATGTACATCCCTCATCAATCATGAAAGAGAATTTGTTACAGAGATTACAGAGAAAAGATTATTGATTAATATTAGATTCAAATAAAAATAATCATAATGTACATGAATATACAAATCAACATTTTTCATTTCTGTACATAAATTCAAAAAATTTAATGAATACCATGCTTGATAAACTACAATTGCACAAATAAGAATACCTGATGATAGAAAATATTTACCTAAAGTAAACCACATGTTTTTTATTTCATGAGTCATTTCCTTTCTCATGTCTTTGAAATTAGTCAATATGTGCATTCGTTTCTTTTCTGAATGAGTTTCTAACTGTAAACATGGTTGAGTAACAAAGGCAGCTGAGCTATGAAAAAAATTGCTCCAAATTTGGAATTGAAATGGATTGAGGAATTTTCTACCAATGATTGTGGATATACTTTTTATAGTTTTCAAAATAACACTGAAACAAAGAATTGTAGTTATTAAAATCATAATTTTTCTATTGAAATGATAATGAAGAAAAAATCATTTCTTAAAAATACTTATATAACTTTTAATGTTAACTTTAATATGATCAATAAATTTACTCACGAAATTGCATAATTTGACTCAGATAAATTGATTTACAGCATATTAAGTTTCTAAAATTTGAATCAACTTTATTTTAAGAAGTTTATAAATTTTCAGAATGGCAACAGATAGATTTGAGTAAATATATTAAGAATATTTTAATTTTCCTGTTCTTATTAAGTAAATTGAGTTTAATAAATCTATTCTTAGTAATTGTGTTAACAGAAATCGATCCTTATGTTATTTTGAACAATGGTGTACATAAAATGCCATAATTAACTTTCTGTATGCTCACTAAAATATTTAAGGTATTAAAATCTAAATAATTTTGAAAATTTACTTTGATGACAAACAACTTCTGAAAGCAGGATTGCGAGATGTAACATCAAGTTCCAATCATAAATGATGAGGAGGCTTATGCACAATCAAAATTTATTACCTATTTTGCAATAAAAGCATATCACACCATTCACTGGGATACACAGGTCTAGAAACCAGCTCTTCAAAAAATATCAACATTTCCATGAGAAACACCAGCATTAAGTTATCATCAGAAAAATGATTTGTACATTGCTGGAAAAAGTCAAATTGTTTCCTTCCTAGCAGTGCAATCATCAAAGTCACCATTTCACCCTGTCATAAATTAAGAGCCATAATTTATTTACAAAATATAATTATATAATATAATTATAATATTTATGTAATGATCAATAATTGAATCACACAATAGTTAGATATCTCTAATTTCATCATCAGTATATAAAATATATTTGATATGTTGAAATTTTCTCTAATGATCAAATTCCTAAAATAAAGTACTGATAAGGTATTCTTAAATAATATAGAATAACTAAACTTATATATTTACTGGTATAGCATGCATTACATTGCTTCACCAGATTGGTAGTTATTCCTCATAGAATGTAATACCGAGTATAAAGAGTACAACATAGTATTAAACTAGAGAATAATTACCTGCATAGAAAGCATGTAGACTTTCATTTATGTTAAATATCATAAAAGAATACATTCAGAATTAGTTTCTTTTAGGTTTTCTAAAAAAGCTTTCACTGAATGAACATTCACATAAAACCTTATATGCTTGTATAATTATTTAAGCAGACATAGTTGGTTTACATTAATTACATCTCATGCCTAAATAAAAAACCTTCTATAAATACAGCCACAATAATTAAGGAGCTGGATTAGACAGTTTCTCATCCATCTATTGTTTTCCTCAATATCCACATTCTATAAGTCTGGACAGATCCCAAACATCCTACTCATACCTACATATCATACATTAACAAATTAAATATTTATCCTGATTTTCCTAATAAAACTTCCTCAAAACATAGAGTATATTTACTGTTCATTTTCATAAATTTTCCAGCAAATGTTCCTTAAATTGGCACTGTCTTTCTTATAAAATTATTCATGTTTTAAAGTGTTGCCCTTAGAGGAAAATAATAATTAAAATTTATTCTTCCTATACACCACCATTTTTCTAACTTTGAATGAATATCACAATTAAAATATAAACTTATATAATACATGTACATCTTTGGCAGAGGTATTTTCAAAAACTTAAAAAACTGAAATCATAATCTTCACAAATAATCATAACCAAGAAGTAAACCATTACTATTATTAATTTAATAAATTGAAGCTGCTTTAAAGCTCTGTAAAATAGCAGTGGAATTGAATATATTATTTGTGATTTATAGGTTACAACAAAATAATTGTCCGTATTGATTGTTTTTATATAAATTTTTCATTAAATTATTATTCATCATAACTTCAAGTTCCTATGCACTGATTGTAATTCTATCATTGATTATTTATGATACAACCACCATAATACTGTTCTGAACTTTCTAAATAAAAAAATTATACTAATTATATTCAATTAGTGCATATTTTATCTAATTTTGAACCCTATCAATGTAAACATATTCTGAAGTGAAGTAATTTTATCTCTCAGATAACACATTTTTCCCTCAGTATAGTATGTTCCACAAGCATCATATAATCATATTTGATCACATAAGAACCCCCATTAATACTATTCACCATGACTAAAATAGACAATATGCTACTATTAAAATTCAAAATTTACTGAAGGAACTTAAGATATTTTGATTATAACTGATTTATGCATATATTCATTTATATGAAAATAATGTAATGCAAATTTCAATATAAATATTTTGCTAAAAATTCTACCTGTGGTGATTATTGTAGTTTCTATTCTGTGAGCAGTAATTAAACTGCCTATTTTTCACATTTACAAAATAATATAAAATATTTTTATTAATTATCCATTCATACACAAGGTGATACTACTCTAATCTTACTCAGAATCTTAATCAGGAAATGCATATAATTTTCCTATAGTTTAAAGAATCTATTTTTTCTTTGCAAATTTCACCATTATTTAAATAAGCCGGCGCAATTTCTTCTTTAAATGTGATTATGATGATTATGTCACAAAAAAGTACTTACAACTACTTTAAAATCCTCAACATGAATGATGGAATACACCAAAGTTTGTATTATGCTGATCATTGTGTTACATTCGATGGAGGATTCAATTCCCAGTTCAAAATTTAAATCCAATAACTCCATCAAACAATTCACTCCAAGCTCCACCTTCATTAAAAAGAAAGGATAATATACTTCAATGAAAATTTGAAATAACATCTTTTGGAAGTCTTCAATATCTTGATAAAAATTAGAGAAAATATTTTCAAATCACATCTTTTCATTGATGCTTTTCTCAAACTTAAATTTCTTTAATAAGACTAACCCAGAATTTTACAAATGGATAATGAGTGAAAAATTTACCTCAACTAAATTTTGAAGATTTTGGATAATGTAATCAAATAAAACTGGCATCAAAACCGTTCTGTTCTCTGGCAAAAAGAACATTTTGCTATGAATCATGTCAAGAGTTATTAATATAGCTGATCTTTCAAACAGAATATCATGTTCTTTTATCAACTTTGCAATCCTTAAACTAAAAAGAATTAAAAAATTTAAGATTAATAACTAGTATCATTAAATTTTTATCAACAATCTGAACAATTGATTACAGATAATTTAATAAAAAATGTACCAGAAGTCTATAGTGGCATCTTTAAACATATCTTTAAAACTGTCTAAAATTTCAGAATATACTGGATAAAGGTGATTGAAAATGTTTCTTTTAATATTTAAATCCAGCTCTTTACAAGAACACAATGACTCAGAAATTTTACTTAATAGATTCTTCATTGATGTTTCAAATTCAATATCCTGATGTCCATTGGATAATCTGAAAATATAACATAAATAAAATACTCATTTTTTAAGAGATAACCATAGTTCCCAAAAACATATTTTACATTCAAACTTTTATGTCAAACTATTAAATGTATACATCTAATATAAAAATTATTACATATAATAATTACTATGTATAATATTTACATGATATTGAAAAACAAATAACAAAAATTACATCAGATCACATTTATTTATAGAATGAAAGACATACTCACTTATTGTATAAATGTTTAGATCTCACAATACACTTCATAAAAAATTTCATTGACCTTACTAACTTAAGTAAGCAATCTTTCTTGGAATAAGAAATATTTTTGAAGTAATTATTCAGCAAGAAGATCAGTTTCCTAGAAAGATAACACACACGATGGTTATGATAAAAATTGCAATGAATGAGTGATTGAGTCATTTTGAAATAAAACTGCATTAGCATTATATACTATTTCTACCTACCCAAATACAGTTGGCGAACAAAAACTCTTTTTTATATAAGATTCCAAAACATTTTGAACAAGTGCATACTTTTCATCAGATACCAAGTCAAAGATGTATACCTAAAATGTAGATATAGTAAATATAATGTGTAATTTGATATTTATCTGTAGAATAAGAGTCAAAAGAAATTGTACATTGTATTGTTCACAAGAATTATGAATGAAAAGAAAACTTACAAGGCATGAGAAAAGGAGATTTCTGTGAGTTTCATAATACACATCCTCCGTAATGATTTGAAAAAGAGCATCAAGTACATCAGGCAAAAATTTTACAATCTCCCAACCATTCAGGTTTAATAAAGCTGTTAGACTTTCATTAAGAATGTCTGAGTTGTTCTTCCAATCTAAAAGCCAAACCAAATGAACTGGTTCAAGAGGGAGAAGAAATATTAGTTATTAGTTGAGAAATCCAATCTACAATCAAGTAGAGCATATTAAAAAAGCTAAAATCACAATAATTTATCTTACTATTTTGAGTAAGTTTTGTAGAACAAGAAAGAATCTTTATCACAAATTTATCTTTCTTGTTGGCAGAAAATCCCTTAATAACACCTCCAGAAACTTCTGAGGTTTTAGAAGGAAGGTATAGGTACATATGATCTTCATCCTTCCATTTATTTTGATCTACCTAAAAATTGAAAATTGAGGAAAAAATTCAAAATAATTATATGACATGTATTACATTTCAAATGCTTTATTTATAAATATTACTGAATAATTATTTTAATATCTTACTTTATACACAACAAGACTGTATCTTCCATCAAATAAGAGTGCTCCATTATTCTGCAATATATTTAAGTATGATAAAGCAAAAGGTTTTTCCAGAGTGTTTGATAGAGCCCTGCCCATAAACAAACAAAAAAATTACAGTATTATCAGAAATACTGAAATAATGTTACTGTGTAAATTTGAGAATAGAGAAGTTCTTTTGTATTAATAGTGATTATAAATAAAATGCAGCTACAAATAAATCTTTAATCCTCTGCGTTAGCTATTATAAATATATTGTGCATTTTTTGCTCAGCAATCTAACATATTTTTACATTAAATTCATTTATAATAATAGAATAGTGCTTTGAAATAAACTATAAAAATATGAGATAAATGATTTGTCTTATGAATCTCTGCACTGCACACATACTGGAGATTACAAGTATAAGAGATAAAAAAATTATGATTGATAGAATTACCTATGAGTAAATGTAAATTTCAAGTGTAAACCTTTTAAAACAGTAGAAGATAAGTTAATTTTGATAGTTTCCATCCATTTTGGCTTCATATTATGAAAGTATATAACAGAGTGGTACTCCTTCACAGGCTTAAAACCTGCACCATAGTATATCATTTCCTTTATAAATAAATAAAGTTTATTATAGAATGGTTTTCATTTGAGAAATCAGAGAAATGCAATAGATAAACTTGAAATAAATTTTACCACATACAGAAATTTGGGCTCCATTTCCATCACAGAGGCAAACTGCAACTTCAATATTCCTGTTTGGTGTAAATGCTGTTTTATAAAATTCACCTTCTACTAATGTCAAATAGATTTCATTTCTGACATAACTTGGAAATACTACTTTGGGGATTCCTATTTTTCTTGCAGATATTATAGTTTCAAGCTTCAGATGGCGATTCTTTCTAATTGCCTTTATAAGAAAATATTTTTTATTCATAAAGTCTTGAATTGACATGAAAAGTAAGGTTTCTTGTTCTTGAAATTTCATAATTAATAAATACCTATAATAGTGAAAATAGCTGAATTTTCTAGTTGTAATTTAAAAAACTCTTAAAATACAAGTTTATATTATTATAAATATCATTAATACATGGATACTACTATTATACTATTTAACAGAACAATAATTGAAACTTTAATAACAAATAAAATACTAACTCATTTATATCATCTAAACAAAATAAAGTTGAAGTACCTCATTAATTTCTCCAGGAAGTACTTTTGCTATAATTCTCAAACCTTCATTTGAATACTGCTTCTTTTCGTTACATCTCAGATGCGCCATTTTCCTTAATGTGGTTGCCAAATCATTACCATCAAAGCTATACAATATGTAATGATAAAATGAAGTTATTAAAAAATAGCATTCCTAAGTTATTTATATACAAATTAAGATTATTCTATTGGAGAACCAATTTCTTCCAGCATCCGAAAGAAAATGTAGCAATTTCTAAGTTTCAGACATTAAGATTAATTTCTAAAGATAGAGGCTTTAAGTGGCTAGGATGTATGTTAATTTGAGAATTGTAAATTTCTTATAAAATATTTTAAAGTATTGGATGAAATTATTTTGTTTATGGTTCAAGGGAAATTAAGTTAGCTCAAGTTTCAGTTTAGGACTAAGAGAAATTTCTTAGTGGTTGTATGTTGTTTTAGAACACTGGCTATATTTAGAGGTTATAAAACTACCATTTTTAACAACTAATGCTGATGCTATAATATGAAAGCAACTTTAAATTAAATCTAAAAACATAAAAAATCTAAAGTGAATGTGTTATCCGAAACAAACTTATCAAAGAAAGGATCTTTCTCTGAATAAGCCAATCAATTAAAAATAAATAGTTTTTTAAATCACTTCTGCTTAACTTCATCCAGGAACCTTAAATTGCTTCAATCAAAAATCCTAATGGTTTTCTCGATTTTTCATACCCTAGTACCAACTTAATAAATAATTCTACTCAAGCAACATTAATTTTTTATAATCCACATTTTAGATTGTAATATAGTATTATTATTTTCTTATAAAACTAACAACTATAATTAAGATTAATATATATTCATATAAGTCATAATTTACAAGAAAAAGTATGTATTCACAGAGCTAATGGTAAAAATAATGGTATCTCATTATGCTCCCCAGTTTCACTGAGGTAAGGAGAAAGCTCTGCTGCCGCTACTCCAAAAGGCCTTCTTCGCTTGCTCCTTCTCCCTTTTTTGAATGGTCCATTCCTTCTAGTTTCATCACTTGTGTCCAATGATTTATTATTTTCAAATTCATTCTTCTCACTTTTACCTGTCTTGATCAAATGACAAACTAAGTACAACTGCTCCCTTCTCATATCCTCTGGAACAAGATCCTGTTTAGAAAAGACACAACCTTGAGAAAATTACAAAAATCAAATATTGAAAATGAGTGGAGAGAAAAATTTTCAAATTTTTTATAAGTGTTTTAACATGTTTTTGAGGATTAAATTATACTTGTTTCATAAAATAAAAATTCTCATATAGAATTGTAAACAATTCTATATGAGAATATTGCATTGATTCTTTTTGTGGATTCATATTTTAACTTCATGGATAATCTATAATATTTCTTAGCCAAAATACCATTTTGAATGAATAAAGGATAAGCTTAGAAGATCATGTAGCAATGTAGCTAATGGGAACTTTTAAATTGATAAATACAATGAGTATGCTATTTTCATTTTCAATTTCAATACGTTTTGTATAATACATTGTAAAAAAACTTTCATTTCAAGCTATTGGTGCCAGATAAATGTGTATCAGTTTATTTTATAACTTACTTTGAATAATACTCTGGGTTTAGTTTTCTCATTTCCTGATAACAATTCATCTCTTTTGAATAAGTATACAAAATTTTCAGTCACTGACATCTCTTCTTTGGCATCATATAAAAATAAAATAAATTCCATCTCTTCTTCAATGTTTAAATCATACTCCTCAATAGAAACATAAAATGAATGAAAGTATGAGGACATTTCTATCACACCATCCCTAGAGAATCCATTCTGCAACGGATATATATATATTTTTTTTATAAATATTTGCCATATTGATTAAACCAAGAAAAGCATATCATTTTTGTTGAAAGGAAAATGCTTCCTTTACTAGTTCTTAAAAATTCAATTTTCTAATAATAAATCATTCTTTTTTCAGAAATAAACTTCATCCTTGGATATTTATAATCAATTATCCATTTAAAAAATTTCATTGAGATAAAATTCTTCCAATTTATACTCTATAAAATTAAATTATACAAGACATATATGTAATTTTTATTAAAAGCATTCAATATTATTTAAACCATAATTTTAAAAAATAACTCAAATTATATGGATAATATGGAAATCATTCTTCAATAATATGATTCAACTTACAATAGATTTTTCAGTCCTTTCAATAAGTTTCAAATGTTTTTTAAACAACTTCATAATTGGAGTGCTTTTGGGATCAAGAATGTCTCCATTTTCATCTCTAGCCACTATATCCATACCAAGCAACCTCAATATAAAAACAGAAAATTATTTAATAAATATGTATATATGTATAAGATGCAAGTGTTTATTACTAACATGTATGCCATAATTCACATGCTTTACTTGGATAGTTATAAAGATGAATTCAAGAAAAATTCTTATGATTAATCTTTGGCTTTGGGTTATATGATTTTTTTTTGATAATAGTGAATTTACAAATAAAATTAGACACTAGAGACAAGATTTAATGATAATCTTTCAAAGATTGACTGATTGTTAATTCTTGTTTTAATTTATTTAAGATCAAATAAAACCTTCTAATTCATACTTACTTATTACCATCATCCATCAAAGAAATTAATGTTTGTTTGACTTCCAGTAGGTAGTGCTTTGATAGCAATCCTGAAAGCATCTTACTCCGGAAGAAAATAAGATCCTCAATCATCATCCTAATTTTCAGAAAACTGGTGTCATGTTCCTGAAGAAAGAATATTTTAAATATAAGAATTAATGAAAAGTATTGTGATAGTACCACTATGATAGAACTATCTATGGATAATATACCATCTAATAATTATACTGAAAATGATGACGCACCATGTATATTTTTTTCCAGATCTTCCCCCATTCTCTTATAGATGATGTAACTTCTTGTATGAAATCAAGATCTCCTCTGTCGGTTATGCTATTTTAATGGAAAAAAAATGAAATTCTAACATGAAAATATATTTTCAGTTTTCTTTGAGGATATTTTTGGCAGAGTAAAAGGATTGTTTATTTTTATAATTGATGTATTAAATATACATGACATGAAAACCATATTTCCAAATATATTAAATTCCTATTAAGCAAAGTATTTAAAATTAAATTCTGTTAATAATATATAATAATACATGGAAATGATAGTCTGAATATGTAAAATAAAGTTTTAGATGTTCTGGAATCTAATTTCTACAGCTATATTTGTGATTATTTTAGATAGGAAATTAATTCCATTGCCCATCTATTTGCTCATATTTATTGCTTCAATACCTCATTTTCACATTTTTACTTAAATATAGTAATATAAGTAACTTTATTATATATTCACTGAAGATACTATTACTTGAATTAGTGGGAATAGTTCTATTATCAACAACTTTTTTTATATTTTAGAGAAAAATATAAATATATGAGATTTCATCAAGGGTAGATATCTCAAGAGACATTTCCCCTTCAAATGAGCAATTATCTACCAATCTTAGTTGTCTTCCTTATGGGTAATATTCTTTTCTAAGAATTTGATATTATTATTATTATTAAAGTTTAACCTTACCCGACTTTAGGATTGGAAGTTTTGCAGCAAATGAAAGATTTTGGAAATATTCCGATGTGGTTAATTTTTGTTGAGGTATGCCCTAAATACCAATCGCCGTTTTTTTGCAAGATGACCACTTTCTCACCAAGAGTTAACCTTAATCGGTATGGAGCATCAGATTCAAAATTATGGATTACTGAAACATAAAAATGATTAAGAAATTTATGACAGAAAAACGGGCTAATGTCTCATTTTTTAAAACAAAATGCTGCAAACAAAACGGCCAATTCAAGCGAATATTTCCATCAGACTTGGTATATATATTTATATATATATAAATATTGATGGGAATATTCAGGAAAATAATTGGTATTTCTATCAAATGTATAGAGAGGGAATTATCTCGAAAACTATTCTTACGAGAAACTGCACTGTATAAAAATATTTGGCATCTGAATGAGAGTAAAGATCATTAGGAATAAATTTCTTTTCTATTGTCAGATGCTTCAATTAATAATGATGATAAATGACAATATACATAGTTTGAATTAAGTCAAACTCAATAGTTAAGGGAATAAAGGGTCTTAGATATTTTAAATGTACAAGATTGAATTTCTTTATAAACGCATAAACGTGGGAACTCAAAACTTGCTCCTAAAGCCTTAATAGGGGCAGTAAGTCCTGAAACTAAGCAATTTAAGTAAACATTGAAACAGAGCTTGCATGCAGGTAATAATTCAGTATCTGCCCTTCAAAGTTTTCACGGCTAAGGTTCGATTGGACCAAATGTAAATAAAAAACTTGCCGCGGTTTTTAAACCCCGAGAGAACGGACAACAATAGATCTAAATGCAGAAAATATGAATTAAACATATAATGCTACTACATCAAATACGATTAATAAGATAAACAAATCAAAATTACGTTCTGTAAAATAATTCAGCAAGAGAGGCAGAAGTATGATTTTGTTTGGTTAGAGTAATTATCATTTGCTAAAATTTGATGTTAAAAACCTATAATACAAGGATATCATCCCTTCTTTTATTCAAATTCACAAAATAAAATTTTTATTTTTTTACTTTTTTTTGACTTTTTATTTATGTAGATTAGCTAATACTGTATCACTAGCTAATTTTCTCAGCGTGACTTCTCATTGTTTCTCAGAATTGGGGCGTATAACGCTGCAAAATAAAGGAGTGACTAATATAAATTGAATGAATTTTCCTACCAATTCCTTGCTTTTCATCTTCTTCAACCGGTTGCCAACGATCCATCTCTAAGAAGACACTGAAAAATGATCTTACATGCTGATACTTAATTTCCGTTAGCCCATCTTGCTTACGTTTCTTCTTTCGAAGCACTGCCCTCTCCTTGGTGCAAAGTATCACTCCAGGTTTGTCACAGTATGATCGCTAGATTAGTTATCTTTCGCGTCACTATCTACCTCCTTCGTCCACACCCCAAAGAGCTTATAATCGTGCTTCTCTTCATTCTGTTCTGTTCACTTAGCAGGCGTAAATCGAGTCAAATATAGCGATAACCTCGAGTTTCGACAATTTCTTTTCGAGTAGAATAAACAACTAAGGCATTTTTAGGAATACTAAGTATTGTGATTTAGATCTCAAAGTTATATTAATGTTAGTGTATTATAAGTGTAATTTGAAGAACGCACGACTATCGGACATATTCCGCTTAGCAGGAGTTTTCGACACATCGGTGCGTCGCTACTTTTTACTGGTTTTGAATCATTGATGCTGAGGTCCTTGAATTTTGGATAGTAAATATGTATTTCATATTTTTTGCTAAAAGTGAATTCTTATTTGAAGATTATAATCAATATTTTTATTAACTATTAATGAAGATACGATAGTGCGGTGTATTGAAAGGGTACCGAGGGTTATACCGAGAATTGTGATTTACAACTTCGTTCGCAAAAATGCACAATATCATTGAAAAAAGACCTATAAATAATCATATAGAACTTAAACCATAGTATTAAAAAAATTTTCCAATCTTTACACGAAAATATTAATAAAGGTCCTTATGATTAACTTGTTCGTGTGCGTCATTGGATTCCTAAATCACCGTTCTGAAAAACCATGATTGTCGGATTTAATGGCAGCTTTTACGAAACAATGTGTGCCATGGTGATCAATCTGTCCTTCGCATAGGCTAATTGCTCAAACACGGAAGCAAGTTTAACAGAGGTGACGCAACTAGGATTAAAATCGTTAATCATATAAATTATTTTAACAGGCCATCCTCAGACCACTTGAATACAAGTGGTTGTCTTCTCTCAAGGCGCTCGGGCTCAAAAGTTGTGAGCAAGAACGCATTTAATGCTCATCATACATCTCTGGAACGAACATTGTATTTAATTTTCGAAAAATTACGTTTATTTTCTCCTGTTACAGAAGTAGTAGTTTCCAGATTTATACATACAATGATATATATTACATACTATAATACATATATTGTGGAAATGTAACCTTTAATTAGATAATTCTGGTATAAGGTTTTATACGTCGGTATAACAGAAAAATTACTGGTGGACATTCATCATCAGACCTAAAACGAAACTGAAGACGAGGGTAAGAGGAGCAGATGGAAGCTGAGATAAAAAAATTTATGCTGCTGCAAAAGTTCAAGATATGTTTAAATTGCATAATCACGAATTCTACTTTTGTGATATTTGTGACTATTTGACTTGTGATAATAATCATTATATTTTATTATTATCGTATTTTATTTATTGTACTATTGATTTTTTGTCTCCTAATATAGGCCCTTTTCTCGTAAAATAAATAAACGATTCATTGCCGCCAAAGTATAATAAGGATATGATAGTTGGTGCGCATAATTTTCAATTGAGTATATAGTATATAAACATAAATAATAGTTTATTTAAGATACTCCGTTTTTTCCTTATTTCGACCAAAAAGTAATATTCGATACGTTAACTGAAACTACAAAATAAAAATTTCCACTGCAGGAGGTCTACTCAGCTGGAGGTTTTCCTTTGAACCGGAGTTCCGCCGCCTCTAGTAGACTGATGTGCGAGATAAAGCAGACCCGTATAATTGCCTATAACTGTACTTAAAATCATTCTTCTACCGATTAGGATTGTGAATCAAATGTGCTAAACTTTTGTCCAAACTTAGCTTCATTCAATCCATGGTTAGAATTCATTGATAGATACGGTATTATCAATCCGGTGAATTTTAATTTAATTTTAAAATTAAAAGTATTTTCTTGAAATGAATGATACATTTATGATGAATGATAATGAACTGAAAGCACTCCTGAAATGTACTACGGAACCAATAGTTCCTAACTATCTCGTTTACTAAAGAAAAACTCACATTGAGAGAAAAATATTCACTCGTATTTTAAACCAACGTCGCAAATTATTTCCGATGGGAAGAACTGATGTTCTTGCAGTTTTCATTAAGCTCTGAAATATCCTACTCACGAGTAACCAGTTTCTGCATTCGATACAGCTAGCAGAGCGGGAAGAACAATTAGCTTCTACTCCCCTCTATGTACCCAAGCTATTAACAAATCCCCGATGAAGTAACACCATTCGACTAGTAAATGAGAGCACGACTTTCGTCTCGCAAGGTAGAATTCGAAATGATTGGTTTAAAACATTTGAGAGAAGATTAAATAAGTTGTATTTTACTAGCTTAGTTTGTAGTTCCTCGATCATGAACACTATCCATAATGAAGCTTCGCGCGAATTTTTAAAATAGTGAATTTGCTTAGCATAAGCGAGATGTATTGGGGATGATGATTAACTTGGGTATTCCTCAGTAAAACAAAAATATCCTAACAATAAATCCTTGTAAAATAATCAAATTCTGAAGCCTTGATAACTAACTTCCCAGGTAACTACGGAAACTGTATCTTCATCTGATAACTACCATTAAATGTATTGGTATTGGAAACTGAGCTAATTTTCGTGTCTTTAAAGCAAAACGCTCGTACAACGCAATACTAACAGGAATAAATTACATCAAATACTTTATTTTAGAGTCGATGAGTCCTCTGGAAAATTTTATCTGTTAATACGAACGATAGGATTTAGATAAAGAATGATCTCAATTTAAGAAAGCAAGATCAGATAAAATTAATTGGTTCAGCAAAATAGTAAAAAAATATCAATTTCTTTGGCATCGAAATTCAGAGATTCCATTACATGGATGAAAATTACATGATGGAAAATTTTTTTGAGAAAACCAATTTAATCTCTCATGAAATGGAAACGAAAAGAATACAAATGAAATTCTAACATTTCGTTATAATTTATATACGAACTGTATGTGATTCCAGTTATCATAATAAGTTTGGCTTTCTCCGATATAAACGAGGTCCAGTCTGAGATTACCAATAGCTATATCCTGTGGATACAAAATTACCATATCTTTGAAAATAACTGCTTTTGTTTGATAAATCTGGAATAGATTAGTTGTACTATTCAATTTCTAGGATGAACATGAATGGGTAAGCAGTACCAGATATGCATAGCACAAGAACTTTCTATTTACTAAACAATACCCGCTAAAGTCTGAATAATTTTTCTGGAGTCTTGGATACAAATAATTATCTATGGAGGATATACTTTCCACAGATTTTTAAAAGATTCAGGACTCATAAATTCATTGTTAAGGTAACTAAAATAGATGATTTTATCTTTGTGACGGTTCAATTCAGCATAGAGACAAATTTTGAAGTATATCAAAACAAACAAAACACAGATCAAAGTTTTATAAATGGTTGTTTATTTCCTATTAGTTTGACTGATTAATATTATCCTGAAATCGTGGTACAAAATATTACTCCTTTTGGGAATGAAGTTTATGTTAAATTTTGAAATATACATTTTATTTTATAAAATGAAGTACAATACAAGTAATGATTTCAATTTAAAATAATTGGAACTGGAAACTAAAAATATGTATTTAAAATGAAAATGAATAACAAATAAAAATATTACATTTTAAGTGAGGATTGATTAAAATTATAGCTATAAAAACAATTCTCATTACTGAATTACTAGGATAAAATTGTTAAAATTTAAAATAAAACGCTTTAAATGATTTTCTGATTTATTTATTACAACTGAAATAGTACATTTTTCTTTTAAATGAATCTCATACAGCATTATTTTCCCATGCAGCTGTAAAAGCCCTGTTTCTTATTTTCACCCAATCAAAATTATCGACAACACCTACTGAATACTTTTCAGACAGATTATTACGAAAATTTACCTGTATCATAAGCATAATATCCATAAGGCAATGCTTAAGCAAGTTTTAATACTTCCCTGATGCTTACATTTCAAAAATTGCTGCATTATAACTTTACTCATATAAAAATAGATAATGCAGTGGACATATCGCTTCCAATTTGGTCCCAAAACTAAAATCCAGCAAAAGACAATCAGTACACTTACAAGCAAAAACACTTAAGGAAAAAATTTATAACTTATTCACACATTCTTAATCTGGGCTGAGCATTCACTTTTATGAGAATTAACATAGAGATTAAATATTTAAACAACAGTTGGTATTTTATCATCAACACTAATCATATTACACAGATTTCATATATATATAGATAATATTTATGATATATACGACCAGATTTTTAATTAACTCTAATGATCATAAACAATAATTTATTTGAAATAAAACTTTTAACTTTTCCGAAGACATTCTTTGGCAATGAGAAGCCCTAATTATTTATTAATAATCACAAAGCAAGCACATACATTCTGCAATATTCTGGATTAACAAGGTAATTCAGCAAGTATTCATCTATTTAGGGCTTCTATTACTTTTGGTTCATCGACTGGTATATGCAGATGATGTACTTAAATCATACTAATTTGTACCTCTTCTCATTCATTCCTAACAGCAATGCAACATGCAATACAAATGCTTACTTTGTCAATAAAGAATATAATTTGAAGCTTCCTCTTGATATGAAATGAGAACTTTTCATAGGTGATAATACAAATAATTGGCACTTTTTTATTGTCATAGGCACCAGAATTCAAGTCATGCATCAAATATCAAAAAATGATGATGTGCGCAAACAATGCAGAGCTTTCCAACCAATACTATCTCTGCTAACTTTGTGCCAAGAATTTTTAGCATTTATACATTAAAATATTAAATATCTAGGGCTATATATGTAACATAATGAGGTACAATGTACACGACCTAGAATTTAAGGACTAGTTGCATAGACTGGGTATAAAAATCTAAAACCTGTTGCAATTAAATTAAAACTATTACACCACAGCCACATTTGTACATCATAATGTTCCTCGGTATTCAAATGATTTTTCTCTGTAAGCTCCCCATGCATGGGAAATATACCGATAAAAATCAGAGTTAAATTCAATACACAAATAGTGTAAATAAAACATCATCACTAAAGGTAATCAAAACTTCTCTCATTATTAATACCATGGCTTGTATTAAAACTTTAAATACCATGTCAATACTTATTTTAAAATATTTCTATCATAAAATAAATTGTTTTTAAAGCACCTAAACTGGCCGGTCTTTAGTTCGAGTTTGATTCAATAAGCTTGTTTCAGAAATCATATAAAAATGGTGCCAATGGATAATGTATAAAAGAGCACGCTTTGTATTATGCATTAAATTGCACAAAAGCTATCAAATTTTTCTTGGCTTACTTTCCTATGATATGATATTTTTCTTTTTGTCTCCCACATATAAAATTACAATAGAAAGATCAAAGTTGAAAATTATTTGGCACCACTACGCTTGAAAGACAATAAAATTAGCCCCATGCAATTGCTTAATAACCTTCTAGAAATTTGACAAGGTAATAAATTATTGAAATTGATGAAAAGGACAAAGAAACAACAGTAGCAACTGATAAATCATTTGCCATCAACAAAATAACAAAATAAGATATAAATATGATCAAAAACAAATAAAATCTCACAGTAATACAGAAGATTATTCCTTTAAAATTATTTCGGGTATAATGGTGACTAAGCAAAGTTATCTTTGAAATAGAGAGCCTTACTTGCTACACATATTTACATTTTCTATACTGCTTTGTAAAATTCATTTATACAAATTTTTTTACAAACGCAAAATATATTGCTATCCTGGAAGTATTTGAAGGTCACATAAGATAATGCTGATGTTGGATTGGAAGTCTTCATGAAAGGAAATAAATCAGTCAAACCTCTCGGTGGGAGGTCTTAAGGGAGGTCGTTTTGGAGGTGGTGTAGGAGGGGGTCCGTCTTCATCAACTGGCTCTGGCACTGGTGGCTAAATAATTAATACAATGTTATATTTACAATGACATATTTATGTATCAATAATAACTACATCAAACGAAACAACTTTACAAGGCATAAACTCAATTCTCTTCATAAGGAATAGTATTGAATATGAATAATAATTTTCATTTTAGACTTTGGATGTGGGCATCTGTCAGTTGTTAAGTTCCTAACCGTAATTATCCTAATAAGTTATTTGTGAGGACAATGTTAAATAATAATTAAGAAAGACTATTGTAATATGTATGAGATACTGGCAATATGCATAGTAGCATGATTATATTTCTTTTTGTATGTTGATATTGTGCCTAGTACTCTCGACCAATGAATCAAAACATATTGTTAAAGTGGAATCACTGAACTACAAAAAAGTTTCTTTCTGGACTATAATCATGCTTTTAAAAAACAAAAACGCTGCCTACAAGTTATAATTAACAGTGTTTAAATAAAAGCTAAGCAAGTATGAGTTTTTTGTCAACAAGTAAAGAAACAATGCATTTGAAAAAATAACTACAGAAATTTAATGTTTTATAAGCTTTTGCTAAATACATAATGATTCTCTAAATTACCTTATTTCTAACTCTTAGGTTAGCAGGCACACCAATTGCTCTGGGAATCTGAGGTGAAGGATCATCGGGTAAATTGCAATAGTCTGCTTCTCTTGCTTTGACAGGCAAAGGAGGAGGAATTCCAGCATCTTCTTCACTAGCAGTGGAGTCAGTGGTAGCTGAAGTAAAATTATTCATCTCCATAAATATTTACTTCCATCAATAAACATTCAATACTAAATTTATGATGCAAATACTGTATTGAAATGATATATTCCAAACTAAAACACATTAGCCCTACAAATATTGATATTAATTGTAAATTAATTCTTTTCTGATTAAAATAAAACTAACTTTCATTGCTGAACCTTGGAATTCTATTCAGGATTCAAATGAAAAATACTTAAATAAAAGGAATCTTACTCCTTAGAAAAAAATAGCTGAGACAGTATTAATTTGCACAAGTATTCTTAGAACCACTTCAGTATTTTACAACTGACTGGATTGAGGTAAAGTAATACTTGCATAAAAAATAACAAAAAAGCTTTCTCAATCTCAATTATTTTAGCAGAACCTCATTTCATCACTTTTATACCATACTGAGTGATCATAAAATCATGAACAAAATAATTATTTAATGAAAAATGCATCTCTCAATAGGTAAATACTTAACAAGAATGATATCTATATATGATGAATGGACAATATCAGTTTGTGGTTTTGTATTATACATATATATCTACATATATATAAATTCTGTTTGGTGTGTGTCCGGTGTTCTCATAAGAAATACATGTATATTTAGATTTTATCACTTGCATGCTTCCTTTCTTTTGCAAAATTAAATTAGAAATAAACAACGTATGGATTTGAAAGTAACACCAAAAGAAGGAGAATTGAATACATTTTCTTATTTTGGTCATGAAATATAGTTTACGATCAGAAATTACGAGACTTTTGCTAAATTAGATGATAATTTTGCTGAATTTTGAGGCTGTAAACAAACTATTTCTTAGGTACCACTTGTGCGATTGTTGAATTTTCTCATAAGAACACATTGAGAATTTATTCCAGCATTCAAATGATTTTTTTTATAGCAACGTAAATATTTATGCATATTATTGTGGAGTGAACAACAAGTATTGAATTTTTAATATTTTATGTATTTTATTTTATACTTCTTATTTTTCTTTTCTCTTTCAAATGTGTTTAAAATGTACCATGAAATCTCCAAAACTTACCAATAGAATCTCTATTGCTACTGTTTCCATTATATCTAATAGGTGAGGTTGTGCCAAGGATTGGACTTGCATCCTCATTATTAAATGACAAGTTGATCTTTGATGTTTGGAACTGACCACTTGATGGCCTACTCAGTCTTCTTTCGCGTTCAACTTCAGATCTCAAGGGCCTTTTAGGAGTAAGCTAAAAACAAATATAATGATAATTATTAGGGAATTTCATTACCTAATGCAACACAAATGTGCTTTAAAACTAACTCAATGATATTTACAATCAACTATTTTAATTCTATAGAATTTAACACTAAAATTTGCAAACTATGCAAAAAACACTTCTATTCATAATTCAAGTTCTTAAAGATGATCTAAGTTTTGTAGTACAGCACCACCTTTATTCATCATTATCCTTTGTCCCCTTCTTCTCTTTGATTATACTCTCTATGTTATTCGTTCTCTGACTACCTGATGATGAATGAATCTATGGCTATGAATCAAAGCCTTAATCATCAATAAAAAGGGGAGGAGCTACCGCAAAGTTAAGGATAAAAAATTGGATTTTGCAATTATGTTGTTTAAAAAAAACTATACTGATAAAATTTATTCAAATAACAAAAATCTAGAATTCAAGTAATCAAGAATTTTAATTTTTCATTAGAGCTGATTCTTTATTTTTTCAAATAATATTTATCTTGTTTTTTGAGCTCACAGTTATTCTTGGTAAACCATTATAAAATATAGTTCAATGCATCTATGATTAATCGAACTAAGAGGCAAGATGCACTTTTTAGAGATGTTCTGGTATAAAAATAGATCTTTATTTTGAAAACTTGTGATATGAAAAGAAAGTGAACTCATACTACTTCAATAGCATTGAGTACAATAAAGAACATGAATTACATTATTATGTGATAAAACATGATTCAACTCAGGAGAGTTTCATCTTCTGACATGTATATCTTTGATATGTATAAATGAGTTAGGAATATCCTTGATGTATTTTTCAATTCTGATTAAATAAATTCTCAAATGGCTTCATATCTAGGACTCCATTTTCAATCATATATTAAATTGGCAACTAATTAAATTAGTTTATTTAATCTTACCTCTTGTCTCAATTCAAATATCGTTGGTGGAGAACCATCAGGAAGACTTTCAATACCAGACCAAGAATTATTGAAGTTGGGAGCCACTGGGGTGGCCATTGGACTGGTTACAGGGGAGGCCGCAGTAGTGTACCACTGACTATTACTACCAGGGCTTAGACCACCACTTGAAGAGAGTTGTGCACTCATTGCCTTTCGTGAAGATGACCTCATACTTCCTCCTTTATGCTTGTCTCTTTTACCACTTCCTTTACTAGGTGTTAATGTGTTTGAATTCCCAGGTCCACTTCCCCCTCCCACTGCATGACGGATGAATATATTGGAACGGGTTGATGAAGACTTTTGACATATGGTATTCCTGCAGGATTTCAATCAAAGAGTAAGCAAACATCTAGCAAATAAATGAGTGAGTGAAGAAATGTAACAATTGTTTTGTATTGAATTGAAAAAAACAATTGAAATGTAACAGCTAATTAAATGTGGCTTTAAGGAGAAAATAGTTTAAACATCATAAAATTCATTAAAAGAAAGTACTTAATTGAACGTGAGCTTACATAAAATATGTAAATTTAAATTTAAAGATATTTTAATAAACAATAATCATAGAATTTTACTGATATAATATCAAAGCTTGAAGGTGGTGATTGACAAATCAAAATTATTGAGTTTGTTATTTATTTATGTACAGAATTTTATATCAACCATAAATTTTCAAACAGAAGTTAAACAATGAATATTGATAACTGAAAATGCACAATCGTTCTGCCACAAAAGTCTAACAATAAAAGCAATAATTTACAACAGTAATTTAAATATTACATTTAAATCAAAATTCTTAACAATTGCATGCACAAACCAATATATACATTCATATACATTGAAATAAATGCAAATAAAAGAAACTTAGCAGATCTCCATACTAAAGGAATTCAATTTATGAGCAGTTTGGGTAAAATTCCATCATCAATATTTTCAATACTGTTGAGAGAACACAAATTTTATTTTGTGAATTAAAAAAATTTCTTTTAATCATATTCAAAACATCTTTCCAGAAGGCTTGGACAAACATAATAGATTCTACTTAATAAAAATTTAATAGCTATACATAGTATAAAATATACCTATTAATACAGCCTTTTTAATAAAGAGTGAAGGAGGAATACCATGCAATAGTTACTTCAGTTAGTTGATATTCTACACGAAGGAAAAGATGAAAATAAAATATTTAATAAATACATACAAGGAACCAATCTTTCAAATTTCATGATTGTGGTATGATTTTTTTTGATAATCAGTATAACTTGATTGTATGAACTGGGAAAATTTTTTGCGAAAAATGTTTTTTAATACGTAAATCCTCATTAAATTTCAAAATTTGTGTTCAAGTTAATCTCTATTTAGTATGCTAAATTAGGATCTTGCATAATTATTACTTAAAAATTATGACTTGTCTTTAATTTCCTTTTTCACATTTAAATGATTTTAAATCTAAGAGGAGTAAAATTATTGCATTGCAAAGGTTCAAGTAAGTTGTATGTGGAGGACAAAAGAAGATATGCAATAAAAAAGCTATTTAAAGAAAGCAATTCAATTAAAAGTAAAAGCTGCAAATAACTCTAAAATCAAATTAACTTTCACTTCATAGAATATAAATAATTTTATTGATTCCAAAATTATGAACGCAATACTGTACTTCAAACTAATTCCAAATAGAGCTACAAAGATTGGAGATGTAAATATTCTTATACATTAATGAAGCTATCATAAATAATTTAGGGAAAATTAAATTAAATATTTTCATGCATATCAGCCTAAAGATCAGAAGATGAAAACAAATTTAAGCAAAATAAGAACTCAAAAGGATCATCAAGAGAACAAAAGTTGAAAATGCTTCTTCATAAAAAATTTTCCTAAATATTTAAGCAGTGGAATTTTAAACTCAAATTTAAGCATGATGTGATTAAAAAAGTGAAAAAGTAAATTATTGTATGAGACGAACATCAAGAAGCCTTGAAAATGCAAATAATTACCACTTGACAAATCAGGAGTGGTGATTTGCCATATTTCTTCAGCAGCACAGGGAAAAGAACAAAAATAATGAATTTTTGCATCATAATATGATGAGTTATGAATAAAAACAACACACATATTGTGATAACTCTTATTAATAACTATTATTAAATAAAATTTCTCTCAGAATGTTGAATAAATGTAAAAATATAATCTTAGTAAAACAGAGTCGTTTCTAATTTAAGTAAAAAAGGAGAGGTAGCCCAAGTACACTATAAGAGAGGGCTTTATAAAGAGTATGTATCAAGAAACTTTCCTTGCTGTGATGAGGAGAAAAAATTTTTTAAGTGTTCCAGAAAAATGACATACCCTTACCACAAACAGCTTACAATGTCACTGACTGACAAGGAAACTTATAAATGATTTTGGAAATTCAAACACAAAACATGGATGGACGAGCTTTACAGTGCCTATAAAAATCTATCGCATTAATTCTTCTGAAATAATATTAGCATCAACTTTTGAGAGGATAATCATTATAAACTTCTGAAAAGTATTTCACCATAACAAAAAAATTAAAGGCATCATCCAAATGGTAAAATAAGTTACATATTACATCATGGGTGCTTGCAAGCTTGAAGTCCCCTGAAATCTTTTCATATAATTGCTATTCCTGTAGAAGTATGGATATAGGCACTATTTAATGATTAGAGATTAGGGTACTTAAATACTTTGAGATTCTTTCAAATTTTATCTTTTTATAAAGTGACTGAATGTTTTAAGTCCTACAAAGGGCCACATCATATATTGAAACGTAAAATGAAAATATCACTAACTTTCCTTAGACTAGCATATGACAACAGGTTAGCTATAGTATGCAAGTCTAAGAAGTTAAAAATTTTAATTTCATCTGAGCAGTTTAAAACGATATAATAAAATTCAGCTTAAGTCAATGAATTGGAGATACAGTAACTTTAAACTAAGACATACAAGTGACATTGCTGCCTGAAAATCATTCAATGAAGTATTAAATTTGCAGTAAGAGCAATTTTAAAGTTCAATGATGTAAGATATGTGCCTCGCTCAGATAATTTTAGAAAATAAAAATGTAAGATCATGTATCAATACATGTTAACGACAGTTTGAATTACATATTTACTCACATTTAATTCCTGTCCAAAGATATAACTCACTGTAACAGAATATTAAGCATCTAATGATCAAAATTAATGATTGAAGCAGTCACAGATATGCATATTGTAGCGACATGAAAATAAATCCGTAAAATCCTTGTCCTCAGATAACATAAGCGATGTAATTGCAATTGACAGAATATATTCCAAGGTCCCACCAAATAGCCCAATTGATATATCAATGGAAGGTGTGTCAATCCCTTACCTCACCCCACTGACTGCACTGTTGCTGTTGTTAAGGGCGACGTTGTTGCTGTTGAGATTTGAGAAGCTCTGCGAGAAGGTGAAGTTTGCTAGATTTTTTAGATTGGCAACTTGTGATCTGGTTAAACTGGAAACTCGAGACCTACTGCCACTGGGCATCATGCAAAAAGAGACAGTTCCAGTAATAACAGGTGCACAGATAAGTGGAGAATAGGAAACATTAGTCTCCAAAGGAGGGATCATGCAAAAGAAACATGATTACACTATATCAACAGAAGAAGAAATAATCATAGCCACATAGAATTATAGTTATATAAATATGGCAACAAGCTGGACGACCTAAATTAATACAATTCGTAAGAAACCTGAGAAATCATAATGAAGCTACATCAAGATTTATAACATAGACTTCAGAATAATGAAGATATTTCCCAAGCAAATCACAACCAAAGTGCTTTTTGGATAGTAAGAACATCAAATATACCATACCTTCCAAAACAGTGATGAAATTTATCTCCAAAATCCTTTTAGCAATAGTTAAAAAAATACAACCACATAAAATGACTTCAATTGTTTTTAGATAAATAGATACAATTGTGGGTTTTGCACTTCAATATCAAAGACAGATTTATGTAAAGATTGATGAAAACGAACATGAAACTAACTAAATAAAATTTTTTTAAAGCTTCTATTTTTAAACTGAGAAAATATAATGATATTCATTTTTGGAATTGACCAACTGCATTTAAAGCTTAAGAATAATTAATAATTAAATAAAAATAAATTAAAAATTTTAAGCCCACATTCTTTATATGTCACATTAATTTTTTTAAATAGTAAAGATTCACAATTTGATGGTGGATTATTAACATAAGTTTTTATCAAAGAAATAAACCTACTAAAATCAGTAGCAACAAATCAATCCAGGATAGTAACTTATAATTCAAATGGAGATAATGACTGAGAACTTAAGAAAAAAATATGTCAATAGTCTGTATGTTCACTTTTTCATAGATAAACTGTGCAACTATTGCTTTCTTTAAAAACAACCTAATAATTTCAATTCTAACTTTCATCAGATAGAAAGAAATCCTACATTTTTCACCATTCTTAATAATAGCTAAGAAACTTAGATCATGTCAATCCTTGACATGGAGAATATTAAAAATGTGACATAATATATAGAAGAATTTTTTCCTTATTTATATTCGGATTCTAATTTCATAGCTCTATTTATTATGAGACTCTTTGTCCCAGAAGGTTGGTAATTAAATACTATAATCACAATTCCTTTAAATTCTTTCCAAAATTAATAGTTCAGGACAAAATTTTCAAGATGACTGACAAATGAGAAAATTAGCAACTAATCTTACCACTAAAACTTACCAAGAAATATTAATGAATTTTTACTGCCAAAATAGAAGACGAAAGACATTTGCTTTAGCAATATTGTTACAACATGCAATGGCTATTGTTGGCAAAAAATCAAATTATCATGCACACCATCACCATTAAAACGACACAAATACATATTTCCTACAACCAATTATTAGGAGAAAGCAATTAGATTAAAAAATAAACCTTACCAATCATGAAAAGTCTTTACTATGATGATCGTCATATTTTTGTCCACAAATTATACACATTGACACAAATTATCATTAACAAGGAAAACACATTTACATAATACTTTTATTAAAAACCACTCCTGAAAAAGAATTTGAAATCCTCACGGTATGCTCACAGTTGTGCATTAAAAGGCATTAAAGCAAGGTCAACTTTAAGTTTCTCAGAGTAGATATATTTAATTTGGGTGAACATGAGATGGCAGTTTGACTTTTACAGAACGCACATAAAAGTCTGCAGATTTTAATGTCTTTTAATCTTCTTTTTTCTACTGCAGGTAATAATACAAGTATGAACATTGATTTTTCATGTACCATCTTCAGAAGCATCGCATTCATGAGAGAAACCACAACAAAATACTAAATAAAGCAATGAAAATATGATTTACATTCATAATAAAGTATGTTTCAATACATAATTGTATTGAATCTTGGTGCAATAGATGCTTATGTTGGTTTCATTATTTGAGATTCACGTAATGCAATAAATCCACAAAAGTTAAATAATCACCAAAATATGGCTTTAGGAGGCTCATTAGAAGGAACTTTTTCAGCTTCAACTTCTTCTCAAACTATAACTCAAAACTTCTTATCAAAAATGAAAAGTCTTTTCACTTTTCCTACTATATAGCAACTATCAACAATTTTTTGCAACCATGGGCAATATTTTTCAAAGAAATAAAATTACTCAGTTTACTTTTCTCATATAATTAATATCATTCATTTTTTAGTCTCACCAAAACAAATTTAATAATCTTTCAACACACTTTTGTTGAGGTCTCATTTTTTAAGCAATATTAAATGTATAAAATTATCATGAAAGAATATTATTTCATTTTCAGTATCCTTACAGATGATGCTAAGATGGAGGTTTTCTAATGTTAAAATACAAATAAACAGGTTGGAGGATTATATACAGAAGGGTTCTCACTAAATCTTATATCACTAATTATATAAACTAAGTAGTTATCTGAGATTATGGTTTACTTACAAGGATTTGAAGAAATTATTTTATAGAAAAGGCTTTGAGGAAAAACCTTAAATAACATACTTCCTTCAAGGGAAATTAGGATAAATTTAATTAGGATTATTTCATGTTCATACTAGAAAGCAAAATAATATTCACTCTAGAACAGCAGCAATGAATATGAACCATTATGTTTGCAAAACAGGTATTGGATGGGTGTTAATGCTGGAAAAAGTATACAGGTAACTCCACATTATGGAATGATAGATTGTTTTGATAATTCTAGCCAATGTTAAAGATTCTTTAACTATTTACAAAGATAATTTGAAAATAGAACTTTAAAAGCCCATTGAATATCATTTTTTACATATAAATACAATTAAATGCCGAGAAAATTAAATTGTGAGAATATATATTTCAGCTTGATCAAAAGATTAAGCTTTTTGATTTGGATGAGGTACTATTACCTCCTTTGAACTCATTGCTTTAAGGAGCCTAATAGTAACTCCAACTATGTTAACACTGGAGGCCTACATCGTTTTTAAGCCTGAGTAGACTTTACTTTTACCTCCTCAGTAAAGGCCCTAAGTTCGTAGGAGGTTATAGTACCTCACCTACACTGAAAGTTTTAAAAACTAGATTTCTAGGAAATTATTAATTAATTCTCATATGATGATGAGAATGATAATTAAAATTTTTCCTACTTCTGTTTAAATCTTTTTCTTAAATAATTAATAAAAGCTTATTCATGAGAATCTGTAATAAGACTGTAATGAGCTGTTCAAAATAATATTTAGGAAAAATGGTAGTATCAAATTTATGACAATAAGCTTCCCTTGATGAAATCGAAAGAATAATTCAGTCTTTGATCAATTTCAATTGAAACTTAATAATATCAATTTAGTGCTTCACTGATCACCTTTAATAATGATGATTTATTAGTAAATGGTAATGAGGAGTTTCCTGCATCAGACGTCACAAAATCCTGTTTTGTTAGCACAATGAGTAAACTCATAATTGCTTACATTTACATGGCAGCAATTTCATCATAAATATTTTAAAATCTCTCCTGACTCCATCTTATTATTTCCAGCCAAACTTCTCAGCGATATCCAAATACTGACAAGATGAACTAAGTGGCTTTTTGCACATTTTGGACAAAGACAGCGAAAGCTGAGCAACACCAGTAAGTAACTTATTACTTTGAGAGTTCCTATTTGAACCAAGAAAGAAATATACCAAAGAGGAAAGATAATTAAGAGTTTAAAGCTAAAGGAAAAGAAATAGAAAACATTCATGCAGATGGTCAAAATCTGATGAATGCTTATAATTTATCAATTTTTAAAAATGTACAATAACTGCAATGAATTTTTTCTTTAGACAAAAGAAATGTGATTTGAAATTTCAGAAAAGATAAAATACATGAGAGACTATATTTAAATAGAAATGTACTGAAACAACCAATATAATGGTACATAAGGACTCAGTTAATGATGTCAAAGTGAACTTAAGATTTTTTAACATCTTGAGGAATGAGATAATAAATTCTGAGGCATATTAGCAATTTCATGAGAAATTTAAAAGAGAGAAACAGAGAAAATGATGCTCAACCTCAGTCTATAAATGAGCAAGGTAATATTTCAGAGGGTCCTGAGTATATCTTAGGACTTTGAAACAATTTGGATAAATTATTATTTTAGTTGAAAATAGAAGAATTTTGAAAGTGAGATAGATTTTATGGAAATTATTCTAATGAGTTACTACTGAATCTCCAACAGATAATTCTGGAACAGAATAAAGGATATGATAATTTTTTTATAAAATTAAGTTTTTTGCCTCTGATACCTCTTGCAAGACTAATAAGATCCTTATAAAATTCTAGCTTGCATAAGAGATATACAAGAACCCAGAAATGAAGCTAATAAAGAGTTGACCTGGAAGTTAATTTCATACATAATTTACAGTAGTTCCAAAATTCCAAAATTAAACCTCAACCATACCTAATATGAAACACTGAGGATTGAATATCCACCATATTCTTTGGAACAGTAGTGAATGATAATCACATACATTCTCAAGGGTAATATGAATTATAATTATTTATCTTTGGGGATGCCCAAATTTCCCTCATATGTATATGATATTTTTAGGTATAAAATTACCTGAACTATTAAATACCTAAACAACACACGCATAATCTCCATGTATGTGATATATAATTTTGTAAAAATAATATATTTTACATTGGAAAACAGATATAATAGATAAAAATAGTTTATATATTGAGTTATATAAGTATATAAGTTCCTTGTTACACTAAATATAAATTAAATACAAAAAATATACTAATGAAAATGACCTCAGGGGAAATTCAGTTATATTCAAATGTGAACTCTTGGTTCAACAAATAAAAATTATGTATAATTTAAAAGATAAAATTACAAAATAGGTTATGTAATGAAAGAATAATATGCAAATAGCAAAAGAACAGTTTATGTTAACTACTTACTCATTTGATATGATGCTGGTTTCTGAAAGTCTACTAGTTTCAGTATTTGTTGAATTCCCACGAGAAAACTGCTTCCTCATTGTTACTGAAGATGGCGTGTCAAACTTCAAATCACATGTCTATAAACAAATAGATTGTTAATGGATGAGAAGGGAAAAACAAACCTTAACCAAGTATGGATCAGATAATGTCATATAATTATACAAACCCTTTTGCCATATTTGTGCTCTATACTAGCACGCCTTTCATTGAAGCACTGCTCAAGTCTCTGCTGTAATGGCTGCATAGCAGGTGAAGCACGTTGACCATGAAGTTGAATACCAAGCTCCAACAGGGGAATTTGCTCTGCTATCAAATTCTTTAATTTCTCAATAGAAGGAACATCATCTGGGTGCTCTGCCGCATATTCATTTGTAAAAAATGCCTAAAAGGAAAAGGAAAAAAATTAACCCCTAAAATTAATAACTTGACAAAATAAATTTTAACATAAATATTATAAAACATAATGCAGTCTGATATTACAATTTAAAAATATATATACAAATTATTGACTTTTTATACTATGATGAATTTTGTATTTTTTTCTAAAATACAGACCATTTAATATGACAAAAATAATTTACATACACGCTATAACCATAATCAATGTCTTTACTGAGTTAACAATTCAAAATTCAAAATTTCATCAAAACTTTGAAAACCTTGTATATTAATAATTATTAAAGATAGTTATATTCAAGATTAAAAAATTAAATTTTGAATTACTTTTTCATAATTGGCTACACCTCCCATTACAGCTGGATCTACAATTCCATTCAGCTTCATACTAAGGGGATTTAATGGCAAAGAAGGATCATTTCGAAGGGAGGTAATCATATCCCTGAGTTCTTTGGCAGTTGACTCCATAGTTTCAATAGCATTTTGAAGAGGGCTTATTTCGAAAGTATCAGCGGATGTTACAGGAAACCATCGCAATATTCCTGGTAAAGGATAAGATGTAACTAAAACTGTTCTGGCAAGCCATAATGAAGCAAACTCATTTTCTTCAGAAGTGTTTGTGGAAGATCCATCCACAAGTCCAGCATTTGAACGTCGTCCCTTGTTTGGATCTTTGCGACGAAATGGCCTGGAGTAGCGGAATTTCTGAACATCATTAACACGATGATATTTCAGAATTTGCTCAGAAACAGGTTTCCCTGAAAATCTCTTCCTCTCATCCATCACAGGATCAACCTTATTTATCTGTACATCTGGTTGAATTTGGTTAAGCATAACACAACACATGCTCGTAACAGATAATACACATCAAAAGCTATTTCAGATCAATAATAATTAAGCATATCACAAAAAGGTATTGTTATTAGATTGTTGATGGGTTTCAAATGACTATTCTGAATGATAATTACCTTAATATATTCAGACTTAATCTAAAGACGTTTTATAAAAAAAAATTATGGTGAGTTCTTTTGATTCTGTATAGAGATATTACAAGGTTATATTTACATGCATTCAGTAGCAAAATAAGTATATTTTAATTATTAATTATCAATACTTACTAAAATTAACTAAAACATAGAGCAAGTACATTAATTATATAAATTAAATTAATAAATGAAAGGATACATTGATGAGGGGATTCCATAATGTCTTCACCTGGCGGAGTCAATTTGTTCATCTGCTCTGCATTTGGCAAATTGTTGAGTGTGCGAGCACAGAAATCACTTAATCTCTCGTAAGCCTTCCCCCGATAAACAAATACCTGAGAAATTAATTTTTAAAAATGTATTACACTACCTTAACAATGTCATGATGTATTTTTTGTGTTCAAATAAATTCAAGTAAAGAAGTTTCCAAGTTAAGCAACAGAAAAAGTTACACTGGAAATTATTCATACCTTACATATTATAAGAAGATATTTTAATCCCTCTTATGAAAAATAACAATATGGATCTGGACAGATACCTTGTTTTATATTAAAACATAACTAGTTAAGTGATTAATCTTAATCATAAGTCTACATAACTAAGTAAGTTGAACTTACCTTATTCTGCAAAAAAGCAGGAAATCCTCGGCCATAATAAGCAACTCTGAAATACTCTGGTTCAGGTCTGATATGTTTCATTATTTTGTCATAAAACTGAGACATCTTTTGAAGCAGGACACTCAGTTGATTGTAGTCATAAGTCTCAATTTCATACTGCTTCACCAGCTCTTTACAAACATCCAAAGCACACTCCCACATCTAAAGAAAGACCATATCAGAAGGTTATATCAAAATTCAACAAAGAAGATACTAAACAAAATTCATTATTTTTTAAAAATACATAACCAAAAATAACTGAGCAATGAAATAGATTCACTGCCAATATACTTTTATTTACAAGCAGTTGATATAGTTATTTTATATATCAACTTAAATAATTCCTTTACATTAATTATTTATAATTAGACTCAGAATATAGTGAGTATTTATAGTAAGAACTGATATACAACAGATGGATTTTTATATATGAATGTTGAACCTTGATGAAAAACATTTTCATGGAATTTCCCTCCATTCAATGTAAAAACCTTTACATTAAAAATGCCTTAGTTTTGATTTTTGGAAATGCAATTTTCACACAAAAATTATGAACCAACACCAAAATTTACAGTTAAAGAGAAAATAATAACCATTAAGTAAACCTATTATAATAATACAGAACTATTTGTTTTGTACCAAGAAAGTTTAAATCATACTAACCTTTCCTTTATCAAAATAGTCAATGATGTCATAATAAAGGCTTTCCTTTAACTCCCTATGAGTTTGACAATTGGGATAACGATGTGATTTAAGGAGAGGAGGAAGAGGTGTGTCTGTCCAATTCAAAAGTTTGCTATGAAGTCTGAGGGTAAATGCAGCTTCTGTATAATTATCACACTCTATATGTAAATCACATAATTTATTTACATAACGAATATACATTTCCTTTCTATTTATCTCACTGTAGAAATCCTAAAAATTTAAATAATTCAATCAAACCAAAATTAAAATAAAGTAAATGAAATGTTGAATTAAATGATTATTCTAAACCATTGAATTATTGCAAAAATATATATCGATATTCCATACAGGACTTACCAACAAATTGACTGTGCAACTCATTCTATTCTCTTTGTTTTCATCATTTATTATAAATCTGTATTCTAGAAGTCTCTCCATCAGCCTTGTCACTGTCTTTACAAATTTAATTCCCTGAAAAGGAAGAAAGGCAATAACAGTCAATAAATTGATAAACATGTTAATTAAATGATAGGTAATTAAAGTTTCTGACATGCCTAGTTACGAAAAGAGAGTTTAGTGACAACTGACAACTTATAAAATAACTTATAAAAACTTATATAAACTTAATAAATAAATGACAACATATAAAATAACTTTTGAAAAAGCCTAAGAATTATTCCACTCACGTGAACTTTTTAAAGCAAAGTTTATCTTTATCCCTCTAGCATATTTCCATAAACTTTAAGCTATTAGATTAGATGAATTTGAAACTAATAAATTGATAATTATGTTGCAATAGCAATGATAGTGTATTTTTTAATGTAAATTCTAAGAAATTGCATAAAAAAACAAAACTAAATAGAAACTTCTTAATTCAAGAAATGAAGGTTTACCAAAACAAAGTTAACTATAAAAGTAAATTATTGAACATTTTTATACAAATGATTATATAAATATATTTAGAAATATAGAAGTGGTTACAAAAATGATCTTCATCAATTGTAAAGATTGTAAGAATTACCTGATCTTTCATCGTTGAATGGCTTTCACACAATGTGAGCATTATTTTATAAAATAAGTCTTTGTAGTGCTCATCTCCTCTGCCTCCTTCAACCAGAATATCCAACTTGGCTATCATCTCATTTTCAAACTGTAAAGAAATTTTTAAAATCAGAAAATAGGAGTTATTGAAGGATTAAATGAACCATTATTAACAAAAAACATATTAGGCATCAATGCAGCTCACGCAATTCTAGGACTCATCTGTTGCATTAAAGGAGAAAATAAACTAAAAAGGAAAAACTACTAAATAATGCCACACTTCAATAAGCAAATTAATAACTACTGATGATATGAAAAACAGAGAATATTCATATTCATAGTAAGACCAACAGGAGAGATATTAATGATCTTTAAAGAGTAGAAGGATATTTCTCAAAGTAGCCATACAATGAAAATTTTCCTTCCTCTTACAAACACAAGCTCTGAAGCAGCTACAGACAAATTAAAAAGTTTTAAATGTTTAATTACCACACTTGTAAATTTACTCATGCAACATTCATACCTCAGAAAAATTTGCCTTGATATTTGAAGAGTCTCTTTTGGTATCCAAGTAGCTTTCAGTAGAATTCCTAGGAGAATAGAACTCACACTGCATCATGTCAAAAAATATTGGAATGGTAGCTTTTCTTAGCTCAGTCTCAGGTATCAGGGTCATCTCCAGGAAAGGTCCAACCATTCCAGGAACAAAATGAATTTTGTACTGACCTAGAGGAATATATTCATAGTAAACAAATGGGGATTTTATAGAGAATGAAAAATACAGAATATATGGCATTCAGGACGGTTAAGTTGATGATATTTACCTAAATTGAACCACATGCTTCTGATTTCAAAGCCGGTTTCCCTCCTCATGTCTTTATATCTGATTATAATGCGAGAACGCTTGTTTTGGGAAAAGTTATCCAGCTGAAGGGCTGGTTGTGTAAGGAATGCTATCGCACAATGGAAGAAATTATTCCAAGCCTGATGTTCAAATGGCTGAGAAAAGTGGTCTCGTATTGTATGGGAGAAATACCGTAATGATTTCAAAATCACGCTGAAAAAAAAAACATATTCATTAAAAAAGAAATTCAAGTTATACAAAATACCCTTAGCATTACTATAAAACTAACTTTGAATTGATAATGATAACAAATACTAAAGTAAATTATAGAAAGTAAATTAGAGTTTAAAATCAATGTTCCCATAAAGAAGTTAGATAGTAAATCACTTAATGAACACACACAACACACAAACTGGATAGTCATCCAAGTTTGTGTAGGCCCAATCCAATCTAAAAGAGAGACCCTAAATAATTGTCTACATTGAGCAATATCTCCTCAGATAGAATATTTGTAAAAAGTAATATTTTTGATTGGAAACTAATAAAAGAAATCATTAGGGGAATAGGATTCGTTTAGAGGAATTACACTGTACTGGATTACAAAACTAATGAGAGAGATGGTCACACAAATATAAATTCAATTATGAGTTTATTTAATTATTACTATTAATTATTAAGAATTTAATTTAAAGTATAGCTGTACGATTTAAAAATAAAAATGCAGTGAAAATTCAGGCAGTACTTGAAAGCACAAAAAGTTTATAAAAAGAGACATCACAAACCAGAATTGTGGTCATATTACCTGTTCTGTAGCATGATCATTTCACACCAATCTTTAGGATAAACAGGTCTTGTAACCAAGTCTTTGAAAACCAATAAAATCTCCATCAAGAAATCTAAAAGGTCAGTTTCAGTGACGAAATTATTTATGTATCGTTGAAAATGCATAGCATTCATTTGCCTGAATATTGCTATCATAACTGCAACAAGATTTCCCTGAAACAAATATATTAATTAGCACTGACATTACTTGATATTATTATATGTTGGAAATCCATTACGATTTCATGTAT
Organism: Pantala flavescens; assembly: GCA_020796165.1. Lineage (NCBI taxonomy): Eukaryota > Metazoa > Arthropoda > Insecta > Odonata > Libellulidae > Pantala > Pantala flavescens. Next base: position 42,771,524 of record CM036882.1, read on the forward strand.
CTTACCACAAGAGGAGCCTCTCTATCCATAGCAATAGTGGTCTGTATGACAGTTCTCAGAACAATAAGCATAATTTCTGTGATGTCATTAAAAGTTGGACCAATGTCAGACCGAAAAAGGAGCTCCATTATGTCACTTAGGATTTTTACACAGAGCTCAACCTGTCAATAAAGGAATATCTATTTTTAAATTTTGAAAATGCACAATTAAAAGTACATAAGTGTGCTGTTATCACAAAGAGCTATATCTACCATAATTACCAATTCTGGGATACAAAATTATTTATATTTGATAAAACTTACCAACATGAAATTTGAAATAAACATAAGATGAAAACTGAAAAGAAAAGGCAACAAAGATATATACCTCATTCAAAATAAAAGGAATCTATCCATGTGGCACTAACTGTCCACCACCAATACGCAGAATTACACTACAAATGGAAGAAAAATAAATAAAGCTTAATGATTTTAAAACGCTATTGGGTTATCTTATTTTAATAAAAGTATACTACAATTATCAACATATAAAAATAGCAAGACTAGAAACTCACTTGATAGTGAGAAAGTTATCAGTAAATAGTTCAAGAAAACATTATGTATTATCACCTTAGAAACCCAAATGCTGTTTTAAAATCATTCTGAGATATGTAATAAAGTAAAGATAGGAAATTGCTTGAAAGGTTAGTTACTGATAATCTAATAGAGGAATAAAAATTATCTGAGAAATTAAAAAAGCTTCAGGGTAAAATAGTTTGCCAAGAAGGTTAAGATGCTAAATATAACTTCAAAAGTTAACCACCAAATAAAAACCACTAAGTATTAAAAAGAGGCTTCTTGGTAATAAAAGAAAGAGATCAAAGAAAGCAAATAAGTTAATGCTATAAATTAAAAGACAAAGTGTAGTCACACAAATGTAAATATTTTAGTCATATTTAACTAGGAACAATATTGTTTGCTACAGCAGGCACAGTGTTCATGTACTGGACACCACACTGTAATACTTAGCTGGATCGTTGCTTCCCATCTATAACTACAAGTTTAAGACCACCTACCTCCTCAGAATACCCTCTGTGGCTATGGAGCCTCTGTTTGCAGGTCCCTAGAACTTTGGCAACCTTGGCAACAGATTTAGACTTGCGCAGTTCTACACCACTGCGACCCTGCTGAAAGTTGCAAATTTATATTTCCACAAACCCCGGATACTAGTGTGCTTGGCTTTGTAATATTTAAAAAATGGGAAGTAACCACCACTGAATGAATTCAATTAAGCAAATTAGAATGATTAATTGGATTTCATGTATTTTAGCATGTTTTGAATTTGTCAAAAAAAACACCTCATTTACCATGCAGGAGGAATAATCATGCAAAAATACTGTATGAAAATGTTATGAGGGAAAAAGACGCTGTTAAAGGGAAAGGGACCCATTTGTAATCTAATTGTAGTGAAGACACTCTGGAAAAAATACCATAAAAAAGAAAGAATACAAAATTCTGTGCCTATATACTTACGTCATAAAGGATAAAGTAGAACCTCCATTTATAAAATACAAGCAAAAAGAATATAACGATCAAGTTTGCCAAGGCTGTTCAAAGTCACCACACCTAACAAACCACCACCAAAATGCATTGTTACCATAACAAATAGCCATAACCTCTAAGCACAATAGACACAATGGTTCTTTGACATACCTGTTTCCAATTCTAACATCAGTGCATGTATGTACAGAAAGAAGAAAAAGAGTATCAGTAGAGCAATCTAAAAGAAATTATCTATCTAATATATAATATCTATAATATTCTTGTATATTCTATGAATAAACTAGTTTGAAAAATTGAAAAAGCAACTTCTAAAGATGAATATTACAGAGATTCATATATTAATATATATGACCATCATAATTTACTATGTCCTAAAATAGAATATATAATGTAACTATATCTTCATTATTATCTAAGCTAAATAATCACAAAGCTTGTTTTGAAACTGATAGAGTTTTGATAAAGTTATATCAATAAGACCACTAATAAGACAAATAAATGGAGGATAGATTAAGAAATTGGAAAAAACTTGGCAATATCTACGGAATTTCTAAACATGCTACAAAAATCCATGCACACAAAAGCTAATTAATGTAAGCAAATCATTCAATAACAGATAACTTCTAAAAATAAGAGAAAATTTTTCAAATGTACCCGTATTTTACCAAGAAATAGTTTGGTTATTGCAATTCAAAACTGAAATAAATAAATAGTTCACTTATTACAATTCAAGACTGAAATAAGATTACAAAACAAACACAAAAATAAATCCAATTTTTTTTCCAATAAGTGAAAAGGTCACTGCAAAAAATGATGATTATCTGCAATTTTATTGTAAATTATAACTCATGAAATCCCTGAAATATATAAAAAATAACAACTACATCATCACCTTAAAGGAGAATTTTTTGTTTTGATATATATAGTATTCACTAACCTCTCATTAGCCTACATTGATTAACAGACAATCACCATTTCAGTTCAAAGGATATTATAAGTGACCTTGAAAATAGTATTCTGCAACACAAACTTGAGGAAAATAACAACTTGCCAAGCCAGCCCTTGTAGGAGTGGTTAGCATGCTAACCTTCTAATGGGAAAGTTTGAATCCTGGCTGAGGAAATTTTCCTATTAGAGCATGAATGTTGTCCATCCGTTTATTAGAGAACTTAACTCTAATTGTCCAAAAATTGATGTTTATGGGAGCGTAAAATAAATAAACTTGTTCAAAGCCTTGTATGTTTAAAGCTTGCAATTCATTGAAAATATAATAATTAGAAGGAATGAGTGAGATGTGACCAAATGAAGCACTGAACATTTGCGAATAAGAAGTATTTTATAAAAACCTACAAAAATGAATGTAAATAAAAACACACTACTCTTAAGGTTAACTAATAAATTTCTGATTGGTAAAAAATGACTAGTTTCAGAATAGACTTGTGTCATTAGATACTATTCTTTGATTATCTATAAAATAACATTGGGTGATGTCATACATGGGCATCATCTTTCAACTCTCAGTAACAATATATATGAGACTATTCTGACGATTTGAAGGACATTCAAAATCAATTCCCGAATTGTCTTATTAAGTTGTATTGTACATGGTTAACATGAATGAATAGCCATCTATTTTATCACAAAATTTCTGTATCGACTGTTATCTGAAAAATTTATTTAATGCATAACATTCTAAGACTGCTACTATTATGAGATGAGATATGCAGTGTAGCTAGAAGCAAAATTTTATTCTAAAACATAACTATCAATTTGCTGAAACTAAATCTACGATTTGAAATCTACATTTTAAAAACTATTCTCACCTAAAAGATATGAAATAACATCAATTAAAACACTACATTTATTGATAAATAAAGATTTACACAATTAAAAGCAATAAAAAACTTCACATACATCACATGAAAACTAACCATTTCAAAGTTAAGAGCCTAGGTCTAAATATGCATAAAGATCAGGCAATATTATATAACATAATTCTCTGATTTCACAATAGACAAGACCAAAGTTGAAGAAATAAAGACAATAGGTGCAAGCATAACTAAACCAAATGTGAGGGTCTTCACGTCACCCAAATTATAAGGTTCATGGTCACTAAAAAATTAACAAATACCTGCCAACACAGATCAAAATTTTATTGAAGCATTAAAAATGCAAATGATTACAAGTAGAAAAATTCATTAGCTCAGCAATGCTGAGTTAATCAAATTTTTCTGATATTATCCAAGGGGCCATTCACAATCCTTCATTAAAACATTTTGAAAATTAACTTGCACATTTTCAATGAAAGGATGAGGAAATAATTAATCAGAGGTATAGGAGCAAATACTTTTTATGAAAAAAACTAATGCATTACTTACAGAAATTAACAACCCTGATAATTTTCAATAATTGATGGCTATTACTAAGTTAAATTATCACAAGACTTCTGAAAAAACTTAAATTTTTATAATGTAATTTATTTACTTTTGATATAAGATTGTTAATATTAACATAAGGTTTTCAATATCTAATGTTCCTGATAGAATATTTGTCATTGCAAACAAATCAATTTCTCATTAAATAAATTAAAAAATCACTTCTGAAGCCAATAATTTCCTTACAATTCTGAATTTCCTCATAGTAGTATTCATTTAAATTACAAATTAGATCAGATTACTGGTATAGCCTGATATGTAATTAAAATGTAGCTGAATTTACTATCTTATATAAAATTTTATAGATAGCTCACAAGTGAATGGCCACTTAAATCTGCATGCAGAGCACTGCCCATTAACTTGCAAATGTAATCACTCACAGCAATAGTAAAATTTAAACGATGTAAAGATTGTTTTACTCACAATTTTAGAATGAGTTGACAGGCATGAAAATTAATAAAAATGGGAATGTTTAATGTTCTTATATATGTTTTTCGTCAATCAAACTGCAACAGCAATTTCATTGTAAACAATTATTGAAATTAGTTTGGATATTACATAGAATCTTTTTAAATTTTTATAGAAGCATCAAGAAATTGCCCGAAGGAATTTCATTCAATTAAGAAACATTTTAAAGCCAGATAATAAGATATTAAAGGCATTGCAAATCTTTTAACACAAGTTCCTATGCACTTAAAATATATTAATTTTACATGCTTAGTTCAATCTGTGAGAGATGAAAATTGGGTTACTTTCTCAAATGCACAAACAAATGCACGCACAGTAACACAAAAGTTAACTTGACGAATTTAACAATTATAGTAAAGGACTGAGAGGAGTTCTTACTTTCCAAGACTTCACAGACAAATGAGATGCTTCTTTTGATAAAAACAAAAATATAATAATGAGTGCACTACAGAATAATTATTGCTTTCAACTTCAAATTTGATTTAATTTGTTAATACTCAAAAAATTATCAGTTATTAAAATAGGCAAATTCAACAAATTGTTATATAAATAGAAAACTGAGGATAAATTAAATAATTTCTCATTTTTTCAAAGTTTCAGTAAGGATTAATGATGAATAAAGAACTTACCTCATCTCTGCTTTCCAATAACTCTTTTACTTTTCCAACAATCACAGGTATAAGAATGCCTCTACATTCAGATGAAAGAAACAACTGACTGTGAACAATATCATTCACTGTCATCATCTTCTGCTTGGTTAAACGATTTGGACTAAGCTTATTTATTAAATCAGTGAGGATGAGACTAGAACAAAACACAAACAAACTTAAGCTTGCAGAATCAATTGGCATAAATGAATATACAAAAGAAATAATACATAAACGTGCAAATGTTAATTCTAAGGAAAATAGCTAACTGCTTTGATGAATATGATGATGTATTAGCAATGATTTTTTAGCAAAAGAGATAATGGTTCACTAATTCTACAAGAATAATCTAAATTACTTCTGCTTGGGATAAGTGAAATTCAAGCACCTGTACATATGATCAAGGAGAATACTTGCAAATTGTCCAAAATAACTAAAAGTAAAGATTAAACAAAAAACAATTACTTGTAAAATAGTGTTAGAGACAGATCTTGCGAGAACTGTGAACCGAGGAAGGTGCACATCGTAGAGGAAGTCAATTTTTGACATGCATACTGGTATAGGGTGACATACCTTAATTCCTTACAATCAAACACCATGAGAATGTCTGGAATAGTATATGGAAGATATTTGAGACATGCTCCTTGAACTAATAACGTGAAGTCAGTGTTATAGCACATCATCCCAGTGATGCTCTGTAGAAGCGACTTCAAGGATGATTCAAACTCTTCTTGGTGTTTCCCTTCATAAAGTCTATGTTGTCAAACAAATATAGTTAACAATTAATAATTGATATAAAATTAATAAGGTTACTGTAAAATTAGTTAGTGTAGTTTTATGAACTAAAATGAACACTACTGTAAGTTTACTTACTCTGAAAAAAGCAGTCTGGACCTTACAATAAACTTCATACAGTACTGCAATGATTTCATTGTCTTAAGCAAAATTTCTTGTACTCCAACAGAATTTGCATTATCAATATGATATTTTAAGACAACAATGAGCTTCCTACAATCAAAGTTTGTTAATTATTAAATATTGAAATAATTTCTTTTCTATGAAATCAACAAAAATAACTCATATTCAACTCACTGATAAGCAAGGGTAGCACTGAAACTTTCTTGTATGTAAAGATCCAGTATGGGTTGAAAATGTTGATACTTTCTATCAGAAACTAAACCAATGATGAAGAGCTAAAATAAAATAAAGGGACAAAAATTATAACACCCTAGAGATTTAATTAAATTATTTTGGAAAATTGACAACCATATAAGTTAAGTACACAGTTTTGAGTTAAATGCTAAGGTATTTCCTGAAATTTCAAACATTACTTCACTAAGAAAACTCACAAGACATTCAAAGACTTTGTTGTCATACAGATCACTGTCTGAATTCTGCATAAGTATATTAAAGAGAGCATCCAATACATCTTGAAGAAATTTTACAACTTCCTCTCCATCCACTTTCATTAGCCTTTGAAGACTATCTTCCAATCCATCTGGATTACTACTCCAATTCAAAAGTCCAAGCAAGTCAACTAAAAATCAAACATTAATATTTTAAAATCAATTGGATAATTTTGAGGAATTGAATTAAAATAGTAAATTATCAGAAAATATTCTGAAATTATAGAGTTTAGCCTAATTTTTTAATTAATAATAAAAACTGAACTTTTTCACACTAATTATACATTTATTCTAAGTGATATTAGTTAAACTAAGTTAAATTAGAAAATAAGAAGTAAATAAAATAAAGTAAAATCATGAAAGTAAATTAAAACAATTTTTCCTTTGATATATGATACAAATATTTCCCTAAAAAAAAACTTTAAGTATTTGACGAACTTGAAAAATTATAAATATGTAACATGAATGAAAGCATTTAAAAAGTTCCAATGACATCATCTGTATAAGTTATCATAGTATATGAATTGCTAAGTGATAAAATATTACATATTCATAATTAATACAATCTGAAGCATATGCTCTGCAATGAAATACATTAAAAAGTAGATCAATAATGAAGTTCATACTTAATGACTGATTATGAGGAGCTGAATCACAGATAATAATCATAAATAATTTTGTAATTGTAATTTATGGGTTTACCACCAAACAAAAACCTTAAAATATGCTTTAAAAATTTCTAGATGTCTCAACAGTAGTTGCATTATTGCCTTCCTATTGAAACAATAATTATTTATTAATAAATAAATGTTAGTATATTTAACTCACCATTCTGAGTCAACTTAGTTGAGCAAATGTTAGTCCCAATGATAAAATTGTCCTTTGTGCTCAATGAAAGACCATTACACTGAGGTTTTTGACCTTCTGGAAGTTCCCAGCGTAATGATGGAAGACTCAAATACCCAATATCAGATTCATCATACTTTTTACTATCAACCTACAACAAATAAACATTCTTATCACATCATGAGACACGAAATGTTTTTGATTAAAAAAATCACAATGAATTACCTTGTAAACTAACAGCTCATGAGGAATATCAAATAGTGTTGTACCATTTGGCTGCATTAAATTGACATACGACATAGCAAACGGCCGCTCTGATCTATCCTTGACCTCATTTGAAGACCTAAATAAAATAACAAAAATGTTATTTCTGAAATAATTTTCAATGGAAAATTTCTCCTACTGAAATTTATTTAAATTAATTAATTAATTTAAGATATGGAGGTAGACAAATATTTTATTAACCTATATACTGCATAGAGTTAGATATAGTTAGCAAATAAATTTCAAATTTCTGGCATCTTCTGAGAAAAATTATTAAAATGAGCAATCAGGTCAGAATATTACAACAAATATCTAGACCAATTAAAGTTAATACTTTAAAATGCATACACTTTCAAAATAAATAAAAAATTAATGTCATAAACTGCTGAGGAAAATATACCAACACAAGGATTGAAACTAAGATATTATTCATGTAACTTAGGGGTAGAGAATTATTACAAAGTATTCATGAATATTTACCTATGCTTGAATGTAAACTTTAAATGACTTCCCTTAAACTCTTCTATGGGAATTGCAGCTTTGAATGTTTCCTGCCACTTAGGCTTATCTTCATGATAATAAATAACTGACCTATACTCATTCAAGGGTTCTGTTCCACCACCCATCATTATAACACCCTGAAATTGAGTTGGTTATTTTATTACCAAGTATTGAGAAATTGAATTATATCAAATTACTTAACAGCTTACAACAATTTTTCCTTGAACATATTCCTGGTTAATAACATTGATCTAATAGGCAGTATAAATAAAATGTTAATTTTGACTGTAAAATAACCATGATATAGCTTGAAGGAATTTTTTCTTTTCTGTTATAACTTTCTGGCAAGTTGTAATAATATTCATATTGAAGGCAAACAGCTTGCAAACTGGCTTTTAGCTACTTTTTTGGATGCAGCTTGCATGTCATTTCACAATCTGTAGCCATTGCAGGAATTAAATTACCTAATTATTATGACTTTCAAAAAGTCTAACTTGAACATTTAATTTGTAGAGAATGTTTATAACTCCTACGGCAATAACTGAGAAGACTAAAAATATGGACAATTCACCTGTCATACATAAAAATTTTATTATATAAGCTATCAGTATTAGATTAAAAATTAGATAAGATCAAATTTTTAAGTTTTTAGAGAAAAATATGGATACTCACTGGAATTGTTTGACCCTTTTCATTGCAAACTTTAACTGTCACTTCTACATTTCTTTCACTTGATTTGGTACCTTTGGAAAATTCACCAGATATCAATGTCAGATAAAGATCATTTCGTACATCACCTGGGAGGATGACTTCAGGAAAACCCATCTTCCTTGCTATGGCAACATTTCCTAACACTAAATGAGGATTTTCCTCTCTCACCTAAAACATAAATATTTCTTGAAAAGTAGGTTGGGCTGAGATTTAATTGAGAGTGATAAGAACTTATGATTATTTAAATGTATCTAATTCTAAAACTGATTGACAAATATTAAAAGAAAACCAATTAAAGAAGATAATGGAATTGGATTTTTCAACAGTTAAGAAATATCTTTAAATATTCATACCTGCTTTATATCACCATGAAGAAGTTTTAAGCTAATCCATAAACCTTGGCCTTTGTGCTCCTTTTGTGTTACTTCTTTGATGGCAATTATTTTCTTTAATGTGCTATCCAAATTATCACGATCACAACATCTGAAAGAGAAAAGAGGTTGAACATCTCATGAGTACATAGGAAAATTTTGAATTAATAAATAAATTATAAATAGATTAAACTTAAATATTCATAAAGCTCATGATCAACCAATTATTTTAGTCTTTGCTGGACTTACAAATTTTTCCTATTCAGATTTTAAAGCTATGCAAACTTCAACATCTTTTCAATTAAATAAATCAGAAATGAATAAAAACAAAAAGTTTCCCAGGGTAAATTTATTTAATTTTATTAATCTTATTTTATACTTTCCTCAATCCTTATGCACTTAATTGCAGAGTTTATTTATGAAGATCCAGCCATTTAGAAAGATGGAGGAGAAAATTACGGATTTTTCTAAAATGGAATTACAAGTGTTGGTGACTCTATGCGCATTATCCCGTCAAAATGTGTGTTTCTTACCCACATCTTTTGCATCCTGAACCAATCTAATTTTTAGGAAATATTTTTTAAGATATTCAAGACCTTCTATAATCATTTTAGAACCATTCTGGCATGATCAACAAAAGCCATAATCTACGTATACAAGTGTTAAGTTTAGAGATAAATTACAATTACTTACTGTAAGAATGGAATAAAATGTTGCTTATCTTCATCACTCTCTATCTTCCCGCTGATATACAAAGTGACATCCATGGCAGCTACCCCAAAAGGTCTTCTCATACCCTCTGCTCCACCTACTTTTTTATTTGAGTTATGGATATGGGCTTGTGAAACACGTTTTGATTCTGGATCCTTTTGTTCCATACCTCCTACTCTAATTACATAACACACTAAGTACACCCTATCTCGATTTAAATCCCCACTACCAAGATCCTGTAAATAGGTGAAACATGAATGATAATAAGAGAAAATATGTCATATCTACCTAATAATATACAATATAATAGATGGAGTTACTTACAGTAAAAAGCACCCTAAGATTGTGAAGCTGATCAATATCCCTCGCAAGCCCTTCTTTACTCCAGCATACAACATAACTTTCGGTAATTGCACGGCCTTCTTTTGCATCATAGAGGGCCATCAAAAGTTCTGAATCTTCTCCCATTTTACACACAAAGTTCCGAACAGAAACAAAGAATATATGAGAGTAATGTGTCAAGGATTTAGGAGCCTTTTTGGTAAATCCAGACTGCAATTGAAAGATTTAAATTTTTAAATAGAATGGTGGAATACCTCAACATAATATAAATAGTTCTTCATAAATAAATTGAAAGGCAAAATAAAGAAACTAAATACATGTCTATGGATTTTAAAAATTGATTTCATTTATACAGAATATAATACTCATTTAAAATGTATGAAAACTGCAATGGGATGTGCCTCAAAAGTATCAGTGTTGCAATTGATACAGTCATTGACCTTCTCAATTTCAATAATGATAATTTCTAATTAATAATTAATTAAATTAACAAAAGTCTTTCATGAAAAAGGATAGAACAGATATTAATTGGCAAAAAAATTTGGTGAATTTTTCAATATTAACTTAATTTTACAACTGGTAAAGATAACATAAAAAATATAATAAGGAAATATAAATAATATGTTTTAAACAGAATACTGAATATTCAAAATCTTTACAGGAGATAAACTGCAATAATTGTTCATTTTGCTAACATTTTAGCCAAATGCTCTGCACCTATCTTCAAGGTTATCTAATTGACTTATAATTAAACTCTGGTAAGTTGAATTCCTAGAGGAAAAGGACTGCAGAGAATGTACCCAATATGTTGGTAAAGTCAATAGTTTACCTAATTGATTACCCGTGGAGAATTCCTACAATTATTAGGAATAATGCTAGTTTCATGAAACAATATACTATTATTAAATGTGGCATGCTCTATTAAACATTTGATTTATAAAACCACATTTTATTCTTGGAAAATGTATTAATACATGTATTGCTAAAAATAAATTATATGCAAATTATACAAAAAAGAGGTTGTACAGAGAAGATCAACTTACAGTGACCCGTTTAATTCTTTCAGTAGCTTTCTCATGCTGCCAGTACAACTGAATGGCTGATGTTGATTCAGGGTTTAAGATGTTACCTTGTTCATCTCGAACAACCATGTCCAAGTCAAGCATTCTATGAAGGAAATAATTCAAAATTATGAGATACTTAAAATATAATGATTTAAAATAAATACAAAACAGGATTATGATTGTTAACTAAATATTTAACAACAAAGAACTTACTTATTTCCTGTATCAATTTTGGAAGTGACTAGCTGCTTGATTTCTTTCATTTCATCAACAGGTAAAGTACCAGAAAGAATTTCACTACGATAACGCACAAGCTCATATATCGCATATTGTATTGCTTCAAAATTTTTGTTGTGTTTCTGAAATTTAAAAACAAATATAGAGAATAGTTATGATTATTCCATTATTAAAATTAAATCAACACACACCTTAATTTGCTGAAGTATAATGATACACTTAAAAAACTCAATATAGTCTTAATGTTACTATAATAACAAATTCTTTTTTACTATAATAATAAATACATAAAACATATAAAAATATTATAGATGAATAGTATGATATTAAGTAACAATAAGCTTTTTACAATTTGAATAAGTACTTTTATGAATATAAAGTAAAAATACATAGCAAAATATATTAATGTAATCATCACCACATAGAGGAGTTTCCATATTTGTCCCCATTCTCTTACAACGGATGTTATTTCTTGGACAATATGCGACTGTTTGGGACATATAACTTCAGTGGGCCTAAATTAAAGATTAATGGAAAAATAATATTATTCAAGCATAAGGTTTCATAGAATACTAAGTAACCAAAAGATAGTTTGAGAATTAAATATATTTCTATAATAAATAATTAAATACTACTAGCTTACCCTGATCTATCAATAATAGATTCCTTAACTTTGATAAATGATTTTGGAAATATTCCTCTAACAGCACGATTTTTTGTTGAGTAACCGAAGAACCAGTCTCCATTTTCCTCCAGTATGTGAACAGTTTCCCCAACATGTAATTTTATCCTGTATCGAGCGTCTTGATGGAAGTTATCAATCGCTGTGTAATAAATTAAAACATATGAGTTGCGTAACTATTACTATCCTATGACTAGGAATTTACTGATAACAGACAATATTTTCTGTACAATTTAAGAATAACTTAAAGTATCAAATAAACTACGCTATATAACAGGTATTTATTCGTAAAAGTGAAAAAAGGGTGACGGCGGTGATTCGACCAACGCGAACTTCTAGCCTCCCCACGTATCCCATAATGAGGATGTCCTTAATAAAGAGCTCAACACCCAAATGTTGAGATATCCCTATTTCGGAATTTTTTGATAAAATATGAATAAAATTTAATTTTGAATCGATTGATTATGAAGTTAAGCATAAAAAAATAAAGTAATTCTAACGATATGTGTAATTTTACACATGTAAGTAAATTTAGAGGAAACATGACATGAAAAGGAAAATTAAGAAAAAAGATAGCTTGTTTAATTTAAATTATGCAACTTCAAAAAACGTAAGGAATTATTTATGGGATGCGTCACACACAAAAATAAACAATCACTAATACTATGCGGAACACAGCAAATCGATTCAGACAGAAGAACAAATTATAGTTGCGAACAATTTATGAAATAAAAGCAGAAAATGCTTATATTTTAACACGGAATATTTATATTTTATCTCGTACAAGGAAAGAGCCAGTGTCTGAATTACGTCTGCTGTGAATCATAGCTTGGGATGTTTTGCAAGCCTCGAATATCAACAAGAAAGACTAAAATAAAACCTCCCACAACATCAGCTTACCAACTCCATATTTATCCCTGTCTTTAACTAACTTCCAAGGAGCTATCATGATTCAGGATTCTACGTTTTTCACTTTATTTTCTATCGGGTCCATACAAATGCGAGCCTGTCCACCATGTTGAACCATACAACCCACTCCACTTCCGTCTGTAGGTGTTGCCGCTGATATCGCTGGAGTGACTCGGTGGTTGGCTGTATCGGACTGAATGTTTTTATGAATTTCTAGTAGAATTATTGGTTTGTTTTTATTTTACTTTTCAATAAAGAAATACTCTTAATAATTGTGAACAATTAAACTGTTTATACTTTCCGGATAATTATTCATAAAATCTTTTATATTTTAAAATTAGAAATTATGTAGGAGATATTCTAGCACTTTGAAGTATCGACGTTGTAAGCTTTAGTGTAGTACACGGATACAACTCTCTCGTAATGGAAGTTTGTGTTGACTGCGTTCAATCAGCTGTAAATGCTGAAAAAGGTGGTGCATGTCGAATAGAGTTATGTTCTGCCTTAAGTGAAGGAGGTCTGACACCGTCAGTAGGTTTCTTACGACAAGTGAAGTCTTTAGTGAAAATTCCAGTCTTTGTCATGATTAGACCTCGACGAGGTGATTTCTGTTATTCGAAAGATGAAGTAGAAGTTATGTGCGAGGATATTAAAACACTGAAAGATAATGCCGCGGATGGCTTTGTATTTGGCTCGTTAATGCCAGAAGGTGATATAGATAGGTAATGGTTTTATCATGGTTTAAACCTTTCTAGTTTTTAATAAATATGTACATGTTACTTTTTCAAAGAAACAGATTTTATATTAACCAATTCAATGTTTCATTTTCTAGAACGGTTTGTGAAAAGCTGTATGCTCTAGCATCTCCATTGCCTTGTACTTTCCACCGTGCTTTTGATCTAGCTTGCAATCCTGCCAAATCTCTTGATATTATTATTGATATAGGATTTCAAAAACTTTTGACGAGTGGTCAGGCAAAATCCGCAGAATCTGGATCATTATTAATTAAGAAACTTATAGACCAAGCGAATGGGAAACTTTCAATTATGCCTGGAGCAGGGATCACTGCAGAAAACCTTAAAAAAATTCTAACTATGACTTGTGCAAAGGAATTTCATGCATCTGCAAGGAAACCAATTCAGTCAAAAATGATTCATGTGAATGAAACTTGTAAGATGGGGGGTACATGTGATGAATATGAACTACTTGTTACTGATGAACATACTGTAAAAAGTATGGTTAAAATTGCCCAATCAGTATGGAAGTCTATTTAATAAGCTTTCAGAAGGGAAATTTACTTCCTTGTTGGTATCTATTTGACTTGTATGTATGTTTCTTTATCGATTTCTTTTCTATTAGTATTTGTTTATCATATTTGAATTATTTTATCATGAAATTTATTATTCTTGTATTGATTTGTTTTAGAGATACACCTGAAGGTGTAGTTAATAAGTTAATTCACTTCTCTAATAAAATAATTTTTGGAAATTGGTAACTATAGACCCCCTTATTATATTGTATTGTGATGAATAATTGCTTTAGATGCTTAATTTAATCATAAAATAGATACAATTTGAAATACTTCTACTAAAATTGGATCTATTGTTTATTTAATAGCCTTTTTACATCATTAGCTTTCTGTGAGGACCGTTCAATAACCTTTTTCAATAATATTTCAAGATGTTATCATAGTAAATATAAAATATATAAAACATGAATGTGTTTTAGAGTATATCACATTCATTACTATTTAAGTATGTATGCCATGTATTAATGTTTCTAAAGAGAACTTCTATTATTATCTTAAGAAATTCAGCCTCGCTCATTTTTTATACTCTGTCTCTTTAATGTCATCTGCCAATTGGCCCTGTAAATTTTACATAATATACTATATATATATATATCTAAATATATAATATCTTAAATATCCATTTCACATTTTTGTTTACTGATGGATTCAATAATTAGAGATAAAAAAATTAGGTTGAATTTAAACTTTCTATTAATAGATTAATTAATATAAAGGCCTGATGCTGCAAACAACATTTCAAATATGTAAGGAAAATAAATTGTATTTTCCAAAGGTTTCTTGTGGCAATAACGAGCGCACAGACTCAAAGAAAATACAAAGTATATTTCTTGTCTATTCAAATGGAAAGATAATTATTTTTGGAGATTGAAATATAACCTATGCTGATATTGTCTAAAATATATATCAATGTATCATAGTTTGGGTTACAGTAATATTAATAGTCTATTGAAATCTCTTTGTGTTGTGAAGTGTTACCTGAGTTGGATAGTTATGATTAACCATTCCCTGCTTAAGGGGTTTGATTTAAAATTAAAGTCAGGATTAATGGGACCTTTAAGAAGTTAATTTTGAAACACCATTATGGAGCTAAAATTGAAAGAATCAGATATAAATCAATTTTTCTAAATCATCTGCAAAATTTGATAAAGAGTGAGAAACAGGTCAAAGAATTTTCTAGGAATAAAAGATACTACTCATTTTTCCTTCTTGATAGCAATTATCATATCTAAAATTTTACATTTACATATCGATGGCTTTCTAAACTACATTATATAATTTTCAAATGACAAAAATACATTGAGTATACTCCTAACAAGCTAAGAATAACCAATGTAATATAATTTTCTGATAACTTATTTCCAGTGAAAAATTAATACATTGAAAATTTTTCGATTTAAACTATAAAACGTGTTATATCAAAATTTCCCATTTAATCATTCTCAATCAGAACGATTTGAAGAAAACATGAGAGTATATTAATAGTTCAAAATGTAGCATCACGTACTCAACATATGTGTTAATCTATAACAAAGTTGATCTTTTAAAATTCCACTTCAATGATGATAAATGAAGAAAATAATATTCTTACCACCTAATTCCTAAAAAATTATTACGTGCCTTTACGACCATTTCAACAACTTACTGCAAAATAGAGTACTCTGGTAGAGAAACCATTTCCAGTGCGTGAATAATGGAATATTTTCCTTCAAATGTTGAATACAATTTTCATGAAATAATAAAGTACACAATTCAAATAAGGATAATTTATTTCCAAGTAGCATCGCTAAATTGAAGTTGGTGTCTCGAACTCGGTAGTTGACAGCAACTGCCCTCTCTCGCTCAAAAGAGGAAGTACATATGCGATTTCAAAAAGTATTAATGTCGAAGTAGGAGAATTGTCAACTTAGGACACTGTAGTTATTTCGGCTTTTCACAGCCTGGACAGTAGGCATTGTTTTGGTCTCTAGATCTTCCAGATAATCCGTGTGTATGGCGTCAATATTGAGAAATGGAAATTTGGTGGTATTAATCAGCGGATATTATGCCAAGGCATTTGAAATAGGGTTTGTATCATGTTTATTTTTTTCTGTTTGTATTTTCTTTCATGATGTGAGAGATGAGTATAGGGATGATATTTTTTCCGAATGAAGCTACCACAACGGGCATTTAATACTTTTGTAAAGATTTTTCACCCAACTTCCTTAGGAAATGTTCGAGCTAACAGCTCATGTGCGCACTCTATCTATTATTAAACAGAATTTTAATTCAAACTAGTTAATTTAAGTTTACTCCATACTGTAATTTTCAAATATTTTCTTTTGAGTCGTCCACGAGTTTTGTAAAACGAATGAATATTGGCGTAATTATTTTATTGGAATAGAGTGAAAGATGAAATAGTCTCATAATAAAACGTGTTTTGATGGATTTATTAATTTGGGAATCTAAGGCGAAAAACAAATTCATTAATTTATTTTCATGTTCAATTATTATTCAATTGGAAATGACTATGGGTTCTAGTTTATTTTGCTAATTTATTATTTTTGTTCCCTTAGGAAAGAGGAATCAGTCGATTTAATTAACCACAAGAGAGGTCAATACAGATATGGAGAGACCTCGAGAAGGTGAAGATAACTGTTCTTAATTTATGAAAATTATTTCTTACTCAAATCAAAAATTTATCAGCTACTAGGTTTTTCTTTGCTGATTTGAAAATAAGCGTAAATGTTTCATGTTAAAATTTTTGTATATATTTTAGTGTTGGATCTGGAAACGAAAGAAGAGATCAAGGAGGGGAAAGTATGGATGTAGGATGCTCATCAAGAAACCGACAACAAATCGACACCGATCTAATAGAAGACCTAGACGAAGAAAGAGAGGTCCAGTTTGTCATTTCTGCTGATATATCACGATGTGGACAATACATTGCGATGGTTACGTCTGAAAAGCATTTACTTTTATGGAATACAAATAATTGGGAATTGATGAGCGTGAGGATGCTGCCTAGGAGACCAAGTAGAGTGAAGTTCACACCAATCAGTGTTGAAATATTAGTTGCAGGTATGTAATATTTGTTTCATCACAAAATAATTTCACCTATGTTTGCATTCAACATTTTCTGTTCAAGTAAATGATTATAGAATGCACCGCTAGTTTATAAGGAAAATAGATTAAACATGAGAATGTATTAAAACTTCATTGTTTTTAAATAATTTATCATAGTCCTTCAACTTACTCTAATTTGTGCATTTTAGATAAGGCGGGAGCTTTGTATGCACACCCCCTCTATGATGATGGAACAAGTGGCAGGCTTATCCTTGCACATCTCTCAATGCTTTTAGATGTTGTGAGTGAATTTTAAGTTACTGTAGCTACTCATAACCTGGTAAGCATTTGGAGCCTCATTGAATGCATTGGTCTTCTTTTCAGATTGTCACACCTGATGAGAGGTTTGTTATTACTTGTGATCGGGATGAAAAAATAAGAGTCTCATATTTTGCTGCTCCTTACAACATTCAGTCTTTCTGCCAAGGACATTTGGAATTTGTATCTTCCATTGCATTGCTGCTCTCAAATCCCTCAATACTTGTCTCTGGTTCTGGGGTAAGTGTTGATATGAATTTTTAACTCTTTGTTGGCTCCTTAACTTTTTTGTTGATTTCATTTTAAATTAAAATTGTGGGTTTTAATTCTCAGTCAAAAAAGAAAATCAAATTTAATTTTATATTATTCATTTTACAGTACAGTGGTGGATACTTTTGTAATTCTTAAGTACCTTTCTTTGCCCTGAACTAATTGCATGATTATATAACTATTTTTATTGCTTAAAGAAGAATGAAATTTTATAAGTGGCTTTCTTGAGTCAAAACAAGAATTATTTTTGAAAGAATCAGTCTTCTACAAAATAATCAGTTGTTATAATATTATCTTGGATGGAATCCTGGTAAAGTTTGGAAAAAGTAGCAGAGACAGGTATAAGATTTACCTTTCTTGCTTATTTCACATTATTGGTCCAAAATGTTGTTTTTATTATAATATGAATGCCTGCTCTTACCTCTTTATTTTGTCAATAACTTGCAGTGAGTCTGAGAATAATGAGCATAATTATTTTGATCACTTATTTATGTCATGTTAAGTGTTTTAACAGTTAAATAACATTGCTTTGTAATGTATTACTTTCTTATTGCTTTATTGCGTTATTTTATATGAATTTTACACCTTCATATTTTGTACACCTTGTCCATTAATGATTCAGGATCCATATTGCAACTTATTTTCCTGCATCGTTAATCATTAAAGGCCTGTTCAAGTTTTACTGGACTAATCCATTTGTATGATTTATTTTAATACCTTTTCCTCTTATTTTAGATCATTTCTATTCATTCTCTTCATCTTAGGATGGCACAATTAGGTTTTGGAATTATTTTACTGGGACAGAAATTGAGGCAATACGCTGCCACACAATTCATGGTGATGGTGAGGAAGATAGTGAAAACTTAGCTGTAAAGTCATTCTCCATGCAGAACATCAAGGGAAAGGCTGTGCTATGTGTTTGTTTATCAGAGTGAGTGATAGATTTTTCCTTAAAAAACATTGAAATTGTTCAGTAAGATAAAAGTTTATTTTAAAGGTTTTATTCTTGTAAAATGATGAAATAATTTTCTTTATGTATAGTTTTTGTGGTAGCCTGGTGTATGAAGTTCAAACGCACAATATGGAGGTTGAAGTAAAGTTTATATTACAACTGTCTTATGCAGCTGAGCCATTATGCCTAACATTGGACAGTTATTCACTTCTTTGGACAGCAGTTCCAGTCAATGGACATGTCGAAATTTTATGTCATGGGGTTAGAAGATCTGTAAGTGAAGATGTGCAATATCTTTTGAGGAGAATAAATGCCAACAAAGAATTTCTTTCCGGTGAGCCTTCATTTTCAAACTTTATTTCTTCTTATTTTTTAAATCGAGTTAAAATGTAGCTAATACATAACTTTTCATTTCAGAGTCCTTGTTGGTTCCATCTTTAGTACCTATACTCTTCAAGAAAAAGTATGATCCTCCTTTCAGTGATAGGGATCTTGGTGATGCCCCAAGGTCTCCCACAAGAAATGGGCCACCAGCGAAAAAAGCCAAACAGTCTTGCGATAAGCAAGACTCAACGTGAATACAACATGAATTGGCTGTGAGGATAGGTGGATGGATTCCAGTAATTAGCATTTATTGTGAAATGCAGGTCTGTTTTATTTTTGTATCAAAAATAAAAATGTGATTAACTGGGAATAATTCTTTTTAAAGTTTTTATAAAGGAGAGTAATTATTATTTAATGAGTTGACGAATCGGATATTTGTTCCTTGTATTTTAAATTTTATGGGGAAATACATGCTGAGAGGTAACCATTATTGGTTATGTGATGGAAGTAAAAGTTATGCTGTCAAGCAGTAAATATTTTCGAATCAAATAAACAAGTTGTGAGGTGGTATATTATTAATGCATAGCAATCAAGGAAAATATAATTTGAATTCTATCATCTTCTCATAACTTACCTTATATTTAGTAACTGTCAACAAAATAAATCTCCTTCCATTTTAAATTAGTGTATTTAGCATTCAAAATTCTATTTTATTATTACTGATGCTAAAAACTAAAGGATTTGAATGAAAAATGATCATATTGTAACTTTAAAATATCTTTTTATGGAAATTTACACTCCAAACTTTAGTGATCATGGAAATGTCTTCATTCCTTAATGATATCTTTATGGTTGTTTTGGTCAGTTAATGATTTAATTGATCATGAAATCATCTTCTTCAACTTCATGAGATTTGACTCAATATTTTCCCCAATACTCCTTTTATTATAAATCATCATATTCCCAATAGCTATGCATTATTGTTGCATAACATTATTTTCTACTGCATTGACTAGCAGATGGTTTGTGTATTACAAAAAGTGTCATCACTCGTAAGGAAAATTGGCTGGCTGATGATTGAATAAGCTTCTCATTCTGAAAGGCTAAAATGTTATATTTTTTGTGGGGTAAAATTTTATTCTTTATAAGTATCACTTTTAACAAAACAAATTATGTGATAACTAATTTTGTTTTGTGTGGGGTTTACTATCGAAGAGGAAATGCTGGAATAGATGGTCTGGAGCATTTATACTGACGAAATTCTCATTTCTGGATCTGGATTCAACGTAAAGCATAGTGGATGTATCAGACTTCGGTCAATCTTCTTACAGATCTGTTTCAGTTATCTGTGGTAACCTAACGTTATGTGTTGCAAACCAAATGTTGCTTTGTCACGTTATCAAGACTTTTCCAAATTATGAAATCAATAGGTGTGAAAATATATAGATATATATGTATATATATCTTTGATGTTAATCATAAATCAACAAATGGAGTCATTGCCTATGAGGGAAAATCAATTTTTTTTGTTACAAAATTTGATGATGAAAATAATTAACCATTATTATTTCATATTAAATTAATTTTGGAATAGGAATTTTTCAAATAAGACTTATTTTGGTGAAAATGCAAATTTTCATGTTTTGAGAACTTGGATTTTAAAAAGCTCTTATATTTTGTAAGTGATTTAGTCATTTATCTTCTCTGTTTGTTACCATATACAGGGTTCCCATTCCTAAGTGAAATTCAATGGTTCAGTAGATTTTAGCTATGGAATATCAGGGTACTATAATTTGTGATCAATAAATGTTTAAAGTACATTTTCTTCTCTGTAAACAATCTATGTACAAGAAAATATCAACATGACATAGATGAATATTTGTGAACCAATTATAATCTGGTAGCACTGTTAGTAATTATTTTCATTCGAAATTTCTTTATCAGTGATGGTAGATAGTACAGCAATGAATGTTTTTGATGGTATGTTATGATATGGAGATAATCCTTCAATACAATAATCTTATGGTAATAATATATGTTTACCGCATAGAGATTCCAAGCAATCAATGGAACAATTTCTTCAGGTGTTAATGTGTTAAATGTTGCATG
Organism: Pantala flavescens; assembly: GCA_020796165.1. Taxonomy (NCBI): domain Eukaryota; kingdom Metazoa; phylum Arthropoda; class Insecta; order Odonata; family Libellulidae; genus Pantala; species Pantala flavescens. The sequence goes on from CM036882.1 coordinate 42,792,986, forward strand.
TTTCCTATATTCAATGTTGTGTTCTATGTCCAAAAATGTTCCTTGAGATAATTTGGGAACCCTGTATCTTTGCTGATCCATGGTAATGATTCCACTCTATAAAAAAAACCTTGACTACCAAAGAATCTTTCAACTGTACTGAAAGCCATTTTTCCCTCTAGATGGCAATCTTTTCATTTCTAGGAGGTACAATCTTGAAACGTCTTTACCTCTCAAATAGACTGGACTGGTCTTTTATTTCTTTTCCCTCTCTAATGCACGGAGCATTCTTATTGTCGTAGCATTTTGTCTTTTGTCTCTGTGACTATTATAAATATACATAATTTCTTGACAAGCCACTCGTTCATAAACACAACCACTTGTTCCATCCTTTGCTTAAATTGTTGAGTGTCTATATTCATCCATGTAAAACATGTACACAGTGACTGAAACAGGAATAAATCTGTGCCAAGCATTCATTCCTGACTTTCATTTATCTTTAAGATTTTTAATCGAAGAAATCGCTCGAATTTAACCGTTGTCTCGTAGTTATTTCGGAAAAACGTATGCTGCCGACGACAAATTCTCTATCAAAAGCGATGGTCCCGCCTAATTTGTATATTTCCTGCTAGAGAATGTACCTTAGTTTTCGTACCTTGTTGAATAAATCTCTAAGGTGACTAAAATGTATCTTTACGGGTTGCGTCTTAAATAAGTGTGCGGCCAAATTCAATTTTTAAAGCTCCGGTGTTCATATGCCTTGCAAATGCTTACAATTGCGGAGTTGCACGTCGTTTAATACTTCTGCACTGGATAGTTCACAGAGTTTTCCTTAAAAATATCCCTCCATACTTGTAATGAGAATGAAATTCACAATGTCATAAGATAATAGGTAAGCTCATTATTGGTACAGATCCGCTTTTAATTACTGGAGAAAATTTCTTTATTTTGGAAACATTTTCGTTTGCATTTACTCTATGTTAATTCATTCAATGAAATAATCGAATGTAGAGGAAATATAAGGTATGTGTAAGGATGAGTCTTGTCGTTTTCGAGGCGAGTTCACTTCGTCGCGCACGGTACTTGCCATCGGCAATGGTGGTGGAGGCATCGTTACGCAACAAAGCTATAAGCTGCTTCCCAGGTTTCTCAACTCATAGGTTCAGCCTTTTTATTTTAAGGTATCCTATTGTCATGGATACACGCTCATGATAATCTTCCAAGAATACATATAGCTATAGCTTTTAATTGAGTTCTTTTATTTCCCAATTACAAGCTTAAAATTCCATCATAGGAAATCAAAAGAGCCGCTAGGCATCCGAAGGGCATTCATAGGTTTTTATTTGAACTTGACCTCGGAACCTTGGCAAATGAAAATCAATTAACCTTACGAACCGTTTCTCCATCAATGCTCTAACACAATACCTATGATCTGCGTAAGCGATCAGAAATAGAAAGCATTTAATTGTTCCAAGGAACCTTACGGGTGACGAATCCATCGATACTGAAGGTATAACAGTCAGACACGTCGCGTAGATACTGATATATAGCCCATGAAAATATAGACAAAGCCCTTTTTTTCTCTCTTCTGATGAAATCATCCGAAAGGAAGTTTCCCTTTAAGTCCTCCGAATGTTTCTCATAGTCGGTTCATTTAAACAGTCTAACTCCGTCATGACGGAACACGTGTTCTACTTTGGGAATTTTTTCGATTAACGCACGTGTTCCACTGCTCGTGCGGATCAACGAAATGAAAAGAAAAACAAAATATCGGTTTTGTTTCGGTTTCACACCTTTTGCTGACGTCCGACTTGATGCGAAAAATATTTTTTTTCTCTTCTTCAGCGGTTGGGATATGAAATCCTTCCCTATTTCAGTTTCCATATTCTCAGCCTTTGCCTCCTACATTAATATAAATTCAATTCTCAGTGATCGCGAGTCTTATTTACACATTTTCGCTCGTGGTAACCAAGGAAATAATTTTTATATTTTATTCACGAAAAACACACATTATCTTTATGCCATAGGTCTTGACAGTGCTGTCCAAATGGTAACCTACAGAACTTATTCAAAGGCTCAGATATTAGTTTATCCATAAGCAGGTCGTAAACAAAAGATATCTACCTAATAATCATCTCCAAATGGTATTCGATCAGTGCATTTCATTAATATATTTATTTAGAGGGATGTTTAAATCCGCTGTTCATATACCAGTAGCTGAGAGGAGAAGAATGTGGAATCCGGAATGGAAAAGTCTTCGAAAACGATGGTGTAAGCATAATTAATGTCAACACCATTACGAAATGAGTCACGCCTTTCGTTAGACTTTGGCTGGCGGAGACTTCAACGGAAGTCATTACTCATCATCATCAATACCTCAGAAGCTTACGCGTAAACGTGATCGTGAAGGAGAGATTAAAGTTGAAAGGAAGCGAATTCTTCACCATCCCTTTACCGTCGTTAATTCGGAGAAATTTTCCGTTCGCCAACGTATCGCAAAAGGGATAGAGGTGTTTCATCATCGGTTCATTTCCCGGCTGATATTCATAACGCAACCCCATGCTTCCAGACGGATTACTGCCAAACGCGGTATGGTGGTGGTGGGGGGAGCAATCGAACATCCCTTCCTCCCCAAAACGTGCGCTGCACCTGACAGAAGGGTAAGGGGGGTAGTCGCTCGCCCAGGATCCCCTAAAAATGTAAGCGGGTGTAGCATCTTCGTAAGTGGGATGGGTAGTCCTCTACGTTCCGCACTGCCCATGCGCGTCTGGAAATTTTCAATAATTTAATTTTTTTTCTATCCTGCTCGGTTTCCAATCTGTCTGCGTTAGTTAATCAATCCTAATTTCCTCATGGCGGAATAAAGTTCGTAGCGTCGATCGGCTTTAAAGTTTTCGCGCCTCCGTACTCGTGCTTACTCGCAAACATTAACGCATCCACTTACGGGCTTACGAGTTGAGTTCGTTAAGAGTTCGGTTGTAACCCTTTGGCAATATTTTTTAATGAATTCTTCCCGAAATAATTATCAGTTTCTTAACCATTAATTATTATCTTCTTTTAATTTGATTAATTTTCAGCTTTATTATATTAACATAGGTTTACAGAATACAAATAGGGTTTATAACAATTGGATACTAGTTGATTCTCAATAAGCAGTTTGAAATTATACAATTTAATATATAATAAATAAATATCAAATATAGGAAAATGTTAAAGGATTATTGTAGGAAGCCGATGACGAAGTTAATTCAGTGAATTATTATTTAACTGAGAATAAGACTGAAAGAATTAACTGGAATACTACTGGAATAATTGTCATTGTTAAAGTTGTATTGTTGTTTGGTTGCGCATTTTTTAATTATAACTCACGTTACTCTTTAATATATATCTCTATTATAACTGATATTAATTTAGTATCGCAACTATCATTATTATCATCGGGCAGTTCTTCGAAGGAATTTCATTGTTTTAGTCTAGGTTTATGGAAAATTTTTTATTCCTAGATGAAAATATACGTACACATTATGACTGACAAGAAAGTGTGAAAAAAGAATGAGTGGGGGGATTCTAAAACCTTTACTATTTTACCCTCTCTGCATGGGGTAGTACGAGCTATGATTTTCTCAGCTATTATTTTTAGAAGCTATGCCTTACTCCGTTTCAGCCCAGCGATTGAATTTTCGGTGTTTGAACGAACGATTGAATGACATCGTCACATCATACGTAATTTGTAAATTATAAAGCATCAAACATTTATAATTTTCATAAATTTAATAATTTCTTTTGAGATAGTTAATGGTGATCAGGATATATTTCATCGTAAATCAAGCAATGAAGTTTGCCCCTCCGTTCCCTACTGATCTATTTCCTCCTATTTTTATAATGGCGAGAGAGGAAACTAGGACTAGACCACAAAATTGGTTGTCAAGGAGATCAGTTATTATTTTTCATAACCGATAAGCCCTCATGTCATTATAAACATAATAAGACATTAGTCTTCTAAATGAGTCATATTGATGTCCGACTCTAACCTTTAATGCTAAGTAAATAATTCGGAAGATCATATCTCCAGAGTTTTTGATTGTAAAATTTTATCCTATACTATTATCAATCAACATTACTGGTATAAAATACTCGTATATCAATAATAAATTCTGCCATCTTGATCCCCGGTGGAATCGTACTTTTTGATCGATCCACCACTTCATAAAATGCTCGAAAACAAAGCTAATTCGACCTTTAGTTCTGAAACTGTGCCCCCCTGCGTTCGGGTTGGGTTCGGTCAGTAGTATTTGTATTACAGGACTCTAATGTCTGCGGGACGACAATGGTAGTATCGCCGTATTGTTGCAGGGAAGTAAAACAATGCACGGGTAATAAGTGTAACTATTAGAACCATCCTCAAGAAATATATCGGAAGGAAAACCATTATGGATGGAACGAAATGTATAAGCATTGCTACCATCAACTCTCCCGCGAATTCTACTCCAGATGGATTACTATGTACTACACAAAGCTTGATAAGGTATGTATTCAAGAAAAAATGGCGGTGTTTTTTGAAAGCCTCAAACCCACGAAAAGCGGAGATGATCAATTACGCAGATACGATTGATTCGGATTCTCACCGGACTGACGCAAGACGGATTCTCGGAATGGTGAATCGATAAATATCACCGAAAGGAAATAAACAACAGCACCTAGGTAACCGCTCTCGTCCGGATTGCCCACACGCGTTGCCATGGAAACTGGTGCATTGATTTAGCGTCTTTTGAGGGGGGGTAGGCTCAATCGGAAAGCATTTTGGAACTTCATGGCGGTGAGTACCTTATGCCTCGTGATAATGTGACTTGATGATTCGTCTGTTACATCTCTGCATTCACGATTTGGCACTCTATAAGAAATACGCAGTATTTTATCACGATATATATATATATATATGATGTTTATGTATACGATATAGTACACGACGATGCCTATTTATAGGTGTCGTCACGGTGTATTATAACTCGAAAATAATCGGAAATTGAATGCTTTTGTTTCATAGTTATGTTGTAAACGTTGAGTGATGGTTGAACTCGGTTTTTAGAAAGAGAAGAGGTTTTTAGAGTCCTTTACGAGTGACTTGATCGTTTATTTCCTAGGGAAAAAAGGGTAAGAGAAAGGGATCAACGCAGAAGGGGGCTTCTAAGGCCGCGGCAGATAAGCAGCAGGGTAAGAAGGCTAAAAAGACAAGCGGAAAGAGCAAGAGATCAGAGGGTAAATCGAAATGTGAGTGTCACTTTTTCTGGGTGTGAATATAATCGAATTATATTAAACGAAAAAAAGTCTCCAAAAAACATCTCGTTCATATAACATCCATTTACGATGTATTTAAAGAAAAAGCATTTAATTTGCTCAGACTTCCAGAATTCCTCATCAGTTGAGGATTCATCATTCATTTATTAATTAAATTAATTATATTAACAGCGCTAGATGTTTTAATGGATTATAAGAAATTATATAAACAAAAATATCAATTAAACAATTATGTAAATAATGTAAACGAGAAAAACGCATTTGTACATGCCCCTAAAGATAGATAAGTTATTTTTACTACTGTGATGAAATGTACACGTATACCACTTCATTTTTGTACGTAAAAACTTATGGAGAGAGGATATCACTGAAAAGGTTCTCATACAAATTTTCGTGCATATGCACTTGTTAATAATAAGGGGACTGTTAAATTACAGTGTTACTCTCTAAATTTAAAAGCCGTTGAAAAATAATTTCCTTTATCGTTGCCATTCTATTAAGATCACTTAAGTTCCGTTGCCACAACACTCTGACCGCGTCTGTAGCAACAGCTTTTCATATTTTGATTATTTTCGAACGCCTCAAAAGAATACTCCCGCGAAATTATATCTCAACCCAATGTTTTATGCTGTTACTGCAGTATCTGTTACTTAATTAAAAAAATAAATCAATAATCATTTCGTTCGCAAGAGCAGATAAGATTTGGAATGAACCAACAACCAACTGTAAATCATTTCATACTTCTCTTGTTTACGATTCGGAGCATCGGATTATCGCGATGAGATAATGTTTTAGTCACGCACTTTCAGCAGAAAACGTGCCGATATCCGGACATTGGAGCATTGTCAAGAGCCTTTTGTCAGCAATGGTAAACAGCTCGTATGCGTTGAGGCAACCCTACATCCTGAGGTGACTCATCGAATCCAATAGCAATTGATGTCACTCTGCAAAGGAAGTTTGTGTGGATAAAGCATTTCCCGCTTAGATATTTCGAAGATAAATTCCTTCCGAGGTTCCGTTGAGAATGATATACATATATATAAAAACATATACACGCCCATGTTTGAATACCTGACATTCCCTCCTCTTACGGATATCTTCAAATACGTTATTATAATTCACTCGTAGTTTCAATACCAAACTTTTGATAATGTATTATAAATAGAGATACGATTAATCATTATCATAATTTATATCAATACTAATATAAGATAGTACTATCCATTGGTTTTCATTTTGGTATTAATGTCTCTTATAAGTTTTATGCATCATATCCTATCAACAGCGAGGTATGCTGTCGACATATTCAGCGAAGCGGCAGTTGAAAATGCCTATTACATCTGTCACAATGTCCAAGATGCTCTGATGTACAGGGGATTCCAATGGCCAAGTGCACAGAAGAAGAAAAAGAAGGGCAAGGGAAGATGAAGAATTTCCCAAATTTACTCTATAAGAGTACTTATCAAGGCATCGTAAAGATATTTTTATTTACAGTTTTACTTTCAAATCAATTTTTAGAATCAATTTCAGTCAAGTCAATTTCTTTGCTTTATTTTGGTCCACTAACAGCAAGTTTTAACCGGTTTAATAGCCGATTTGGTGTGAAGTAAACTGACATACTCCTAAGAAATTCGTTTTATTGAGAATCTTTTGATTTTAGAAACTTCTTGTTTTCTACGCAATGCCTTGATAAATTGCTCTTTGAAATTACGGTATCTACGATTACAGGCACGGTTTCCAAGGTTATCCTTCCTCTGTCTCAAACAACTAGCGTAGAATTGCTTTTGTATCTATTTGTGAAATAAATGTACTACTTTACTTGGTGCAGCAATCAACCCAAATTTATTATGACCTATATGTTTATAACAAGTTCTTTTCGTCAGTTAAGAAATCAGAGATTCTTTTAGGAAGCGGGTGTTCCTAGGGAAACCATTCTAACCCACAAACTACAACTGATTAAGAGCGAACTTGCGTCAATATACTATGAGTAAATGCAATGCCTTAACACAAACTAGCATCTATATATGTATATCTAAGATTTAGGAAAAAACTAAGTAAACCAATATGTTAATTAAAAAAGGATACTGAAAACCATTCTGGTTTAAGATGAAGACGAGTTTTTTAAAATGATAGCGTGGATGGAGATGAGAAAAAACTTTACGGATAAATAATAAAGAAGATTTATAAACGGCATTAACACGAAAAAAATGCAATAAAACCTTACTCTAGAAAAACCTGATTCAATAACCTTAAAGACTTAGGGTTTTCTGAGTCAAAGATTTATAATAAAGACTTTTGCTGAACTTAACTGTAATCTGCAACCCTGGATAACAACCTGGAGAATTTAATTTCCTTAGTTTGAGGATTGGGATTCATCTGTATAAGGATAAATTCAATTCATCTTTATAAGGATAAATTGCTTGAAACTGGGCGAAAAAATTAATCTTTATTGTCAAAAAATTATCTACGTTTTTGGGCGGTCCATATCTTTTTATTGATTACCCCATTCTGAACTTTTAAATTAACTCATATAAATATACATGAGATACATATATCTCTTTGCTTTATTCGTCATCATAAACAGTACTACTTTAGATTGTGTTTTATTATTATAGGGCTTGGAAGAGAACCTTTTGTATTGATGTCGCTATACTTACATCTATAGTCTATACATACTACTATCGATACATTATTACTTTATATGTTTGAATAGAAATAACGGAATCGAAGTTAAATTGTCAACGCCTAGCGTAGTGATGGCGCTACGCCAACATATTTGTTTTAATTAACGAGTATCATTCATTGGCTTCATGGCTATCTTTGTGTTTATAACTAATTAAGATTTATATTTACATAAGCATTGTTGCACAAATGGCCAATGAAAAGTAACAAATGGATGTCAAAAGAAAATGAGAATTTTTAAATGTCAAAGAACTGAAACTGTACTGACCAAAAGAAATTTCTTTGATGGTAAATAGTGTTTGTAGTCGTTAGTGTTTTGGTACAAATCCAACGTGAGGTAACCGAGAGTTTTAAAGAGGCGGGACGGAAAGGGAGTGACCTGAGTTGAAAAGCCGTATTTTTCTTGCTCATGTTTGCACGATGCATGATAAAAAGTTCCCTCGGCTGTCTGTAAAGGGTAGGCTTTGTCCCTGACCATGGCCATCGCCATAACCACCTGTAGGTGTTCTTTAAGAGGCGAAAATTCTCAAATACTGGAACGAAAATATTGAAGAATTGGATCGACATCTCAAATGGCACTTTTCCGTAGATAATTATTCCCAGAAATACATTCGTCATGTAATCACAATCCAGTAATCAGTATCGAGTTTTTAAATGCTTCGAAGAGATATAATCAAAATAAGGGTTCATAATCTAAGCGAATCGTCAACGATTTAATGATATAATTTAAATCAAACATCTTTTTGAATGGTTTAATTTTTTGTACGTAGCAATAATGAAACACAGAGTATAATTATAACAATAAAACGTTCCTAATAATCTACAATTTAATGTGAGGTGACTGTTGGAGCTATGCTATGATTGTTATACGATAAAGACTTGATATTATTGAATTAGACTGATTTATTTTATTGGTTAATTTTTAACGAGACTGAAAGTTTAATATACCAAAATTATTATTAAACGAATAAATGATGTTTCATACAAACTATAATTAAGCTTATTGCTAAAGTTCTTGATATGAATTATTTTAGAAATTTTGTTGATTTGCGAGAGAATATCATTTTCTGTATCTCTTAAAATAAATGATGGAAAGTAAATCAAATTGTTTTGTAATGTAATATTTTTATGATTATATTCTTCCGACGTTCATGGTTAAATGTCTCGAAATCGAGAATTGCGAATAAATACGTCATAACTGACTTAAAAATGAAAAAGATAAATAATAATTTAATTGAAATATAACACAAAATCCTGAAAGATGAAAGAAATTTCGATATATCTGAGATACTGTTTACATCCATGATTAAAAATAGATATTTACTTTATCTATAGCAAATTTAATTGATATAACGACATTAAATTTACGTCAACAGTTAATTTCCCTTGGGTCTCGTCGACCCTAACGCATTTCAGGGACCTGAAGAGAATGTTCATTTTCATCTCAGTGCACTTTTTCAGATATCTTCGACGTTCTTTGACGGACCCAATCTTTGGGAAAAGCGTTCTCGGTTACCAAGGTGAGTCGGTCGCCATGGAAACACTCGGCCGCTGATTCCATCTCCGCTTCTCCAATAATTCCCCCCTCTGCCCCCGACCTACCTTTTTCCATCCCTTCACACCTCTTCTGCCGCCCCACCTCCCTTCACCACTGCCCTACCCACGCTCACTGCAATACCTCTTCACCATCGCCATGGAAACGCTCTTAAAGCTTAAATAGGGAACAAATATCGGATATCTGGTGAAATATATTCCTCCTGTGATATCGCAGGTGGAGGGAATGAGGCCAGCGATCGTTGCAGTAATTATTTTTGCAATACGGAACGGAACTGGAATTTTTTCACCCACCTTCACAAATCGATATGAGCGAATATTTAAAAGAGGGGTGTAGATTTTATTTCCCCTAACCTATTCAGTATCCCTGAATAAGAGGAGAGGATAATCATTTGGTATAATAATTTTTATTTACCGTGAATCGCTCAAAATACTACTAGCCAATCGAAAAAAAACTAAGTACTTTTCCGCAGATAATTTTATTTCTCGACCGATTTTGTCAGCGAGCTGTCATCTTCATCTTCATACTACTATCCTATTAAATCAAAAAATGAAAGTGCAGTGTTAAAAAAATATTGCCTCCTTTTCTAAATATAGAACCCTGATTTATTGCGTTAGTTTCTATTCTTTTCGACCATTTATATAGTCTTGTTACAACGTACGTAAATTTGTAATAATTGTAAAAACTTCGTATTTTTATTAAGGTGAAAGTTTTATTAATTCATCAAAAACATTTTTTTCGTTTTCTTGTTACGTTTGTTATCAGAGAATTACTCTATTTTCAAACAAAACATGACTTAATCAAGTCTTACAGTAGAAAAATATTTTGATTGAAATCGGAAGGAAAGTTAATGAAAATTAAAAGGAAGTGGTGGCAGAAGAAATTAGTGGGTCAAATGCTGAGCGAGACGCATTGAAAAATAAAGTTATCGGTAATCGAAAGAACTATGTCACTAGCAAAGCAGAGACGAAATCTAGTTAATTTCGAACCTAATTAGTGATCGATAAGTAGGGGAAGTCTCTTCAGTTGGTAAATCAGTCACTCGTATTATTGTCCCAGGCGGAGAGGAACGACAATTAATTCATAGTCGTCTCAATAGATTGTTAGTGAATTCGTTACGATACGAAACGAAGAATTGTCGTTAGTTGTTGAATGTTTAAATAAACAATATCTCTTCTCAATATTTTAATTTTTTTAAAAGTTAAATTGAAATTCAAATAATAAAGTAATTTGAATACTTTTATTTATGATTTGCAAGCCACCTACAATGAAGAATAATTAATAATCATAATTATTGGTAAATTCAGTTGAAAACTCTTTGAACTACTAAAATAGGTGAATTTTATTCTATATAATAAGCACTCTGAGAGATTGAAGAAGAATTAAATGAGCAGCTCATATCGTCAAAACGATTCGTACACCCTTGTGTTCATATAGTATATCTTGAAGGAAAGAAGGTGCCAAACCATAGGAAACAAGATTCCCCAGATGATTCTTAATAATATATCCCTAAATTTGTTTTATACTAATGTTTAGTGATCTTAGTATCCTTTAACATCATATAAATATATTAGCTGAATACTCATAACTCTCGATGAAGCAACAAGTTCTCGACCGGGAAGTAGTGTAGCGGAAGAACTTTCGAGAAGATAAGGTTATTTAGGGAATTCGTTCGCGGATTTCCCTTGACAACCAATCCCACCGATAAATAAAATGTATTTGCGTGTTATCAAGAAGATATATGGCTGTAAAACCCCAATAATATTTTTGCAATGTGTAATTCACCATTTTTGAGATATGAATACATCTGCATAGTTACAGATAATATGATCGTCATTAGAAATTAGCTGATGATTCTTTCGTCGACCGGTGTTTGATGCGGTTCCGTTTGTATGAATGAGGAAGGATGTGTTGCAATGAAAATATAATTAGCCAAAATCAATAACTGGGAATGAAGGAAATCGTACAACAGCGCATTTAAGGGAACCTATCAATATTTACTTTCTATTTGCTAATACTCTGGAAATTAATTTTAATGCATGAGGTCTATTTTTCATTCTCCCTCCATTTTCTCGTCTCGCTAATATTTGCATAATAGATAATTACAACGATCGAAAAAAATTTGGAGAGTAAAAAGATTATTAAATTAAAGTTTAATGCACAAAATTCTGTGATATTACTAATGATCACTTTGGAAAGTTTATTATTCTATAAGTATTTATTATCTCGTAATAAATCATTAAATAATTAATTGTTCTAATTGTCTTATTCATTATGGCTATCTTACTGTAAGATTCACTCAACTTGGGTAGGAAAAACTATGAGCAACCATTTTTTCCTACTAACCGCGCATAGTTAATTAATTTTACTCATAGAAATATTCCATTTGTAAAGATTTTAATTCACAGAGCTAAATTACAAAATAATCAAATTTCCTAATTTTCCAAGGGCAGTAAATGTATAATTATGTATTCTAATAAATTAGAACTACGCAGATGTAGATCGATAAAGTTAGGCGTGGTCGTCTAATTTATTTCTCTTTATTTGGAACGGTCCAACTATCTTAAAATTAATGTTTGAAAGGCTAAAAATGAATATTTTGCGTTATTAAGAATTATATATGAATTCATCCGTAATATTTTCCCCTCTCGGAAATATTCGGATTTCCCGCTGAGCGCATCCTCAAGCTCCGAGAAGCTATGAAGTTCCATGCCATCTTTTGGTCAAGTTTTCAAATCAAGTGTTTGAAAATGTGAGAAGCGCTAAACGTTATCTCATAATATTTAAAAGCAATGTAAAAACTTCAGGAAGGGAATAATTTGAAAATCTATTTACAAGCAACAAAGTTTGGCTTCAAAATGAGAGGAAATATCTTGAAATTTCATAGAGTTAAATTTTTATCTGGATATTCCTCTAGAAACTATTATATTAGCACGCCGATATTTTATGTAAATGCATGTAAGTCAGAAATTTCACCACCTTTCTATCAGAAATGACTTGTAAATTCGATTAAATTGGTCAATTTATTAACATAATTATATTTATTTGAAAAATTTCGTCCCTTTTTTACCTATGGATTATGTTTAATTTTATTCTTTTGTATATATGCAGCACCGCACATTGGTCATCTGTATTCTGCTGTTATTGCTGATAGTATAAATCGTTTTCAATTGATAACTGGTGTTGAAAACACAATATTCTCTACTGGAACTGATGAACATGGTCTCAAAGTAGAGATTGCCGCTAAAAAGGTAACTTACAATATTTCGTTTTGGAAAGAGATCAGCTACATTTCGTTCTTTGTAACTCCAGTAATGTGAATTTATCACACTAATGATCGAAGTTTAGCAGTGGAAAATGTAGGAAGAAATTAATTTTGACTTTTTTTAATCGTACAAAACTTGGTGGTCTTGAGTGAATATTCATTAAATTTCCTTTAATTTTTACTCTTTTGTGACTATTTTTCTGCAAATACAGCAACCATTCATTTTACCAGGTAATTATTCCCTTAAGAACAGTTTGAATTTATTTTTTTTTATTTCAGAACTACCCAAAGTCAAATAAGAATGAATTCTCCTCTTCTTCAACTTTGGAGTATTGTAATAAGGTGTCATCAGCATTTCGCGCTCTTTTTAAGAAGTGTGATGTGAACTTTTCAGACTTTATACGCACTACAGATCCGAGACATTTATCAACTGTGAACAAACTCTGGAAGCGTCTCTATAAAAATGGACACATATATGAAGGAGTGTATAATGGGTGGTATTGTGTATCAGATGAAGCTTTTTTGAAACAGTCACAGCTTAAAGAAGTGAAAGGGGACGATGGAAAAGCAATCATGGTATCTGCAGAATCAGGGCATCCTGCTGAATGGACTGAAGAAAAGAATTACATGTTCAGAATGAGTTCCTTTAGAGATGATCTATTGCACTGGCTGAAAGATGGTAAGAGAATTAATGTGTGTCATATTTCAAACACTTTTGTGCATATAGTACATATAAATCAAAATGAAAAAAAATCTAATTTCCTTTGTGGTCACAATTTGTTTGAAATAATGCTTATGTTTAATGATATAATGCTCTGCAATAATTTGTGATTAGTATTGGAGAGTAGTATTCTCTTCATTGAGAAATTGTCCTAGGTTTCTTCATTTGTCAATATTTTATCTTACATTAATCTCAAATAAAAATAAATTTCTTCCTATCCAGTATATATTTAGCATCAATTATTATGAAATCATTTCACTGAGAATTCAGTTCTATCTAGTCTAAGCTGTCCAAAAAGAACAATGTGGCAATTTATCTGTAAATCATCTGACCTTGTATCATATTTACAAAATCTCTGTCAAACCATTTTGTGTGATACCAAGGTATAACTTAATTTTGGTTAATTTGGGCTACAAATAATTTTTATTTCAGAAAATGTTGTGCAGCCAAAGAAGTTTTATCACATATTGAAGACTATGATTGAAGAAGTGTCTCTTGGCGATCTCTCAATATCAAGGCCTATTGAAAGAATTCACTGGGGAATCCCTGTGCCAGATGACCCATCACAGTGCATTTATGTTTGGGTTGATGCCTTGGCAAATTACCTCACTATTACAAAAGTGTTTGATGAAGAGAGTGAAGGAAATAAATTAAATATGAAAAATTGGCCTCCAGATATTCAGGTGATTGGAAAAGACATACTTAAGTGAGTATTCTTGTATGTGCATAGTATTCTATTATGGAATTTACCATTACCAGGAGATGCATTAGAAGATAAATATTTATTTGATTATATTATTCTTAAAAATTAGTTAAAATATTTAAATTAATATCTTTTAAATATACTTAGGTTAAAAACTTTCCCAAATTGTTTTTCTGAAAATGTATTTAAGACAGAATAGCTGTGTTAGTGATTTTTTGTTTGTTCACCGTGTTCTGTTAAATATATACACTGTAGGTCAAGAAACTTTGTTTGATACTTTTTGCTTCGCTTGGTATTTGGGTCATATTTTCCTGAATATCTCAAGTTAAAATCCATGAGAATGCTGGGGAGGATGTAAAATTCCTATAATACTAATTTTCAAAATCATATTTTTAAAAACAGATTTCATGGGATCTACTGGCCATCACTTTTGATTGCAGCTGGTCTTGAGCCTCCCAAGTGCCTCTTTGTACATTCCCATTGGACTGTTGATGGGGAGAAAATGTCAAAAAGTAGAGGTAATGTTGTCGATCCATTTGATCGTGCTGATATGTATACTCCAGATGGGCTTCGTTATTTTCTTCTCAGAGAAGGTGTTGCTCACAGCGATGGAAGTAAGTCATTCATAGGATTCATCTCTTTATTTTCATTAGAAAATAACTCTCTTTAATATGTTTTTGGTTGATCATTCTGAAGTGAATGGTTAAGGAAGATTTTTGATGACCCTAGATGAGATTGATTCGAGATAAGGTTCAGTTCAGTAGAGTTTATGCATTCTAGTTTTAAAATTATTTGATTATTGTAGTGTACTATATGCATGAGTCATTTTACAGAAATCAATATTACTTTACCATAAACTTTGATTGATAAATGATTTTTATGTTACAAAACAGTGAGATAGAAATTTCTCATGGTGAGCATGAAATAATATGGTAGAAATCAGTTCACAAATCTTTTTTTTATTTCTCATTTTTTTTAACTTGTAAGTTTGATTTAAAATATTTTTGGGAGAAATTTTCATTTTTAAGGATTATCAGAAAAATTGTTTTTCATAATCATTAACTTCTTCTTTCAGATTATAGTGATAAGAAAATTGTAAATATATTGAATGCTGAATTAGCGGATACCTTTGGCAATCTTCTAAATAGGTGCACCGGAAAATCCTTGAATCCTAATCAAGAATTTCCAGCACTGAAACAATCAGATATTGATAGGCTGTGTAAATCCAGCACTGATCCCACTCAGAGTGAAACTTGTGAGAAATTAATTGAATCATTGATTGATTTGCCAGGCAAGTTGGTAGTTTATCATCAAATGTACATTATATGAGTATATGTGCATATCATATTACTTTTTAAAAGGTGGTATGGTAACTATATGGTTTACTGATTATCTTCTGACTGAATTTATAAAAAGCTGTTCTTATACTATCTTCATTGATGATTTGGTAAAATGGTTTCTCTCATAAATTCATTTTCTCTTTTGTTATTTCATGGAGAAATATTCTTCTGTTTTATAGATTTTAAGGGTTTTAATGTTAGAGTATTTGGAATAAAATTTTAATTGTCTGATGACCTCCGTTTTTAAATAAGCTTTAGGATGTGAACAGAGTTTTGAGAACAATTTTTTGATATCTGAATACTTTATATATTTAAGTGATACACTTTTTGTATAATTTTACATTAATTAATATTTTTTCATTGTTAAGTCTGTTTCATTTGTTATGTTGTAGGAAAGACAAAAATTTACTACTCACATCAGGAATTCCATCGAGTAGCTGATGCAGTTATGGATGTTCTGAGAATAACTAATAAATTTTTTGAGGCTCATAGACCATGGGACATTGCAAAACAATTGAAGAAGATGTCTAAGGAAACAAATGTTGATGATGCTACCCTGGAAGCAACAAAAACTGAGTTGAATGCAGTTCTGTCATTATCTATGGAATCACTTCGTATTTGTGGAATAATTTTACAACCTATGATCCCGAATTTGTCATCTACACTTTTAGGTTTGTAGTGAAATTGAGAGATGAAGAAAACTTAAGGGATTTTATAAATATGATATTCTTATGCATTTAAAACCTGTTATAATCGTGAATAGTATGGGAAAGAATGGGTTTTACAAGATTTGTTCTTGCAGTGAGTTCTCTAATTTTGCACACTCTATCTGTTTCCCTGATGCCACAAGGTGGCCACAAAACATCTACAATGTATTCTTAACCTATTTTATCAGAGTTAACAAATTTATCAAGTAATAGCAATCTATATAATAATCTTCTATTAGATAGGTATTTCTAATTTGAATCTTTGGATATTTTTGTTGCTCTTGCTTTTTTGTGGTAGGAATTTTTAGCAGATAACATCACTTTCACTTTTTAAATCCTTGAGAGAGGGACTCAAAATGGGGTCTAAACAGAATGAAAAAGTATTGTTCTCTAACCTTTTTGTCACATTACTTTTTGTCATATACTGAAAACATGATTTATGAAGAGCTTTGTAATTGTTTTACCACTAATATTTTGGGTATTTATACTCCTGTTCATGTTGTTAGTATGGTTGATAGCAAGATATTCAACTGAGTCAACTAGTATTCTTTGTTTATTTAATCCTACATGAATTATTCTTTTATTATTATTCATGATTGAAATTATTATTACTATTTATCAAGAGTCCCAATATTTGTGTAGGATTAATGATAATGTAGACTAAAAAATAAAAATTAGAAGACTTCTGTAAACTATTTAAAATGCTATGTACATGCTTTTACATAGAATTGAATGTGGCATACTAAGTTTATTGTTACAAGATTAAAGCAATAGTTAGAAATTTATATATATATTCTTTTCTGCTCATGTATTTAATATTTTAATTGCAGATAAATTAGGTGTAAGTATTTCTAAGAGAATGTGGGCTGATGCAAGTGAATTTTCTTGGTTGGGAACAGGAAAGCAAAGCAATCCATTGAATTCCAAAGGAAATACTCCTCTTTTTAAGAGGATAATTAAAGGTAAGGATCTTTTATATATTGTTGTTCTATTTGCTATAATATTATTACTTTCACAATAGAAATATTACTTTTTGCCTGCTGAATGAAAATCATAGTTTATTCTACCATCTATATTTTCATGTAATAATAAGTATGATGTTTTATTTTCAGATGATTCTTAAGAGATTTCAAAGCAACATTTACTTTGCTCAAATTGTAAATATATTGATCTTGTTATGATCAATTTAATTAACTGTGAGGTTTGGAAACATGCCTCTGGCAATGAATCTAGTCTTTTGTAAAGAAAATTTTTAACTATCTATTGACATCTTCTGAGAAGCCTTAAAAGAAACTTTGAGGGTCTCCAGGTGAAATACAGCTATATTTGGTTACTTAAATGTATTTTTATTCAACTATATGAAAACAATAATTCTTACATTTTATTCTGTACATATTCCCAAAAGATTTTAGAAATATATTTCCTGAAAACATTTTTTGAAAGAAATGGAAAAGAATTGAGGAATAAATATCTTTGTTAGATATTAGTAATTGAATTGTTTATAAATCGTAAATTTCTCAGATTTCACCACCTATAAATATATGCCTTATTATATATGCCTTAATTAAAAGAAATGAAATTTGATATTCATTCAATTAGGGCCTAAGAGTTGTGTTCCCTATTTTAAACCTGTTAAACGTTAATAAACTCAGTATTATTAATATGAATCCTTTCTGATATCAAATGAGTGCTAATTCTTGATGTGACATTTCAGTAATGCTGTTAAGTGAAGATTATATATGATTGATGGCCAGAAATATGTCTCTTAACCAACATACGAGTTAAGCTCGTACAGCTCATGATGGAATTAAAAGGCATTCTAATATTTTTTCTTGGAAATTTTCTGACAAGACTAATATGATTATATGAAAGGTAGATCTTTAAAATATATAATAAAATAAATTGTGTAATATAAAATATGTAATATAAAAATAATATAATGGTGAAATAAATGTTAAACAACTTATAAATGGCATAGTTTAAAACTGGTTCTTTAGCAAATAAATATTAGGTTTTCTTAAAACATGCTCTTTAGTTATGATAAGAAAATTCTTTAATACACTCTAAGGCATTTATTATTCATGATTAGGATTGTTAGGCAATGGTATGAATTTAAATGTAAAGTGGCTCTTTATAGAATTTTGGAAACTAATTATATTAATGATAATCAGCTTGGAAAAGTCCCTCATGCTGAGACTTACTAGTTATGAGTAACTGTGGTGGTCATTGGTTTAATAAAATTAAATTTTATGGGTCAGTTTCAAAAATAATAGTGAATAATCTTTGATTGAATGAAAGAGTAAATGAAGTACTACTTATTCTTATAAACCTTTTACCTATTTATTTATCCTTCATCAATCAGACCAAACACACACATGCTATACACATTATATTTATCCATAAATGTATTATTTTCTTCAAGGTTAGAAAAACCTCTTGAAAGGCAAAAGTGTGAATAAATGAAGTAATGAAGAGTTTTTACTGAAATGCTATGCCATTATCTTCCTTATGAATATTCTCCTGGAGCAAAAGAATGATAATAGAAATTTATGCTACTTGTAATGAATTGCATCAAAAGAAAATGCCATGTATTGAAATGTAGGTAAGGTTACATTTCTGTTGCTATTTATTTTCCCACCTGATGCAAATTTATTGTTCATATTTTAGAAAGATGAAATTTTTTATGGTATTCACTTTTCTCCGATGTATCTGATGTTCGATACATTGCTGGTTGGTTAAGATGCCAGGCTAGCAATATGAAGTCCGTCTCATCTCAGATCTTAATCTTAAAGAGGCAATGAAGACATGAATATAGGAATTTTAGAGAGGCGATATGTTTTTCTAAGGGTTTTTATTAAATCATCAATAATATTTTTTACTTCCCCATCGAGAAACAAAACCATCAACGTTTAGGTAGTTGCTTTAAGTCGTGACTGGAAAATATTCTATTTAGATAGAATATTGCATCGATGAATGTATAAGCTATTTCAATTCGTGGAAAGGTGGAAAGGATGAGGAAGTAGTTTTCGGAACCCACCCCTAGCGACGCAACAATGACGAATGAAACAAAATGGAGTTTTGGCGCGCAACCTTAGCGATGGTCACCTTGGCGAGACAAAACACCTTTTTCTGTAACCGTCCCCTTTATTTTCCTCTCCCCGTCTCTAAGGTATTTGGCCTGGTCGAACGGACAGCCAAACCATTGAGATGCAACAGATTGGATTACATGCGAAGTTATCAAAGAGGAAAGCGGCAGAGTGTGGGTTTTCATAGAGGCGTCCCTTTACTCAGGTGAGGAGGAAGGCGTTGGAGTAGACAGCAGTTGGGGAGGGCATGGGCAGTGAAATGTAGCCTCGCACGCCCCTCAACTCCGGACACAGTCTTCATCCTACTCTAGCGTTAACCCCATCTCCCGAACACACTGCCGATCGAATTGTCAAAGCTTTTTTTATCCATCCCTTTTCATTGATGTATCGCTCGATGGAACCATCGGCAAATCCTTTTGCTTGTCCGTCCCCCCACTCGCGGCTGCAAAACAGCGTCTGGGTCAAATTTTGCCTTGTAAACACGTCGTTCATTGATTATTCCGGCTCCTGTTTTTCCTTCGGCTTCCCCAATCCTCTTTTGTTCTTATGAATGGCGAGGATAGAATGGCCGTGGAGATTACGCCTTTTTTAGGCTAGTACCGCTTGGAAGATCTTCGCGTAGGCAAAGGGTCTGTAAGGAAATTACTAGCTTCGGCAAGCTCTGGAAGCGTCGTATTGGGAGATTTACATTCGGAGCGATGGAAATTGAAAACATGAAAGCAGTCCCTTGTCAAAAGAGATACCTTTTTGCGGTTAAGCCATCTTTTTAGTCACAGAAAGTGCTTCCATTTCGGATATACGTCGTAGATGTTTGTGGTTGAAGATTTGCTGCTAGATTTTGTCCAAAGTTTGTGAATAGCAATCAGGAATTTATTGCACAAAATCTGTCATTAATTTCATTTACTAACGTCTAACTTAATGCATTTCTATCATAGATACAATATTGCGATAAATGGGAAACTTTTTTCATCTACTTTACGTCTATTTGTCATAAAGATTTTATTTTCCTTTGCAGTCGACAGTGGGAAAAGTTGGTTCGAAATCTTTTGGAATGCTTCCAACGCGAAAACGAGCCACTCTGATGTGAGTGCGATGGGAATAAGATGGATGCGTTTTAGAGAGCTGTTTTTCAACGAGCGATGATTGAAGTTCCCTTTTCATTAAACTGTCGCATAGACTTTTATTGCATGAATGAGTTGCGATTCATGAGCGAGTAACCTGTTTTTGAAGTAGGAAATGAATGACCAAAATACTTTGTGTAGTTTACGATAATATTATGTGATCTCAATTTCAACAGAATTATAGCACATCTTTTTTCTGTTTTTTATCCATTACTAATTGCATTAACATTTGATGATTTTAATATTATTAATAGCACTATCAGTCATATTATTGTAAGAATGATGATAACAGTAATTTTGTCGTAAAAGTTATATTTACAAGAGTAGTGCCTTATGCACTCTTAATATAACTAATGCTGATGTGAATTCAGAAGTAAACCGTCATGTATGATATCCTACAGTTTCTTCGGATAGATAGAGTTAATGCACAAAGAGTTAAATTTTGGTAAATAAATAGTTTAGATTTTAAATTTAATCTGTTTTAATTCTAGCTCTTTAACGAAACTCAGTCTACTTTGAGACGTAAATAAATCGTAAATTAACTGATTTTGTTGGCAATACCCATATCAAACCGTTTTTTATTCTTCAAGTTACGTCAAAACAGTATTTTGAAGTTTTATTCGTTAAATCTTGGGTTCCACATGTAATTCCTTATTACATCATGGATATGATTTAATGAAATTTATAAATAGGAGATATCAATATTCAGACGATTGATTATTGTGTGTGATTATTGTATTGATTGGAGTATTTTTAGTCTTATGTTTAATACACAAGATAATATTTAACACTTAAATTT
This sequence comes from Pantala flavescens, assembly GCA_020796165.1. Classification (NCBI taxonomy): domain Eukaryota; kingdom Metazoa; phylum Arthropoda; class Insecta; order Odonata; family Libellulidae; genus Pantala; species Pantala flavescens. Next base: position 42,814,239 of record CM036882.1, read on the forward strand.
AATTAGTGGGCATGAGTATGTAATAAACAGGTATGTTGTTTCCAATCATATCAGTCTTTGAATTGAAGAATGGTAATGAATGACCAGTATTATTTATTTAATTACCTATTTAAATTTTATTATTGACTTATATATAACGTAATATTTTAATGAGAGATAATCAGAAGACAGGATGAAGTTAAAGATGAAACTAATTTCAATTTTGTATTAAAGAGTTTGCAAAGAATTATTAAATTGAAAACTAAATTCATGAATCTTGGAGGGCTTTGTGAAGGAAGTCAAGTTTCCCATTAAAGCTAGAGCTGTCTCGAATTAACACTAGAACAGCGGGAAACGGACACCCCCCTAGAACAGCGGAAGGTGTCCTCAGGACACCTACACTTGCGCTTCTTTTAAATTGAATGAGGCAGTCGTATTTAAATTTATAGTCTTTCCTTATAAGCTTAAAAATTAATAACTAAGTATGGGTACATATTTATCGGCAGATCATGAGGTAAATAGTTGCTACATATTTAATATAGAAATTGTTGTTGAGTTCAATCAATTTCATGAGACTCATATTCCGATATAAAAATATACAGAACAGTAAAGCCAAAAATAAATTATATGAATAAATTAATATAAAGCCTTTTCGAGATAAAATAATTATTTGCTTGAATAACTTTTGAAAATTACCCGATTTTATCAACAATTTACATGGGGTACAAGAAAAAATAAACTCGCGTAATAAAACTTTACCGCTTCACGTACCTTCCTTTGATTTTATTTCACAACAAAACGACTAGAAATAAGGTTTAAGACGCAAACTGGACCTTAAATGTTATTTGCATACGCAATTATATTAATTTTTCTTTTTTAGCACAATGATGCTGTCACGAAATAATTACTCCACAGAATCCTTCCACGAAGCTAATACATAAATCTTCTTGATGTTACAGTTTCTATTAACCTATTCCTTGCACTTCTTACACTTATCTGATGCTATATTTCACTTGTATTTTCTTTTGAACATATATCGGTGGCTTCATTGGATGATGTCTCGTGCATCTAGTGTTTACTTAGGTCCTTTTTGAGATCTCTTTAGACAGCTTAGGTTTTACTTTGTTTATCTGCGATTCGTTGCAAGAATCTATATCTGGTTATTTGGCGACCTCTTTTCTGCTTGCAAATAACCTATACATTGACTTCTGCTAGATAAATTTTTATGTAAAAAGAATGCATTAGGCCACATCGTGAGTCTGTCTCACCGTGTGCCTACGCGCCATTTGGTCCACTACGCCGCTTTTTGTACAATTATGGTACGGCACCGCGTCTGATTTTCTTTTACTAATACTGTCAAATACGACATTAGAAAGCATCTAAATCGCGAGAAGAACATGTTTATTCGGTTTAATTTTATAAACAATGATTATTCTTCATTTTTCGACAACATCGGAATTCACTGCAGATTTTTGCTGGTTTTCAACTCCAGCGACTCTCATCACAATTTGTTCTATGTTCCAGAGAAAAAATACCTGCTTTCTTCAGCCTTTTAAATAGTTTCTTTAATTTAAAATAATTATCGGTCATTAGGTTAATTCCTTTTATATAGGAAAGGTCCCATCAAGGTCATGACCACATGGTTCAGGAAGATGGCCTATCCTCCAACTCGATAACTAATGGAAATCTATTCTATGCTTATTTGGAATTAAAATTCACTACTAACCGAAACTTAAGTACATATTTATCAGGTTTATCAAGAATAAATTGTGTGAATAGACATCTACACTTTCTGGGAGAAAGCTGATCATTCACCGTCACTTTTGTAACGGGATTGTAGCAAGCCTGGCAATATTCAATGAGTGAGTGTCACAAAAAGATATAAGACAAATTAGTCAATTGCGAAAATAGAAATGGGAAACGTATCTTATAAATGGAAATATTAGAAAATATAAGGCAAAATGTTTCCAACTCAAATCATCATTAGAATTGCCACCTCAAATTTTTATACATAACAATATAATTAATTAATTTTAGAGAACGGGGACAAAATAATAGCAAAAAGCAATATTATCTCAAAGTACATTCGTAAGAGCTTCTAATATAAAACAATGAAGGTTTTATCATAGGAAATAATACTAAATATTACGTAGGTGTCCTGAGGACACCTCCGCTGTTCTAGGGGGTATGTGGTAGGATCTCCTATGAAAATGTTCCAATAATTATAAAACTTGGTAGAAATACGCAGAATATTAAATAATTAAAAGTCACGAAACGATTTTTTTCTATGATACAAATTACAAAAATGGTGCGTTTTTTTCATGGGCGAGGTGTCCTGAGGACACCCTCCGCTGTTCTAGTGTTAATGACGTATCTGCCGAGTTAAATACGTATATAATGCATTTAAAGAACCTACTATTAATAACCTCGACAATGATGCGGTTGAATAGGTCCGATTCAACAAAGAGAATGTGCCTATAACTCACTCCTGCTTAAGAGCGAAGAAATATGGACGTTCATTGTTGCTTATAGATTATTAGTGAAAAGGAGCGAGCTGTTTATAGCTTACTTCCTACCCTTTTGCAGACGTTCTCTCGTAACTTCGCGTATCCTTTCAACCAACGGACATTCGCCTATCAAATTTTTTTACGGGCCCTCTCGTAAACTTTCTGTTGGGAGATAAGTGGCACCCCAAATAAGAGGTTGTATCTCACATGTATTACACGGGTCTCCTACAGAAACCCTCCTGTATGTTTATAAATAAATTCGGGAGCTGTATAGCTAGAGTTCCAGTATGTGTCGTGAGGGAAAATGGAAAGCTTCATCTCGTGTTATTAAAAGGGCTTTGTTGGGAAAACTTGAGACTAACCTGTGTATCCGATGATGGGAATCAGTGCTTTTCATTAATTCGGAAAATTATACGTAAACATCACTTGGGAAAATGGACTGTCTAAAACCTAAATATACTTTATAGATAGTTAATGAGTATTTAAATACATTCTTGATTGATCGTTGAGAAATTACTGAAACACTGAATAAAATAAAGACACGTGAAATTTGTGAATCAGATATGATACTTTTTATTAGGAAAGCATAATGGTATCTTCGGAGACGGGTATTTTATTTATATGTTTATTTATACAAATTAATACGTCCAAATCTTTTGGTTTAGCGATAAGCTTTCGTGTTCTCGTTTACGTCCCGCCAACAATAAAATTAAAGTCTAGAACGTGTGCAGTAATTAAAGTTCCCGCTTCAAAAGAGCGTAAGGGAATAATGAGGTAGAGATCAACACTAAGCAATTGTGAGGCTCACCATTTTTGATGGAAAAGGTATAACTATTTTGACAATTCCTCTATTAGATCTGCAACTATTCTCGAAGTTGCAACGAAGTTAGAACAATCGATTTTAATCGGCCGATCTTCTTATATTCCAGAGAAGCATTGTTATGATTGATTCATTGTTACTATGACTAATGTGATTGATTGTTTTAAATTTATCGATCGATTTAAATTAGGTGCTATTGTTTCGATACGAGACGAATCCTGTCCGATAAAAATGACGCAAAGCCTTTTAAAGCATAGCGTTGGTACAATTTCAAGTTAGAACAGGTATTTAGTAACTTCCATTTCCTTTTTTTTTAGCTAAGTAGTCTTGATTCGTCTTAAGAGAATTTTAACAAATGTGTTAGGTTGGCAAAATAGTTATTATCAATGTATTTATATAGTCAATTGATGCGGTAGGATATCAGTCCAGTGTCATCTGTAAATATATGAAGCTTTGTTTAATATAGGAGATGATAAATCATTTACCATCAGAAGATTAGGGACCAAAAGTTTCGCCCAACGTGGGGCTCGAACCCACGACCCTGAGATTAAGAGTCTCATGCTCTACCGACTGAGCTAGCCGGGCAGTTGCTTCATATAGAAAAGTGATTAGTATTCTTGTAGTTATTAGTAAAACCTTTTCGGGAAGAAAGTGAGCTAAAACTTATTCTCATAGTTGCGAGTTCCTTTGGGCCCATATAACTTCATGGTAATCAGATTTAAATAAATAAATATTAATTTAAATGATTAGGATCAAAATCAAAGCGGATTCAGATCGATACAATTCGAGCCAAATAAAAAATACTTTTTTCTTTCGTAACTTGGTAACTAAAAACATCGTATCGCATTTCATAACTTGGTCACAAAAAATTATAAGTTTATAAAAGTTTTAGTGAAAGCTTTCGAGATTGTCAATCACGATCTTCAGTAAGGGAAAGTTTTTCTAATAAATTCAGTTATTGCCGGAGTGGATAAAAAGTCATCATGGGTTCGTGATTTCAGAAGATGGTATTCGAATACTCTCGTACTAAAACATCTCAATCTATCTTCGGAAAGTAATCTAGAAAGCATGAAATGGAAAGGGACCGAGTAAATATATTTACTCTCTACTGAGTGTATGTTTATGGAAAAGAGTGATTTATGTAAGAGCCATCATAGAATTATTCGAGTCCATGTTATCAAATAAAAAATTCGTCTTTTCATTTTCAGAGAGCAAGTTTTCCCTTAATGCCCAACATTAGAGGCACTTTCGGAGTAAAATTGCAGGAATCAAATTTCCTTAACCTCTCTTCTGCTTTTAAAATATCTCTAAAATTCACTTTCCTTTCTTTATGTAAATAAAAATATAATCTCTGGAGGATCGCGAGTGCTTTTTCAAGATCCAATTTCTAGAGAAAAATTGCAAAGCGAATTCCGAAATTACTTTTCGCAGATAACAGGCATAACGATGTATCATTCGGAACCCTAGACTCGAGAGCACGCATGGAAATAATTAAATTTCCCCTAAAAGAGTGCTTGTTCGGAAATTAAATAGATAAAATACAAGGTCGTGAGAATGTTATATTCAGACGATCACAAATTCGCACAGCATTTTTCTCTACGAGGATGACCTTAAAAGCGAAATTTCGTATGTAGAATTTTCGTACATGACCAAGATTCTTAAATATCGAAACTGGGTCATGTAAACACGTAACGTCTTACATTTTAATTTAAGAATATATATCGTAGTATTTATTTGTATTATATTATTATAAATTTATATTTGGAGCGGAGAACTGTATACTTTACGTTTGGATGATATTAGCATCAATTAGATCTCTGCGCTATATTAAATATTTAATTTTTTTAAACATCTGATTATCGTAGATATAAGATGAGATGCACAAAAAATATCTCTAACTTCCCAAGGCATAAAGTACATGAATTTATTTTGGGTATGTTCCTCGTATCTTAAATGTATCATAATACTCAATAGATGGGTAAGGGAAAAATGATTCTCGTTGTGTATATAGTGTTTGAAATTGCTAGTTTATATGATTTTGGAATGTTTTTTGTTGTTTAATGGACCAATATAACCATATATCCTAGATAATTTGACTGTTGTTCATCCTTTAATCAATTATAACTCAAAGATGATATTCGAATAACATGACGAATGAAAATCCTATAATTTAGAACTATGCTATATTTAAAGGGCGGTTCATTCGTAAAAAATTGTTCTATCTTTATCGAATTTCAATTTTTTCAAACTTAAATACTTATTGAAATCAAACATCGATGCTTAGGAACACTTTGCACATTAGAGTGTCCGTCCGGAGAGTATATATGCGTAGGCCACCGTGAGTTCAGCCCACCGCGTGGGCTTATTTTCGTTCGGTCAACGTCGAGTCCCCTTGATGGCATACGTGAGTCTTTTTATAGTTGAGCCTAAGGCAAAAAATGGACGCCCAAGCCTCCCACGTGGAAGATAATACTCGAGAGGAATCTCCAAAAAATCTTCCAGAATAAACTGCATCCTCCTGTTACACCCTCTCACGTGGGAAGGACATGTTTCTCTCTCGATAGGGATAGAGAAATAGACGGTAGAGATAGAATGGGAAGAACCAATTCTCTAGTGCCGGAACTCGTACGTACGTTCCTCTCCCTTGGGGATTCAGCGACGGATTGAAGAAGTGTCATCGCCGGAATGGGTTCGTGCCCGAACATATGCCTCCACTTCTTTAATTCGGACGCGTTTTGTGTTTGCTCCACGGAGATGTATAGCTTCCCAAGGCTTTTATGCGGTGGAGATATGGTACCATTATCTAGAGAGGACTTCCTAAGCTAAGACCTCCATTCTCATCCGGTCCTTCGGAATGATGTTTACTATACTCCGAGCCAAAAATGGGGAGTGTGTAGTATAGAGTGCATAGGAGATAAACGCGGGATATAGCTTACTGCTGGTTTGTTTTCTCACGTAAAGAGGTACATCAAGAAGGAAGAGCGATATTTGATGGGATTATCTCTATCATAAGCGGAGATCCTTTTCTCATTGGAAGGATACTTGTATCGATCAGGAGAAATGTTAACGTTCGCGGAAGAAGTTATTGCTGTACGTATTTGAACAGATCTGCTGTTTCACACTATTGTTTCTCATAGAAATAGATCCTTTTTCATGTTAGACGAACACGTTATTGGTAGCTGAGTGTTTGGGTAGACAAATTTGATAAGTGTAAAATAAGATAAAATGCGAATAAAAAGTAAATTTAAGCCAAGTTAAAAACTCTATGTTAAATGTGTTAAATTGCTGCAGCTAAAAATTTGTTACACTCCATAACATAATATTCTATTGGAACCAATTTAAATGCTTTCTGAATTCCCTTCATATGACCAAAATAATCTATTTAAGCTTTACATAAACTATAGAATTATCTGAAGTATTTCTATTTCTTGTATTTACATTTAGGTTAAATTTGAATTTAGTTAAAATAGACTGATTAAAAATGCCTGCTATTCCTTAGATCTTTTACCAAAAAATATCATATAATATCGCTCAGTATCCATTTATCGTTTAGTTTTCCTCACAAGATTATCTTTCAGTATGCATAACTACAGATGTTCGCAACTAATCAGGTTGATAAAAAACTCTTAATTATTGGTAGATGATGAAAAAACGATCTGTCTTAATAAAAGAATCAAATAGATGTAAACATGTATATAGCTGTATGAATATCCTGCTAGTACTCCGGAACAGAACAGCTTTCATTCAGAACTTCGAGAAATACTAATGCTCTGTGATCTATAACCGTATTTTGCAAGACCGAAATGAAATACTTAACTCCAATTATAAAAAAAACCCTCTATATGACTTAGATATACTATTTGGGATTTGTTTTCTATATGGACTATAGTAATGCATTAGATATATTAAAAGAAATTAGTTTGATATTTTTACCGAACCCATGTCAGCTTATAAATATATATCGGACTACTTTGACAAATATCTTTTGACGTCATTAATCTTCTTCTTCTTCCCTCGAGTCCTTTTTCGTCAGATGAAAAGGTAGAAGTGTCATCTAACGTTTTGAAGATCTATGATGTAGTGAAATCGTGGGCATTCCCACGGGATATACTCTACCGGTCCCCCAATTGGCACAAGCTGATTCGAATAGACCGGAAATCATCGCACGTCACCTCCGAATGTTTCTTGACACTCACTGACTCATTCCCTAAAGGAAAAATTTGGAAAGAAATGGAGTTTTTCGGTCCCCTTAGCAACCCAGGGAAGTTACATATTTGGTCTCTAACTCTCTGATCATAAAGCTTCTTTTGGGAGCAAGTTTTAGTCTCCTTGAATTGTCTGCAGACTTTTTGTATCTGGTTAATGAACCATGGTGTCCCATAATCTAGGAAAATGTTATTATTTTTTTTTGTGGAATAATTTTGCCTTAATCAAAGATATTTTATTTTATCAGCTAGCTCTCTTTGATGTTTTAGGATTTCAGTGAAGTTGATTGGTATTATTTTTTGTGCTTAGGAATGTATTTTTATTCAATATCAATCTTGACATCAAAATTATGTAAATTTTATTATATAACTATGTAGATACTCTGCGAGCCACCTTTCGGTGTGTGGCAGGGGGTGCATGCACCGTGAATTTACTTTCCTAGACGGTTATTTTCTCGTATTGTTCGAGGGAAAAACGAATTTTTAAAACGGTCGGTTTTCGCATCTATTTCCCTTATTTTATTCGCTCTGTCTGATCGACCTATATAGCAGGGAGGGCGCATTATCTGTACTACGTCTTCCTTGAACGTTTCTTCTTTAAATCTGTTTAGCAAATCTAATCTACGCTTAGATCTTCTTAGTTCTAATGGTTCCCATCCCGCATCCTTGAGCAATTTAGTTACGCTAATCGATTTATCGTAGCAATTTTTAACAAAACGTATTATATTATATTAACGATATGTTTTACAAATAGCTGATTTCTGACAATTTATTAAGGATATTTACACCATACAAGAAAAACTGCAGTTACACTGCTGAATATGGGTGATTTCATGGAAACAATTGGAAATCAAAATTTTTTATATTAGCTATACGAATTTAAGACTTCAAATAATACTATACGTGTTCAAAGAATCGTCATTTGTTCTCGTGATATTTTAGCATAAAATTAATTAAACAGAGAGGTATGAATTTACCTGAAAATACAAATTAAAAATCCCGATGATAAGGCAATAAACTCATAAAAGATTGGTTCAAAAATTAAGTTATCGTTGACCTGATTTTCTCATCTCAAGCAGTTAAAGAGGTTATGAAATTAATTTCGGTGTACCAAAGCGTATTTCAGAGGCAGGGAATATTTTCATCAAGAGCTCACGTGTTTAGCCAAGAGACCACCCTCGAGCTGTGATACATGTATTTTAATAGCGGGGATCGATATTAAGGGTCGGGGAAATGAATCCTGTCACCGCATCTCTGCGTAGGGACTCATCTCAACTCAATGAGGTATCGAACCTTCTAAGGGAACATTTCACAAAAGTGCAGAACAATGACATTATGAAAAATAGTTTGCGTAAAATTGAATAAGAAGCAACGGGTGTGATTATCGTTATCGAATCAGTACTTTTTTAGCGAATTAGAGTTATATATCACCAATTCGTTTCGGAAGGTTTTTATTTACTTTTATTCTTAATTCTTAAGAGCTTATGAAGCATGCAGAAGCATAGAGTTTAGGTGAATGATTGATTTTCGTATTTTTGGATATATTTCTCCGTATTACTCTTTATCGTTTTCTAGTCAATACGATAAATATAACACGAGAAATAATTTGATTATATTTTGCGCAATTTAAATATGTATTTTCCTACTTGTATCCATCATCCTCAGCATTCTTATTTCCCTTCCATTGTAAATACACATAAACGATGTGAAACAGGAGTGGTTTGTTGGATAGCGTCCAATGATTTAGTTGATCAGAGGCTACCATGGAAACTGGGTCTCTATTTTCTCTAGATTCGAGATTACTGTTGGTTTCAACTATATCAGATGAGTCTGGGTCACATTGGACCCTAAGGGAAGTGCTGGAGGATATGGAATTCGAGAGAACGATTAGCTATGCCAAACGGAAATTTTAGCTGAAGGTTATGCCGATACTGCATCGACAATGTGATTCGATCCATCGTGACCCAATACGAAACTCATAGTTTGTTGCTTTTAGCCTAGTTTTTTACCCCTTTTGTGGTGAAGTTGTGTTGAAAAAGAGAGACGAAGTTGGGTCCGTTTCATTGATTTGAAGTGAGCAAAATGGTGAAATAATGCTGTTAAATATTTTTTATTTCCCAAAATCGGTAAATTCATGCGGCAACGAGTACATTCTTATTTTATTCATGCGCAAGAATTGAAAGATTTTTTAAATTCGAAACCATTTGTACGTCATCACATAGTAGAAAATATCGTATAGTGTACATTATAAATATTTAACACTAAATGCAATCCATTGTTATTCTAAGAGTTATTTATGTTGGTTTGACTGTGGACTAAATTAATTATTTAATTCGTCATTGAGGTTATGAAAATAAGAAGTAAGAGAAAAACTGTTATATATAGCGAGTTTGAATCTATTAAATGTTTTAACAGTTTAAAAATTTGAAATTCTGTCGATTTAAAAATTATCTATGAATTATGAATAATCTTATTTCATATCATATATATTATTCATACTTTATATTGTTTTTGCTAGTTAATATTTAAGCAGAGTATTTATTAGTATTTATAAAGTATTGTTAGTATTTAAATTTTCGGTGCCAGCGGTCACTGGCTAAAATTTGACGATCATAGTTCTGAACTTAGTACAATGAATAAACTCAGAGGCAACTGTGGATTTTACGGCGAATCCAGTAGACTGTGAATAATCTCCATAAAATCAATTTTTCAGTAATCGGGAAACATCTGAATTGGGAAATATTGGAAGCGAAAGGGAGTTTTGAAGATACCTGTCCAAGGATACATCAAATTAACCACCTCTTGGTTTAAAATATATCTAGTGCCAAAAGAGAAAAATAGGTGGATGAAAACTAAATATTGATAAATAAATTATTTAATAAAATTTCAATGAATCGAAGAAATTTAAGGAAATTTTTATAAAAAGAGCTCTATCATTTAAGCTGTTTGAAATCTCTCCCACTTAAATATCTCATATAAAATTTAATTTCAGGTAAATTTGCCAATGGAAACTTTCTGGAATTGCCCTAACACGAGGTGCAGAGTTCAACGGTCAAAGGTAGGACAATTTTAAGTTTTATCATGGCTTGTATGTTTTTATTTCGAATTCTCTATGTGATGTAAAATGTTGTGTTTTATGTTTTTATTAATCGTATCAATAGCTAAAATAATTTATCACGTATATAAGAACGCTAATGAACGTCCTAAATATAAATCTTAGGCATGGAATTTTCTTACAAAAGTTTATTAGATCACGTAGAAATAGCTAGATAAAACGCGTGAATAATCTGACATGCCTGATAATGACTTAGGAAAAGACTGGTGAACGTTTTATCATCGGAAAGGGAGATACACTATTCGTGAAAACATTTAGTCTTGTATATAAAATGAGCGTTACTTTTATTGTTTGAAATTGTTCCTATTGAAATGGAATTCGCTTTTTAATAATGGCTAAAAGATTTTTCTTCATAGTTCAATTGCACTAAATTAATTTAAAGGATAGGTATTATTTTTTTGTTCTCCGTAGTCAGTGACACATTTTCATCTCTCATTTTGTTTGCTTGTTTACAGCTTTAATATTGAATGTTGGCGTTTCTACTCTAAACTCAAAGGATTAACATTTCTTGAAAATTAAACTCCTTTAATAGGATAGGAAATATTTCCCTGTTTAGTTTAGTTTTGTATCTGTAGATTTATAATTGTGGTAGACAATGAAAGAAATTATTTATATGAAGAAATTACGGAAGAGAAAATTAAAATATTAGATGGAACAACTGCCATATAATTTTTCTACCGCTTATGACAAAAAAACGATATCATTAGAATACCGTCATAAAAATTTTTTGAAATCATATTATACGTTAAAGTAGTAATTTTTATGGTAGGATTCCCGAACTAATTTATACTTATCTGTTTTTATGAGTACCTTCTTTCTGATCTTAAGCATGTACATTCATTTTATACTAATACAAATTTAATGTTCCCAAGAATATTGGGTAGAACATACACAGGTGTCATTAAGAACGAAGTAAACACACAATCCTTATTAAAAGAAAATAAAAGAGGGCCTTCAGGATGGGAAGGGCAGTAAAATAAGAAAGTAACGAATCGGTAGGAAAGATTAAGGTCAGCTGCAGCCAAGACGAAAGCGATTACGTCAGAGTGGAGGGAAAATCAAAATGAGTCAAAATGGTTCTAATCGGTGCAGATTTTGAATGGTGGGGACAATTAGGTTGCTTATTAAGGGAGGCGGTGGAAAGCGATTTCGGGTTAATTACGAAGGCGAAGCGATTTCGAGTTCTTAAGAGGCAAAGAGAAATATCCGGGTCGAAATGCGTGCTAATTATGCATCGATGAGATTAAGCATCAAGTTCTTTAAGAAATCTAACGGTTAAGTGCTGAAATTTTCCGAGCAGCCATCCATCATTCCATCGAGATCATAGTTTTATTGTAACGTGAGCTAAGAGCATTTTTATCACTCATTTATTTTTACCTTCGAAAGGAATAAATTATAGTGACTTGCACGAAATTGCGTGTAATGCTTGCATTTTTTATAATGTGATAATTTCAATAACTTTTATGGATTTGGTTTCTCATAAGCATTAAAATTTTTAAGGTAATGAAAGCTATAAGTTCATTTCGCCTGGAGATGCAATTACCGTATTTGACGGCATATAAGACGCACTTTTTTTCCTAAATTAGCTCTCAAAAAATTACTTTAGAAAACTATTCATTTCTGAGAAAATTAAAGGGCGAACAGAAATCAGTTGATCTACTTTATGTAAGTTTTGTTTATCATAGAGGTATGCAACCTTGTGAAAATTCCTTCACGTGAAATATTTGTTGAAATACGATTCATTGATACAATATTTACATATCAGTAATTAGTTTATCGGTATCTGATGATAATGCGAAAAATTGCAGCGGGAATTCTTCCTCAGTGTTGGGCTTTAGCTTTGAATTGGGAAGCAGTAGTGTAAAGGCGATACATATATCAAAGTGTGTATATGTAATTATTAAGCATCCTTATGGCTAAAAGTACATGAAATGAAGCAGCGTATTCAGTGATGTTGATAATATAAGATTATCTACTAGAAGCAGATGGAAGAAGGATGTTAATGAAGATATATTAAATCATCTTAGTATCTATAAAGAGAAATAGAAATCATTCCGTAACAACACAAAGAGATAAACAGTTGAAAGAATTGCATCAGTTGTCTTCATGTGTGTATTGTTTATGGACACTGGTCAACTGCTCGTTCTGCAATTGGCAAAGTGAAGCCTTTTAGAGTGAAGGCACTGGGTCAGCAGCTATTTAACAGCAAGGAGAGATCATTTATCAATCATTTTTCATCCAATGACAGAAGGTGTCAATTTCTATTAATTCTTGCCTCTGTCATCCAGTTCGTAAGTAATCTCAGTGTATCTCCATGACCAGATTCAACCATCAACCATCTGTAAGTGACACTTGGTCCATCAACGTCTCTTGCCATCAGCTATTTTGTAACTGCCCTTTGCACCGAACGTAGATATTTCCACCAATGTTCCGGTTTCATATGATAGTATTACCTTATTTCATAAACATTGAAACTTAACCAGCGTTTTCCCATAATTCAGTATAGTTTAAACTCTAGATTGGATTTATGTTATATTCCAAAAAAGATAGGTTAAGTTAGTATATTGATGAGGTTTCTTTTATTTAAATTCTCTGAAGTACTAAGATTTGCTAACCTCTTCTTAGGTTTTAGAAAATGCGAACGTGATACCCTCTTGGCTATCTAAGATCCTTTAGTTATGAATATAGTACTAGTAGCCTTCAGTTATTTAGTTGAAGATTTTTACAAGGAAATAGAAATGTTTGTACATATTTACACATATCTTAGCTTGAATTTAAATTTTGCATTTTTTATATTAATCTTGCTATGTTTCTTAGAATGATTTTTCAACCAATAATTGGTTGTACAAATGAAATAAGATTGTTTGGATTAAAAAGCAGAAAGTACAGGCCAAAATTTTGTTGTGAATTAATTTGAGAACTTGCACTCGAATATTATAGTTTTTCAAACAATTTATTCCTTTATCATCATAAAACGAGACTCTGGATCAGTTTTAATAATGCATATAGTGATATAGAAATTGTTAATTAAAAATTCGTATAAAATTAATGAATAATATTATAATAATAATCATAGTTTAATAAATCTCTTATATCATTTGCCATCATGTCCTCTATATCCAAAAAACTAGTTCAATTGTCAATAATTGGAAAAACCTCAATCAATCTCCTTTAGTATTAAACCTGATAAAACAAGAGAACGTGTTGTCTTCCACACTCACTCTTCTTGCGTAGAGAGGTCTGTCTGCAACAGGAAATCAACCCCATCTCAGGCCAGGGTCGGCTATCGGAAAGCCTCCGTAGTTTTCTACCCCTTGGAATTCTTTCGTGCTACCGCACTCGCGGATTTCCATTCCATCCTTTTCCATCGTCCCTGACTGTTGATTAACTAACACGCCAGAGCTTAAGGGCAATCAATCTACAGTCATCTGCAATTAGATTATGATACCGCCGTAGTCTGAACTTTGGGATGGGGAGATGCGAGGAAGGTAAGGGTCTAGATTTTTTTTTCCGGTGGGAGGAAATGGAGGTCTGTGTTCCCTTCGCCAATTTGCTGAAATTTCCACCCTCCCGCTTTAATTTATTTTACTCTTTTTTTTGTTTTTTTTTCTTTTTTTTCAAGCGACCCTCGTCAAATTTTTTTCCCGGCCGAAGGGGTTGAAGCATTTTTTTTCACGCCCATTCCGGGGAGATTGTGATTTTTAAAGCGTTTGAGGCTATGTGCTCTTTTTTGTTGGTTTTGTTTTTGCGAGGCTATCTTTTAGGGAATGGCGTTTTCTTAGAAGGTGGTTTATGCTTTTGAGATTGTTACCGTGCGTGATTTTTATCACCATTATATTGTCGATGTGACTCTGAGATATTCTTTCAGATGCTAAAAGATTAATGATTTTTTTGAGTTTATTGTATTGCACAGAATTGTTGTTTATTTATGCGTATTTAATTCTTATGGTATATGTTTTTACTGATTTAAACGTTAAACGATTTAAACGATGTTAGTCTAAACACAATTAGCTCGGATTCCTAAAACTCAAAACATACAATTTACAAATATCACCCAGAAAAGGGCAACTGTCAATATTTTAAAGCTTTTCAGTATGTATTCTAAAACTTCCGAACAATCAGATAATTGTGATTTATTAATTTAATAAATGTAACCTATTCGTGCGAATATGATTTTAATTGCCGATCGTATTTTCCAATACGCACTCTGTTTTCATAAAGTGTTCATTTTCCTTATTTCATATATTATAAAATACCTAAATATTTTAGGTTTATCGGTACTTGATGATAGAGTTTGCATTCATATATATGAAAAAGTGTTTCAACAAACGGGTTCGCAGAATATTGTAAGGCGTTCTCATGACAACGAGACCACGCAAGAAAGCTCAGTTTAGTTTTATCCGAAAGGAAACATTTTCCTAATGGTTGGATCGATATTTTACTCTTATCTCTTCTTAAGTTCCCTCCACTTCTTATTTCTTCTTCAACTCTCATTTCCATTCGTTCATTATCGCGTTTGGAACAATCGAACGTACCTCCATTTCAAAAGACTCTTTCTTATCGTTTCCTTATTTGTCCCACTTCCCTTCCGTTGCTAATTCCCCTATCTCTCCTTCCGCCTCATAATGAAGTTTCACTCTCGCGTATTTTAAGTGGAATGAATTAAAAGGGCTTCAGCGATTTTTACTCTCTTTAGAATCTCCAGGACGCCGCATTCGGGGAAAAGGACCCGCTTTCCCGAGGCGTTTTTCTCGGAATGGAAGCGGCGAGAAAAGCTCTGAAAAAGCCATTCTCAAATTTGTTTACAAGGGTTTCTTTCGTTATCTCTTTCTCAGTAAGAGAGGGTCAGGATTTGAGAGCGTTCTCCATCCTTGATTGTCTTTGAGTGGGTAATTTCGCTATCTGGATCACTATACAAAAACGATCTTTTGAGATAGTCCTTCAGTGAAGATGGTTATCTCCGGAGTTTACAGAAGTGAAAGGCAGAGAAAAAACCGTAACCTCAAATCTGAATATGTTTATATCATGATAGATATAGTCGTGTCGTAATGTATAACTAAAAGTTTATGAAACTCACCATTCACTGGAACATAATGAATTTGAAGAAGAAGAGCAACGAAGAGTTTATCCCTTTATCAAGATTCATTCTCTCTACAGTTTCTATTATATATTTTCAAATCGATCTATATTATATGACTCTTAAAATATATTATACATAAGTTAGTAACCAATAATAAAATCGTTTATATTTTAACTTACTACTCTCTTTAAAATTTTTATCTTTCGAGCTAAAATAATTTTTCGTCATTTTATGATATACTGTGGAATTTTCTTCGATATTCAGCAGAATAGAGGAATGATAAAAATTGTATATTCACTTTGAAGTTGGGAATCTACAAATTTGACGAAATACATTAAAAAATTGATGGAAAATTACATTTGAATACGTTCTCTCGCATCTAATGTAGACGTAATGATTAGTATAGGACATATCTAATTATAGAATAGACCTTAGTCTCAAGTTTGATTTGAGTTTCGCTCTACAATGAGATGAGTGTTATATTATGAGTAGTATATTTTTGGAAGGACATGACATGTAGGATATATTAACCTCACTATTCCACATAAGGCGCTGCTATATTAGAAATATTGCTTCCTGCTAGCTTTGAAAGATTAATTTATCGCATAAGATACATGATGTTAATATATTAATATGCCTGTTAATACCATTTTTGTATGGTAAACTTTGAATTTATATTACTTGTATATTATACACATTAGTAGAAAAATCTCTACAATATTTAAGTTTTCTTGGTATTCTCCCCTCAATTTATTCTTTTATGAACCTTAATCTCTTAAGATTTGATCAACCAGTTTCTCTTGTTTCTGTATCAATTGATCTTTTGTTTCCGTGGTGCTTCTTCCTCGAATTTCGTTCTCCTCTACACAATTCTTCCTTTTGTTTTAACTTTTCAAATTCTTTGAGTCTTAAAATCTTTCCGTCTCTCCTTCTTACAAAATTATGATTCCTAAAATCTCGTCCAGTGGGATCAAGGACGATTTAATTAATGTAAACGCATCGAAAAAGCAAACCCATAGAAACGGTTTCCATATTGTTTTATCCATGGATGGGGCATTGCAAATAGGCGTTTCAAAACATTTTAATTATACTTATGAGTAACTAAATTCCAATTCCCGAGATGTTTAAAAAAATATTATCCGCATTATACATAGTATTAAACATAGAATTGCCCTGTTTAATATTAATTTAACTTGCAAAATATTTTCCTGTGAAATTCTTGGTGGAAACGTTCCTTTTGGAAATGACATATCGAAGAATTTAGGATTGGAAAAGATGAGGTAGAACAGAGAGATTTTCCATTTTTAAAATAACTTATTTTAAAGGTTGTTTTATTCAGAGAATAAAGGGCTCTGTGATATCAAGGAAATACTAAAAGCATGTTTCGCCTAACATTTTCCGAAAGGAAATTCCAGCTTCCCAGAGATAGAAATGATAGTAATTTTGTAAAGAAAATTCTTTGATTATCTAAAATCTAGCGTTTAAAAGTGATGCTTAATTTATAAATATTGCCAAACAACCAATTAGGTAATTACTTTTTAGATTAAAATATAAATATATTCGAAGTCGAAATTGATTTTTAAATTTGTTTTATTATAATTTTTGAGATAATTTTAAAATATAATTATGTATTTTGCTCAGTCTGTGAGGATTAATTAGATTGACCCATATAATTAAAAAGATTCCGATAAAAATTGGAATGTGAAACTCATCCGAATGAATGAAATGATTATATTTTTATCTTTAGAATAATAGTCTTATTTCATGAGTTAAGTTCCATTTAGAAAATAAAATTTAGAAAGAAAATTGTTTTTCAAGTATTCTTCTTTGAATCTGATTTTATTTTCCATCTTTTGAGATCTTAATAATTTTAAAAAAGATTCGTATATTTATTCATATATACTGATAAATAAATTAGATAATATATAATATAAGCGGTGCTTCAGAATTTGAAGGTTAATGTCAATAAATCAACAAAACCAAATATAAAACTCGCCAAGTTTCATAGCAGGTCAATGATCACAACTTTCCAAGCTAAATATATCTTCTAGAATTAGTATTTATATTAATATTTCGAAATAAAATTTAATTATTTTCCTTAATACAATGAATTGAACGAAAATAATGCGGTTTGCAGGGCTATGGAGGCATTTAAGTAAGGAAATGAATTTTTTCTTAGAATTCTGTGGTAGGAAAATTTTTCACCAAAGATCTATAATTCGTACAGAAAATCTGTGTATAGGAAGGATTATAGCTTCGATTTATTTAATGAACAGTTCACACTCATTTCATAAACAATTTATAATAAGTAAAATCGAATTTAAACATTAAGATAACTGTGGGAAGGTTAAACTACTTCCAGAAAAATGCAATTATATGGAGGCACGTATCGTGTTAAAAATAAATGTTTACACAATTAATTCAGCCAAATAGACATCAGAAATTATCCATTTACCCTCGGGTGAGTGGAGTTTAAATTTAAATTAAATTAATCACATGCTGTGACAGTGATTACCAAATTTGTTTTTACTCTCGGTAGTTTTCATTATCGTTGTTTTATTCTTGTTATTGTCCTATAAATTATCCGATCCGTCGAAAACGATCCAAAAATATTCCGAATCAATTAGCGGTATTTGGATTGTATTCTCTCCTGGATGACACTATTCAATATTCAATCAAAATATTGGGATTGATAATTTATAACTTGTCACGCAAAATTAAATTAATCGTAGTGTCGACAACTAATCTGAAGCTGATTACCTATCCAATCATGTTCAATACATCTAGCCTTTGAGTGATAATGGTGTGGAAAAATCCCGGATATTCATGTCGGTAGTGCTTTCATCTTTGATATCAATCATTCCCGGATTTGATCTCCAATGCTGCTAGTTATTTGTAAAATTATCCAATATGTCAGAACATTTATAAAAATTGTAACTCTATTTTGTGAAAGTTAACATGGACCTGATTTCAGCTGTTACTCATAGCGTCCTTTCAAACTGATTTAAAAAGAGTAACTTTGTAATTGTAGTTGACGTTTTAACAATTATATCAGTAAATATTTACAACAATTAATTCAATTATTTACCATTTTATAAGGAGCCCAATATTTTTTCTTTTGAGAGTACTTTTTGATAGAGTTTTTATCAGTGTTAAATAGTAGTTTTTTATGTTCCATATCTCGTTCGTTAGTTCATTTAATTCTAAAAATTGCTTTTCTTCGCTGTTATTTGCTGTTGTTATTTTACCAATGACTATTTCTCCAAATTTTAAAATTATATAGGTGGATTGTTTAAGAATGTAATTATACTTAATATCGTCTATTAATTCAGCTAAAAATTGCGATATCAAATTTATCAATGGAAATAAAGGTTTGGAAAAATTTGATGGTACTTATAAATGCATCAATTCTTCTTATCTTCTAATAATCAGATATGAATTCATAAACTTGTGCCGATCATAATGGTAATTGATTACTCTTACTATTGGAGCAAGTAGACGGGTTTAGTGGGTCAAAATCCCACTTCCCATCATTATGCACCACGTTTTGTTTCCTTTTCCCTCAACCTGCACGGCGCAGATCCGATATCCTAACGGCTTTCAACGTAAGCGTTTTTAGGTCGAACCAGTTCGCCCTACTAATTTCGGGTAATATATTGCATATTAGTTCATAGTCTCCTCCATTGAAACCAACTGCCCCACGTTGTGATGGCAGCCTTTAATGGAACGCAACGGACTCATTATGTCCTAGGGGAAGCGTGATCTTTTCAGGTTGCGAGGAAGTAGGTCTATTGCGATCTCGCATATTATGCCTCGAAGACTATCCAATATCTTTAATGAAGTAATATTTTAATCGAATTAAGGAGGTAACTGGACGTTCGACTTCCTTCAACTCTCTTTAATATGTTGTGTGTATTTTACGATACTGATACTGCCCTGGAAATTCTCTTTCAAATTTAGAACTTTGTTGTTAGAGTTAAGGACTATAATAGATGGTTAAGGAGTACAGTCTTTTCACGATGGGGCTAAGTGTTGTTCTCTCTTCATTTAGTATGTATTTATCGGAGGGTAATGTTAGAATATCTTAGGGAACCCTCATCAAGTTTGCTACGACTTTTTCTGAACGATACCTTTAAGTGTGCATTTTCCTTCCATGGATTCAGAGAGTAATTTCCTTCGTCTACTTTAGCCTAAGTGTTTTTAATAGTTGTTTTGATTTGAAGGCCTCTGATCTATGATCAATGCTTTAAATGAAGTGAGTCACTCTTCTTTCCCATGAAAAGATTTGCTTAATAAGCGGTTTATTTGAATCTCATCGCTTATCAAGGTGGATGCATACTCTGCGATATTACAAACACGTTTTTGATTATCTGAATCTAATCTGGTATATGAGAGGGTTTGGCTGAATAAGGAACCTTCATTCAAAGGCAATTTAATGATAAATATTTTAACCCAAGTCCAAGCAAACACTTCAAATTCAAGTCTTATACATATTTTACGTTCTCATAATAGTGAGTGATTTTAATACTTCAACGAAGGTTAGTTAGCCAATGGGTCATTTGGGTGACCTAACAGCGGTTCATATCGCCCTCATGACCTTGTTTTGTCACCTAATTTCCTCGCCAAAGCAATTGATGGCAGGCAATGTAGTGGGTGAGGTTCCAACTCTCCTACTTGCTGATGACTTTACGGACCGATCTATGCGGACTAAGCTAAGCTGTTTATGTAGATAGGGGCTGATGTAATGCGTCGGTAGTGCAGTTGGCAGCTCTTGCAAATTGAATGTCGTAATTTCGATCACTACCGTAACGTTTTAGATCAGTTTTATTCGCGATCAGTGCAGGGTTCTTATTCGTTTTCATTTGTGGAAAATTACATGTATTTAAGAAATAGAAAGGTGACTGTTTTCTGGATGCATAAAGGTTTATCAGGGATAAGGCAATTAAGAAGCTAATAGTTAAGCGTTATTTCAAACTATTCTGGATTTTGTTTTCCGCAAAGCAACGTGTTATGGAAAAGGCTTTGGTTTTAATTGGTTAGGAGAAACCTACTTATTATTATTCAGATTGTCCAAAATTAAAGAAAACGCACGGAGATTATTTGAGAGAAAATCTAAAGTTATTCTCACATATATATTGCGATCATATTTTACTTTCAATTTAAAGATGAGAATTATAGCTTAAATACTGTAAATCATATGTTTTTTATATTTTAAAATCCATCTCAATAAATTTTTTGGAACTTCCTTATTTTAAAAATTGTACCATTCAAGTAATTTTCGTATATATATCTTTCCAAAAGTTGCACGTGGCGTTCAGCTATAACAGTCTAAAAAATTGTATTAAAATTTCTACCTACTTTTGTTTTTTCGAGAAGGATTCATTTAATAGAAGTTGTAGTGAAGCATCTTAGGAAATGAATCAAAGAATACGCTTTTTTAAAGGTTTAGTATCCGTTCAGACAGTAATGAAGGAGATAGATATACATAGATACCGTAATGAACTCCGTACACTTCATGTGTACTCCGTACAATTCGTACACTAGTTAAAAGATTTACAATGATTTTCCTATTCGATACTATGAATATAGCAAACGAAATTAAAACACTGTTATTAATAAGTCTATAGTACACGAACTCGTGTTCCGGCCTTAATTAAGAATATTTTTGTATTCCTGTATATGATTCTTCCTCCTCATTTTACTTGGAATTTTAGGATTTATACGCAGACCTTCCCTTTGTGTAAGCATTTAAACCCTACTTACCGTATAGCAACTATTCATCAGAATATTGCTGGATTTCTTATTTGTTAGAAGTGAATAGAACTGTTTAGTTTTCATATAATGGCCTTCAAATACTGGAGAAGATTATGCCGTAAGATTATGTACGGTTCACATTGAGATAAGCCCAAAAACTCGCGAATTGATTATGGAGACCCTAAACTCGCAAACGAGTGTAGAAAGAATAAAGTTGCATGTGACGCAACTGTAAGTATCCTTTTATGCTAAAGAAATACACGGTTTGAATCCACTATCTTTTTTCGTTATAGATTATACAGGATAACACCAATATCAGGCATTCTAAAACTTCATTGGCTATGAGTATTTCGTGACCGATATTGATGAGTTTAATTTCTTCGGAGAAGCTCTTCACTACAAAGTTGTTGCGATAAGTCTAAAGGCAGGTCAAAAATAGTAATACGTAGTTTATTTTATTTAACACGCTTTATTTAATTCCTTAATGGTACCAAGTAACATGAATGATAAACAGAAGGGGATTTGCATGTGCGTGAATCGAAACGAAACTTCTGAGACCACAATAATTCGATTCGATTCCGGCATATCATTCATGATAAGTATGGAAGCTGGCAGAAGTATCGGAGATACGGATTCGTCTGGTGTTGCTGCAGGTTTACTGGCACACCAGTGAAATGACTTCTCACGTAAAGGTGCTTGAAACCTGCACGTTCTCTCTCCGTTTCAGCTGGAAAGATCCAGCTCTGAAAATAAAGTCGATATGAAAAAACTTATCGTAAACATATGGAATGGCAGAGAAAATAATGACACTCACTGCATTCTCCGATCCTTACGACACAAGGAAGCCAGATTTAATTGATTATTTGTACTTGAGGCACCCTGTAAATTAAAAGATATGCAATATATAGTGTTAATTACAATGAATTGAGATGAATTACTATAATCCAAAGAGGTGTTACGGAATTGAAAGATCTTACATTTTTTGCGTGACCAATCTCTTTGGTTTTCAAGGAGCCATTCGACTTCCCTGTTCACCGTGAAATGGCTGGGAGCCTATATACCAAAAGAAACAGATTATTTTGAGCAGAAAGGCATTAATTACACTACAGAAGAAGAATATTAAACCGATTTACGACTATTAATCAGCGTTTTAATAGTGGTTTTAATTCTTAATTCTGTCATCGATAATTAAAAAGCAATACTTAAAAAAAATTCTTGTTCCTCGAAACATATTTCTGTAAAAAGTGTAACATAAATGAGATCCACTTGCCTCATATACTCCGTATACGCGTTTGCTACGGGTCATGCGCACAATCGGAGGTATTCTAGGTCTCATTAACACCTCGTCATCATCGTCAAAAGATGCACATCTAGAATAGAATTATAGAGATTAACGCTTCTTCTAACTTAAAACAACTAAAATACCCCTAGAATAACATAATTCATATAAAAGCAGCAGCCGAAGCTATTTTATTAGAATCTCAAAAGTTATAGTGCCCTCCAGCTTTTTCTAGTGGGTTACACGATTTTCTAACTCATTTATTTGGCTTTACCTTAATTCTCTCCCCGTGATTCCCCGTAAATCTCTTTGGTTTTCCAGGAGCCATTCGACTTCACTGTTCACCGTGAAACGACTGGGCGCCTATATACCAAAATGAAAAGGATTAGTAAGAGAATAAGGCTACCGAATTAAGTATAGAAGTAGAGTCAGAAACCTATGTACGAATGTTAACTAGCGTTTAAAGTAACCATAATTCTGCCATCGAGGATAAAAAAGCGATATTTAACAAAAATTTTTATGTTTATCGAATAATATTTATGTAAACAGTATGATATAAATGCCATCCACTTGCCTCATATACTCCGTATACGCGTTTGCTACGGGTCATGCGCACAATCGGAGGTATTCTAGGTCTCATTAACACCTCGTCATCATCGTCAAAAGATGCACATCTAGAATAGAATAATAGATATTTACGTTTTCCTTTACTTGTAACGACTAAAATACCTCTATAATGACATAATTCATATAAAAGCAGCAGCCGAAGCTATTTTATTAGAATCTCAAACGTTATCGTGCCCACCAACTTTTGCTAGTGGGTTACGCGATATTAAAACGCATTTATTTGGCTTTACCTTAATTCTCTCCCCGTAATTCTCGCTATTAGAGAAGAAACGGAGTACGAAATCATGCCCCCAGTCAGAAACATGAATATGAACGCCATTATGCAAGCATAAAGCTTCGCCATACACTTAAAGAAATGTTTGAAGCCCATTTTGCTAACTGCGACATTCAGCAATGACGTTGCTATGGGAACGGTAACTAAGGGCATAACTATGCTGAATTAATACTTGCAATTGTTTTAAAATAGTAAAATTTAATTACAAAATTTATCGTAAAATTAATTTCTAGCATGATTTAAGCATTTGTATTAATTAAATTTATTTATAATATCTTTAAATGGATTATAAAATATTCAAAGTCTAGGGTGAGGGCGCGTGAAGATCCGTGGCCTATCAATGCATATTTTATCGTTCGAAACTCTCTTCTTTTTTATAACCACTTATATTGAAGCCAAACTCTATTTAATTCTATGATTTAGGAGACTTTGAAGAAATATAAATATAATTTCCGCTATGCTATAATTGTCTTTGTGGTTCACATTAAGTATAATTATTCTGTGCTTTTCTTTTAAGAAGCCTTTATGGCTGATTCGTCGTATTTCTGATGTCAATGTACGCGATCTATTGTTTTCTTAATACGTTTCCGGTGATGGGAAAGAAATTCATCGTCCTTCTATGTCCCATAAATGTGCGCGTATTTTTTAGCAAAACATGCATCTAGTTCTCGCTAATTGAACCTCCTGTTTCGAAATTGCTTCCTGGTGTGAGATTTGACGAAATCAGCTTAGCTGAATGGAAAGATGTATACAGTATAGTATTATAGATATCAATTGTATGTTTTCTTCCCTGTCTTTGAATCTAAACTGTTAATGATACACTCAAAGGTTAAATTATGAAGGAATTAAAATGTGAGATCAGCAAGTCTATCTTAATTTTGTAAATTGAGGAGATGCGGATAGATTGATACTGTTATATTCACCTTTAATTGATGGAAGCTCTTATTATCCAACTCTTTGGTTAAATCTTGATAAACTATGTGTGTCTAGTCCAAGTGGGATATGATTTATGAGTTGACCAGCCGTGTTTTTTAAAAGGTCACCGAAGTTAATCAGGACTGGAAAGATTCCATCGAGTCTTGCAAGCTACAAGACTAAGACTTTGCCAACGTCTTGCTAAGATTTATCAGGACTTTTATTTAGGAATTTTATTCTGAGTGCATTTTAATCCGAAATTCTTGCTTGGTAGTTGGAGAAGTCTCCCTTCACACACTTTGAGGATTAGCTAGTGTTTGCTTAAAAGGTCCCGCATTTACTGAACGGAACACTCAGAGGGAATTGTGAAAGGTCCCGCATTTGGACCCAAAAAATTAGAACTCTCATTACGTAACACTATTTTCTACGTCTTTTCTATTTTCAGCTCGGTTTTTCTGAAAATTCTGACGTAGTAGAATTAATTAATATTTCCTATTGCTTCCTTTAACGTAACGGATTTTAGTTTACTTTCAAGTTCAGAACTATAAGTTAAACTGCTATTATTTCGAAGGATTTTAACACTCATCGGAATTTATAACTTACCGAGATCGATATTTTTAATTATCTTGCATTGTTTGTTGACTTTGAAATACGTTTAGTGCAGATGGTAGCACTCTACGGAAATTTAAATTCAATATACATTCTGTCGCAATCACTTAACATTATTTGAGCTCTTTTCGGAAGGTTTTTTGGTTTTAACTTCGTCGAAGGCTCTACAAATTTTTTCGCAATTTTAAACCGTCCTATTTTTGACGAAATCGTACGCATAATGTATGGATCTTACTTTTGGGGAACAAAATTTTTTATCCAAAAAAACCCACAACTGCGTTTTTACCAGCTTCATCACCATATAAATCGGAAAAATATCAAAAACTTACGTGCTCTTCAAAGAGTAATCACGTCTCGGTGCGCACGAAAGAGTGTAATTGCAATAATTATTCTCGCGATGTTACAGCAGTCTTCTCATCTGGAAAGAGTTAATCCCGAACGACGTGAAATCACGCTAATGCATTTTTCCACGGCTTAACTGGGACGAGAGTTCTTCTTCGCTAATGGTTCCGATAGGAGATGAAAGCTATCTATCTATATATATACACACAGACTAGAGGAATGGAATTAACTGGGGAGCCCTTAAAAGTAATTGGTGGTACAAGAGGCTGGGAAAATATGGACGTCTGTTAGCTCCAGATCATCATTGGTATGTTAGCTATGTTGACCCAGATTTTGGGTTTTTGGGAATGGAACTATTAAAGAAGATAGAATCACAGTACGGTTTAACGTTTTATATTTTTGTATCGATTTTAGTAGTGATAGTTATTGAGGATAATGGGTTTATGTTGTGAGATAGTAAAATGAATAATAAAACTGGTGATAACGCAGTGAGTGTGTTATATATCTACTACAAAACGTGTATTTACTATATGTGATATATTGATATTTAGGAATTACAACAGGGATATTTTAGACAACCTTCTCTAGTAAATTGGTAGGGTCTTTCTACATTCATTCCTTAGTTAATTTTAACTGTAATAGTTCCTTTAATTCTCATACACCAAAAAGTGATGTAAGTGGATATTATATATAAAGCAGATAACAGTCTAAAATATAAAACGTTACTGGGCCTTCAAGTATGTTGCGAATGTAAACGGATGACTAAAAAATTATTAATTTCGATAATAAATTAGGAATAAGACTAGATTAAAGGTGCTATAACTTTAAAATGAACAAAAAATTAAAAATAAAGTAAAACGATTAAAATTAAATTTTAAAAATATACTCGATTATTTATCTTTTTACCCCATATTTGCTATGGTTAAATAGAATATGAGATTCAATAGTCGATAAATTACGTCCTCCATTGTTATTATTGTTTTATTAAGTCTCTTTTTTCTTCCGTAAAAGAACTAAATTTACCATAAATATGAGGGAGGCTT
The DNA here is from genome assembly GCA_020796165.1 of Pantala flavescens. NCBI lineage: Eukaryota > Metazoa > Arthropoda > Insecta > Odonata > Libellulidae > Pantala > Pantala flavescens. The sequence continues at coordinate 42,840,788 of CM036882.1, forward strand.
AGTTGATTGAATAGTAAATTTTGTTTCTAGTAGATTTTCTGTGGAAATTTACAAAGTTGTTTTTATTACTATGGCATTCCACGAAGTCACGCCTTCTCACATTGATTTCATGATTGAATAGTGTTTATTAATCCATTAAATTGTGTTTTATCGTCCGTTTTAACGTATCTTTATTCTTAAAGGTAGTTCTTTTGTTTGATTAGGATCATTTACTCTCCGCCCTGTTTAAGCAAAAGGTAATATTTCTCGTAAAGTCAATTAAATTAATTTAGCACTCTCCTTATTGAATGCAGCGATTATACATGGGGTCATAGCGCTGCACTGCATTCGTGGAAGTTTATCATTCATGGCATTCTAGATCCGTTAGGAAAGCAATGTGAACGACCTCTATCCTCAGTATGCAGTCTAGGTACCTGATTCCATTTCATAATGCTCTCCGTTGCTCCCAATGTTTCATCTGAAACAGCCTACTGAATTCCACCATAACATTTATGGTCCATTATTTCTTACGTACATAACTTCGGCCGTAAGTAGGAAGCCTTAGTTACCCATAAACTTTAACAGCCAATAATTATTCAATATTTCATAAAGGCACATTTTAAAGCTCACCGTAAATAAGGAAGTGGAACAACCGTATGGTTCCTAAGGAACGATCCAGAAGTTCAGGGAGTATTTTACGTAGCTACCTGTAGAGCTAGCAATCCCTTAGAATACGTATTTTTTGATTTGCTGTCAGTGTATGAACCATAGCTATTATGCGGATGAACTATTTCTCCTTCTAAATATGCTATATGAAGAGAAAGTATTTACGATCGGTTAGACGTTTAATTAAATAGCTGAAGGAAATAATTGACGTAAATCTATCTAACAAATAATGCTTAAAAATTGAAGCTCCTATTGAATTAAAAATATCTTGAAATACGTCCCCTAAGTCTTCTATCACCAAAAAATATTAGCTATTGATCAATAAATTACAGAATTAAATCATTAACATACAGATTTATAATTAGTGTTATTGATTAAATTGTAAATGCTGGTCGTGTAAACAACGGTAGCGTGGCCGAGCGGTCTAAGGCGCTGGTTTAAGGCACCAGTCTCTTCGGAGGCGTGGGTTCGAATCCCACCGCTGCCAATATTTTTCATCCGGGATTATTTAGCATTTTGGTCCAATTGAAGCAATGTTTTAGAATATGGACATAATTGTTTCTCAGTTATATATATTTTTCTTCCTAAATACTTAGCAAAACGTCCTACAGTTTGCAGTAGAGGGGAAAACTGGTTTGGGTCAAGTTTGTTATCCTTATATTCCTTATTTAGCATTGAAAATTATATTTTTTATTTATGATCTTCTTTCAATGTAATTATTTATGCATTATTCAGTTAATACATTTATATTTCCTTCGATATCCAAATACATTTTCATATATACTAATTGAAATAGTTCTGTAGTATTGTGATTTTATAATTTCCTTAGAAAGCACGAAAAGTTAATCTTCATACTTTTCGGATACACGGAGGCTTTTCAAAATGTTTTCAGGATTTTAATTTTATCTCCACTTTCTACATGTTTTATTTTCATAGATTATTAGCTTCTTTATGAATATTAAGAGATGTTTTATTCGCACAGGCGGAGTTAGGATTTGCAATATATCGCATCTTTCCTTTGAGAGCAATTTCAGTTTATTAAATAATTAATGGGGAATCCTTTAAAGACTGCTATTCTGATTTTAAATCTTCTCTCATTTATGTTCTCAAAGAAAAGGCTTATATACGATAAATTTGCGAAGGCGGATTAATTATCTCTCAAATCCGATTCTTAATCTCTTATTCCCCGAAAATGTACGATGTATTCATCAAATTTAGATTGCTCTCACCAATGAAGCCAGAGTTTTAATTCTCATCAAAGAGTATTTAAAACTTCATTTAACATTAATTACCAGCGTTAAAATAATCTAGTCCGATGCGATAGCTAAAACTGCTTATCCGAATAAGCTGAGAGTTAAGGATTAAGCAGGTTGGATTATAATGAAATCTACCTAAAATCTGCTAAGTACGTTTTAGAGTTGTTTCCCTTTACTTATCAATTATATTGTTTTATAAACAAATTTGCATTACAATCAGTATCCCAGTGATAACTTCATAAATAGCATAGCTTATGATTTATATACTTTCTGTGCAGGTTCATCTAACAGATTACTGTTAACATAAGTAAATTTCAATTTAAATATTAATTTAAAATATTGGTTTGCTTTTCAAGCTTTCATGATTTATATAACCTCAACTACTCCAACCACTACCACCTGGCCTGGTGCCTATTTGTAGTTCTAATATACAATAAATAAATGATTCTTACAATGAAAAAGTATTTATGTGTGATTACAAGTGGAGGTTAATGTAATCAATACATTATTATTTTTTCATTGTTTCTTTTCTGGTTGAATGCTCTCTATAGAGGTAATAATGGTTCATGGCGTTGAGCATTATTCGTTATGTGTAATCAATCTAGTCAGTACATTGTATTTAATTGTTAGAATGAAATGGAATTAAGACTTCCTTACCTTAAGCTATGAGAATCCGATATTATGCATTTAGAAGAAAATCATTGTCTTAGTTTCATAGCTTCTAAATTTATCGGTGCTTAAACTTGGTATTAGAACTTATCTTTCCTCATTATTATACATCAAAAATACCTAAAAAGGTTGTTACTTATAAGTCCTTAATGATACCGTTAAATCAGTAATGCTATTAACTATAACTGATATGATTAAAAACAACAACTGATTTTTTTATTATTACTCTTCCTAATATTGTAAGCCTTTCTAAATATGTTTAGTGATCCCTATAAAGTTCGTCGACAATCATTGACGTTTTGCACTTATGGACACTCATCGGTAATCGAACCCGGGACTAGTTTGACTCGGAAGCGCACGTTATTCTCATTATTTGCAGTTATATGAGAACCGCACTTTTAATCACGTAAAATTCTCATTACTACGAATCAATTTCTCGATTCCGCGAGGTTTTAAAAAAGCGGTCAGTTCAATTTTTCAATCGGAATTGTTTTCCATTTACATTAATTCATATCCAGAGAGAAAAACCTCTCCCTCCGTGGGTCATCTTTCAAAAAACAACGGTCCCAAGATGGAAAAGGATTTATTTGCATATTAATCAAATATGGATTAGGGAGATATCCAATCGCCTTTGGAATCGATGAGAAGAGGGACGGAGTGGGATTTTCTCACGACACAGGTGACCCTATCATTCTACGCTTTACCCTTCCATCGCATACGATTCATCCCTTGAATTTGCTCTGAACCTCATCGAAAAACTCTTCGTTTAAAGCCTTTTGAATCTCTCCTTAGATACCCTTTACTGGCCACTCTGTTATAGGTTATCCGCTTGAATGATTCAGTTAAAATCAGATTGAATATATTGAAGTAGCTGAAAAAATTATAATTAATATAGTTTAATGTTTATATGCATCCAAGTAGCTGAAGTGTTTGTCTTTGGAAAAAATGCTTATTTCATAAAGCTGTGTGTTTACGGATTTTTAAATTAAAAAATAAGTACAAGCTAATGAAAAACTGTAATTTCCACAGTTAATGTAATTTAATCACAACCGGTTTCGTAATATACGTACATTCTACGGTACTGTAAATTACGAAATCGTTCGCGATAAAATTAAATTATCTGTGGACAATACAATATTTTTCATTATACACGTACTATGACTTTCTACGTCTTCTAATTTTGATATTCTTAAAAGTTACATTGTCATGGGTTTATACTGAATCATCTTATGAAAATTGATTATAGGAATTATGATATAATTAATTAATATTATCGAAGACACATTTTATTTGTAGATCACTATCCCAATTAAGGAGGGTAATACCTTCTGGATGCACAAATTCCACTTTATCTAAGACATGATTTGCTTTATTTCCTTCAATGGAAATTATATTAAATTAGTCGATGAAAGGATAAAAATACTTCTATTTTACTATCTTTGAATTCAATTCCTCTTTTCATGAATATATTTCTTTAAAATGGAATAGATGTACGTATTTATTTATTTTGAAGAGATAGTCTTTTCTTTGAATAATATTAATCATAAACGTTTCTACCTACAGAATTACGAATTAAAATGAATTCTGCTATTAATTATCTCATTTTGAAAAAAACGATTACGTATCCGAAAGGTAGGTTATGACCGTTTTATGAAGCTCTACTGTATAGCTATCCTATATCGCGCTGAGCAGTGAATTTATTGTACTGCAATTTCTTCCTAAAATTTCCCTACGTTCTTTACCTTAAGTATCGAGGGATCATGAAAGAGAGTTTATAGAACAATAAAGATGCAGCCTCCTTCTTCGGGACTAGGTTAAGGTTTGGTTTAAAATTTTTTTACCTCAAAATACATCCATAAAAGTGCATAACGGAACAAATAAAAATGTAGATTCCAATTCCGTCCACTTTTTGGTAGCAGTTTTAGATATTTGATAGAATGAGTAGGAATCTTGTGGTAGCAGAAATTATAATATAATACACATATTGAAGTAAACGTTATCTGTAGCCATATTTCATGCAAATTACTGAAAATTTCCATTTACTTAACCTTAGGATTCATATTAAAATCAGCGTAGATACGAAAAATAAGATACGGACGATAAGATACTGCTTATGAGCTTTTCTTTATTTAGAATGGAAATTTGAGTATAGATAAAGAATAGATCGTTGTCAAATAAATTTTGAGTTAGTACACTTACTATTAGAAGCTAGCTTATTTATTCTTAGGAAAAATTTGGAGAAAGGGATGAATTATAGGATTGGTTTAAGTACATTTACTTACAAAGCACTTACTTTCGGGAAAACTTGGCTAAAGATTATTTGTTAAAGTAAAATACACAGTAGCTAAGGATAATATGCTATTGAAGTACGAATTCACAAACTAAGTAGTGATAAACAGTTAGATAATTATGAAATCGTGGAGAAAAAATATTAATCTCAGGTACAAAATGAGAAAATGCACTCTCTATTACTATTGGTACACTTCTATTTCACCCTCAAACAAACTCACGGAATCAGGATGACTATAGGAAAAAAGGAAAAATATGCATTACGAAAATATTTATATCATACTTCAGAAGAATATATCCGAGTTTCGTTTTTAAATCCAGCAGCGTATGAAATTTATGGAAGGGGCGATGAAATATGCCTTTTAAACCAGGGAAAGGGTTCGATCGATTCATATCCCTAGCGGCATTCAACTGATGAGTGTTTCAAACAATCCGTCCTTTTTGAAGGGAGTACGGAATTCTTTTCTAGAAAGGGAATTGCCTCAGATTGCTAAATTTCAAGTTTGACAATACTTCTGCTATTTTGGAAGAATAATTCTCATCTCCATATATTTTTGTCGTGATTATAATGTAGCTGAGAATATTAGTGTAATCTGTAAGTCTGGTTAAGAAATAGAATTCATCCCCCGTATATATCAGTGCTCAATAAAATAGGTTTATTATGTTAAATTTTGATTCGTATTGATTTGAGTTAATTAACAATATAGGGTAAGCCGTTAAATGACGGGGAAAGGAATGATATCAGAAGATTTATAATTTTTATTCGATTATGTGAATTAAATTTTATATTATTAAGAAATAATGTTAAATGATTTATTTATATAATTTAAATTAGAAGTGGATAATTGTCCACTGGCAACTTATGATATCAACAAATATATATAGTAATGAACACGTATTCTTACATAAAAATACATATACACAATAAACAGATATTTATGCATTATAAGTTTCACTGTGAGAGTTTTCAGGGTTCCTGATTCCTTTTTCCATTCCATTCCTACTGTAAATACTCCTCACAAAACATTTTACTTATTTGGGATAAAAGTTGGGCTCGTCCGGGATTTGAACCCGGGACCTCTCGCACCCTAAGCGAGAATCATACCCCTAGACCAACGAGCCGATATTAAATATTATATTAAATGGAGCAAAATCGGAAATTATTTATTAAGAAGCCCTAGATATATAGGGAAAGCGGAGTTAAAAGTTTGGGTCAAATGAAACAATGAATGTAAGAAACATGTTCTTTATCTTGTACATAATTTAATTTTCTTTAAGCTAAATTCTATTTAATTTAATGTTTCCGATGGTTCACTCTTGCAGCCTTAAGATTGCCGACCTTGTGTATACCTCAAAAAGCTCATACTTCATTTTCTCATAGATTTTATAAGTTACAATGATTGCCGCTTGAAAATCAATGAAAGTCAATTTAGCTTCTATTCGGATATTAAAATGGTGCTCATCGCATAATTGCTTAAGTCTTTGCTTAAGAAGTTTCTCTATTAATCTATCGGAGCGCTGCTTTAATCACGGATGAGCGCAGAATCGAGTTTTGAGTCCAGATTTTTCTCGTTGCATCATTATGTCATCTAAAGTTACGTATTTTCCCTTAGAATGTAATTATTTCACTTCCATTCTACGGAAATTGAACCTGTTCTATTATCTATGTATTTCTTTCTTATTTATTTAGCTCGTTTACTTTGATATAACGAATCGACAAAGGATAACTCACGTCATAGTTATATCTAGCGCGAAAATGAGTTAATAATTAAAATGAAAGCGCCTAGTGAATTTGAGATTACTTATTTTATTTGTTTTAGTTTTCACGAGCTAAACTTTATGGATAAGGGAAAAACTTTCATCTGTTTGATACACCCACGAATAGGTTTGTAAATACAAAGATAAAATAAGAGAAAATAAGGTAAAGTAAACCTTTGTTCATCCATTTTCCTTATCTTTGTTCTAAAATGCTTCATACAATAATTAATGATCTTTTCACTGTTGTTTTGTTAACCATGGGTTTTTGTTTGATCCACAATTATTCTGTAATGTCATCTACATAACTATCCTTTAAATTGCCTTTCGGCGTGTGGCAGGGGGTGAAAAGTACGCTGAAACCCGGGTTATGATTTACGTATATTATGATATTGCTATGATTTTTGAATGTATCTTTTTCGGGTTTTCATTGATTGTGATAAGCTAATACAGTACCATTCCTTTATTATAATTTCGAGTATTCATGGTTTAATTTTTCTAAAGCGATTATTTTCTATGACTTGCGATGGATTTGCTGAATTAATTTTAGAAATCAAACTTTCACAATTGAATATTTACAATTTATTTTGTGTTGTTTGATTGAATTTGCCAAAGCTTTCTCTATTTCAATGAAAGCTCGATTTTTCTCTGTTTTCCATCTGTAAATTAAAAGCTTTTGTGATAGGCGGTTAAAATTCAAAATATTTGTTTTAAATAAAAGCAATGAAATTGTTTACGTGTAACAGTCTTTAATTAAAATATTTTAAATTTTCCATTACAGGCTGTGATCCTTTTTAAAATTCTGCGAAAGACTTCGTACTTCGTGGACTATTTTAGAAAACACTATTAAAAAGATGAAGAGATATATTACTTGAATTGTACTATAACTGAAAATAGAGGTTGACATTGTATATGGACGTTCAAGCCAGTCAAAGAAGTTTGGAAAAGGAAATATGCCTACATGAGCACGGAATGAAATTCTAGATTTCGTAAGTAAATAACAATTTCTCATACTTATAATTGAATATGCAGAGGTTTTTACTATCAAAATTAAAAGTAGGTCCTTGCATATTTCTATCATATATGTTTATTTATCATTTGGGCCTTGGAGAACCGGCATATTAGTGCCTTTAAGGTCTAAAATTTATAATTAATGGATGTACTCCCATCATTATCGTGTTCCTATATAATACCATTCTATTTTTTTATAATTGATACGAGTAGGTAATTCAGTTCTCGATAAACGTTCTTTTGATAAGATCAAAAGATAATAATCGAATCAGGAGTTGAATAGTTAAACAAAGATGAAAAACGCATCATTGATTTAAGATAACCTGTCATTCGCTTGAGAAATATAAGCGTTATTTAATATTTGAGACGAAATTTTTCTCCCTCCAGTTTCGGCATACCTAAAATCAATTCACGTGTAATATCTTACCTTGTCGTTTCGTTACAGTTACACATTTCACTATTCTCGCGGTGAAAATATCCCACTAAAGGTACTCAATCTTACGTCATCAGATTACTCGGAGTTGCGTCGTCTCGAGAGAGTTAAATCCCAACTTTTCCGAATGGATTGCAACCACAATTCTCTCTGGCGTGCAGTATCTTTACGTACTAACGCCGGATAGTGCAATTTATTGCCTGCAATTGATTCCACTCTTCGGCATTTGAATTTTCGACGCAATTGCACTGCTTTTCAAATAATTCGATGGATGGATGTTTGCAAGTTTCTTTAAAGCTGCTGAAGTCTGCGTGTAGCGCGTTTCGTCCTTCAGTCGCCGTTGCTTAGGGATCTCTTTGATTGTTGTTTCAATGTTTACTTTCCAACGCGTTTGGCAACTGATTTTAAAAGAGTCAAACGAATGTTGCAAAGTTGATTTTAATTTTCAAGTAATTGTTTTACCAATTAATGAAGATAATAGTTTCAATATTTGGTTAGGAAAATAAGAAGAAAATATATAGGTATATCTTAGTTAATTATTATAATTTCTTAATTTAATTAAAAATTAACTTAATTATAATATTATTTTGCAACTGACTTGAAAACAGTCAAACCAATGTTGCGAAGTTGATTTTAACTGTGAAAAACGATTTTATCGGTTGATTAAGATAAAAGTTTTATTGTTAGCTTATTAATTTAAGAATTTATTGTTTTATCTTAGTTAATGTTATATTGAAAAAATATCATCGGTTAGTTTAAATGTGTTTAAAATAAATTATGATATTGACTAATGGATGCTCTGCAATCCTTAATTTCTGCTAAGTATTATGTTTACAAACATTTATGTATGTTAGTCCCTTAGGTGTAGTATCCCACGTCATAGTTCATAAATAAACCATATTTTACAATTCAATGCCAAAGAAGAATTTTTCTACGAAAGATTTATGGGGAAATTTCATGCAGTTTAAGGCAGTATTTTTGAGAGTTGTGGGCAAACTATCCTACATAATTTATCGATAGAATCGGACTTACATCGCAGAACTGCATCAACTAAATAAAAGAAAAACCGCTTATCGTTTCCGAGAAAAGTTGTCTTTTTTTCAACAGACTCATTCATTCAGAAGTCTAAAGTAGAGAATAAAGCGATGTCATGAAAAGTTCACGAACACTTCTGCTGGAATTGAATTTCACACGAATAACAGATTTGCGTTAGAGTTTGAGCTTTAGAGTTTTTATAAAATAGCAAATATCAATCGTGAAATTCATTGCTGAACTAAGAATATTCCAGTTTTGGAATGATTAGTGGTTTATGGAAGATATGGTAAAATTAGAAACTTAGAGATTGGTTTATCTAAGCTATAGTACGAAACGGAACAAAACAAAAATTTATGCCATGAATATCTACTTTTTAGTTGATAATAAGATACAATTTTTTGATTATAAACTAAAATTTATGGACGGAAGTGTACATTTTCTAGAAATGAAGAGTAAAAATCAGAGTTAGTAGACTTAAAATGATTAACCGAACTCGTTTTAAAGAAATCTTTTTTGATCCAGATGTGAAACAGTGTACTTATTGATAGTTTCAATTATATCATGAACTTACTTGTAGTCCCATAAGCGTACTCAGATATATGTGTTTACGTATATTTCACAAAGTATAAGATATATTTATGAAAGATATTAATTATTTAATAAAATGTTACCATAACAGACATAAAAGAAAGTTATCAATTTTTAATGAAATTTTTCTATTACATATATAAAATTCAGCTGAAATTTCAATCTCATCTACTATCAAGAAGTCAATGAATATGGAACTGCTCACCTCTCTAAGCTAATTTCTCTGATACGAATACCTAAAAATGGGTTCAATTTCATCACAATCCTATGTGGGGATCCGTTGCCCGGATTCCGTATCCAAGAGCTGATTCGGTAATGGCTTTTTCGTAGAATTCACAAACGACATCTTTCTCCTCGAACACTACGACTCGGAATCGATACTTGAAGAGTCGAAATGGGTCGAAAAAAGAGGTTACCTCAAACATTTACTCTTTAAAAACAACTTTTTCTGTCAGAGAAGCGCATCGAATTGGATAGAGGTTTGAATCGAAGCGGCGTGATTTATGATGCCACTAAAAGACGGGAAGCTCCCGTGATTCGTGTGCTTACAGTCATCCACTCGGGAGATGAGGCTCATACTTCATGTATGTTTTGGTCTCAATCCTCCCTTCCGACAGGCCATTTGGGTTCCCCAAGTTTTCACGAGCAAAATATTTTCATCGAATTCTCCGCTTTTTGGTCTTCCATGAATTGGGTTCTTTTGAATGGTATACTCAAGCAATGTTTTCAAATCAGATCTCTTTGTTCTCGAGGTCTCGCATACGATTTATTTCCCACGTCAAATATTTTCGAGGAAATCCTTTCGAGAAAGGCGATCATAAATTCGATTTGCGTAGGTTCAATTAGTGCTAATTTACTTGATGAAACAAGAGGAACCTTTAGGTTTCCATAGAAACATGTTTTGTTCCTTTTCTTATGTATTATAAAGAAATATTCTATTCAAACACACTAATGAAAAATTTAATGCGTAAATATTTTTAGGATATATTTCTGGGTGAATTTAAATTTGAATTCATCGGGTAATATGCTCAAATCTATACATCTCTATCATAAGTATGAAGATTGAAATATTTTGTGTTTAAAATTCGCTAAACAAGAGTACTTTAGTGAGATAACAAACAGGTTGATTTTGAATTACGAATCAGTAAATATTTTTGAGTTGTATATATCCAAAAAAAACTTACAAATAAGGTTAATCAATCGGCTTTAGGTAACACGATCAGTAACTTTTATCTTCGAGTTAAAAGTTTGGCAAACGAAAAAAGAATTTTATGTTAGCACAAGGATAACCATTAAAGATACCTAATAGTGAATCAATATCAGAAGGTGTGACTTAGTGGAAATCCATAGTGAAAATCCATAACGAAAAAACTTTGTAATTTCACGAAAAATTTACTTTACCTGCGACCGGTTTCGTGATGTTCAATTGCACCTTCAGCCTGAAGATGCAATACTACCTTATCTATGTTATTTATATCTGAATTTGGATATAATTAGAACTATTCTCATAGTGTGCATCGAAGCTACAGAAAAACAGTAGAACCAATAATGTAAAAAATCGAAATTAATTTCTTACAGGAATAAATTGAAAATCATTATACAATAATAATGTACTGAATATTATATTAGCAACTATCTCATGAAAAAGTTATCGATTAAGAAGAAATACATGTATATCCATAGAAACACCCATAGCAACCAATAGAAACATCAATAGCAAACAATAAAACATTAAGGAGGAAGATATTGTAAAATAAAGGAAATGCAATTTTATTCGAATCATAGTTTTGGAATCTCAGCTTGAGGTAATGATCTTTAATATCCATAGTGTATCTCTGATGGATGATGAAACTTATAGGAGATAGCCGATAATATTAAGCACGACTCCCTCTACTTTGGAACCCAAGAAGCACGTTCGAAGGACTTAGGGGAAGGTTAAACAACGGCGTGAAAGGAAAAGCGCGCTGAGGAAGAAACGGAAAACAAACGACCCGAGGGAAAGAAGAGAACGGATAGGAAATGAGAGAGTTGTAGCGCATACGAAAGTTGCGTATCATTCGATCGGCGGGTGATGTCTTTGTGAACGAATAGCGCATCCCACCGCGTTCAATTTCTCCCTCGAGACAGTGTCTGAACTCGCATGAATCGACACTAAGCATAGTGCTTGATTACTCTCTTCAAATTCTTCATAGTACATATTTCTATCGTGAGAGGGCGTTCGAAGAATGCATCGATTGTTAAGTTATGGAAGGAGATGGCTTTTTTGCACCTGGTTCATTATGGTGAGCTGAATAGTTCGGGTGTACTTGGGTTTGCAGTTTAGCTTTCAATTAAGCTACCGAAAATTAAATGTCTGCGCCGAATGAGAGGCCAATAGAAGTACTAAAGAGGTCAAGTGGCAGTGATTTCAAGGTATCGGAATCTAGTAACAGATTACGGCTATGTTGGAGGACCTAAAAAACACACGCCGAGTCGTTTGATGGCAGTGGCCATTCGAATTCAAAGGGGAGTTCCAGTTTACCATTTATGAGCGATTTTTCTTAAATTTATTGTCTTTTACCTGGATAATGTTCCGGAAAAGGTATTTTGGAACTCCAGTTTTGAGCCTGAAATTCCAATTCCGTTTTACGAGCCTTATAATGCTCAATTCGTTTCTTCTTTAACTGGCGTGTTCCACTATCATTTACTGATACGCTATGATTTAGTTTAAAAATGTAAAACATAAAGTTATTTGATGACCGATCGAAATTTTGATTTCTGAAATTTTTAATGTAAATTTATCGTATTACCTAATAAATGTTTTTATTTATTATTATTTGGAACCAAAGGATATATTTGAATGAAATATTAACGATCAGAATTGTAAGTTATAGGCATAATGGAAAATGAGAATATGAAATATTTTAAAATTCCCGATTGTATTGAAAAAAGATAGAAACATTATCTTCATAAGATGATGGTAAAATGAAAATTAAATTATGTTGCTCGCTTGAAATATTTAAACTTGATCATACTTCTCTTTATTTCGGAAGGTATATCGAGGCGCTGTTTTTACCTGATACATAAAGATTTACAAATGTTTTAAAAATTGAAATTACATATGAAAATTTGTGCTTCAAAAACATTTAGATATTCTCGTAAGTGTTAATTTGGAAGTGATTTCAAAGGGTGTATTTGAGGAAAAATTTATTAACGATATCAGCCGCATTAAGCGCTGTATTTATTTAGAATATACTGAAAGAAAAAAGTAGTTCGGAATTATCTTTTAACGTACATGCACATTTTTCGTATTCGCCTTTCTACAGAAAATGAATTGTAATTAAATATTAGAATACGATTATAGAGTCTGTGCCTTCGTGTCGTACATACTATCGATGTTATAATATTCATAAATTAATTATTGTTATAAAAATATAAGAAGGTTATTAAATTTATGATAAACAATGCTCTTATTTAATCTTAAAATAAATATTCTTTGTTCATTGTACGTGAAGATAGAAATACGCATCTGTACATATGTACTCTTATTGTAGCGATAGCTGAAAGATAAACCTCGTCAATCTGCCATAATGAGTGACTAACGTACGTACATGTATAACATGCAGTAGAAATGTCTTCCAGTACAGGAATGGATAGCCTATCAGTTAAGTGAAATTTGAGAAATAGATCACAGCTTCCCTTAAAACAGTTATTTTCTACTTCAATAGTTTATTAGTTTGTTTACCGAGCTTACTTCTACCAAAGTTCCCAAATGAAATATTTACGATCAGAATTGTAAGTTATAGGCATAATAGCAAATAAGAAATATAGAAGAAATATTTTAAAAAGTCCCGATTTCATTGAAAAAGATAGAAAAATTATCTTCTGAAGATGATGATAAGATGAAAAGTAAATTATGTTGCTCGCTGGAATACTTAAACTTGTTTATACTTTTCTTATTTTCGGAAGGTAAACTATGGAGGAGCTATTTTTACCTGATACATAAAAATTTACAAATGTTTTGAAAATTGAAATTAAATATGTAAATTTGTGCTTCTAAAACTTTTAGATATTTTAATAAGTGTTAATTTGGAAGTGATTTTTAAGGATGTGTTTAAGGAATATTAATGATTATATATATGAATTTATTAATGATATTAGCCGCATTAAGCACTGTATTTATTTAGAATATACTGAAAGAAAAAAGTAGTTCGAAATTATCTTTTAACGTACATGCACATTTTTAGTATTCGCCTAGCTATAAAAAAGGAATCGCGATTAAATATTAGAATACGATTAAAGAGTCTGTGCCTTCGTGTCGTACATACTATCGATGTAATAATATTCATAACGTAATTATTTTTCTTAAAATGTAAGAAGGTTATGAATTTTATGGTAGACAATGCTCTAAGTTGATCTTAAAATAAATTTTCTTAGTTCATTATACGTGAAGATAGAAATACGCATGTGTATATACATGTATGTACTCTTATTGTAGCGTTAGCTAAGAGATAAATCTCGTCAATCTGTAAGTCATTCACGTATAACTTGCAGTAGAAATGCCTTCCAGTACAGGATTGGATAGCCTATCAGTTAAGTGAAATCTGAGAAATAGATCACAGCCTCCCTTAAAACAGTTATTTTCTACTTCAATAGTTTATTAGTTTGTTTACCGAGCTTACTTCTACCAAAGTTTCCAAAGTATGAACTCAAGATTACGTGTCTTACATTACGTATAGGATAGAATTAAACTAGACCACTGTTATTACTTGCCGTAACGTTAGCAAAGGCCAATTTCAGCTTGCGAAAATGTATAAGCCGGAGAACTAACGGTAAAGTTCTGTCAGAAATTCTTGGCGTGGCTTAAATTAATTAACTGCACCGTCAAAACACCGAGCGAACTACCTTGAATAGTTTCTTTCATTCTTCCATGGTTTTCTGAACAAAATCCCGCTTGAGTAGAAAACCTATTTATCCCGAACGACCTGAGAACTTAAGAACGTAACACTCTTATGTAGGCCATCCAGAATCTCCTTCCTCATTGAGTTCATTGCCCTCAATATCTAGTTTTTTCATTAAAAAAATGTATCAAACTTCAGTAAGATCCGTAAAATTGCTGTAAATTGCAGCCTTTTTTTCCTCGGAAAAGTATGTAACAGCAATTATACTGATATATCATGTATAAATTCGTAATGGAATAATGAAGTAACTATTTGACTATCACAAGGGAGCAAATTTTTATTAATGTTAATAATGATTTCCTTGAATAATAAAACTGAAAAATAGTATCCGTGACACTGAATTGATATTTTATTGAGGAAAGTTCGAGTATTCCTGATAATTAGGTGATATTTAAATGCTTTTGAACGTACTTTAAATACCGTTTTGTGTGATTGTAAGGTCTTATTGTGATTATGTAATGTATAAAATCTTTTCGCAAATTTTGGTACAGGGAAGATAGAAATGAATCTTTTAACATCTTATCTTTCTCTTTTATCATCCAATGTTATGATAAGAATGCTACTCTTGAGAAATATTGAGTAATCCTTATGCAATGACTATGATAAAGTTTATGGAAAGGACGTTTCGTCTCACGTACTTGTGAGTAAACCTCTAGTATTAATGTGGCTTAGCGAATAAGTCAAGGGGAAACTACCTCGATTCTCATTTTAGTAGCTAGTCAGAGCTTAAATTCGTTTATTTTTTAACTCTTGGTTGCTAAGGATAAATTCAATAAGTTCCCATTATATCCCCCCGGCTGAATATGTCAATTAGTGTAGATTCTTATACGATGGTGATGATAAATGATTGATTTGTATGCAATTATAAGTTTAATTTAAAGATTATCGGTAGATAGAAATATATTTTTTATAGTTAAAAAACTTATTGCTCACCAATAATGGACGAATAAAAATCAGAAAGGATTGACTTATTGAAGAGCTAGAAATATCTAGGCTGGTGAAGCTTTACTCTCAACAAAGCAACGTATTTGAAAGCTTCAGTTCTTTCGTTAACGAATAAAACGGTATGGCTTAACCCTTGGATGCTATATATTCCGCGTGTGATTTCAATAAACAACTGCTTAACCCTCGCTGTTATGAAATTTATCTCCACGTCGTTTCCAAGAGCAATTATTAATTCAGCTGAAATTGGAATGCGGGTTTCAAAGAAATATAACTGCCGCAATCATTAAACTCGGATTCATATCGTTATGAGAGGATTTCATGGTGGATAATCATCCAGTAAGCCCCTTTTAATTCCGTGATTAAATCATAAATAAGAAGCACTAATGAGCGCATTATCCTCTTCCAATCAGCGCTATCAAACCCAATCAACTTCTCACCCTTCTTGCAATGCCTTTTTGGTGCATATGGATCCAACTCTTGATTAGTATTCAGTACGATACGAAGAACCCGCTGTTTCCTGTAAAGGTATCGGAGTTAGGTTCCAGGTTTTAATTTGCAAAGGTGCTAATTGCAGTGTAGTTATTTTCCATTTGTTAATATCCAGTCGAACTTTCAATAATTGCATAGGGAATTGAGAAAAAACCTATTTTTTATTCAAAGTTTCAGTTTACAAAATACTCTGTTTTGGAGATAGGAGTAAAATTATTGAATATTTATAGGAGTTTCTAGTTGTTAAATTGGTTATTACAGTTATATTTTCGTTCAAATATGGGCTGAAAAAATGATGTAAAACTTTTCTCTTAAGTATTTTATCATATTGAATGATAATCATAATTTTGCTCACAAATATTCCTATTTATCTATATAAAATTAAATTAAATAATTTTCTACACCGCAAATGAATAAATTTTGGCTTCATGAATGATTTCCAGTTTTTTCTTTGGAGTCCATTTTGAAGGTTGATGAGTACGAGTTTTAAAGAAGATACGAGGTTTCAATATTCAGTTCAAAAGGTAACATAAGGAATTTTTGTGAAAACTCTTGGTACATCGTTTTTTGAATCAATGTTACATTTTACATGATTGACAATGCTTGATTGCTCTTTTTATGTTCACTCAACAAACGTACTATCCTTATATTTATCCCTCTCCTACCCTTATATTATCGTGATTTAAACTCTTTATGGGAGGATGAAGTATTTATTATGAAAATAATTAAATCAGGATTAAAATTTTCTCCGGACACTTAAGAAAAAGTCCTCTATTCTACATCAATGTCAAGGATGAATTAACCATATTTTTTCTTTGTGTTTTATTTTAGCTTCCATGATTCTTCACAAAATTTCCGGTGTTAAATATAACGCTTGTTTAAATGGATTATGCCTATTTACCGTTTTATCGTCTTTGATCTATATTCATTTTTTAAATAAAATTTTTATATAAATGCTTAAATTGAAACTTCAAAAGGAAAGTGATAGTTCAGCAAAAATTTTAAGGGTTTTCTAAATGTTATCCTATAGCGTTTTTATTCAATCCCAGCAATGGAAACGCATTAAATAAAAACTTCCAAGCTTCCATTCAAACCATCAGATAAAAAAAGCATTCGATTCTACGTATACTCCACTCATTAGTATCTCTTCAAAGATAAAACGCTCCTCCTCCAGTACTTTAATTTCAACTGCATCCGTCTCCAGTCCCTCCATCCCGGCGACAGTGCTACCTGACAACTGTTGTTTATCCGCCGTAACTCAGGTAACAACGCCGCGCGTTTTCGCTCGGGCTGCGGTCGGAAAGTACATTCGCTCGGGTTGTTTGTCAAATGATATGCGCTCGTTTGTCCGAGCTGTTTTTAATCGATCGGGAGCAAAAAGGCGGCTCGTGAATTGGGGCGAAAGCGTATCGTTTCCAGTCGTGTTAACGCGTGCTAAAAATGGCACTCGGCGAGCGGAGATTTCGTATCGCGATCATACGCTCGAACAGGGCAACATTAAAACCCCGACTGGATCGGTTCGAAGGCTGAATTAACGGGTCATCCAATCAAGGAGAGCAAATAGAATCCCTCCGCTAAGGTTTTTCTTCGGGAAATAAAGGCAGCCTTCTATCGGAGTAAATTATAGCATCGATCGACAGGTGTTTTTCTTCTCTCCGTCGAGCGTCGAGTAACGTGAAATGAAATAAATAATGGGAGAGCAGAGCAATGGATGATTGTTTACCTTTCGGAGAGAAATCTGATTCCGTTAGATCATTCAATTAAGAGATCAATCCGCTACGAAAGTTCTTTTGCTAAACGGGATTATTTGTTGTTTTGAATCACGGGCTATATTCAAAGGATTTTCTGGCGCGTTGTGTTATTTTTCCTATCTAAAGTTGTATGATTTCAATTAAAATGAATGTGTTAGACTTTCCAGGAATTAGAATTGGGAATGTTGATCTTTTCTAATGAAAGAAAAGCTCAGATATCCTATTGTGAAAGTGAGAAATATAATTTAACGCTATGAATATTCCAACATGATTTCAGCATGGTTCCAACTCCCATATCCTTTAATAATTTACGTCGTAAAAATGAATCGTAATAGTATAAAATCTAACGATGTATTTAAAGAACTATCAGTAATTCATCGAAGGATTTTATTTTATATTATTCTGCTTTTAATACTACCTTCCACTTATCGGTAGGAGGCTTGTTGGGTAATTATGTAGTTAAAAATCTACACAAAAGTTACATTATTTTGATATCTAATTAATGGAATAAAATATGGGGAAACTAAATGCTAGGTATCTATTTTACCCTATTATTGGAGAAATCAAATAGAACTCTATCTATAATATTATACCATTTAAACTATTATTATAATTTCATCATCAGTTGTTGTTGAAAAATGCCATTTATGAAAATGTTAGATTCATGAAAGAAGAATTATATCCTACATGTTACTCAACCGTTAATTCAACCGCATTCTTAAAAAAGGTAATTTTTTCCTTCGTTGTATATACAAAAAAATTAATCGTCCATGTAATAATTCTGATTAGAGTAAAATGCCTAGGAAAGGTTGTAAGATATACTAAGGCATACAGATAAACAGTTAGTATGTATGTAAAATAAAACGTTAAAAAATAGAGGAACTTTCTCGTAAGCAAGTGAATATCGTCTACGCTTAAAATTTTAGGTAACGGCTTAGGAGGTCTTCATTAAACGAGATAAGCTCTCCGGGAAAGATTTGCTTTTACCGAGCCAAGGATCTTAGATCTTGATTTCTAGAATCAGGTCAGCTGACAGAAGGAGCTGAGTCGTGAAATTTCGCCAGCAAATCACTGGAAAGATTCACGGGTTCTGATGGAGTGTTTTCCTTCGCCGATTGAACTTGAACTTCTTCGCCTATGGTGCCTAGGAGTTACGAGGTCTTCAAGGTTGATCGATTGGTGCTCCCATTTCTTGTGGGGATCAAAATTTTCCAAACTTTACATAAGACAAACCTTTGAAAGCAAATTAATTATTGAGAATTGAATTAGTACGATCTCAATTTTTTGTCGTACTTTTCTACCTGAATTTGTCCGGTAATTGAATCTAAATTTTAAAATAAGAATGAATGAAAAAAATTTGACGGAATAGAATTCATCCTTTAGCAATCAAGCTATCACTAAATTACAGAAATTAATTGAATATGAATAGAAAAAGTCTCTTAATAACGATAAAGATTGGTCAATGAAGGGTTAACGATAAAAAATACGAAGGGCATTGGATTTATTTGAACACCTATTAAGTATGGAAACGCGGTAATCTTATAGAATAGTATGATAAAAATGGTAATTTTTTGATATGAAGATGTTCATTTAGATTTATTAATTAAGTTAAGAATTCCGTTGTAAAATGTACAAAAATATGCCGAAACCCGGGATTGAACCAGGGACCTTTAGATCTTCAGTCTAACGCTCTCCCAACTGAGCTATTTCGGCTGATATATCGTTGTGAGAAATAGCTTTATCAAATTATCAGTATATCGGTATAGATAGCAATTTATAAGAGTAACACTTCAGTAACTAATAATGTCCATGAAAATGAAAATACCTTACTGGTCGAGTAAAGATCTTAATGGCGTTGTATTTTTTATTTTACTTTAAAATCAGTCTCTAAAATGTACATGTATATTTAATAAATTTTCCCGAGTATGATTCCACGCAACGAATAGGTTTTTTAAATAAAATTAACTTTGAAAAGCACTTGTAGAAGAAATGAAATAAATCTACTTACTGTTCCTTTTTAAATGTAGCATTCTGCCACCGATAATTTTTAGATAATCTTCGTTAGATGAATGAGTCACTACCCTTGAAAAATTTGGCTTTTATCAATCTGTATTTGTCTCCTTGCGGACGGCACAACTCAATGAATTTTTACTCTCATCCATCATTTAATCTCCGATACAACCTTTAATCCAGAATTTTACTATCTATACCGATATTTTTTCCATTTAACCTTTCCATTTCTGTACCGTTTAATGTTTTTCATCTACGTGTACCCTATCTTAGCTATGAAACATGCCCTCTCACCTTTTGCCGTGTTGTTTATTTTTATGTCTCACTCCCTCAAGTGTAGTTTTATCTATCTTTTAGGGGACTTTCCGGGAAAATTGGAAGTGAATATGGACCCAGAGGGATTTATATGAGTCTCATCTCCTCTATAGATATTACATTCGACCGGTCTACTCGAGATCTGTTGATGAGGAACGGAAATGATTTTTTTCGTATTTCTGTTTTCAGAATCGTTAGTGAAGTTTTTATAACTAATGCTGGTTTGATTCTAGTCAAAATCAAAATTTCCCAGTTCTGATTGTATTTTTTCACAAATACAAAGATTTAATTCATCATAAACTGTTATGTGTTTTGCTCAGTCATTATAAGGAGCAAAATTTTAATCGATGTATATTTGGTTAAAATCGAAAGAAACTGGCAAAAAATACAAAACTTTTGTAAGCGCAGACTTCCCTCTGTCACTCCTGATTATTTTTGCATACAAACCTTTATTTAAATTTACTAAACGTATTAGTTACAGTACAGTGAAAATTTAAGGCAGAATTTTCTGACGTATAATTATTATTTGCCTGAATTTTTAGTTCATCAAAATCTTTATCGCCCATCTCCGTTACGATCACCTGTAAATTAACGTATAATAATTTTAGCATTAGTTGAATATAAATCGGAAAAATAGCAATGGATTTCTAGAATAAAATATTATTAATTAAAAAATTAATTAAAATTTCTCCTCACTTACCTTTGAGAGTTATTTGAATTCCGAATGAAGTGAAAGTTCATATATGTTTTCTCTGATCCCTTGCTTATGCGATTTCAGGGCTTTCTCAGGGAGAAGGTGGGAAGGGTGTGTCTAAAATTAGTCCGGCGTGGCAGGGAAACCTGGCTATAACCAGCCCAAGGCATGTAGGAATTTGAGAGGATATTTATATATTGTTTACAAATAGACATAATAAGGTTATAAGGAATTTAAAGTAGGGATAAAAAATTCAATGGGGTTTGTTTAAAAAGATGTCTTTTTAGTGTTATCATGTAATAATTTTAAAGAAAGGTTTTTAGATTAGTTTTGTCATTTACTACGGAAGTAGATAATGATTCTAATCCGAAGAAAAAGATAGAGCATCTGAAATTTTATATTTATCTTTTACTTTTTGGAGTGGTATGGTAAAAAAACTGCCCCGGGTGAGGATCGAACTCACGACCTTAAGATTATGAGACTTACGCGCTGCCTACTGCGCTACCGAGGCGTTGAATTCATGATAACAGCTTTATGATTTAACTAAGTTATCATGCCTTATAATAAAAAGATGAAACAAATGTTCGTTATGTAAGTAAGTGACAAAATATGAACGCTTGGAATGTGAATGATAGAAATATGAACATGAAGCGTATAAAATGATGACATTGGGAGGTAAATACGCCATGAACAAATCTGTTTAAAAACGCATTTACTCCGAAAAAATTTTTTATTTGAGTATGAAATTATAAAGGTTGAGAGGAGAGATGAATGTTAATGCATAAAAATGTTACCTTTGTATAGTTTGTATATATTTAATCGCCCATCAGTTGATATTCATCAACGTGAGTTTTAAACAACTCATTAATTCCATAGACGGATATTATATTTACTTTATTGGACATCGCACAACTCCATCTTATCCTTGTTTACCCCTAAATCTTGAAGATGTCCCCCAAAAAATCGATTTTTGGCATCTATTTTTTCATCTGCTTTCTATTCATTTTCCCTCACCCTAACGGTTCCATAGGCGACGTCTTTACTTTCCATACGTCTTTCGCTCGACTCAGATGCGCGTCTCAGAAATGGGTTTAATTCTGATTCCACCTCCATCTCAAGGATCCATTGAGAGGCAAATTGGAAGGGGAGCAATTGACGGAGGGTGGGGGGGATTTTTGATGGTATAGAGGGGACGTTGGAATATAAGAGAGTGGGGCGACACATGGTCCCGGTGCCGATTCTCTCACCTCTGAACCTACCACGGTTTCGCCAGCTGTTACTCCTTCACCTATTCCGGGAGATTTCGCTTTGAGGGAACCGCGCTGGAGAGAGCTAGGGTAGACTGGTTGAAAGCAAGAGCAGAAAGCGTATTCGGATTGTCTTGAAAGAGAATGTATTTGTGTTGTCAAGGAAATGAATATATTCAGTATGTTACGATTGAATTAGGGGTTATATAATGAATTTATATCCAAATTAAAAATACACGTGAATGGAAGATTTCTTTTATGTTTGTCGTTTAATGTATGGAGTAGGAAATGTTTAGTTTTAATTGTTCCCATCAAGGTTTGTTGCTTTGGCGATGTTTGATATGCATGGTGTGAAATATTCTGAACAATTTTTGGTTTTAGTATATCATCCATTTTAGAGAGCTTTTGTTAAAAAATTGTGGTTTTTAAAGTTGAATTTTATCCATGAGATGTTATGCCATGATAAACAGCCAAATTCTCCATTTTATTTCTGCTGAGGATTCCTTAAGGTATGCATGCCATTAAAGGAGATGTCATAGCGTGCATAGTCAAATTATTAGATTCAAAATTAAGTCAAAATTATTAGAAAAATTTATCATTAAAAGTTATTTTAACTTTGTTTTTTACAAGTGTTTTCATAGCCTCGGTAGCGCAGTAGGCAGCGCGTAAGTCTCATAATCTTAAGGTCGTGAGGTCGATCCTCACCCGGGGCATAATTTTTACTTGTGATAGAATCGAGTGAATTCAATGTCTTTTATATTTGATATACATATTTATTCAGTGACCCACACAGGTTAAGTTACGGATGACTAAACTGTTTGATTTTAATGACTCTCTTGTCTTTGAAGCATGATGTATATCATAAACAAGATAAATAACTAATCTTGTTGAAAATAGATATATTTATGTATGTAGATATATATTTTCCTAGAGGGTAAATCAGCTGGATTAACTTAAATTATCTATGTATTAATATATTATTAATTATTATATATATATTATTATTTATATATTATATTAATAAAGTATCATTTGATAAATTTCTTTTTAGATAGTTAACTATAAATAAAATTGAAAGTTCAACTATTCTTCGATTATCAAGAAGGGAATTTTATTTTGACACTCAGATTTTAAAACCCCTGATTTAAGAAAATCTTTGATCATCGACCAACTTGGGACAGAAATAGCTTTGAAATAGCACCGAGTTAATCTATCATTCATTTATTCATAGGAAAAGTCCTTGCATTCAAATGTTAATGCGCAGAAACTTCTCCAGAAGAGGAAATTTTTGAGGGAAGTTAATATTCAACCAGAATAAATAAGAAAACTTTTGCGTAATTCCTAATGCGAATGAGATTTCAATCAGTCTTCGAACATTATACAATGTGATGCATTCGAAAGGGAGTAACAGGAAAAGTTATCATTATCACTGTTGTTACGTTGAAATTCTGTTCTATGTCTAAGTATGAGGCAATCTCTAGTATACTATCTTCGTACTGTGTTATCAAAATTGATCACCGTTATCTTGCGACGTTCATAGAGCTGCCTATTGAATGGAAAAGTGTACCTCAGTATGATGGTATACTTTGTTTACTAAGAAACACTCCAGTTTCTAGGTATCTATCTCTAGAATGAAATTCACTGATTCGTATGGCTATCTCTTGCATTGATGGTACAAGGAATACTTATAATATCAATGTTTTTTATTAACGTTTTTTATGAGGCTTATTTTTCATAAATAGCAAAAAACTGCCCCGGGTGAGGATCGAACTCACGACCTTAAGATTATGAGACTTACGCGCTGCCTACTGCGCTACCGAGGCGTTATTTGAGGTGAAGATGAAGTGGAAACTAATGATACTTCGTATTTACATAGTTATCAATCATGGCTATCATATACTATATTAAATCGTACCTACTTGAATCATAAACTATCGGCAAGGTCACTAACAAATATTGAACTGATATTTTTCTATTGCTTGTCTTATTGAGCTATTGAGCAAGAATATCAGTGGGAAAAGTCTCTATAGAGTCTGCGCAATTGGTCTATTTGATAAAGTAAGCGATTCAAGTGATAATTACGTAGTAGTTGTCTAAATTAACCTTCCTGCGTTTAATTCATCGAACAAAGCAAAAGAAATGTTCAATTTTACCTTTTTCGCCTCTTATCGTATCAAAGAAAACTGAGCTTGTTTGTAATACGTTCTGAGTTAAAGTGGTAAATCGTGAATAATACTTAAGATAAAAATAATTTGTTTAAAATAGATAATTAATGAATATGTAAAATGAATAGGATGTTGCTATCTTAAAATTTAGGATTTCAAAAAAAAATGTGTACAATATATGCAAGGATGTGTATTTTTGTACCTACGCAATATTGTATAGGTGTTAGCTTTTTGCAGTTGAATTTTCACAAACTATTAACGCGTAAAATTTCCCAGACCTTCTTACTGATTCTTTCGTTCCTCCTTATCACCTTAACGGTGGTATTGCCGAGTCCTGAAATTCTTTCGATGCCCATTCAAACAGGATAAAGGGAAGCCTATTTAGACCTCGCATAGAAATATTCCCAATAAAAAGTGAAACTGAGAAGAGGAAAGTTATTCTTCGTTGCCATAGAATTCGGTTACCAAGTTTAGTTCTCGTTCACTTGCAAAGTCGATATTGAAGGTTGTTTCATGTCACTGAGAATTTACGTACAAAAGAGAGTTCTATTAGCAGTTATATAATGACAGTGTAATACGCGTTTGTGAATGACAGAGGCGTAATTGACGGTTTAAAATAGGTGATTGGATAAAGTGCTCTCAAAGGAACTTTGTCCAGAGATGTTTATAAAAGCCTCATTAGTAACTAGTGAATTTTAGCAACCTGAATTTTTATTATGTTATGCAGAATACTGGGAATTGGGCTCTGTGACTTGTGGTAGTTTTTTTGGTTTTATAAGAAACGAAGGTTTGGAATCATAAAAATAAATTTATGCATAAAAATTTAGAGAATGTTATATTATATTATGATAAATGAGAAGTTTGTTTGGCTGTTCTTTTATGGTAGAGTTTATTGAAGCTGATTTAAAAAATTTTCATTCAACATTATCATCGTATAGAAGTGCGAATTCAAGAATGTGATTGACAAGTGAAAGTGACGCGGTGGGTATGATATGAATAGGTCTTAAATTGAGTAACTACCTCACCTTACTTCTTCTACTTCTCATATGTGATTTTAAATCCAAAATCTTACTAATAATATTATATTATTAATATTATCAGTTTATCTGCAATCGGATGGAATAATCAAGTTTTTTTTTTGACTTCTTATAGGTCATAGTAGTATTATGAAATAATATTCGACAAAGTGTTCAAGAAATATCGTAACAGAGCCGTTTGAACTTTTACGTTCAAGGCTTATTCTATAGACTTATCTTATTCTATAAGTATTATATTTGTGCTTTATTTTCTCGATTTTTATCGATAAATTCTTTTAAGGGAAATGTTTTATATCGTCGTAGATGGGACGAACAGTTACCTTGGAGATACAGCGTTGTGATAAGGTGTAGCCGATGGATCATGCGTCATGGATAAAGCGGAAGGAAGAAGACCTGCAAAGGAGGAGGACCTGCCAGTGGAAGGAGATCCAGGACCTCTTCATAAGGTAGATACCCGTATTTAATCTTTTATAGAATCAGTATCTAAATTTTTATGAAAGGATTCGCGTTTTATATCTGGAATAATTTGATTTTAGATTCTTTCTTTTTTGTTGCATTGGTTCTCAATCGTTGTGTTCATTCGTTATATTTTTAAAAAGATTTTAGCGGAATTTTCGGAACTAGATGACGCGTTGATGATCACATTTTATATCTAGTCAATTACCAAAACAATACGATGATACAACACATTGAGACGTTAACATGGTTACGGTTATTATTATCCTGGTTAATGAACGTGAATAAATCTAACGCAATCCACATGTTTACGTTGAACAAGTGAACATCAACCACTCGAAATGCGAACCATAAATGCGAATGTTTCTCGAAATAAGCATTCGGTTGAATGGTTGTTGTAATATTTCAGAAAAATGGGAAGACTTTAAGATAGAACGTAAACATAAGGTGCTCGTAATATGGAATGTCGTTTTGCCTCTTGTCATTTTATCCAGGGTAGCGAAGGTAAGGAGAATATAGACCTTCCTTATCTTCAGGAAGTTCCCAAGTTGAGAAAACGTGGAATTTAAAGCGGTGAATGAAAGGGACCAAAACCTTTATTAGATTCTGAAAATGTGTAAGCGTCAAGTTATTATTACCCTTATCTCATTTTCATCTGTAATGGTTTTGAGCGTTGAATATTATGATTTTGGCTGTTATTAAGATTGCAGTTTTGGCGATAATTTTAACACACGGATTTACTTTTAATTTGGGAAACCTATTGAATAGCTAGGAACGAGGTAGCATTCTTGATTTGTAGAAGTTATAGTTACTAATGAGAAAAGCTTTAGAGACCTTGGAATTCGATTGACAACTTGCTTACTACTATTATGATTGGGAATGTAGACGTGCTGTTAATTATAAATATATCGTTTCCTTGTTTCAATCTCTCTCTCATTTTTTGTGAGAAAGATACAAAATACTCATTTTGCTCGAAAATGCTATAAACCCAAAAGTTGATGAAAATACATATAAATGGGTCAGCATCATTTAGAAGATTGTTCTGTATTTCTTATACGGATTTATAGAGAAAAGGGAAAAGAAAGAGAAGAAAAATGGAGTGTAATGTCAAGATGAAGAAACTTTTTCTTCTCTTTGTTTTTTTTTTCGTTTTAACGTTCATTACTTGTTTATTTTTAAAAATTATTGATGTATATCTAAAATCAATAAGTGATTTATATATAAATGTTTTAAACTGTATCCATGGAAATAAGACAAGAGAGTACTAGTATTGAGAGTCAAAGGACAGTATTACTAATTTTTATTGCCGAAAAACAACGCAATAAAGAAAAAATGCTTTCCTTATGACTAAAAGATAAAGGCTTTGCGCGAACGATAAGGATATTATACTGGGAAAATATACGAGGATTAGTATTAGATAAAAAATACAGTTCATAAAGCGATTGCATTATACCCATTAGTAAACAAGTACATATATATAAGGTTATGTGTCGCAAATCTTCAAGCTCTGATAATCTAAGGTAGGTTCTTATCCACGTTAATTTACTTACAAAATTTCAATTGACCATAACGCTCCTAGTGCGTGCGATAAGAATGTAACTTTGAAATATTACCGCTTTGAAATACACGTATTAACTCAGAAGATCTCATTTCCATTGAAGGTCGTGACGTAAAGAAGATCCGTTCAGTCCTTCGCACCCTTTAATGGAGATCAAGGAAAGGGATTTATACATATCCTTTTTTCCTTATCTTCAAAGCATTCGACGGGTCCCTTGCATCCGAGAAAAACTGCCACGAATTCTGAACCTTTTCCTCGCCCGCCTGGATTTTCACGCATTCCATACTCATGCCTCTTTCAAAGAGAAGAACATTCCTTTTAATCTAGCCCTCGCCTGTATCGAGCAAAGTCCTTTGCCGAGGTTTATTCCGAAGGCGTATCATTTTATTTTTACACCGGCCTTTTTTTTCCTCTCATCCGCCTCTCGACGAGGTGTTACAGTTTCCGACCGGGACGACGTAAAGTGGGTGTTTTTCGAGCCGTATAATGTCCCAGAGATAGGGTAAATTGGATGCAGGGTCAGGAAAATGGGGACCGCAGCACCGCGGTGGACGGAGTACGAGTCGAAGACAGAGACCTCTTCTTTCCGATGTACGCACTGAAGCGAAGGATGATGGTCTCTTTCTCAGGAGTTTCCCGTCTTTCACGCATACGATTCCCGCAATTTTCGCGCTTCCTTTTATCTTTGCCTCCTTCCTCCACGTGCGTTTTCCTTTTCACACGAACTCCCCCACGGGTCTGATAAAACTGTCCGCTTTCCTTCCCATTCCTAACCTTTTTTTATTCGGGCCACAGGTGCTCTGAATCGTGGGTCTCTCGATATTGCGAAAAAATCCCCAGGTCCGACTCTCTCACGCGTTTCCCCTCGTCTCTACCGTTTCTCTCTTTCCGATTTTTTTTCAGTCGCGTGGATATGCTGGCGGCACCTCCTTTTCTTTCCTTTGACGAGAGAGCGCACTTCATTACGCTCTTTCGCGTTTCTTTTTTTATCATTTCCTTCGCTCGTGACGCGAGATTCTCTCGGTTTTCAGTGAGATTCGTTATTCATATTTTTTCTCACTACGTCCAGTCCCTCTTACCTCAAGGCTCTGCCTTCATTTACGTACGAGACCTCTTTCTACGCATGATGAGCGAAAATACGAGAAATTGTAGCGGAAAATTTTTTCAACTATCCTTTTGATGATTCCTCGATATGGTTCCTTCCTTAATGCGTTTTTGACGGTTCGTTTTGTTCGTATATCTCGTTCGAGATGAAATTGTCGATTCGGAGGTGTTAACGAAGTTTACCGCGCTCCGAGATTGTGCCTCGAGGTACATGTTTCTTTACCGTTCCGCCAAAGACGCTCTTGATGTTTGCTCACTCAATTACGTACGCCAATTCATCGCTACAGATCTCTTGTGACCGCATCCTCCCAAGGTGTTGCTAGGGATATCGGTGTTAATTTTTAATGAGAGCAAAGAGCGTGCGTCGCTAAAAAGACATGGTTACTCTCGAAGAGGTTTATTTTCAGCGCATTATGAATTGCAAAGGAATAGTCCTTCATCTCCTCTGTTTTATTATTCAGGAAGTGCTTCACGCTTGGTTTTAATTGGATGTTAGCGATGCAAAGGATTGAGTCGCGTATGTAAATTTTTCGTACACTTATTCCTTCCTTTTGGGCTAATGTAATGGTAGGTTACATCCGGAAGGCATCATAGACGTATATGGGTGCACTCTTAGCTAGTTTATCTGCATATGAATTTATTTTAACATTGAAGTTATGTCACTGAAATAACTCAGGGTACTCACTGTACATCTTCTTATATAATATTCTATCACTACCCTACATCAAACAGATATTCAAAGTAGAATCTTGGAATTTAACTTATTAATGAGAATAAGGTGAAATGTTTGGTGCCGAGAGTGTTCAAAGACATCGTTTCTCGTGTATACTCAATAATCAACAGAAATTATTATCAATACATTAACAGCACTACTTACTTCGTAACTTAGTTATTACCGTAAAATTAGATCCTACCGCCTTTGGACCATTGCATACAAGAATCTTGAAACTGTACACTACCATATCAGGTTTGGAATAATATTGATTCTCAGTTTTAAAAAATTGGTAAAATGAGCTAACGAAGATGATCAATGATTTTTTATTTCTTTATAACATTTACGTAAGTTTCTAAGAGAGAAATATTTTTTAATTAAAAGGACTTAACTACATCTTTAAGATTTCAGTGGTATTTTTATTAGGTCATAATTATAATATAATATAACTATATAGCATAAATTTAATTTTAGTTCATTTTAAAATGTTTTCTTAGTCCGCTGGATACAATTGAAAATCTCTGCTTTGATCGTATTTAAAGGAACCAATTGTCGCGAGAGCAGAATTTAAATTGATTCCACGTATTCCCTCTCCCTTAATTTTGGTTTCAAAGGGAAAGGATGTTATTTAGTAGTCACAGCCATGCTTATGTCAGCTTTTGGTTATTGGGGATTTCCCCTAGGCAATTCATCAAAACCCAGCGCGTGACCTCGGATCCGAATCGCTGATTTTACTTTTAAGGGATCCCAATCATTCGATAGACCTTGCTTCTCTTTCATTCCCTATCCATAGAGTTTATAAATATACAGATCCATTGGGTAGATATTCAGACTATGTTCGACGTTATATCAATAATACTGGTGTATTCGAAATACTTTATTTTATTATTGAGAAACTCTTTACATAAAGGTACGATGGAGATTAAATAAAAATAAAAAAATTTAAGAAATATATATCTTCATATTTATGAAAATAACTCATAGAAGCATTAAAATTTTTTTCACAGATTTTACGCTTATAAGCATAATTGAGGAAATATTATCTCTTATTCATACGAATAAAGTACCGTATTTCCCCATGTATAAGCACCCCCTTTGTATAAGCCACCCCCATTTTTGACTGTAAAATTTTGGAAAAATATTTTTCTAGAGAAACAGGTTATAAAAAAACAACAATTACAAAGAAACAGAATTTAAGACTCATAATAATCGTTTCCACTTTCATAAGTTACAAAGAAGCAAATATTACAAAAAAACAAAATTTAAGACTCATAATAATCGCACATACACTCATAAGATACAAAGAAAAAAATTAAGACACGTAATAATCGCTCCTACACTCATCATCACTGTCTGGTGTATCACATTCCTCAATATCAATGGCAGCTAACAGCTCTTCCTCCTCTGTATCATGTTCATCGCAATCTTTATATACATAGTGGTGCATTTCTAACGCATACTCCCACTTCACTTATATTATCGGTGTAGTAACAAGAGGTATGCTTGTTGTTGTTTTTGATTTTAATGTCGCCGGACATCATCGTCTTGTAATATTCAGGTGTGGGGTCAAGAATACCGTCTCGTAATAATACTATCACTTACAATTGTTTACAAAAAAGATCAACATACGGCTGAAAAAGCATTTTTCACGCATAAAATTTTTACCTGCATTGTATATGCCACCCCCTACTTTTTGGGCTTGCAAATTTTGGAAAAAAGGGTTGGCTTATGCATGGGGAAATACGGTAATTAAAACACCATGCATATTCAAGCCTCATCCATTAATTTTATCCTAAGTTCCTATTCTTAAATAGGAATAGTCGTAAGAAATAGGTTATGGGTGGTTTGAAATCCAATTTACGCCGGTGTGTTTGAATTGCATCAGAATTACAGAGACATATATTACTGGATATTTGAAGGGTAATTATCACATCACGTGGAGGGTTATAGCACGCTATTTTCTAATGAAGTAGCTATGAAATAATTCGTTTACTCGTAACTGATAACGAATCTTATTGTTTTTCTGTTCTTCGAATAATCTATTACCTCTGAATATTCTAACTTAATTTTTATCTGGGAGCTGAGTATTATTTACTATTATATAATTTATTACATTGAAATTCATTCAGTTAATTCAGTAAATGAATGATTCGGTCGTAAGATTAATAAAGAGCATGAGCTACTAATTAATGTAGTTTTTTAATCCTATATTTCGAATTTATCGAGGAAAATGTTTCCTGCACCTTCATAAAGAAGCTTTATTGAAGAAGCAATTTATTTTACGCTGAGAGGTCGACTATTCGATGTTTTCATTCACGAAATTTATTAAATTTCGGACCAAAATTTAATGATGGGTTGAAGTGAAATTGATTAAAGAATCAAATTAACCTCTTTCATAAGTATAATATCACAGGGTACCCCCTGATTTCAAAAAAGGTTTTAAAAAAAAAATTCTATCATTCTAAGAACTGTATCCCAAATATTCTTTTACCTTCAATCCCTGTTGTTACTTTTATTTGAGACCCGAAGGTCTAGGTAATGAATACCCTCGTAATGTATTCGTAACGTAATGAATACCTTCGTAATGTATAGAGCAGTGGTTTTTAATATCAAAAATCTCTATTTTTCCCTCTAGATAGTTATAAAACCCGTATTGATAAAGGTACTCCATTACCATAATGATTTTGTAATATTTGTAAGTGATAAGGCCCCGTTTTTAATAAACTATTGCCTAATCAAGCCTTAATCCTCACGAGAAATTTAAATTTTAGGGGAGTAGGTTTTCATCTAAATCTAATAATTCGCTCCCTAATAAAATGCTATGACGAATTACTTTTGTGATTGAATGCAATTTTGAAAGAGGGAAAATTCATCTGAATCAAAAAATCATATGTGAAATAAATTCTATTAATAGCATTGCGTAAATAAAGAGTATTTATCTTTGTTACTTTAATAGTTAATTACTTAACCATTGGAAATAAATATCTTTGTGTTTGTGGTTTCATGAATATATTTTTCAAAAGTGAAACAGACGAAGAAGCATTGGTAGGAAAGATAAAATAGGTTCTTTAGGAACTTAGGAAAGCAATTCATATATTACTCAATTCATTATATTTATCATAAAAGTATCGAGCTAATTATCGTACTATAAATAAATTTAATTTATTTAAGTTTAATGATAAAGTCACTCGTGAAAGGTAAGATAAAATATATTAAATCTCTCTGAGCAATAATTCACGAAACACTTATAGTGCTTTGGGAGATAATCTTTTAAGCCAAATGAATGTCTCTGCAGAGTAAAGTTTAATTGGTTATAGGCTTATGAAGGAAGGAATCAAACCTCACGATCAGACGAGCGGAAATTCATCTCGCATAAAACGATTTTTCAATTTCCAGCGAACCGCTCCACCTTCGAGCATTCCTGCGATGTTTTCACATCAATTCAATCACTTTGATTCGTTCCTTTACGCGGGTGAAAACTTTTGCATCCAGCTGAGCGAAATTTATTAAAGATATGCGTCTGGAGTCACGGCTCTTCTGAAGTCTGGGTTTTCTATGTCTGGGAATAATTCGACTGAGCCCTGAGGCTGTATCCCCTGACCTTGGCATTGCGGGGAAACGGGGTCACACGGATAACGTACCGCGCTACTTATCACAAAGGATACGTTGTCTTTGCTTAAGTAGACGAAATTAAATTTGGGAGCAAATCTTAAGCTAGGATTTCTTCTCAGGGGAGCGGAATGGTGCAAATTGGTTTTCGCTGCCTTGATTCCATTGCGAATTAACGCGGCAATGCATCAGAGGCTTTATGGCTACGTTTTGAATTATACGGATTTACATGAATGAGCCAGATTTTGTATTACGTTCAACTTGAGCTAAATTTGATTTATGTAAGTTGTCACGTGCATAATTTATCACCTTTAATGTAAAAATTTATTACCGTTGGATGGGTCATAGGAGTCATTTCTAAAATTTTATTGAAATTCGATTCAAAATTCAATGCTAACAATGAAATTTATTCGAATTATCCATTTAATAAGTTGCGATTACTCTATTATCTTTATAATGACTGGGAAAGTATGAGTTTTTTATTAGAAAATTTATTATGAAATAGTAAAGCAATAAATATTCTTTTTAGACTTTGAAAGTATTAAAGAAGATACGTACAATTCTTTTTATAGTGAAATATATCGAATAATTATTTTGTGTAGCGATTGGAAGGAGCATAACTCGAGTTTCAAAAGCTGTTATTTATTATTAGATATAAATATATTTTCTAGTGAAGGAAACATTGATATGTGATAAAAATTGATTGCTTTACACGTGATAATTATTGCGAAAAGTTAAAGAAATCTAATTTTGAGTAAGTCGTATCGCTATATGTTGCCATTTTAATTTTACCTTGATAGTTTACTATCCGACCTTCCATACAAAGTTATCATTTCTCTTTCATACTTTTATTTTTCCTTTCTCGATTCGTCCATATTTTAGATAAATTTCGTCTAGTCACGCTCTAAGTTATTCATAGCGCTTCATAAATCAATGAAAAATCCATTCACCTCTAACTCTGCACCCAATATTACTGTGTAAACTTGTTGGCATATTCAATAATATTCAAAGGTTGGCAAATTAAATATATATTATAAAAATTACTAGATTAAAAGTATTCTATAATTATAACAATTTCTCATCCATATATGTATATTATGAGATATATTCATTCATATTAAATGAGGAACAGATGTAAAAATATAAATTTTATTCCATTTCATTCAATGCATATGTACATATAATGCATATGCCCGTTGCTATGGGTGAAACACCTCGAAAAAGATAGTTATCTGAGAATTTCTGAGAGAACTAGCTTCAGTAGTCTATCCCTAATATCTTATAATGTAATCTCTTTCAAGTCGTAGTTATATATAACCCTTCCCTTTACATCACCACCCTCGGTTTCTATAACGACTCTAGTCCTGGGAACTATTTCGTTTCCCCTTAAAAAATGGAAGGATACCTCCTGTATCTCGCCCATGTCCTCACAAGACCGTATCGCTTTTGATTTCCTACGAAAAAAGGAGAGATCCCGAGTAGAGACCTCTTTTTAACACCGGTGTGTGACCCTCCCACTACGCTTAGCGTTGACCTCTGCCTCTTCCTTGGACCAAATGTTACGTATGGGACTCGTTTAGTTGATTGGATTCTTTTCATCCAAGGGAAACTTATTTTTTTTTATTTATTTTTGATTTTTTTTTCGCAAAGGATTTGAGGGAAAGTGACCAGACTTTCTCCAACGACTGATTTTTCTCGTTCCTTTTTTATTACTTTCATTTACAGATGGACCCTCCTCCGTTGAAGTGTTTTATTTCCACCGTAAGAGAGGTTTTAGAGTAAAGATTGAGTGTGTTTTACAAACAGTTGCCGCTATTTGTTCTATAAATTAGATTTTTAACTGAGAAGGGTAGAGTGTTGCCAGGAAACGGATTTTTCTCGGAATTATCATAAATTGGATTTGTAGTTGTTTTGATGTGTATTTTTTTCAGTTTTATTTAGGTTTTTTACATTTTTAAGAAGTTCATTCATCTACATTGATGAGGTAATTTATGCGTATCATGAAGCAGTTTCGAATCTGTTTTTTCTTAAACTTCGAGTTTCATTCTTTGACATCTTATATTTTATAAACTTTAAAGTAAGTTATTTTTGACTACTTATCCACTTTAGGCTCTGAATTTTAATTCATTAGTACATTAGTTATATTTTAAATATTATTTCTGCTATATTGTTCATTAATTAATTCTCATTAATTTAAAATTTTAGCATTGTTTTAAGGAAATATAATATCGGAGTGATGAAATTTAATTCTGTTTATCACTTGAAATAACTAAGGAATTAAGAAATATTTTTACATTTTTCTTAGGAAGCTTATGTACTAATTTTACGTGTTATAATCTACAATAAATATGGAAAGTATTTAAAGAGATATTGTAGGGATATATTTCGTAAACAAGCATTCTTAAGCTTTTCACTCGAAGGATTTAGATACTTATACTTATTTTCTTTCATTTTATGTTCATTAAAAATTATCATTAATACTAAACCTATTTCTCTCAAATGATAATTTTAGTGGTAAGCAAAATAAATATAGGCGTTTTGGAAATTTCTTAATGTAAAATTTACGTTTTTAACAAGAATATCAGGTAAGGAATACGAAAACTGAGATAAACAGTTTAATACCTGTAGGTTGACACATTTGTTCTAGTATTAATGAAATATTCAGTCCTTATTTTCATCGTGCAGAATTGTAATTAGCGTTATTATAGATATAAATATTAAATAAATAAGTTTTCACATGTTTACCCAAATGTGTTACTATGGAGTCTCTAAACTTCTCTCCGTTGAACTTTTATTTCCACCACAACTCAGTGGAACACCTTTAGTATTCCTGCCACTCGCATCACTTTCCCACCTTCGATACCCTCAATCATGGTTCCCTTTTTTGATACCTTTTGATCGTTCCCTGTCGTTGTAGGGTTGCCCTCTTCATCTTTCATATTTCGCATTCCCACATCAGTCTCCATCTTCTTCACACGACGCCTTTTACTGATCAATTTACATTTCTTTATGCCACACTCCATTCACATCAATTTTCTGAAACATATTTTCCACAGATTTTGGATATTCATGAGCCATTTAACATTTTTATCCTTCTTCTCTACTTTTAGATGTGTGACTGGAATAAACTTTTTCCTCAAAAGACCTCGCTCTACAATTTGTCCTTACCGTTCCTTACGTAAACGGCACGTGAAATTGGCCACAGTCCCCCATAATCGTTACTTTTCCATGTCATATCCTTCCAATTTTTTATCTCCTTTATCATTGTTGACAACTATAGTTAAGCTTCATTTGAAAATAGTATTATTCCAGAAATTTTCAGTTGGAAAGTTTTTAGTGAAAGTTTTGTACCTAGTCGTATTGGTACAGAAGCACAGAATCTTGAAATATCACTGTATTATAGTATAGATCGAATCTTAAATTATAAATATCTAGTTAAATAATATTCAGATCAAATTTTTCCAATTTTTTTAGATGGTGAACTTTCGTTCTTATGAGTATACTGAATTTTAACAAAATTATCCATCTATTTTTCTTTTTTCCATTAATTTCATTTACGATTTTTTACACTATGGGTAGTTAAGTTGCATTACACTGATTAATTTCGACTTTTTAAATATTTTAAAATCCAGACCCATTCTCTGAACGTTGTATTAAAGGAGAAGGATGATTCTTAGTCCGCGAAGTATTTTCCTTAGTTAAACACAAATTTAAAGAATTTCTGATTATTCTTTTTATAAATTTTCCATTTCATTACCAACCCGTAACATTAGTGAATGACATACGTTGAACTTTGAAATACGTCTCTCTATCTATTCATCCCAAAGAATTTATCGAAACATATTTTTCCATGAATAACACTTTTCCCACTGTCTAGAACTGTTATCGATTATGAAATTTCCCCTTATCTTGGCTTCGAATCACCCATGCATGTTTTGCCATAGTTCTGTCATGCAAATGGATTCAGGCAAATTACAGATCCGCGAGGAAAGTTTCTGCGAGAAATTTTGTGAAATATCAGACATTTCTTGCTTTCGATTGGCATGCGGAGAAATTTTTTTTTGTTATATTTCTGGTTGAATTATTCCTTTAGTGCTTTCCGATGTTGAAAATTTTAGGATATATGCGTGATGCGAAAGACAGGAGACTTCCAAGGGTAGGATAGGGAAATATGGATTCGCAATATCCGCAGAAGGAAGAAATGTCATGCGTGATTATCGGCTGTGACCTTTATGGTTTTATTTGTCTAAATTTTTTCCTAAATAATAATAATTTTATAATGTTTTCAGTGTTTTTAATAAAACATATTGAGTCATTAGAATTTCCCATCCTCTGACGCTCAGGTAACAAGGTTTACGAAGGATTTGTACATTTATGTAACATACAAATAGAAAGGAAAAGGTGAGAAAGAAATTTTATAGGTAATATAATCAATGTACGAATAGTTATTAAAAATTTTAATGAAATATTTAAAACATATTTGAGAATAATATACTTGTCGTTGTATACTAAATGTCGAGCATCTAATTAAATTTTCGTTCTTTCGTGTAATTTTCTTCCTACTTATTAAGAATCAGTATTTTGTAAAAGATTGATGGTTACTAATATGTGTATGTAAAATATTTACTTTTGCATGTATCAGAAAATACTGGTTTAAGATGGGTTATTTTATAGACATTTTATTTCAGTCGTTACCATTTTCGTTGTTAGGAATATGATAGAGTGACTATGCATTGCTGATATTAATACATTCTCTCTATGAAAAGATTTGAATAAGAGGGTTCTCAAGGGTAATTTTAGAGTTCTTACGTAAAGGGCGCATTTCAACAAACGAGCTGCGCTCTTTTCAGAAATGAATCGAAGAAAACATTAAACGTAAAGATAAAATGGTTAAAAGATACATTCGACGTACCGAGGACATTTTCAATAATTGAATACGAAGATGCCGAAGTCTGCTCCTGATATCTCGAAATACTCCAAGGAAACGGCCAAAAATAATTGGCAGGATGTTTCGAATACATCCCTAAATGGGTAATTCTATGTTTGAATGGAATGAAATGAAGCAGATGGGCATAGAGACACTTCTTTTCTTGTGCGTCAAAGGAATTCCTACGCTGAAAAGAAACGACGAATAAAACGAGAAGTAAAAAAGAGGTACTTTTAACGAAACACATGAATGCACTCGCTTCCAGTTACGTAGTTTTGAATTTTAAATGAATTGGTCAAAGGGATGATGAATGTCGAGTAATGCTGTCTGAGAGTAAGATCTTCCTCGCGGACTTTTATTTCAAAGAAAACGAGCGGAAGTATCTAGCAGTGATGGAGAAAAAACATAAGGGAATTTTCTTCTACGGCTCCATAATATGAGTCCATTAAAAATTCCTCGGAGAAAAGAGTTTGCTAAGCGTAACCTTGGGAAAAACTCTCACAAGAAAATTTTCGAAGGAGTAAAACATAATATGTGCCTGAAAAATATTATTTTAAAGTCTTATGCAAAAAGAATTATATTAAGTATTTAATTTATGATTAATGTATTATTAAAGCGTGTGATTAAGTATTGCTTAACTTGTCCTAAAGCACTTTAACCCTAGGCCAAATAATTCTGATCTTAATGGCAGCATAAATGTCTCTCTTTGTTTAAGTAGTTTTGAAACTATCCAATCACTTAAAGTTTGTCGTTCAGATCATTATTTACTCATATCTCTACATCCTTGATTCTCTCTAGAGGTGATTTTTCCTTAATTAGAATATTTCTATCATGAAATCTATTCCATAGGAGTTTATATTCCTACCGAATTTGTATTTGATCTTTACTCTTACTATTTCTCAGCCTCTTTTATCCAAGTTTTGTATGTTTTGAAATTCTTTTATTAAGAGTTTCTAGGTATAGGTGGATGTGAATAGTGCG
The DNA here is from genome assembly GCA_020796165.1 of Pantala flavescens. Lineage (NCBI taxonomy): Eukaryota > Metazoa > Arthropoda > Insecta > Odonata > Libellulidae > Pantala > Pantala flavescens. The sequence goes on from CM036882.1 coordinate 42,879,409, forward strand.
CACGTATTCAGAATTTCGTATGCATTAAATGGGCTGTAAAGATGAAAGACAATAGAAGAATTTCGTAATACTTTCCTAGCCGCGTTTTTAATATTCTATTTTTTTAATCTCTAACTATTTTAAATTCATAGAAGTTTATTTTTTGTCCAGCTGGATTAGGATTATATGCGCAGTAAGTAATAGAAACAATATATTGCCATAAAAATTATATAATTTAATAGAAAGATCTATTTGAGATTCGTTTAAATTGAAAAAATTAATTATTATTCATAGAAAAGTAATTCTATTCGCATATTTCAATACTTATTTGACAAAATTATAAATTTTCCATATTCATTTTCAATGCTCGCTTTATTCTCATTAAATAAGTTTGAAGATAATTTTGTATTTATATTTTTACTCATGCACACATTTGAAATCTAACAATGCAGAATATTGAAATAGCACTTCTGCATGAGCGGGTGCGGATTTTATGATTCATAACATTTCGTAAGCAATATTCAAAATATGAATGGAATAAACTGTATTTATATGAATGGATATTTTGAAGTTTTAGAATAAAATGAGCTGACTATACCTAGGAGAGAGATTTAAAAATAGGGCCGGACTTATTTTAAATGTATTTGACAATTCGGTGGATAGAAAATGTTTGAAAATGCAATGAATGCAAATTTGTTGTGTTCTGCTAAAAGGATAAAATAATTTTGATTATTGTATTCATTTTCAACGCACATTCATGTTGTTATCTATTCAATGTGTTACTTTACAAATTCTATCTCCTCGGTAATTATTATCTAAAATTCTATTACTGTAAAATTACTTTTTATGTATAATGGGACGGAACTCATTCGATGGGCAATATAGCACTGTAACAGTCGAATTTAAAATGAACAGAATTCATAGAAATTCATAACTCTTAAGCTCGTGGATGAACGCTGGGGAATAAAAATTAATTTTAATTTCAAGGTTGGAATAATTATCAATGGACAAAGGAAGGAAGTAGCTAAAATTAAACAATAAAATTGTACTAACATAAATTCAAATAGAGTTAACTTCAATGAAAATGCTTTGTCATCCAAATAGATTATAATGAGACTAAAAAGATGTTAAATACCACTAAAGGTCACCAACGAAGTAAAACTAAAAAATCAATAGTGAAAATGAAACAAAAGATATTGGATAGTAAAGGTCTAGGTCATTAAAGTATGAAAATTTGAATGAATGTCTCGTGTTAGCGAATGATTACGTAAGTATTGCAGTATTGAAACAAAAGCTTGATTGCTAGCCGAGTTTAAATTTTCTTGAAGATTAGCATTAGCCTATCTTGCTAGGGAGTAACTGGGTTCGTGTCATATCGTGTTTTTTCACTTATATTTATTTTTATATATTCGCTTGTATTTTAGTATCTATTTTGTTCCTATAATCTATCGTGTAAAGTATATTCACTTTTTGTTAATCCTATAAAAACTACGGGTTTTAACTTCCATATGCAAACGGTACATAAGAAGTAATTTGTTGTGTAATTGTAAAAAAAGATAGAAACCGAGAAGCTGGATAAAATAGAATAAAATTATGCTGAATCATAGTACACACTGACTAAATTTCAACAAATTTAGTCCAAGAATTCTATTTTAGAGCACCAGACACTTAATTTGCATGTCTCGATTCATTTGATGAGGCGTTCATTGCATTCTACGTACAATATATAGCGGAGAGTTTCCATGGCAAAACTTCGGAACAAATAAATAAATGGCGCTCTCAAAGACTACTCTCGTATAGGTCACGAACGAACGAAATATTTGCTCCTTAGCGAGAAGTAACAAACGGTCAAAGAAGAGATACGGCTGATGTGAAGAGAGAGTTTATACAGGAGGTCTATTCCACTCATCTCGTGATATTTTATTTTCCGAAGGGAGATTCCCTTTCATGTCTCAGCATTTGAAAGGGAACTCTCGATTGGAAGGAGAGAAACAATCGAATCTCGCAAATATCAACTTCCTTTCTTCCTTCTCGTGGATCCTAGATAGATCCAGAAGAGATGACCTTTCCTCCTTGTCTTTTATTTCTTCTCATAGGTCAAGTTGCAACGTCACTTCTCGATCAGGATCTCTCTCTTGATACGCACGCATCTTCTCCAGTTATTGCAGAATTCTCGTAAATGTGTTCTTTTTTTTCGTTCAATTTTCTATGTGTTTTTTTCTTTTGGTGCACTCTCTCTGTGCGTGAAAACTGGAGGTGATAATTTAGCCATTAGTTAATTAAGTTTCGTGTTCCTTTGATGTCTTACGTATCAGTATCAATAACCCTTTTTCATTTATCGTACGAGAAAATTTATATAATTGAATTTCATAAACGTATTAATTAGAAAAGAGTTACAAATGAAAGAATAGTGATATATCGAATGGATTCTTTTCGAGCAAATTGACATGCTTAGCATCATATCATTCACTATCTACATTTTCTGTTTCCTTATTGTTAACACAATAATTTTTTCGCTGATATCTGAACTGTGTTTTTGAATGGTTTAAAGATAATTTATATTCCTTTATAAACATCCTATTCTGCGATAGTTGAGTTTATTTCTGGAGGATACAAACGATGATAGGAAACATTACCGGATGTAGATAGATTGTATTTCATTTATCTTTCTGATTTTTTTTCGGCAAGCGATTATTTCTGAAGAAAATTATAAGTACCTTCTTTAATAAGAGTAAATGTTTTCAAAAGTATTGTATAGAATTTTGAGAGAGTACAAATGAGGTTAATGAGAAGAAAAAAAACTTTTTACCATTCTTGTAGAATGGAAATCGATATGAATACGAAAATCGATACGAAACTCATAATATTTCTCGATTTCATCAAAACAGTTCGCGATTAAATGGGTCCTAGTTCAGTAAGAAGCAAGATTATTTTCTCATTAAGGAAGACAGTTAACTTTCCAGACTTTCAAGGAAATAGCAGTTTCTTAGAATATAAAAATCCTACCGAAGCAGCTCGAGGAATTGCTTTGAGAAACCTGTATCGGAATATTGGAACTTGCATATCTCATGATTCGTGTAACATGTGGATTGGATGTAATAACTGAACCGATACGTTTCTAGGAATTACGCAAGCAGGATTTAAGTTTATTGCTTCAATATGGCGACGGACATAGTGCATGGTTTCAGAATTAGAGAACCTATTAGATTCGTCTGTAAATCAGAGGTAATGAATCTGAAATTCTCATTTAATCATTCATTTTACGTAATATCTTTAAAGGCATCATTATTATTATTTGGAGGCTTTTAGTTTTCGTATGGAAATATAACTTTTGTTGGTTTTATTCGCAACGACTGTATTCGGCTTAGGTTTCCTGCGTTCAGTAATGAATATTTATTAAATGTAAAAAAGTTCTTAGGTAAACTATCAGTATATTATCCTCAAATATATTTATACGTAGCAATCTAGAATATTAAAATCAAATTCATTTTACTGATGTTTTAAAAGCAAAATGTACAGCGTTTTTTAGTTTTGACATTTTTAAATGCCAGCATATTAAGATAGCTTTCAGTGCTTTATTGATTCAATAAACATGGATCATATTTCGTTTAAAGCTTTGACGGAAGAATTAAAATACAATTCTGATTTCAATATTCTTAGAAATTATAACCCAGTTATTTTCCCAACCATTTGGATTTTTATGCAATGTTTGTGAAAGATTGACATGATAATAGTTTATCAGGAAATGGTAAGGGAATCCCTTGTATGGAGAAATGAATTTAATAACTTTAATAAATCAAAAATTTCGAATGCTTTATCGAAACAGTGACCGGCTCTTAGTTTTAAAAGGAGATAGATTTAAATATTTTTTTAATATAGGAAGATACGACAGGAATTTTATAAAAAAAAGTCAAATTCCAACCAAATAAAGGTTTTCTCTCAAAAAAGCTCGTCACTCATTAATCTGCAGTTAATGACACTCGAGTGATATCGAGTTGCGGTTTCGAACGACTCACTTTTGAGAAGAGTGATCATCAAAAAAAGGTTGGAGGTGACACGCGAAAATATTCTTAAGGTTAATGAGCGATCAACCCACGCTCTTTAGAGAGAAACCCACGCGAGAAAAAATACGTCACTCGGAGGTTAAATTTAGTGATTAATAGGTTGAAAATACTTTCGGCGCTTATGTCGACGAAAATAGACGGAACGAATCGATTCCCGCAATTGGAGAAAGCACCGTGTTTTCGGTCCGTCGATCATTTTAATCCGACCAATAGGAATCCTTTCTCCTTCAATCACACACGGCCTCACTGACGTGGGAGATATCTCTTACGAGTGGGTTACCACCGTTCAATCGCACGGAAAATAATCTCCGACTCTCAGAGATAGACGGTCCATTCCTGCGGCCGAGGATCAATCCTTCCATTCACAGCTCACCGTTCATTTTCTCGGTGTTTCGCTATCTTTTCGTCTTCCACGCAAATTTCGCGAAAAGGGCGATTTTTGAAAGAAGAATTTTTGGTGCGATTTTACCCTTGTTTGTCGCTCATTTAAAATATAAGAAATCGGCTTTATAAATTAGGTTTGAGATCTCTGAAATATACCTAGGGTAGAGGGGATTTAATAAAGTTCCTGGTTTCGTAACACATTAAGTGATATTAGAATAAGATGCTAATGCTAATAGCAAAAGTAAACCACCTTAAATATTATTTTTTGCACATCAATTTAGTTCAATTTTGCTCTTAAGTCAGTTAATTGATATTTATTTCTTATATTGTTGCGGTGGAACTATTTTAAGAAATTCTTTTCAAATAATATAGCTCGTAATGTTTGGTTAAGACTTTTAAGATTTTTTTATAATTTCCGGGGGAATAATTTTCAACTTAATTTACATTAAAATAGATTTTCGTCTAAATATCTAAAATATATTACTAAGGTATACATTTCAGCGAACATATTACTGTATAAACGAATACTTTTGGTATATAAAGAATGTAAAGATAACTTTATGATTGAGAGTGTTGCTATACTTTGCTATACTTCCAGATGCAGGGCAATCCAGATATGTCACAATTTGAATTAGGGTTCCTTGTTTACATAGAATGATCTCATTTGAGGGACATGGGCATGTTATCTATCCGTTTTATCGGAATCGTATGCACCTTTCTCTGTCACATACTATGTCAGCGTGAGGAAGATGGCCTTATTCGGTATCTGCTGAACTAGTCTACCTCTAGAAGTTCATAAACCTGTGTCATATTAGTCTATCGGTCATATTCTTAAGTCCTCCAAAGGCGATGTACTTGGGTCGGTAAATTCAAAGTTATTCTCACTCACGTTTGATGTATAAAACGGTATCTTATTGGAAATAATTTTTATCAAATAAAAAATTTGGAATTATCATATTTAACTTATCCTTCGACTGTTTACTGACTGGGAAAGCTTAAGGATACTACATAAAATATGTTCCATTATTATACATTTTTATATATTATATTCTTGAATATTTGTTTGTATGTTTTTTTTATTTATCATCATAGTTTTATGATAGATTTGAGTAAAGACAATCGACTTCAGAGATGATTAAGTATTACAGTATTATCTTTGGTTATATAAAATTAAATTAGCAATCCTAATTTTAAAATTTTTCGCTTTTATGTAAGAAAAGCTGCTTTTATGATTATTTAACTGAAGCCTAATATTACAAGGAAACCAGCTGTTTTATCGTCCCGTATTTACTTTCGAGGAATATCTTATTTCGTTTAGGAATCCAAAACTTCTAAACCATATTATTCTATTTAATCAGTTCCGAAACCTCTTTTGATCTTGTCGTATTTTTCAGTCTGTTTCAATATGATACTTCTTTTTTGAGGTCATGCGAAAAACACTACCTCAGCAATCTGTATCGATGTTGGTTTATTTTGGCCGTCGTCCTGACCTCAGAGCTACTGTCATCTTATATTTTCTCCACGTTAAAACTGCTATATATAATTATTAGGAAACTCAGTGTCCCAAATATCTTTACTATTTGTTGAGTCCAATTTAAAAACTTATCATTAGCTATCCTTGTTTCTGAATTGTTGAAAATTTCGTATGTTATTCTATATCACGTAGTAATTGTATCAAGATTAAATATATCCTTAAAGAAATTTTGCTTTTTATTAGAAAATTAAAATTCTTTAAAATAGCACCCTCAGCAAACATAAAACACTCGCAAAAGGGATATAACGGTTCCTGCGGACGATACATTTTCTTCCGATGACGGTTAGGCATTTACGTTTAAATTAGACCACCAGCATTACAGGTAGATATCGCAGGTTGCATACACCACAGGAAACATTGGATTGTCCTACTAACCTTTAAGGTTCACGAAGCTTTGGAACAGAGAATCAATGTAAACGGATACAGGAGAATTATTTAAAAATATTGGGTTTAAACGGGTATTACTCAAAGAGAAGTTGCATCAGCATACCATTCAAGAGTTATTCGGTGTTTTTTAAAACTGAAGATCAAACGTTGATAGGTTATACAGGCTTTGAAAGATGCATTGTATAAAAAGATATTGGCTGTTGAAATAAACGAAGATTCAAACTCGTTAGTGAACTTGGCGTTTTATGTGTTATGAATTTTTATATAATTTTTGAATCGCTTTATTATTTGTCGAATCTATTCATTTTTATATTAGTATTATTTTTTGTATTATTCAAATAGTGTAGTAATTCGTTTTGTTCTTCATTTTCACCCATTAGTCATGTAACTTCGTACTCTTACCTCACCAACTTCCTTCCAATGCAAGTAACAAGCAAGTTATGTTACTCGGTTACACCTGTCAATGATGAATTGCATTACAAGACGTTCCTACGAAGTTAGGCTTAAAGGAACCTGAGGGAGACTGTTCTGCTGCGGTAGCTCAATGCAAGATCTATTCCACACCTATCTATCTCTAATGGCTGCATTGTGTGGCTGCAACCAATTGCTTCTACTTTACTCCGCCATTTATATCCTCGAAACCCATTTTCCAGTCCATTAATCCTATTTAATTCTGCTCGCAATTTCCTTCCATCCTTCAACAGCTGAAAGTCTAATTGAAAAAGAGTAGTTCCTTGGATTTACTGTTCATCGAATAACCGACAATATCCTATTACTTTTTTATAAGTCATTAATTATTATCTGTATTAAAAGTATCATTAGAATTTAATTCTTTGATCTGTGTCATCCTGCATCGATTTCCAAACGAAACATTAGTGGTTTTTCTGCTTATAGATCAAGATTTTTATATTTAACTTTGTAATCATGGATCAGTTTATTTAATCTTTTCTTTTCAAAGATCGACCTTTTAATTTCTCAGGTGTATGAAGATGATATTGAGTGATGAATCTTCTAACTTGAAGATTTCCTTAAGTGAGAGTGCTTTTAGAAAAAGGATATTTTGTCACCTCATTCGGAAAGAAATTCAGCTCAAACTATTACGTTTTCGATTCCCGTCTTATTAAAATGTAACAAATAGCTTCTTTTCAATGCCTATGAGTTAATTCAAAGGAATGTGAAAGGAAGAGATAAAGATTGAAATATTTGGTGCAATCAACTTTTACATCTACTCTCTTTGGATCGCTCTCTTCAACCCATTCTGAATTTTACATACCACCAAGATTCATCGATGGTGGAATAGAATCGGTGTGGGAATAGACCCTTTTATTCCCTTTAATCTCAACTTAAAATCACCTCATTTCCATAGCAAAGGAATTGATTCGAATCGCTTTCACCATTTCCACTGCTCTTTGTTCATTCGGTCTTCTCGTACTTTTAGAATCCATCCACCGACAGTTGGGGTCTCTAGATAAAGTCATGTTCTGTAGAAGTCTTTCAACTCTTTAGCACTTTTGACTATTACTGGACTACCAATAATGAGAGAGTTTATGAAAATTTTATTGTAGTGAAAATGCATTCAGTATTTAAGTTCTGTTGGAGAAAAAGGATCCTTTTGTCAATTTTTTCCAACGAGAATAATTTTAACTATAGTTTGAAAGCTTAACGAAATGAAAAAGGGTCAGAGAGCCCAGTACCTAGATGAAGTTTGTTTGAATATATGTTAATATACGTATGGAGTATGCAAGTTATATTAGATGACGACTCGGTTTCTCTTTTCCAGTCACATCTCCTTGGATATTTAATGTCACAGAAGGTTGAGATACTCATTTAGCTTTCGGGCTATGGGCATGAGGTATTTTCATAAAAGCAAGCATTTTATATTGTGTAGTAGATGAACTTTACTCAGACTGCAAAATACTAACGTTAATTTTCCATAAAAACGAAATACGTTGCGAGTCGTCAAATAAATTTTTAACATCACTTTTCACTTAAAGAATGAGAAATGTAGATTCTAATAAATATTATACATTAGATATTTTATTATCTATTGCTGATTGCTATGACCAATTCTTCATTCCTACTTGATATCAAAATTTAAAGCTAAATAGGTCTAATTCACTATTGAAATGTAAAAACTTAGTCCAGTGATTCATCTCAGTATTTCCAGTTTTATAAGCAATAAGTTGCAGTGTTGTCATTAGTTCTTCAACTGCTTTAGATAATATAGTATTACATTCTGTAACGTTCATCGGATGGAAATAGTACCGTTTTAAGCAAAATTAGAGTTAGTCATCTATGTTACCCTAATTTATATTCAACTATATTCAAGCATCTATCCTTCTGCAGGGGAAAGTAATAAGTTAGTGCTGTTCAAAGAACGGATCGATATTCCATTTCCAAATTTTTAAACCTTTACCCGCGATCCAATTACTGTTCTCCGAAACAAATTAAACCTCCGATTGATGCTATTTCCCTACATAGGGGTAACAATTCTATCCATTCATTTTTACAGCCGGTGCGTGTAATTGGATGACTTGAAAACTACGATCCGTTGCCTAGATAAAACTGACACTATCTCGTTTCACAGTGGTTTCCGTAACATGTGATTGTCGTTGTAGATCTGCAATCATTGACTATTTATTTTTAATCCATCCGATCACCGGAAGTTGAAAGGTGTAACTTACTCTGAAAATGTTTTGAAACTGAACTCTCGAATTGGTCTGCAATTTTGGGATTGGATGAACGTGCCTGCAGGGAATTAACATTTCTTTATTTTGTAAATAAGAGAATTGATTTTTGGGGGATATTGTTTATGATTTAAATGGACATGAGTGAAAAAATTCCGATTTATTTTCATAAAAATTGGATAGGTTGCTTATTTAAAGCTACTTATATGATGAAAAAGAACCATCCTTATTGGAAAAGCAATATATTTCTCAGTAGGAATGAAAGTTTGGTAAAATTATTATAATTCTATTCTGTATGTAGAGAGACATAAAGAATAAAATTTAGTTATAACTTTGGGAAACATCGTCGAAGGTTTTTAAATAGTAATTAGGTCAATTATTTAAGTCGCTTTTAATTGTATTTCATTTGATTTCATAGAGAAATTTTTATTGAGAGGTTTAGTCATAAAAAGCATTTTCGAAAATGTAAGTAGGGAGTGTCATAACGTTTTATATATTAGAATGATAAAAGAGCAATTTCGAAAGGTCTGCGATTGACTTTCAAACAGAATATACGTGGAAATATTTTCCTTCAGTTATAAAAATATTTACAAACGTACCAAAGAAATAAAAAGAAATTTATGTTAAGATTTTTAGGCAAGTTACTTTTTTGTGTTAAAAATACTCTTAAAACGTGCTTCAGAAACTTATTTATTACATGAATATAAAGATGAAAAACTCATTTTATTTACTAATTATTGTGATATGAATATATAACAATTAATAATTTTTAATTTATTATGAATTTTAAATGAAAAACTATTTTACTCATCCTTGAGAATATTTTCGATAAAAATGTTGATCCTAGCAATTTCCTTGTTCATGTCATGGGCGTTGGAGTCCTTTTGATTTGTTCCGTGAGTTCTTAAAAACTTATCTGTGCCAGTTTTATGCTGAACAAACGAAATTTTTATCAAATTGAAATTTACAAAGGATTATTTTAATGGAAATTCAAAGAAAAATTCTCACTCTAATACCATTCAATAGAATTGTCGTTTATTTTAACAATCAATTCGATTTTGAAGCTATTTCGTTTTATTATCAGATTAAAATTTCATTTCTGGAAGTGCATTAGCGATCCTATATAGACGATGAACATGAATTGAAAATATCGGCAGTTTAATAGGAACGAGGAATATATTTTATTATTTTTAATTATTTTGTATTTATTATTTTTAAATACGTTTTCTAATTCTCGCATCCTAATACGAAAAGCCGTGTACTCAAAGGACGATGAAGGAACAAAAATGGCTGTTATCGCTGTTTTTAGAACGATATCTTAGTGCTAGTGGGTGATAGTTATTGTGTTTCAATATCACAGAATCGGATTACAGAGTAAAATAATTGGTCGCTTCCATTGAACATTGTGAAGAGTGAGAACACTGCAATTCAGGGTAGAATGTTCTGAATTTTGTTTGTCAGTAAAGTTCCTATTCATAGTAATGATTCGGAGGAATAGATGATAAGAGAAGTTTTGTTTTATATAATTAGAAGCCGATTAGAAGTCGATTTAAGTAAATAGTTAAAATAAGTAATCAGGAAATATTCTAAATATAATTTCTCAAGCACACTTCAGTATCCAGTCCTAATATATTTCCACATTTAGTGATCGAATTAATAGATTATTCAGGAACATAATAGGAATGTGTCTCTTACAGCAGATCATCTAATACAAGGTACGTATCCCGATTATTACATAGAGAATGGCATTAGGTCCTGAGATTATAGAAAAATTGTTTCCTGCAGGACCAAATATAGGAATCCGTTACTTTAGAACTAAAATGAACTTGCATAATTGGATTCCAACATCTCATGTAAAATTTCAGTATAAATTTGTACAATAAATATTATGTACAAAATACCAAGTGTTTATTTTAGATTAGCGGAATTCCTTTCTTTTGTAAATTAGAGGATTTAAAAGGATGTACATAACTTTAGAACTGCTTAGTCAATTTAATTTATTAACGGTTAAATTTTATGTTTCTTCTTTGTGTCAAAGCTAAGTTCAATTGCTCAGAAATATTTGATATCGTACATATATATTTAATATCGTAAAAAATTATTATCACGTATTTTTTTCACGTTCGCTTTTTTTGAAAACGTATCTTTTAGACTAGTTCAGAAATGAATTAGTTTGTTTTCTTCCACACAATTTCCAATCTTTTATTATCGTGTGGAATAAAACAAAGTACTTCATTTCTGAACTAGGCTGAGATGTCCTTACACAAGGTAACGCTTGAACACAGCTTTTATCGTATCCTTTTACTTTTTCTCAATTGATGGGGTTATCTAAACTAAGTGTGTTATGAATAGAATCCAAATTGTATTCTAATAGATGATTGTAATCTGAAAATTATTTTTGAGACAGTTAATTTGTTAATTAAAAGTAACCGCTGAAATATTTCCACGGAACAAATTTCAAGACAAAAGATATTACATCAACTGTGATAAGGGAAATGCTAATATAGTATAGATTGGTATATTTGGTATTTTTAAAATTTTTGTAATTTATATATATGTATATATATTATATATATAAAATCTATATTTGGAGATCATTAAACTTCGTAGCTGTAATCCGTAATGACGAATTATCTTGGATAAAGACAGAGAGGAAGTTCAGTTTGAATAGGAATGCGTTTGTACTCAACGTAAGATGAAGCAACCCTTTCCTTATGTAGGTCATGGTATTTAAGAATGCTCTAGGAAAGATAGAATTTAATCATCAATAGCAAGCAAAACAATTTATGAAAGAAGAGTTTCGAAGTTTTGAGAAAGTGCGGGGGTCACCGAAGTTCTGAGTAGAGCGATACAGCGGAGGAAATGAAGTTTCGTTTGGCCTCAATTGCAGGGGCTACGAATAATAGATTACAATAGAAGTATTAATGATAAAGGGGCGTATGAACAGAGATGAAACGGGGTGGCCCTATAATTAAGGGTGAGAATGTAACAGATGTTAGACTTATTATATATTCTTATCAAATGGATGCGATTAAAACTCGTAAGCTTTCTTTTGATAGAGAAAGGTAGATTTTCATCACGTCTTTATTCTACAATGAAGGATTTATAGTAAATAATACATCGATAACGATCACAGAAAATCATCTTTAAAGTAGCCAAATTCATTATTATTGAAATCTGTTAGTATGAATTAATTTATGAAGGATTAAATAATTTATGAAAAGATTAGAGAAGCTAAAATATAAATTTTAGAAATGTTATCTACGTTACTCGCAAGGAATAATTTTAGACGGAAATATATCAAACATTATAAAATCAATAAATAAACTATTAAGTTAGATTTTAGTTTACAGTTATGGAAACTGAATTTATTGATATGAAATGAATGTAATGGAAGGTGTGATCATCAATAATTAGAGCGTAATACAAAATACTTTCTCTATAATTCTTTTTATCTCTCTGCAGTTTTTAAATTACTAAAGGAGTGATATTCACATTGCATTTTTTAATTTTGGAACGAGAGCTTATCAATTCGGATTTAACAAGAGTATAGATAATTTTCTATTAATATAATAATGAATATCCAATGAAAAGTCAAAGAGCATGGTGTATGGGATTTTGTTATTATGTATTATATTCGAGCAGCGGATTATATACCATGATAGGAGGTTAATTTTTTTAATGATATCTATACGTGAATCGGTTAATGTCACCCAAATTATTTAAAAATAATATCGTAGAAGATATTTAATATAATAAAGGAATGAATAGCTTGATAGGTACAGTGAATAAAGATTTTTTTTATTTTGTCAATGTTTTGTGTCTTTCTAGTAGTACTTTGCCTACGTAACTCAAATAACTTTTGTTTAGTATTTTCATGTGCAGTCTTCCAACGTATTCACTGTTAGCAGCGTAATTACGAATATTAATCAATAAGATATATTCTGTGTTTAATGCAGCCCTTTGGGTTATATTTAACTTGTTGTATTTGATTCACATGAAGTATCCTAGTATGATAAAACATTAAAATTACGGACAGAGAGGCAAAAGTTAATCAAAAATCGAAAAAGATTTTAATGGAACTAAATTAGATGGTATAATTAGCTTTGGATTTTTTCTGTTTTTAGGTAACTATTAATTTTTATAACAAAGATTACTAATTTCAGAAGAGAGTGCTCAGGTTAACATCTCATTTAAAATATATTTTGTTCACTAAAGAGTCTATTCTATGTTTAATAATTTACTCAAATCTTTGAGATGACGCAAAAAAGTACTGGTAATCGAATAAAAAAGACAACTTGCAAATTAAAATTCGCTATTTCACTATAATTTTAAGTTTACCTATTATGCAGTAAGGTACTTCTTCTAGGTCAGATCCGAAGTGTAATTAATATTAATAAGTCTATAAATGTTTTGAAATTTTCTTTTGATATTTTTACCGGATAATTGAAAACTTGAAGGAGATGAAGGCTATAATAATCGGGTCACCTTGCACTTTTTTCGACACAGAGAGGGAAGAAGTGTATCGTTGATTGCTTTGAAATTTCCGCAATTACCAATTCAATAAAATGCGCCGTTAAATTCAGGGTTCGGATGGAATTAAGACCCTTTCGAGAGTTATCGGAAGTTACTTTAATCACTTCTCTAGATTGCTGTTAGGAACGTAGTCAGTTTTAATTATCTGGGTTAATCGATCCTCACGCAAAAGGCCAGGATTAATTAAAAGGCGAATTATATTCGCCTTAATATTCAGTATAGAAATAAACAGGTTACGATAGCTGTAAATTAACTTAAAATTTGTTTATGTTATTCAGTGGTATGTGGTTTTTAGTATTTTTGTGGTTTGTTAAGAAATAAATTATAGGGCTCTAACAGTTACTTTATATAATGGTTTGAGTATATGTAAAAGCAAGAAGGGATGAGTAGAATTCCTAAATAAAATCTAAAACTTATCTAAACATTTTTTAGTATTTAATAAGGCGCAATATCAGCATTTGTATACGGTCAACATTCATAATTTGGTGAATGATATTTGGCGAAATATTCAACTTTAACAAATAATCAGGGATATTATTTAAAAAAAAGAAAAATTTTATTTTCATACTTAATATTAATGGAAAATATAATCATTCGTTTAATATCGAAGCAATAGCGAAGCTTTCTCCTTAAAATTAAGGTAAAAAGGAAATAATTTAGTCGTTTTGAATAACTAGAACTTTTATTGAGAACATACACGATTGATGATTACAGAAATAAAATTCATTGAAATGCAAAAAAGAATTGCTTGTATCTTCAGTGACAAATCATTGCATTATAATTCACGTAGTTGTCACGTAGGAAAATAATAATTCTCTTGCAGCTTTTCTCTCAGCTTTTCTTGCACTCTTTCCTCAGCACTCGATATTAGCGAAGAGTCGAAGGTTGTAATTTTCTGCACTTTCATAAAAATTGTAGGTTTCTAAAATATTTTCCGCTGCCTATGTTTCATTCCTTCTTCATCAGAAGTTGAATCGGTACATTTGCATGCTCTTTGGATATGCGTACCATATAAAAATCTAACATTTATTTTAGTTTTAATGTGCGTTCTCATCAAACCTGTAAGTTATAGTCTTTATCTCCGTTTAATTCTGGAGATTCTCGCTCGATATTAGCGGTGTTACGTTCTTCGTCCTATTATCCGACGCAGGTTTTGCGAAGTCTGTTTATGTCCGTCCGTCAATGTATACAGGTCTTATTATTTCTGAACCGTCTGTTGTCATGCAGTGTAGTCCTTCCGTATAAGAATACTGCAGGATTCGTTCCCATCATAGGTTGTACTCGTGGAACTGCATGCTCTTGAGATATGCATATAGTATGCATACCGCGTATGAATTTCAGTTCAAGATGTGCCTCATCACTGCAGTCTCCCTTCCTTAATGGTGATTTTCAATGGAAAGGTTTGAGCTCTTTGGGTCTTTGTCAAGCTGCTGTAGGTCTCAGTAGTATGTCTATAAAGTGACGTTCGACCGTCCAAGGTGTCTGCGTAGATCACCTGCCGAATATTCCTTGGACAGAATCTATAGGGTCAATGTCAATAGAGATCAAAACTATGACAATCTATTCTGGATAAGTACTGGATTATAGGGGCAGCATTTTATGTGCCTAATCTCACATGGAACCTCTATAATAGTGGGATAACGTACCATGTTGTCGGAAAACGATCCATATACTTTGCCACTGCGGGTCGTTCGGTAAACCACTCTTTCCCACTCAAATCTCAATATCTTCCATTTTCTCGTTTGGCTGTAATGAGTTACATTTTATTCATTAGAAATATATTAGTTAACGTCCTACTTCACGAGAACGTAAATAATCAAGAGGAAAATAGAATGAATTCATCTCATTCATGTGACTGAATATGTGTGCTCCAAAGCGTTAGTTCTGATCCGATACGGGTACATTTCAAGCGTATTATTCGTTTAAATTTACCTCCTGCGCCTCATGGACTTCCAAAAGTCATCCCGGTTGGTAAGAATCTTAAAGATAAAGCGAACCAGATAGTCCAGAAGTATCTGGAACAAATAGTACATCGCAATGTTAATCACACCCATCTTCACAGCTTCACTTTCGTAGAGCTAATGAAAGTTAACCGGGGACGGTCGCTATTGTCGTTGCTAGGGGCAACGATTGTGACGCAATCCTTCCGAATTTTCGTTATTCGACCTAAATAAGTATAATTAATGTTCATTCAATGTTCGAAACTTAAATGGTGAATAATTAATAATATTTTCCGTTTTATAATATGATTATGTAAATCCTTACTTAATTCTCGTGCGCAGCAATGTTACCAAAACTTGTTTTTTCATTCTTCGCGTGGGATTTTTTTAAAATCTATGGATAGTAATAGAACGAGCTACCGCCTATAACTGACGTGTATACATGCATATAATAATTCATTGCATTAATTAAAATCGAATTCGGAATATAAATTATAAAATAAATATGTTCAAAAAGGCTGAATTCCTTTCGGTAAATGGTAAAATGATCTTGATAAAGTTTTCCATTTTAGAACTCCGAATCCGTATTCTTTCTTAATCCATTTCAACCTAAACGCGTCTAAATAATTCATTTTTCACGAGGCGAACTTCAAATTTAGCCTGAAATTACGTTATGATTTTTGTAAGCTTTCAATCTCAGATTATGGAGTGCCAAAGAGCCTTGTAAAAATGTAAATGTTGGAAAGTCTTAACGGAATAGAAAAATTCCTAAAAGCTATGTGTTCAGGTATGGTTACTTTGTGGTCAATATTCATTCATTCAACAATCATTCAACGATTCTCCACATTTAACGATGTTGACCTTTCTCTTCAATGCATTTTTGGAATTAGGGATTTCCGTTTGAATTCAGTTTTAGGTTGCTATTAATAATTTGAATCGGTGTCTATTCTGAGGCCATCAGCAATCAACTTAAGCACCGATGGTGTTTAATTTCGTAGGTTTCACGAAGGTAGTGATAATAATCTTCAGGTTTTTATAAAATTATACAATTCATAAATATTTTTGATGATAGCATAATTATATTTTTATTTTGATTTCGATAGTTTTATAATGATTTTTTTTAAAGCTGGAATTCAATCAATGGAAGTCTTTGTTTTAGGTAGTATTTTCTCAAATATTATTTGAGATAGTATGACAAATTATTTGATATATCTTTTTTACATTCCAACCTGTTGTGACTTTTTAATTAGTATATTTATTACGGATTTGCAGCGCGTCAATAAAACTTCAATATACCGTACATTAAATTCTCAGAGTTTGGAAGATATGTTTATAAGAATAATTATTCGAAATTATTGCTCTATGATCAACGACATCTTTATTATAATACGTATATATTTTAAAATACTTAATAGTATTATACATTTAAGACATCATATTTACTTCATAAGGTCATACCATCATTCTTTAATATAATTATCGGTAATTTATTTTACATATTTTTATTTTTCTCAATTTTCTCTTAATTTTTATTTACTGAAATTACTTCAAAGAGTTTCCTTGACTCATTCCTCAACTGATTATACGCTGCAAAATCTTCAACTAACTAGAGTAGTAGGAAGTACGTCTTTTATCACTAAATCAATGTAGGGAAACTTTAAAACTTTTGGGATAAATCCTTGTCATTCCTGAAACTTCGACATCCCATCCAATAGAGCTAGAAGAGATTTTCAGGTGGGTGTGTTATTCATGACAATGAGATTTCAGGATGAGACAAATCATTCGCAGTATTAGCAGGAAAACCTTTGCTTGACGTACTGTTCATTTGTCTCATATCGAATGCGCCATCGGTGGGTGTTATATAGACCATCAAATTCCAAGCCTCAAGGAAATGAGGTCGAAGGCTATATTTACCGTCAGGCGCTCCCTATCTTCCCAAAAGGCCTATTTTATTATTTTTTATCGCCAGTTGCGAATATATGCCTAGGGAAATCTTTCGGAATCATTAAGGATTGAAGCGGAATGCTATTAATATCCAACCAGTTATGCCATTCACTTAAGAGTGAAGGAAAGAGTGATTCAGAGCAAAATAAATACGTCTGGTTTTCTGTAGATAAATATGGATGGATCAACCCTTTTATTGACTAGGTCAGAGCCGTGTATCATCTCCTTTAGCTACCGAATTACTCTTAATCATATGAAAAGACGAATTTTCAAAATGGATATAGGAAAGGATATTTCTCACGTGTACATATTATATTAAACGTGAAGCAAAAACTCTCACGTCCGGAATATATGAGAGAGTGAAGAGACTGGAAAAACTCGTAAGATATAATGGCTGTATAAAATAGAAATTTTTTGCTGTACAGCAGAAAATCACGTGAAATGTATTGCGAAGCAAAAAAAGTAAATTTATATTTTAACTGGAATTCGCGTGTTGTTTTTGATCTGTTGCAGAATATTATTATACGATAAATTTCAAGTAAGAAAAGTATATTAGCTCAGTTTAAAAACAATTATCACATAAACATCGAGCATATCATTTTTATTTAAAGTAATATTTAGTTTAATTTCTTGTTTATTGGATGCGAAGGATATTTATCGTTGTCTTAATCATTTTGAATAACAGTTAATGCACCGTAGACAACACCAGTTGATTGACTATTGATTTATAAATAACTATAAAGAGACTGCACCATAAAAGTTTCTTCAAATAGCGAAAAGATTTTATTCCATAGGACCATCAATTCGAAAATTTATTGCAATACTTACTGTTAAAAAGAATAGTATTTCCTACGAACCACATGCTGTCTTAATGGCCCTACAACTTCGTGCAGATTGTTTGGATGAAATTGTTCGGTGAAATTATCCGAAGCCTCAACTTTATCACCGAGGCCATTTTATGATCCATTTAGCAACGGCTCGTATTACGTATTTTCAAGAATTATACCATTTCCCGAGGATATTACAATCAGAACGTTCCATAAGGCTCTTAAGGTTACCAAAGAAAAGAAAAGAAGGTTGTGTCCATCTGTTCTTTTCGGTCCCTTGATTACTCCAATCTTAGCTTTCACTTCTTGGTCGTCGAACTTGGAAATAGAATACGCAACAATTTTTTGGAAAATCGCAAAAAGTTTAGGTATATATCGTTATATATAAATTTAAGAAAACCTACCCGATAATCATAATTATATATATACCTTATTAAATAATTTGTATACTATTTTTGTTTTATACTTATTTATAAATTTATTTGATCTAATTAATTATATAATTAAATTGTAGATTTATCAATATTTATTTAATTAAATATTTACTCAGGATTAGAAGTTGCAGTATATAAAGTTACAAAAATTATATTTTATTTCTTTCATCAACAAGCTTTCGTGTCAAGCAGCGTTTGATGATGAAAACTACCCTAAATATTGTCAATGTATAAAGGGAAATGTAAGAATAGAAATTATAGGGTCAGCGAACTAGAGTAGGAGGACTTATGTGTAAGGGAATCTTAAAGCTTGGGAAATGCATTTATAGCACGCGAATAGTGAATGGTATACTGAACACATGCGCTGCTATTTTGCCATATATATTCTTCACCCAGTAGATTTCATCTCGAGGAAAATATGAGAAGCATGAGTAGCAACAGTTTTACGCTAATAAAAGCACATGGAATTTCTATTATTAAATAGCGGTAGATTCAGTATCGTGAGCGTTGGTTTTATTCCATTTTGGAACACGAAACATTGCATTAGATTTTATTTAGATATTCACCACAGAAAGCACGTTACCTCTATTTCAATCCCTCGCACTATTAAATTTTCCCATCGTTCACACTTATATTGATTCATAGTTTGCATACAACGTCTATAGGGGGCGTAAAAGTAAAGTAGGATTCAGAAGCAAAAAAAATGTAGGTTTCTTGGCCAAACGGCGGAAAGAAAAATATTTTAAAAGAGGCATCGACAGATGTATTTTGAGGTCATTGGTAGGGACCCAAGATTTTCATGTGGTCAGTTACGTATGCGAAAACATTCCAATTTCGAGTTCTAACATCTGTTTGTGAAATTAAAAAGAGAAGATGGGCCTTCTGCGAACTTTGTAGTAGTGAAAGATAACGCGCAATCATATTGGAAGAATTTCGGTGATGCGGAAAATATTTCCGTTATTGCGTCTTATCGATATAGACAAGCTGTTTGTGGAAATATCTTTCTACTTCTTCACGAAAATAAAATAACGAAGGAGCATCGCAGATTCAATCGTAAGAGTTACAGAATCCTTTTGGGTGATAACTATAATCTCTCGCGTGTGTACGCTTTCGTGATAAACCGATTATAATTGAATTGAAATGAAAGTAAAGGAATTATTTCGAATTTCTGAAAAGTTTGACGAAGTATTTTTAGAAAAACAAAAAATAATGTGTCGTTACGTTTTCGAAAAGTTATCATTTTGTGAATTCATCCTCAAGCAGTAATAAGGACAAGGATATGCAGGATATTGGGTACAAAAATATATCTATTCACCAAAGGTAAATTATCGAATAATAATGCAGGCACATAAATAATTTTCCTGAAGATTCTTTTAAAAACTGTTAGATATATTTTATTTCGGTTTTCTTATATACTTGTAGTTGTTACAAAGCGATATTAACTTCATAAAATATTTGTGGAAAAGAAAAATTTATTATGTAATTTTACAAAATGTTGCTATATCCCTTACTTCATACTTTAAAAATTTATTTATGACACTTCTTAGAATTAGAAATTCTTCTTAGATTTAGAAATAAAATTTAACTAATAATTATAATTTAATATATATAAATATTTATTAAGCCGTAGTTTAATTCTTCCATCTGTTATGTATCCTTATTCAATGTCCTGTCGAATTAGAGTTATATTAACTGATTTACATATATACATACATAGGTCTTTATTAGACGAAATTGGGACTAAAGATTTGTAGTATAAATATTTCTTAAAACATGTCTTCTTGTATTTCACGAATGGAGCACATAATAGACAGTCCACCGTAAGTTACTTGCACCTTCTAAGAGAGGCCTAACAGTTGCGAGGTAACGCTGGTTGAGTTTTTCATCACTCACTCCCCCTATTCTGACAAAACCTGGTTTTTTAATTGCCCTTCCATATATTTTACTGATGCGGGCAACCCATGTGTGGTAGAATAACTCAAGATGTTCAGTCTTTCGTAATAATAAGTCATTGAAGGCTAATGTTCACCAAATATAAATCCGGATTGTTCTTATTATAGTATTTTAGATAAAGAATAAAAAAGGTTTCATTAATGATCCAATACACTTTCATGCTCTTACTTTTAATTTTTCCAACCGTAATATTTCAATTACTTAGCGATGAAACAGCCAATGATTTCAATATTGGCGAATTTACGTTAATAATAATGAAAATGGAATGAATTCTCCAAATTGCCTTCATTTTGTGACGTTCAAAGTTTAGCAATTGAATGTATTAATTTTAAAGTTCAGTGCGGTACCTCGGCTGCCTATCATAAAATATTTTTTCCCGTCAAATATTTTTTACTAATTTTGTATGGAACGTAAATAATCGAATTGTATCGTGAAAATATGCTTATTTTGGACAAGCCTCGAATCATAGGAATATAACTTGCGAACAGAAAGTGTATGTGATGTTCGATGGGATGAGTTTTATTGTTTGTTATTGATTTTCCAACAGATCGAGGATTCAATAAGCGGTGATAGATCGTAAAAGAGCAGGGAATAGGCGGGATGAATAAAACTTTTCATAGCATTCGGAAAGCTATGAAAAAATAGAGTTATTTGTCCCGTTCGTTCACATCTCAGCGATTTTCCTGTTTTCGTTCATAAACAAGATTGAAAATGAGATTGACAAGGTATAAATAGAAAATCTGTATTCGAGGCAATAACAGTTAAAATATTCCGTTTCGATAAACTTGAAGGATAGATTAAGCAGTTGGCTTTGGGAACAATAACGTGATTTAGTGGAGAAAGCTTGGAAAGAATCTTGGGTACCTTAAATTCGCGATCATATAACCGGAGATTCTTCGATAAAACGATCGAGGAAAACAAGTTTTTTATAACCTTATTGTTTGGAAATGGGATGAGACGGTAAGAGAAAATCTAGTTTTCCTCCGTCTAGGATAGTATAGGAATGGAAGAACGAGATTTTTGAGGTATAAACTTTATACGACAGTACGAAGGTACATCGCGGGATGATGTTGTTTCTTAAGGGGCGCTTGTATGAAACCGTACATAAACCAGCCGTTAGATTATTGTTGGAAGCTTCACAAGAATAGAGATTAGTTCATGTTTACATTGTTGAATAATTATCGTTTATATTCTTCAATTGATTTATTGTAATTGAATAATTATGTTTATATTGTTGAATGTATTGTTGAATGACTGAGTTTTCTCTTTAATTTCATTGATATTCAACAATAACTTAAGACCAAAATAACAATTGATCTTAACGTTTGATTGGTGGGCACAAAGAAAATAGTTTTAACTCTTTAGCGTTAAGAAAAATAATTTTCCCAAAAATAACTAACAAACTAACTACTAATTTCCTTAGATAAACAAGTAAAACAGTCTCTGGAACTTCTTTCAGCGTGAAATTTATATCGCCACGCCTTAGTTTTAAGTTAATACGACGTCCTTCCGTGTCTGACAGAGCTGACTGACCGTATATCTTATTCCTTCGCCGATGATTTTCCGTTAAAAAATGAATTAGCGAAGCGGTTATCTTTAATAATATGTAAGCACGCGAAGCTATTAGATATAAATTTGGTGGGCGTATTCCCACTTAGTATGCTGTTATTTTATCATGAAACTGAATCGGATTTTAATGGAAAATAGTGGGCTCATATTTTTCGTCATTTTAAAAGCTCGCAATTTAATGGAGAGAGATATGAGATTATACGTACGTATACATACGAAAATTAGACATGGTGCAGTTAAATGCAATTTACGATTCAATAAAGAAGTGTATGATTATATTTTGTGATGTAAGAATTTGATATTTATCGAATTGAAAAATAATTGAGAAAAAATATAGTCGGAGATTTAAAAAATATTTTTATAACTCGCACTTACTAGGAAAATTATATGTAAGAAATAATGTATACGTTTCCTGTAAAATTAACCCTTGTTTCTACTACTCCCTCGAGTATATGTATTGATGATTAAATATATATATTATAATTCAGTTTCTAGTAGTAGATTAATTCCAATACATTCACATATGTACGCATGTATACCATAATGAAAATATGCATAACACCCGCATCCCTCGGCCCCTGCGTGGGCGAGCACGAATGATCGAACGAACGGAAACCACTCACGTGCGATGCTCAACGTGCATTTGCGACGGAAGTCAATAACTACTTTTCCCACCGAAATAAATTCGGGCAAAACTCATCAGCTATCGAAAATCGATTTCTCATTTCCTTTCGGTCGGAACCAAACAGTTGCATCGTCGCGTATGCATTTCCCGAACCTATGATGATTCTTAGTCCTTGCACCACCACCGCCCCCACCCCCACAAGGGCAAGGGCAAAGTCCTTGGTGCCGCGATTGGGTGCAGGGCCGGAGGGGTGGGGGTGTCGGAGGGGGGAAAGTGCGGGCGCAGGTCCCAGTCGACGGCGCCGCGTCGGAGGCTCAGTACGTCGCCGATTATCACGCCGACGTAGCTGTTCGTAAAGCGCGTGGCTCTCCTCGGGAGGCGGTGCTATAAACAGGGAGTCGGTGGAGCGTCTCCCTCAAGTAGAACATGCAGACGCGTTTTGTTGTTTTCGTGGTTTGAAGAGTGGATGGAAGAGTTTGTCCGCGTAAGAGGCGGTGAGTTTTCCCGAAAGTGTTTCTCTTATCCAGAAAGTTTTCTCCAAAGACGATGCCGAAAAGTTTTCGCGGCCTTTGTAGGTAGGTTTTCCGATCTTGTTGTAGGATGGATAGGCCAGATGCACGTCTTCGGTCAATGTTTAGATGGACTTTGTTTGTTTTCTGATGGTTCTCGTAAGAAATAAATTCAGTCAGGTTCGGCGTAAGTTAGCGGAACGCTTTGTCTCTTGAGGGAAAAGGATTTATAAATATTTACTCGCTATACGTTTTGGCTGAAATATTTCGCGTGCTGTACATAACATACACAGGTGTAGGAATTGTTTCACTTTTACCGATATATTAAAGCGGTAGGAGTACTAAAGATAACGACAATCACGTCTTGTGATACAAGATTGTTCGTGTCAACGTTTGTCGAATGTCAAGTACGCTGTCAGTGGTAAAACTTGTTTCTTTTACGAATTTTAATGTCAGTTAAGAGGAACAGCCGAAAGTTTATTCGGTATTTTTATTCAATAGCCTAATGGTCTACAAAATTAAGGAAAAACATGAATAACATGGTAAACGTTAATCATTTTTGTGTTTTTGTAAACATATATCGCCAGGGTTAATTGTTGTCGCGATTGTCATCCTTTATTTTCCTTGTCAAACAAAGACGCACTGATATAAATCTTTAAACTCGATAGCGGAGCATTGTTGAGATTCAGTAAAAGTTCGGAAGACGTCTCAGACCATAAATCAAAGTGAAAACCTTGTCGAACAGTCAGCTTTATCAACCAGACGCGGGGGCTTAACGAGAACAGACGCTATAGAATTTTGAGAAGGCCCTGCGGGGAGGTTTAGCATTAATTTTGTTTTGATTTAAAGACAAGTTTCAAAACTTTATACACTTGGAATGATTTACATGTATTTTTATACATAATTTATCCTAGAGAGGTTGACGACTTACAAGCGAAACTGACAAAGGAGTTCGAATATTTTTATTTTGTTTGTTATTTTGAAATGGCTGGTGTCATTCCTCGGTACATAAATGTTTCAAAGGAAAGGAAGAGTTATTTGTTTAACGGTTGTTCAAATTTTATTCCAAATCAATTAACGGAAAGTTAATTAGAAGTGCCTCAATTTACGTAAATAAGGGCTTTGTAACGAAAAATAACAGTTTGACGTATTACTCGATTTGCTGACGACCGTTAAGTATTCAGTTTTTCGCCTAGATTTTGGAGAGCGATTCACTTACATATTTTCATTCCCTTACATTAATCATTAAATTGTTAGAGAGTCTGATTTGAGACTGTTTATTAATGGACGATTTTCTTATATTACCTTAAAATGGATCCATAGGAAGCACTGAATCGCGTTCTTAAAAGATTTAAGATACTTGCGTGAAAGTTTTTTTGTGAATCAAACGTACAAATTTCTCAGATATATCCTCAAGACAAAGTGGCTCAATTAAATAAATTTACTGGATCTGTAAACTTTAAACTGATTCAATTATCAAGCTATATTTATTTCGAAGGTTTTTTTAAAACCCTCTGGAAAAAGTCGGAGTTGATTCTTATCTTACTCTTTAATGAACGTTAAGAGGGACTTAAGTTGTGAATTACCCTTGAAGTAAAGACAACGTATGGGCCGTGCTTTAATTGATGGATAAACAATGGATCTATTTATGATCCATCCTATTGTGTTTACCTCAAACTCAATCAATATGAAACTTAAGGGCCATTAAAATTGAAAACATATCCTTCTATGAGGATAGAATGTTTAGAGCTGGAGGGAATGACGGCGGCTTAAAGATAGGATCTTCGACAGATATCAACGGGGACGTTGCCCGTCGTATGCGGGTAGCGAGACGGGCAGTTCTCAAGGGGGACGGTTTCTTCTATATAAGAAGGAGGATAACCTCATATTAGTGTAGCATATTGTTTGATTGAGTTCATTAGTTTAACTCGTCACCAATTAAATCGAAGTATTCAATTTTGCGAGCGTAACGCTTAAATTATTTTACAAATTAATATTGAAATAGTGTGTAATCGTCTTTCGTATATTGTTGAATTATTTCTGTACTCTGTATATTTTGATGTATCTTTGGAGACCAATGACTACCAAAATTTGGTTATGTATCTTTCGACTACTTTTAAGCATTTTTAATAGAGAATAGGCGTTCAGGTTATTGAGAGCGATACTTTGCCAAGGATGTCAAACTTAAAGAACTCGATAGTTAAACAATTTATAATCTAAACAAAACAATATTTTCAACTCATTTATACATATGTTATGTATCATATCGCTACATTAGGATGTGGAGTATATTTTTTATGTTCGAATTGAAGTGAAATTTATCTCATTATGAAATAGTAATTCCATTAGAATTACTCACCATAAATCTTGTGTGATTCTTCCGAGATAAACCAGGAGAAATAACCAGCTGATTATTTCTCCTGTATAATTCAAGAGGAATTTTGTCTACACTATGGCAAAGGAGAATCTTACCCTAAATTCCTCTCGGTCTCCAAGAGATGTTCAATATTATTAGAATGCTACTCTCTCTGATACAGTGATACTGAAATATCGTTATTAATATGTAACGGTCAATCAGATGCATGAGTCATAAAATCAGTTTGTGTTTTTATTTTTG
Organism: Pantala flavescens; assembly: GCA_020796165.1. Lineage (NCBI taxonomy): Eukaryota > Metazoa > Arthropoda > Insecta > Odonata > Libellulidae > Pantala > Pantala flavescens. The sequence goes on from CM036882.1 coordinate 42,905,398, forward strand.
TGTTATTTACCATCAAATGAATTTATAAGGTAGGATTACAATTTTTTATGAGGCGTTCTAATCGAGAATATCGAAAGCCAGGATGTATTTCTTACAATTGATTGATAAACATTCCAATTTTCTCGAGGAATTTAATTTTGTCTCGATCCATGTATATTTTGACTTGACCTTGGTATTAAATTAATCAGAAAATTTGTAGTAGTAAGAAATGGTAACATTGTTCCGCTCCATAATGTTATATGTATCCATATTATGTCCATAAATACTGAATATACATAATATCGATTGAAAATCATAATACTTTTCTTAAATTTAATGATAAAATATAGGTTTCATTTCCTGTGTATAAGAATATTTACACTTCTTAGCTCTAATTGATTTGATGTATCATTTGAGTATTCAGCGAAAATAATCCCTTGAGAACTTAAACAAATCATGTATATATTAAATGGAAATAAAATATAGAACGGTTGACCATAATAGAGCCAATATTGTGAGAAAAAAAGTTTAGTAATAGTGTACATGTTGAGATTCTTAACTTAATTTCCACTCGTTGCATTATTTAGATTAAAGGATGGAAATATATCATCCCGCTTTCCCATATCCTGCAATGTGAACAAGTATCGTAATGTATATTTCAAAAAATGAAACGGAATTTTATCTAGATTGGAAATTCCTTAAAATTTTTGTTAAATCGTATTCACGAGAGTTTATACTTTTGAATAATCAATGAAGCTAGATACAAGTTTCCAATATTTTTGCACGTAAATCTCAGTGAGTAATGATTTTTTTTTTGAGGAAACATGATCTAAATGGAAGTTCCCAATATTTTCGCACGTCTCAGTGAGTAATACAATTTTTTTGAGGAAACATGATCGAAAATTCTCAAACTCTGGTGGAATACGTTACTGAAAAATTTGTAGAGGAAATATATTGAGATTTCTAACAAAATGAATGTAAACACTGGTCTGTGATTCGAGGAGGGATACTGTGTGTGGTGGTTGTCGTCAAACTTCGTAAATTAATTATTTATGACTGCCATTCAAGGACACGATTAGTCTGTTTCGGATTTCGAATCATTTTTTTTTAATTTTACCGGGAAGGAAACACTTCGCGACCTTCGTAAGAGGCATCTTATCCTTCGATGCGTGTTTTACACTCCGTCGAATCTTTTTATGTTTTATCGCTCTCATATTTTTCTAGTTTTCCTTTCTGCCACATTTCTCCACCGTTCACATCAGTTTCCATGGAGAGGATGGATACGAATCGATTGTTGTTCTCTTCTTCCAGATTTTTTGCCTCTTTTTCATTTCCTCCGATTTCGGAAGTGCATTTCCCGTAATATTCAGTTTTCGCTCGATGCACGCGGATTCGATTCGGGAGCGAAATTTCGCCTTCCGGTCGAAGCACCCGCCGTTTCCAAGAGCAATCGACGCTTTGTTTTCTTTCCGACCCCGTATTCGCAGATTTCGGAAAAATTTACGAATTTCCGTCTGCTGTTCCTCCCGAATTGTGTGTGCCTTCATAAGGGTTCGTGTATGTTTTCCGCACGCAAAAAGTATGCTCGAAATCGCTCGCGTAAAGTCAAAGGTGGATGTAAAATGAACGTCGGGACGTAAAGAGAATGTTTTGCGACTTATGAATGCAGATGATGCATCGAATTGTAACGAATATGGATCATATTTAACCTCCGTTTCTTGTTTGAAAATTCGAGGAATCTTTTTCGTTGACGCACAACGCATCTACACGTGAGCGGCGAACTTAGCGTGTTCTTCCCACGAAGCACATTTTTTGTCAAAGATACGGCAGCTCTTTTCGCTAACACGCCTATCTTTTGAAGGTTTTTATATTATTTGTTTCTAAGCTGAAGCTTAAACAAACTTGATTTAAAATATTGAAGAGAAGTGGAGAATAGCAATATGACCGATACCCGATCCAAGGTCGATCATCTGCAGGGCGGCTAAGCTAACCACTGCACTACTATATTCCACTCTGATAAGGTAATATCTTGCTCATGTGTTTCTACCTTATCAGGGAATTTCCTAAAGCATACGTGACCTGGGTTCGTGTCCCAGTACTGTCACTATTTTTTCACTCCTCTTCAGCATCTACTCTTATGTTTTTCTCTTGCTAGGCTATTTTAACTTCCGTTGATATAGATTTAGTGAAGAAGTCGAAAAAAATATAAGACATCTTAGCTGAATATTTTGTTGAGATAGTGACAAAGTTTGATGTTAAAGTATAATTACAGTAATTCAATCTTTTTTAAACTTACACCTTCCATTTTTTCATGGTATGATTAAGCTTAATTAAGGATATTTAGTTTCGTTAATGTTAAATGACAAATGATATTCAATATTAGCAAAGATAGCAAAAGAATGCATTTTATTCTTCAACCAAAAAGTCCGATATCACAAGCTGTTACGACCGCATCCTTGCACGTATCTAATCTCAAAAGTCCTCACAAAGTACACGTAGCGGCTCGGATTGAAGCATCCGAATCATTGTCAGATTAGGCTCAGTTAGAGGAACATACGGTGTGAAAGGGCAACCTTATCCGTGGGTGTAACAGGAAGGATCGAAAGGGTTCCACTATCGGGCTGAATTAATTACCACCGATAAACCAAACCTGAGCACTTTTAAATTTCGGCAGGATTGAATTATTCAATCCTCTCCCAAACAACTTCTAACCGAAAGGGTACGTTGGCAAAGATGCGGGTTCACTTCCGGCACAAAGTTTACTTTCCCGCGCAGAACGTGTTTCCGCATTCGAATGTTCGACCACCGGAAGGAGCCGCCCGACTGGATATTTTCGCCGCTGCCATAAAAGAGAACGATTCATTCGTTAGCCTAATTTTCCACGCGAGGTTCCCTAGAAACGAATTAGCGGCGAAGAGTGACCATGACCCTGCCCACGGTGTCGGTTAGCTCCGTGTTCCTTTCGCCCTCCCGTTTGCATTCCACGCCAAGAATGAGCGCTTTAATAATTAAAACCGTCGATAGGTATCACGCAGGTGCGGGTGAATGGGAGAAAGGGTTTTTGTTGAGAGAGATGAAGCTTCAAGGATCAAATGTCGTCCGTTCTGAATCTCGAATACTATCCCTAATATTTTAAATCGTTGTACCGTGAGACTTTCATCTGATTGAAACGGTCGGTATGTTCGGGTATTTTATTACGGCGATCCTTTATTAAACGCAGGATGAGGCCCCTGTAAAATTGAAAATCTATCGCGGAGGTTTTTTCTGTATGGAATTCCATCACGAGGGTAAACGAAAATCTGCTATTAAAATTCCGCGGATTGTTTATTTAGGACGGTTTTGGACCGCGAGTTGTCTTGCAGTGCAACGGATTTGTAATCGAATGCTTTTTTCGTCTTTTATAGGAACTGCGTGTTATTGGTCGGTCAATGTTTTCGCATATCCATTCGGCGATGGCCTGTCGTTCAACGTGGTCTCAGAGTCATATACGTCTCAGAATTTATGTTAAATTTGCATATATATGTGCGTAATACTTCGTTTTTTTACGTGTCTACGATTTTTTCAACATACGTAGGTATATAATGTCCCATAAGCTGTTAAAAATGGATCTAAAATTAAACTTCCCATTCATCTTTATACAAGGAGGGTCACCTAAAATTATGAAATTAATGAGAATGGAAATGAAGCATAATTTAGATACGACACATACAAACATGAGATGAGATATTTAGGTCCGGATATTGGATGAGATGAGAGCTTATTAAAATGCTCTTTGGAGCGTATGGAAGGGATGAACTTTTTTCGAAATTCAGGGCGAGTAGAAAAGTGTTATGATACGTGTTTACCTTTTGAAGTGGTTAGAAATTGAAAATTTTATTTTATTTCTGAAGAATATTAAATGATTTCATCTATAAATGTCAGTAATGAAGCTATTAATATTTCTTAACTTTTAATATAGTTATGTTTTTCGGAATAAAGTATATGGAGGGATCACATGACATTGGTGTGCAGTTTCTTTTCCTCAGTTATTATTTTGAACATTAACTTATATAAGCTTATTTGTCCATTATTATTATTTCGCTTCGAATTTTTATTCGACTTATGACCATGTTTGCTCCTAAGAGATCAAAATTCCATTTCTCAATTATTCGTCACATTTTGTCTAAATAATTATCTATTTAATTTTATGGAGGATATTTTATTTTTGTTTAAAATTTTAATTTATAGCACCAAATTATATTTTTCTTGAAGGAATTTTGCTAGGAAAATTAGCTAGTCTCACATCCTAGTATTCTTGATCAAATCAATTCGTGCACAGCATGAAAGTTTTTAAAGCTCTTAATTTATTATGTATTTAGATATTATTAAAATATAAACGTGTAAAGAAAGAAAGAACGAAAGTTAAAGGTATAACGGATAACCTTAAACTTATGGTACATTTGCTCACATTTTTAGAGGAATTAAGTGAAGATAATATTTCATACAATAGGAGGAAGATAAAGATAAATTAGATCATTTTAAAAGAATTAAAAATTAGATATTTTAAGAGTCAAGTTCTTAAGAATTACCTAGTCTCAAAATACGTATGAATTGCGTGTCTATATCTCATGTTCTTAAGTTCTGAAGGAGCGGAAGTGGACTTGAAGAGTAAGAGAAACTCAAATTGTAAACTTTAACCCTCTTAATAATATCTGGTGTCAGTGATTATATAACTTGTAATTTTCGTTTCATTGTCCTCAAAAGAACGGAATGTTTAGGGGAAGAATGATTAATTGAAATTAGACGAAACAAAACTCTAATATTTTTTATTTGGTCATTATCATCTCAAATAATATTTACGTAAATACACTCCAATCATCATATTGATTTTTATTCAATCATGATGTAACGCCTTCTCGTATTAATCTTAATTTTTATCTTTTACTTAGTTTGATTTCAATCTTCAAGTCTATTTAACCCTCTTACTGCGGATAGGCCGATCTATCGGCCCGGCGTGCTTATGCGAAAACTGCGGATGGGCCGATCTATCGGCCCTGTTTTTCTACTCAGCAGAACTCCTCAATTAGAGTGTATCTGTTACTTCTGATTTCTTCTTTATTATCTCTTGTGCTTATACGTTAGAAAAAAACCGATAATTGTGCTGAATTAGGCATCTTTAATTTTATTATTCATCTGACATGATGATATATACGTATCTCGATGAGCGGCCTGCACTCAAATACTCGAAGATATGGTGTTTTAACGTTTTCTACCACGTTTTTTGACTAGTTATGTTCTTTATAAAGAAAATCTACCCGCAGGCATGAAACCAATGACACGCTTATCGTTTATAATTAGTATTATATAAGACCTTTCCTAGGAGTGGCTTCAAATAAAAAGATCACCCGTCGGACATCAAAAGAATCCCTTATTGGGGAAGTAAAGGTTTAAAAATGTACCCCAAAGAAAAGAGAAAGACGTGTATAGTGTGCTAGTTGATAGTAAAAGAGGAAAGAGGAGACGAGCACGCACCGTTTATGCAAAATGTAAGAAATGACTTAATGGTGTATGCTTCCCGCAACACAAGTGCCAGAGGGTAGATATTTCTTCAAGTGCAACTTTTGAAAAATCTATCAAAAATTATTCATTAAAATTTTATATTTTAATAGTTAAAAGACCAAACTATTGACTGAATGTGAAATAACAAACATTTCCTTTGATTTTCTATGAGTAAACTATCGTTAAAATGCATATTTTGTAATATTATTTAATAGTTTCTATATATATAAATTTTTATAATATTAAATAAAAGTAGTAAGCGCGCAATTTTTTTTTCATTTTGAACCTTATGATATGATACATAAATGGTAAAAAGTATAAGGATTAATAATGGTATTTATAATTATTACAATTTATTAAACAAGAACCTGCATTTTTGCGGGAAATACCTCCGCAGTTTCGGCATACACCTCGAAAATTCGGTCCGCAGTAAAAGGGTTAAAGTCGAATTTTCTATTTCTCCATCCACATCTCTACCCAGTAATATGCCTCTTAGCGTGAGGCAGGGGAACATATTTATGAAGCCAAAATTTAACCTCAATTCGTATAAAATAACTCAATAGACTCTTATGGTAATAAAGAGGGAGCCATATGAATCGCCATCACGATGTAAAGGTACACTGCATCACGTTTTACGGTATGCATTCACATGACTCACGAAAAAATACATCTTTACGTTGTGTCAACAGCTACCCACTCTTTCTTTTATGAACGAAGCTACGCGAATCTTTAAGTGTCCTCTCGCATCATATAGAAGAGCCATTTGGACCGACCTTAACCATTTAACCCTCCACATCGTCTTGCAGCATCTCCTTCCAAACCCTTTCCTTTTCTGCACAAGCATCCTTTGTCCCCTCGACCGAAACCCATAAATCACTTCCAGTCAAAGTGCTTTCTCCGAAAAATACCCCATTTACGACTTCCAGGACTAGAAAAGGCTCCGGAATGTTTCCTGATACCTTTCGCCCGTTTCTCCCACGCTTTTTCGCGAACCTATTACATCCCCACCCGTTATCGATGCACCCACAAACACCACCCCACCCTCCCCACGCTGCCTAGGTTTCGCCCATAATAAACCCACGCTGCCCCATTATTCTTCCGCCTCATACCCTTAATCTATTCCCCGCGTTTGATCCTCCATTCTCTGGGCCCCTTTAATCTCTCCAGGGCCCCGCAATGACTTACCAGTCGTCCATTCCTTCCTCTCTCTTATGACCCCTCTTCTCAGTCGAGCCTCATCCCTTATCGGTTCCGAGTCAACTGCCTTCATGTCTCTTAAACCCATCTTTCTCTCTATCTATACGCTACCGTCTTTTCCCGCTTCGTCGTTTGCTCTCTCCTTTTTCAGAGCACGCCTCACTCTCTCGTTTCTTCAAAAATAAGAATCGCTCCAGTTCGTTTTGAGTCTCGGTCGCCATTCGCTTTGCATCTATAGAGATAAGGTGGCCCGCTTCTTGGTTTAATTTCCCCTCGTATCTCTCGTATATTATGGTACTTTGATGGGTTTCCAGGCTCGGAAACGCGATATTATTCGTTGCCTACCAGAGTCGAGGAGGTGCTTTTATTTGAATGTGGGGGAATTACGAAAAAGTTCTCATGCCTATATCGACGCGTAAATTGGCTACTTTTACTCTGATTTCAATTGCTGATTGTCGAAGAAAATCCTTCAGAGATAAGGTATTTCCGTATTGTTCTTTTGCGTCTGTAATAAAATCTGATAATATATTTAGATAAGTGTAATACAGCAACCGTTTATTTAGATTTAATTTAGAATCTCAGAATAAGATGGAATCGACTTTAACTGTGAGTTCCTTATTGAGATGCATTATCTCAGTTGGTTCTCAAGTTTACTCAATTCTTATAGAAATACAGCCATTTTTAGTTGAAAAAAGTATTTATTATTATTATCATATTAAGTTAACTGCAAGTAGGCATACATAGGCATTTATACACTTTGCATTCATTGAAAATATCGGTTTTTATATTTATCTTACTTTACCCTCAATCTTTTGATATTCGCGATATATATTTACATTAATACACGGTAGCGTGGCCGAGCGGTCTAAGGCGCTGGTTTAAGGCACCAGTCTCTTCGGAGGCGTGGGTTCGAATCCCACCGCTGCCAATATTTTATAGATTAAATTGAAGATTGGACTTTTCAGTCCCAATTTCGCCTATTAAGTCGTTCGTATATATAACTTGATTTTTTTTATGAGTTCCATAGGGAAACTATCAGTTTGAGTCAATCACGTCATTCATAATTTAAATTTATGAATGCCTTTAAGGGAACTATAGGTGTTGATTATTTGCTTACATAACCACAAAATCACCACAGGAATACCGGGAGGTGGTTTATATAATTTATTTTTCGTTTTCTATGGAATCGTACTTTTTCGTAAGTTTTAAAGGCACTTGTAGTTTCTTTTAAAGATAGAGGTCATTCCTGAAAAAATCTTCATGATAAATTCTGTTGAAATAACATATATATGATAGTATCGCTAGTCATATTTAAAGGTTCAGTGGGCTTAATTTATACTATGTGCAACAGATTGTTCATCAATCCGTTATAGATTTTCTTATGAAGTGTTTGAATGGGTTTGATAAATTCATCGTAGAGTCCTCTTTTAGTATTTTTTAAAATAATTATTATAACTCACTCTTCTGCCTCTCTGATTTTGATTCATATTTTAAAAATTTTATTCGTTTCGCAACTTTTTTTAAAAATGAAAATGAACTAACCTTTTATAGATTAGATATGAATCGTAAATTATCCTTCCTTAATTATCATCAAATGTAACATCCTTACCCTCATTTATATACTCTTACTTTAAAAAGGATAACCATCTTTATATTTCTCCGTTTTTATTCCTCTAACACTCTTAGTCTCTTACTACATCTGTTGCATTACTCATTAATGCTCCCTATATTATTTCCTTCTCCATTCTTATGACTTCCACATCTCGATGTTTCCCGTTTATCTTTCGACCATCACTTTAAAGTGCCATCTGTTCTTATCACCTCCACAAACATTTAAGGCACCTTTCCTCAGTTCGTCTCTTTTCCAGTTTCCAGCATCCGTTTCCTAGCCCATAAAAGTAAAATCGATTCAATTATCGCTTTTCGGTCCATAAAGTTCGATCCATTCCTTCCCATACCTACACGTCACCTTATGCCGTTCTTTCCAGTGCCGTACTCATTCGCGTTCACGTTTGACTCGGTTTTGTTGCCACTGGATGGCGTTAAATTTTGTTTCCTTTCCCAACACGTTTCTTCGTTTAAAAATTCAATAGCAATTTATCTGACTCGCCTGTGTGAATGTCTTTGGGCTGAATTCAATTTACACCGACTTCGGTGCTTCTAGGATTTTTATCAAGACAAAGTCCTTTGGCTATGGCTTTCTAGCCCTTTTTTAATCTAAGAAATCTTCTACTCTAGAAAAGAAGTGTGGTATAGGTTGCGAAATTAAAGAATAGAGTTGAGGATAAATAAGGATTGGATTATTTACTTCTAAATGCGTTCTTTTGGTTAAAATCTATCTTTTTCCCTCTTGCCATACTACAAATAATTCCAAGAAACTTCATATTTTAAATTTTTTCATATATTTTTGCGTCATTTATTAATCAAAAATTTAAATCGATAAAATTTCAAACGATTTTCAAAATAGAGTTGGTGAAATGAACACGTAATTGTTTTAATGGTGATGATTGAAGTGAGGTCAAAGAATTGAGGCTAAAAAGTAGGAGATTTCAATGTACGAATGAAATTTAGACCTTCCAAACTTGTTCATTAAATGAATTCAGCTTTGATTATACAACCTTATGAAATCTTTATTTCGCTTAATCCTAATAATAGAATCTTCTTTTCATTTTTGTTTATTTTTTCGTATACAGTGTTTCATAAAGAAAGAAAATATAATTATGAAGCAAAAAGTCAAGGAAAGTTGAAGTGAAGCTAGACAACGGCTCTCATTAATTGTACGAGAGGAAGTATAATAATTGTAAAAAAATGTTTTCATATTTATTGTATCAAAGACGTAATTATCTTTCTAGTTAGGAATTTTTGTTGTTGAAGGGAATTTTTTTACCCTTATAAATGTAATTAGTCTAATCAGCTATACCTCTCGATACATCCTTATGAGAATTTAACGTTTCTCGTCGAATACTGATTGATGTTTATTAAGTTTTGTTGTTGAATTATCTCATAATTATTTTATTAAATATCTTCTATTTTAGTTCCCTATTTCACTTAATATCGTCCTTTAACGCTCGTAAATTTGGTTTTAGAAACGAGCCTCATAATCTCGCTCACCTTCGCTCATTTCGTCCCAAAAAGGAAGTAATAAAACCTTTCCTTATGGAAAGTAAAGGCCAAGGAAATTTAGTAAAAAATTTAACATTATGTATCTCGAGGTAGCATCCTTTCCAAACTTCATTGAACAGGGAGTTGCGTGGTATAAAATTTATAAACCTCCCACGCATCTTTGTTTTCAGCCGAATAAAACAAGAGAGAGGTAATAAGGAAGTACTCTCCCAATGTTGCTGCCGAGATTGAAAAAAAGCAAACCCTAACCCAAAGATAAATTTTACAGGCACTGTCTCATAAGATATACATCGACACATTTCATGCAGGACGCGTTTTCCCATTCGAGTAGTTTATTCGAAGTAAATGCCCTATTCTTTCGGTGTTCCGTTTCCTTCTTGGCGTATAGCATGTGAGATTGCAATGGAAGAAGTCTTCCCTGTTTTCCTACGTTTCATTACGCTATCTACCTCTTTCCCCGAGGAATTTTTTATTCTATAGTATCGTTCCCTGTCTCTTATCCGGTCTTCCTTGGTCTCCGATACTTCCTTCTTTGCGTGGGAGTGTCCCGGAATACTCGTTCGCTTTAATGCTATAGTTCTGGGAACCTCTTTTTTCCATGTGTTCGACTCCTTTTGGAACCAATTGGTCCTTATACTGCATTTTTGGCTTGCAGGATATTTAGAATTTAGACTTTATTACCTCTTTTGAAAATACCCAACTGAAAGTGTCAGTTTTTTTTTCTTAATATAGTATTGTTTTTTTTGGTACAGCTGAGTTTTAAATGACTGCGCAATATTGTGATATAAAATCAATTGTATGTAAGTTAAGTACCTTATCATTTACAACAGGTTTTCTCACACGAACCTTTTTACAATAATATCATCCATTTATAGACTTGTAGGTTGAGGAAATTAGATTTCCCTAAATCACAAATTATAATACATTCGTTGAGAGTAATTAAGGTTGAAGTAGAATGTACTGAAAAGTAATCAGTTCTTGAAGTAAGAATCTTAAATGAATATGTGCGATTTTGATTATTATTCTTTGGTCCCGTTTGGAAACTCTTACTTTAATAGTGTATTAATGAGACGTCACTTTTAAGATGTAGGCATTGGTACTATACCAACACTGAGAACCGTCATCTCTTCTATTAGTAACACTAGAGCAACGGAACCTTATATGTATCAATCGATTATAAATTTAGAGTTTATTCCAATCTCAAAAATTAATTTCCCATACATGTCAAAGATTCCATAAAGCTTATCAATCCCACATTTAGCATCTGTCAGTATGTAAAAAAAACATACATACTTTAAACTCGATTTATTCCAGGTTTACCTATTCAAACATTCAAAAGTCACCTCCGCTTCGGTAGCTGGTCCCTGGGGCAGTCGTCTCCCTCACTGTCTGGGAAAACATCCCAGCATCCTTACTCCAGATTATACCTTTCCTGCCAACCACATGCTTTCTCTCTATCCCTCCCCTACAAAACTTTTCCATCTTCCCCTCTTCCCATTCTCTCCTTTCTCCCGCTTTATCTTCACTTATCTCCCCTCCCTCCTTCCGATACTACATAATTCAGTCTAATCTTATCTTGCCACTCATCCTTTCGTCCCTTCACTCATTCCTTCACTCGTTCCTTCACTCGTCTTCCTTCACCTACTGTCATTCTTTTCTTTTTCGCTTTCAATCCTTTCGAAAAAATTCCACGGAAAACCCTCTCTTTATTTGTCGAAATATTTCACCCAGGACGCCCACCAACTTTCGTGCTCACGAAGCTGCATTCCGCGGAGTTTCATTACGTTACCCCCGTACCGCTCTTCCCCAAGCCAAACTAAGTCTCTCTCTCTCTCTCTTAAGCCCCCCCTCGACTGGTATCTGCGACTCTCAACTGCTCTTCTTTTCATTAACTGCGTCTCGTAAATATTTCCTACCGTTTCGTCGCCTGTGATTCACTTCGTTCGTCTCCCCCTGTCGGGTCCCTCGTGAGGTGCATTTTCTAAGTGCTCTATGTCACGTTGATATGGAAATTGCGTTGCTTTTCTTCGTTGTTTACTTCATTGTGTAAGTTTCGAAATTATAATTGTTTGTTTAGCTTAGGATTGTATTAGAACATGTTTGGAACGTTTAATGATTGTGACACGATTCTACTCTTGCTTGATTAAAGGGAGATGTTGTTTTATGAAAGAGAGCCTGACACGATTGTATTAGAGATACATTTATCTCTTGTCGCTTCAGAGTTATTTTTACGTATTTGCTACACGAACACTGTATTATTTATTTATATACGAAATATCTTATTTTGAATTAAGAATTATGAAATGTTTCTATGACGATGAACATTAATAATGATATATTTGAAAAAAACATTTAAATCCTTGTATAGACGCGGTTTAAAATATTTCTAAATAGCGGCTAAATAGCAAAAATAGATGATGTTTCACAGAATTTATTGTATTTATTGTCTCCAGTATGAGTCTTCATGCGATAACAATAAATTTGGTCTCAATTTTTTAATTTGCTACAGTAAAATGAAAACATGTGCACACTAGCGTAGCTTTCCACATATCATTTCGTATAGGCCTCACTGTCAATGGTTGATGATACCAGGGATATACAGGGAAATTTATTTTTGGAAAATTTTGAGAAATTTCAAAGAAAGAGAGGAGAATATCAAATGGGTATTACGCAAATAATATTCCACGAATGGGATTTGAAAGCTTAAAGTTTTAGGAGAAAAAGGAAACTTCTGAATTATTGTTTTTTATATTGTTAAGGATGTATAAGTAATGATATCATCAATCCGTAATTCTGAAAATAGAATGTTTTACATAGCTTATGTTTCTTGGTACGAATAAAAAATTGGATATACATACATGCCCTAATGTGCCCGACATAAAATTGGAATTTATCAATTTTAAATCCTAATACGTACTCATTGGAAAATAGTTGGCTCTTAAGGCGAATTTTGGCATCGGTATTTTGAAATATTACTTCAAAAAAGGAATTGTTTGGCTGGTGTACTTCCAGGAATCATGTTCATTACTTCGTAATTTTCCTTCAAAATTTTGAGATTCTCAGAACTTGTTGGGTTATTTTGTAAAGAGAGTTACACGACTAGGAAGATTTAACCTTGTAAGTTTACTCAGTACTCCGGACTTGCAAAGACAGAGATTAAATCGATTATCTACTTGAGAGCTAGTATGTATAATCCACGTAATTTATCTATTTTAGACTCGAGCGTCATACATTCTCTTACTACATTGCATTATTCATACCGAGAGAATCTGCAGGATACGCGATACTTAGGTATGCAGTTTGATTATCTTCTCATAATTGTTTAACATAACGTGACAAGTGTTTTTTCAAATAAAATTTCAGGATAAAAATATTATTAATATTTAAAAGTGAAGATAAATATTATTTTTATTTCGTGTATATTAATCTATGTTAAAATTATACCAAAATAAATCCTTTTAAAGTGGAGAAAAAAAATCTCCAAAGCTTTTACGGGAATTGTATTTTCCATTGACTCAGGTCAATGTGTTTACTTCGTTCATTATTCACACGAGTGACCTTAACAGTGCAGATAATAGACGCATTGAGTAAATTGCGGTTGGGTTAGGAGCTTCTAACTGTTCACCTATCAGTGTTGTTTATAAATTAATCTATGCATTCGATCATGAGTGCTTATAAATATGCACTATGCCTTAACGTTGTAAATAGACCAAAAATTTACGAAATGGAAGTTGATAAAAAGAAAACATATATATGTTTATATATTAATGAGGAGTTTATTTTGATAGATCAAATTTAGGTATTTCAGTATTTTTATTTTTTATCAATCCAATTTTAGCTGTGGAAATTATTATTTTATAGACATAAAAATCTAAATTGCAAGCTTTTATCCTTCGTCCACACGATACAGTTTACGATGCTATTCTCTTTAAGCTATAACCTAAAAAACTTCTGACTTCTGTTATAATAATTTGTAATTGTAAGATTTTTATTATTGCAAAACTTTTAAATGGAACGTATTTTCATATTAGCTCTAAAATTTTCCATTTATCGGGTATCCTTTTCGGAAATACCACAAATATTTTCTCTCAGATCATTAGTTATTATTTGATTCAGTCACTCTTATCGTTAATCAAACAAGAACGTTTTTGAATTGTCAACATAAAACAAAGTGGGTTCAGTTGTAATAATTTAGCAAAGATTTGTGTATTGGGTTGAAAATCAAACCATCGGTACGGACATGATGTTCCACCCACGTTTTGTAAACATTTCAGTCTCCCTTTCGTATATAACTGATGAATGATTGCGGAAATGATTCTGCTAAAATTTCCTTTGACCTTTACGAAGCGATTCATGATATCTTTGAAATTTGCCCTTTAATACTGAGGCTATGGATACGCAACATTGTTATAGAAGCATACTCAAGGATCGATATCTCTAAATACGCTCCGTTACTAGGATATGGAGGGTAAGCAATAAATTTCTCTATGCGTCCACGGAGAAGTTATTTAACGACTCTCTAGCTCTATACCAATATTGACAGTAAAAAAGTAGGGGTGTACCCAACTACATCTATTTTTACCGCTGTTTTTCTATACCTACATTTGTTATATTTCTCTTGTATTATTTTTCTTCTATTTTTTGTTATGATTTATCCGGTATAATCTCTAGCTCTTTACCGATATTGGCAGTAAAAGTGTAAGAGTTTATCCAAATAATATCTATTTTTACCACTGTTTTTCTACATTTGTTTTGTATTATTTTTCTTCTATTCTTTTTTATGATCTTCTTGCAGTTTCGCAGAATTTTTGAGTTTTCTGCTTCATGAGTATCTCTAAATGATTATAGAAATATTAAAAGTTAATGTTATTTTTTTCTATCCATCTGAATAGTTTATTCCATAGAACCAAAATGTTCTGCATAGCGGAAATTGGTTTAAAATGTTTACTTAAGCACAAAAATGTATTCAATGAATCAGGAATTATGATGCGGAAAATGAAAAATCGTTCGTTTATAATATACGATGAACCTATTTTGGGTTTAGCTATTACTCATTCCTCAGGTAATCTATTAATAATTGAAATGATCATCAAAAAATTGAAACTGTGTCGGGAAGGATACTTAAAATAATGATCGGTATTGGCATTTATTAGAATATTTTATGAGCATCAGTCTATTGTACGATACATTCATATAAACACACATATGGTATACATTGTAACTCTGGCAAAGCCCTGACATTGTCATTGAAAAAGATAATTACCACGGCAACTAGGTCGTTAAGGAAATCAAATAAAACATTCTCTCACTTGGAAATGGGAGACTTGGGAATACACACAAGAGAGGGCTATAAAATCATAACACGGAACAAAATGTATTTTTCAAATCAATAAAAAAACTCTGTGTAATAATAGGTTGGAGATAGAACGATGAATGGAAACGATATTCAAGAAATGCAGATGAATTCGGAACGCGTTCAAGCGATTCCTAATTAAGCGACATTTTTTGCAGCTCGACTTAATTGCGCTCGCATTTGCAAACATCCGAAATACTCCAAGCTTGAATCGTTATGTTATCTCGCACACTCATAACATCGGATGGAATAGTTTCGAATTTATTGCAGATTCTACCCTTTTTTCCATGTGGGAAAACGAAGTATGTGAGTGTTTCTGGAATGATTATCGCTTAAAATGCAGAGTATCCGATTGAATCGTCGCCTAGTTTCTTTAGATTCCTAACATTGGGCCCTCTGCCAGAATGATCACGAACTTTCCTATATGAGTGAATGGGTCATATAACTTGTCTATGTTCGATCGAGGCAAGGTCACAGGGTGTGTATATACGTCAGCCTTTCACGATTACCAGCTCGTTATCTCTTTGAATTATTAAAACCAAAGTAACTCGGCATCAGTCGCTCCATTACTTTATGGCGTTAATGCGTTTCGCACGTAATTATACCGCATTGCAAGTTGAAACGAGAGCCACTGTCGTCAGGTGACATAATTACGACAATGCTCCCCTCTGAACTTTTTTCAACGCCATTTTTTTCGGATCGTCGCTAGTGTTATTATCATCTGAAAGCGATGGAATAAAAGCGGATGCTTATAGAGCGTTCGATCATCGCGAATGGGTTATAAAATTAACCTCGATGAGTACCGGAAGAGTAATCGAGTTTGAATATTCGATACGCTTTTGTTTCGAACCCTTTTTATTTGTCTTATTACGCCCACGAAGATCTGTTTTTAGATTGTCTACTCCAATTAAAGAGTCGATTCATTCAGTCGAACGGAAACGGGTCATTCGGTCGCCTCTCCAATTTCCTTAGTTATTTCCTCAAAATTCTTTATTAAAAAGGGTAAAATTCCCATTTTCCAATTACGTCGGTGAATCTAAAAAATGTCGGATTTCATTTGGCGCATACGCGATATTCATTTGGTTTTTTATCGGATTTTGTAGAAGTCTGCATTGTTACCATCGCAACCAATACGCTCGTGTTATCTGAATTGCGCTAAATATTCCATCATGGACGAGAATTAAACCCTTATAAAGTAAATAATCCCTACGTACTACGATTAACGTTCATTATAAAGTAAAGTTTTCGCTAAAACCCGAAACATTTTGCACGGAATAGGACTAAGTCAAACGTCAGAATCCCACGATCATTTTTTTCACTCAGTCCGATTTTCGTGTTCAAGAAACGAAATCTCCTTTAATAGACGAAGTGTCTCTAAAGTAACAGGAGCGTATAAAGTCTTAAATAAACGGCTGGGCGGGGTCCCACCCATCTGTGACGGATACTAAAGTTCCCATGGTCTCGGGCGACTCTGTCTTTTCGCATGATTTATCACTTGCCCACCGCTCTCTCGCAGCTACAGTTTGCGGAAGTAAATCCAATTCCGTCTTTTTCCACGAAAAGATTATTCTTTCACCTGTGACGTAATTTTTTTACGTATTGTTCTCTCGGAAAGGGAAATGGATTTTACTGATTTATCAAGGAATGATGAGTAATAGGCGCAAAGATGGTGATGAGGAGGTGTTTCAATGAGAATCATTTTGTGAATGTGCATTTCTAAATGAAAATTGAATGACAATGGTAGGATTTATGAGGTCGTCTTATTCCCTTAACAGAATTTTTTACCAGATATTTTAAATACATTTTAGGAAATGTCCATAACGAATAGATTATTCACATTATTTAATGACACTGAACTAGTCAATAGTTTCCTTTATTATTTATTAAGTATTATTGGATTATAATAATATTTATAACTTATATATGTATTATACATAAAAATTCTAGAAATTAATATATTAATAAACATCAGCGTATGAGTGGTATACTAACCATTAAGGCAGACAAAATAATATCAACTAGTAAGGTAAAAGTTTACTATAAGTATGCAAAGGGGTAGATGATGTAATTGGGCTTCTTAAGCTAAGTTAAGGCTTTATAGAACAAATAGGACACGTACTTGTTAGTGTTCCTCGTATTTTACAAAGTCTGAACTAGATGAAAATAAAGGGTGAATCCAACTCTGTATCCATCTTGATATTACAAATCTGGAGTGTACTTTGAAGAATTGCGAAAACTCAAAAATTAGCATTATTAAGCTAATAGAACCGAGCAAATACATAAGTAGAAAAGAATGAATAGCGATATATTATAGTGGCTGTATGAGACATTTCTCAAAATGAATATTCATCGTTAATAACTATTTATTTTTTTTTTCTCACAACTGTATATAATATAAAGCATTCTTCAACCGAGAGAACCTTATTAGAATATTAAATCGGAAAATACAATTATATTCTAGCGGGGTGATAGACGCAAAAATTTAAGAACGCGTGGCTTTCATATTCAAAGTTCATGATTAAAGTTCGCACGAAATTAATTTCGAGGTTCGCTACGATAGCATATTTTTTCTGCGGCTTAATTTATCAAAAAGCCGTCTTCGTTGTTAAAGGATCACGCGGAAACTTTTAAGAACGAACATTATCTTTTCGCAAAATTAAATGAATTATCGAAGAAAAGCGACCTCACAATTCCGTTCGTTCATCAGGGCGCTTCTTACAATGCCGTTGCCTAGGATTAAATATTCCACTTTATCTGAAATCGTTCTTTGTGCGGGATTGGCGGCTGTGCCTTGGAAAGACGGATCTCATGTCTCATCGGAGATAAGTTTTTTTTTTTAATTTCCACCGTTTTTTATTCCCTCGTCGCGATACATATCAGCGCCCGGAATATTTTTGAATCTCAATACCTCTAAACATGTCGTCCTGATTCTCTTACAGCTCCTACGCGAAACTCTCGTATTTTCGTTTCCTTGGATACGTGTTCCGTCACATTTTCTTTAAACTTCCTCCAGAGCGGTCTTTTGTTTCGGTTTTTGAATTGGGTAAACGATATGCAGATGAGGATTCTGTGAAGGGTTTTTAGGGTTCTGTAGTTTTCTTGTTTGAGCGAAATCCTTTTATCTTATCTCTGCGCGACGAGGTTTATCCAGCGTTTGTTTATGGCATGCTAATGCCTCGAAAACAGAATTTTTCATCGGTTGTGGTTTTGTGCGTGTGATCTTTATTTATTTTTACGTATTTGATGATAAATTTTGATACAATCATCGTGTTCTAGACAAAGAACTAGTTTCTCTTTGATGATGGATAAAAAATCTGATTTTTTTCGGTAAATACTTCATAATCTCTGAGAATTATGAGAGCGAACTTTATCTCTATTAAAGTTTCTCTAGTATAAACCTTAAGCTTTAAGTTCTCATCGATAAATATTTGATACAGATAAAAATAAAAACACTGCTTCAACATTGCAGGATACGTATACCACGAATTTATATTCTCTCAACCTCTTAGATTAAAGCTAATTTCCGTTACTTTAATTTAAGAGTTCTGATCTAAAAGTATTAGGAGTGTTTAATTATTTCCAAATACTTATTAATCTTTGAATTTTTACGGAATATATTAATTTTTTCGATGTCTTTGAAATTTTGATGGATATGATATTATTAAAAGCCAATTTCGAAGTTTTGCTTTATCATAAAACTATGACGCTACTACGTGTATATCCTATAGAATTATTTGATATTTAAAATTTTAATATGCTCTATCAAATTGTGGTATATTCTGTTTAGTCTTTTAATTAATTTATTTTAACTCTCAAATGTGAAACGATTTTTAATTGATTTAATTAAATCACCGAATCTACACTGAAACAATAAAATACAAAATCGTTGTTCGTCATAATCCCTTTCACATCTACATACATATAGTCTGAATAACTTACTTTTCTCTATTAAGTCATACTAAATTTTATTTTTCTTTCTTTTTTCTTTTTTTTGTGTAATGTGATCAAATAGCCATTAAATTTTAATGATCAATTTTAAAGGATGAAATGGTCTATTTTTCTTAATTGGTGATGTGATGTAGATAATGAATTTTCCAATATAGGCGTCACGTATCCAAATTAATTTAGCTAAACGGCTATCTAAATTACTACAAATATTCAAATTGAGTTTTAATGTAATTTTTGTTTCACATCCTCTAGTGGCTGATTTGATATTAAACGGTGATTAGCGGCACTGAAGTATGCTTTAGTTATTAGATGCGATTAATAATAATGAAAATGACTAATTTAAACAAAAATAATCATCAGATATCTTTATTAGCAATCTATTGTACCTAATTGCCCTTTATGAATTGTTATTACCTTATTTATTTAGAACTCTTTATTAATTAGTCTTTATGACCAATTCGGCCCAAGTCTTAACGATAGAGTATTAATATTTTTGATTCTTCAACTCTTTTGAGTTGAATTAGGCAAATTTTCCCGTTCCAATTACTAACATCTATTTATCTATTTACTGTCAATTTACGTAATCTTACTCTATAGTGCTTCGTCATTGACGAAATTTGTATCATCGTAGTCTGCGTATACAAATAACCGTAATACCGAACCGTATTGCAAATAATTCTTTGAGTATTTGATAGTTATAGTTAAAAGGATGAGCTTATGACCTCTGAAAAGTTACGAATTCGGATCAAGATTTTTTAAAACATTCGCCATAAATTGGAATATTTTAAATAAAAAAATAAAACATACGACCCGAAGACAATGAAATCTTTATTATATTATTTCATTATATTTATAGCCTTTATTATACTATTAGATTGTTAATGTTATTGTTACTTTCATCTTAGTTCTTCCTCTTACAATTATGCCTCGAAAAACTCTTCCTTAGGGAGTGAATATGGTGTATGTGGATAATATAAGGGATAGCTTGTTACCATAGAAGTACTAATATTGGAATCGCAGCAGAGAGAAATCAGCTCGAGGTGGTATCCAGATAGCAACTGCGGTGAACTTACCAGAATCTATCAATAATGACCGGTATAGTGGCTTTAGAGTTAACGAGGAATCCCACGCCGATCATGGCCACTAGTTAGACTAAAGCCGCAAACGATTCCTAATCTGCTCGCTAATCAACTCTCGTAGCAATTTGCATTAATAGTAGCGCGTATAAATTGACAAGTAATTCAGTTTCAGACGTGAGTTAACTGCAATTAACTCCCGCTTTCTCTTTCCATACATTTGGCTGTGCATAATGTTGCGGTAATAATTATCCAGCTTTCATTAAAATAGAAGGAAATTATACGTTAGCTGTTGTGCTTTAGTTCCTGCATTAAATCTGATCTCGATTCAAATGTTTTACCTTTTCTCTAATTTCAATAAATATAAAATTGTGTTGCGAATATATTTTAACGTACCAGGAACCCAAGTGACTTTTACCGAATATATGCATACATTTTTTAACCAATTTTTCAAAATTTTTTCATGTAGATTTAAAGTAGGCGCTCTCGATCTCGTAAAATTAAGAAATATAATGATGTAATGCTGATACTCAGTCTGAGTGAGCTTCATTTGCCGAAGTTCATTTTCCCTGCAGTCTCATTTCTAATTTTGGGTAGGACTAATCAGCACACAAACACTATTATAACTAGATTCTGTCATTAGTAAGACACAGTATCCGGCATTCAATCATGGCAGTTTTACTTCCCTGACTGTATGTAATTTGCGTTCGTATAACTGAATATGAATCAGTCTAATCATTCTTTGTGAGTCAGAACTGAAAATCAGCGATGAGACAATACATTCAGCCATAATTGTTACAACGGTTACTCGTTTTTTAAAGGACGGTTTTAGAATCTATTGTTGAATTTATCCTTATTCCTTTGGTATAGCCGTGTATATTTTTTCCTTGATGTTTTTTAAGATACACAGCTATTAATATTTCAAAGTAATATCAATATATTATATTATCAAAGATTCTCTTTCCACTCTAAGATGTATCCGTATATACGTGAATTAAAGGGCGCAGTACAAATTTTCCTTTACCTTTCCCATTCATCTTCTTTCGTTAGAGCACGTTCCACTCCGTAGGGAAGTCGTATTTCTTTATCTCCACTCCCAGATTCGATTCCAGCCCGAACCCCCTTCTTCCGTATACTCTCTCGGTCCCTTCATCATTCTTTATACCCCTTTACCTGCATTTTTATCTCCCCCTCTTCCCAACCCTGGCGAGGAATATACGGGGAAAGGGGAGGTCTTCTCCCGATACAATATATACGCTTTGAATCGCAAAACATCCCTCAGGTAGAATGTCTCCCTCTTCCATCATAACACCGTTTATGCCACCGCTCGTATTTTCATTCCATCCCGCGACACTCGGGCACAATCGAGGGAAATATATAATCAGAAAAGTTTCTCGGGATTAATAAATACGCGACCCTCGCTCATTCCCAAGGCCGCATGCACATTTCTTCTCGTTATTCCTCCGCTTTCTTTCGGAATTCGAAATTATATTATGCCTTCCCCTCCACGGCCGCGTATTTCTCGAGGCGTTCTAGAGGCTTTGAATTTTGACCGCCGCGGAATTTATTCATCATTTATCCCCAGAGGACGAAACAATTGCGCGTCTAGGAAGGGTGTGGGAATAGCGTGAGAATCCCGCGGAATGGTAATTCCCAGCCCTAAAGGATGCTCGAGTTCTGTTGTGATGCTCCAGTACCCCCGCATTGTGCGTTCTGGACGCTCTTCTTTTAGGGAATTAGGGATTGATTGCGATCATTTTTTCTCGCAGTAATTGCGCAATTTTTTGTACGCTAATGAGGGTGAATTCAATTAAATTGCTTCGTAATATTAAGCCGTTCGATCTTAACGAACTACAGCTCTTTTATTCCTAATGAATACGACTCAAAAATTCTCGGTGCTCTAGGCTTAACTTTGAGGAATGTTGTCTTAAATAATGACCAATGATGTTGCTTTGTTTTTTCTCCATCATAGATTTGATATATTTCTTTATTTATTTGACTGTCTTTCTCCAGTAAATATCTTCGTTATGTAAACACCGGGTGGAAATTTTGCACCGTATCCATGAGAAGATTAAACTATTTTTGATTTGGGAATAAAGATGACGGGATGTTCAATTCTTTGCTAAGTGAGTGTATGAGATAATGCTATCATATAGATCTTCAAGGTATTCGATTTTGTTTTGAATGTTTTATAGTAAACTTCTTCTAGTGAGTGAGTGGATTTTAAAGAGTCGAACTTATAATTACTTATAGTCATGAAAATAATGAATGCAAATAACTCTCAATAGTTGAAATATTAGGTAAAATAAATTTAAGGTTAATCTATTCCTCCCTTATATTAAATGAATTTAATATTCAAAGAGTAAAAAGGGAAAAATTGAAATCTTTAAACTGGGGCTTATCTATCATTACTCAACCATGTCAGTGCAGGAGTAATAATGAATGCAAATGGATGGCGGTAAATTTATTTTATGAAATTTTCTATAAACGATCATCAAATGTAATTTTTGTGATAGAATAAACATATATTTTGCGAGTTTATCAAGGGAAAATTATAGGTGTAATTGGATATTCATTATTCAAACGCTGAATTAAATTTCGTTTTCCTATACAAATGTCATTGTGAATTGTAGCGAATTTTGTTCTAATTGTAACAATGGCTTGCTTTTGATTAATTTAACTACGCAGTCATTATCTTGTTTTTCGTAAGCGGAATTGTGTACATGGCCCTGGTTATATTATTAACCAATCGCTGTAATTTAATAGGCAAAGAAGTACTCGTCTATTCAAGAGCTATAATCGAATTATACTAATTACATATCATACATCGTATATGACATTGTAATCCTTTAAATCTTTTTAAGAATACATAAAACTCACTGTTCATTTTATGCATTAATTTAATCAATGAAGTATTAAATCGGCAGATTAAATTATCCTTTTTCATTGTAGTGTATGACATGAGAAAATTGAATTCGATGATTAATATCAACGCATTAATTCCTATTTTAAATTCAGTTTTTCATCGATTGTGAGAGTCAGCTTAGGGCATGTTATTTTGCTCCATTTTTTCATGGATGAGTGCATAAAAAATCATTCGATTCTTCCTTTTCATTATATATGACGTAATTATTGGTCCATTAACGCTTTTCAATGAATAGTGGTTGGTGATGAAAAGGAATTTTTATCCATTCAAGGGACAAAGAATTGGTTGAATGATTTTGAAATTCGCCGACGCATTATTAGACGGATTGGTCTCATTATCTCCTTCATAGAGAACCTCGAGATTGATTGATGTCTTACCTTCTGTTTTGGTTTCAAGGTGCTTCAGTCTAATCTTCATCCAGGTATTTTGGATGGGCTCGTTTGAGAGGTGAAGATTGATCGTGGTAAACCCTGATGAGTGCTTTGATAATAACCTCTCGTTTCGTCTGAAGATTACTTGCCATGGAATCTTGTTTTCCATCATTTTAAATGAGAAAATAAAAACACAGGATATTCGTTTAAAACAGGTTTCATAAATTATGAGACATTTACATTTGCAATTCAATATGTTTCTCTATGTAATTATTCAGTTTACATTGTAGTTTTTTATCTATGATTTCACATTCATATTTTACCTTTAATTTTGTAATTTAAATTGATATGTAATGCTGCTGGGTAGTTTTTTGTGTCTCCTTCTGCCTTATGGGAATATCTCGAGGAAATTAAAATTTTTATGAAGTAGGAGAACAGTAATAATTATACCTGGTGGTATCCAGCATTTTCTGTATGACTGGTTTCAGCATACGAAAAAGTGCCATCTACTGATAACCTGAGGATGGCAGTACGCCAAAAGAATTATCCTATTCTTTTATTATTATCATTCTCTTGCTTCAAAATGTCTTTCTACGAAGTTTGGCCAAATGAAGTCAAATGGGATTATTATTATTATTATGAATATTTGTGAATCGCTTTTGTTTTATAATCTAAGTTGCCTGATCTTTAAAAATTTTTGCCTACATATTTCCTTAGTAATTTTTATACACATGAAATATTCAAGGTTAAAACTGATGTGATCTGTTAGAAAATAATACTTGTCTATTCAAGTCTTAATGTAAATTACTTGCTTCATAGATATCCATCTTGTAGAAGAAGATATCTTTAAATAAGCTAATAGGCGTGTTAGACTGTGTGGATTACAATCAAGATCTATTGATTGAGCAGCATTATTAATAATATTTATTCTATAACAATTATTTTTATCATTTTATATTTACTAAAACATTAATTCAATTTCTACTCCCTTTTAACCTACTGCATTTCTTTTTTTAGGTGAGTGCCTATACCTTCTCAAAATCTCGAGTAGTGATATTTTTCATCATTGAAGTCAAGATAAGGGTCGTGATATTCCTTGGAGTGATTGGTAAGCGTTCCTTTTTATCCTTGATTTGATAAAATTAAGCGACCCATTCGTGTATCTTTAAATATGAACGACTAAATGATACTTTTATATAAGAGAATCAGAAATTTATTATGAGAATTAGAACGTTATTATGATTTTTTTATTCGTATTTTTGCAATACATCGGTGTGTAATTTATTAAAGTGAACCCAAACATTGGGAATTTTCTCAGCGTTGAAAAGCGTGATAAAACCTGATTCTTGGGCTTTCAGGCGTATAACTGAGGATTAAAATGTTCCCCTATTTGGAGAGTGCCTACCTATGTTATTATAGTGAGAGCAATATACTCTATTTTGTGCTAAAATTAGCTTTTGGCTTTGCAAGCTAATTTTCATGGCTAACGTCCATTATCTCAATTAACCTGTAATTACGTTAAATGTTAGCTCTTTAAAACATAACGTGCTATTAAAGCGAGCCAACAGTGAGGTCTTTTTGTGGTGTTAGTGCTATGTATCGATCTTTTGAGAAGTACCTTATGTAATCTCAATTAAATGTTTAGATGAAATCCCATTGATGAACACTTAAGTACATATTTTCCTTTTTATCAACTAATCGTGATTTTATGAAAAATTTACTTTCGTGTTTAAAAATAATCGACTAAACCTACGCTGATAAATAAGTAAAGATAAGTTTAGATCTTTTGCTGGATACTGAGCTCTAATCATTCTTAATCGGATTACTGTGACGTCTAGTTACATGAGCTTCAATACACCCATTTTACGTACATATAACGTACACGTTATATTCTTTAATATACACACAATCAGTGTGTTTAGTTTTAGAGATTTTTAAATTTTTGATATGAGATCAAAAGAAACAGAGATTCTCGTAAATACATATACATATAAATACGTATACATATATTGGTTTGCTTTTTATTTCATGAATTCTACTTTAAAGATGGAATTATCTTAACCTATAGTTTGATTTCTTCGTAATGAAAAATGTCTTATTTTTTGTTTAGTACTTCGCAAATCTTTGTTTTATATTTTCTATCTTGGTGAATCCAGCTAAGAGTTGAATTAAGTTCTCAACTCTAGGAAGTTATGATGGGTGTAAAAATTTAAAACCTATATAGAATAGTCCAATGCTTTCGTACGACTACCAGTGGCATAGTGTTAGTCATATACTCCAGCTTAACAACCTTCAAAAGTAATCATTCTTTTCAATTAAAGCGAACAAAGGATCGTTAGTGATACCTTTCAACAGGATCGGCCCTATCGTATTGGTTCCTAACAAGACCTTAATCCCTCTTTCTAAGGATGCGTGTTAAATAAAAGTTCATGTTAGATGAACCTCAGTATCCATGCCTCTAATACAAAAGCTCCAGTAACCCAAATCCGACTCCCCATCCTCAATAACTCGCCTCTTTCCCTCGACAAATGGTATCTCATTTCTTTCGGTGGTCATTTCCGCGGTGGAAGAAATGAAGGAGATGAAGGGGGCATTGTTGGAAGTCCCCCTTGACAACGAAGAGAAGCAATCTGATCGACACCTCCCCAGTTCCGTGCCCAATTAAGGTCAGGGCGCCCGGAAGGATGGCTGGGAAGTGGCGAGGCATTAGCGATGGGAAAGGGGAAGGTGCGAAGGCTTGTGTGGGGTGGAGAGGAAAGGGTGGGCGCGATAAAAGAGTAGAGAAGAATGCATTCGGGAGGCGATTCGAAGGAGGAACGCATTGCGTCGAAATGGGGGCAGATTTCAGATCAGTTTTCTCCGCCGAAATTTCATAATCAGGAAGGGGAGTAATGAGATTGAGGGGTGTTCGGTGTGTAAAATTTTCATCAGGAATGAGTAAACTATCTAATCAGAAAAAAGCCACTGGGTTCAATTTTGTGTGTGAGTTAAGTTGGTGTATACTTTTCGGGAGGTGTTTTTGACACGATCAGCTGTTTAGAGGAGTTAAGTAGGGATAAACACGCACATGTAAGTGGAAAACTTTTGTAAATAATATGTATTCAAAATTCTTATTGTGATGTATTGCGTGAATTACTTTAACACTTAAATTTGGAGTTAAAGATTGAATAGGTAATAATAATTCGGAACAAGGTTATCATAAAAGGATTAATATTATTATCCTTATGGTTCTACAACTAACAACATTACGGGAAGCTGTAGTTGGTGCTGTTCTCAGGTTTATATAACGGGTAGATAGAGCATTTTCATGCTTGGTAACGTTGAAGAAAAACAGATGAGGGAGAAAAGCTTCAAGAGATGTTGAAAATTAAGGAACACAGTTCATCACAAAAACCTACTTTTACTTGAAGAGTTTTTAATCAAACTTTTGGGAAGAGTAAAAATTTGGTGAAGAATAGACGAGCAAGCGATGTTAAGTGGTTTTAATCAGGCCTCAAACGTTAAGCGGAGCAACTTTTATGGATTTTTTAAGACGAAACTTGTTTCCCTGAGCTGGAGAATATGCTAAGCATGAAGGTATACTATGTCAGTAACTGCACTGAAAAAACCAGGTAGCGTTATGAAAATTTTCTCAAGGCGAGTTGAGAATTCATAAAAAAGGGTAGAATAAAAGTTAGGCAGCGTGAGACTTACATTGCTTACATGATCTAAATTAAGAGCGTAAGTTTATAAATGGCTAAATTTTAGACGCGTTAGCCCAGATATTTCGTTAGATAAAGGTATACTTGCGGATATTTAAAATATTATCAAGGAAGTATATCCGATCAGTATCTTTATAGCTTCGTATTTACCCTTCTACTGATAGTCATCTTTTTTATACTTTTTATACGAGCATTCAAAAACCTGAGTTCATAATTGGTATATAAATAAGTAAAGGAGACATCAAAATGACTTAAGTTTGAGAGAGAATTTTTCAAAATTCATATTTTACTTAATGCGATTGTTTTTTACGAACAGCAA
Source organism: Pantala flavescens (assembly GCA_020796165.1). NCBI lineage: Eukaryota > Metazoa > Arthropoda > Insecta > Odonata > Libellulidae > Pantala > Pantala flavescens. Next base: position 42,932,929 of record CM036882.1, read on the forward strand.
TTTTTTATATCCTTTCCCGTGTTATATTGTTTACTATATAATTAAGAGAGTGAAAAAAAACATGGTATTCTGGATGAATAGAAATTTGATAATAAGCTGCATAAATGTGTCCGTGGGATAAAATAACTGAAATAAGGCCTTATTAGAGTTAATTGCAAACAGCTCTGCTATCTGGTATTGAGGGCAGTGTTTTTATTTTGTACTGTATTACCATGGAAATAAACGCTATTTAGACTCACGTGGTGAAACTCTATAGAAAATGAATATCAATCTTGTTTGTGTCCATGCTCGAATTTTATAGCATACCGATTGCGATGCTAGTGCATAATCATGAGAAGGTGATGCGATAGAATCTAATGCTATCAGTAGATTTCTGATTTCAAAAGTATTTGTTGAAAAAAATAGTTTCTTTCTTTTATAATCACAGTGTATAACGGAACGCGATTTTTATCGACTATAAGTAAATATTTTATCAAATTACAAGACAAAAATTGAGGAAACTGACAGTATTGCTCGACTTGGTCTATAAAATTCGATTTGTCTGACGATTAGAATCGAGTTCTTTTTTATTCTCCCCTTTGCGTGATCGTTGAAAGATTTTGGTTTTATTATCCATAAAATTTTAACGACTTTTTTTAATGGAGGCAGATTTGATAAAACGGAGGAAATATATTACTCTTACACATTTTAGTGCTTTATATTTTCATTTTACAGCAGTAACAGGTGTTGCATCAAATATAATCTAAATTACTTTATTCCACCAGTAATTATTTATTAAATTTATTTTTTCATACTAAAAAATTCAATTTATTTATCAGATAAAGTAATTATATTATTTATATATCAAAATTAATTCTGTAAATATGGCTGATATTTTAGTTACTTAATTTGGTTGTAAATTGGAAATAATTCTAGTAATCAAATCTATTTAAAGAATAACCATTATCCAATTTATTTCACTCACTTCAACATTAGAGATAAATCTTCGAAAACTTATATTTAAGGAATTATAGTATGAATGGATAAGCACCAATACAAATTTACCGTTGGAAATACTTAATCATTAATATAACGTATGAAACCGAATTCAATATTCCATTCATTATTATATCGTAAATATTATTTCTACGTAAATATTCTATGATTGCGGTCTTCCGTACGAATAAATTTGATATGCCTTCAGGAATAATTCTCTAAAATGTGAAGGTTAATAGATTCCGCATGATAACGACCGATCAAAATAAAATAATTTATTCAAAATGTACATATTAGTTATTGAAATGTAATGCTATTTAAATGTCATACGTCAAAAAATCTAGAGAATCCTGTAAATGTGCAAATAGTTGAATTATTTATTGCAAAAACCGATAAATTGAATGAGGAAACCAGACGATGTAATAAATACATATCAATCGAATAAATAGAATTATTTCTGAGCTAGTGATATTCAAGTGAATATGGCAAGTGATGTAAAATGGGATGTAGTACGATCTGCTGTATAAAATTAAATTTTAGTATCGCCCTAATATTGCTATATTGAATCCTAAAATACATACGCTAGGCCCAGCGCGTTAATACATTCATTTCATGAACCTTACCTTTAACCCAATTTAAATATACTTTAAAAAAGTTTTATTTTCAACTTGATTCGGAATTATTTTCTATAAGACTATTCGCGAAATTCAGCTCGCATTAAAGTGACGATTTAATGCAAATTTTAAGCGTGATCCAGAATGGTAATTCAGGGTCAGGGTTAATTTGCTGACTTCATCTCATATTTATGACTCCGTCCGCGTGGAGCGGTAGAATTCGAAATCCGACCGAATTCGCGCACGGGAAAATTATTCTGACCCCGGACACGTATCCTTCAAACGGGATCGCTAGGAAACGGGAAATTTATCGAATTTAAATGGGAAGTCGGTCGTATCCGTAACGATACCCATTCGAGAAGATTCCCTGGGTAAACACGCGTATAATCGGCGAGAAAATATGCCCATGAAGGAAGGAAGAAACCCATTTTCGGCCTTTTTCTATTTTCAACACTCCGCATCGTCATGGCGACTAAGGGCGAATGAAGCCATTACCACGGCTTAGAGCGAGTTAACTCGTTTTCCCTACTTATTCCGCTCGTGAATATGTAAAAACGAGGAGTACTTCGATGGGACGATTCGATCCTCGTGCCACCTTAAACTGGGTCATAGGAGGTTTTCTCATATCGGTTCGAACTTTCTTTTTGGTCCACAGATGTGCGAGGAAAGGATCGATCATCGAAACTGACCTGTGGGAAAATTGTGGGAAGCCTACGTCACACGTGCTTTATTAGTTCAGAACTTCAGAATCGTATATCCTAAAGGAGACTGAAGGTTCCTATTAATTCGATTCCGATATTTTTTATACGAGGACTCCGATATCGCGAAAAAGTTCTATACATAACTAGGATTCGAATCCAGATCTCTTTATTGATTTTGGTTAATTCCTATATCCATTTAACTATCTTCTAAGTTAGGTAGAGACAAAAGAAATTTCCACGCAGTATATTGCGATAAAACATAGAATAGGAAGGATCTATGGAATACATGTTTATTTTTACTGCTGCAACTCTTCGAATGTTATCCTAGATATATCTCCATGGTTAAAGGGACGTATTTCATCAAGATATGTACGAAATAATTTTGATGATTTCTTTTAGATGTTTTTGTGTGTGAATTTGAGGAAATTAAGCTTTTATTTCAAGGAATTGTTTTGAGAAAAAGAAGATAACTCGGTACACTTTAATTAATGGAAAAAATTAGATAATAGTAGGGCGTAATCTAATTAATTGTGCATCTTATAAACAACGAAAGGTTACTAATATCTCAACAGATACCCTTAAATTATACTTAAACTCAATATTGAGGTGATAGATATGATTTTTGTATCATAACGTTATTTATATTTGTAAATATACGTTATATCTTAGGACTTCATTCATCATTGATTGACGCTTATTTTACAATTCCGTGCACACCATTTGAAATCATATTTCTGTATAATTAGACTCTTCCTTGAGCACCGCCAATTCGCCATCATTTCATCATCATTTCCCTTTCTTTTCACACTCAAAGAATCGCTCGAACGGACAAGAGCTTTAAATTAACTTCTCTCGTGCGCCTCATCGCATCGTTAAATCGAGTTTCGGGATGTGTATCGCGACTGGCGAATAAAGTTCGCATCGCATCAAAGGTTCTCACATCGCATCACTCCGTCAATAGAAGCGGCCGTATGTATGCTTGACCTCATCCTTCTCTCACTCACTCTCTTTCCATCTTTTTTTTTGGGTGCGAAATGATCGTATCCCAGACTCCCAACATGTAGGCAATCTTCGGCGAGAGTTTCAATATCGGAACAAACGAAAGTACGCGTGGGATGGGTATCTCATTATCGGAGTCGGACTTTTTGGAGGTTTTTCGGAGGATCTCGCGAATGGATGCACGAGAGCGGTGCGAACCAAGGGAACCAATTCCGTGACGCGCATTCATTCACAACCTCTCTTTTCATTTCCATACGAATATATTTCCATTTCGAATTCACCGTGTGTGCCGCCGTCTCATAGATAACCCATTCGTTCTCACGGTGTTGATCCAGTGCGGAGTGTTCTTTTTTTTCCTTCTCGAAGCGGATTATTGCAGCGCTATTTGAGAACGCTCGAGTTTTTTGGAGTTTTTTTTGTTTTTTTTTACGTAGTTTCGTCGATGGGATTAGTGGATGGTGTATCGAGATGGTGCTGTGGAACTGGTCTAGTCTAAGGGTCGTTTAGGCGGAATGAAAATGCAGCGAGGCAATTGGTGAATTTGAAAGTTTTTTTTAACGCTTCTAATGCCTTTTGTCGTTACGAGTACGGACGAATTCCGAAAACAGAGCGAGTTGCCGATTAGTGATTATGTGCATTTTAATGTTCGGCCTATCGTTAGTGGAGGTTTAAGGATACTGGAACGTATCTATAGTATTAGGTGGTCTATAGATGCTATGAGTATTTAAATGAAAGGACATTTTAGTTCGTTTCGTTCGTTCGTTTTATGGGTGGCTGAAGGTAATCTACTATTTATTTCATTATTAAATATGTGCCTTATGGTTTGGGAATATTGCTCACACCGTTCCAACTACAGGTCAAAGAAGTTTGAATTTACATCCTTTGCTTATATATAATGATTCGAGAGATATCGTATTCAACGTTTTTGAGAGGTTAATAAAACTAAGAGTGTAACTAGAGTGGAAACGAAAATCTCATCCTACCACTCAATTTTAGGTGAAGTGTTGAAGCTTTAGTCGAACAAGACGATAATGATAGAGTGGAACTTCGTCCGGTGTTGTTTTTATTATGTTCTACGATTTGATTTGGCCATTGAGTATATGGAAATAATCATTCTTTCGATTGGAGGAAAATAACTGAAGAATGCGAAAGTAAAAAAGTGTATAAGGATAGCCTTAAAGAGAATTAATAAAAATTTGAAACGCTGAAATTAATCCTAGCAATACGAGAAACGAGAAAACTATAACTATTTTGTTTCGCGAATCCTGATAAATTTCCTTTGATTTTAATTCATATTAGATATGCCGAAATAATCCTTTTTCGGTAAAAATTTTTCTCTGGTTTTAACGAGGAAAAATGAACGTAAGCCTCTTTTTGTTACCTTAAATTAGGAAAATCATCTGCTGTATATTTGCTAAAACTTAATAACCCATTAAAAAAAGACTTGGTTCAAAATAGCCTTCAGCGATTAGACAATAGATTAATTATGTAATATTATTTTGTGGACACGTGTTCTTCCGCGATGTTTTTTTTCATTTTTGAATTGAAGTAATTTAGTACTTTCCATTGGTTAATTAATGAAGTGATCGACATGGAAACTAATTAAGTATCCCATGCTATTCATTTGTGGTTAATGATAAAAATTCTGCTAATGAACCATTTTTTAAAATTTAGCTTCATTTCCTCCTATGTGATTTAAATATTTTCGTCTTATGTTTCTTTAAATGAGTTCTAACAAACTTAACAATTAAAAATTTGGAGAGCAGATATTTCTGCTTTTATAAAAATATTCGAATTATATTCTATCATCTATGAAATAGGTAGATTTTTCGTCCCTCATACGAAAATTTTCCGATCCAATTAAGATAGTTTAGATTTATACCCTAAATAACTATGATTTTATACATCGTGTGGTGAATATCTTATACCCTTGGAAATGAGCTTCGCGCTTCCGGCAGCCGGGATTTATGTAACACGCAAAGAAATAACCTAGACATATGTTACTCAAAAATATCACTTTCGTACCAATATCTCACATTAAATGATGTAAAAATATTTTAAATCGTGGTTTAGGTTAAATTATTGTATTTTTATATTCAAAGTTAGTATTTAGAAAACAATTTGCACATCAATTGCGGTAAAATTGCTGTTTTTGTTACATTATTTAAACAAACAATCGATCAGGATTGTTACATTTTTATTTTACGAATATTTACTATTTACTTTAATCTACATATCATCAAAGAATATCTCGAAAGTAAGTTACATATAAAGTTACATTACACAAAATTTTATATAAAGGCTCTGAGTGGCACACTGAATATACTTAAAATATATGAAATATGGTTAGTTGTTGGAGTTCGAATAAAACCAAATCTATTACGGAAAGGCAGTTTTGGATCCTATTTTGTGCTATTTAATATCACGCAAATTTCTGCATATTACAGTAATGTATAATATTCTCTCCTGTTTTGAATGCGGACCAAATTAGAGCATGAATAGGAACTAATTTTAAGTACGAATGTTATACTTAGGTACAGTTGCATTCTCTAGATGGAAAACGAGATTTAATTGCTGCAATATCGTTTGAATCTCGTCACGCTACGTTTGTACTGCGCCTCAGAAACTTGTCAACGGAGACCCTTTAAAAACATTTCTGGTATCTCTAAGCTTTCAGAGCTTACATGCTCTCGTGTTTATATTCCAGAGGGCGTTCTTATTTGTATGTGCGTGTTTGAATGGACGAAGGAGAGAACAGTTTCACGTTGGTGGCTGGAAAAACGTTGCTCTCATATTCTCATAGGACTTGAAAGAAAAGATGCAATCTAGAATTTACAAAAAGTTTAGCACAATCAGACAAACCACATTCTTCAATCTACTGCTGTTTTGTTCTATTTTCATTCCTATCTATTGGAAGATCGGTTTTCTTGTAAATCTTATTATTTTTGTAAGTTTTCGTATCAGTATTACGTTGTTTTTGCTATCATTTCTTATTATATTAATATGTTGTTATTTTCATTGACATGGGCACTTATATAACACTTTGTAAGGATAATACGTCTTCGTTCAATATGTGATTTGAAAAACGAAACAATCAAAGCTGTAATCAATCATAACTTTACATTTAAATACTTTTATAACCGTTTGGAATAGTAGATATAAATTTCATGATCGATAATTTTTTCACAAACTATTCCATTCGACTGAATTTTGTCAGTATGTAGATCGTAGTTCAAGTATAGTTTTTCTTATTCCTCTAATAAGAAGACAATCCATTCATTTATTCTCTGAAATAAATAAAGAAGCTCCTTTCCAATAAGCATCGAATAAGTTATTCGTGCTTTTTCTTGCACTTGAAACCTCTTTTTTTCCTGCTATAACTTGAAATGTGAGCATTTTAATCGGTTTCAACATCTTATTTGTATAAATCGTGCTGGAGACTTTAATTACCTTAGAAACCATTTAAAGCAACCCCATGAATACATTTTTCGATATAATCCTTTTTCATTAAGCATTCGATTATTAATCGGGGACCAGATTTTGGTAATACGAATCCCTAATTGGATTGGGCCAAACCCAAAAAATTAAATATTCGATTCCCCGAATTAATTGCCATATTTTGGGAAGAATTTGAGGAAGGTCATTTATTATCCATATTTATCTCCTGTTTTCCGGTTAATGGGAACGCTCGTAAATATTTTGAAATTTTCTTCCATTCAGAATTCCTTCTATTGCTGATGACGTGGTAACCACATTATTGCTTGTAAATAGGCACAGAAATTAACGGACATAATTATCAAAATGACGCTGAAAATAAATGCTTTCGTTGAGAAATAATTTAAAAAAATTTAAATAGAAAAGAAGTTGAGATAATGAAAGTTGCAACTTTAATAAGATTTAATAAGATTGAAAATTTAATAAGAACTTTATTTCCTTTCTCGAACGAATAAAGCATTTTTTCGGTATTAATCATCAAATTTAAAGTATAAATATATTATGGAAGGTAGTGGTATAGAGGGACTGGTTTTGTGGTGGAATATAAGGAATAATTATGATGAAAATCAACAACGAAAACAGTAAAATCATCAATAGTAAACATAAAAATTAGTAATGTGATCAATATGAGCTAAAAATTCCAATCCCCAAAATAATCTAAAGGATAAAAATTTATTTATTCGGAATGCGTAATTTTTAGAAATAAGAAACTTCTTTTCTTTGGAAGAATGGGAACTTTTATATTCGATAATTATATTGTTACGTTTTATAAGTTTTATTAAATCAATCGATGTGGTAGAATAAATAAAAGATATATACTTAAGCTAAAATTTTATGACGAGTAGTGGCTAATCCTTCATAGTAGATGAATGCATTTAACTTCGTCTGTTTATGTAGCCTGTCTCTCACCATTGTCAAAAGCTCTTTACCCCGTAAACTTAGGCAACCAAAACAACACTTAATGCTAAACAGTTGCATAAGATCCCAGGCGTTGCATATTATTTCAGGGGACCCTTCTTCGTCCATTAATCACCCCTACGGCTTTGATGGCTTTGGAATAGAACTTCCTCTCAAGTCTTAAGCGTCCTTTAATGCCTGAATGTATAAAAGAGATTTTTATCAAAATTTCCTGTAATATCACATGCATTTAGTCGCAGAATTTTAAATGCGCATTTGAGTCTCTTTTCGTACTCTAATTTCAGTGATTTTACATTACATTTGCATTCGTCATCATTAACCTTTTCATTCAAAACAGCAAAAGCGTTGCTAGGTCACCATAAAACACCGCGCTTTGATTTCCGTACTCGACACATTCACCTCTCTAAACCCCGCGTCAAATTTCCCTCTGTCACTCCTCAGACAACGGCCGATACGTTTTCCCGCTCCTTTTGCATACCGGAAAATCGAAGTTCCGCTGTTTGCCAAATGCCGAGAGACCATTCGAGGCAAATCCTTACGGACAAACGGGAGGCACCTGCTAACGGCAGCGTACCCCTCTGTCAGCAACGGGATAGTTTCTTTCGCCTGTCCAAACAAACTCGCCCTTTCGCAGACAGATTGAATTCCGCTCTACGATCTCCCGTCCCCTTTCCCTCGGAAACCCGCGGGCAACGGAACCCTCGTCTTGTTTTCGTTATTGTTTTCTTCCGGTCGCTAAGACCCGCTCCCTCGGTTTCCTCTCTCCACTGGGGATCGCTTGCCACGTGGAGTGGGAGGAGTCGTCAAGAAATACTTGCGAGGACGAAAAGTGGGACGTTTCTTATTTTTTTTTCGAGATGGTTGAAGATGATGGCTGCATAAGATTGGGGTTGTGGATAGCGGAGGGTTCCGATGGCATATTTCTCCCAAGAGAGCGGGTCGTAAAACGGCTGCATGAGAATGAAGGGAGGTGGTTGCGTTGCTGTGTATTCCCCTCTACTGCTTTCATTGGTAATGGTGCGAGGAGTTATTTTTTGCGTGGTCACCGATGCATTACGGGGTACATTAATGTGATCCGATGTGATATTGGGTATGGACGAATTGTGCGGCGAATCCTTAGCTGTGGGAACGTTCATTTCGATCGGTAGATAGTGATTGATCCCACTTCACGAGGGATTGGATTTTCTCTGTTTTTTTTTCTTTCTTAAGGGCGTTGAACCGTACCGAGAAGGTATGAATCGATTTTTTTTCGGCCGATATAAAAAGTGGACCGGAACTGGAACAATCAAATCTCGAATGTGGAGCAGAAATGTAATGATTTTTTTTTCCAATCCCATTTCGATCATGGGTCCGTACGATTTCATCTGAAATGAATGAAGTTTTGTCTTACTTACTTCTATGGTTGATGTCGATCATAATGTGATATTGATAATGCTCCAAAGTAAAGATTATCTGATAAAATCTTTGACGTTATAATTGTTATATAATAAAAATTAAAGTTGAGAACATATTATGCAGAGATTTTAATGGTTGTATAGAAAAGGTAGTTTTACGAATAAATGAGAGTGCAGTCAGTTTAAGCAATAATTTTTTTCAATTTAAATAACGTGAAAAGAAATGTGTATTTTGTGAGAACGTATATATTTTAATGTACATTACAAACTTTGAATTTTAACCAAAACGTTTTCAAAGGATTTTATATCTCGCAAAAAAGGACTTTTAGCATTAATATTGGAATATTTTTCCTAATCAAAATATAAGGAGCTAGGAAAAAAATGATTTTCATATCTGTCCGCTTCTGCCAGATTGTACAGAAATGATTTTCAGATTTTCGATGTTGACTGATATAGTTTCTTTCCCGTTTGCACATGCATTAATTTAAGCTTTTCAACGTATTATATACTTAATTCATTTACTCTCACTTATAATAAAAAATCAACAATAAGGGCATCTTTGAACGGACCTAATTTTATTCTCATCGTATCGTAATTTAATTTACATTGTTTATAATCTTCCATCGTAAGATGATTAAATGTTTAGAATAATCGGGTATAAAATTTCAATTTCTAATTTTTTTAATGTTTACTATTCATATTATTTTCATTAAAATACAATACTGTCGCAAAACTATAGCCTGAAAAATCCTTCAGTCTCAATGAAATGAACGATTATCCAACCTAATTCTAATGAGCAATAATTACTATTTGCTTAAGATGGAAAGGGATTAAACTAACGCTTTGGTTACGTAATGGAAACAATTAATTTCACCAAGTACATAATGAGTGTACACGACTTCATATTTTCTTTGTTAAAGTCAAGTCCTTACAAAAAATAAAATTAAGTCCCTCTTCGTGAACTTCGTTAAAATCTTTCAAAATAAATGATTTAGCGAGAGCTTTCAAAACTAAAAGAGTACCGAGAAACTTTCAACCGCTCGCCCATTTAATCCTCTTGTTTCCGTCGAAGCGTGGCTTTCGTTCGACCTTGAAGGGCTTATGAATCATACCTTTTTCTTTGTATAAAAATTCGAACAACTAGCAAGAAGAACTGTAGAAAAATTGATACTTTTTTAACGCTCGTAAGAAAATTGGGAGACATTTTAAAACAATTTCCTACTCTTTACCTTTCTCGTTGAATAATTTAGCGCAGAGTGTCTTTCTCGTAAAGGCGGAGAAGGACTTACTGACACCACGGAAAGAAACGACCTTTTAGCAAGTCGATTTTCTTCCCTATTTTTTAGCTCTTCATAGGATTAATGGGCTACGCCCAGGCGCTTGGTAGCGTTTACTGTAATAAGTTCAAAGGGAACGTGAATCGGTTTCTTTCTTCCACGGACATGATTTAAAGCCTTCATTTGCTTAAATCATTTGGGTATGGATGGAACGAAAGGTTCTTACACCGCTGCCATTATTCCCACTGACTGACCTTTGGTGGTTGGTTTTTTAGTTCCGTTGTTTTTGAGAGAATGGTTATAATTCCTTATTGTATATGATTTGATAATTGAATTCTTTTAGAGAAGGGAAATTTTTTCCTCTGGCATAAACTTTAACTTGGACCAGCAAAAAAGTTCAATGAATCTTTAAAAGTTCTTTCTTGTAATACATTTTTTTTTAGTTTTCAAGTTGAAATTAATTCTATGAATAAAATACTTTATCATAGATTTATAATAAAGTCATATAACTATATTCATGATGTACGCAAGGTTTATTTGCATAATATAATTGTAGGATTATATTTTACATTTATCTAAAGTATTAAATTTTCCATTTACCTCAGATAATGGTAAGAAAATGTAAGATTTTTAAGATTTGGGTTCTTTTCTTCTCCTAAATTCTTAGTTTGATGAGACCATACTCCGTACAATTAGAGAGGATAACATGATCTAGCTTTTCAGATCTATTTCAATTTTTACGTGACGTCTGTGAGCGAAAAAAGTTTGGTAGGATATTGTATTAAGATTAGTCCATTCTAGAATGGTTTTTTGACGTTTGCTAAAGATGGAAATCTCATATGAATTTAATTCTTTAAATTTGAGCTTCGTTGGGGCTCTAAAAAGTTCTTTCGATGAATTATTCACTTCTAATCAACATTTCCAACTTTTTCAATTTCACTGAGTCCCAGTTTGGTCGGCAAATAGTTTGAGAATTTAGGTGATTGATTCAGAATGTGTCCTCAATGGTTTCATCTTTCGTTTCCTATTAAATTCTCAGTGTACTTTTTATCTATTCGATTTCCCTCCCAAATAAGGAAGTGAATAACGTAATTTTCCACCCAACTTAAGTCGTACTATTTCCATACAAATAGGCTTGAATATAGGCGTCATAACAATCATTCAGTATTAAATCTAGTATTGCAGGATTATTTTAACAAGAAATAAAGTAATTCATTATTATAAAAGGAATATTCAATAAATAAGAATTAAATTACGAAATATTCAATAAGAAATCCTAAGCATAATAATTCAATTTACTATGAGAATTCTGTTACACTAAGTTCGAGTAGATGACCAATGAGTAATAAGTATTAAATTACGTATTTAAACATTGTTCTAAGTCAGAAAGACGAAAATTTTAATTACGAATAGCATTTATATGTATTTATATTTTACAACGTTAGAGAATATTTTTTAAAATATATATTTAAATTCACTACGCTTGATAATTCGGCTGATAAAGTTCGAGTGAAGTTGGATAATAGAACATTCATATATGAATATATGGTTATATTTGAAAAAATCAACAAAATAATGTATAAACAAAGTATAAATTATAATATGAATATAAGATTCGAGCAAAAAAAGTATTTTTATGAAATATGAAATTTACTATTGAAGAAGGAATAATTTCATGGTGAGCATTACAGTATAGGTTTTCAAATTTACTTCTATAAGTGGGTTCTAGATATGATACTGCAAAAATTTTATTTATAAAAACGTGACTTTAAATCTCCATTATAACGCCTGAAGGATTTAAAGGAGAAATCTTTTTGGGTCGCCTCCAAGTGTCATCCACATTTCCCCGAAGTTGAATGGCTTAATTGGATTAAATGGAGAAGGAAAATATCAACAACAGGAGTCCAAATCAGAGTTTCAAATGACGTCATTTTCTCGCATTCATCAGATGGTTGGTGAAAAGTGGTTAGCCTCATGAGAGAGAGCCCAGTATTGATTTCTTACGTTCATTTTTTTGCGTGATTGCGTGCCTTTTTTCATTTGTTCGTATTTCCTTCTCACGCATGTCGGCGAGGATGGAATAAAGGCAACTCAACCTCCTATGCCGTAACACGAATATGCGGCTTCCTTTTCAAACCTTGGGAAATTTGTTGCCAATCATACTCCCCGGAGTAGGAGTGCTTTTAAGCATTCCCAATACTTTACGAGTAGATTTGAAACGGTAGAGAACTCGTACCTAAAGAGAGTTAGGTTTTTGATATTACTGTTTGAAATAGATACTGCTTTGAAAATGAGAAAATCATAATAAACCTTTAATTTTGTCTTTGTTTATGTAATAAAATTCGTGAACATAAAATATTTGTGCAAATAAAGGAACAAATTCAATTTAATTATTAAAATTTCAATTATATAAAGTAAAATTTATAAAAAAGTACCAAAGAATAATCTAAAAAACTTTACGTTACACTATCGTTAAATAATTCTGTTGTTAAATTGCAGAAATATATCCAGTGTTTGCATCTTATACAAACATATTCTTCAGTAGTCGGAATTCATGTGAAACGCTGTTTTTATACTCTTGATATTTTAACATTATGCTTGGCAACTCGGACGTTATTTTATGCCAATTTGGAATCCAAAATTCCGTAATAAAAATCCCAAACCCAGAAAACGTAATATTCCTGATTTCTATTTCATTTGGAACTTTTACAAATGTTAGATTTCACAAGTTTTATTATAATTTGACGAATTAATGGAAGGCATAGAAGTCTCGGTGTCAAAGATGAGTTTGAAATACTTTGGAATCTAAAGCCTTCTCATTTCGAACGAATAATAGTATGGTAAATTCCTATTAATTCCTTCCTTTTCTGGAATTCAAATGATGCACCATTCGCCTATAAAGTCGTCACAAAGTTCCCTTTTCATTCCTCAGAGAGATCCTTTCCCACTCTTCTGATGAAATGCTCCTCAGAAACTATCTCTAGATTCAATTTCATAGAGAGAGATGAATAGCTCACTTTCGGATCCGTTGTGATCCAGCTTCGTTTGAAATTCGTTTCGTAAAAATGTTCGGTCTGAGAAAGAGAAATTGCAAATTTTGGTCACTGAACTTTAACCCCTTAAAAAGAGCAAGAGAATTGTGCGTGAAAATATTTTTGAAACAAAAGTGTTATGAATTGACGCGTTTGTCATAAGATTTAAGAGTCACTTAAAAACAATTAAGATTTATATTCATTAACTTAAGAGGGAAAATAATGACGTAGAAAATAGTTCTTTACTTTGCGAAAAGGTGTAAGACAGCCATAGGATATTATAAACATGGAATATAATCTTTTTTACCAAATATGACCCACAGGTAGTTCCTTAATTTATATACGAAATTCTGTATGAAACCCTCCGTTTCGTCAACCCGATGAAATCGTAAATTTATCGTTAAAATACATAGCAGTGATAAAATAGGAATTTAATCTTGCATCGTAATGCCGTATGCAGTAATTCAAGGCTCCATACGTATGCGGGATGATAAACCATTCATTGCATTCCGGTAAAATTGAGATGGAAGTGAAAAAGTGGAAATATGACCTCGTGGGAAGAGTTTTAAGTGTTCTCCAACAGTAACCTAGAAAATTACTCCTCGTGCCAAAATGTGAGAGAAATGCTATCCCAAGGTCATCTGTTTGCACGAATTCGCGGTTAGGGCATGAAATGGTTAGGGAATTCAACTGAATGGCTCCTTTTTGTCGAGACTATTTGCAGCTGAGCGTCGGTATAAATGACCTAGTTGGATTTATGAAATTAAACCATGTTGTGAGTTTGAGTGCAATTTGAACTTTTAAGAGAGGAAAAATAGCTTTTACCTTTCTCAAGGGAAAATGGTCGAAACTTTGGCCATCCATATACACGAATTATTCGGCTCACTCTCCTTTTAAACGCATTCTGAAAGTTCTATGGTAAGCGAAGTTTCGGTGCTGGAAAATCCGCTTCCATGGCATTTAGACCTAGTTATTAGATGCATTCGGAAGGAGTAATTCGGCTGCGAAATCTGTTTCCATTGATACCTTTCTGTAGAATTGCCTTTGATCTCCCCGAGTTTCATCCCGTCCAAAGTGTGTGAAATTGTTTTCCTTGTGAAAATTCGTATTCATTCATAAAAATCATTTAGTTATAGTTTTTTGTGTTATATATATTAAACAAGCTAATTTCTACGTAAAATGTAAGCTAAAGGTTATAAATAGATGGAAATACATTTCATTGTTTTCCATTTATTAGAATTCTGACTGTTTTTCTTTTTTATTTAAAAGTTCAGAAACGTAGTCCTGAATAAAAAATCTATTGTATCCCTACGAGGCAAATAAAAAGTCGAAAAGAGTTATTTTTAACATAAACATACGTTTGTCTCCTATAATTCTACTCTAGGTTGAGTTATTAATTTTTCTACGTATTTCCAAAGCTGCCATATACTTTCATCGTAAGATTCTTTGGCCTCAGGCTCATAAAAAACAATCCGTTGCTTTTCTGTTGCTGTTTGCATGCATACTATTTGGTTGTCCTCTATTTCATTCTTAATGTATGAATTTTTAATTTAAGTGAACATTTTTATCGTTGGTTATTAATGAAACGCGATTTTGAATTTAGATAAAATTATTCTTTACCGAAATAATTAATTTTTTTTCGAAAGAATGAGTGAGAGCTTTGGTAAGAGGAATTTATGTGAGAATAGGAAAGTTAGATAGTAAAAAGAAACCAAACGTTATGGTGACGTATGCTAGATAATACAGAATGTCGTTATTGCCTAAAATAAATGTAGAAATAGGAGTTATTATTCTGAGGGTTATTTTAAAATATTTTTGATAATTTAGATTTTATTTTCTCAGAACTCGTATAAGAGCATTTTAAATGGAGATCACAAGAAATGTTTTTAAGTATTCCTTCATATAAATTTTACTCTCCCATTGTTTAATATATCATCTCAAACGGAATCACTATAAATTACATCGGACGCACACTTAATGTTTTGTAATGTATACTTAATGACGTAATTTTAGTTCTTATTCTCTATGGTGTCACACTTTGATACTTGTATTTTCATATTTTCCATTTAAACTTAGTCACTTTGGTCACTTTGAATTTTCCATGCTAATGTAAATGATTTTTTAAGTTAACTCTCTGTACACGTAAAATGACATAAAAGAAAACAGTTTTCATGTTTTTATGTGCCACACAAAGCTGTACGAAGTGATAATTACTTAATAACAATCACAAAGGCTAAGTTGTGCACAGTTCCATTTTGACATTTTATTTTCCACGATTACTTTAACCACTCTTTACTAAAAGCCATCTATTCGTCTCAGGTAATCCCGTACAAACTTTAGTTTTCTGCCCTCGTGGGAAATTTACTCCACCTTGAGAATACTTTAGTATTCAGGTTCTACTTAATGCAAAGTTAATTAGTTTTATGGTCTCTATCAGAAGAGAAACTTCCCGCGCAGTTTAAGTAGATTTTTCATCCTTTTCCACTTTGTCATTTTATATGAAGCTTATAGTTGATCGTTACGTTATTTCATAGAATATTCCTACGCAGCATTCTTCTCTATTTTCCCATTCATCATCTTCACCGCGATTTGTTTACTCATGGCAGTTTAATCGAATCTTCCCTTTGCTATTATTCTCTCTCGTCACGTACTCATGAATGAAAGTGCCCGATAATTTTTACGTGCCCTTTACGTAATATGCGGAGAAATTCTTTTTTCCGAAAGATATTCCCTCTTGCATCACCAAACGACCGAATTTTTTTACGGCAAATAATAAAAAAAATACGAATGAAAATTCAGCAGCACTCGCCCCGAAATGAAAGCTTTTTCTCCCGCTGTTATTTTCGTATTATTAGTAATCAAGAGAGCGCTCTTATTAAATATTTCACGGCAGACGGTCTACTTTGAAAGTTAAGGGTTCTCTCTCTCTTGCTAAATTAGCCATTTACGAAAGGAATTTTATGCGGCTGTCGCGATACTATATATACGAGAGATTTTAAATTATTATCTTCCCTCTCTCTCTCGATTTTCAAAGCAGTTATACGCAGCACTCTGATCTAACGTTTTTTTATGTGAGATTTAATCGATTTTTCGTTCGCTTAATTTTGCATAAAATGCTCTAAGTAAGAGAAAAATATTTGAATGATTTGTCAATTATTATTATATATTCTCTCATACTTTTCGTATGCCGTATTTAGAACTGTATTTTTGATTAAAAGGAAATATAATCAATTGTTAATTGGCCTAATTTACTTTAATTAGGCTGGAATATTATTATCAATAACATTTATTTTGTGCATTACTTTAGTAATTAACACTAGAAAAAATAATTGATGACTAATGAAAATTAATATAGGTATTTTTAAAGGCATTTAGCATTATTTATCGGTAAATATTACTAAACAGTTCCAATAAAAACAAAGTATGACCTACCAAAATAGTACATCCTTGCTTAAAAATCTTTGTCTTGTTAATTAGAATTTAAATAGACCAGAAAAGAAATAAAAATATTGGTACACGGAACTAAAATATAAACCTATAATATATGTTTATCACATGGGAGAAATAATAATCTTAAATAATAATATATAGCTAGTTATATATTAGATAGCATATATCCTAAATTATCTTATTGAATATGCAGATTTGATAGAAAAAATATAGTATTAGGTATTATTCTTAATCTAATAAAGGCCTACCAAGATGAAATGGCACTAGTTATTTCGAAGACCATTTCAATTTACTTTCGTGACTCCTTCTAAGCCTCGAGGTCATTATTCTTATCTTAATGAAACATTAGGGTACGAAGCGGGTGATTGATAGGAGATGCACGATTAACGGCGTCCGAGGATCTTCCTCTCGTCCATCCACTTTGTCTGGAGGTCATTGGCTCTCGCGGGTCTGAAGCATTATTGATGATACGACTAAGGGGGTCTGGAATTGGCAACGAGTGCGTTCTTCCATTAAAATCTGAGAAGAAGAGACTGTTATTTTATTCTAGTCTCTTCTGAAGTAGATGCGTTTTATATGTAGATCAGAACGAAAGCTTATTTTTGCTAATGGATTTTTGAAATTGGAAATAATATAATTTAAAAACATTATAATAAAAGGGCTATTTAAAAATTTAATCCTTATGAATAGTGAAACGTTTACTTTAAGGGAACCTTAGAGAAGAAATGGTATTCTTTTCGGGGTATCTTTTCACGAGGCTATAATACATTTTGGTAGTAATGACATTTACTTAAAGTTTGATTAATCCTCAGATACTGAAGTGTGCAAATTTATGGAGAATGCTTCATACTTATGAATACTTTGAAAAAAATAGTGAAGTATTTTTCGGAATTAATTTATATTTAATGCTTGCCAATCTTTGCGTTTTCCGAGTTTGAAATTACAATGAAATCTCATTTTATTGAAAGCACGAGAGACACATTGATTTACAATTTGCCTAAAATTTCCCCATTTACTTTGTTTTGGGCATTTGAAATATGAGTTTCTATGGTTAGAAAAACATTTTAGGCTTAAATAGAAGTATGTGATAATTTCTTTCTTTATTTGTGAGAGTATTCTAATTGCTGATAATATAATGATAATTCATAGCGGTTCTAAGAGAGGTATAGTAATTAGGGAAAGTATTTCATTCGTAAAATATATAAACGAGCAATTTAGAGTGATTTATTAGTCGGAATAAAAGCAATTCTCTTTGTTCAGATGGGCATTCATTTAGAGATAATAAATTAAGGAATACATGTCCCTCATATATCACGCTATTTTGTCCATCTCTCAGTGGGAACGACCCAAGTTCTCTGGAATGAAAGCGTTAATTAATATGATTTAGGTCCAAGTGGTCTTGTAGAACGATTATTCAATTAATTTAATTCATTTCGTTGAGGTCTCCCAAATATTTGAATGCTTTACTTATGAATCATTTGAATTTTAAATTGAATATTAATCTATGAATATAATTTATATTGATGCATGAGATTTTTATTCCATTGTGCGCAGTATCATAAAATGATATTTTAAATCATAATTGTAATTTATTTTTACGATTCAGACTTTATTTATTATTTGTTAGTAAATGTTTTAATTTTACATCGAAAAAATTATTACTGACATTGGGAAAGAAAATTAGGCAGTAGTGGGCAGTTAGGTTTTGCAATAAAAAATTGTCAAAATATAATCAAGAACTCAAGGACGATATTTTCCTTGAGTAGTAACAAATCATGTAGATATTTTATGTACGTGATTTCCACTAATATTTACATTAAAAGAGAAAAATCTGAGAAATAATTTAATTTTTCGCCATCTTAAACTACTAATTTTGGTCATTCAACTTATGCAAAACAGCTGTATGTTAATGAAGGACGACTAATGAAAAAGATATGTCCATAAACCAAAAGGAGGTGAAGTTGAGTTCTTTTTATTTATGGTTGGAATGAGAGCGTATCTTTCTCGCAGTAGAAAAATATAGGAGTTGCATATTCATTAAGGTATCCAAGCATCTGAATTTATTAACCTCACGGAAATAATACGGTACTAGTTTCAACGCATATTTCTCAACATCAGTAATATCTAAAAATTCACGAACAATCTATTACTCTAGGCTCTCATTTATGCTAATATAATGATTAGCGGAATCATGATTGAATTTTTTGTTATATTTTTGTTAGTTCACCATATCCAGATCTTTTCAAAGTAATATCAGTATGTCTTACTCATTGTGTGAGGGTAGCTTTAAAACTTTCTCAGATTCATCAAAGGAATATATGAGTATTTTGAATGCTATTACATACAAGAAAAACATCATATAAAGATAGAGGGATTCGGTGAAGCAATGTTACCTGTGAATCCATTTGCGCTTGCCATAGAAATATTAAACGAACAGGAGATAGTCTTGATCTTATGAATTAATTATTTGGAATTCCTGCAAGGATATACAAGTTCGTGATCAACTCAAAACAATCTTTGAGTGAATAAATCTAAAGCCTAAATGTTTTTTAGCCTGGAATTGAGTTATGGATATCCTCAGCTTGTACATGCAGAGCTATAGTCGTTTTAATTTTGTCAGTTATTTAGTTTAAAATTCCAATAATCAAATGTGTAAATTATTAAAATAAAGGATTGCGTTCGAAACAGTTAGGGAATATAATTAGTGTAGAAAACTCATTCATGCACACGTCATAAGTTTAAATCTGTAAAATTTAATAGGAATATAATAGGAAATCTATTGAAATGACGCAAAAATTATAACCTTTAAACTCACATGTAAGAGAAAACGATGACTCGGAAAAGTCGAAACTACATAGAATTTTTATCGAGTCTATTGAACGTTGAAAAAGTATATTTATTATAATTTTAAGCATTTAATTTCGATTGATATACATTGATCACCTTTTCTGATCGATACAATAAAAGTCTCCGACTAACCCCCACCTATCATTCCCCACGAATTCCGTCATCCTTTTACCAGGTGTTCAGGGAAAATTCAGAGAATTAATAATTCCAAAAACCGTCCCTTGAAATTCCTCTCCTTTTGTCAGTCTGCTGAAGTGTTGCCTCCCTTTGTTGAATCCGTGAACACACTCCATGACAAAGGAATGTAGGTCGCGTGAGAGTTCCATGTGCAAAAGGCAGAAGTAATGAGATATCTATCTCTAAAGGTTGTACTGTTTCTTTACTTCGGCGCCGTGTTACCGAAAGTTTCTGCCACCCCCCTTTTCGAAGCCCGGATGTTTACGCGTTGGAAGCCTATCTCTTTCAGTGATAGACACACGGGATTTTTGACTGCAAATCTATGAAGGGGTTTCGAATTTTGTACTCCGACATGGATGCACTTTTATGGTCGAAACATTTAGGTGTAGGAGTTACGGTAAAGTTTCCGTTCAATAGATAATGGCATCGTAATTGTGTAAAATTTTGTATTTAAATGGAACATTTTACTTTTTAGCTTTAAAGTGATGAAGAATCAAAAAAAATTAGCTGTGGATTACGTTGTGTGTCTTCTTCATCTATATTGGTAGTATTGTAATAGGAGAAGCAAACTTTTAAACCAATCCATTCTATTCTAATTATTTAATTCTTATTTTGGGTAGTGAAGACTTCAACCATACACGTATATGTATATACACACACACGTGGATAGTGCAATCAACTCGGTGAGGGATACGTACCTCTAGGTAGGTACGTGATGAGGAGCAAGTCGTAAATAATTCTGAAGTTATCTAATCTGATAGGTTTGTAAGACCAATACGGCGGGGCACAAGTTTATTTACTAACCATATGTCACCCGCGGGAAATATCTCTCAAAGAAAGCACGCTCCTAAAGCATTTAAAATACGAACATTATTTTGAAAAGAAGAGCTAAAATCACTCCAAGAATTTTGGAAGTTCAGTAATGTTCCGATTCTTAGAATCCGTATGAATTTACTATGTTGTGAGCGTAATTTTTTTATTCCTTTAAATATAAGATTCTTCATTGATATTTATAATCGTATATACATGTTTTAAATATATAAAAGTGCATTATAATAAAATTTATAGTAATAAATTTACAAGTAAAGAAGTGAATGAGTAAAAAATATCGTAATTATCACTTTCACATGATTCCAATGACATAAATTATTATAATTATTTTAATTCTAATGCCACTACTGACTAATTATTACCATTTTACGTATCTAAAGGTATATTTTGAGAAGATAGTAATATAAATGGAGTGTTTGAACTTCGTAATTATACCGTAACTGAAAAGAATAATCAACTATTTTAATTTTATTAATGGGTTAAAATGTTAGTGTTAATTTTTAACAATGTTAATTGAAGCAAATATGTAAGTTATTGTAGTTAATATTGACTCATTTGCACGTTCACAAGTCACACATAATCTACTTTTTCATTTTCATCGCACCAAGAGGATACAAAAAATTGACCTTTCAACTCCAAACGTACTTTTGAAGGTCATCTGCACAAAATGACTCTCTGTCAAGTGTACATTCAAAATTGGAGACATCTTGGTCTTTCAATCGATGAGTTTCGCAAACTCGCACCCGACGTCGTCCATCACACAAACTCAAACATTAACTTCACCTTAACCTCGCATTCGATGTCATATTGAGATGAGAGAGCAAAATTTCCCCATTACCGCGCTATCTGCTTGCTATAGACTGGTAGCATAATCCATCAAAAGGGCATTTTCATCCCGAAATGGAATTGGTTCACCACGGATTGACGTACGGACAAATGATTTCTGCTATCTCACACTGCCATCTCCTTTTCTGTTCCTTTTCAAATTAGTTCTCTCCTGCTGTTTCAAATCGTCGTTTCCAACCGAAAGAACCCGAAATTGTTTTCCACTCGACGGATTCGTCCTGTCACCCTTCTTTCGTATGCAAGGGATCGCGACACCTACCTCCTTCAGTTTTGTCGTTCCTTCATCCGAAATGCATGGCGTTCTAAGGATATATACCCTACTTATGTTGAACTCTCTTATATTAAACATTTATAGTGGTATAAAGAAACCGTTGGTGCCATTAAAATTATCTGTTGAAGTACGAAGTTATTTATTCATCATGTTATCATTCCACAAAGTAACGCTTGATCATATTAACTTTAAACATTTTCATTTGTACTGCTTGTCATCAGTTATTATTATTGATTGATAACTTAATTCGTGATTCATTTATTGCTCCTTTTAGTACGTTTTTTTCTCTATATCTTTCCCTAATCTATTCTCTTCCTTTCTGAATATTTTGGAATAATTTCATTGATTTCGTTTCCAAATTGATTTTTAGAAAACTAGAAAACTGTTAAATTAAAGGTAGTTTGCTCAAAATTTTGTTTTAACAAAGAGAAGGTTATCGACCCAGAATTTGGACTGAATACTTCGCTGAAAGAGAAATTTCAATTTAAAAGGCACTTACTTTGAGATCTTTAAATAAATAAACGTATAAGAATACTTGTGAATGTTCCCGCTCACGCAGAATTTCATTGTTACGCAACCTCTTAATGGAACTGTTTAGATTAATAATATATCTTTGTTGGTTACGTGTGTCTCCTATAATGGAGACGTTTCGTGACGAAAAATAAATACTGGATGAATGAGAATGTAGGACGAGTAAACTTCGTCGTGACAGAAGAAGAAGAAGAGCCTATTGAGGAATGCACACTTGTCCGCGTCTTTTAGAAAGAGGGTTGATGAATGAACGAGTGTGTGCAGAAAGAAATTAGTCGGGCAGTAGGTTGAGTGTCGCATTGCTTCCGAAACGGAGCGTCGTTTTCTGAAAGTGAAATGAGGAAAGAAGGGTGTGGAATGAGGTGTAAAGCGAGTAGTTGATGCTTTAAAGGAGGTGAGATGAGAAAAGAGGAGAGTCTGTAGGAAAGAGGGCGACACAAAGACAGAACGAGAGTGGTTGGATGACAGGGGTTGATGGGAAGAGTGGGCAAATGAGGTTTGGGCGCTTTTGGGGTAAATCACAAGCTGTGAAGGGGTTGTGAAAAAAAGGGGGCTCTCAAAGGGAAGGAAGGAAAAAGTAAACAAGCTTTTGAAGAATGGAAAAAATTGAGTAATTTAAAAATCCATCATGCTTCCCCGGAATATGGGATGCTAATTATGTGCCGGTTACGAAAAAGTTTTAGGAAATATTCAGGTTGGATCCCAGACGCTCTGCTAGGGAAGAAGTTTACTGAAGGCGTGAGAAAGTGTTCTTAGATTCATGGAGGGGAGCGGGAGTAGGTCGGAAGACAAACAGATTCTAATTAAAAGAGAGAAAAGTAGGGTTCCCTCGTCTAATTTCGATCGTGCTGAAAAATTTTAACGAAAAAGGCACCTCATTTTTAACTTAGATACGGTTATATTCTACGTGTAGGATTTATTGCAACATAAAAAGTGAAAAATACGAATCTGGAATAAATTTAACTGAAAACGAAAGGCAATTACAGAAATACTTGAAACCTCATTAGAAGGAAGGAAGGATTTGTAGGAAGAAAGAGTATAATACGTATCATTACACGTTTATCCCCTTCTTAAAGTAGCATACCCAATTTGTAATGTTGTCATTCTATATACAAACAAATAATGTTGTAACTATATCGAAAACTTTGAATCACTATCGTAAGAAAATCTTAAGGTCTACAATGATTGATAAACTTTGATATTGTTATTACGAGTTAATATATTCATGTTTACCAAATGAATCCAATTTATAATGCAATTTATGGCTACATATTGGTATTATTGATAACATATTGAGAGTATTATGTATTTAATATACCGGAGTGGGTGTTGGGTGGAGCGGGTAAATCCTTCTTAAGATTAAGTTTGATAAGATAAATAATAGATTCATTTGCAAAACTTATTCTCACATAACAAACTCCAAATTAATAGAACGTTAGAAATATTGACCTGACGATTTTTAATAAGTGTGCCAAAAAATTCGGAATTAAATCTTTATTCATTTGTCATTATTTTTATTTGTATTTATCGAAAAATAGGTATTTCTCACCGGTATATTATGACTCATACTTCTATTAATCAAAGTCCATATATGTAGTTTAGTAGATTCCTATGAATATAGACAATAAATGCGAAACGTAAGTACCTGATAGAGTCAATTGAGTCGAGTACTCGAGAAGAAGATGGAGGTGAGATGGAAGATATGCAGTGATGAGCTGGATCATGGGCGAGAAATGAGAAGATGTCTTATGATGAATGAAATCATCCGCGAGAGAAATTCGGGGGAGATTATTTCGTAATTCAAGAGAAATATGGAGGGAATTTGAGGCGGAGATCTTCAGCAAAAAATTATTCGACGAAAAGAAGTAATGACGTCATTTTAGGCACTCATGATCCCCACAGGTGGTGACGCATATTAATTTCGGGGTATTCCAGACGAGTGCGGGATGGCATAAGGAGAAACAAGAAGCTTTTTGAGAGCGAAAAAATATTTAAGAATTAAAGAAAGTGGACTTGAATGGAATTACCGATTTATCTTTAACTTCTCAGGCGTTGAGGCAGTAACAGTTTCCATTGCACTGAGAAATGTTTTTTTCTATTCATCATCTTTTATGTATTCATTTGATTGTTATCTATAAATTATCTTTGAAAGATTTTTTTCGTTGTAGCATCAATCCATTCAGTGATATCAGAATTTTATTTGTATACATTGTCGCTAATACTTGTTAGGAATTTGCAAATGCTTTGCAAAAGTCTAATTTCAGTTCTTAGAGTACTGTAATTATACGCAATATTAAGTTGATAGCTCTACTCAATAATAAATAAGTAGATTAAATAATATTTACAAAATGCTCTATTCAGTATAAGGTATAATAGATGGTAGAGTTCTCTATCACTGGCATTATCTTCCCGATTCCTCCAGTTAAAGTGTGGAATAACTTTACTTGGTATATATAAACTGGAACAAAAAATTTGTTTCTCGCGCAGATTCTGTTTTAACTATGTCCCTACGTATAAGGTTTTATGTTACATACATAAACATATATTCTATGGTTTCTATGATATTCTTAAGAAAAGAATTCATTTAGTTCGTTGGTTGAGTTGGTAAGAATTTTTATTTACATCGCTAGGTTGCCTTTGAGTTGAATACTTAAGCTATAAATGTTCTATATATAGGGAAAAGACACCCATTTTAGGGCTAAAGGTAGCTGGTGGAAGGGGATGAGGCCGCAAATAAATGAATACTATGCAGACAAACCGGATCTGTTTGCGATCTCTCCACAAATTTCAGCACCCACTGACGTTCATACATAAACAAAGGGGCGAAAATATTCGATGGCATCCACTCGAAGCCACAAGGAAACAGTCGCCTTAGTTTCATAATGCAGGAGAACGAATTCCGGAGCACGAAGGAGGACACGGATGGTTTGCGGATTTCTAAACCGACTATTTCTCATTCAAATATTCGTATTTTTATTCCGTCGACGCGTCAGGAGATGATTCCTTACGCTTTCCTTTTAAATTCGGATTGCCTCTATCTCAACATCGTCTTTCCTTCACGTCAGATGTTAGAAGCATTCTCAGCCGAGGAATCTCCTTCCGCCTCCCTTGTGCTTGTCTTTCCCCTCTTTCGTACTCTCTCTAGAGAGAGTTTTATTTCAGCGCGTGGCAGTTTTTACTTTTTTATTTAACTTCATTAAGTGCTGCACTCCTTACGTTCTATAAGGACCTCGTGAATTTTCTCGCTTTATTTTTTTATCTCCTTCTTGAAGAATTTTCTCGGTCTAAGAACCCTCACGAGGAGCTTTTTGTTTTTTTATTTATAATTTTCTCGTGGAGGGTGTTGAAGAAGGATTTTCCGTGGTTTATTCGTTAATTGGTTAGCTACGAAATTTGTTGACGTATTAGAGTGTAGAATGTGAAGATTTTGTTGATGTTTGGTGCCTGAAATCTTATTTATATACGGAATGAATAATTTCTTGCGTCTGAAGAAAAATAGAAATTATTTTTGTTTGAAATTTAACTTATTCGTGCTCTCTAAGTAGAATTATTTAAAAGTATTATGGTACTATTTCGTACGACGACGCTATTTATAGAGAAAATTTATTTTATATCTCATAGGAGGGTTGCTAAGTGACGAGAATAATAGCTAATAGCATTGTAACCTGATTTTGAATGGAGGAGTTGGGTTCAATGATATCTTGTATGGTATCAAAAAAGTTTTTACTTGTTATTTGAGTTTGTCACCAACATGCAGTCCTAAGTAGAGATAAATAGCATAAAAGTTGATGTATCCCATCATAAGTAAATTATCTACACAATAGCTTCCATAAAAGGAAGTGAATATTCTTCATAATCCCTCTTAGTTCCACACAACATTATTTATCCTCTAATTTCCCTCCTCCAGCTTCCTTCCCTTTTCCTACGAAACAGTAATGCAAAGGGGAACACATCCGGGCGACACGCCCTCCTCTCAGAACCAACAAACCGAATCGCGAACTAAAAAAACATCGTCTTTTTTTAAGGGTTTCCGAAAGAGCGCATAAAGAGACAACAAGCGAGGTCGAGATAAGAGAGTTGGAAACGCGACCGTTCCAAAGCGTCCATTATGCCGCGTCACATTTTATGGGATCGTTAAGGGATAGATTCATCACACAATGGATACGCAAGACGTGTATCGCGGGAGACTCTCTCTCGCGATTGAAAAGAAAAGGATGACGTAACTCCGATTTTTTTCTTCTTTATGATCTTATCTTTCGCATCTCGCCAAAGGAATCTTTCTCTTCTTCTTCTCACACAGCCTCGAGAGATTCTCATCGTAAACACAGCCCCCTCTGTAGATGCTACGGGTACCAGATGGGGATTTCGGGTGGAGAACCTTTTTCTGAATGAAAATAACTGCGGAATCTTCCTAATCCATTGATGCCATTGTAATAAAGTTGGCATTTTTTTCGGATGAGCATCCCTTCAAATTTTCTTTATGTTTCGCGTGTTTTTGTTTCGGTTCCTATGTACACATCTTTCTCTCTCCCTTTCTCAATAGTCTTTCTTTAAGGAAGGAGGCGTTACCAAGCTTAAGATTCGTTGTCGTTTTGTTTTGGCGGTCTTTAGAAATATGGATAATGGGATTCGAGTACAAAGCGGAAAGTTTTTATGGCTCAATGGAAGAGTGGTGTTGAAGTGTTATATTTTTGTCTGTCCCTAGACTCGGAATTGATTAATGAGTCGACGAGTGGCGGTTTGTGACGTTTTCAGCTTTTTATTGTGATATTTGAAGCTTTATTTTTAAAGATTTGACAATGGCCTTTTATTTATTTTTGAGCTATTTGTATGAGTAAATAATTTATAAATAGTTTTAAAGTGCAAGTATTCTCTGTAGCACTCAAACTTCCTTCAGTTTCTTCTTTTGAAGTTACAGTCTTTAAGTTAGTATAAATATATCTTACTTTTTTCACTTATCTGTCTTTCAAACATTGTCGTAATTTTATAGAAAATTCTAGATTTTTTAACAAGATTTGTCCAGTAACATAGATGGAAGTAAAGTGTAGGAATAACCAAAGATATTAAAGCATGTTTATATTGGTAAGATACAAGTTTATGATGAGTTATTTTTAATTATACGGATAAGGATTTATATAGGAGATAGAGTAATTCTAACTGTTATTAGAATTCACGTACATATATGTATATTTATATATATGTGCAATAAAAATCAGGTTACCAAAACAAATGGAATCCTGGGAGCGCGCTACAATTTTCTAGTGAAAATTAAACATGATTTTCAACGAAAATCAATGACTTGAAAAATCGTTAGATTATCGCATTGAATTGATGCTCATTTATTAATTTCAACTATCATAAAAGCATAAGTAGTATCACATGATAAGGTCCGCATTGTATTCTCAATCCAATTCCTTCGAGAATATCATTTGAGAATTAGAAACTTTCTGTATTTATTTGAGTATGTCCCCGTGAGGGATCCCATATAACTAACGGATTTTTCCGTCAATTTCGAGCATAATATTCGATATATCTTAATTTCCCATATTAATTTTTTATGTCATGGTAACCAAACCGTTATCACCTAATCACGTGACCTAAATGCGCCCCAAAAATATTAAATAAATATAGTACTACTCTGTGTTAGAATCAAACTACATTACTTCTTAATGATTTAGAAAAGAATTTTAATCTATATCCAATTATAAGCATACAAGTTGATAAAAAATATGACTCAACTGATTCATGTGTGTATTTAAGCTAGTTTAAAACTTTAAATAAAACTGGATTTTCTGAGAACGATTTTTCATAATTTATTCTTTTTTTACGAAACATTAATTTTGGTTGACATTTACGTAGATATCATATAAAATGATTTTCCACAAATGAATGGAAAGTGTTATAATAAAATAATCATAGCAAGTGTAATTAATTTAAGCATCTTATTCTAAATAATCTTCGCACGCCATCTATACCAGATTATTGGAGTATTTTTAGTGATTCATACCATTGAAAATGCGATTGATAACGGTTGAGTACTTTTACAAATAAATATACATCTTAGAAGAAATTGTTGTATCTTCGCTATCTGTAAATAATACCTTAAACATCTTTTCCTCCAAATCCTAAATTTTTTCTCGGAGCCCCCAGCAGTTCCCTTAAATTAAAATAATATGCAGCAGGACGTTTTGGCCAATAAAGTACAGAAAAATCCAGTATCCTCTTCCTGAGTTATTTGGCCCCCAAGCATAGGGTTGAAAAATAGTCTAGGGCTATGAGTAATTCTAGAATACCCTACGTAAAAGACAGGAGTTGTGAGATCATCTATGAGGCTAAAAATGAGTATTAAAATTGCGTTTTGCAGAAGAATTGAACTCTCTACAGATACGAGATGCACGATAAGAGCTCGCATCGTCTGCAGGACCTAAGTTACCATCATTTACTCGTTACGATAACTTAAAGTTTCTCTATCTAGAAGCTTAATTTTCGAGTTTCTAAATCTTTACGGCATAAGTTTAATCTCAAGGGCCTTCCCTAACCAACAGTGACGATCAAAGTAGAGGCCACTGATGAGATCGTATATAGGTGAATAGATCAGATTAAGCTTAATCTATATTGAATCCGCAGTTTCCAAGTGCATGATGAAGTGCAAAAGCATAGAATATTGTTTCGTTATAATAGCTCTGGTTTAAGGGATATTTATATAATTTGAGAAGAAAATATAGCTGTTCTTAAACCTCCACTAGTTTGTGATCAGCCAGCTAAAAGTAATTATACTATAGACAGATTGAATGTCTGAAGAAATGTAAGCCACCTTACGTAATAGATAATTTATTAAGAAATTTGAATATTTAATTACTTAATAATCAGAATTTCATTACTTTCATTGTACAACCTTAATAGTTACTTTAGAAACTTCCCTGAATTTAAAATTTTACCCACCATCTGATTCTGTTTCACATTCAACATTTTTGTTTTCTAATATTGTTTAATTTTTGTTAATTTATTATTATGCTCAAAGTAAGTCAAGCTATCGAAATCATTATTTAAATCTTAATAATCATGGGTGAAATAATTTCCTCTATAAATTAATGTTCTACTGAATAAACTGATGGTTCGTTCTTTATGAAACAGCGTTCCACTATATTGAGCCCAATATGCTCTTGCATAAACATATCGTAAATCTTAACAGCTTGAGAGCATGCACGAAGGCAGTATTTTTCTAGAAGAGATAGTAAAGCTTTTGACTAGAGGACAAATTTTATCTTTAAAACTCTCCTATCTCTACTAGATATCGATGTATCTCCGTTGCATATCGACTTTAACGTACTTTGATCCAAAGGTTTAAAATCCTAAAGTTCTTTTGATTTTAAATTGCGCTTCTGACTTTATCGTATAGATTGTCGATTAGTTTTTATTGTTCGTTTACATGGGTAAAATTTTTTGAAGAAATAAAAGAAGAAATTATGAATAGATATGGATTGTCATTGATATTTCCCTATCTGGATACGAAAAACTGTTATCATTCCAGTTACAGAAAAACCGTCATAATCTATAACAATGTATATATCATTAATTATTCATCATCTATAGAAATTTATATCCTTTAACTATTGACGTAAAATTGAATACGGGTCCAATCATATTCTAAATAAATTTATTCGTATAAAACCAGTTTGTCTAAATATGTAAATTACAAATAGACATATTTTATTCGTCTTCTGTCATATTTACGAATATGTTTCCTTCTTAAATTCATATTCAAAAGGATTTCTATTTCATAATTCGATTGGTACCTCTCGTATTTATCTCACAGTTAACGCAGTTGAATACCAATTGCATTCGAATGGAACTAGATAAACGACGGAGAATTAACTACTAAAAGGATTACTGTCCGCACTCAAGGCTTAGCACATGACGCATTTTCGAATTCAATTGCCGAGTCTTTCACGAAAGGCTTTGCCGATCAAATAACGATCATCATTCCTACAAATATCGCGCTCATGAAATTTTGGATCATGGATACACGTGTCCTTGAAAAATTTCCTGAAAGAAAACGTTAGTTGTTTGAAAAGGGAAAAATTTCTCAGCTCTAAAAATGTTGTCATTTTAATAGAAAGAGTTATGAGTGTTGAGCATAGCGCTAGTTAGTATAGAGGAGATGAAATGAGAAAGAGAGACTTCATCTTTTGATTACTTAAGACGTAATTTGAATATATA
The DNA here is from genome assembly GCA_020796165.1 of Pantala flavescens. NCBI lineage: Eukaryota > Metazoa > Arthropoda > Insecta > Odonata > Libellulidae > Pantala > Pantala flavescens. Next base: position 42,963,507 of record CM036882.1, read on the forward strand.
CGAGAGGGATTAGAGAATGTACCGGAAATTGAGGAACGTATCGCTGAGGATTGCTCCTGAAATTGGTACGCGATATTCATGGCATACCAACCTTGCTCCATGTTTTAGCAGAATTTCACTTACTTGACAACGCAACACTTAGTTAACTCTGGCCCACATTTAATTTAAAATATACGATCGTCATGCTTTCATTCATGTAATTACTTGTTTTTATTTTAACATGGGAAGGTAAAGAATATGTTTTTTTTAAGGTTTCAGTACATTTCGAAAGATAATTCTTTAAATAGTATAAGTTGTTGATACTTTAAAATTCTATTGTATAATTTAATGAACTAGATGTAAATAAATTATGATATATTTTACGATAACTGTGCAATGAAATTCCATTCTTAGATACCAGATAGTAAAATATAGGATAATATATTTTTTTCTATATCAAGAGATATACTCGTAAGCAGAATTTTCTCAGAATCATCCTAGGAATCAAACAGAACAGAATAGAATTTATCGGATTTTTCTCTTCGCACATTCAAGGTTTATTCTCCTTCATATCTCACTGATAAATTTCCATACAAAAGTATATTCACACCACTTTCGAAGATGCCGATATGCTTTTCCCCACTACATTCACTCCCACGGAACGAAGTGGATTTTATGCTGCATTAGATTAGGAAAATAACACCATGCACGATCATCCTAAAGCCCCCGGAATTCCTGCTTTCACCATCCCTTCTTAAGGAGAGATTCTCATGCATTCAAATTCCCTTCGAGGCCTTGCGAAGTATAGGGAAGTAGACGTGGAGGCGCCGATGTGACCGCCCACCAAAGCCGATTTTCCTTCAGCCCCTCAAACTCTCGACCTTTCTTGCATATTACTTACAGGAAAACACATAGGGGTAGTGCACTTTAATTTATCGAAAATCGGCATAAGGAATCATATTACCGAACCTAATCTCCTTTTCCTATATATATATATATATATATATATTTAAGGAATAACCTTCAATAGCTAAGGATAAAATCGAATGTAGAGAAAATTAAGATTTCTTTTATTTAATGTTGATTATCAGTTAAGGATAATAGAATAATCAAGGTTGAGATTTAGAATTTACAACTATAAGATTTTTTGATTTTGAATTAAAACTCTTTGTATTTCCTGAAGTTTCTTTTTCTATAGTTTCTTCTTAATTCGTAGAATATCGATTAAATCCATGGAAAGTATACCTTCATTCTACTTCATTGAATTAGTTTACTATGAGAACAACTGTCCTTTACATGACGGATCGCTTACAGTTGTATAAAATATATTTGAAAAAAATCCTACACAGATGTTTTTGCATGATAATTTTCATTAATATGTACTTCGCATCTAACATTTTATTATAGATAAGGATCTATAACATAAAAGTAATTAATTTATGTATTTTTAAAGTGATAAGGAATATCAGGTTTCTGCATTAATTAAGTAATTATAAAGATCTGATCAAATATACGTTGATCATTAGATTGTATTTTGATATTTCATTGTTCCAGCTACATTCTTATGCATGTTAAACGAACATTTTGCCATTTAATTCTTTGATGGATAGCACGAATTTTAAGAGAACAATCAAATTAGTGTAAAATCAAATATTATATGTGGTCAATAACCTGTTTTGATACGAATTTTACGTAGAAGTAGGAGAAATCGAGGAACATTGAAATCCAGAATTCACTTACTTTGATTTCATGAATGATTCCAATGAGCGAGAACTATTATGAATGATATACAAAACCACATTCAGAGTCGACTCAAGGATGGCCACAAATTCAAAATCCTAGCCCAAAACTCCATTCGATTTTCTCGCCGGCTTTTGTCGATTTCTACAAAAGAAAAATGCTGGAGATGAAACGCGAAGCAACCTTTCTTTCCTTCCCTTATTTATTCAAGCGTACGGGGAAGAATTCCACGGATTCCAGGAGGCGTCAAAATGAAGTTTTTCCTCACTAGTTGCTACGTCCGAATCTCCTTCCATTTTCCGCCCGGCCTCCTCGCAAAGTTTCCCCGAAAAACCCCTCCATGTATATCCACCCTTTCTCCATATACGTTTACCCTAATATTCCACGTCTTCTGGGAACTTTTTCTCCTTTTTTCCTTCCGCCAGGCGATCATCCATAAAGCCTTCCGAATTCCGTTCTACCGTAGGCTTCGCTCCGTGGCTTTTCTCCAGGGGATCAATCCGAGCCCATTGAAATTCCCTCTATCCAACGCACTTCCTTAATCCGCTCAAGCGTGACTCGATGACTCGTTGAAAGTCACTCGGATTTCGTTTATCGTGGTTCGCTACTAATGACTCGATGGAGTGGTTGTCAATGATGGACTGTTGAGGACGATCGATGAGTGCAGTACTTTGCTAACATTGTGCGGTAAAGTGCATTGCGTCATTAATCCTGGGAGAGAAATTGTCGTGAATGTTGGTGTAATGTGTAGAGATCGAACTCAGGTCTCTTGTTGTATGAGTAATAATTCTAAATATTACATTGATACATTTCTTTCTGTTGAAGGAAACCTTTGAGGTCGAGTCAATGCTGTTGAAGTTGTAAGAATAGCCTTCGATTTAGCTCAAAAGGATAATTTTTCGGATGATACTTTATTATATAATGAACAAATGAGACATATTAATTATGCATTTAAGAAAGAAATATGACGATTGGGTTGGTACCAAGTGGTAATGGTTAGGAGAAACGTTAGATAAATATTGATACTTGTTCAGAGTTTTCTCTGAGGCGGAAAGAAAGGTTCTTTAAAAACTATTTATGTACAGTTCTTTAGATATGTATTCAATAAATGTCCATTTATAAATATATAATATTATAATCAAGTCAATTTTGATGGAATTTGAACTGAGTTAAAATTCTAAAAGGTTACGATTTATCAGCTAGAGAGAATTTGTAAATCTTTCGCTAGAAGCTTTGGATTGAAACGTTTAATGGAAACTTATATAGGCTTTATTATAAAAATAAATCACCGCTATTAAAGTGTACTGAATAGTAATAGGGACATCGATTTCGAATGTAGTTTTTGTGAAACAGTATTTACATTTATACGGTCGATTTAAGTTATATAACTCGAAGAGAACATTTTATGACGAATGATAGTACGGGTCAATATCTGTTCGGACACATTAACAGGACGATGCACCCTGCCTCATAAAAACATTCACGGCGACCCTAAAAGTAGAATGCGTGTCTAGGAGTACAATATCTACAGTTTCCATGCGGTTAATTTTACGGAATAATCCCTCCGTTCCATTGATGCTATCATAACCCAAATACTCACGCTAATAGAGTCGCATGGAAAGCATTCACGGAATTCGATGCCAAGAAAAAGATTTCTTTTATTCATGTCGACGAGAGAGGGCAGTTAAGCTATGAATTCGTTCTTTATGGTCACTTTCCGTGTCTTACTTCTCGTCGCTACGGAGCTTTTTTTATTGCAGATTTTCTACCACTTAAAAGCTGCGACAATTTGGGGTTTTTAGTTCAGAATTATGCTGCGGAACTGATGGCCTAATTAGAACGAAGTGAGGGAAACTGGAGCGAGACGGGAGGAGCTTTCTGAGATTGGTATGAAAAAAGGAATATTTAGGGAGCGAAATAAAGGAACCGCACAAAGAGTTTGGATTAATTTAGCGCATCTTCACGAAGCTCTGACTTGATGGTTTGCAGAAGAAACAACGGAGGCTGTGTTAGGGGAGGCAGAAGAGCTTTCATACGGGGAAGTTTGTGTTTCGAAGTGTCCCTCAAGGGTTTCGGAGAACTACTACAAAGGACAACGTCCCGATGAATGTACGGTCAAGGAAGGAAGGCATTGTCCCTTATTCGATTAGAAATATTCTGGTCGATGGGGGTGTGTTATTATTTCTTTCGTTTCCGTTGTAAATGAGTTTCGCTAGAATGTATTTTAGGTATGGTGAGGGGGGTTAATAATCCTTATTCTCGAAAGTTAATATCATTAGAGGAAGTTTAAATAGTTTAAAGGTTTCCGAATCAAGCGATTATCAGTTAGTATAAGTTTTCAGTTAGTGTATTCAAATTTCCTGATTTGTTAATTTAACTCAAAATACGATAATTATAATTATAAATTAATTTAGGTTTACATATTTAGGATTACATCTTACCAGATTAATCTCATTTATAAATAAATTGAAATCTACGTCCAGTCTTTAAAAATTTGTATATTGCGATGAAAAAAGGTATTTAAAAAATACGATGCTTAAATAAGATTTTTAAAATTTATCCATTCATCCTAATACACATTTCAATTAAGGACAGGGAATTTAATGTTTCCTAAGTTTATAAAATATGTTCACTTTGATGCGGATTAAATATGTGCCGAATAAGCCAATTTTAAATTTTGTGTTATGGAACTCACTATTCATAAGCAAATATACTGAGATTTTATTAATTGAATTTATCTTAATATTAATTCAGTTTATTAATGTGTAGAACTTTTCATAATATAAAATATCTTACGTGTTTCACTCAAGGGCATTTTATCATTGTAAGTGATAATCTTTAGTAAATAATGACTTTTGTATGTACGTGAATACAATGTAATATTTTTGGCTATGTATGTATTATTTTACCGGTAGCTCGTAGTACGGAGTTAACATAGAAAAAATTAATTATACGAAGGGAAAATGGTCTGGCTTCAAAGTGTCGAACTCTTTTTGTTTTTCCTCTCGATAAGAGATTTTTTTTGTCCAAGCTCACAGCCAAAATTAATAATCGTTTCATTTTTTCTTTAATTCACGACGTGTTTTATAACTTCAAAAGACCAGCTACGCGAGTGTTAAAATGCACGGAAATGTTCGCTTTAGTGAATAAATTGAAACAAATGAGAGGATAAAACGACAATTAAATAAATTCGTGTCGCCTCGTGTGAAATCATTTCATTGGCTTTCCACGCGAATCAAAAATTATATAACATTTGCGTTGATGCGAGAAAAGAGAGAGGGTAAAACTCCCAGCTTTTTTTCAATCTTTGATAATCCCCAAAAAGAGCAATATTTGTCAAGCACATGAATGTGGATTTGCACCAAAACAATTTCGAATCGAAATAAAAAAAGGCGTGCGTATGAAAACGTCTGATTAAAGCATTTCAGCTGTCACATTATAATACGTCCATGACTGTGGTAACATTTAATTGATTTAAAGCATGTTTGATATGCATGCGATAAATTTGAATAGAAATTCTTAAGCGTATGAAATGCTACCGCCACGTGATGCTTCCATTGTGGATAGCTAAAGTTTTTATTTCTAAAAAGGCATTCGTTTTTAAACTGACTTTCAGTAAAATATGAAAAGGGAATTTGTCATTTCTTTAATCAATCACAGTATTGAAATGAAAGAGGTAGCTCCCTTTTAGATAATCTCTAGTTATTACTCGCATGTTTTCGATGAATATATCTACGTGTAAACAATGTACAATTTTAAAGGCTTATCTATATTACGACAATATTACTTCCTGTACTAATAAGGAAGAAGAAACCTCTTGAAAAGGATTTTCATTTCAAAATTATTTGATTATGAAACGATAATATTTCTTCATCAGGACCTGAAGTTTGAGAATCGCTCTAGTCTAAAGCGAAGGCCTTACGGAAGAAGTAATACAAAATAGTTTTCGTGCACATTGGAATGTACAGCATGAAGTTGTAGATGAAGAAAACATCAGAAAATCTAGCACAACAAGTTCCTCTAGAGTTCAATACCGCTTTCCTATACTGTAAGAAATTCCTCCACCAAACTTTCTCTTGTTGTCTATCTATCCACGAAATCTAGCAAATACCAGTGCTATTCAGCTCAAGAACTCATTTGATGTATTTGTGAATAATTCTGAGTGTTTGCCTCGGAGTAGTTGTGATTAGAATTCGGAAGAATCCAGAAGGCCGGGAGCTGTCGAAATTTACAGCAGTCCGTCGCTAGGGTTACAGAGGAGTTTTTAACAAGTTTATCCTCTCGCAATCCGCGGGGGCCTAACTTAATATTAAAACTTCCCCTTATCCATCGCTCGAGACGCTGTAGTATTTCAAAGAGATGATCTTTGAGGAAGGAACGCCCTCCGTTTCCAAGCAATGCCTCTCACTCCCCTAAGAAAGACATCGATACAAAGTCACCCCTTTTCTGCACCCATCTAAATCTGACCCTTAAAAAATACAGAACCCCTTGAGCCGGGCTCGACCTTCTTTCCCCCACTCTCTTTGCATAACCCTACTGTACCGCTGCTGGTTTCTCATGTGGAGCGGGAGATTTTCCGAATCAGTTCGCATGCTTGGAATAGCATAAGGAGTCGGTGGAATTCTTATGATAAATGAGGCCGAAAGGGGTTTTGGATTCAGGTTCGAAAACAGGTTTTCCCCGTTTGATGAATGGTTCCGAAAAGGAGGTTTTGATGTTGGTAAAGTGAGGTATCATTCGTATAAGGGTATATACGTATATCTTGAATGTAAATTAATAGGAATTATAATTACTTGATATTTTATTCTTCTATCCAGGGTGACATGTACTATATGCACATTCAGCAAATGTCCTATACCTCTTATTGCCATGGAAATCAATAGAAATAATTATTTAACCTATGTCTCTGAACTAAGTGAAAGTACTGACGATAAATTAAACATTAAGTATCTTTGCTCAAATAACATCCTTTTACGTTTTATTACAGCAGTGTAGCTTTATGAATGGGATGTGATGTGGCGTTTCAGTTGTCGATTGATTTAATCGAAACTTCGCTCTTGCGATAAATCTAAAGCTTCCCTTTCACTTTTTTACGCTTTCTGATTGTGAATGCTTAATATAATATTTTTAGATCCTTTTTCCTCTTATTATCATAGAATTTGTGAGAAAAGGAATCATACCGATTGAAGTGAAGCAAACTTATAGAATTTCCGTATTTATTTTTGGGATAGGAAGAGTTCTTTAAATTTTTATAGATAATCTTAAAATGAAGTAGCAATCGGATTAATATGAATTGTGGGAAAAATCTTGCGATTCGATGAATAAAATGAAGGGTAAAAATTTTTACATGAATACAATTTCTCGATACATTCTCTAGAACAGATTATATGTAATGAAAAGGAACGTCTTTTGTAAATTGGGTGTAAAAAATTTGCAAATCTGATTTAAGAAATACAAAGATTAAACTCATTTATTTAATGTGAAATTTCAATTTAAGCAAGTTATATTTAGTGTGAATATAGTGTTATTGTTTTATCTCTATCTAATTTGCAGAATATGAGTTTTTAATGAAATTGTATATTCTAGAAAGTTGAGAGATATCGTTTTAGTTTAAGGTAATAAGAATCTTATAAACAAGTTATATATACATTGTATACTGCTGCGGAATAAGATCAATTTAGTAGAGAAAAACTACCTTGTAAAGCTCACATTTCTAGTCTGGATTCTTAGAAATAGCTTTAATTTATAATGAAATATGAGTTTTATTAGTTAATATATTAATTAATTGGTGATTTAGTTTCTGTATAATGGAATATATATTAGTAAATATCTTTATTATATATAACTTGCTTACAAACCGATTAAATTCCCCCCTTTAATGAGATAGTTTCAACTTTAAAACATAAGCATTACGTCTCCGTATCTAATTGGGGAGTTCAATGTTAATTTTATACTGATGGTTATTTTTAAAAATAGTGTGAATGGGAATAGAAAATCATACATATACAAACATAGGGTTACTAGTTAAACATTAATCGTGAAAAGTATAACTTTCCTATCTTGTAGTACAAGTTTTTCATTTTCGATCAATTTTATTTCGTTTAACTCATCATTCTAAATTGTAGATTAACCAAATATATACCTTTAAATAGGCATAATGATATTTATTCATTTTTAATGAGATGTGTAAGTAAATTCCTTTTCTAAAGTTCCTTGCACTTTGCAATGGACCATTACGACGCAACCACAGAAAGCGATCGTTTGCGTAAGACGAAGAGCGCAATCATCCTAAAGCATCGCGGTGAACCGTAAATGCATTCGTTGCACTTCCCCTCAATTAGAGATGCGGGATATAAATCTTGATTTTATCCCCTCACTCCTGCCAAGAATTAATTCCGTGGGAACAAAAGGGCGCTCGTAATCCGTTCCTAATCTCACATTCACTCCGTCTGCAGGAGAAAAATCGCTTAAGTTCAGCTGATAGCGGAGAGTTTAAGCAGATAGCGCGGGATGAGGTACCGATGCAGAGAAAAGGCCCTCGAGAGGTCGTAAAGATTCGAAAGAGGGCCTTGGCGAGCCACTCGCGGTCGTTGATCCAACCACCGCAGTAATTTCAATTCATCCCGTGATGAGAAAGGGGGCTCTGGTTTCCAGGGAGCGTATCGAGGCCATTGCTTTGTTGGGAGGAGTGAATATAGGGGCGACAGACTTCGATAAACAGGCGGCAGGAATTTGGCTAGGGTGCGGTGGGAGAAGAAAAATTCTTCGTTCGGGGTTAGGAGGGCGCGAAATACCTTCTGGTGTATGATAGCGGGATGTGTTTGATTTTTTGGTTATATCTGTAGATAAAAATAAATTTAATATCTGTACCTTATTCATGGTATTTTATCATAAACATTTGACCATCTCGAAGCAAAAATGTAGTTCCAAACAAACTATAGAAAATGATTCGTAGTGAATTTTTAATTCGTAAAAAAATTCGTTCTTAAGATACAAACTTTTCATATAAGATTTATCTCTATTCTTTTTTTAAGTTGTGTAGATTACCAAGAGATAAGCATATCGTAGAGGAATTTAAGTATGATCCAAGAACATATAGCCCTCATACTCATTTTGATTTTCTAATATACAAGTATAAATTTCACTGTTTTCCAAACCTCAAATAAAGATCGAACTGTTATGTATTTCGGTGAAATATCTTGATTAACTTAATCTGATATCCTTCAAATCAAGTCTAATAATATTCGATGAAGTTACTAATCTAATTGTTTTGTGATTTATGCTCATGTTTTATTGACATTTTAGCAATGACATTAATATATTTGGATTATTTCATGAGAAAAGTTTCAAAATAATCGGCTTATATATTCTAGCAAAAACTTATCTTATAAAGTTCCAGGTACGATATTAAAATATTATATCGTTAGCAAAACTAGTTTTCTTTAGCGAATCTCATATTTTACAATTTTCTCTCGATTGTTTATCCTTGTTATCCTTGTATCCATTGTATTTTGGAATATCACAGACCTGGAAGATTTACTAATAAAACTTTGTATCTAGCGCTTTATTCTTTTCGTGTACTTAGACTGAATTGAATTTAATGGAAGTCGTTCCATTTATAAATAAGGATATAGGTTGTGTAATGCTAATGAGTGGTGTACGTGTAGTTTAGAAGATGATTAGTGGGCATAAGGATCCTAAGTGTGTAGAGGAGCAGTAAGTACGTCAGATAAGACGTAGTTGAACTACCCGAAATTAAATCGCTCCAGTTCGGCATCTCATCGTGTGAGAGTTTTCAGCCCAAACTTTCTGACCGCAAGGTTTAGAGGCAGCATAAGATAAACATTGACCTATCAACGGAAATCGAATAAGTTGCCCCGTACACGCGGAGTAGAGCAAACATGCAGGGACACAAGCGAAATGTTATGAAGAGAATATTTCGCTTTCCGTTTCTCCAAAACACTTCAAAGAAAAGGCTGCGAAACGTTTAAGTCAACAAAATTTCATCCGTAAAGTTCACAGCTACTGTTTGGTAATGAAGCATTTGTCGAATTTTGAGATATATTCTGTGCCCATCTTGTAGTAGCAATTTTGTTTATTTTTCCTATAAAGTAATCATGTTAAATTTATTAAATAATACGTTTTATTGAAATTGAATAAATTCTCAATTTTTGATCGTTTTTGAGGCCTCCTATTACTATTTGAATACGACATTAGTAAACAGAGGCAAGGCACTCAAGCTTAAAGAGGCTTGTGTAAAATGTTATTTCAATGTTATGAAAGTTTGCAGAGGGTCATAACTCACTCTTCTGTATTGAATTATTCTCGAAGATAGAAATACGAACTTGAAAATCCGTAATTTTTACGAATGATACTTTTCAGGAATCAATTTTTGATTGCTCAATGAGATTTATTGGTGTCACAATAAAATCATATACTGCACTTGAAGATATTTATTATTTCTTTAAAAATGAAAGAAATAATATATTCAATGAGAAAAAGAATTAAATTGAATTTGGGTTGTATTTGTTAAGGGTGTTGATATTTCATTATTTTCGTTCCATTCTAAGAATACGGATGGAAATCACCTCTTTCAAAATATATTGAAATGAAAAATCAACAGCAGTGTATAAAATGAAATAAAAGAGAATAAGTACAATTTTAATTTTCAAGGAGCCCAAGCGGTTGAAATGAAGTGGAGAATTTAATCTGTTCCTTTCCTGGGACGAATTTAAAACATTCGAATGACGCATAGAAAGTTTGTTTGTATGAAAGAGGAAGAAAAAGAACTTATCCGGGTATATACTTTTGGATCGACGCGGAATTTAAATAATTTTTCTAAAAGATTCGATGCATTCAAGTTTATTGTGGTTCTGAAAAGAATCCATTCAAACTTCATTACTTCCCGCAACTTAAATTAAAAATATTCTGAAAGTTTTAGGAGATTTCAAAAATGACTCTGAATTGGAAAACACAAGTTTACTTGGAGAAGAATATTTTGGTGAGAAAACTTTATGGTCTGGAGATTAAAATGAAAGAGAACAAAATTTTAGAATCAAGTATTATTGCTTACATCTACATGTCAAGATATTCAAATGATCTTTAAATCAACTTTTCCCGTTTTCATCTATTTTTGATGATTCGTTTTGATATTAAAGGATGATTATAATTTATTTAGCATCGTAAAACAGTAAAAAATAACTTTGTTTATTCTCGAGGCAAAATATAAATATATATGTTAGAAAATTAGATTTATTTGCGCTAGTGTTTGTTGTAAACTCTTTGAATTATGGCCTACATCTTTTCACTATGATAATGTGCAATTTCAGGAATAGTATATTTATATATGCATATATATACTATTGATATGAGGAAGTAGTATAGATCATAGAAAAAAGTAACTATTTCGATACCGCACTTTACAATGGAATTTTAAGCTATAAACGGAAGCTAAGGAAATATTTTCGGAATGTATTGATGATTGCGGAATCGATTTCCGAGAAGGAAAGAGCCATCAAAAGCCGATGTTTTTCGATTGAAACTTGGGAGCCCCATCTGGATAATCTTCCAGGAATTTAGATGTACGGAATAATGGATCGGTAAATGTTTGACTCAACCGTTGAATTGGTAAAGGATTTGTACCATTTTCGTGCGAAAAACTCCGATTTGGTCCAATGCTTCAAATTTATCGTAGGTTCCAATTTAAAACTAATCTTATTTCTTTTATATATTTTTAACTGATTCTTTGCTGTTTATGAATCCGATACCTTTTTCTAATTATTGATTGTCTTAATTAAACTATCCACTCGTAGCTAATGTTCCGCAATAGGTTTTGAAAGGAAATTGTATATCGATAAATATCATCCCGTAATGGTTTCCCTGAATTTTTGCATATTATGGGAATAAAAAACTTATTTTGAAATTTCTTTGTTTTTTAGCAAATTTCTATGACATATTTCTTTTATGTTAAGCTATGCTTTATTATCTTAGATTTTATACTCCTATGAAAATCAGTATGAGATAGATAAGGTGAATGTATATCTTCTTCACCTGGTAACTGTAATCTGTTTGAGAGGAGATTAGTAACGGTGTTTAGGTTTCAATTAAGTTAAGTAAAAGTGAATGATAAGTTTCTGAATAGTTAGAAATTCTCTCTAAATTAGTCAAGGTAAAATTTGTCGACTTAAACCATTTCGTGTTTTGCTTCTAAAAGATCTGCAGTCTTAAGTTAATTCTGTAAAGATATATTATTTTTGAGTTTTAAATGCTACTATACTGCAGGCGAAGATATACTTTGAAGACGGTTGTGCTTTAAAGATGAAGGAGGCGAATCCTTTAAATAATCAGATCCTTTATTATTCAATCAGACTTTCTCCGAGTGAGATCTTTTAATTTATATGCTAATGAAAGATTTGATATTGAAAAGAATATGGAAATCACAATTTATATAAAAGAAGGATTAGATGATGCACAAGAATTCATTACCAGAGAATATATGATAGCTCACATTCTAGAATCATTTTGAAAGTTTTCTACCCATAGATAAGTGAATAGTTGGTAGATTGCTTACCTTAAAATTCAAATGTTAGTATGAGAGTACGAATAAATTAAGAGCAGAGAAAGTGTTAATGACTGGATCGGAGCATGATTTTTTTATGAATAAATATTGCCGAACAATTCTTGAATGCTATTAAAATGGATTAGGAACAATAATTTCTTTTCGGCGATTCATCCATTAACAAATACTATAAAATAACTTTGAAATAGGAATGATTTATTTAAAGTTTATTATTGTTTATTATTTATACATGCATTCAAGCTTAATATTCATATTTGCATAAGAAGTGTGATGACTATTTACAATACAATATTGAATCAGTTGTTTATATAATTATTTAATGCATTTTATCTCTCTTTACAGGTAAGTGACCATTGAATTCCATTTGCAGTAAATTATCTGATAATTTGGTATGTATTCAATTTACTTGCAATCATCTTTAAAGTTATTTAATGTTTTATTGTCCTCTGTGTTTAGAGATGAGTAATGCATTTTTAACGTTTATTGAAAAGTTTAATTTAAAAGTGATAGAATATATCATTTTAGAAAAAATATTTAAAATTATCGTTTTAAAAATATTTATGCTTAGTATGTGGACGATAACGGGTTCTAATATTTCTAAAATATTATTATAAAGGACAATTTATTTATCGTTAATTTTACATTGAGTTGAAGTTGCATCAACGTTGCATAGAAACTTAAAAATTTATCCGCACCATTTCTTTCAGACTGTCAAAATTATTACTTATTAGATGCAAACTAAGTAACCAATATATACATTCAATTTTATACCCCTTATTTTATAAGCGATATTATGTTAGTGCATCCCGATAAAGATATAAGAGTATTCCATAGATTTATTCCATTCCATAATCGCAAACTTTATCGTTAATTAAAATCACGAAAGGAAGAGTTATTACATAATAACCATCCATTTCAATATTACTATTTATAATGCACTTTATAAAACTAGGTCAATGCAGTCTCTTTACCGTTATAACTTCATACGTATTTACTTTAGCCCGAGTTATTTACGGGAATGACCTTAATACCACCTGACATACCACCGCAATCGTAGATTTGATACTTATCCCTCCAAACTCATAAACCAACCGCGATACGATTTCTCGAGGAGAAAACCTACGACGTATTTATTTACAAACAGCTTCTATTTTCTCACCATTTCAACCCGAAGGCATAAAAAAAGTACAGACGAAGTTTCGGAAGGATTTACGAAGAATGCTGGAAAGAAATGTCCTCAAGGGGACCAAGGGGAAGAAGACCGGAAACTATTTGTTTCGTCATATAAAGCGTTGGGGAAGAGATGATATAAGAGCCTGTTATCATCATCGGGCGTAGGCGTACGCGTGTGGGACACTTCAAGAAACTCGCTACCTTGACAACGCGAAATGGCTCGAACGTTTTCTCCCCGATGGCGCGTCATTCAGAACTCTCTAAACCCACACCTCTAACGGGTCTCTCTCATAACTCGGAAAGTCTAAGCTTCGAAACAAAAGACTATCTGGAGAGGGAAAGAACGGTTTCTCGTCCCATAGATCTGGACATATTGCTCCGAGACCAAGTTGCTTCCATTCTCGATGGGGAGGATTATTTATTGCTTTTGAAAGCTTCCTTCTTTTGTTGCTTGTCCATTGTATAAATGTTGGATATTAAGGGAATTTCATTAGGCAGGGTAATATTTGAGCAAGAAAGATTTTACTTTCAAGTATAACGATATATGATACGTGACGGAAGGGAAAACCAGCACATAAAATTCCGAACTGGAAGAAATTCAAATATCCTAAGGAGCAATGAATAAGACGTAGAAAAAATAATAAATATATAATTAAATATATAAATATGTACATTACATTAATAATTAACTGAAATACAATCTTTACTCGGAGAATTTAACGTGGAAATGAAGTTGGTTAAGCAATAGAGGAAAGTAAAATCAATATTACTCCAATTTATTCTCCTGTTATACTATAATTACTCCTGTTTAAAATTTTTATTTTAAAACTTAAATAAAATGTATCGAGTACAAAACTCTGGGAATTGATTAATATTTCTAAATTTTAAATTCAATATAAACACCATAAAAATAACTAGGAAAAATATCGTATGGAAATAAATACTTAATATACTATAAGTACCACATATTTTGACAAATCTTTTGAGTTACTACAGAAGAGAGAGATTAATTCACAAGAGATAGCAGATAGACAAACCCAATCCAGTTCAACCGTCGCTGTGACACCGAATTCGACCTCTTTCACGGCTCCCAAAATACCCTCCTTCTACACGTGTAATTAACTTTGAAATATCGCCACGCAAACGCGTTACGAAAGGGATATGGAGAAGGGTCCAGGCACCACCGAACCGCCCTCCGATGTTTCTTTATGGCGTACCGCAACACTCCTCAAATTTATTGTTTCGCGGAATGTTAATTTTCGCGGAGTGCCCGCCGATTCTCTTCGCTTGTCTCCGCTCGCTCATTTCAATCTGCCAATGGAAAAGAGTTTTAAAAAAAGCATCACTTGGTGGGAGTAAAAACGGAACTGTCCTCTTCACTTTTTTTTTGGCAGACACGCGTGACACATACGGAACATTCGATTCGGGATCCATGTTCCGAGTGACGTAACTCCAGTTCCAATTCCCGTTTTATTTAAGTGGAACAGTTTAGCGTGTAGTAGGCGAGAGGAAAAAAGGATGATGGTACAGGAATGGGAGCATCAACCGTTACATATTTCAGATTTTTGATCGTAAAATTAAAAATAAAAAAAGAGAGGGACGGAAAGCGTCACTCGATGATGTAATTTTCGGAAGCGGTGGAGAGGTTAAGTGCAAAAATTGGAAAGGTTTACGGTTCAATTTTTTGGGAGTGTAGCGCGAGAAATTTTGGGACCGATATATTGATGTTTTAATAACCTAACCCTTTGCTTACGTTTTGAAACTTATGTTCAGGGATTGAATGTATACTAAATTATCTTTGGGGTTATATCTTCTGAGTTCACTAACTATTTTAAGGACTGGTGTACGCTGTTAATTAATAAAAGAGATGATAAAATCGGAAAAGGTAGATCTATATAAAGTAGATTAATTTACTAATAACTTAGAGTGCAAGGTTTTTATTAGTGGCCAAATTTTATTAAAAAATTTTTACATTATAAATTAATGTACGAGTGAATTCAAATCATGATTATGTAAATCAATATTAAGTATTAATCTCTTTTTAAATCGGAAATCTACGAGGAAATTCTATTAAGCTGTATTAAATATCATATTAAAAATGCTTATAACATTTTAAATTACCCAATGTATGTTTTCTATGATAAAAGAACGAGGAAATTTTCAGTACTGGTCGTAGTTACACAAAGGTCGGTATATTTTAAAAGCAGCAATAACCTAAAATATAATGGGATTAAAATTATAATACGATCCGTAATACGATGGAGGAAATATAGTAGCTTATGGGATTTATTAAATTTAATATTTATCAGCGCTTTAGCTGAATTATTTACATTTTAAAAATATCTATAATAAGTTTATTATATTTTCAAGGAAAATTAACATCTAGTTCATAATTTTTAGCTGTTATTTTTATTCAAATTAATATTTTTGTTTTATAAAATATTCTTATCTCAGATTTATTCTATTTTACCGTTTGCATGGAGGAACTAACGAAACAAAAGATGTTAGAATAAGAAAAAATAACTTTTGGAAAAATTGGGCAGTAGATATATTAGAAAAATTTTAGGTAATGTTCTCTTATATTTTATCATAATTATCAAGTAAAAAGTGATTATGTTGAAAATTTATCTGTAACATTTTACAATTTACGTTATTCAACTGTCGATTTCCTATTATAGTAAAGTACATTGCTGTTTTCCTTAGATGGTCCAGTAATAATCATTCCCACTCGCTTTCATTCATTAATGTCTTTAACCATAAACAGAACCAACAATTCTTTAGCAAATTTAAAGATTACCGAACCTTAAAGAAAGATATTGTATGAGGTGAAACTATCTCACTGTTTATTAACCTCAATGAACTTAATATCTTTATTCATAGTATGTTACTGTTAGAGCAATATATAAGAAATGCATACCCTGCAAGTACATGTCTGTAAAGGCAGTGAATAATGAGGCGATATCAATGGTTAAATATTTTGCTACGGTTGAGGTTTAGTTTGTTATAGTTTGCGCATAAGAGAATATATAAATATTAAATATCATCATAAGGTTCCAATGATTTTTCATTTTAGATCGAGGTAATCAATAGCAAAAATTAAACATTTCTGTTTCCATTGACGATTTCGACACAAATAGATGGTCCACAGATGGGTGGGCAGAAAACGAGCATAATCTTGCGGACGTTGATTTAGACCAGTTTGAGGAGGGAAAAAGGAGTTCCAGTGTCATAAATCCGAATGACCGCAGCAGATCGACGGAAGGGGACTTCTCCCTCATTAGCTACGAACCTATGAACGCTCATCTCGTTGAACCGGAGACATCAAGTTCCACCGCATTCTCTTTATGGCGACGGATGACCCTCGGCCGGTGATTTGCTCCCGTGACTCGTGCAGGATGGTGAACACAGCTCGGAATAACGAGACCGAGTTTTATGACGTGCTTTTAACCGGAGGAATCTGTGGGCGTGTCTGGGCGACAGATGCTGCCTCTTCTTTTAGCTTCTTTTTCTGCTCTTATTCATCTACGTCGCTTGCGAATTACGTCTCGTTATGAGTGGTTTTACTACGCATGGAAATTCGATGACGGTTTGACTGAAGGGTGTAATTTGGTTCTGAATCTAATTTGTCTGCTGTAAATTTAGTCGAAACAAAATGCGAGGAATGTATTTTTTGCATTAGGAACACCTTCCAGAATTCATATTGTGCTGGTAGTATTTGAGTTGGTTATATCACGATGGAAATGTGCTCTCAAATACGCTTATAAAATATGTCACTCTTATCTTACATGAAATACTTTTCAACATGAATAGAAATTTATGAGTAGTTCGTTCATATGTATACTCTTTGAAGAAGTGAGAATTATCACCCACGTTCCTAGAAATGTGTCCAGTTTTCATATGAATACATGAATACGATCATTAAAGTTGAATTCGTGAAGTTTTCAGTTAACTCCTCTGCTATAATTTCTTCTTAGACTTTTAGTTTTTTTTATATTCTAAATATCAGGGTACATGTAAAGTTCATGAAGGATATTTGAGTATTGGAAAGAGTTTTATGATTCCCCTCCTAGTCAGATATTGACCTCAATATAACTTGCTGTTTCAAATTAGAAAGGAGTTGACCGAAACTAATACTATGTGAAGGAAGCTAGAAATTATTCTTACTTTACAATAAGCTGTTTATCAGTACATCGTTTCTGACACTTATGGAATTCATTGCTCATTTTCCAATTTAAATGCTAAACGGTGCCCTCACTTTAATAAAGACAGATGGAGTCCATCTCTTATTCTAAACTAATATGTTTCTAACGCATTCAGAATAACCAAATTGCCAACTGCAGTGTAACATCCGGATCGCGTTTGCTCGTCTGATTATTTATGAAACAGGAGTACGAAACCATTAAATTAACATAAAGATCATTAATGAAAACCTGAAATCGGAGTATGAGTTGCTTCGTACCTAAAATGTTTCATTATGAATGACTTGTGAATTTATGGAAACAGAAAATCTCATTCTGTGAATCTGCATCACGCTATCCAGTGTTTGTATCAAATATGTTGTAACTAAAAGCTGACCTAAATACCTGCCGCCTTAATTACCATTCCCAATTCAATTACTGTTGTTTATGAATTACTTTACCACTGAAAACCATGCATCATACAGTGTTAAATATGTTTAGTGCAGCCCTTTAGTATTTGTAATTTAAAACCACACTATAAAAACATTTGATATGTATTGTATACTTTTCTTTTCGTTCTAAATTGCTTCTAAAATACTTTCCCAACTCATTGATTCAAGAGGCGTGAGATTAAACCTTAAATGATACTTTTATGACGTTTATGGGGAGGATATTATGTAGAACCACTTCAAATAGAAGAAAGTACGAAGTAAGAATTTTAAAATCACGTCTTTATTTTAAAATCAAATATTATATTCAATTTGAAAGCGTTGGATGTAAATTTATGAGCCAGAAGTATTATATATATGAAAGGCATCGTACATTTCGTATCAAAGAAATAGTTAATCACCCAAGGGCATAATACAAATTTTGGTTTTTACAACATATTTATTAAGGATTATTTATTTTACGGTCTTTCTATATTCAATTTTATTTTCTTAAATTTTGAAACACATGTATCGTCATTCTCTATAGAGAGAGGCAATTCTCTTTATTAATAAGTTCTATTTCTAATATTTGTAATGGATATTTTTACATCGTTTCTTCACTCATACATATTATTAAAACATTCTCCTTGTATATTCGATGATGATTTTGATAATAACTCTCTACTGACGGTGGCATATTGAATAGACAGTTATCCCAGCCATAAAGATATAGTATCAGGAATGGTTTTAAGCTAACTTAACACATAGTAATGATGCTAAAAAAAGGATTACTTGATTTTTAAAAAATGTCATGTTTTGACGTCGTTTTATATTCAATTCGAATCACCGGATGAAATTCCGCGAAGGAAAGCAGATGGGATTAGCAGATAAAACAATCCTCGACGACGTCGCCGTCATCTCCGTGATGTGTTTTTCCAATTACACCACCGTGTTGCATCGTCGGCATAAAATTTGGAAAATGTTTCCACACGGATATCACGTCGTTGCTAGGAAATCTCATTAGGTACTTGAACGCATTGCGTTGCAGGAAGCGCGTCGGCCGCAGAAATCGAATTACTCTGCCAATCTAACCGCACAGGCTACAAAAGCCCTTCGACTGATCAGATTAACTTTGATTTCGTTTAAAAGCAAGTGCGCGAAGAGCACTTTCGAATACCGAAGGTCAATCGTAATTCAATGTTTGATCGGAGCGAAGATCGTCCATCACTATATGTTATAGAGAGAGAGATGGAAATATTCTGAGGAATTAGTACTCTACTTCAATCCTCATCTGCATATATAACCTTCGACTGCACCCATATACATAAATCAGAGCGCTGGAAATGTAGGTGGGTGTTACTAGGACGTTAACCGGTTAACTGGATTTTAGTCTCGAGTCAGAAACCGGGTTATCTAGAACGGTTAATCCTTTTAAAGCCTGAATTCGCGACCTACGCCATAGAGGTTGCAGAGAGAAAATTTAAGGGTCGTTTGTGAATACGCTTTTGATTAGCTGAATAATACGTGGATTATCTATCCTAGTAAGTATTTGATCTGCACTCAGTTTGTATAATTTGAATTCAAATCGAATTTTGGATGTGATATATATACACGTGTGAAATCAATAGAATATCTCCAACTGGGTTAATACTATGATGATCTTCTTCGTTTGAGAATCATATTGTAAATTCTTATTTTACGATGATTTTACCTCTACCTTTCACCCCTATAAATTTTATCTTATGTCGGCTTTATTATGATTTCTTCTAATCTCTGACAATTCTTTGTAATATTTCTATTATTACAACAGTTTTATTCTTAATAATTTTAAACTTGAAGTAAACTAATAAATCAGTTCAACAAGGGTGTAAATTTCATCTAATGTTCGCGCTAGCATATAGTAATAATTATATTACTTATATGATCAGAATGTTTATTTGAAGAACTGGTTACATATATAGTTTCTGGCTCATAATATACATGTAGATTCTTTAGTTCTGTTTTTTCGATAGAACATCTCTTGAATCATCTATTTGACAAATATGGGAATTATTCACTTTTAATCGCCACGGAATAGCTTTTAGTGTTGGTATCAATGACTGTCGTAAACTGTTTAACTGTTTTAAAAGGTCATATATTAAATATCTTGTTGGGATATCTATTCTATAACATATTTTAGTTAAGTTTTATGAACTAAGAGATGTCAGTCGTTATCAGATAATGTATCCTATCTTTCATCCATATATTCTTAATCATCTTTTTATAGATCTACCTCGATTTTTGAGTTCGTTCATCAAACATAGGTTCCGAATGAAAGTGAATGTGGCCACGGTTTAATCAAAGATAAACGTTTTGCCCTGAGGGCTCCTAAGCATTTCCCACTTAATTTAATACAACACTCATGATACATTATATCCACAGACGTATTTTATGGAAGGAAATTAAGTCATCAAAATTATAGCACTAAGAATAAATACTCATCCTGATCATGAACATCTAATATGTAGGACTACTGATTCAATGATGATTGTCCGAAATAAAAATGTTATGAGTAAAAGAGTTATATCTTACGTTAAATACTTATTTAAACTATTTGATCGCTTTATCTAAGTTTTCGTATTATTTAACTATGTTCTAAATATCTATTAGAGGGAAAATCCTAGGGAAGAATGTAGTTGTGAAAAGTTATCACTGTGAATGGGAATCGAACCCGGGTCTCTTAATTGGTAGTGGGATTGGAAGACCAGACTTTTCCAAATCCATTCTTCCTTGGAATTTTGCCTTAGTGCATAGAATTTTCGAACAGTATCTCCTCTACATTTTTCCTTATATCTATTAGATGTTTCATATCGCTATCATATGCATCATCAGTATCTCAAAAACGCTTTAATAACACCGATCGACGTGAGAACTTAAGAATTGCTGGTAAAGATTTTTTCGATGTACGCGTCTACTACAAAAGAAGCTTACAAATGCTCGTAAAATCATAAGCGATAAGCTCGATACGAAATTTAGGGCCCCTTTCTTCTCTCACAAAAGAACAAATCCAAGGGAGGAGAACGTTTCACGCGATTTGTGTCTCTTTTCTCCTTTGAGTCAGACCATCTTCCTCACGCAATTTTCCGAAAGGATTAGTTCTGCGGGGATAAAGCGAAAGGAAACTTTTGGAAGAAGACAAAGACTGTAGTGAAAAAGAGTGGAAAATAGGAGAAAAAACCCGCAATATCCTTCCTTGCACCCGCTTTGGGTGTGGGTTGCCTTTATGAATGGTCTCCCAGCCGATCCTTATATACGTCCCTCGTGAGAGAAAGGGCAAAAAATACCATGCAAGGTTCGTTGCAGGGAAGTTTGGTAATTATAACTTTTCCATCTTTTCCGCCCTCGACGGCGGCGCTGCACGCGGCTGTTGCGGAATTTTTCTCGAGGCGCATTTCGTTCTTCTTTTTTCTTCTTTTGGGACCGTCGCGATAGGATGAAAAAATTCGAAACGGAATCTTCCGAAAGAGGGAACCAGTGTGGCTGATTCATAGCGGTAGGGAACGATAAGGTGTATCCTTCTCTTCCTAAGGGCGATATGAAGGTGGTGGGGAGGCCGTTTCAAGGCCTGGGGGGATTTATATTTTCCCCTTTCGCAGGAGGCTACGTTCCCGTTGTCTCTATCGGGCCAAGTTGGGAAAACCATCCTTTTTTATTTATATATATAAGGGATCCATTCTGTCGATGAAGGAATTGAAAAAGGGAAATAAAGAAAGTTTTTCGCGAAGAATCTTCTCCCCTTTTCTATATTTTTCCGGAGGGTGAATTATCGCCTTCTTCAGCGAACTAAAATCCTCCGTTTCTTCTCGATAATTCAGTTTTTTCTTCCTCTGATGAAGGGTTTTTCCTTCCTTCACGTCCCCTTCGCGATGTTTTATACGAAGGAATCTTTTTCTCCCGTTGAAAGATGTCCAAAAAGCTTTTTTCGGAGGTATTATCTTCGAATGTGCATCCGCCGCGCGAAATAGCGCCCCTTCGACAACTTGTTGAATGCGATGGCTAGCAAAAGTCCCGTCACTCACAGCGCGTTCCTTTTTATGAGAAGCGTCTGTGGTTTGGAATGTTTAGCACCGGCGCTTAATTGCGTATCGCTGTCCGGAGGTATCTTTCTCATCATCTCTGAGCTTTTTCGTATCGATCCAAAGTGGGAAATGCGACGGAAGATTGATGTGTCACGTGTGACATTCGGTCGGTTCGCCGTATGCATTCGTTTTCATGAAGAGCGTGATTTTAAAGAGGTTTTGGATGCGAGGTAATGTTTTCCATTTATCGTCGTTTGTCGTCAAGCAACCTGGTTTTGCAGTGATGAGATGTCATTTTCGCGAGGGAGAATTCACGCATATCTTTGCGTATCTATGAATATGTTAAGCATTATTCATTTTAAAATGTATGCTGGGTCTGTTGATTGCATACAATGTTAGAGACATCAACCCTATGTGGTTTAATTTTTCGCTTTAATTGAGAATCTTGGTGGCAATTTTCCATTCGCACTTCATGATATATATTCAACAAGGAAAGATTCGATAAAGTTTTACGTCGTTAAAAATATTGAAATGTTTCTTTGAATCACAATATTTCCTGGTCACCACTCTTCGCATACCCGAATGATTTTAATTCTTGCTCTTTTTCTAGTAATCCATATCTCACTCTAGCGTAGGACTAATTGTTATTACGTAAATAATTTAAAAATAACTCTTTTTGATTACTAATTCATTTTTATATTTTATCAAGGAAATTTTTTAGTAGTAAGTATTGCTTTCATATATTTTGAGTGCTTACTTAAGTTTACTTAATTATTTCTTCAAAGACCTTCCTGCTTGAAGATGATCCACCTTATTAATGGATAATAAAAATTATAGAATTGTTTGAAAGATATAAAATTAAAATTCTCAAGAAAATTCAATTGCTAGACACGCTTAATTCAATCAAATTGCTTCACACATTGCTCACTTGACTTTTGAACTTTTCAACTTGCACCCTCTTAGGAATGATCTGATATTCCGAGTTTAAATTCATTTCACCTCGGATATAACGCTATACAATTCACATGCATTTTAGTTGAGACAAGGTCAAAGAAATGTGTCACCCCGCTAAGCGTGCACGGGATAACCCCCAAGGGCATCGTCCTGACCCCTGCAATAGTCCGACGTACGAATCGCGTGCATATTTTACGACCCATCTCAGGAGAGGGACACTGACTGACAAACCCCTCAAGAACTCAAGACATCTCTTTCCCAAAGCCTTTTCCCTTAGGTTTCTTTTGCATTCGAAACCTCGGCTCTCCTTCTTCCTTACCTCTATCTATGCTATGAAGTCCCTAACAACGACTTAAAGTATCATAGAATTAGTTCATAGTTACTAAAGAAACTTCATGCATTTACCTTTTAATAAAAGATCGAAGTTTATGATAAGTTCACATGCAAGGTTTAACATTATTCGCAAGAAAAGAAGTGTGCCTCAGTGTGATAGCCTCTTCTGCTAATTTTGAAAAAAATGTTTGTGAATTTGACCCATATTTCTCCCTCCCCTCAATCTCATTAAAGTTTCTAATTAGAACCTCGTATTCCACATCTTTCTCCATTTCAAACATTCTTTATCGTTGAGAAGATTAGTTGCCACTCTCTGTGAAAGGCAATTTTAAAAATCTAGTTTGGATAATTTTAATTATCTTCTTATCAATTCTTTTTATGAATGATGTCCATTTAAACTTCAAGATTAATCAAGCTCATTCATTTTGTACTAAATGGTTTTTTCTCTTTGATATTTAAAGAACTTAATATGATCTTTAATACTTTCATTTCGAAGTGAGAACCATTTTTAGTATTTTAATTCGATATTTTAGCTTCGATTTAAATTTATTTAAAAAGTTACATAGCTTTCAATCATCTTACATCATCAAATACGAATTGCCTTTTTGCTGTAAGAAAAATTTTTTCTTCTCCGTCAATATCCCCGTTTAGTTTATTTTCCATCGAAATTCAAATTTTCAAATCTTCATAACGGGAAAAGATTTTTGTCAGAAATGGATTCTAATATCCATCATCCTTTATAAAAAGGATTCACTCAGAAATAGGATCTGTCTTCAGAAAGAAGCGCGGATGAGATTTGACTCATCTCGTCCGTGCAAATATTTGATACCCGTGAAGATCTATCTATGACGAACTTTTTTTTTAAGTACGTGATATCCTCAGTAAAAAAGCAAAGCATACGTATTAACTGCACTAGACAGATGAATATTCCATCACGTTTGAGTCTTTTAGAAGTTTCATATCATCAAAATTTTCTTCTCGAGTCCTTTCTATCTGCTTTTTTGGCATCAGTGTCGTACGTTATGTGTCGATATCCATTTGCCTCTCTTTCTCTCTAATGCCAGCGAAATCTTTTCTCATCTTTTAGTCTGTCGCTGCGAGAAATCGCTCTTTAAATCGGGCGTTTTTTCAGACTCTATTTCATGAAAGAGTAAAACTTCCATCTTATCATTCTGATCCTTGCATTTACTCCTTCGAATCCTCTGTCGCATTGACGCAAGCCTTGAATAAATCTCAGTGTTTTTTTAGGAAGGTAAAATCCATTTATCGGTATTCGACGATCATATATTTGTCAGTTTTAAGTATTCGCGTAATTATATTCTCACGTATAAACATCGGTGGTTATTCAGCCCTACGTTAATTATATAATACTATAGTAATAGTTAAATTACGACATACGAATGCAAATTAAATTTAATAAAACGTAACGATCGGAGCTTTAATGATATAAAGGGATAATGAAATTCGTAATATATATCTATTCTTTACTGTTATCGGAGATAATTCTTTTCTAAAAGGAATAGTCGTACGTGTTGTGAAGATTTTGCAAATAACCTTTATACACAGCAGAGTATTGAACATAAACGAATATTAATTATAAGTATACGCGTACATAAATATCAATACAATATATTGATTAATACCCTATATCAGATTATAAAATTGTAATATTTATTGGATTGAATTAATGAATAAAAAAAGTTTTTGAATGGTAACTCATCTTAATAATGGTAACTCATCTTAATAATGAAAAATTTTAATTTTCTTTCATCTATAAGAAATGTAGCCTAGGTAAAGAAAATATTTTTTTACTCAAAAACATCTTTTCATATAGATTTATTAGTAGCACATTACAGCCTTTATTGTAAATAGATACGGGAAAATTAATGCTTCAGATCGAATTTCGAAAGAGAAACGCCCCCTGTGTTTCACCTTCGAACCCACGGTCCACGTACGCACAGCTTTGTACGATATTTTAGGGTTTGATTGATTGTTATTCGCATGAAAAAGAGGGAACGATTGATTGCTTTCTTCTATTGAACAGGATGACTAGTGGATCAGTGGACATGCTCCATAGGTCGGGTATCCGATAACTAAAAATCAATATCCTCGATATTAATTATCAGAAATTTCCATGTATAAACATGATGGATCTATCTCCAATTACAAGGGGATATATCTGAGTGATTATTCACAGATGTATACTTGATTAAGCCTCTTCATCGATTACATGAGAATCAAGAACTTACCCAATACAATATTATGCGAAATATTTATTTTCTATAGTAAAATTAGGGCCTGTAATATTTATCGATACTGTACTTCTAAGCATGAAAAAATTTCCAATTGCTTTTCTGTACAGGACACAAGAATATTCGTCAATTATGATAGAGGTCCTTTCAAATTATTTTGTCAAACGAGATAATTTTGCAGATTTCGTAGTGATGTCATTTATGAATCTTATTTGGTACTCCTTGCTTTATAACTCAGAACACTTCTTAATTTGATAACTGCATATCCTTCTCTTCTGAAGAGGACGTTTTATGGCTTAAAAAATAAGACAGCTTTCAGAGCTGAACAAAATTTTATTATTTATAATGATAATTATCTCTCATTAAATAGTTTTTGAATATTTCGTCCTTAACACTTTAATATTAGCATCACTTTCTTTGCATTGCTACGTGTCTTGAGAAAGGAGAGAATCAAGAGCAAGCCGACTCACTCTCTACTTTGCTTCGTCTCATCATCTCATCTCAAAAGTTTTTTGTTGGTGACAGTCGGGGTTGAGGTTACAGTCAGACTTCATGCTGATGACAGCTTAGACAGGTTCAGAGACAGTACCCCATTTCCCATAGTGAGGCTTCATATCATCAAGTTACGCCGGATTATTCTGGTTTCTATAGCAACCATAGACAATTTCTATGTCACATAATATAGCAGATAATGTTCGATCTTGTATTGATCTATTACATGTATCTTTATAATATAATTCTACTAGGAATATAATACCTATCCTCACACATTTAAAGTATAAAGAGTATCTTTGTATGTCAATAAGCTTATAGGAAGTCTATCAGATAATTGTCAAAGGAAGCTTATTAAAGGAAAGAGCAATATCGATGTTTTTACGAGAAGCTTAAAGTAAGAAATTAGATATAAGGTTCGCAGGGGACATCAACAATGTATCCTTTTATTATAACGCAGTTAGATATTAAAAAGGAAAGGAACTTTTATCTCTCTATTTCACGAAAAATCCTTTTACTCCATCATTTCTAACGACAAAATAATTTCCCATTTTCGCGAACATAATGTGCGAAACTCCAACTCTCAAAGTAAACTCCAGAAGGCCGCATGTGGGCCTGGGGCCGTAATTTGTGCAGCCCTGAGTAAAAGGATCCTCTGCCCTGAAAAATTAAACAGTTCCGAGAAGAAAACCCTTTCGGTGGAGAGTACGTGAGATAAATACCAGCCTAGAGAGGGAGAGAGATAGCGAAATATTTTCTCGTGAGCTCGTGCTAATCCGAGATTTAAAAATAACAACGGATAGCGTATTCCGGCACGTCCCATCCAATCCCATTCAACTTCCTTCTCCAGAGGGTCAACTCTCCGAATAAAGAATGCGCCACTACGGGGGAGTTTACACGGGTTTGTTTCCGTATTCGGAAGTTTTGTTTCGGTTCCATTGGGGGGCGTTTCTCGGGGGAATCAATCGGATGTGTATACGTCACTTCCTCTCCCTCCCCGCTTCGATGGAACGTGTGTGGGTGTATCTTCTTCTCTTCGTTTCCAGTGTCATCATTTCTAAGCTATAATGAAGGAGAAATATTGGGGATGATGTAAGCGATTCAAGTTGATCGTAGTTGGAATCTCTCCTATCGTTTTTCTCTGATGGGATTACTTTCACAAGAAGATCAATCACATAATCCTGATTTAAGAGGATCCATTGGCAGGAAAACGTATCGGTCCAGGTTTCTTTTTTTACTTTATGTTATCTCTATTTTTCTAACGTCACGTAACTATTTTTGACGTGAGAGATACGATTATGAGCGTAAAATAAAAGATATATAAGCTTAGAGGAAACCTTCGAAGGAATCCTCGTTTCGCGAGCTACATTTGTACGAAAGTGTTATAAAAGGTTAAGAAAATTAACTCTAACGTTTGTAGTTTTCATTCCTGTCATATACTATAGGACTATAAGTAGTATAATAAGTAATTCAGTGTATCAACTTTAATTTTTAAAGTCGAAAGTGTTTTAACACTTAAATAGGAAACCGGTGAATATCTATTTGGAATATAGGAAGAGTAATGTATTACAATTTGCATTTTAGTGTTCTAAATAAATTTCGAGTCTTATTATTTAAATACATTGGTTAGAATGAAAATCAGAGAAGTTAATAGAATTTCATTTGTATTGCTATTGATGTTCTCAATAGTCCTGAATAGTTATATTGATAGTTTAATTCGTACTGAAGACTGAATATGTAAGGAAACGAGAAATTTCTGGAAAACATTTGTACGTAAATATATATATTTAATATATGAGAACTAAAGTAAGGATACATAAGTCTCGCTACTTGGAAAGATGCTAAGGTATATTTACTGCTTTATTTGTAATCTGGAGTAAAAATTCTTACTGCAAATTATTTGCAATGCGTTGGATCAAAAGCAGAATTTTTGATGC
This sequence comes from Pantala flavescens, assembly GCA_020796165.1. Lineage (NCBI taxonomy): Eukaryota > Metazoa > Arthropoda > Insecta > Odonata > Libellulidae > Pantala > Pantala flavescens. Next base: position 42,991,610 of record CM036882.1, read on the forward strand.
ATGTTGTACAATCTTTGCTAAAAATATTTAAAATGCATTTCAAATCCGTTAGAATTCGGATGAAGGATTTTTGCACGGAAAATACGGCCATGAAAATGGAGACCTGCTTTCAATTCGCCGTGAATAGGGTATCCAACGCGTGCAGGGTTCGAAATGGACTAGTGGTCATCTCTATTACATTCCTTCGCAAGTGGTACAAGATGAATTGAGATGAGTACAGAGGATGTTTCGTGAATTCATATGCTCATTGGCAGCTGGGAAACCTATCAGAGAATGACACTTGAGTTCAAGACCCGCACTCAAACCTTCGTGTATATCTCATGCGTTTGACATTCATAAAATATTTCTTGCACGTTTTTCCATTCTGTTTGTACAGTGAGAGTCTTCCAAAGTTTTTTTTCGCATAAAGTATTTTACTGCTAGTTTATACTACTGTACTCAGAGTTAATACTGATTTTTGTTATATATAATATATTTAGGACTAAGGATTTTTTAGAATAAATACTTTTTTAATGCGATGAATCGTGTAATAGTTATCGGTTAATATGTAACGGAATAAAGTATTAAAATTTTAAAAGTAAAAACTGAAAGTTGAAAATATAATATCGAACGACTCGTATTTATTAAAAACGCAATTAATATTAAAGATGCTTTCTTTATGAAAACGAAATTTTAATTTATATTGTAGGTCTTTGCGACGAAATAGCAATTTTTACGGTAAAAGAGTAAAATTATACGTACTCATTCAATTGAAACTTCAATGGTATGAAATTATATGAACATTAGTTATAAAATCTTGTAGCAAAAGTACGTATCATATACATTCAGAAGAGGTTGATACACAAATCGTGCACCGTGATTGGGAGAATTTATTTGTTACAGGAGCATTCAGAGAGGTAGTAGTTTATAAAAATATCTCTCATTCAATAATACGAGTATAACGCGTCAAAGTTTAGATTTTCGCTTCGAACAAACTATTGTCAAATATTTTCCTTCGACATGCACACTGTCATTCATAAGTTACAGATTCGTTACGGAGAAGTGCAAAAATATACATCTATAAAAGTCATTGCTGTCTAAATTGAAATCTGTTATGGATAAAAAAATGTATTCATCTCAAACTCTTTAATGGCGTTTGCATTTTGAAAATGGAGACAGCTCTTCTGCCTACGTTGCAGTCGCCTGAGACCTTGTGGGAGTGCATACGCTCGGGGGCCCACACGCTTTCCACTGCTACGCCTCCGGTTTAATTTCCTAAAAAGTCCCATCCCTCTAACGAACACGATTCTCCTTTTGTGCGTGGCAACCCGAGCATCCCGTGGGAGGGAAATTTTTAGGAGTCGCGAACTTAGAGTTTAACGGGTTCAAATAGTTGCTTGTTTCACAAAAGTATGACTTTGATGGGTTAAAAAAGTAAGTACTTCAGCTACAGCACGCTAGTTTAACTTGTTTCTGTTATCAAATTGAGGTGTTCCACAAGGCATAGTATTTGGCCCGCTGGTAAAATAACTCGTAAGCTGCTTTATGAAATGTGGGTTATATTTCTTTCGATTCATTGTAAATGATAGAACTGAGAAAGGATTTCCAATTATAGAATTACTTCGCTGTAGAAACAAACTAGAGAATACGATATGCCAACTCAGTTAAGCTTCAAGAATGTACAAATTTTAAAAGCGATGTGTGTGTATTTTACTGATATAAATAGTATCATTCTGAATGATTCACATTGATTGAACCGCACAAATTTAAAGGATTCAGTCATTAATGCTATTTAAATGGAAGTAAAAGAAATAAATTTCATATATCTAGTATTTGTCCCACTGTCCTTTAAAAGCTTTATAATTTTATTTCGATACTTATCTCTGTGAATAGTCTCAATTATAATTATACAACAACTTTTATTTATCGAGTATCCATCAAAATTTTCATATTTTTAAAGATCTTCATGACTTTAAGATGAGATTTAGTACGGGTTCTTAATATACATTTCTTATTTTTATTGACAAGATTATTAAATATTTGTACTCTTTCAATCTTTCATCCGAATTTAAATTTTAAAAGGTATGGCCATAAAGCTCAGTCAGTTACAGTATCACATAGTTAGAAGTTAATGCATAAACACATAGAAGTGCTAAATGTTCACGCCATGAACGGTGGTCATTCGTTAACATCTCCGAATGCTGCATTTGTCATGGCTGAAAGTTTCTTTGTGTTTGAAAAGGGAATTTTGACCTTGGGTCTGCATTTGATGGTTCCGGTAAAAACGCGAATGCATATCTGGAATGAAACTGCGGTCTCTGAATTCCATTGTGACTCGGAGGCAAGGGCTCGTTGCTTTAATAAGTCGTCCATTATGAGTGAAGTGGGCATGGTCTGTCGCGAGCACTCGAACATTCACGTTTGGAGATTTTGCACCATTTTCCACATTAAATGCTCAGTAGGCGTTTCTCTCTTGTCAAAAAATTTGCGAGCTGCGAAAGAGAGAGTTTATGGTTGAATTTCCTGAGTATCTTGAGTAATTTAATTCTTGAATTATGTTATAAAACGATATGGTTCCTATGTTTTCATAAGGGATGAAGATGTAGCTTATAGTTTAAATACGGATAATTACTCTACGAATATGAGCTTTATTCTTATTATGTTATATTCGCTTATTATATATGTAAAATTCGTATTAGTGATCTAATTCTGATTTTTATATTATTTTACACCTTAATAACAGATATTTACTTTTTAGGAAAGTTTCAGTGAAAATTTATCAATCATGCTCATGTTTTGTTCTTTCTTTAATGTCGTCTTTAATATTCAGGGCGAAATTTAATCGAAAAAGACTATTTTTACATATTACGTACCATACATTTGCTGGAACAGCATTTTTTACTTCTGTGTATAACTTTCTTAAAAGGAATTTGGCGGTTTTCGAATAAGATCTAGGTTAGATTTTCCATTCTAGTTTCCAACATTTTCACTGATAACTCCTCATAGCATAAGTGTATTGATTGTCAGTCTTTGCTATACTTAATATCGATTTATAAACTATTCTATCGCTTAATTAAAGACTTTAATATAAATTAAAGTCTTTATAATGATCCATTCACTTTTCACCAACTTAATTAAATCTCGTCTTCTCAGTTGTAAATCAAATCTGAAACGCATTCATACTGTAGAATCTGTTTTTTACAAGGATCTGCTTTCCATCCATCTTCAGAATCCCATGATTTCGAACCGTAAAATTCAATTTTCCGCGACCTCGATTTTCTCTCCCTTTCATTTCCCTTGCTCATTTCACTCAAACCCAATATGTACAGTATCACGAATTCATTTTCAATCGCGTTCTCTTACGACCTTTTCATTTCTATTCGAATCGATTTTTTAGCATCTAGAATATTCTCTCGTAAAATATTATAGGGCGGAAGAATAAATTATCGAATATTTTCGGACTTTGTTAAGTAAATACAAATTTGTTACGTATGATAGTAAAATACATGCATATATATGATATATAATACATACATATATATGTATGCATGTATTCATAGCTCAAAATCACGTGATTAGAGTGGAAATACCTTGAATTTTTAGGATATAATTTTAAAATAATGTGGGAATACTGCTATACAAATTATCGCTGAAGTCTTTTTCAGCCTTATTCACAAGAAATTAGCGTGAGATATGCGAAAGAATAAAGTATATAGTATTAAACAGTTTATTTATCGATTCCACATGTTATTACGTGATGTAGAGAAAAATAAAATTCAATTCATCGTTCAATATAATAGATCGTAAGATAGGCAGGTGTTAATATTTTTTATCTCCCATAGCAACCTCCCCAGGTGTAGGTTACTAATAGCCTATTTATAAATAAAAGAGCCAGAAATAGAGAGTTATATGCGAGATTTAAGGTTCTACCTCATCGTACTACAAACTTCTTAGCGTATTCGAACGGATATCATCTCTCGACCCCAAAACACCCTGAAAAATGAAAGTGACGAGGCATAAAATTTAAGTAAGGTTAAAGGACGGGAAAGAGTTGGTGTGACGTAGGACGAAAATCAAAACCATGCGATGCTCGTTTGTCTTTTGTTTTGACCGGCGCCAAAGAATGGCGTCAAAGGTTTGGGTGGAGTATCAGAGGATGAATAATTGAGGGGGTAGGGGTAGGACGTGTTGCGTGGGATAAAGCAGAGAACTTCACACTATCGCTCTTCCCTTTGAGTTCTTTGTTTTCTCAATCCCTTCTCTATTTTTCACTCTCTTATTTATCAACGTAAAAGGGAACTCTCGTAGTTACTACTCTGAACTTGTGATAGATTGTCTATCGAAAACAAGTCTGATGAACTGGTAAACTCAACTTCATCTAGTTAACTCAATTTCAGTCGTAACTCTAACTCCAGGGTTATTCTAACTAACGATTTAAATCCTAACAACACTTCCTTTAACGATTTAACACGCTTGAACAACGTATGTACGTATTTATTTTACAATATTACTTTCCCTGAAACTTAAAGGGATAATGTGCATTATATGTCTTATAACTATATTCATATATATGTTCAAATTTAAAATTTGAGCATTTAGTTTATAGTATATCTTTATTCAGAAATTTTACTGCTTCATAAGCCAAGCTCATTAAGATAAAGGTACATTTCTGACCCAATTTCAAGTGGGAATATTATTCCATTACAAAACTTCTAAATAAAAGAGTAAAAAGAAGATTCTCAAGTGTAAGGCAAAAGTATGATCTACTTATTATCAAGAAAAAGACAGATTTATAAAAAGAAATCGTTCATATCTTTATATCATTTAATTTAAACGGTTAAAATTTACATTTTATAAACATTAATGGTCAAGTAATTAATATTCTGAATGGCTTATTAAATTTTGAAGCAAAAGAATAATTATATCTACAAAAAATTTTTAAATAAAAATTACATCGTTTGAAAGTGCATTGTTAGTCTGGCATTTTTAAAATAGGGAACTAAAGTGCTCGAGGTGGTGAAAACTCAAAAAAGCTAAAGTTACCGCTTCATCGCTGATCCATTTTTTCTTGATTCCTCTAGGTCTAATAGAAAAGGAACTTTTAATATAATGAAATTTAAACGAAAGCGTAGATGCAAAGGAAAGTAGGTCATGGCGTCAAAATCATCATTTTGTGAAAATGAAACACAGTTATGGATAGGAATTTATTTTACCGTCCTAAACAAAGTAAAAAGAAAAACTTTTGATTGAAAAATAGTTGAATATAAGAAGTATTTGGAGTATAAAAATAGATAGTTAATTAAATAAACATGCTATAAATATTTTTTCATCCACTTTTTATAAAAGTGTTGAACCTTAGCTTACGTAGTTTATAGCTTACGTTTTATAAATTTTGCTTCTTTATCTAGGGTTAAATTTAATATGATATTAAATAAGTTATTCATTAAGCTAACAACTTTGCGCATTATTGTAGTAGATACATGTTTACATATCATATGCCTCTCTAATGAGTGTGTAGGTAGTTTCATGTTAAACAATAGAAGTAATGATTAGAACTAAATACAAGTATTAGATAGTAGAAGTAATAGGTCATATTAAGTCACTAGGTCGGTAAAACAGCATATTACGTATTTGAAAGGTTTTCTATTAGGTAAAATAGAATCGAATTATGAAACAATTACCATGATATTTATCAATACTATTATGACTTGACACATTGCCTTTAGTAAATTTATTGATATTCATAAATACCTCTTTTGTTTATAAATTAAGAAAAAGATATAAACTTTTCATGGAATTACGTAGCAGGTATCCATCTTAATGTATACATGATACATTATGATAATACGCTAGACTTGTCAATCTAATCGGTGTGTAAACTGATAATATTTTGAAAGCTTGTGATTCGTTTTATAACAGCATTTAGGTACCTTTAATCCTTTAATAACTCCAATATTTAGGCGCCTTTAAATTATTCATAATCAGTTTAGCAGAGCATAGCCTCTGGGTAAGACGCATAGCGCATTCATAACTACATCGGCTTCCTTTTAAGCCACCCTTTGCTTTTCTCTCACATCCTATGCTTCCTTTTTGCCCACGGCCCTTTCCGATTCATCCTTCACAATTTCGCATCCTCGTTAGCCTCGGGCTCATTTGCAATCCTCTTTTATCTTTCTAGCCTATCACGTGACACGGCGTCCATCCTCGTCTTTTTACGCGTAAAGCGATCTTCAGGCGGTTAAGAAATTAGCGGCTCCTCCCTTATTTGTCTCGAACGAAAATTGATGTCTTTTTTTTCAGTTCGTCTTTTTTTCTCCTCTTCCTCATTTGATTCCTTTTGAATCCCTCCCGTTTAGGGCGAATTAAATCTGCTTCAGTTAACGATGTGTCCAATTGCCTTCCTCTTTCAAATGTTCCCTTTTGGAATTCATTTGGGTGTTTACTGTAATCTATTTATCTGACTCCAAAAATTACCCGAATCAGTTGTCGTATTTATAACGCGTTTAAACTGTTCCGTAGGAATCTAAGTGTTCTAGGATTTAATCCATCATCTCTTATTGCATCTATTTGCTTAAATCTGATATATGTACTACGGTTTTTACCCCCTCGTTTTAAACGCTTGAAGTACTATTTGAAAGTGACGCAACCTTCCATTACCGGACGGCAAACAGACCTCCATTGTTCCATTGGATTGTTCCAAAGAGTACAGTTCGACTCACTAAAGGTTTCCTTTGTTTGTTCGCGTTAAAAGGACTCGATCGCCAGAAGCAGGCAGTGGTGCTAGAGCCATAAAACTGCAGTCACATTCTGAGAAACAGAGTGCTATTAGCAGACGCCTCGGTTGCGTGACGATGAGACAAAACGTTCGTATAATATTGTGAAGACGTGTCTTTAATGAGACACTCGAATCACTCTTAGCGTACTAGGCAACTTTGATGCGACTTCTAGGAGTTAACAATGGGTCCAGGACACGACGCCCTCAAGGCTACTTCTCTAAGTTTCTCGCGAAACACATCGACGCACCTGGATTATCACTCGTTCTCCAGAAATACGACTTTGGAGTTCGTTTCTTTACGTACGATTAGCTCGATTGACTTTCGTTGTCATGCAGATTTGTTCCGAAAACTTTCGAGTTCGTTCGAGAGACTGAATCAGTAAGATCTATTAAAAATTAAGGAAAAATGAAAGTAGTTCTTCAAAAGTTTGTTCCCTTCTACGAGAACTCGCATTTAATCAATGGAAAGTCTATCTTTGGAGTCACTTTAAAGCAGAATAAGGGGTGCGAGTTTTGAAATGATTCAAGGGATAATACAAAGATATGAATGAATGAAAAAATGTATGCAGAGACGAGAATTAATGGAGTTTTTATGAATAAGAGAGGCTAATAACTTGTTTACCCCGTAGGGAGATGACGCGAGTGATACGCACGTGTACGTATGCAAATGTATGCATGAATAGGGCGTATTAAAAAATATGTATTCCATTCCTCTGTTTTGAGTCTTCTGTCCCTCTGTGATGGAAACAATTTAGCTCATTTAGCAACACGTAATTTATTTAACTCCGAATGTATTCACGTGTACAATAGAATGATGAATGAAGGACAAAGGAACGCGTGTTCGGTTTTATAAGGGGGCGAAATTTTTTTATAAATTCTTATGAAATTATAGATCTCTAAAGCTTTTGGCTATAATATACATATTATGTGACTTTTTTCCATTTTTTAATGGTTATCTATGAAGTCATTAAACGAGAAGCTTTATAGCTGAATCACAGTCTTTAATGGGAACAATTTTACTGTTCAATTTAACATCGTTGAAAGAGAAAATAATTTCTCTCCCAAATAAACGTAGAAATATATATAATTTTCTCTTTTTAGCGTATAGTTATGATAAGGGGTTTAAAATAAAATATTTGAATATTAGCGTAGTTCTCCAATGACTAACTCTACTAATGTATGCAGAAGGAAACGAGTTGCATGGGACAGGCTAGGCTCGACGTTTGGGTGTGGTTTCAAGGGAATAGATTAGAGACGATCATGCAACTAGCGTCTATACTTAAGGTGAGATGATTGGAAACCTGAAGGATATTATCGAGGAAGATCAATTGTATTAACTATATCCGCTTTTTATGAAAAGGCAATAACAAGACGTAATACGTTTTACACTTAACACGCGAAAACCCATACATGTTCCCATAGGCTTCTATATCTTTAATGGTGAATGAATGAACGTTTAAGACTGTCTCCGATATACCTATGAAAGTTAATATCGCACGGAAAACAGCCACGAGGTAAAAGGTTCCTGGAAAAATCCGATAGTAATTGATTTTTGCGCCCATGCAAAAAGGAAATTTGCTTTGCAAAACAAAATGAAAAACAGACGCGGCAGATTTGCATCTAAATCCCTTCCAATGGAGATTGATGGAATGCCATCGATGCGACCTTTAGAATAACCCAACTTCGTTACCGAAACAAAAGCATCGCACAAAAAAGCTTACGTGTTTCACTCATTAATTTGCATTACTCGAGTGCAAAGTTTGTGTGCACCCATTGTGTTGATCGCCAACTGAGTGCCTCCGACAAAGTGATATATAGCACACGGGACGTTAGAGGTGCAGGAAGGCGTAAGGGAAATGATTAAGCGAATGGAGCCAAAGGAACGGTGTTATTTATTTAACGATTGCACTCTGGCAAAAGGAAAGAGTTTTGAGAAATGAGACCTACATTTCGTGTTGGAATATATAAAGAAATCTTTCCGCGCAATTTCTTTCGTGAATATTTTCGAGGTGTGAATGTATGGTGGAGAATGCGAAAAAAGCGTTTGAAATATGTGGAGGAAGTATTTTAAAGAAAAATAGAGTATTTTCTAAAGTTAAAAGCTTTTTGATTTCCACAGATAATTTAATTTAATCACGACCGGTTTCGGTATTTTGCATTACTACTTCCAATCCGTATTCTATTGTTACTTCGATGTAATGTAAATTACGAAACAATTACAATTTTCTTTCATTATACTATGGCTTTCCGTAGCTTTCGTAGCTTCTAATATTGATTACAGTATACGTATTCTGATATCAAGAGCGAAAAATTTTAAATATTTGTTTGATTAACCCTCTTACTGCGGATGGGCCGATCTATCGGCCCGGCGTGCTTATGCGAAAACTGCGGATGGGCCGATCTATCGGCCCTGTTTTTCTACTCAGCAGAACTCCTCAATTAGAGTGTATCTGTTACTTCTGATTTCTTCTTTATTATCTCTTGTGCTTATACGTTAGAAACAAACCGATATTTGTGCTGAATTAGGCATCTTTAATTTTATTATTCATCTGAAATGATGATATATACGTATCTCGATGAGCGGCCTGCACTCAAATACTCGAAAATATGGTTTTTTAATGTTTTCTACCACGTTTTTTGACTAGTTATGTTCTTTATAAAGAAAATCTACCCGCAGGCATGAAACCAATGACACGCTTATCGTTTGTAATTAGTATTATATAAGACCTTTCCTAGGAGTGGCTTCAAATAAAAAGGTCACCCGTCGGACATCAAAAGAATCCCTTATTGGGGAAGTAAAGGTTTAAAAATGTACCCCAAAGAAAAGAGAAAGACGTGCATAGTGTGCTAGTTGATAGTAAAAGAGGAAAGAGGAGACGAGCACGCACCGTTTGTGCAAAATGTAAGAAATGACTTAATGGTGTATGCTTCCCGCAACACAAGTGCCAGAGGGTAGATATTTCTTAAAGTGCAACTTTTGAAAAATCTATCGCAATTTTTTAATTAAAATTTTATATTTTAATAGTTAAAAGACCAAGCTATTGACTGAATGTGAAATAACAAACATTTCCTTTGATTTTCTATGGGTAAACTATCGTTAAAATGCATATTTTGTAATATTATTTATTAGTTTCTATATGTATAAATTTTTATAATATTAAATAAAAGTGGTAAGCGCGCAATTTTTTTTCATTTTGAACCTTATGATATGATACATAAATGGTAAAAAATATAAGGATTAATAATGGTATTTATAATTATTACAATTTATTAAACAAGAACCTGCATTTTTGCGGGAAATACCTCCGCAGTTTTGGCATACACCTCGAAAATTCGGTCCGCAGTAAAAGGGTTAAAACCATGGAGAAAAAAAACTTCCATTACGTCTCGAATGGGAGCTTATTTTAACCTTTTATTTCTCTTTTACATTCATAAATCGTCCACATCAGAATCAATTTTTTATATAAATATTTTCTCTTGCCATTTCGCAAAATATTCGTCATAAAAAAATTGACTTTTCTATATATCGTGACGTAAGTCTATTACACATAGAGGGCTTTAACCCTGTAAATTCTTCCTTCCATAGCGTTTACGAAGCTAGTTGAGTCGATAGGAAAAAGATTTCCCACGGGAATTTGAGCTATATATTTCTACGCCACGGATTTATAGGATTTATCTACATTTACGCAAGGATGTCGCTATCAGCTTTTCGTCTTGTTTCTGCTAGCGGAGGCAGTCTATTTTCCTAGCTATGACGTAGAGATCGATCTGGAATGAAGTCTACATTCCCTGCAATCTGGTTGTAGAAAGTCTCTAGTGTTTTTTCAAATATAAGGTTTCATTTTCCCCATACATACCTATAATATGATTGTAAAGTTTTAATATTTATGCTCTTCGCAAAATTTCCTAAATAGATATAGATCCGTATAGATTATAAAGTAAGTCTATTCCTAGAAATAAGCAGAGATATACGATTTTATGGAGATATCAAGAAAAAACCGATTTCGGCAAATATCGGGCTTAGTCAAACCGCTTGCCAGTTAATAGACAGGGAACCTAAATCATTAAGTTTCACCAAATATCGGTCACTATTTTATATATATCAACTTATTATATATTTTCCACATACATTAAGAGAGAAAGATATTAAGTTATTAATAGGGTTTTATTCTATTCTATACAGAATATTATATAGAATATAGAAATAAATATTCTATTTTATATAGTCCAAATTTTTTAACGTGTAATTATATTTCCCTTTAATAACGCGTTTGTTTCCAAAATTGAATTTATAAATGAATTATACCTATTTATTATCATTTTCCAGAATCTTGAATCACTTCATAAGCATATATTAGTAAAAATTGGAATAATAGATAAACGGCTATTTATGCATACTTATGCTCGTACGTAACTTTCATACGATTGTGGAACTCTGAGAGGAATAGAAAGGGAAGGTGCATTATTTCCCTCTTCAGCGAGTCATATTTGAGTGAAAGACAAATACGATTGTTTCTCCACAGCCAAGAAGGAAAAGGGTCCCCGGTGGAAAGCTTCGCAAATTGTTTTCGCAAAGCTGTTTTTGTGGAATAATGCATGAGGAAAAAAGTCTAACGAGATTTCATTTTTCTTTCAATTTTCCCCGCTCTTTAAGAAAGAAGTTGATTTCCATAAATCTGTCTTTGGTCGATTGAGTCAAGAACGATGCTGAGGAAGGAACTTATCCTCGATTATTAAGGATTTAGAGAACTTGGAGGAAGAGAAAAGATTTTGAGAGAAAAAGCGCAGCTTCGAGTAGTAGATTCGCGAGGCTGTGAGAAAATCTTCTTACTGCCGATCGAGATGTATCCTGTATGTTTTTAAAGGAAAATATCGGTGAAAAATCTCCGATAGAGCGTTCCATAAAACTCTGTCTGAGTTCAGAAGTTCTTTAGCCGAATGTACCTTCAATATTCTATATTTTCGAATACCAATCATAATTCAATGTAGATTACGTAAGATGAACAGGATTTAAACTCTGAAAATATAGCGTTTGAATATAATAAAAATCAGTTGATTTTATCGAAATACATGAAGCTTACGTACGAGTATGATAGCGGATCGTGGTGTGGGCAATTAACGTGGGTAATAAAGTATTACACACTTTCAGTTTATCAGTATTACTTTGTGTACCCTACGTAGTTTACTGTTGCTGAAAGATATGATAAAAGAATCTTCTCGTAATTTTATTTTGGTTTAGTATACAGCAAGAACAATATAATTTTTACTATAGTATATACATATTTTGCAAATTCACTTTGGATTCAAAAGCAATAGTTCGATTATAGTTTAATTGTGCAACTCATAAAATTGTTTATTTAACTTTTATTATAATTTTTTTATTTCCGTCGTATTCAATACTAAGGACGCTGATTATAAGTTCTGTTCTTACTATCTTCCATTTTACTGACAATCTCGCTAGAAAATTATGAATAATCATAAAGGTATGAGTAACAAACTGAATCAGGAGTGATTGTATTTTCACGATTATTTCTGAACAATTCACAACATTACAAGAGAAGAGGAATTCTTGAAATAACATTGTTTGGCTCCATCTAATCAAGCATCTTTTGTATTATTTTGCAATTAACAGAAAAGGAGCAAAAAGAAAATAAAATCCAAATATTCCAAAATGTTATAAAAGATATCTTGCATAACTAGAAGAGAATATAGGTTAAGCTTCTTTAATCAATAATTAAAGGCGACTCTAAATCCTGTGGAGATTAATCATTTTTCCTGGATAGCGATGTATCCTGTTAAAAAAGTTATTTACAAGGAAGCCAAAATCCTCAACGAGGAAGTGAGCTTTAATGAGAATTTCAGCTCCATTGATAACAAATCGAGACTCGGAACCCGTCTTCGAAATCCAATTTTCTAGGCGCTCGAGGTCTTAAATCGACACAATCTTACCCTTCTTTTGTTTTTGCCAAAAGTTCAAGATTAGTAGCAGACCATTTTAATTCATTCCGGTTTAATGAATTCGAAAAATTTGGTTATAGCTTCACTTCTTATCTCTTTACTGAACTATAGTTATCCTAATAGATATCTACATTTTACAAAAAATTATAACGTGTTTTTACTTATTTTTTTAATTTTTCATTTTACTTATAATTCAATTGTATCAAATGTCTTCAGGCTCTTATATAATATAACAAGAATATACCATCATTGATAATAATCTTGCGCATAGTATAAAGCGTGCAATTTTCCGCCATAACATTATTTATTCTTTAGCATGTCTAAGACATTTTAAGCCTATTTTGGGCAATATTTTATAACTGATTGGCAATAAATTTACATGAATAACCTCAGTTTAAATGCTATAAATGAACATTCCATCTAATTCGATTAGGTTCCTTACCAGACTGACGACCTAATGTAAAAGGATATTTACCAGGAAATTTGTTATCCCTTCGCAGACGTTCGCCTTTAAGGAAAATTTCCTTTGAGATGCGAAACATTTTCCCCTCCTGACCTCTAAATGCTGCACCGTCGGTGATTAACGGTCGAGTCGGAGGGGTGCGTGTTTTCCATCGAAACAACTTCCACAACGCCCGCTCTACACAGCCGCAACACCCTCAGTACGTAGCGAAGAGTGGGTCGTGTGGAGTGTGGATTAATTCAAGATAAACCCCGCACGCACTCGATGTAGGGTTTTAGGGTCCCTTCCTGTCATCAGGAGCTATTTTGCGTCGAAGGCACTCTCCCCTTATGCCCTTATCCAGGAAACTCTCCTCGGTTGGCCCCCTTAGACTTTCAGAGCACGGTATCTGTAGCCAAGGATCTCTAGCCTACCTCTTGACATCACCCTTTTGCATCCGATGCGTTCGCCGACCTTTTTCGTGGCGCATTTTACGCACCGCAAGATGGAAGTTGCCCATTTGACTCCATTTTCGCGCCATTTCGGAGCCCCGATGGGCGGGAATGGACGGTCTCGGACGAGAGGACAATTCAAAGGCTACGTTTCAGCGCAGTGTCAAAGGAGAGCGTGCGGGAGTCCAAGCCGAACAGAGGGGCTTGATTATATGCACGGAGGGGGTCATGATTGCAGATTGTAGTACGGGGAGGTGATCGGAATACTGGATGAGGAGTATCAACTCCGAATCGATTGGGGCTTCGATTGAAGGATTTGAAGTCGCCGTGACAAGCAAGATACGGTCCATTCAAGGGGTTAATTGATTGGATGGGATAAACGTATCGGCTGCTCGTTTTGATGGTTCTGTTTGGGTTGATGTTCGTGCAATCGTATCGATATTTGTAAGGTTGCTGATGGTTGGTTGCTCAGTTTTCGAACCAGGTCATACTTACTTGTTGTTCTGTCGTGCTAAGGCTTTATGTGTTAGCAAGGAAGGTGACTGCTTTAGATTGTGTGGCGTATCATATTAATATATGAAAATATACGTTATATTTTAAAGGATCGATTGCCGTGTAGCGTTAAAACGCATAATAATAACTGAGCAATCGAGAAAGATAATAGCCATTGATGTGCATAAAACGGTTAAGCAGAACATATAGCTGGAAATAACGATGATAATTTATTACATAGGCCTTTAATATGGTTGTAATATATGGAATATGAATATGAAGAAAAGATACATCATATGTTACGAGTGAATTGGTCGATGAATAAAACCTATATAACTTTATGTTATATGTAACAAGTTGCAAAATTCCTTAGTTAGACTTCGTTATTTCATTTGATCTACCTATTTTGTACTACCTTAAATTCTATTTCTCGTATTGAGATCAAAATATTTGGGATAAACTGTACATCGTTTGGATTTTTAGCGTTCATCTTTTATGGCGGATGCAGATGATATTCGTCATTGATCTACCTACGTTTCCTTTACCTTTTAACAAATATATTTTTTGGCGTTTAAAATACTTTGCCGTATTATTATTTGGTAAGAGGTATACCTTAAAAGTTTCGTTTCTGCGATCCTTAAATATTCTATGAATCCAAATAATTTTGTTAAATTCCTGCAGGATCTTTATTCTATTATTTTTTCAACCGATTTACTCATGAAAATAGCTCCCTATCAGAACGCATCCGCCGGTAGAACTCCGCATTTATCTTGATATTGGTGGTATGTTAGAGGTGGATTCCTAGAATGACTAGTTGAAATTTCATGTTATCATCTCTTCGTGGAAATGGAGCAATCAGATGAGAGACGCTGTTCCTTTGACGACCGGATTTTTGAGATAAAGATCATCATTATTCCGTAATCCTATATAATCCCACGTATTATGGATGAGTGGTCGATGATATATAGCCCATCATTTCTTTTGTATTGGTCTCGAATTTCTCTCGCAGTGAAAGCCAAGAAGAGATTAATTAATGTTTTAGTTTTCTGTGTGCTTTGTCTTTGTCATCGGTTGCCCTTATTCAATAGCAGTGGATTGGTAAAACCTACGAATTCTCCTCATTAAAATATAGCTTTTGATGTGTAAATCGAAGCAATAATTTTATTCTGGAGAGAAATGATTTATGTGATTATTGTAAAAGACTATTAATTCTTCTCTTCATCTAGAGGTTTTTAATGGAAGTACCTTTAAATTTTGATATTATAAATTTCAAAAATGAAAGCTTTTTTCACACCCTAATAAATTTTGTTGGTTACCTAACCAGTGAATGGTTGTTGTACATTTTTTTAAATAAACTACAGAAGTCTGTGGTTCTTGAATGTGTCCATTAACTATTATATTATGTTAGTGATTACCGCTTGAATATTTGATTTTACATTCTATACCATAGTTGTAAAAATTTTTATGTACCAATTTAATGCATAAAATATACGATTGTTACAAAAAAGGAGTCATAAAACATCGTTTACACTTATATTCGGTAATGTAAATCTTGTTCAATCGATAAAAATAGTCTAATCTATTATTTAGGCTTTACAGATTAAATAACGATTTTATCTAATTTATAAATAAATAATAAACAAAAAATTCCTTATTATCGTCATCGTATCATTGAACACATTAAGTATCAATATTTATTGAAATTAAATAATTATTAATATGAATATTAGATATTATTGGGATTTAGAAAACTGTTTTATTAACAGTTTTATTTAGTGATATATCTCCATAAATGTATAATAATAACTTGCAGAGCCTTAACCAATGCATCAAGAATTTAATCCGTTAAGAGCATATTAGTAGTATAGAAGTAGTGGTACAGAGGTAAATTCACAAATATGAGATGAAATAAAAGTAAAAATTCAAAAATAAAAAAGCAATAACGGAAGCAATTGAACATAAAACTATTACCAATATTAATATATTTTCTGAGAGTGATTCAACGCTCGAACCGAGAAATATATATAAGCCAAAATAAATTTCATTATAGGTGCTTAAATCTTAAGCTTTCGAATTGAAATAACTTTTTCGCAGAGCTTCAGGTTCTCTTTCCATAAAAAAACCCACGAAAACAAAGGGTATAGTATAATTTATAAGTCCTTTAAATAGTCTTCTGTGATATGGGCCGTCCCTATAGAAACGGGCCTCACCATATGAAGCCCCATATGTCCTTAATGGAGTTTGGATTACGCTGCTGACCAATCTGAAGCAGTTCAGCTCGAATCGCCGCTCACTCGATTGGAAAGGGTGAAATCGGAAGTCCGCCCAAAATTGGGAAATCGAAAATAATCACCAACGAGATTAAGGGATGTCCCCGAAATTCAATTAACTTCGTGATATATTATTTTTTGGTTTGAAAGGGAGGTTTAGTGGTATTTTAGGTATTACCGAGAGGGGTACTTTGAGATCAATCTTTCTCGAAAAAAACGACTATATTTCGTGATATACGGGAGCGTGATTGGGTTAGGATTAGAGTCGGTAGAGGTTTGGTATAGTCGATCGTAGTACGAACATAAACATCGTCGTGTATGTATCGATGTGATGTGTACGTTACCGAATTCTAAAAGCATGACAGACCTATCAGTAACGGTATATTCAAAGAGGAAACGATTTATTGATTGGTACTTTTAATATACATATTAGATTCTAATTTTATTATATTTAAGTCAGAAATTCTACCTTATAATATATGATATTTATAATGTCCATTTAGGAGTTTATATATGTAATAATTATATTTATATAAAATAAATTATATCCATAGAGAATAAGGGAGAAAGAACTTATATAACTTTTCGTAAGAGTAGGAAAATATTCAGGAGATACGTTTTATACTTTATAATTCATATTTTGAGCTTATATCTTATCTTTACTTATGTTTATGTTGTTAATCCGACGATTAAAGTTACCCATAGTTATCAAAATACGAGTTTAAACCATAGTTTACGTCATTACTGATGATAGCCTTCGGTTATTTTATTTGATAAATTCTATGATTGGACACCAATCGATATCATGGTCCGTTTGAGGCCAATTTTTGAGATCAAAATAAAGACTGAAATGTACATGAATGTAGAATTGGCACGGGAAGTAATACGTCAATATAAAAGTATTTTGAGCAGTAGTATCTCAAATTAAAACGGAACTTGGAGTGTATGAGAATTCTAAAAACAACAAAAGTATCGTAAACAAACAGCTTCCATTCATTAAAATGTTTTAATCTCTAAATAATAAAAATAAAAGAAGAGAAAGTAGAAGGCAGCGATTTCAGAGAAAATGACTTTCACGCGGTCAAAAAAGGTTTCCAGGACAATAGCGGTTCAAAAAACTTATTCAGCGATAGCACGTAATATATTTTGGAGCCGAATTCAAATAGCATTCCCCCACCGAAGATTAAGGGCGCACGGAGAAATAAAAATCCTCCGCAAAAGCACAGAAAATTCACTCTTTAATTGGCGATTGCAGATAACACACCAATTTCAACTACGTTTTTTATTTAGCGCCACGGATAGTGCACCTTGTTCATAGACGCTTATCGCCCTCTAAAAGTCCTCAGCAGAAAAGTTATGGCCGTGGTTCTATTCCAGAGATACCGCGAAAGGATTCTGATCCCAATAGAGGTCGGTGACTCCAGAAAAAAAACAATGGTAGATCTTTATCCGCAAGTGGCGTGAAAAAAATGAAAAGGATAATGAACGTCTTTACCCTACCGACTCCCTGATGCTACTTTCTGATCTTTTCCGATATTCCCGACTCATCTTTTCCCTTTTAAATTAACTCATTATCACGTCCGCAGGATCACTTCCCTAATCGCTCTCCTTCCTTCTTTATCGTACGCGAAATCTTACTTTGAATCTCTTCTCAAAATCCTATTAGTACTCTCCAACTCAACCTTCCCTTTTGAGTGAGATGGTGAACTTCGATGATCTTTCGCTCAAATATTTCCTAATGAATTAGAAGTTTAATGAGCCTGTTTTAGAGAGGAAGAAGTTTTAATCTACCCAAATCCTTTCCGTGCGAAGTGGTGAATGAAATTTCAACTGATATCTAGCTCTAATACCATTCTCCTCTCTTCATTACCGAGTAATTTATTGTCTTGAAATGTAGATATGTAGGAATGGTCATCTAACGCATTATCCTACTATGAATTAATTATGTGTAGAGCTCTGGAATAGACTACAGTTTCTGATTTATTAAACTAATTAAGTTGCGTAATTTGAAGTTTAAATATGGATAGTTTTTATCTCGAAATAACAGAGTTTATACGAAGCTAATAAAACTGTAAGATTGAATATTAGATATCATTTAAGTGCTAAATATTTATTCTCGAACATGTTTCTTAAACTAAGTTCATTCCTTTAATGATCTTGATAATTTATTATCAAGAATGATTTGATTGATGAAGTAAGTCCATTAGTATATGCCTTTTTGCGGAAAAGGTTAATCTATAAAGATCGAATCGATATTAAATATCTTGAATGTTAATTAAAAGATAATGGCCTTTAATCTAACTTTCTACTGGCTTCACAACTGATAATCCACTCTATTATCTTTCTTATCATCGTGTTTCTTAAGTTAGTCTTCACTAATATCGATACTTAACTCCGATAACAGTCAAAATTTGCATTTCCTTTTGATGGATTAATCTGCTTGCTGCTATCAACGCAGCATCTTTTGTCAGGATCTTATCTTATTTAAAAATACAACAATACTAGTCAATACGCTTGAATTAACTGTTTAAGTTCTTAAACGTTTGTTACTCCAATGTTTGTTAGGATATTATTAAGTGATTTGTATGACGTGATAGCCTACACCTGCTAGAAGTTTAAATTTCCTTCTTAAATAGAATCACTAAGTAGAAATTTTTGACAAGTTTGAAAGTATCTAATCAATACTGTATTCAAATTCTAGTTGGATGTTTATCATATAATCAACTGTATTAAATAGATCTTTCTCGTATTGCTATTTCGTTGTACTAAAAACTAATTTAGAACATTAAGCTTAAACTAAACCACGTAACTCAGATGTATTAACGTTATTAGTAACCTTTCTTATTTATATTATTACAGAAAAGCATATATTATATGTCATATAGTACATAAAAAGTATCTTTTACACTTACAAAAATTTATATACTTCAATACATTAAGTCCAAATGGGGAGAGCGAGTTTTTCCGCAAATACGTATGAATAAATCTGAATTACTTCGTGCATCTAGAGTATTTCTGGGTTACGAACACTGTACTACATATAAAACATGTTTAGCTTTAGTAAGTTAAGTAATTTTGCCCCTTAATTTTCATAATAGCATTAGTATATTCGTGACATGACATGTACAATTATTTACGACAAACCTACTCGTTTTCATTAGTATGACGTATGCAAGGAAGAAAATGGAAGGATGGTTGCTTTCCACTGCAGACACATCTCGTTCCAGAGTGAACAAAAAACAAGCTCTGAAATACAGCTCTGGCTGATGATATATGGGGACAATGTCTCCTACATTGCTACTTACGGAAACTGATGAGGCCGTATTTCCTAAGAAAACATTGGTATCTGCACGCATTCTGTTTCCGGAAGTCATAACTATCCGTAGAAACATGCTGACTTATACGGTTTCTGGGGTATTTTATGTTTTGCTAGTCCTTTTGCTAATCTCATTATCAAGATATATACCAAATAAAAGATGTTAAAATTCAATAGCGTGTTTTTAAAAAGGTTTAAATTTTTACGAGACCTACATTTAAAATAGATGGCAAATAAAAAGATCAAACAAACTACTATAGATTTAAAAAAAAATCAACCTTATTTTCGGAAGAAATGATCTAGAATTATGACACAGTGCTTCTCGTTAATAATTTAAAAGCGAAATTAAATTATATTTTAGATATATTTGTTCGTGAATTATGGAAGATAAAAATTGTAGACTTATCAAAGCATGTACATATTTAATAGAAATGAACAAGGGAGCTCGTAATTATTTCCAGGTTTCTATGTTTCCAGAAATTGTCAAAGCCGTTAAAAGTGGTATCATAAAACATAAAAATTATTTCCTGGGAACTTAACAGTTATTATTAAACCATTAATTTTATATAAAAAATTTATGAAACTGTGAATTTTATCGGTATTCTAAATTCATATCAGAGTTCATTCATTGTTCTCTTTTCTTTTTGTTACTATTAACCTGTAATTTTTCCATAACATGTAGTTTTCTTATTCCTCTCTTCTGCTTTCAAATTACTTGCTGCTCTTGTTAGAAGGTTTAGAAGTTTATGATCCCTCTCTTCTCATTGGAAACACGTAAACATATACTTTTTGTTAAAGCTCAATGTGCTATTTACTTTCAATGATATAGGATTAAAAGTGTAAAGAGACTAACTAGTCTCAATCAAGCCCTAATATATGTCGTTTTATTATCATATTATTATGATTAATCTTAACTATATGGAATTCTACATCTTGCATCTAACTAATATACCAATTCTCTCTTTTCAGGTGAGTGCCACATCATTCTTCCTCTCTACCTTTAAGCATTCCAGAGAGGACTCTCTCAAAAACGTAAGCCCTCTTACGTCATCTTCCCACCACTTCCACTCGGAAATATCTCCAAAAACATCTATTTTTTCCCTCCTTAAATTAAACACGTTTAAAGGGTCCAGTTTCCCACGCGTCGTTATTCCTTCGCGACACGAGAGACTCGTTAATTAATTCCACGACCCCCTTCTTGGTCAAAACGAACGGCAACACGTATGCATCGATTATTTTGTCGGTTAGTTTGCCCCCTGAGGCGGGAGTGTCTCCCGACACCCTTCGAGCAGCATCGGAGGGAATCTCGCAGGAGGGGTTTAAACCGCTCTTCAAAGGAACAAAAGAGTGCAGATCAATCAAACTTCTCCCTTTTTCCCCTCCGCGTTCCTACGCCGTCCCTTTCCCTCCGTTTCTTCTTCTATTTTCGGTTTTATCCGCAAAAACTGTCGCTCGTTCGGTTGCTAAGGACTGCGTCTCCGGCGACGACGGTAAGAAAAGTGGCGACTCGGCAGAATACATTCGCACATGTGGCGATTCAGCGGTGCGTGCTTTTATTGCGATGCGAAATAAATGTGAGGGAAGCTTTTATTGGAAAGATGTTTTATGTTCAGGATTATGGGGATTTGAAAATAATTTTTATGTGTTATTTCGTGTCAAAGTAAATGCAAAGGTTAAATCTTAGTGAACACAGGATTTTATGTATTAAATACTTTTATTTCATTTGGAAACTCCGCTAAATAATAAGGGATTAGTATTGATCACTACTTAGATGAAAAGTTTCTCGCTAAAGTCCAGCATATGTCGCATCTCAAACTGCGTACGAGTAATTAAAGATAATTGCAAAATAATAAAAAATTGACGTACATAAAGCAACTAACTATTTATAACCAACATAATGTTATTCGATAAGCGAAAAACTATGTAGAATTATGTTAAGTATTTCTTCGCGTTGAAACTTCTAAATATCTCTTTATATATTCAATAAAATGTTAGGTCTTGTTTGGTATTTATATCAAGTAGAACGGTGTAAAAATGGGATAGTTTATTAGATTTAAAGGAATGCGATAAGGTTTTCTATAATAGACTATGATAATATAGTGATCGTTATCAGAATGCTGACAGGAATCCTTAAAAACTGAAGGCTAGATTGCAAACTATTGATAAATTTAGATGGTGTACGTTTAAAGAAGATGGAATGCATATTATGCTATCTTGGGTAATACTATTATGAACGTAAAATAGAAAAATACATCAAGATAAGTCGTTTTAAGAATCCATTATTCCATGAAATATATGTATTGTATTTTAAGAAATAATTCGATGGCCCGATGTTTTTATACTATAAATTGAAAGGCGGCATATAGGATATATATGCAGAAAGTCGAGTTCAAGTTACATAAAGGAGGATACACAGAGTGTACCTATTTATCCAACTTCTATCTCTATTTCCATTGTTCCAAACCCTCTTCTCATTCCTTTGACTCCATTAATCCTTACCATCTTCGTCAAAAGCTTTCACTCTGCTCTGCACATCCATTTACTCTCCTTGCCAATACTTCCCTCTCATCCTCCTATTCTTTTACTTTGTCATGAAAGTAATTTGGAACTAGGCAAAGTCACAAAGTCTCCTTCCATTCTCTCCGGAAGACTGAGAAACTTCCTCTCCCCCAACAGCTGCTTTTGCCCTCTTCTACCTCTCTTCCAGCCATAGTCATCATTTTGTCTTTAAACACGTACCGAATCCTTTACATTGATGCATTAAAGTAAAGAAACAACAGAAAATAATGGATTACTTTTTACTAGATCTAATATGTATTTTAAAATATATTAAGATGTACCTTCTGTGGCTATTATAAGTAGTACAGAATATTCTTTTCCTAAATATTTATGTATAATGTTACCTGCTTTATCGCCAATGTGATTTCCTGTTTGAAACCTTGAAAGCGTTAAAGTTTCTTTTTATAATTAGTAATAGGATGTTTTTAGCAATAAAAGATTTTTTAAATTTTATTAGTATTAAATTAAGGAATCGTATATACAATATTTACGTTAATGTACTAGTTATATGTAAGAGAGTACTTTGTAGTCCCAATTTCACCCGCAATTTAGACAAATATTATTCTTATTAGATGTGAACGGTAAATTACATACATTTTGTAAAAGTCGTTTTTCTGTTTCATGTCAGTCATACATAATGAGACATAGAAATGGACTAAACATTTTGAAAGTATAATGAACATTCATCTCTTAACTCGTGAATACTTTATAGCATTATTAAGAAGTTGCAAGTAAGTTTTTCTGTTTAGTGTTTAATTATCTTTAAAATTTGAAGGAGTCTGTTTAAGTAGGACTGAGTAGAAATATTATTATAAATTCAGGAATTATAAACAGCAAGAATTGGTGATTATTATTAACAGATATTATGGTATAGTTCCTAAAATGCCAATATCAGAATTTTTTGTTTAATTTTTTGAAGTAATCATAAAATTTGCGAACTTTAAAATAGTTTCATATCTCATATTACTTTCAAGAGTTTATAGCTTCCTAAATTCCCGATTTTTACGCTTTCCAAAGATATAAAGCTCTCCTGAGATAAAAGGAATTTAAAGTTCTCTTTTAATTATATCTCTAAACCGTTTGACGTCGGATACAAAAGCTCTCGATAAAGATAAGAACACAAGTGATACAACCCCTCTTTTATACCGATAGTGGTAGTAAAGTTTATACTTGGAGTACGTATACTTTTGCAAGCGATAAAGCGCATATTTCCAGCTTATCGGAAAAGATGCAGTTAAATTTCTATTTTTTTCTGCTCTAAATTTTGATATCAGTTCACTTCCTGTGGATCCAAAGAGAACGGAATCGCTTCAGTTTATATAGCGTTTCATTTTTTTCCTCTGAAGTCTCTTTATGCTCTGTATCTTGCGGTCAAAATCTCATATTTCTATCTCCTTTGGTTTGGGACGAATGTTATCTTCTCCCCATACGCACCTGTAACACTGGAACATGCGGCATGTGGAGGCTTTCTGAAAGGGTTACCTGGCAGATGGAACTTCTAGATTCAGGTATCTTTCCTTTCATCCGGATACTTTCATCGTTTCTTTCGTCTACATGTTACTTTTATTACGATTGAGATATTATCAGAGGAAACAGTTATGTTACTTCCCTTCAATGCGTTATGTATAATTTTAAATTCGTTATCCCTCCATTTATCTTGAATGTTTCCTATTTGAAATTTGAAAAGTGCTGTAGCTAATCCGAGAGGGAGATGCCTCGAATTTATTCAGTGTTTCTTCTATCGATTTTCTGTTAGTGGCTTCCAGTTTTGAAATTCTAGCCCAATAATCAATTGGTCGAAGCGTTATAGCTTAGATACGTTGCTCAGTTTGTACAAATTTTGATTATTTCTTACCTATTTTTCCAAGGAGAACGAGAAGTGTACAAAAAAGAAATTTGGTGCAAAGTTTTCTTGCATACTTTATTGAGTGATGATATAAACTAGAGACGATATTTCTTTGTCAGAAAGAGCAATATCGAGTAATTAACTTATTTAGGTTTTTTATTTATTTCATTATTTTTATTTATTTATTTTATTTTTATTTAGTCTAAGAAATGAGGACGAAGTGGAAATGTTTGATCATCTTAAATCTGACCATTTATATCCATCATATTTGTCACAAATAAGAAATATATTTTTTGTGAATGAAGGGAAATTTATCGTTGAGAACATTCGCATTAGTCAAATTATTTATTTAATTAGGTGTATGTGGAAAGGTAAATATCACATTAAGCAAATTCTAGGATTTAAATGAATTAACCTCTCATCTTAAGTCACAGTAATTCTCAATTTAGAACCTTCTTTCCAACAAAGTCCTTCATCTTTCACCTCCTCGTCACTTTTGCTCGGCAGTCCTTTCACCTCTCAAGCCCACCGCCATCCCCACCACCCTCTCAAAGTCTGCAAGGGTATTCGAATGGTTCCTCAGGGTACAATCCGTGGAAAGAGGGCACCGAGTGGAGGCGTCGGTTAGGAAAAGCCTAAAGACAAGAGGGAGGTTAAAAGGAAAAAAGTGCGTCGAGATCGGGTCTCAAATGGAGAAGTTTTGGGCAAAGCCCCATCTTATTCTCCACCCGTTCTTTTTTCAGAGTAGTTCCGCATTACGTCACCAAACTCGCGTGGGAAGGGAGACTACAAACGGGAGATGCC
This sequence comes from Pantala flavescens, assembly GCA_020796165.1. NCBI lineage: Eukaryota > Metazoa > Arthropoda > Insecta > Odonata > Libellulidae > Pantala > Pantala flavescens. The sequence continues at coordinate 43,016,503 of CM036882.1, forward strand.
ACCTCCACCCACCGCCGATAACCTATAAGCCTCACGCGTTCGGGAACAAAAGTTTCTTTCCTCTTTCACATCCATAAACGTGTACTCCGCCCGATTTTTTCTCCAGCAACAGATTGAATCTTTATGGAGCACAGATGCAAAACCCCTACCCCCAAACAGCGCCAGATTTGCCGGAAAAATATGAAGAGAAATGCCCCCTAATGGCTTCGGTGTTTGGGGAAGTTTTTACGGCGCTTAGAGGCGGGATGTGATAAACAAGAGGAAGTTATAATGCTCACCTCAAAATGCAAATGGGAGCGTGATTGGAAATCGGTTCGAAGGAGAGGAATACGCAAGGGTTTTTTCGTAAAGGGAGTGAGGATTATTGAGGTTTCTGTTGGATCCTTACGTATACTCAACCCCTCTCCACCCGTCCTTTACGAATTGATAGACTCGTCTAGTTCTTGCCATTAACCATTTTCTTCGTAGTTTGAATGTTTTTTCTGTCGCAAATGCTACGTTAATTTTCTCTCCTCTTTATGGATGTTAAGTAACCTTCGATGAGTCCGTATCGGAAGATTGGATCGATATGTATTATTCATGGAAGCGAAGAAATTACCTCCCGAACTCTTGTATTGTCTCTCGGAAAATATGTTGATGAGGAGGCCTTTGTGAAACTGAAATCCAGAGCGAAACCGGATTGAATAATTTGACCGTCGTGAGAGTGTTTATAAGAAACTAGTGTTGGAAGAGTTTTTGTTATTCAAATGAGCGTGATTTTTTATTCGAATTCCTAGTTCACGAGCACACTGTCTGTCTTGCGAACTAGTACTCTTTTAGTACGTCTCGTGCAATTATTTTTTCAGTTGATTGCTCAAAGATAGCTCAATCGAACAGAAGTACAAACGAGAGGAGAATTTCGCAAATTCGCGCTATTTTTGTTTTTCACGTAGAACCATATTAGACTTCTGAAAAGAAAGAGTTTATATATGAAAGATTGTAAATATCTATGGGCTGTATTATTATTACAGTAACGTTCAGAGAATATGTGCCGTATGTAAAAGTAGCATAACTCTAAATAGACATGGATAAATAAGTGATATAACTTTTCCACACTTCGTTGATCTAGTACATGACCGGTTCCACTACCTTAGTAGCATCTTCAGGTGCGCAAAATATTCGCCCAACGTGGGGCTCGAACCCACGACCCTGAGATTAAGAGTCTCATGCTCTACCGACTGAGCTAGCCGGGCTTGTTGTATCGGTAGCGAAACTACTGTTGCTATCCAAAATGTACATGTCTTCTTTACCTATTCATATCTATAGCTTTCCACAAAGTCAAGCCCGGAGGTTTACATTTTGGGTATTTTGGCCAAATAATTAATACATTCGTTATACCCTCGTGTAATTTCGTTTTAGTATCTATTTAACCATCTAATTAACCAATTTATCATCTTATCTCTCGATATTTAACATTCAAATCCAAAGATATTTCTTATTTTTATTCTATTGGTTATTCTATATATGTTGGTTTTTTGTACTAGATAGAAAGTAGGTCACCTAATTAAGAAAAAAAGTGCCTGACAATTCCACTTTTTGAACCTGCCTCTTTAAGAAATTAAATGTTGTCTGTAATCCTTTTCCGGATCAATAAAATAGCAAACAAACATTTAGAAAACTCTATGCAATCAAGATAATCTTATATTAATCATAAAATAACTTTTTATTCGTGAATTATAGCTGGAGAAATTTATTTTAATGTCCATCTTAATTGTTTTACATTTTAGTTAAGGAAGAAGGGTTACTCGGGGCAAATATTATATAACAATGCACCATTATAAAAATAATGGTGCATTGTTACTTTTTCTGCAGTTCCAACTCTTGCTTGTTTGTTTACCATGGAGGGTGATGTGACACGATGCGGTAAAATTTCTTCTGCTACTTATGGGATAAACGATCCGGCAGTAATCTATGACATCCTCAACATCTTTACCACTCCATTTAGTTGCACTTGTAGTAAATTACCCTTCAGGATTTTATCGTTTGAGAAATTGACTCTAATAGATACTTTGTTACTTCCTCGTGTGATTATGATGCCCTCAAATGTTACGGAAAATTACGATTTTTCTTCATTATCATTGAATTTGATCGCCGGAATTCAATCTCACAAATTAATCATGCTTAATACTCGTTATTGCTGATATCTAATGTTAGTACAAGATGCGTGTATGAATAGTATGGAATTCACCAGACAAAACGTATGCAAAAAACAAGTTAATTTCGTCTAATGTTTGGCGAAATTTAAGCTTTACATTAAGACTATTTACAGAGTCAGTGGAAAGCCTATGATCATGGAGGAAAAATACATTTACAAATAGACAGTAATTTAGCATTAAAGTAAGTTGTTTAATAATCTTATTTTTTAAATCGATCGATGTAAACTTCTATTCGTTTAAAGCCGTGTTTTAATTTTCTTGCTTTAAAAGTTGAATCAACTATGCAGTAAACATTACAAGTACGTTAATCGAGGGTATTTTGATGTTCTTGTCTTTAAATATTTTGAATTTGAAAATACACAACATAACTTAATACTTATAGCTAAATAATACAAGCCTCCATACTAGTGAATTTTATTTTATAACATCTGAATTTTCTCTTAAGAAGTTCGACCAACCACGGGAGAGTTCAAAGTTGATTTGATTTTCCGTATTTTTTCCATTTTAATTTTAGTAAATTTTATTTTAATAAAAATATAACATTACTTTTGTAATTGGTCTGTCATCTTTTTGACGTAATATTTGTTAGACAGATACGGCTTATATTATTTCGCGATACTTATCATATGTACTATATATATGTATGTATGTTATATATGTGTATAATATCACGGAAGATTAATGTTTTCTCTTATCTAAAAACTACCCAAAAAAGTACACATTCTTTATCCTTGTTTATAGATGTATGGAGTAAACCCAAGAATTTTTTTAGCCCCTTGTGAATCGAATGGTATAAAACCACAGGAGATTCTAAACCTACTCATTTCCACATTTTAAAAATTCCGTATTTGCTAAATCAAGAGATCAAAGAGCTTTTTGTATGCCCACGTCACTCTTGGTAACTGTCCGATTCCAGTGCACGCACCGCAGCCATGGTGATTCATCATTTCGAGGAATCTGGGGCAAATGTTCAACTGCATTTTTTAACAGTCGTGATGAGTGTGCACGGAAGCGAATTCCCATAATGAGTTGCAAGTGCAAATGTTCTCCAATTATATGGTATTTGATTTATGGTTATGGGGTGAATTCGAACCGGATTTTGGCTTTTTTTGCCGATTGATGGAAATTGCAGGAGAGCCCACGGGGATAACTTTTTGTTCATCGATATTTTCGTTGCAGCTGTTACGTGCTAATCGGTTTATTTTGCCAACGTTCTGTGGAATAATACCTATAATTTGTGGCTAGCCATATTTATAAATTGTTGTTTTTTGGGTTGCTATTCGGTTTATGACACTTGTTTACTAATTGTTATTCGCAGCGAAGGTTATAATTTCAGACATTAGTTGTATTTAGGAAGAATTTTTACTTTTTTTTAAATCGTTCCTCATTGAAATAGGTGAAGTTTTATTTTTACTATGAAAATATTTTGATCTATGGAAAAAGGATGATAATGGAATCGTGGACAAAGTACGATCCCGTCTTATTCTTTTATGTTTTTTTATAACTGAAGAGGTTTTCAAATGAACATTTTTCATCAGTTTTAATAATAACACTAAAAAAATTGGTTTATCCTGAATTTTAACTACATTTATTCATTTAAGTAGTGCATTGATTGCCTACTTAATTATTTCAGATGTACTTCACATTTTCCTTCAAAGTGATTTTTATAAAATTTTTTGACTCTCTTTTAATCTACCAATAAAAAAAATTCGGAATTATAAAAAAATAAAAAGTATGAGCTGGTTGGTAACCAATGACGTAGAAACTGTTAATAACTCTTAACCGTTTGCAGTTCAGTAAAGATACTCTCTGTAGTTCTTTCTTACAGGGAACAAATAAAGTTTAGGTGTTTATATGAACTGGATGGAAGACAAAGCAATCTTTCATTGCAGCGAATATAACATATTAGAGAGATATAGTAGAGTTCATTTGATGTAATGATTGTATTTTGCTATTTCGTTTTGTATTGAGCTTTCTGTACGTTTCTGAGAATTACTATTGAAAAACCTTCAACGTAAAGGAGTTGGGAATCAGTTGAAATCAGTCACATAGAAACGAATTCTCGATATTCTTTCAGTCTTAGATTCCTTCCCATCCTCTGAAATACTTCGATGGAATTCATCCAATAAACTTTTTCACGACGCCTTTTGTATTTCATCCCCCTCATCTTATAGAAACGCGCTTGAGATTTACGCCTCAGTTAATTAAATTACTTTGAAGTATTTTTCGAGACACTTTCTCATTTACCGATTCAAAGGAAAGAGTTGCGTCATTATCGAAAACAAAAAAGAGTCGATTGAGGAGACAAACAGCCAATCACTCCATTCATCGAGGATTTCACGAGTGTTTTTCTTTTTATATTTTCAAAGGGATTTCAAGACGCAGTAACAGTCCTTCTTTTCAAGCAATTATTTTCTTTGTTACGAATACCGCTTTTGATAAAATTCACAATTACGTTTTATTAGCAACGAAGATTTAATTCTGTAATATGAAGTTAATAACTCGCACGTAATGGAAGAAATATTTGATCAAAAATCTTTTTTTATACGCGAATCTTACGTATCTCTACAATAGACATATTTTATATATTTTATCTATTGCCAGGATTTCTCTCAAAGTATATCGTCAAGGCATAGTTCTATTGTATCAAAAACTCTTTTCCGTCATCGATTGAGAGGAAAATAAGATTTTCAGTTACAATAATTAATTTAATTACGTATTAAATAATGAATTTTACATTCTAAATTCTTCTTTCTCTTTCATTAGACATTATAGGATCTATACTACAGGATCAAGTAAAATTAATTGGGCGATAATACGCAAAACATTATTCGCTCTATTTGGGAAAGCTCTAATGTTAATCCTCATTTCACTAATGAATTCTCCTGTGAGAGGATAACAATCATAACGTATGTCATTCCCCAGTTTTCCTCAATTAATATCTTTGGATTAATTGAGGTAAAATCTCTATCCTCCATTTTACTTTGAACATTTTCTCGCTCTGAGTAACTTCCTCGACTATCATTAAGTCAACTGTCTTCACAGAAACAGCCTCCTCTGCATTGTTTAGCAACGAATGCCTTGCTAGCTTTGTATAAACCTCAATAAAGAGCAAAGTGTAAGGCATCTTTTGAGAAGAAACACAATAGTTTCCCTCCATCCGTAATATGTGCTTCAGACTATGTCTCGTTTCCTTCTCGGAGAAGGCGTGGTTTTTTCCATCCCGAAGCTTTAGCTTAAGTCGTCATTTGCTTGAGAATAGCATCATTATCTCTCAGTGAGATGTCAGAGTCTATCCTTCAGCCCGCATTTCGTAGTCTGCCATCCAGTTTGACTTGTTAAACTCTTCCTTAAACAATGCTTTCCTTTTACGTGAAATTTAAGTTCTACCCAAACAATTATCTCTAAAGTTGATGGCTTAATACAAAGTTACGGTTTTGTTATATCTAATTCTATGATTCAATTTGTATTATGATTCCTGAATTTTATGGAAAGTTCTGGTTTTCGGGTTACTACTTACACGTATCCTTCACGAAAAATTGACTTCATTAATCAATAATTATTCATTATCCCAATTAGGCATTTAATAGGCCCGGATCCAAAATTAATTTTATCCATATTTTTTGTTAATATGCTCGTATATCAATTTCTAAACACGTAAGAATTTGGTGCAACCATTTGATATTTTATTAATTAAAGATTTTATTACGCGAAATAATTGTTAAAATTATTTAATAATTGCTTATTTAAAAATTGCTTATTGCCAAAGCAGTTCATTAAAAACTTCTCAGAATTGCTATAATTAACGTTTAATATTAAAGGTCAATCTAAAAAAAATAAAATATTTCTTTTCCTCTTCATTTGACCACTCGACTCAGATTTCACGAAGATCTCTTACGAGATCTCTCCATCCTTTCACTCTTTCAAATCCACCTAAAATTTTCCTCATCATCTCTTCTCGGTTTTGAAATTTCACCCTTTTCATTTTTGGCCACTTATCATCCTCATTTATTTCTTAAATACTCAGAAATGTCTCGTTAATTAGACGAGTTCACCCTTCTGGTCATCTCATCAGGCCATTCATATGCTTTTAAGTATCTATTTCTTAACTCAGCGTTTTTCCTTTTACTTCAAGAACAGGACCACTTGTAGAATGGGGAGTAGTCTCAAGAGAACTTGAACTAGTTTTACTTCACTTGCAGTATTTTCACTTTTACTTTTCGATCATTACGTCTTTAATTCGATAATACATCTTTTGTTTTTGATCCTATATTTTATTTAGGAAATAAGTTTTCTAAGGTAGTTAAGCGACCGAGAGTTTAAATTGAACTTTTTTGTTATTACTGTTAAATAATTAAGGATAATAAAATATATTTTATACCGAGAAATATACAGTTGGTGTAATTATGACATAGAATTGTCTAAGACGGAAACTTTACTTAAATAAATATAAAATGTTTTATCGTAAAATCTCATTCAATAGTTATGTACATGAATTATAAAGTTTGAATAATAGAAACAAATGTTGTAGGACACTGCAAATGAGGATTGTGTAGCCTAGCTACAAAAGACCGAATTAAAGCTATTTAAATTAAACATATAAATGTTTAAAATTAACTTCCAAAATCAAAGAAACTTATACATAGAAAAATTTGTTTTTTTCCTTGTTACATGTATTTCGAGATATTAAGGCCTAAAAGAGTCATCACTAATTGTTTCCTTCGCTGTTAATCCTTAATACATGAGGTTTGAACTCTTAGAACAAGGCCACAACTTGATATAAACCCTAAATTATGGTTCGTATCTTCCCTTTCCATCCTCAAACCTTTATTTTAATATCCTTATCACGGAAATGGGCAAGGCAATTTCCTTTTCATCCACACTTAATTTTATTCGATGAATCTCGCTACTTCCTCGTTGGCATCCCCGTCACCCGATTCTAAACTCGTTTATCTGCATCCTTTCCATTGTTCCACCGTCATCTTAATTAACCCACGTTTCCCTGACGATGTCCCAAATACCGCCTCTTCATATTTTCCCCCGCATTATTCCCGATGACTAAACCGCCGACCCGTATCCTTTGAATAAAAAAATCGCCCTCAATTTTTCATCTCCTCACCATTCCCTCACTAAAGCATTCCATTCTTCTTCCGCCTTCCCTCATTTCCTCCTTGGTCCATCCACGCCTTCCCCAGCATCCCGAGTGACCACGGTCCCTCTCCGTCCCATACGCCCCAGGGTACTTCCCATCCTGAGGGCACCGTTGCCCACTTACGTCCCACCTTCCTCTTAAAAGACGCCATCTCCGTTCCTTTTCTGGTACACCTGCTCATTCCTCCCCTTCGGCCAAATCTTCCTTTATGCTTCTGAGTAACCGCACAGATGACTATTTCCTCTTTCCTCAAATCTTCCCTTTTTCCATCATATTTTCCCCTCCTACGCTTCCTGCTTCTTACCTCCCTTTTTATGGGATCGTTCGCCTTTCCGCTCCCATTCCGTACCATAAAATCTTCGCAGTCTATGTTCCTCTTTTTTTTTAAACCCTCCCCTCACCACCATCACCTCGTTCGCTCGTACGTATTTTTTTCTCTCGAAGTTTTTCCATTAGGATTGCGAGCTGATTAATTCACGGGAGGGCGGCGTCGCTCGGTTACGTATTTAACAGAGCCCGTCAAGGGGTGTTGTATCGCATCAAAAATGTTCGTTCCCTGGGCTGCAGTGCGTGGAAAGGGGCGGGCGAGTTCGAGGGGGTTTTTGGAGTGTCTCGAATGCAGGTCATCGAGTACGGAAAGCGAAACTGGGGTAACCTGCTTTCTAAGGAGTGGGTCCAATAGTGAGAAGGAAATTAGAATTCATGGCTTTGATAGTTATCTATGATCGCAGTTTTTAACCTTTGTCTGTTATTTTCGCTTTTTTATGTCGCTGTAAATATTCGTTATTCTGCTTAACATTTATTTAAGATAGCGGAATTTGGTATTCAAAGGATAGTGGATGTAGTCTAAACGAGAATATGTAACGATTTTGTTAGCCGTTATATATTACAAATGAATATTTAGCAATTTTTTAACTGAAATCATGAGCACGGTTTGTTTTATCTTAGTGTTTATCTTAGTTTACATATATTGACAGACAGTAATGAATAATAATGAAGCTAAAAGAAGTAAAAAACCCAATAAGCAAGAATGAAAAAAATAACAAAGAAATACAGATTGATTATCACCTTACATCAAAGTAATTTTGTAGAATTTAATTATATTATATTCTTGATGCTCAGAAGCTATACTGTAAAGTTTTCTAATTATTAAATCATGAAGTTCCACCAAGTATCGCTCACTAATATTCAATTTATATAGACTTTATTGATAAGTACGTAATTGGAACCTAATAGTCGTATGTATGTGTTAGAGTAATATCAAAGATGGTAACATCAAGGAACATGGAGGATAGTTTATAAAAAAATTCGGATACGAAAGCTGCAGATTACCATAGTAACGCGGTTCCAGTCATCGAGAGGTAAAGTAGACGTCGTTAATAGAAAATTTTGAGAGCACGTTGAGCTGAAGAGAAAGGAGACTTTACGCATTAGTTTAGAACACATCCCTTCGTTAACTTTTCCCTCAAAGTTTTCTCGAACAAACGCTCTTATACAATCATCCTTATTAACACGTGTGCAAACGCTATCCTTTCCTTAAGAGATTACTTCGTAGGTGTTATGAAGTTTACGCAGATGACTTAACGGAATGTTATCGACTACGCCGTAAACTTGTATCCCAAATCATCGATTTTGTAGACGAAACTTATCCCTCCGTGTTCAGTAAAGCCAGGGAATTTCCTCAAACTTGTCATCATCAACCTCTTTCTCGCCCATCTTACTTCCATAACTCCGCTCATCCCTTAAGCTGCGAGATGGATGGTTACAAAAATAAACGGCGCCCATCCAGTTCGACAAACGGACGGTTTTGATTGGCGGAGGGATCGAGCTGGTTTTGCGAAGGTATCGGTTGACCTCTTTACGAAACGAAAAGGGCTTTTTGATTAAAGAAACCCTCGAATCAAGTGCATCGAATTCGGTATGCAAATCTGCTGATGGTTCCAAAGCACTTGGGACAAAGGGATTTGAAAAAGAAGGGAATACCTCAACTGAGGAATGAATTAGGGTGATGCAAGGATGCTTTGAGAGATCTACGACCGCCGAAGTAGCCCGGAGAGCTTTTGGGAGAATGCCACGAAAACCACCGGCCTCCGGAGCACTTATATAATGAAATTAAATTAGAATTTTCCCGTATTTTTTTCCTTTGTTGTCAGTACTCTCTACTTTTAGTCGTTAGTCCAGGTCTTCTAGTAGGCCTTGGTTTCGTGCCAGAGAAATTAACGAAGTGTTAATTCGTTTATGGATGCTATAAACTCATTTTTCGAAGTGCGTTGAAGATACTATCGTTTAATTGCTTCTGGGTTGAATTTTTGTTACTCCCTTTGCGAATTTGACCCACTTTTGTATGCTTTGATTTATTTAAGAGGGGATTTTAAAGTTGGAGTTCAATAAAATTAACGAATCTTTGTTTAGACAACTCTTAAATTATTGTTTTCTTTTGAACTCGTCATGCATTTGATATATATGAGGCTAACTTTAAAAAATAAATTCTTCCAATATTGATAAGTTTTATTTTTTGATGCATTTAATTAAACGTGATTAATTTTTAATTTTTATGCTTCTAATATTTCTAAACTTCGTGGGAGGATACACTGAAGTTCGTTCTCTAATATTTTTGCTGAGAAACTGCTGCCTTGAAACTTCATTAAGATATCGTATATAACGTCTCTATATGGATATCGCTAATTTTTCAATATCACCGGCGTATGCATGTTTTAAAATGTCTCCAAAATCAAATTATTGAGAAAGCCATCGTGATTGTGAGAGATGAACTTAGGTTTTTGGCAAATAGATATTTATTTTCGCCGCTTCGTAGAGCCCCTCAGACGCTGGTTGAATGATCATCCCACGAACGAATCAAATCCCTTTTATTCTTTACACATACTAATGTCAGGAAGAGGAAAGCATTTTTCGTTATTAACGAAATTTAATTAAAACCGATTTTATTAATCCTCTATAATTTGAGTCATTCAAAATTAAGCTCATTATTTTTAAGCTCAAAACGTATCAAAAAATACGGCGAGATTGTTTTTATTTTATACCTTTATATCTTTATGACATTCATGCGTTAATGAAGTTCCATTTATAGAGAAATTAAAATGTCATACAGGTAGTCAATATTTTTATTTATACTTTATGTAATTGTTGTCAATGATAACTCTACCTATTCACTATTTTACAAGTAAGACAAAAGTGATTATCCCAATCAAAGTTTCCGATTTACAACTTTTGTAGTTTTGGATCAAATTGTTTCGAATTATCTGAATATATAAGTTAATAAATGATTCAATTAAGTAGTTAACAGTTCAATTGAATGTCATTCCCAACATAAATAGAATTGCCCACAGTAAGATGTAATGGATGGTATATGCCCAACCTTGATTTATAATTTTGGTTATTAGTTTGATTCCTAGCCAAGGCTTTGTTGTATATAGGATATAATATATGAAAACGATGTTTCAATATCCATTTACCGGAATTAGTACATCTCTTTGTTCAACAATTATAGTACGAATAATAATATAACAGCAGAAGATCAAGCCTTAGAATCGTAATAAATTAGCAAAAAAGAACAGAATAAATGTTGATATATTTTTTCGTCTGTGATTCAGTGATATAGAAGATATATTTCAAGTAATATAAAAGCATCTTTCCGTTGTTTATATTCATCCAAAGTTTTCATTAAATGTTTTGAAATGAGATTAGACTAAGACAATAAAAAAATGCATCCAGAGGCCATCTGCTGGAGGCGAAGATGCAATGGCCTATTTAAACTCCACATTCAGGTGTGAAAATCTCCTGACGGAGGAGCGCTATCGCCCGCAAGCATCCGTCAAATCTCGTATTCCGAGGAAATTCCATTTGGAGATGACCATTGAATCCCCGTCCGTTTTGCTGCAAGGATAAATAAGAGCGAGATTAAATATTAAAAGGTAATGCGGAATGGGGTCATAGATATCCGAGAGAGGGACGGGTCGAAAGGGGAAGAATGGGGTTAGTGGGTTGGAGGACTCCCTAAGCGACACTTGGCTGTGTAAATCTCCTTCCCATTCCTTCTGTTCCACAGGATGTTCGAAAGGATGTAGGTTTTGGGAGGTTGTTGGAAGTGTAAAGTTTCACAGAGACAACGCTCCAAGGTGTCCGTAAAAGAAACATTCATTGTCCCTGATTCTCCATTGTTTCATTTTGTTTCTTCTAATATATGGCTCCTAAACGAATATTTCCGATACAGCAAATTGGATGCAACAAAGATGAGGTTATTAGAGGATTAGAATCTTTTAAGAGAAAAAATGATACATTTACGCAAGACTAAAGGTGTTTTATAGAAGATTTTCATTTTTATTAATGAAATTCTAAAGTTTTATACTTGTAATTCATATCGAATACGTACTTTACCTACCCGGTAATAAATATGTTAATTTTCCCATAAATAACCATACCTTGTATTTTTTTGATTAGAGTAACTTATATTTAATGACGATTATCCTATATATGCCCCAAATTATTTATTTTAAACGCATATCTCATAAACTCCACCGATAACATCGTAATATTTCTTTCTCATTTTCTCTTATTATGCTGAAAAAATCTGCGAGATGAATTTCATTTTCTGACTTCCTTTGAAGAGATTGTGATTCTTATACACAAAAATTTATGAAAGTAGTTTAATTTTTTCTTGAACTTCCTGAAAAAGTTTACAAATCATCTGCTCTTTAATTATTTTTCTTTTAAGATTGGAACTTTAATTTGTAGCATATCTTTCCTTAAACGAAATGTCATCTCCATCCTAGTATAAAATGCCGCTAATTTCTTTTATTTGAAACATTTTCCAACTGTCTCTTAACTCTTGGAAAAGATATTTTTAAAATAATTAAAAATTTTTCTTGAAATTGCTATATTTTATCCATGATTCTAACTTTATCTTTTAAACTAAGATTCGTCTGAAACATATTCAGCCATTAATTCGAATGTAGAGGAAAGTAGTTATACCTTTTATGATACTATGAATAATGCTTTTCATAATAACTCGTAAACCCCCTTTTCCTAACGCTAATCAACACCAGCTTACAGCCTTAATTGCTCACAAATACATCAATACTGTCCGCATTGCAAGTGGAAATAGGAAAGGAAAGTGATATTACATAATATACGAAATATCACTAGTACATTTCAATGGTATTTGAAGTTAGTAATATGAGGAAAGGTGAGCATCTACTTAAAATCCCTTTCTAACCCCACACTCCCATCCCTAATACTGCCCACCACCCCTTGTCTGAAAAGTACAAATTTTAAGAAGGGGATTGGTGAACTGTAAAGGTTTTGCTCGATAATACCTATTAGAATAGACTGCAATACAAATTTTAAGTTCATTTTACTTCATCCCTCGTAGTAATATATGTTATAATTAACTGACTGATTAAATTTATTGTTAATTCTTAGAAAAGAAGTATTCAACTTAAATATAAGATGTAATTCCCAGCTAATTTATCTATTTTTTTGCAGGTAAGTGTCTACATTTTTTGGTTCCGACTTAACACATCCTACATCATTTTCGACGTAGCCTGGAGGATCTTTGAAAAGTAAGTTGACTCTCACTGTACCACCCGCATTTCCGAATTAGTATTTCAATTATTGCCGTTACTACGTTTTTTTCTCGGTCGAGACCAAATCTCCATATACATGAGTACCTTATATTTAGTCGTTGTCCAAGAAAGAATGTGCGTTTGACTTTAATATACCATGTAGATCTCTCAGGTATATCTTTACAACGACCGAATGGTTGTCACAGAAAAGAGTGTTAAATGTTCTATTAAGAATAAAATAGATTACAGCGATCGTTGTTGTACCGCGGTTTGATTGCTGTATAATAATAGCTCGTTATTGCAGCACTATTTTCCATACGTAATATAAGTAATAAGGTTAGAGATTATTAGAGAGAATAGAAAAAGCTGCTGGAAGAAAAGATCATTGCCCCAGTTCGTTCGTAAACCTTTAAATTTTATTCCATTTGAGCCTTCGGGCTTATAGCCAAAGTACATTCTTGTGAATGATTGCAATCCGTTCCAATATAAACCTCATGCAGTGATATTTATCGTAGATAATAGGAAGATGCTTTGAAACAGTCGGAAAATTGCCGTCACAGCGAAACGAGACTATAGCAGTATTTCGACGGAAGGAAAACGGCTTCGGGAAATAATAAGGGTTCGAATCCCTGCACCATCACTCGTAGCGCTGATGGGGCGACCTTTGGGAAGCGGTTTATCCCCTCTCTCATCCCAGACGAAAGAGCTGTGGAGGCTTACGTTCTTGTGTACGTGACCTGGAATCCGTCTCTCCGGCACAAAAGGTCCACGAGGCGAGACTATGAAGGAGAATTTCAAGACCGGACTGCCGCCGACTGAAAAAATACACGCGAAAAAAAATAGCGCAGAAGAAAGGGCAGGCGACGTAGGCATTTTCCGCGGAACGTGACGGAGGCAATGTTAGCAAACAAACACGCCGAATGAGTTCTGCGAAGTCTCGTGCGAATTTCGGGATTTGCCAGTTCTGCGAAATGCGAACAATTATGCGGGACGGTGCGCCGAAAGGAAGGAAAATAAAGGTTCCAGGATTACGGGGATTTTCTCTAATTATATCCAACTTTAACGGAGCGTAATTTCGTTAATCACTTCCCTGTTTGTAGGTGGGTGTACGTTGAAGCAATTCCGTAAGCCGTTTGACGATATCGTGGAGAAACTATATACTCCGTGCGCTTTAATTTTTTCGTGCGGAAAGACTGGATGATACGGTGTGGATTAGAGATGTTTGCTCTACATCGGAGGCGTTTCTTGCAAATGTTGCTCAAATACGTAAGCGTTTTAGCGTAGTAAGCCTTTTGTTCAAAGCTATGCGTTCGCGAAATGAGATGGAATTTGCCCGATGTGTAAGAAGCATTTTATAAATAAGAGAATAGAGAAGTTTCATGAGTAAAAAGGATAGGAAATAGGAAACTATGGCGTGAGGAAACCGCTACAAACATTTTTTCATCTTCTTCTAATAGGAAACATTTATTTCCGACCTATTTTACGATATCCTGTGCTACTATTGTGTTTCTTTTGGTCAGGGATTATCCCTTAAAGAGCTTAGTCATTTCTTTTTTTCCTTACTTTTAGTAATTTATTTATAAATAGTCGGTAATTTTTAGGTCAATTATTCGATACGTATTGGTTTCCAATTAACGGAATAAAGAACGGATACGAAATATTTTTTATCAGGTTTCCAATTCGCAGCTTCCTGAATATGTGGAGAGAAAACGTGTATTTCTGTGCTTCCTTTCTAATAATCATCTACAACCCTCATCAGGCTCGCACAAGATCCTGCTCCTTATTATTAGAGGCTTTGAAAAATCCCACTTATATGCTAACCAGTTTTACCTTTTTAATCGATACGGAATCCTGGAACTCGTAGCTTCTCAATTACGAAAAAAGCGATGCTCTTTTGCAGCCTCACACCTCATAAATGTTAAATCCTTTCATTAAATAGCTGGCACCATTCACCGTGCGAGTCTAACTCGAGGGGCGTTGCTATGAGAGGCTAGCTAACCAACTCATCTAAATATCCGTCTATTTCCTCTCAAAACCTCTATCTAGCTAAACTTCCAGTGACCTTTTCGTTCAGTTCCACCCACTTCCCGGAGTTTCCGGGAGTCTATTCAGGCAGCGGATTAAGTAACGCCCGGACGATGAGAGACAGAAGACTATTTCGGCCATGTAACACGCTCAAAGATACAGGAATGACATTAAGGATAAAGAGAATTCTGGGAAAAAGAAAATGAAAAGGAGATTTCAACGGGAGATGAAACTGAGAACAGGCGTGGGTGCCTAAGAGTCAATTACTTTCGCTCTCTTTCGTTCCCTTAGTAACGAACGCGACTTTGAGGTTACGATCGAATGAAAGTAGACAGATATTATATGTGCGTTCCATTCGATACATTCCATATGAATTTTAATATTACTCGGTGTTGAGAGTGAGTTGTATTCATATAATATTATCTCTGATATTTAGATTGATGAGTTGAAATTGTACTAGTACAATAAGTACGAGATCATGGATGATTTTAATAGTTAAGCTTTATGTTTTAATTTTTATAATTTTTAATGTTGCTTAAGGGTTTGAATTCTTTGGAATTCCCAGGAAGTATTACTATTGTCTTGCAGTATGTTTATTTGTAATCATAGGTAATGAAAGATCCATATTCTAGGCTTTTAAAAGTCAACAGAATATTTTCATGAATGGCGTTTATCATGTTGTTAAGATTATTGTAATTTACATCAAATCTTTATAATTCATATTTATATAAAGTTATAGATAATCCAAGATTTAACTTTGAACTGATTATCTATTAACGTCGGAAATATTGTCTCCAAACCCATAGGAATTGTCTTTTAAAGATGATGAGTTGAAATTAAACTTAGTTACGTATGAGAGAAGCGATTGTGAATTAAGTCAAAGAATTCGTCGATAATCTGTTAGAAGCAGGAAGTGAAAGTTAATATTGCGCTCGTGGAGGGCTTCCAAGTTCGAAGTGGAGAGACAAAAGTGAGGGGAATAGTTCTCATGTAAATTAGCCTCGTGCCGTTTGGGATCACTCAAGATGTGGTGAATCGCAATTTCGCGCTTATCCAAATCCAGTGGAAAGTTAAGGGGATAATAGCACTGGAAGGGTAGATTAGCTATATATCTATCTCCGAGACGGAAGATTCATGAGTGATCACTTGCTTAATGATGTAGTTTGATCTTGGCTAATTATAGCCTGATGGAGAATTCTGATTCAAAATTTAGTGATGTCCCATGTTATTTAATTATGAAACAAGCAGATTTTTTATAGTTGGAATTAAGAAATTATGAATAATTTATGTTATTTATTATGCTTTAAATCACTGCAAGCAGGTTTTATTACTTATTAGTAGTATTTACAAAGATGTATGCAAATCCTATCCGAAAAGCGATAGGGAATCGTGTCGTCTATTTAGCAAAAAGAAAATGTTAGAAGTATTTTCCTTAAAATTAGTGAAGAACTTATCTCGTCCTGAAATTTTAAAAGATAATATAAATTAATGAGGTAACTTTGATAATTAATATGATATTAGATGCATTTAGTTTTCAATTCATTAATGAAAATGTCTTTTAAATTTAATTACATTATTATTTTACGCGGTACATCAATTTCCTGGTATTATTAATTAGTCTTAAAATGCTATAAGTATAAAGCATTGCATTTAGGCGTAAGTTTAAACTGAAAGATTACAGAAAATTCATTAGAGAAACTTTTATATTTTAGACATTTTGGTGACTGAAAAAAGCCGTTCCAACTATGCTATTTATCATTTACTTAATATTAATTTCAATGCGGATGCATTTATAGCATTACTTGTAAGCAATTAAAGTTTCCCATGAAAATTTATTCAAGGCAGAACTTTATTTATAGACGTGTAGACTAAAGACTATGAGTTACAAAAGAATCTTTAATGCGAACACATGTAAATCACTTAAAGAACTTCAGATCCCAATTTTTTTTACCGTATGAGTTTATGTCAGGACGAGTCAACCAGACACTAAGCATATGGAAGAATTCTGCTTTTTCATATCTATAAATTTACGGTGCAGACACGAATAAGGCATTTATATCGAAAACGCGTCATTTGCGGAATGGACTAGGGCTTTCGCCCGCATTTCTCCACGGACTTCGAAAGGCAATGTAGACGTCGAAATGGGGGGACCTTGGGGAAAATGGCAGATTAAGAGGACCGCTTTGACGGATTTATGGGACTTAGATCCTTAAGGATTTTCAGGGAAAAATTCGTCCGGATGAATTGTCATTCGAGGTCGAAGTGTTTGGTTCGAAGAAATCAAAACTTCTGAAGTAGATAAGTAGAAAGAGGGAATCGATCCGGTATAATTAAGTTAGGCAATCCGAGGAAATTTATGTCGAACGAATTGGGTGAGCCTTTGTGAGGGAGCTAATGTGAGTGGGCGAAGAGATGAATGGCTTTTTTGGGACAAAAGGAAATGACGAATTCGTAAATCGGAAGGCGTGAATGCAAGGTTGCTCTTGGAAACCCATTTGTTTGGTGACAACGAAGATTGACGAGTTTTCATATTTGATTCTCGTATTTTTTTGTCGTGGAAAGAGTTGACGATATTATATTATCGAAGTAAAATGTTTTTGGTCATCACCTTTAGCTTCTTATTTATATCAAACTGTAGTTTGATATCTATTTCCAATGTAGTCGATCAAAAGGTTATATTATATATGGTACTCGTATCGTATCTCATAAGTACATTTGTATCTCATTCTTTAGGGTTATTATGATGAACTTAGCAGTATACTTCACTATAGAAGGTGTAATTGGCCAATCAATTAACTAGAATATTTGACGGTTCTGTTGGTTCTTATCAAACTTAACGTAATAGTTAATCAAATTGTAGGATTTCAGTGGTATATATTGTCTATAATTTATCTTTCTCCTTAGATAATTTTTTGATGATACACTCAAAGAAGTCTTCTTTAAAAGTAAACACTTTAATTAACAAGTTCTATTATTGTAATTCAGATGTTTATGATTTAGCCTTAAGAAAGAACTAAAATTCATGGAAATATGAACAGGTGTATATGTCATCTTCATTCATAAGTATCGGATGAAATATCGATCTAAAGCTAAGTGTTAAAAATGGCATTCTAACCCTGACCTCCAGTACTACACTGTAAAATCAAGAATTTCTTAAAGTTGAAGTTACTTTTTACTTTAATGTCTTCAAATTTCACCATGAAAGATCGAATTATAAGTGTCATGTAGAAATAGATTAAGAAAATTATAATCCACCAAACTACTACACTCTTACGTAATTTAGTAATATAGAAATTGGAAAATTCATCATCTTGCCTTATCTTTAATTTTAAGGAGAAAATAATAAAAAAAGAACTCAAAGCCTTTATTAGAAAGAACTCTAAAAAATTGAACGACCCTCATTAGGTTTCATCCGCAACAGAAATATTTAATCCACTTCAGAGTGATTTCACTCGGTTATGCGCGCGGTGATCGGAAAATAAGTTCGGACATAAAACCGAGATTTTTTTAAACCTCCAAACACCATTACCCTTTCACACTCTCTTCGCCGTCTGACCCGTCACTGCTCCATTTAACCTACGCCTCCACACCGACGCCCAAAAAAAATAAGCTTAAAAGTAAATAAGGAAAAAGACCACCGGTCCTTCGTGTGGGATGCAAAAAGGGTTAAATTTCACGTGGGGGTGGATCAAATTTTCAAGAGTAGGTATCTTCACTATACTCCCACACTGATGGAGAGGTATCCATGTATTACAGCGTCGTCATATTTGGCTAAGATTGAGGTAATTTAAGTTGAGTTGCTGTAATTATATTCATCCCTTAAATTTATTATATTCTTTAAAAAAGTATTCATTGATACCATTTATGACATTTGGTGGTACAGTTTTCACCAAATGCGTCCAATATTATGCTAATGCCTATTTATTGCTCATTGTTTAAGATGATGAACATTGTTTAACGCTCGTCTTATGTTTATACTACTACTGAGTATATAATGTAACTAACTATAACTAATGTAATTAATATAATAGATTAATTGTTTTCGTTTTGTAACACCAAGAGTGAAAGATTATATATCTTAAATAATCAGCACCAATGGATTGCATAATGTTAATTACATTGAACTGAAATTTTTAGCGCTTTACTTTTAAAGTTAACAAACAATACGAAGATAACACTAAAACCGCATTTATTAATGACACAACACAATGATTTTTATACATAATAAGCTTTATTGGAAATTAAGCTTATCAACGAATAAAATTTGGAAAAATATGTTCATAGTTCATAAATAGACGAAATCTTCAGCGCTGATATGACTTTAATCTGTAGCGTATCCAAAATTCAAATTTGGGCTTATAAAGCTTGAATTTCATCTTTAGGGCAAACTTATACAGTCGAATCTTAGCGTATAGCGGAATATCAGATCAACAAAACTATACTGATAATTCATCTTTAATTCGAACGTTCGTATATACACTTATGATCTTATGATAGTACCGTTTAAGGTAACATTGGCTCGATTCAAAAATCTCCTCTTTAAAGGGGAAGAAATCGTAAGTCCCTCGTGCAAACCCAAAGACGCCGTTGTCTGAGAGTGGTTACTTTTGGCTGGGGTAAGTTATATATACCTTGGGAAAGGAACCTTTCCTCTCAAGGGAATAGTCCATATCTCTGGAGCCACTCTTAATTCCTCACTCGGTTGCGCCTCACATCTGCTCTTCCAGCGCGTGCTCCATCAGCGGAAAGCGCTACCAAAAGGATACGACGATGCTAGATCGTTAGATACACCTCTCCCCCGTACTTTTGTTCCCATGGATGTGCACATGACATTTCCCCATTAACGGCAAGATCTCAGCGGGCGGTTCTTTTCTCATTTATCGAAAGCGGGCGGTCCCATTCTTCTTCTTCTCTTTCCCCGAATGCGCATTTATCATTTCTTTATGGAAATTAACAATCGCTCGCATGGATCTAAGTGGGCGAGTGCATCTCGCTGGCGTAATTACGCGAACTTCAAACGGGTACTTCTTTGGCTGTTTCCTAGAACGTTTGCCAAAGTGAATCCTCCGGCTAGAGATGTAATGCAGGCGAAGTAACGTTTTTGGGGCGATTACAGTTTCAGCTACACAAAGGTGGTTTTAAAATAGAAATTTTCATGGCGAGTATAATGATGATTGTTTCGTGATATTTTTGTTCAAAGTTTCTCAAGAAAAGGTTTTCTTTAAAGAAATTATGCCGTTGAATGTTACGTATATTTATAACTAATGGGAGGAACTATTTATAAATGCCGAATTTAATATTTTATAATGATCGAAGGGCTATGATTATATCTGTTTACTTTTCGATTATCTTTTCTTATGTAGGTTTCAGTTAATGAAATGTGAGGTTATTTAGATTCTTTTAAGTGCTGCGACCGTTAGTTCGCTCTTAATGAAATCTCCATTTTAAAACATAATCTGATTGTTTAAACTTAGTGGAATATAGGCGTATTAAATAAATGAAGGAAATTTTTTAATTCTCACAAAAATGTGTTATTAGTATCCGCAAATATTATGAAAGTGTACCAAGACGAAGCATATGTATAGATACACCTTTTAGACTATCTTTATTCGATTGTCTTTTGTATTAAAAAAAGTAAGTTGTATCTTTTCATTAGAGGGAATCAGTTTGATTTTCCGAACTTGTTTTATTACTCATTTGAGTAGAGAATCGTTTCTTCGTCTTTGATAGCTAAGCATTGTATTTTATTAATCTTTAAAATTGGTGATGAATATAGAATGCTGGAATTGAATATGGAGAAGGAAATTTTTTATTATTTATACGTGAGTAATATGTTAAAAACTATTTCCTACTAGCGATAAGGACGTTAGATTAACACTAGAACAGCGGAGGGTGTCCTCAGGACACCTCGCTCATGAAAAAAACGCACCATTTTTGTAATTTGTATCATAGAAAAAAATCGTTTCGTGACTTTTAATAATTTAACATTCTACGTATTTCTACGAAGTTTTATAATATTTGGAACATTTTCATAGGAGATCCTACCTAATACCCCCTAGAACAGCGGAGGTGTCCTCAGGACACCTACTTAATATTTACTATTATTTCTTATGATAAAACCTTGATTGTTTTATATTATAAGCTCTTACAAATGTAATTTGAGATAATATTGCTTTTTGCTATTGTTTTGTCCCTCATCTCTAAAATTAATTAATTATATTGTTATGTTTAAAAATTTGAGGTAGCAATTCTAATGATGATTTGAGTGGGAAACATTTTGCCTTATATTTTCTAATATTTCTATGTATAAGATACGTTTCCCATTTCTATTTTCTCAATTGACTAATTTGTCTTCTATCTTTTTGTGACACAGACTCATTGAATATTGCCAAGCTTGCTACAAACCCGGCACAAAAGTGGCGGTGAATGATCAGCTTTTTCCCAGAAAGTGTAGATGTCTATTCACACAATTTATTCTTGATAAACCTGATAAATATGTACTTAAGTTTCGGTTAGTAATGGATTTTAATTCCAAATATGCATAGAATAGATTTCCATAAGTTGTCGAGTTGGAGGATAGGCCATCTTCCTGAACCATGTGGTCATGACCTTGATGGGACCTTTTCTATATAAAAGGAATTAACCTAATGACCGAAAAATATTTTAAATTAAAGAACCTATTTAAAAGGCTGAAGAAATTAGGTATTTTTTTATTTGGAACATAGAACAAATGGTGATGAGAGTCGCTGGAGTTGAAAACCAGCAAAAATCTGCAGTTAATTCCGATGTTGTAGAAAAATGAAGAATGATCCTTGTTTATAAAATTAAACCGAGTAAACATGTTCTTCTCGCGATTTAGATGCTTTCTAATGTCGTATTTGACAGTATTAGCAAAAGAAAATCAGACGTGGTGACGTACCATAATTGTACAAAATGCGGCATAGTGGACCAAATAGCGCGTAGGCACACGGTGAGAGCAGACTCACGACGTTGCCTAATGCATTCTTTTTACATAAAAATTTATCTTGAAGAAGTCAATGTAAGGTTATTTGCAAGCAGAAAAGAGGTCGCCAAATAACCAGATATAGATTCTTTCAATGAATCCCAGATAAATAAGGTAAAACCTAAGCTGTCTAAAGAGATCTCAAAAAGGACCTAAGTAAACACTGGATGCACGAGATATCATCCAATGAAGCCACCGATATCTGTTCAAAAGAAAATCCAAGTGAATTAAAGCATCAGATAAGTGTAAGAAGTGCAAGAAATGGGTTTCTAGAAACTGTTACATCCGGAAGATTTATCTATAAGCTTCGTGGAAGGATTTTTTTGGAGTAATTACTTTGTGACAGTATTATTGTGCTAACAAAGAAAAACGAATATAATTGCGTATGCAAATAACATATAAGGTCCTGTTTGTATCTAAAACCTTATTTCTGGTCTTTTTGTTGTGAAATAAAATCAAAGGAAGGTACGTGAAGCGGTAAAATTTTATTACTCGAGATTATTTTTTCTTGTGCCCCATGTAAATTGTTAATAAAATCGGGTAATTTTCATAAGTTAATCAAGTAAATAATTATTTTATCTCGAAAAGGCTTTATATTAATTTATTCATATAATTAATTTCTAGCTTTACTGTTCTGCATATTTTTATATCGGAATATGAGTTTCATGGAAATGATTGAACACGCCAACAATTTCTATATTAAAAATGTAGCAACTATTTACCTCATGATCTGCCGATAAATAAGTATCCATACTTAGTTATTAATTTTATAGCATTTAAGGAAAGACTAGGAAGTTAAATACGACTGCCTCATGCTATTTAAAAGAAGCGCAAGTGTAGGTGTCCTGAGGACACCTTCCGCTGTTCTAGGGGGGTGTCCGTTTCCCGCTGTTCTAGTGTTAAAGGAGATAAATAGTTTAATTTTATTGTATATTAATTTAAGATATTCTTGATTATTTGCTTAATTATGATGGTATAACATTCATATCTATGGTATATATTTATAAATACTTATTGTTATAGTGACACAATTATACGTATTTAAAAAAAAGCGTTTAAGATAATTTTAGAATCCATAAAAATCTCATCCACTCACGCACGATATTTATCATTTCATAAAAATTCAATTATAAAAATTGACAGTCACGCAACATTTTATTTACGACTCTTTCAAAGTCGCAGACGCGTGCATATCAATCAGCGGCCGTCAACGGAATCCGGGAATATGTGAGTGGACCGAAAACCGAAAGTGCCTCCGACTGATAAATTCCCTCCATTGATAAACCATTCAATCACTTTGGAAGCACGATCCAAAACTGCCAGATATGCTTCCCCTCGCAGACAAGAAAATGGATAAATTCAGCGTAAAATTGGGACCGGAACGTAGGCAGTGCCAATTATGGTACGGCTGATATGTTTTATTTCCACCACTCTCCCACGCACTGAGCAAACTCGAAGCAGCCGAAGAAGAACTCCGATTTCAAATTAGCAATAGAATCCCTTAGCGGGGATTTATTTTTTGTCCTCTCACGCCCAACTTGATCGGAATCCCCTTCGTTTCTCGCAACCCCAAGGAGACGGTTTCCTTCAGAAAAAAATGGAGAGAAAATCCCTTTATTCCTGAGAGGCAAATTTTCAGCGGTTGCACTCGTTGAGTCCGTAAAGGAAGCGAAAATAAACACGGGAAGTCCCTTTCTCTCTTTAGAAAAGTACTCCCACGCTCTAAGAGAAGGGTTTTTTGGTTCTGAGAAATTCTTACGCACTGTTTAGACTTTCCTTTTGAGTGAATTTTTGTAGAAATACACCCCATGCTTCCTGTTGTTTTAAGATTGGCTGGTTCAAATAAATGCGATTGATTTAAGTTTTGTCATCGATATGTCTATGATATATTCAGTGATAGGGGCTTGTTTAAGTTCAATATACAAGCATCATTTATGGAATTCAATTTCAAAGTTTGACTTCTTTTATTCGTTACGGAATCAATTGATGTATAATCATTACTGCCAGATAATAACTCGTTGATATGTATAAAGGTTGATTTAACTTTAATTTAAGGCTTTTATTACACTATTTACTTGTACAAACATAGTGCTCAATTTTACGTACATAGTTCTTATTTTTAATAATTTGATTTACCAAGGATTTATACCATACATTTAATAAAATTTAATTATAATTATAAAATTTATATTCTCAAGTTTAATTAGCTCTATTATTTAATCATTAACAATTTGATATAGCTCCTCATCGTTATTTTGAATGAGGAAAAGATATATATCTGCGTTCTTGATAAGATTCATAGATATCTACGGTCTTGATGAGAATCATAGACCTGGAGATGAAATTGTTGTTCTTATCCAGTCGTATATTTTAAAATATATTTCTTTATTTTTGATTCATGCATTTGAAATATTAGGCTTGAATTATTTCGAGTATAAATCGTAAATACTAAAAGCATAGTACATATACAAGTACAACTCTTAATCATCAGGTATATGTACTGCTTAATCATCATACTGTATTACACCTACTACATTATTATTACATTTGGCTTCACCTTTTACGGATCTACTATTTTAATTTTTTAAGCCTCGGATTTCAAATTTATCACCATTAATAGTTTATACTTATATTTATGAAATGTTTAGCTAAAAATCTTTCAAAAATGAGCAGCAACTGAAACTCATAATTTTTCATGAAAGGATGTAGGCGAGTGAGTGCTCTGACATCAAACGTCACTCGTGAGTGAAAGAAACATCGTAGGACTCAAAAATCGGAAAGTCATTTTGTTTAATTGGTAACCATGAGTCCTCGTAGTTAGACTATTATAGGTCTCCATTTTTAAAATTCTCATTCCAAACCTGTTTATCATCACACATTTTTTGCGAACTTAAAGAACTATAAAAAATCGTATAAATGCTCTTTATAGAATACTGCCCACTACCGTTGATGCGGTCAGCTCAGTAGGCACCTTGAAAAAAAAAAAAAAACAAAATCCTCTCTTCTCAGGACTTAATCGGAATTCGCATTTTTTGTCAAAGTGGCAGTTCTGAAGGGTCACGCCTCGGAAGACGGTTACCGCATAAACCGGCCGTGAAAGGGCATCACGGAGAGAAGACCGGTATCTCCGGGGAAATGATTTTATCCGGACATGCGGGAGGATTTTTCGTGAGTCCTTTTAGAGAAGGAGACCGACAAAAAGCCGGGAAAGAACGGATTCGTATCCGCCCTTTCGTTTGATGTCGGTAGCGCTAGGTAACCTAGAAATACCCCAGTCTCTCTCTCTTTTTTCTTTTGGCAGATTGTGAGCCCTTCAGTGTGTTTTTCTACGAGAACGTGGGAGTAAGGGATCCCTATTCAAGGTGGGTTAAATGGCTGCTTTTATTTCGCGGAATGGAATGCCTTGAAACGTCTTCTTCTTTCTCTGATGCGATTATTTTAATCGAATGAAAAAGCCGTTCTGAACAATGATTCGTATATCACAAAAGGTCTGACCACTCTGATCTTGATTGAGGAAGTTCTCGGCGTCTATTGGGAGAGATTACAACAGTTGGTGGTTGGATAGTTACAGGGTTGTGGTGGAAGAGGCATAGCAACGTAATGATGAGCATGGTTACGTAATTCTAAATAGGATGGTGGTCATAAATGATGATCTAAACGATTGGTGAGTTTTGTTTGGGAACTATTGACACTTAAAGATAATCATAGATTTATAATAAATATTAAAATTTCATCAATTTATTTTTATGCCAATTTGTTAAAGTATTATAATATCCTAAAGTCTTTACAATTCTATCTATTTACTAGCTACCATTTGTGTATATTTTATAGAAATTCGGACCTTTTTCAACGCAATCAAATTCTATGAATTGTTTTGTCTTTCATAATATCGTATCACAAAAGGTTTTCGTCAAAGTCCGTCAATTATTACACCAGGAAAACGGAATTGGACAGTATTTAATGAGATTTTGATGATAAGAGATGAGAAATATTTCCAGGTATTCGGTAGAAGTTTTCAAACCGAGGAAAAGTTCTGGTGAGGATTCAGGAAGTTTATAGAGAATTCGGAGTCAGAGTTTAAGAGAGGGACAAAGGAGTTTTAAGGAAACTTCGCAATAAAATAGGAAAAACATAAAACCTTGCGGAAATTCATAATTAAAGGAGGGATCTGTCGTTATAGAAAAGCTTAAAGAGAAGAATTGGTTGGCTCAAAATTTTGGGTTTTAAATTTTAAATACACTTTGTAATAGCTTTATAATTTACTTTATAAGTAATATAATTAATTTACTCAATACTTGGAAGATAAGGACTTATTTGCAGCGGATATAATTTTAAATTTTAAAGATCTATTTAAAACTAGGCTTTACTTATCATAAAATGCATATGGGAATAAAGAAGATAAGATTTAATGAAGATTATTATCATTCAAACAAAAATACGCTGAATTGAATGAACTATTCGAAATATGATACAAAGAGTTTAGTCGATATGGTACGGTAAAGAAGGGTAGAAGTAAACAAGGTAATCCGTTACAGATGTTAACGATGGTCCAGTTTCCTCGTACATAAGTAGAAATCGCTTTTCTTTCGTCGTAAACTTTACATATTCTTGAGGAAACCCATGAACAGTTTATGCTAGGATATCGAATTTTATGCAAGGGTAAAGCCATTGAATTTTTATTGCTTTTTAGTGTATTGAGGCATATTGATACATCAATCAATAGCTATCCTCTCGCATACCTTTGGTGATCAAAATTTCTTGCTCACGATGAAGTTTTCCGAAGTTCCCCCGAGAACATTAGGCTAACAATATACGTTCTCAAATGACATAAACCATGGACGACCCAAATTATTTGAAGGTTTTATCGCGTAAGTTTTACGGCGAATAAAAGTTTCCATCCAATTCCACGGCGGTCAAACGATTACTGAACGACTACTCTATCTATGAATTTTTTAACTCCGAATAGGATGACTGTTCATCTATTCTTTACTAGAATTGAAAGAGTTGTTTTGAATCAAAAATTTAAAGGAGCTATCTACGTAACGAGCATATAAATTCAGAATATAACATAATTATTTCATATATGCTTTAAAATTGAGAGTTTTTAAAATTCTACTTTATCAAAGAGTTCTTTGAAGAATTTTATTTATTTTTCGTATTATTGTAAACATTACCTTTTCTTTCTGTGATTTCGATTCAATTTAATATTTTCCGTAAGTTATTTTTGAAAGTGACAATTTTTTTTATTATTTAATGCTCTACTTTCATATTTTTAGTGCTACGTAACATTTATATATTTTTTAAAAGTACTTAATTAGACTAACATTCGTGTTATTTTCTTCTTTAAACTTAGAAGTTTATTTAAAATATACTCTCATTATATGAAAAACATGATAAAGTTCCATTCAGTAATTGAATTTATCATTCACATTTCCTCATGAATTCATATCGCATTAGCCAGTTTATAGGAACAGTAATACTGCGTTGAATTTAAGTGAGCATTCACTTGAATAAAGACTGTAGCTGTACGAGAAAAAACTCGTAGAATTTAACCCAAAAATTTTTATCCTTCACGGGCAACTGACGGTGGAGAACACATCCTCTTTTCGGAGAGAGAAACCTATAAAAGTTCAAATACAAATCGAATCTCGTAGGTCGTTCTTCCGATTTGTGTGACGTTTGCTCCAGATTGCACTCGAACACTTTAAGACTCGATGGGAACTACAAACGACCTGCAGCTGCAGGATTTCAAAGGAAGTTTGGCGAAGAAACATTTGATTATTCCTTCGGACTGTTTCCTCTCAGACTTTCTGGCTTAAGCGCTGTCTCCACTGGAAAGTTCAGCGCATTCGCCCGCTCCTCTCTCGTTTGTTTTGTCACCCAGTTGCCGATAGGTTTAAAAGTCGTTCAACGGTAGAAATTCTGAATGTTTCCAAGGAAACGGTGGTTAGAAATGCTATGATATAAATTATTTTGGGATACTATGAACGCTGTTGGAAATCTAAACGCGGTATAATAAAGAATGTTAGTATTCATAATTTATTTGTGCCTTACTGGAAGGAGATGAGTTGAAATAATAATGTTCACCTTAAACCATTAAATATAAACAATTTTTATCACTTTTATAATTAGTGTTTTCTGTTATATTACTTTAAGGTGATCTAATTTTTGTAGCTTCAGCAATAGGATTCGTAGTTCTACCTTAAGAACTTTTAAAGGATAGGTTTCTTTATAATGTGAGTTTCTACACCGGACTTCGAGGTATCAGGAGAGAAAACTGACATCAAAGGTTAATATATTTGTTAATGCCGATGCCGGAAGCTCGTTGGAACAAAATTTTTAATAATTGTAAAATTTGATACCGAATTGAATACAACAATTTCCAAGTCAATAGATCATAAAAGATAATTTGATTATTGATGTATGTAATTTTTAAACTTCAATTATATTGCATCTATTTATTTCATAGCGGAAGTCAGTGGATTAAATTAAACGTATTTAATATAAATTTACGTATATTATATGTGGGACATATATCGGAAAAAATACAATCTTTTAACTTTTTATTTTTAAAATTATCTTAGTAGTACATTTCAACACGTTCTATTACGTAAAACGTTCATAAGAATATGTTGTATGCAAAATCACAAAGACCGGATAGCTTAAGAAACTCGAAATTCAGCATTACCATTCGAGAGCTTTTACTCCGAAAAGAAATGAGAAAAATTTGCATCCCTCCCTACGAACATTTGGCGCGAACGTAAGGAAATTCTCATCGGCGCAACAATTCCACCGGAAGAAGTTCAAGACGCGTCATTAAACAGGATTCCATTCGACATCAATGAAGGACGTCCCCCCTCTATTTTGAAGGCCCTCCCATCCAACATCGAATGGAACGAAGTGTTTTCTCAAAACACCCATCCCCTCTCGTGTAATCGACTTTGGAATGGCACCTTCTCCTCCGTCAGAGGCATCAACTGTCCGAGGACGGAATACCTTCCATCCCCCTTCCATTCCATTTGGCTCATTCAATTCCTTTTCTCTTTCCTAGACCATCCTCACAGTTACACTTCTTCTTCCACCTCTTCGTTCCTTTCATATCCGCCCTTCAAGTTTGCTCTCTTCCTCTTCTTCTTTTAGTTCTAAATTTCTCCCCCGTGTCCGATCCTCCAGACTCATGGATGGACCTCGTTCTATATTCCCTCGTCTTCGCGGCAACTTTCCCTTTCCCGACGACTCTTTTTTTCCGATGGGTTTATGACACGTCGCCATTGATGTCGTGTACGCTCGTCTGGTTCTGGATTGGAAATAGGAGCCATTTTCACCCCCTTGGATATCTTGTCAAAGCTTCTCTCGGATTGAAATTGGTGAGCATATTAACTCCCGTCTAATTTGACGAAAAATCAACCCCCGCGGCCACGCGTTCTGGATTTGAGGTTTTTGCAGATTACGTCATCTCGCTCGTCTCACAGGCTGCCATCTCTGATGGGGGGATATTTTAGAGTCCTTTCCTGGTCCGATTCGAGGAATATATGTCATTTGGTTTAGGTTGCCATAGTTTCGTCCTTGGTTACGATCTTATGAAAATAGAAGTGTATTATTATTGATATAGAATGGAGATATTAGTTCAACAAATCTCATGTTATATCTAGCGATTAGATTTCTTTGTCAACTGCGTTAAAGAAAAAATATCTTACTCGTCTCTTTATGGATAAACTCATTTCTAGTCCTTAATTTATTATTTTTGTAAGGAATTCCATTTCCTAATACTGCCACAGTTGGCATAGCAGTCTTAACTTCGGAACTTGTAATTTATTAGAATCTAATTCAGCTGAATATAAAATATATCAATCTTCTAATACAACAGTTTTTTAACTTCAATATTGACTTCTTTATAAATTTGAAGAACTTCATCTAAATTGTTAGGTAGGACAGAATTACTATCATACTTGGAAACTCATATTAATAAAATTTTATATCGCAAAAGAAACTTTTAATAGAAATTAACACGAGTTTGAAGGTTTATTTTGTAATCTATAATCGGTTTCTAAAAGAAATATCACCACAGCATAAACGAAGATTAAATTGCTTTTGCTTGGAATCGAAAAAATTGATTTTTGCTATAGATTGTTTTATAGGATAGATGCTGTTTCAGGAATGGTGTTGTGTGATTGTCGTTTAAACCAAATCAAATGAAAGTGGCAACTTACACGTGTACAATTGAAACAACTAGCTATTACGAAAGAGCTTTTTAGATGAAATTGCGATAGAAAATAATTTTACAACATCAAACGAGAAAAAAAATGGAGCATCCTAGAGGAAACAACAGTCGAGAGAGATTTTGGCAGATTCTCCGAAGTATCGGAAGAAAATAAGACTTCCTCTTTTTCAGTGGCATTTTTGAAGAGTAGGAAATATCGCGCACATCTCTTTCATTTTTTGCGTAACAGAACTTCTTCTGACGACTGCAACTCCTTCGGGATTCGAGATTCGTTTTGGCTATTTCCGTGACGTTCCATCCGGTCACTTCGCTCATCTCTCGAAAGCGGAAAATTCTCAACTCCTTAGAGATATGGAGTTCCACGGGGAGAGAGTAAGAGGGCAGCATAGGCACGTCACTAAAAGGATTTACTGTGAGTCAGCAAGCTGAGTCCATTTCTTTATTGCCGAATATACTGCAGTGGCGACTGATCTTCTTGTCGCTTATTTTTAGACCGATTTCTTTTAAGACGAATCGGGTCCATCATTGTGAAGGTATATTAGCTAATATTTTTTACTGCCTCCTGTGTATTTTTTACTAATAATTTTCTTTTATTATTAATTGATATTTCAATGATCATAGATTATTAAAATAATCTAAATTCAGTTGATATAAAGTGAATTGATTGTTAATTAAAACTCGTATTCGTACGCTCTAATCCAAAATGTAAGATATCGAAAGATTAGGTAAATAGTTAAATGGATCTTTATTTTATGATCTTTCTCTTGAGTGTACATTATTTTTCAGCTTTATCTGGTTCTTTTATAAGTTTTGCGTATGAATTTTTATGAATTTCTTGTGAAAAGGACCTTTTAAATATCTTGAGATGTTGGTAAATAAATATCAAAATATTCACCAGGAAATTAACACTTTTCTTGTGGTCTCAATTTGATATAGGAATATTCGTATATTTTCGAATTTGGTAGCATTAAAAGATTATCTCTAAGGAAATTGAAGTCTTTGAAAATGAAGCTCACAATATTTACGATTGTGGGTGACTCTATTCAAGGTGGATTCCTATGCTTTTCGAATCTTTGAATTTTGAGATGGGAATTGAGAAAAGTTGATGGATTGTTGTGATTTCCGTGCGATTAATTTTGGAGATCTACTTTAAAAAGAAACTCGTGGAACTTCGAACGAAAGAGGCTTTATTATTCATTTGAATAACTTATTCTAATTTAGCGGAAATTATCCATGACGGAATGGAGCGGCAATCGAAAGATTACCAATGAAATTTAACTAGAAGACGTTGGGAAGCTTGGATCCAATTGAAATCATATATGTATCATTTAATAAATTAAATTTCGATTGTAGTATTTTTGATTCTCTCTTTCATGACGGACTCCATGAATATTATATCGTTAACTTTAAATTCTTATGGTCCATACCCCATCAGCATGTTCCTCATTTATATATTCTCTGAAATAGAACATCAATGGGCTTGTACCGTTGCGGTATGAATCTAGTCCCGGTCTATTAAACACGATAATCTACTGGAGTGGTACACCGCGGGATAAGCTTTCCACTTAGCATGAAGTCATTTAAGGATTAAATTCAATTGAAACACCCCACGGGCATCGGCCATGCAGTGGAGTGAGATTATGGACGCCATCACGTCATTAAGTTTTAAATGAATGACTGAACGACTAATTCTAATGCAAATGATGTTTTACGCGTCATTAATAGCTAATGATTTTATAAATATGGACTTATAAGTAGTAGCATAAATTCTTCACTTGATGCGCTACTCATTTCTCTTACAACCGCGAGCTTTTTATTGTTATGGATAATTTAAGTAGTAAACTAAATACACTTATTTAACCACTTAATTTAAATATCTCTCTCTTCTAAAGCATTTGATTTTTATTCTTTGAAATATGAATCTAAAACTGAGCTTTGAGTCTGAAATTGAACTAATTTTACTAAAAAAAACTAACCCAAAAATAATTGCGAGTTCTTCTTCGTCCTATTTTACATTTATGACGAGTATATTCATTATATATATGCTTATATAAAATTAAAATATAGTTATATTTTTCATGGGCGTTGTTCATTACAAAATATAAATATTTTTTGGTTCATACTACATGGCGATAAAACACTAATTTAATTCAGTTATACCGTAGTTTATTCTATTCTATTATAAAATTCTTTGCTAAAATGTGAAGGAATAAGATATATTTTGGATTATTATTTTCTGAGCGGATGATTCTAACACCTTAATTCATCTTAATTTTTTACATATTCCTTTTAAAAGTTTTTTTAGCCTTTGTTATACTTTCTTCTTGACTTCTATTAGTTTTGCAGTCTATAATTGCTTGTTTTCAAAACGTCCTGTTTGATTATTAACTTCCAAATATTTGTTGTAATTTTAATAGATTTGGAGGATTTTCCTCTTTCTCAGCATAATATGATTTTAAAAAGCAATATATATATTGAATAGAATTAACGAAATGATTTCTTTTTCGAAATGTTTAAAGGCGATGTACTCTGCATGCGAAAGTCTTTATTTGTTCAAAGTTATCGACAAAAACTTTCGATATGAGTAATGTAGTGAAATAAGGATTTGAAACTTTTACCGACAGCCTCTAGTAATGCAAAAGACAATCCAATATCATAATTTCATTTATATTTAATACTTTGTAAATTATTATTCATCCTTTTCTGAAAATGACCTACTATTTATAAGTTTATAAGTTATGGATCCATGGTAACCGAATAATAAAATCATTTCTTAAGATATATGAAGTATATAAAAAATTGTAAATTAATAGTTAAATAGTTCAGATATAATAATTTCAATAGAAATTTCAGAAGAATATCTTTTTGATTAAGTACAACCAAGGATTCTTTTGTTTTAAAGAGTGAGATAGATCTTTTTAGGAACGTAATCCATTTTTCAATTCCCATTTCATAATTGAAAATTGCTTTCCATTCCACGATTTAGAAAAACCGAGAAGGAGAAGATTTTGCGAGGAATAAAGTTTGAAATCGGATTAAAATTGGAGGCAACTCCTTCAATTTCCGGCGAGTGGTATCTGTAGCGAACATTTCAGTCGAATAAACGCTTACGTCACTCGGAGAATAAGAGTCACAAAAGTTTTAAGGGAGAGTCGTAACTCCTGCTATGACCTCCACTCGTGCGAAAGCCCTTGTCAAGAATGTTCTTTGGAGAAGTAGTTCTTAATTCGGGCAGTTTTCTTTGTTTTTCATTTATGCCGCACGTATTCTAGTAAAGTAATTTTTAGGGCTTGAATTAAGTTAATAAATCTTTATCGAAAGCCTGATATATTAATGTACTTTTTCACTATTTGGAATGTATGATGCTTTCTTTGGCATAGTTTCAATGACTGTGATAAAAATAGTGACTATTAAGTCTTAGTTTTTTGACAAAGTTTTCCTTTAAACTTTGATCTTGTACAAATGTGTCCATGCAATAAATGAGAGAATAGCTTTCTATCTGAATGAGAAATAAAAACAACTTTGTGAATTTCCACAGAAAATATGCTATATACGCGACCGGTTTCGTAATATAACTTTATGCCTGATAAATTCCATGCCTGAAGATGTAATTTTATATTACAAAACCAGTCCCGAATATAGTATATTTTCTGTGGGAATTTACAAAGTTGTTTTTATTACTATGGCATTCCACAAAGTCATGCCTTCTCATATTGACTTCACGAATGAGAAATAATGCTTAAGAAATAATGATATCTATCTCGATTAAAGCTTATCAGTTGAAATTTTATAATAAATCAATTATGCTTCTCATACCTTAATTCACACAATATGAATACATTAAACAATATATTTGCAATCACTAAACTCTACAATCTTGATTATACCTCTAGTACGTAAGGTTTTAAAAATCCATTTCAATAAAATCTTAGTTTTTTTAAGAGTATACCATACATTTTAAAAGTACACTTCTCATCCCTGCTTTTAAATGATTTTTCTCAAAGCTCTTCAAGGATAGCTTTTCGTCAGCTTCATAAAAATTTCAAAGCGATCGTTATTCCTCATCAAGACGAATTTGTCCCAATAATTCTGCCCTTCGCTTTGATAAATTCATTCTTATATCCATTATTTTTACCGAATATAAATTTATTGAAGTAAATTTATATCATTTTTATATTTTTATCGATTTTAGCTTTAATATATTGATGTATTTCTTAAGTATAATTCAATTTATCCGTTGATATGATTGATAATATAGATAAAGTAGCAGATTTTTTTCTGAGATGTAAAATTCTGGATATGTGAGATTTTAAATTATTGCTACTTAATTGAAAAATAATCATCCTTCGATTTGATACGAGGTTATTGAAAATTTAGATATATTTATAGAAACTTTTAATCGTGTTTAAAAAACTTGATTTAAGTTGCTTTCACTTTCACCATACGTTTCCATATTGTATAAATATATTTATCTCGTATTTACCTATCACATTTTTGATCATATCATCATCTTGTGTCGAGAGCTTCACTTTGTCTCCTTTATCTTCATCTTTTCAGATCCCATATATATTTTTTTCCTTAACGATCCCTCTTCCCTTTATATTTGACCTTCCTGTTAACTCGACCTTCGTTTTATTCCTCAAACCTCTCTCTTTTCGCGTAACCTCCGGTGCTTCCTCGTTTGTCTATCAATCAGCCCAATTTATTTTTGCCATTTAAAGCTATACCAACATTCTGAAGGCCTCCAATCTTTTGATGTTCTCATTTTATAAACTCCAAGGTTTGCATTCACATGACGAAATTCACCTTGAAAATAAATGTTTCGCTTATTTCCTTATCAACATCCTTTATCGTCTATTGCTGTTGCTTAGTTTTCTTTGGTAGAAAAATTGTATTTCTTTGTCCTTTATATCGCTGGATTTTGAGCCAATGAAATCAGGGCTGAACACTCTTTCATGTGTCCAATCTTTTCTGATCTAAGATTTTTTGTATAGCATGTAGTTCAACAATAAAATTTAAAAATTAGTAATATTCATATATTCAATATTAAGTTATTTTTCAACAGATTTTTGATGGTCACTCATATTCTTTTTTCTTTGGATAAAATGCTATGTATATGAAAGTGTTGAATGTTAGCTGAACCATTATTGAAATCTCAATTTCAATCTTAAACTCTCGTAAATTACAATACAAGAGATATTTGTCTTAAATAAATTGTCCAGTAGAAAATTATTATACTCATATTAATATTCTTCAAGTCTTTCAATTTTCTAAGCTCTTAAAACTTGAATATTTATCCATAGTCATATTTAGCTCTTTATCCCTCCAGGGAAAAAAATATGGAGAGAATATGAAAGAAGAATATATATGATATCTTTTTTAGCTCAAGAGTGCACGATTAATATCATGCCATTTTAATATTCATATAAAAGTACTAAAACCTTCGTGTAGTACAAATCCTGATAGGCCTTCTCTAGTAATACTCCAAAAACTCCTGGTTTAAGGAGAACTTTAAAAAAAAGCCATGCATTCCTTATTATATAAAGGGTCCTCTAGAAGTGATTCATTGTACCAGAATGGAACTCTTAGAGCAAAAATAACAGGGACAGGGTGGAGTAATGACTTAAGGTCGTAGTGCAGGAAGTTCGCGGAGGATAGGATTTGGGAAAGGCCATATGAGATTGTAAAGCGGAAGAAGCGGATGTACCCATTGTACGGAAGGGCAACCCTACGTAGGATGTTAATAGATCGCGGAAGTGTGTAAAAGAGCGCTCGGTATCTCTTCCGTGCATCAGCGAGTACTCGGAAGCAGCTGTACAACGGTCGGTGCGCGTTAAACGAACCGCTGTGTCACGGGAAAAGCAATTACCGACATCTCGAAAATCATGCGGAAGTTTGATAAATCATCTCTCATTGTTGAAGTCGGAACCAAGCAATATGTCAATGGGTTAGCGTAAACAGCAGTCGCGTCATGAACAGGAGGGTTTGAACGTACGAACCTCGGAAATATTTCATACTCTCGAATCGTGTTTTGTGTCGTTGATTTATAATTTTCGTGTCCCATCATGCGCACATCATTTTTGCTCTTCTTCGATTTTATTTATTTATCGTGCGAATCGATTCGTTCGTAAATTTTGTTGATTGTGCTTTTAGCACGCAGATGGTAAAAGGTCTAGAACAAATAATAAATAGTCTAGAACAATGTTATTTCTGAACACTCCATTGGGTACTAGTTTTCTTTGAGGTTGTGCGGGAAGCTTTCCATTCTGACTGGGATATCCAAGCTATGAGGTGCATTGACATAAAATAGTTTGCTGTATTATCATTCCCGCTAGATATTTATGTACTTTGAAATGTATTTGTGGAGAATATTTTTCAGTTGAAAGACAGAACCATAGATTCGGAAATAGTCGGCATAAAACCTTTTCCGTCCAAATTAAGGAGGGAATAGAGTTTTTATAGAAAATTATTTTAAGTAATGTGAAATATCGTCAAATAATCAATTCCTATTGTAATCTATTGATTATATTAATCTTAAGTATCTTGTTGCTGCAGAAATAATTTAAAAAATATCTACTATTTATAAAAAAGTAGAGTATAATGTATCATATTAGATTTTAGATTGTAGCCTATTTTCTAGCAAGCTCATTTCTTTTTAAATCATCTCTCTTTAATGAAAAATCCATTCAGTTTACTCATATATCATTTAAGATATTCTGTTTCTTTCATATAAAAATAACGGGATATTCTTCTTTTAGAATCAACTATAAAAATAGCACCCATAAGAAAACATTAAAAAAATAAAATGGGACTTATTGGAGGATATTTTCAGTCTTTAAAATTTTAAATATTGAGCATGAAGTAGTAGTAAACGTGAGTGTGTAAGTAAATTTGAGTAAGAATAGAAATAAATATGAGTAAGAAGTAGGTAAATTAATCCACTACAGTATTTCAAGTAGGAAAACATTGGTATTAAGCCATCCATATAAATTACTAAATGTTTGGATTAATATACCACTTTCCTGACACTCATTTCATCACTAACACCTCTATTGAATCACCCGAAAAGTACTTCATGTTTCCAACGCTGCACGGCGTTGATCAAAGACGAATTAGCACAGTTCGAATGAAAAAAATATAAAGGAGGCGTCGGATGGAATTCGAGGATATGGCATTGGAGCGATGGGGAGTTCCCTAAGCCCTGCGCTGTGGTAATTGGAAAGGATGTCCTATGGGAGTGTGGCGAGAATATATCTTTGGAAATTGATTGCGATGGAAAAATGGGGAGGGTAGCTTTAGCGAAACATATCAGGGCATCGGCTAGATGTCGCCCAGACTATGCAGAGGGAAGGAGTGTATTGAAACAGTTCCCTGGAGACGGGTGGGGTGTGAATCAGCCTTAACTGTATTCACGCAATTTTAGCTCCTCCCTTTAAATACGCTTCTTTGATATGGTAAAGCTTAATATGAATTATCTATTACGCGCCCCTTTAATAAAGAAAATCTGAAGCAATTCTACGGTTAAATGGACTCCAAAAATTGATTAGTTTCCAAACGGTCAACTTATAAAAAGGGAAATTTTGTTTATAATTTATTCATTACGTATTTATTTGTGGTATTTTAATCATATTTCAAGTTCCTGTACCATAATTTTATTATAATAATTAATTTTTATAAATTTACTTACATTTACTATATCTTTAATTTCATCGCTATATAATAAAGAGAACTGTGTCATGAAGCTTAAAATATTACACAGATCTTTAAAACTTTAGTTTATTATTATAATTTTGTTTATTATTTAGTTATTGAACTTAAAGTTTTGTTTATCGACATAGAAAAAACTTTAAGTTGAATCAATTGAAGATTAACAAAAGTTATATAAATAGGTTGGAATAGATATAGGAACATATATTTGCACAACGAGATTTTATTTTTTCGGAAATAAATCATCAGCAAATTATTATTATAATATATATGATACAATATAACCAAAATCGATCGAAGCAGATATAGATAACCAATAATACACGTCTTCTTGTTAAGTATTTCTGTTGGTAAATCCTGAATTCTCTTTGTAATTTCATTTCCATTTCTATCGAAACTTTTCTTTTGATGACAACTTTCGCTCTCATAAACTATCAGAAGCCAAAGCTTTTCTTTGCACCTTAAATGATTTTCTAACTAATTCTTTGACTTTGAATGACACCGTCACTTGAAGTTTTTGGCGGCTCGCTTTTGCTCCACCCAATCAATAAAGCGTTGGGTCAATTAATTTGGCTTTCTCTCTCTCTCCTTCGTTCATAAAAAATCTAATTTGTTCGTCTGTCAGTCTTTCCCTCTCTTTCTCTGTCTTTTTTGCCTCTCATTCCACTTTTCTCCCTCCCTCTTTTGTTATTTTGTTTTTCGCAGAATTACTTTTTTCAGATTTATGGAACGTTTATTCATCTGTGCCTATTTGATGATTGTTTCCATATCTTATTTTATATGGAATTCACTAATTGTGAAAGTCATCATAGAGACTTACATAGCAGATATAATTTAAGTTTTTCGTCCGATGAAAATTTCATCTCTTTCTCATCTTTTAACATTTAGATATTGTAGAATTATTGAAATGAAATTTTCTAAATTTATAACATGTTAAATTTTTTTGTTTGCTGCGGTTATTTATTTTCACTGTGCTCTATTTATTATTTTAGTTCAATCGCTTTAATACTCTGTTGAGAAGAATATCTTCCATATTGAAAATTGAAATTGATACCACATATATTTCATATGGAATTATATAGCTAACTTGCCCATATATTTAAAAGAACATTTTAAAATTGTTTCATCTTAAAAAAGGTATTTTTATGTCCTACAATTGGAAGTATTTACGCGTTATTTTAGTTATGACTCTCTACAATCTCTTATACAATTTTCTCAAGTATACGTTTCTAAGACAAAAAATATTTCTTTAAACTCCAGAGAGTTAATCACAAACATTTCACAGATTGATTAATTTTATCCTATCTCTCGTAAATAAATTGTAATCGAGTTATTATTTAAGCTTGTAATATTTTCAATTAGTTTTAACAATAACATTAGCGTTTCAGTTACAAGTAGTGGTAAAACACAAATAATTGCATTCTTCAATTTAATTTATATGATCTCTATTGGTTTCAATTCAACAAAACATTCGTTCTTTATGGATTTAAACTTCAAGCAAAAAAACTCATTATTTTTAGCGTAAATTTTTGGGGAAATAAATAAAACATCACCGAACCGGAGTATCCTTTCAGAAGGGAAACATTTTAACTGACATCGAAGCATGAATATCTCGGATGGACATGGGCGTACCCTTGTAAAATTCATGCAACACCAGTGGAAAAAACGATCTAAAAAATAAATACGCTCCGAGTTTAACCGAAGAAGCCTTTAGTCGAAAAATTCAAACTCCTCTGCCGTCACTCAATCGAAAATTCCACAATCGGTCGTAAGAAGTCGTTTTTCGAGGGAAAATAAGCCTCGGAAACGGAAATTACGTAAATTGAGGAAGGGAATGGAAAAAGCAGTTATTTCACGAATTCAAAAATACAGCCCTCTTTCAAAATTCCGCCCATTCGCCGCTCGAACGCAATCAATTATCTCGTCTGGGGACATTCGTATTAGAAGGGGTAGAGGCTGCAGTCGATGGCATGGAAATTATAGGGGTCTCCTAGAGACGGCGTTCTTGGAGGCATTCGAGGAAAGGAATCGAACCCCGTTCCTTCTCTCATTTCCTTTCTAGACGGAGGTCATGGTGGATGTTTTTTTCATTACGATGCCTGAACGGAATTTTGTGATTTATTTGTTTTGAATTGGTAATTGCTTAGTTTCTTAGTCTGCTATATCTTCTCATCTGTAACGTATTACTAAATTGTGACAGTTAAAATAATTAGCTAGTATCCATGTTTAATAAATCGCTTAGTTTTTATTTATATAATGAAACATGGTTTAGAAAGTGAAGAGGAAAATTTAAAAAAAGAGTAGATCGACTATAACCCGTTTAAACTGTCTCTATACAACTTGATGATGAAAATTTCTATTTTAATAAGGGTATTTCTTGATTAATTTATTATGCATGGATTTTTTTTAAAGAAATGTAATAAATAATGTAGAAAAGGAAATTCTAAGTCTTAAACCTTTATCTTGGTTTAGAAATCATTGTATTAAAGATCGATTAGAAGTAATGCCATTCCAGAATATCTTTCCCTACGTTTCCATATGAAAAGTTTTGCTTGGATAGTTCTAGTAGAATATGGTTATATGGTAATACTTGTTATTCTTATTTACAGCATACGAGTATGATATAGTTATTATACTTATTCACAACCAGAACAACAAGCATAAACCTCCTAATCCATCGTTTAGCTTAAGCCATATAACTCTTTTCCTTTTGAGATTGGGTAAATAATGGGTTTAATTAAATATTTAATTATTTTCTTAAAGCTACTCATTTTGCATACCGGACTCGTTTTATGTTGCTATGCTACAGCATAACTCCTGAAAATTGGAAATTGAAAGGACTTGTTATTTTCATAGTTAAAGTTAACTTAAAAATTAAAGGTTTCACTATATTCACACGCTCACTGCTAGTATATACTCCATATTTAGATACTAATATAGAATAAAAATCAAATATTTATCATGATATTTCAGAATTTATAATTTAATATATGATTTCTATGAATTCCTTGTATTTATTCAACCAACTGGCGGCTGGATAAGGAAGTATACGAATAAGAAATGCCTTGTTGATTTTAAAACTTATTCTCTATAATCAAAGTAATAGATTGTTTTTAAAAGATACTTATTTATATCAGATACAAAAAAATTAAAGCAGGGTGTTAAACAATTTATTTTATAAATGTCAATGTACTAGCTTAAAACTTCTATTGTTAAAATTAGAAGTAAAAGTTTTAAATCGTCCTATAAAGTTGAAAATTTCTCTAGAATATATTTATATAAAAGTTAAAATATTGAAAATCACGGATTTAAATAAAATTATTGTTAAAAATAGCTTTAATTTTAACTAAAGAATGAAAATATCGTCATGTTTTAAAATAAAGAAGTAAATTCTTTATATACGATAATAAAATTATCTCTAAAAGTTACGTGCTAATCGGAGTGCGAATACTTTTTTAATTAATGCACACGTTATCTATAAATAGGGTTAAAAATGGAAGAATTTTCGCGATGCTATATATAATATGTTATATTAGAATTAATTATAACTCTTACTTGTGATTCGATTTCATGCACGTTTATTTTTTATTAAAATTTAATTTTGATTTGGAATTCGTTTATAAATCTAGGCGAAACTTAAAATGACGTAATTCATTTTATTACGAAGAAAAACTCATTTACAAACTAGAAGTTTATTCGGGCTTTAATTACTCCCACCACATTTCCCGTCTTATCTAATCCATTCTAATTTAAATATATTCCTCTCTTCCCAGACCTATTTATCCAGGGAGATGATTTTAATCCGTATCTCTCATTACAACTTTTTTAAAAAACTTAACTCCATCCGCTTTTCCCCTTTAAAAATCCTCTCTTCCATTTTAGTTATAAGACTCCTTCCGTTTTCCCATCGTCTCTTTCCCAGATTTCGGTGTCAAAAGCTTTCCCATTCCTAATTCCGCGTAAACTGCTACGACTCCGCTCTGTACATTACAAATCCGTTACGCTCCTATGGTTCCACATCATTCCAATTCCATCTGCATATCCCTCGCCTTTCTAATATTATTCTTCTCTTCCCTCACCTTGACAACCACACTGTTAGAGGTATCATATCTCCATTCAACATCCATCTATCACCTAATTTTCGTTAAATTTATTAAAAATGATAATAAAATAACATGTTATATTTATGACTGTTACAACATTATTTTTATCATTTTCAAATATTTGTTTTTCTCGAAATTCCAGTTTTCCTTATCGTAATTTTAATACGTATCGTAATATATCGTAATTAATAATTAAATTTAACAGTCAGTTGTAACCTTTATTTAACGCAAATCGTACTTATTTAATCCTATTTTCAATCATTTTTAGATATTTCTTAACTAATTTTATTAAGAAATAAGATTCTGTTTCTACTGAAGTATTAAAGTATCATACTTCATGATATTTTTTCTGTAATACATATTTAACGTTGATTATTCGATGTATACTATTCATTATAATTATATTATACTTAATTTATATTTTAGTCACTGTATTCCAATATCAACGTTACACTTTTACATACTTCACTTGTGCCTCGATACATTTGTCAATTACTAATTTACTTGAAGAAGTTTTGACTATCAAGAGATCGATTACAGGGTAAAAAAAACAATGGGAATTACAAATAAAGTGAAGTGGAGCAGATTAAGGATCAAGATAGTAATTGGAGAACTTGCCTCCTACCTTTCGGAGAGGAGATATCAGTTATCTTTCAATTTCAAAGACATAATTTGAAAAGACAAGAGTTTAAGCTCCTCTCCAAGGAAGATCTGTTTTGGATCGATTAACGGATCGTTTTATCGCATTATCGTATAGACAGATTATTGGATATAAATTCGTTAAGACTCTGATTCTTAAGGAGAAACTAATAATTACTTTTCAAATCGATCATTTTCTGTGGCATTAGGAACGTGCAGTTGGAAAAAACTAAACCACAGGGGGTATTATTGTGGATAAAAATACGTCATTTATTTCACTAAGAAAGGTACCTACGGTACGGTATATATCATGAGGAAATTGTTATAGAATCATTTATTAGTAATGTTTGAAATGATTAATTTAAACAGTATTTGTTACACAAAGCACCTTCTTCTTAGATTCAAGTTTTATATTATATTGCTATGAAATGAGTCAGTAATTAGAGATAGAGTCGTAAGAGGAAAAAATCTGGAAAAGATCGTATTTTACATACAATAAGTATTAATACCAATATATTATATAATACGTAATATGTGGGAATGTATTTTCATTGGAAAAGGACTATTTATTTTCTATCGTAATATTGTGCTTAGTACACCCTCATACTTTTTGAACAGCATTTTGAACATTTAAAAACACATATAGAAAGTTTCATAGTTTTCATTGTATTATATTACTTCGTATTCGTCATCGATAACTTTAGTTGTGCATACCTTTATCCCCAATTTCCGTCATCCATCTGAATGATAAGAAAAATTTCTTTTGTTGACTGCGAATTCTATGAGACTTAAATGAGATTCGGAAAAATAATATTTCGAAAACTTATAATTGAGTCTTTGAGAGATGTGAGATCAATGGTGCTGTTAATGGCTTGTAATTACGGAAGCTTGAGTTTGAAAAATCATGAGGATATTTTATTTTAATCTCATTCTACTCAAACTTTTGGAACCCTCTGCAAAGACCCTAGGACTTAAATAGGATTTCATTTGTGGATCGTGACAGTATAATTACCTTCATTCCCTTTCCCTGTGAATCTAATTGATTAGAGTAACTTTCCGAGGGGGTGGTCGCAAAAGGACTTCCTGGAATACTCGGAACCGAAAAAAATATTAATTATATCCATAATTTTTAAATAAAGGACAAATGTGATTTTTAACTGGACGACTGTAATATTATACTTGATAATGAAGAGAAATATTATC
Organism: Pantala flavescens; assembly: GCA_020796165.1. Classification (NCBI taxonomy): domain Eukaryota; kingdom Metazoa; phylum Arthropoda; class Insecta; order Odonata; family Libellulidae; genus Pantala; species Pantala flavescens. The sequence continues at coordinate 43,060,333 of CM036882.1, forward strand.
CTAAATATTAATGAATGCTTTTTATCGATTTTAATTTCATAGAAATATGAGTTGAATTCTAAAAATAAATTATTTAACTGTTATGGCTTTATTCGTTGTTCTCCCATGAGCAATATTATTTTTTCGTTATTCAATACTTTAAAAATTTTTCAACGTTCCTCTTTGCTTTAAATGTTTCAAAATGTAACTTCTTAATATCATGGATTTATTCTCATATATCAACTATAGAAATCGAGTATAATTTTGGAATTGTAATACATTCACAGCGTTTATTACCTATGACACCTCAAAAGCTATGAAGATTTGAATTTGCAATCAAATCATTACTAATGCTCTAAATATTAAGATATTTCTTAAAAAAATAGGTTAAAGAAACACGAAACTGTAATTTTCCTTTATATTCGTGAAATCTCCAATATCTTCCAAACAGTTTAATTATCTCTACGAATTATTTAGATACTTCCACAAGTAGATTTCTAGCGAATTAAACAATTACTTGCTTCAATTTAACGATAATTATACCAAAATTCCTAACGCATGTATCATTATTCGCTCCCTATATTTTTTATTAGCCCTAGTTGTTTTGTAGCTCTATAGTTTTTGTTGTTGTCCAATCACACCAACTCATATTTCATAAAGCCATTTGAAATTATCGTATCGAATATATATATACAGCAAATAGCACTCCAAACGTATCCCATTAATTTATTTGCTGCCACTCCCATCCTTTCCATTAAGCATCGAAATTTAACATAATTGTAATTGCCTAAATTTTGTTTTGTTTTCCGAGAGAGTGAGAATTCTGAGAGCTGATTAATGTAACTAGAACTTCCATTTACTTATCAAAACGCTTTTGAGAAGGAGAATAAGAACTAAAAAATTACTGAAAGCATTAATAGTTTTATCTATGAAGCAAAGTTACGGACGAGATTTAATGGGCATAATTAAGGGAAGAGAAAGTCACTAATATTTAATGAAGGTTTAAGTCTCTTGAGAGTAGAATTTATCATTATAATCATTTAAATGCATTGAAGCCAATTTGGATGGGTTTTAGTCTTTCATATCAAAATGTTATTTAATGAGAAAAGTGACTTAACAGTTAAAAGCTCGTAATTAACGAAAGTTTTTAGCTTTTTTTGTCTTCCCTTCTCGCTAGGACTCCTATACCTTAATGTTACTCTTCATTATACCCCAAAAGGGAATTATTGCGGATTATGACTTTCTAAGAACTAGAAGCAATTTAAACTATTTAAATATTAATAATTTTTTTTTCCTAATTATCAGATAAATGTTTATATTATCATATATGCTTTCGTATGCTCTAATCTAAGAACCTTCTTTACTCATTAACATCGCATGAGTTCATTAATTCAATTAGATCGCTAAGATGAGTATATCTCCCGAGGCTGCTATAGAATTAATTAAGCTCATTGAAGAGGTATTAAGGTTGAATAATGGCATAGGACAGATATCCTTTTGTAAAACCTTCGACAATCGCAAACCCACAACGAAGCCAGTGGACATACTTCCACAGCCTAAGTCTCTTGGCGGTATTTCTGCTCATCATTATGAGGATAATCCGGGTCCACAAAACCGCTTTGACTCCAACTCCACCCCCTGCTTAATGCCGTGCATTGGAATACTGCCGTTTGTGCCTTTTAGGTCATTCGAAACAGGACTCCATCTACTCTTAGTCTCATTTTCCCATCCAACGCGTCTGGATCTCTCCTTTCCTCTGTTTTTGCTCCAATCCAATTTCCACGGAAACTAACCTAAATAACGTTTTCATCTCGTCCACCGCTAACTTCCTCTCTTCCGCATGGACGATCCCTTGACTTTTACTCATTATCTTTACTATCCGTCCTTAGTTTTGTTTTATATTAACACTAACGTTGCTCATATTAATATTTATAATTTTCTTGTTTTTATAAAAACAGAGTCAGATCTACTTGACTTGCTTAGGAAAGCTAAGGTATACCAGAGTGGTGCAATAAGATAGCATTAGTTAAGGAAGTTTTGAATATGAAGGTTTTGGAAATCGTTAGTATTTATTCAAATTCTCAATATGAATTATCACAGGGATCTTTTATAGGTACAACCAATACTATCTGCCATTTAATATTTTATTTTACACTCCTAATACTCTTTTTTTGTGTTTTTATCAGCTAACTAGCTTACAAATGAATATTTCTTTCTCTTTACTTATTAATATTTTAGCCATTTGAAGATGAGGTTCAGAGTTCTTAAAAATCTATTTCAGATTAAGTAAAAAGATTTTTAAGAATATATTGCGAAAAATTTAGCAGTTTTGAAACGCGTTATATTACATAGCCCAAAAAAATCAATAGTTTAGTTAGTTAGATAGATATCAGAGAAATTTATGTATCTAAGACTTATTTATTTAATATATAATTAAAATTTTTGTTAATTTCATTGAAATATTACGAAGGAATTACTTCAGAAAAAGTAGTTTGTACGCTTCTTTGAAGATGAAGTTCTATCAACAAAGTGAAAACAGGGTACAAATCATGTTTGCTAAGAATACCGATGGCATTGGCTACTTTTCATATCTCTCTTTCATATATCTTTATAAAAAAATATACCGTCAAAAATAATGGTGGGATAAATTGGCGAGGACGAGGATGAATACATAAGGACCTCCGCACACAGATGGCGAAAATGGGATTCTCACCTCAAACCCAACTTGTGAGAAAGATGGACGATTGATAGCCGAGAAGTATGGAAGGGTTGCTCAAGAATGGAGGGACTCCAGAGCTAATCTCATCAAACGTAGATTCCTATTCATCCCACCTCGGGCACACACAAAGGGTGGTCGATGACATACCGTCTGCGTTAGCGACGAGCGATTTCCTTAGAGATGGGTTTTTGAAAAAAGATGATTGAAAACAATGGAAAATTTGGAAGTTGTTTTATACCTTGAAGAATGAGGAAGGCAAACTTAAGAACTAAATAATCTTATACTTCTATTAGTTCTACGTGTAAAGAATTCATTTCTGCAAGGATTTTTTTGTGAGAATTTTATGAAATAAATGTCAAGTATGCATTTTTAATTATATCTCGAGGAAAGTTAGCAATTTTCGTTATTATAAGCTGCCTGCCTTTAATGTCATAAAGCAGTTAATTAACTGTGCTGTGGGGAAGGAAAGTTTGTCTTATTTCAACGTATTTATATATTTGGAATTTAATATTTTCTACAAAGATAATTATAAAGACAAATAATACTCGTGAAGCCAAGTTTCCTTTCCCTCACGAACATTAAGGAAGTTCCTCGTAGTGAAAGCTACTTCATCAGATCAGTTCATTAGCCTTTTCAGAACTAAACGAAGAACACGTGTATCACTTATAATTCTCTCTTAAAACACAATGTCATGATGTAATCCGTACGTGAATACACCCTCATAAATACAAATTACCCCAATAAAAACCCTCTTAATCGTATTTCGCCATCAAGTACCCTCTTTCCACCTCTCCCAGATTTATCTCCACTCTTCTTCCATTTCCCTGCACTCCCGTACCATTTTCCCAACCCCTTTTCTCAATGGACCATCCATATCCAAAGACCCCAATGTTCTTGGCCTTCGTCGCCTTTCTGACCCTTTTCTTCTCGGAGAAGCACCGAACCGTACCACGTAATTTCCCCGTTCCTGCCTTACCGATATCCCCACCGAAACCCAGCATCACTTCCCAGCATCTTTCCACGTACGGCGGCCTCATTTGTGTGTGTGCCCACCCACGACCTCCGCATTCCAACTACAAACTCCGACTCGGAATCCAAAACTCTCTCTCCCGCCGTCTTCCCCCCGCACTTCCGATTCAATTCGCAATATTTCCCTTTGTTTCGCGTATGCGGTCGTTGGTAGGGTACGGAGCGAGGTGTGGGTCGGGATTTCTATTTTTTTTACTGGACGTGGAATAAGCGGTGGTTTGAGGTGATGAATGTACGAATCGCTCCGGGAGATGGAATTCGCAACTTATGCACCCCCCCCCTCTCCTTTATGTTTCCGGAGAGTTTGACGCAGTTTTGTTCGGGTTTGAGTGCGAAGAGGATTGTGGATGTCTTAAAACGAGTTCGGAAGTTTTGGACACAGGTTCGTTGCCGTCTGAATGAGAGAGAACCCGGAAGAGGTTGAGTGACGGGACGATAAATGAGCTCTCGTGAAATATTTTAAGGGATTGCGATTTGTTGCTATGGTTAGGGGTTAATTACGGTTCAGTATTGAATATATGATGATAATTGTTTGGTATCTAAGTAGGTCCTAATCATCAAGCCCCTAATAATGTATTGTTTATGGTATTTACTATAAACGTAATATGATTTGAAAAGTTCTTTGTTAACGTTACAGAGGTATAAAATACGTTCAAACATGTTAGAAGTGATGAAATGTAAGATTAAGGGAGTGGTATTTGCGTACTAAAAGTTAAGAAATTAAAAAGGGACTTACTTTTATACTGTGCCTCATTAATATTATAAGTATGGTAGTTTATAAGTGCTTCCTTTTTCATTTCTCAACTACGGAATACTAACTCAAAGTTAATGCCAGATTCGTAGAGATTATCGTAATTCTAGTTCTTTTTTAAAACAGTTATTTTTAGAATGAGGAAGTATTCCATTCCTTCGCCAGGAAGCTAACTAGAAAGGAGAGGTGGGATGGGTGATGGCAAAGGTCATGAAACCCTGGTCCAGGGTGCAACGACTCACAGATGCCGACCGTTTTCCGATGCCCACCTCATTATCGGGAATGTATTTCCCTGCCGAGCGCCAAGTTATTTCCGCTAACACAAAGAGGGTAACAGTTGAGGTAGGAATATTTAAGACTGGATATAACGAGGAAATTTTTTGATCATGCGGAAATGTATAGGTTGTAGTTATTTTTTTATAATAGATCCATTGCGCTCTGTTTTTATAAGAGAATTATCATTATAAATATTGTCAGCGTAAATATTTAGAATTCATTTCCTTTGAAATTTATTTTTTCTTTCCTTTATTTCTTGATTAAACTTTGCTAAAAATATGCAACATCTAGGCAATAGTGTGTGTAATAGGTTTTGTAACTAAAATTTTTTTTCAAGGCTTTACGTATAGGTATATGTACGGTATACGTATAGGTAGCATACTTCACATCAGATGGAGATACAATGTTTAAAAAAGTAACGAATGTTATTATTAGTGCTTTAGATATGGTGACTTTAATTTTATAGAAAGAATAAATTATGCGTTAGTGAATGAATTAATGATGGTATATGTCTCTTGTTAAAAAAGCACCTTTTATCCTGTTTCCATTGAACGTCATGTTTTTGAATGCACATCATATTCGTCTTCCATTGAATTAATTAAATTATTACCTCAACAGCGTGGGCGTAAAAATAGCGGTCTGAAACGTATTAAATATTGATAATTTTTTTGCAAAACTTTACAAACTATTTTAAGTATCAGTGATGGATGTAATATGTCCCATCCATGAAAGGGAACGAAATTAAAACTGGATATAACGTCCTATTTTTATTTTTTCGCATTATATGTTTCTGAAAATACATATTATTTATGCTACTTGCTGTCAGCTTTTGTATTGCGGCTTTTTCTCATTCTACCTTCAGCTTTTCTTTCAAAACTGATCTTTTGCCCTTTTGTCCTAGACTATGAATATTAATGCAGTATTGCGTTTTGTATAATAAGATTATTTAAATGGAATAGATTATTTTCGCCTCTATCCTATGAATCTATGAAATAATATATCAAAATTATGAGATAGGAAAAATATTAGAAATAAAACGCACATGTCATTTACGAGTTCAAAGCTGCATAATTAACTTTTATTGTTTATGTTTATCAGCTATTCATTCAGTTTATTCCTTCTATTGTATTCATGCATATATAGTTTATTCATACTATTGTAAATGAGAATTTTGTTTAGTATTAAATGAAGATACATGAAATAATTTGATGGAGCACATTTACGACTATATAGTTATAGATTGAGTGGAACAATAGTATATTTTTTATTTACATTCACTGAACATTGATAGAATAATGATAACCCGAATCTAAAATAAAAAAACGAATTGAGATTGTTATCGCCTATAAATGTTCACTATTTTAATCTAAAGCAGAATATATCCTGGATCTCGATCATATCAATCATTAATGTTATGAAGAAGAATTGTTAATAAAATTTTTATATTAGAAAACAGAATTATTTAAAACATATGTAACGTAAACATAAGAATCAATTTGCAGAACTAATGTTAATGTAAATTATAAAACTGAATACTTGGATAGGAGGAGGATTATTTATCATTAATAATCGTAGAAACAATTGTATGCAAAATGTTTCAATTTATATGGAGTATAAGGTATTTAGATTTTTTTTGCCTTCTGCAGAATCTCATATAGCACCAAAGATGTACGAGACTTACGCAAATATGAATACTCTTACAAGTGCGCGAGATTCGTACTTCTAATCTCTCAATCCAACTCATCCCTAGCAACTGCCACTGTTTTGCGTATCCCTAGGAGATGTATTGGCAAACTTCTCGGTGGTGCTGGACAGTAATTTAGCCCTGTAACAGTGGCGAGAGATTAACGAGGTAGCAGTTAGCGAAACTATCAAAGGGATATGTTCGAAGATGGAGTTCTCAAACAGTGAAATCCCCATCGAGTTTTCTATTACCACATGGCCGTCCTTAAAATGAGCCAACACCACGTTTTCCGCATTCATTGAAGTCGGATGCTCTTCATACATTAATGGATTTCTGCGGCAAAGGGCTTTAACAACGTTCGAAGTAGTCACCCATGAAAGTGGGAGATCTAGGTATTCTGGCCGGTTTTAATATCACGATTCCTGTTAATGGGATCTGTATCACACCTCTGAGGGACTTTGTCCCGCTATGTTTTTGGTACCCTTATTCTCTGGTCTTTGATGCTCTTGAACGTCTCTCCTATTACGGAATGAATGATTGGAATTATGTACTAGCAGATATTTACATGATGCTTTCCTTCTGTAAAATGTTTTTTTTATACTGAATGTAGTTTGATATAATTCCGTGAGGAACGCTTGGTAGATTTTATTTTCACGCTCAAACTCCGCTTTAAAATATTGAATCCATACTAAATTCAGTTGTATAGATACTCTGGAGTTGTATGAATTATAATACGGTTTTTTTAATTGGAGAAAGAAAAGGAGAGGTACTATAACAATGTTGAAGGGTAAATTGTAGCTTCGTGAAATGTAAACAAATCTTTTTTTAATATTAGTTTACTTAAAGTTAGTTAGAAATGAAAGGGGTAAGTATTCTAAATTTCGTGGTTAAATGTATGAATATAGATGTTTGGTGAGCATAGCAGAGTTCTTAATAAAACAGCAGAATCTTACGTATTTCTAAATATCTGCATTGAATCATAAACACTTAATTCATACCTTTTGTTAAAAATATCATTTTCTATATTTAGTTTAGTTCATTAGTTCGTCTTAAAATATATCCGTTAAGAAGAAAAAGGGGATTTGACTTCAAAGAGAGTAATAACGAGTTATAACCATAAAGTGATCCTTTTAATAAATAATTTGTTTTCAAATCCTTGTCTCCACAAATTACATCTCTTTTTGGTATAATTATATTCTGAAAATTCTTTTCTTCTTTAATTGTCGCATTGAAATTTATCTTTGAAGTAATTTTTCTCTCTCGTTACATAACAACGACATTGTCGTCTAATTTATTCGAAAAAGATCGCTTTGCTTTGCAGATTTTTTCTCATTTTCTTCAGAACAGTTAGACATTTCACAGCTTTAAAAGTACAGGCGTTTTAATTGAAGAACACAATCCGCAACTCGTCTGGCTTTTTTGCACGCGGTACACCTACAGCTTACCTCGGAGCGACTAAACTTTATTTACCTCCATTTTCCAGAGAAACAAGGTTATTCTTTCAAAAGAGCTCTGTTTGAATTGCTTTCCCAGAAGGTGGGAGAGAGCACCTATCAATGCGGAAAAATGGAAAACTCCACGCAGCTCCGACCTGCCTTTTTTTCCTCTCTCTCTCCTCATCGTCTTCCTTTTATTTGACTTCTTCAGTCCCTCTTCCCAACTCGGTTTCAAGGGGATACACGTCCACTGCGTTGTCCGAAGAAAATACTGCAAACATTTTTTGTTTGAAGGTCCTCTCTGAGGGACCATGCAGTCATTGGATATCCGACTCTCATCTCTCTGTTTCCTATTGGACCCGTCTCATAGACTTGCTCCTAGATTTTTTTACCCGACACCCCTACGGTACGTAGTTTTCTAATACCCCATGTTGGCTGTTTTCAAGGTTAAGTTCAATCTACGTCATGTACTGAAAAGATCGAGGGAGAACTTTTTCGTTTAAGTAATTTGTTTTTGGATTCTCAGGCGAATATTGTATATACTTTTGCGTAGATTTGATGCAATGATGTTACAGAATAAGATTAAGGGTCATTCAGGAGCTTAGAGTTCAAAATGAATGATTATTAGAACTCAGAATTCTAAATTATGGGCTTAAGTTTATATTTTATCTTATTTCCGCTATGTATTTTCATTTATTATATTATATATATTTTGATATATATTTTCATTTATTATAAGTATTTTGATGTAATACGTAAGAAGAAACTATGAGACCTACCTTTTTCGTAATTGAGTTCGTAATACGATATCATATACTTAGAGTAAAAATTCATTTTATTAGGATATCATACACCTAGGACAAGTAAATTATGATGAAAAACTACACTCTACATATAATTTAAGAACTATGCCTTATAACAATTAAGAAAAGTACTCTGCATTAGTAACTTAATGCACGTGTACATTCATTATAAGCAAATTTTCTTTCGAAATTTGAAATCCGTGTTCCAAAATAGTTCAGAGATTTAATTAAGGTCGATTTTAAATCTTGAACAGTAGTTTAAGTATTAAAGAAAACAAAATATCGAATTGTGTCTGGAATACCACTATCAAGCATGAAAGATGCACATAAAATGGTTGATTTTTGTTGCACTCGTTCATTTGCTTCGATAACGTTTCATATGAATCATTTCGAGAATAAATTAACTTTTAATCGCACGTTTAGTATGCATAGATCGTGGTGCAATCTGAAATCCAATTTACATATTAAAATGATCTCGAATACATCACGGTCCATTTTGGATCTCAACCGTTTTTATCATCGGAAGGAACTTATAACTCTACTTCTATGTGAAATTTTTGAAAATTATGTGCAAGAATTTTCTTTAAGAAATTACAATTCAATTGAAAATAAATAATATTATATGTATGTATGGTTGCATTGTTTAATAATTGATATAACTCTAAAATACTATGAATAGTTTCTTATTGATTTATAGACAAGAAACTCATTTTCGCGTAATAGTTTATGCATGTAGGCCCCGAAGAAAACTTTCAAAAGGCATTAATTTCTCATGATAAATAAAAAATATAGAATATTTCTATAATAACCTAATATGTTTCTGATGCCATATAATTTAGTATATAATTCTTTGCGTTAAGAATAGAATTAATTCAAAGTGAACTATGTCTTTTTTTACGGATTTCTATAAGTAAAAAGTTTCATTAAAGATACTGTTAGAACCGCGTTAAAATCAATTTATATTCCGTGAAATTGTATCTATTAATACGTATGACAGATACAGCTATTCTCTGATCTGATACGTTCTCCTTAGTTTATAATCGACACATGCGCAACAAAGCGTTTCCTAACTTCATTCTTGGAGTAGATTACCGGATCCCAGCTCCCTTGTATTACACGCTCCCCTTAAAGTTAGAAGGGTTTAGTTGCATAATAGAGACGAGATTGGCATTCGACGTGACTCCAGAGAATCTCCCTTACGTCGATTCACGACTACCACGTATACAAAGGATAAGTCTAGATTACGCCTACTAATCTCAGTGCGTAAAATCCAAAATAGGTTTGCATGGAAACGAGGTCATAGCAACAGAGATTGTAAACGGCTGCTTATATTATTGTATCATAAGTAAACACTGTAGAAGCAAACGAGAAGTTATCGATTCAAAACGTAATGTTCTAAAGCAATGATTTATTATAAGTTATTCGAACTGATACAGCTTATCCTCTGTTACAATATCCAAGGTATCATTCGACTTCCTGTACATTTTCAATCGTTTAACTTTTATCTGCAAATAAGAACATGCGACAAAGTACACCGTATGTCATCTTCTCATTTTACTCCTAATATGGCTTCCAAGAACTCGATTAGGTATAATTGGATGTTGGACAATACATGGCAGCTTACTACGGATTGATATTACATGAAGCTTTGTTCTCCAATAGAGTTTTTATTCGATTCGTTTAAGTCAAGACAATCGTAACGTACCTTGTCTTATTCTTAATCCATTACTATCTTCCTTCAAGAAACTAGTCTGCAAGATTACGAATCCCTGATCCTAACGTTTTGCTGCCAAGTCCCTGGGTCAAATTACTCTCTCATTACCACGCCTACTGCTTCTTACACTCACGATCACTCGTGCACGACCTTTTGTTAGTTACCATTTCTTGCGATCTTCCCACTCTAAGATAAATCACGAGTAGACTGTGCACTTGAGAAGCCATTCATCATTTCTTCTTACTTCCCAGGACTTACTCAATCGATTACTCCAGCAAAGCCAAGTGAATTAGTAGAAGCAAGGGAATGGATGTGTTTGGAAACGGATTAAGATCCAACTAGCATTTGGTTTTACATCTTGGGTGTGCAAACTATTTTTTACCAAAAACAAGTCCAATTTTTTACTTGTTTTCATAATACAAAAGTTCCATCACAGTTCTAAAAAAATCAAATATATAAATCATTCATCGTAAACAAATTTCTAAAAACTCCTATTCTTTCTTAATTTACAAACGTATTTGATTAACGTAGTTATACACATTACTTTTTATTATTGAAATTCATATTTGTATACGTTTTTTATATCATGTTCGGATTTAATAGGGATAGATTTTCACAGAATTTACTCGTTAAAGGAAAGAACAACATAGCTTTAAGGTTGTAGGTATTACAGAGCAAATACTGTTTCCTAAGTTTTCTATATTGAATTAGTTTTAGAAGAAAAGTCTGGATAAAAGCATATGAATTAAAGAGTTGTCTTTAGCTTGAGAACTTTATAATTGGTCAATCAAATAACCTTTGCAAGAAATGAATACATTTTACTTTTTTTATAAAGAAAAATTACCAAAAGATAGCTTAAGTAAATTTTAAACCCAGTTTAAATACATTTATTCGCTTTTTTATTCTTTAATGTCCTCAGCTTTTTTATCATTCAAATATTTGGTTTAGTATTCTTATTTGATAATTTGCTAAGCTAGAAGTTTTTAGTAATGTACAGAACGTAAAAATATTTATTTAAATATAAATAAATTATATAAATATTTCTTTAATTTATTTAAATATTTATTAATATAATATCTTATATTGCAACTCACGATTTCTCATTTTGATTGAAGTTAGAGAGAATAAATCGGACAGTTCTAATTCTACTAAATCTACTCATGCTAAACGCGCAGAAAGCAAGAAATGAAATCGCAAAATCATGTTTCGAATTAATCGACATTAAAATATCAATCTTAATGCACGAAACGCGGAATTTAATTTTCCTGAGTGCACTGCTCTATTCGAAAGAAACTGTTCCATTTTGTTCCTATCGGTCAATTTGGGGAAGAAAATTTTACCGAACAATTCTTTCCGTGTCTACACGAGAGGAGTAAAAATCCAAAAGGATAATGAAAAGAAATATAACGTTCTTTTACGACCCTGCTGGCTCACTCGACTATTGAAACCGAGTGACTTTATGTATCTCATTCGACAGTAGTAGAGCGCACTACTTGCCTAGTACGGCCGAGATAAAGCGACTTACTAAATCAACTTAGCGTTAAATGCCAGAGTAGTTCTCCTGTTTGAATTGTACTGCAGTCTTTCATCTGTTTTTGAATCGTTTTGTGATAATGGAATCAAAACTTTTAGAATTTCTTACATCAGATGAGAGCTATCAGTTAAATAGTTTTTGCAAGAAATATGTTCTTTCAAAAGTAAAACTTAATACAATTATATTTCAAAATGAATAATAATTATTCGGTTTAAGGAAAACATTAAATTTGAAGATATGTGATATTTTTAACAGGCTATCTTATAGAGAAAATCTCCATACTTAGGTCTTACAAATTGTGTTGAATATATATTATTGTTTAGAATAATTTATTCTTTTCTTGCTTTTGACTTTAATTTTTGGATGAAAAGAAAAATATTGTTCGAACATAAATTTTTACTTAGCAATATTTCTTTCAAATATGAAGCATTTCTGTGATATTTCAAAATTCAAAAATGGATGAAAGATATTTGGAAAGATATAATGAACATTGAAAGATAAATGGAGAGGAATAAAGTGAGCAAAATAAAATCTTTAAAAGAATTAATACCACTCAAAATTCCACTTTTCTTCTCTTTTTACTTTTAGTATGTATTCATAAATTTTTTCTTAAATAGATGAATCAATGAGCAAACACCATGACGTAAATTTTTTAACTTTACGTAATGGTGCAGTGAAGCGACTCTAAATTATTCTATTTTAGTTCGCCTTAAGAAACTTTAATATGCATGTAACAGGTACCACGGCTTTAATATTGAACCGAGCTTATAATATATAGTTTATAAAAATCTTCATATAGCAAATTTTAGTAATTGTCATATTATATATTATAATTGCACCTTTCAATACACTAATTCCGGAAATTATTTTCGTGCGCATTTTAAATCACTTTTTCTATATTAATTATTTTCCCTTTCATTAATTTAATATATTGTGATAAAAATTCCATGAATAGTATTTGGGGGTTTTACTTTATTTTTACTACTATATATAAATGAAGCAAAGAACATGATCCTTGGGCTTTAGAATAACTAATCGTATCAGCATGGCAGCGTCAAATCGATACCTTTCATCGCAGCAATAAGATCGCAATTTACTCCGTTTCCAACGCACCGATCTCTCTTCTAATCAAATTCGGTGTGTCAACGGTAAACGTACTAGCGTTCGCCTATTTGATTAAAGAGAATCGTTTCTAGCCAATTGAGAACCCGATGAAAGTTCGAGAGCGCGCATCTCTCTCTAAATCTCCTTTGAATTTGCCTTTCAGCAACTGGGACATAAACTCGGACGTTCGTATAATCTGAAGCGCCAATCGTTGGACCACTTCGTTCCCTGTTTATGACGGTCGCGATAAACTGCATCCGACTCAGATGCAGAACTCCGGTTGTTTAACACTCTCATCCGACCCTCCCACTTTGTGTACGCCGCTGAATTCATCCCCTCCTTCTCTCCATCCCGTATCTCGCACGAAAACTCTATTATATCTTACGCTTAAGCCACGCTCTTGATTTTACCAGAAAGCGCGAACACTTTCTCGCTCTCCACTTTACGGATTTACCTCTCATCTCTTGACCGTCAGGCACTTTACCTTGGCAACCGCAGCCGTGCTTCCGAAGCAGAATCACGTACTCAAATTTTGTGAACGAGCTCCCGTTTCCCTTAATCCGAGCTAGAGTTTAATTTCTTTTCCATCTAAAATCTCTCGGATGATTAACGTTATGTTTGAGATATGGATTAATCGAGTGCACCGAACGGATTGGTGTTTGTGCTAGAAGAGGATTTATCGTTGTCGAAATACGCGAATCCCATTTTGAAGGAATTACGTGCGATTCTACATTTACTTTCCTGGACTTAAAGCATTTGTAACTCGGACTTGATCCCTTTAAGTTTGAGCAGCCTTCTATGTACTGTCTTTTTAATTATGTTCATGTGGATTTTGCGTATATATTAGATTCATATATCAATGTAGAGTTAATAAACATCAATTTTATTTCATTTATAAACTTTCTTTTTAACTGATGAAGTTTTAAGTTGCAAGTTGTGTTTCCCTACGAATAAAATCACGATTTTGAGATATCTTAGAGTCTAAATGGCAGAGAATAAATGCTCAATTTTTTAACGACAATATCTTAATTTATAGCAGAAGTATTCGTCTTTATATTATGTAATTATTCAATATTTTATGCATATAAAATCAGCAGATATCTGATACAATTTTAGCTAGATTTATCAACTTTCCTTAGAGCTCGTTTTTCTCCAGGGTTTCTACCTTAAATGCAGTTTTTAAGAACTCATTTCCCCGAATTCGTCGGTTCTGATAAACGTCAGAATGGGATGATTCTACTTTCTAATTTACGCGTTAAGAAAGTGAAAGATTCATTCTGAGAAATTTTATTCTTGAAAGGTTTCTCTAACTTTAGCCTGCAATTTGAATATGCAAATCTAGATACCTGGGATGGCGCAAGAAAGACTTTCATTCTTTCGCGAACAAATGTGTAAATCCTTGTTTAAAATATTCTTACTTGCTAGGTTTCAGGGAATCAAAATATTTAGGTGCATAATGAAAGTGGTACATTAGTTTGTATATGTGGTAATATTCTAGTAATTTTGAAGAGAATAATGTTTATTTTTAAATTTAGATATTAACTTTAATTTTTTCTTTTAAATTGCTTAACAAGTTACATTTAAATTACGTATTTTTTCTATTATTGAAGATGCATATCATTATTATTTCTTAAACGTATCTGAAATTGAATATTTCTGTGCTATATTCCCTGCAATTTTCGTATTTACTGCACCTTTATTTGATTATATTCGTATGGTTCTTAATATAAGTATACGTACTCCTGATAGGATCCTTTTCTTAATTTATCCACTAAATTCGTTTCTACCACTGAAGAAATTCTTTCTTAAATTTTCCTCGCATTCCAAATTCATTAATGCATTAAAGAATGGAGCTGTTCGAATTCAGTTTTTTTACCTGTGGCCTATACTTTAGTACGATGAATTCTTTTCTAAAGCTCTTTTAATCATCCGCCGTTGGAATGAATTAATGAAGGCTTTTACCGGGCACTCGGTTCTCGTAGTAGTTGCTACTTAAAATGTTAATTCTCAGGTAGGAAAGTTTATGATAATTATCTTTCGTACCGAAACGTGAGTTTTGCTCGTCCGACAGAGTTCTTGCTTTAAGTTTACGACCGAAAACCTGACCTCTCGTAAACGAGAAGGAGGTTACGTGTTCAAAATTCTTTGATAACGTGTGTTAGAAGAATTTGCATGTTCACCGCATTTCGTTTGAGACAATTAAACCCATTTTTTAATGGCTCTTATGTACTCTTCAAATCTTGCTACATTTATGGATGTTATATCTTCTGGAGAGTCAGTATGGCTCTATACTTCCTGTTTACCTAATTTTCTTAATTATCTAATAATAGAAATAATAATAAATGTTAACTAAAATATGGGAGATATAGGAAATATTTTAATTTAATTTATTTAAAGTAACTGGAAAGGACAGTTTTAGGAATAAAAATAAATATCAATACTACCAGTACGAATACTAATACCAATAGGTATCAATAATGGTTATTGATTTAAACTTTGTTGTTAATTTTAGACAGAAATTTGAATTTCGAACTGCTAAAACATTCTTATTGCTCACAATCCTTCATTAATACTTCCTTGTGAGTAGATAATCTTATTGTAATTAAAGAAAAACTGAGAAAATTTAGTTGTTCATCTTTCCATTACAACATTTAACATATTCCGGATTCAACTGTTTTCGCAGAGGATAATCCTTCCCCTCTTTGGGCATAAGCTGTTTCCACTCATCCCTTCTTCCTTTTAGTGGGGCATGAAATCGGCTGAAGGGACAGCGAGAATTTTACTGATGAACATCTCTACGTAGGAAATAGGGATACGAGAGGAGAAAGTAAGATAAGGGCAAAAGGGTCTGTTTACGCTTCGGTCCGTTGCTCTATCCATCCAATGAACAAACATGTTTTCGGCTATCGGAATTTACATCGTTCGCATGATTGGAAAGCGGTTATAGCGCCTCTCATCCGACTCGTATCACAAGTTATACTCCCGAAAGTTTAATTTTCGCTCCAACGGGAAGCGTCGAAGGTTTGTTTATACTGCTTGAACCCTGTGAAACGTCGCACGATTATCACATTTTTTAAGGTGTTGCCATTGACGTTTTTCGCGACCTATTCAGCCATCCATTCGTGTTTTCCGGGCTAATTCGTACGTGTGAACTTTTATTGGATCGTTAAGCGGTATTTGTAGTAGAGTATGTACGAGGATTATTTGTTTTTATTGAGAGAGAGAAGCAATTATTTTATTGGGTAAGGGGACGTTCTTTATTGTTAGTTTGGAAGTTTTACAAAGAAGATGAGATTGTTATCCGTTCATTGAGTAATATTTAGTGATAAAATAATTGTACTTTTTTAAAATTATGGGTCGTCAATTGAATGTGCATTCAGGAAAATCAAATTTTAAACACCCATATTCAATTTTTTCATAAGATTTGATCGTAATAATATTTCGTTCGGGTGTTTTTATTTTTTGAGTTATACAGTGGCAAATATTTATTCAAAATACCTTGTGTTTTTGAGTGTTGTATTTTACATAAATATTTGTGTTAAATCGTATAATTTTCGATTTGCCGTAAGATAATATAATTGCATTGAATGGGCTAGAAGAAATACTTTTTGGTATTTTTCTTGAATAAGGGGTGTAAAATTTGAATATAATTTCCTTTTATTAATAGTTTTAACAGCTTTAAATTAATACGCTGATAGCAATTTTTATACTCATTTTTAATTAATTTTTTTTAAGGATTTTGTGTTATATTTTCTAAGGATCCCCTATCTCTCAAAACTATTCTTTTCTGAAGGAAGTGAGTACGAGCAGTACCAGAAAGGGAAAGGAAAGAGAAATCCGTACATCCTTTTTCTTTATAAGCATTTCCCGCTTTTACTTATATCTATTTGTTCTTCTTTGAAACAGACGAGTAACTTTGAAGCCTTTCTTTGATCAAACACCTTCTCATGCCAAAGCTAGATCATTAAAAAGCGAGGGTCTACCCAGAATTATGTTGAACTGAGAGAATTCACTTCAGTATCTCTTTTCTTTTCAATCATTCTTTCAATTCTAAGCATTTTTGTTTTGTTATGTCTAATTTGATTTGTTATTCCTCCTTACAGTATTGGTTTAGTCAAACGATATTATGAGGAAGGTTAAATCTTGTTTCTGTTTGCGAATACTTGAAACATGAAAGGTCTTCTGAAAGAGAAACAGCAAACCTTTCCCTAACGCCTCAGCATTTTACAAAATCATCCTTGCTGTTAGAATGAAATATATTATACTGAGATACAAAAACTAATAGACCAATTCGAAACATTTTCATTTGAATAAATGTACGCAAGTGTTTGAATTAACTAACGAAGAAACGATGAATCATATTACTATTATTACCCTTATTGAAGTATTCCAGGGTGCAAAAAGAGGAAATGTAATTATAAATGTTATGAATTATATAGCGTCGATTAATTCTTTCATGAATTAGACAACAGTTTTACGTGATTGGGGAGGATTTTTGTTTTATAAACTTCATCCAAATCAATTTTCGTTTAATAATACGAGAATCCTAAACAGAAGCGATTACTATTTATTCATAGGTGAAAGGTTTCATTTGCTTTTCAAGTGAAAGTCCTTCACTTACTATATAAATTATGAAAATGGAAATCACTACATCTACCCTTAAATCTAAACACAGCCCCGAGCTAACGTTAGAAGGGTGTGAAAACACATACACCTTCGTCATAGGAAATTCAATATATCCCTTTAGGAAATTTATACGGCATCTCTTGACGATTTAGCCTAGCCTTTATGGTTACCTCACCTAAAGCTCGAAGTATGATTATAATGTAGTCATTGATTCCTTACCATTGGTATAACCAAACATATTTATACATTTTTTCTCTCATTCAGTTACTGTAAGACATTGTAGAAAATATTTTTATTGTATAGTAATAGTACGATAAACTTTTTAGATATAAGGATTAATATTCTCATAGAATTTCAGCAATAAATCAATCAAGTTTTAGTTTTAGATACTTATTTCTTCTTACTGAAAATATTCATTTATTGACTGTTGTCTCCGACTGATTCAACAAGCAAATAACGTTCGAATTACCTGCTGTTTAGAATGGGTTGGATGATAGAAATAAATTCGCAACGTAAAAAAGAGCAAAAGGAAACTTTAATGGGCAAAGGGATGAAAACACGGGTCCTTCTTATCGAGGAAGTGGAGTCTTTAATGACTGCCAAAGATGCCGGTTAGATGGGTAAAAAAGATGGAAAAGATCAAAGGATGTTTGGAAAATGAGGAGTTAAGAAGCGCTTGTGAAGAGAATGCTTTCATAAAGATCAAGAGACAATATACATAAATTGATGATGCTGACAAAAATGAAGCTTTTGGAAGTATCATACCATTTTCTCAAAGTGTCGATTCTTGTTGAGGTTCTCTGTCGTGTTCTGCCGACTTTTTTCAAGGCTTTTCTCATCGTTAAGTGCTCGAGATAGTTCGTATGCCTTATTTTAAGACAAATCTCTTGTATGGGCATTTATTTCACATCATTTAGTTCATATTGTTCATAAAAATTATGAGCTTTAAGCAGATAAGGTTTCATTGCGGTTATATTAAGAACAGCCTGAATTAAAATACAGAGTATTAAAACATTTTTACTGAAGATCAGTTAAGTAACAAGTAATTTTCGTGAGGATACCCAAGCGATGTTTTTTTTAATTTGCAATCAAACTTTTATTGCTTACTTAGTAGATGATTCTCCATGTATAATTCAGAACAAAGTTTTATTAATAGCTTAAAGACATGCAATTACTATTACTCAGCGTATATGAGAAAAATAGCGGTCAACACTCGGATATAGTTGTCGTAGAAACAGTTTAATTTATTCTCTATCTTATATTTGGGGTACATTTGCGTAGAAAAGTGCTCATTGTCTCAACTATCTATTTTTTAATGACGAAAAATCTGTGCACTTCAGAGGAATGAAACTAAGATAACCTTGAATTACTCTTGTGAAAATTGGCTCTCAATCTCTATATCTGATTCTGGAATAAACAAACAAAATTTTATTCAATAGCAACATACTATTATAGAATATCAACTCAAACGTATTTGCTGGAGGCAGTAATATTATTTGATATTTCTATAATTAGTTCCCTTTATATCGTAAGTTAACTTTTGCCTCATTATCGTTCTTCATTCTTATTCTCAAAGGAATGAAATACCACAAAAACGAAAGGAATTAAGAAAAGAGGTAGAGATGGAAGGTGGAACAAGAAAAAGAATGAGAAAGGGAATTGGCTAAACTAGTGACAACTTCCACGTAACCCTCCTACTACTGTCATAACGAGACCCTTGCGTGTCTCTCAGAGGCCAATTAACAGCACTCCCTTAAGGTCACTGCGAGGGCTCAGTTGCTGACACCCTTTCTTTACGAGAAAAAGGATAAGAATGTTCCCTTTGAGATGCGAGTTCCAGGAGTCAGTGACAGCCAAAGGAAAGAGAACTCAAGCCTTCTCAGAATTAAGATACAAATTCAGTTTTAGGGAATTTGATTATCTCGCATGCCTTTATGTATTCGACTTGTACGAATATTCCAGTCAAAGAGCCTTAGTTTTAATGCAGAACAATTAAATATGTAAAAGTACTTATTTTTTTTACGTAATTCAGTTTTTTAATTGATATATACGTGAACATTCTTTACATTATTATTCCATTTATTCTAGTGATTTTGATATAGGATAGTCTAACTTTTATCTATTATATTTTATGGACAGAAATGTACGAGTACACTTATATAAGCATAACAATCCAGTAATAGTTTTTGATAGAGAGAATTCGCGTTATAAAAAGGTGAAGATGTGCAGGGCTAATATTTACTCTTTCAAAACTATATTTACGTATAGGGCCATATATTTTATCTTTGATTGTTCCCTCTTAATTTTACCTTTACTTAATTGTAACTTGCGGTACTATATATTCCTCTTTCTTAACTCATCACCTTCCTCTTTATCATTCATTTGGGTATATTTACCATTCCCCTTCATGCCTTACTAAAAGGTAATTTCGGGAAGGACATGCTTAATCCATTTGGATTCCAATCTAAAAGGGGATAATATCAACTCGAAGCGAAACTTTTCCCTTGGATTAGCTGAAGATTTCACTCAATTTTCTCGCCACAGAGGATATGCCCCGAGGCATTAATGTTTCACGAACTTAAATATTTTGCCTTGAGATGCGGACTGGAACTGCGCGAGAAAGTTCTTTGCACTGAATTTAGATTTTAACTGTCTCTCACGAGTTTTATGAAATAGTTGATAGTGAATTGTGATATTGTCTTATTTTGCCTATTAGTTTATTTATCTTTGTCTCCAAAATTTAATTCATTATTCTGTGGCGGAGTGGTTAGCATGCTAATCTTATAACGCTGAGGCACCAGGTCCAAATTCTTGCTGAGGAGAAATTTTTCACCTTAGAGGTTGGGTGTTTGTGAACGTCCGTTGTTTCATTATGAATCAGACTGTCTAGAAAGTTTATGCTTATGCTGTATTTGTTAAATAAATATTTTGTTATCGTGATTAGGGCTACATCTCATAGCTCATGGTATCCTAAGAGTAAGCAACCAGCAATGCACGAGTATGTAACCCGCAGTGCTTGATTGTAAAGATGTTGCCTAAGATTAAGGATGTAATAGTACTAGAAATATCAGATTTTTGCCTTGCGTATGAAGGGTTGTTGGTCAATATTTTAAACTTTCCTATTCTTCGTCCTTATTTAAAAACTTTGTTGCTAAGTTTTCTATATTAATGATATTGATAAACTCGGAATTATCTCTTGAATATAGAAACATATTTATTGTACATTATATACCTGTAAAATAATCTACATCTGTAGTTTATGCATTAATTAAACAATTATCTACTGTGTAAAGTTATCTGCGATCGATATTAATTCAAATTCCACCTAATAAATCTATTTTTCTAATAGGTTTTAGTAAATTAGTTAAATTACGAGAAATCAATAAATAAGCGCCTAATTTCAGTATGATGAAGAGAAAACTATTTAAAATAAAATTGTAAAATTTAGTGCAAAAATATCTGGAAACCTTATGGGTAAGCAACAAGTTCGCAAAATACATCTCAAATTTCAGCCGTATTAGCATACATTTGCCAAATTACAGGAATTTTTGACAGCAAGTCTAGACAGGCCTATGCCTCGAGGTAACTTAGGCATTGATATTCCTACAAAGATTAACCATGTTTGGTAAGGTACGGTAATCCTATATGTATGTATCCAATGAAACCCGTCACTCCGAGGAGGAGTGAATGTTAGCTTTCAAAGGTTGGCAGCATCGAACGTGAGGCATTCATCAATGCTGCAGGCACAGCCTCGGGAAATTGGTTCGGTTTGGGCTGACGGGAGACGCGTGTCGCGAAGAGGCGAAATTAAGTCTCAGTACCGACGGGAAGTTACGAGAGGATGCAATCAGATGGGGAAAGAGCAAATAAGGGAAGAGATTGGGAGGCTTAGAAGTTAGAAGAGGCAAACGTCAGATATCACTTCCGTTCCCGTCTAATACTGATAGACTCCGAAAACGCCGTTCTGTCCTTCCTAAGCATCATCCTCTCAATCTCTGATATTACGCCTTAAGCAGGATATCGAACAGCTAAGAGACTACAACGCTTGTCATTGGTGGATGTGGTTCCTTGTTTGATTTACGAAATAAATAAAACGTAAGGTATAAATAATTATAATTCACGTTACAGATGTTAAGCTAATGGCCACAATCATATAATTTATGGATATTATAGATTTACGGATTTATAAGCGAAAAGCAGTTATCTCATAAAGGAAGTCGTGTTGGTAGATTATTCTTCATGACTGAGGAACCATCAAATATACATTACGTAGCCATAAGTAACTTAACTAGTTAACCTTTAAAGAGGAGAAGAAGTAATGTTATCTTTCGAAGAGCTTTATTACTAAGTACTTACGGTATGTTGTTGATTGAAAATTGTCGAAGAAATATAAATCAATTTGTTCAGTATATATTTTATTACGTATTCAGTATATTATTATTGATACATAATTATTTATTTTATATTCAGTATATCATTATAAGTCGTAACTTGGTAAGGAATAGAAATCTTATGAGTGCCGCGTTCACAATTATTACTTCAGTTCAGAATCAGAAAGATAAATACGAATTAATTATATGCATTACCCATAAAATTTCGTATTCAAATTGAGGATATATCAATCTAACAATAAATACGCAAAGCATCATCAGCTGATAGGCGGTGAACTGGCGAGCATATTCTTTTTACCAACAAAGGGAGGGGTAGAGCAAGATAAATTGATGTGCTGGCAAGGAAAACAAATTGGGTTATATTCGGAGAAAAAGTGGACGTTTCTGAAAACATTTCATTTGGAAGAAAACGAGGATATAAATTTGACAGTTGAATGCCTTAGACCCTCGTCATAGGCTATTGTGTATTTCTACAAAATAGCCACGACATTCTCTACTGACAGAAGCCATTATTAATTTTATCGTTAGAAATTGTTTCATCTTGCCTTACTATTTCTATATTGTGCATATGTGTCTTTCACGAAAACATAAATTATAGTCAGGTCTTTTCCTAATTTTAATTTTATTCAGACGTTCGGAAGTCTAAAATATCTGCCATTGTAATTGTATTAGTTACAGGGCGTCTTAACAATTAAGACTGTAGAAACCAATTTTTAAGTAAAAAATTGTAAAAGTAATTTCTTATACCTAAAGCTTCCTTAATTATTATTTGTCAGTTATATCGATGCATGCAGTTGCAATGACCATTTACCATTAAGTCAATTTATTCATTTATCAACTCATAATATATTGAAGTTCACAATTTTAAGGTTCAATTGAGAAAATAATATAAATTTATAGCGCAATAGAATAAATACTTGTTGTACATCATTAACATACTTGATATACCTATATTCATTGAGTGTTCGGGAAATTTTTAGATATTGAGTAATTCATTTATGGAGTATTGTTTTTATCATATTTATTACGTCCTAAAAATCAATTAACATAATCTTAATATTCTACTTAAAGACTTTAAAGAATCAATCGTAAAAATAGCTTTTATACCTTTATCAGAATCAAAAAAATTAAAGCGATTACATATCTTTCTTTTCACGGAAACTAGAAATAATTAATGCTCCTCAAATCCAATTCCCTTTCAATCCCATGCCCCATTTTAACTCTGCCAAACCCGAAAATATTTTAATCCTCAAAAAGGAGCAACCCAAACCCGATTCCGAATAAATCTCGCAACTTGCCATGCTCCAGTGTGTCGAATTCAGGTCAGGCCGTTTCCTTTTTTCTCAAAAGGAGATTGGGTGGCTTATTACTTGTTCCCGACTTTAATTACAGAATCCGATAAGCCAACCCATTATTCGGAAGAGAAAAATGAACGTTCATGACCTACTAACCATGGGTCCTTCGCGTAGGTCTGGCGGAAGGAGAGCACTTGAATTCCAATTAAAAGAGATTCGACTCCTGCAGTAGTTTTCCTGCAAAGTACCAGCAATCAAAATAAAATCGAGTTCCTTCGAATTGAAGCTTGATGGGCCCTTCAGAAAAGCGTATGAGGAAAATGAATGCGTTTAGCGATCAAAAGAAACTAAAGGGAAAAATAGGCAAATTTAGAAGAAATGGGTAATTGAACCCTAGGTCGTTCTTCTCCTTATTTGAATACGGCCTTTTCATAAATATGGATATTGAATGGTCTTATAGTGATGGATAATAAATTTTTATGGAATGAACTATAAAGCGTTTGAAGTAAATAATAAGTAAAATCACGAGATAGTATTATATATTACAATATATTATAAATAAGTAAAATTTAAGTTCAAATGTCCCTTAAATCTTTTTCAAACGGAAAAGAAATTGAATATTAATAATTCAAAAACTAAATTAACTTTTAAGTTTTTATTTATATCTATTTACATTATTTATTTATTGATTATTATTATTTATTTATTACTGAGCTTTCTTCTACATAATTGTATACTACTGTTATCCGAAGAGATTTAATACTCTTTTAATAGTGTTTATTATTTCAAAACCGATAATTATACGTAGTATATTTAAAAACATAAGATAAAAGTAAATGATGAGAATAAGAGCTCGAAGTTCCCGTTAGAAAAACAGGAAAACATCATTTATACGAAGAAAGAAAAATACTGCAACCATAATAGCTATATTGCCTGTCTTTAGCTAACAATATATCATGGGGATGAATCGTAGGACGTTCAGTGCATGAGCATCGCAATTGAGTATCTCTTTCTGCGAAAGAAAAGAGCACGGTGCGCTGGGGACGAGAGTCTTCGATAAAAAGAGAGGATATTGTAGGACAATTTGATAGAAAGGCAATGTAAGAGGGTATATCCCTTAGGGACATTCAATGAGGACGTGAGGAGAAAAAGTTTGACCGAAGCGGCGGAGTCAAGTTTCGGACCAATCGAATGATATCCAAAGGACGGCGGAATGGAATACGGTGGGGAAACATGAAAGAGAAAATGAGAGACTTCTTTTGAAATCTCTTGAATTTTTTTATTTCGAAAACCCTTTTGAGATGTATAGAGATACTGATCCATGAAAACCGTTCGAGATTTTCAAGCCCTATGCGTTTCGAATTTGAAGACAAAGATAAAGCTAAAAGTATTTCTTTTACTCTGTATGTGATCCTGATACTAATATCTTCTAACATCCCCTTTTTACCTCCAATACAATTGTCAGTCGTTCTTTTTCTCCATGTTTTCTGTTTCTTCCTTTACGTGGAATGTAATAATCATTCTTTGGTAGTTCGAATCTGATAAGTTAGGTTTTATTACCAAGGATTTACCCTCTGTTACGAGAATTAAGAATGTTAAGAATTTTTTATAATAACAGTTCTATATCTATTATTGATTAATTCTTGATATGCATTCTCATTTATACTTTTATTTTAAATGTATATCTTCCTTTTTAATGTACTTTTAGTTTCAATGTTGATTATTTTTAATGTATTAAATATTATTTCAGCTAAAATATAAATATTTAAGCTGAATTAAGAGCATAAACATGATTAAAGTTTGCCTTAAGGAAATATGAAAAGACTATCCATATAAAAAATTCCGTTGCAATGTGGAGGTCTAAATTGATCGGTCTATCCTTTCAGAAGTCGTTTATCTCCATTTGTCCTTATGAATCCTATGATACGTATTAATTCCTATGATATTTATCATTCGATAAAAATTTGTCGTTAGGTTGTTAAAATTTTTCAGTTTCTCGTTTACCTGTACCCTCTCTTGTGTTATGAATAATATCGCAAAAATATCTGAACACATTCATGGTTGAAATTTTGAGCTTCTTTTCATCTCCTAAAATATCTGTTTTTTTTATATATCTTTTATTACTTAAAGATGTTAGGTAAAAATGAAATAATTTTCTCAAGACTTAGTCTTCCATTCAAATTCCTATCTCTCCTCGGTGTTTTGAAACGTACATTTAGTGCCGTTTACTGTTGGGCTGTAAAATATATATTACGCTCGCCATTTTATTTCCATGGATTTTTTAATAATGGGTCTGCGCGGGAAATAGTTGAGCGTTGAATCCAATGCGAGGTATGCAAGTCCCGGCGAGAATGAAATATCACGTTGACACGGTGGGGTGGGGGGGTACCATAGAAGAGAGGGGGAGGTTTAAGTGGTGTAAGCCGTGAGAGAGGGCATCCCGCCGCAGTAGAACTGGAGCGTGATAGAATCCGGGCGTATTCCTTTATTGGAGAGGACCAGGTTGAAGGGAATGGAGCCACGTGCATCCCTAGGATTCCAATCTACAACTGAAAATATCTCGCATTCCCCATTTCGTGTGTATTTGTATATGCAGTCACGTAATTTGGTAGCTTATGCATGTTATCCGGGAGGAGATGAAAAGCCTGCGAAATATGAGCCGGGATTAAAAGATATATCGCGGAATAACTCGAAAAGAGCGTATGCGCGAGAGTGGGCTCGGAACTTTTATACGCGTGTGGTAATGAAATGTTAAGTGCGCGAACGTGGCGGGGAATGTTTGAATTGTTGAATTGATGCGTATACTCGTAGTTTATTCATTATTACGAAATATCGTAGGTTTGGTATGGGAGATTACGTACG
This sequence comes from Pantala flavescens, assembly GCA_020796165.1. Classification (NCBI taxonomy): domain Eukaryota; kingdom Metazoa; phylum Arthropoda; class Insecta; order Odonata; family Libellulidae; genus Pantala; species Pantala flavescens. The sequence continues at coordinate 43,086,536 of CM036882.1, forward strand.
TAAAGTATTTATAGAATTTATATGAGAAAAGAAAATGGCAAATCATTATTTAAATCTATGATTAAGAGTTTAATATCTCGTAAGCTTTCAAATGAATGCTTTTATGTTTCGTAGCACGTACAGATCTATCTACAAATTATTCTATTTATTCCATTGATAGTTTCTTAGTATTTTAAGGGCTCTGCTGTATACTTATGTAAAAGAATCAATTAAATTATAGATATGAATTACTTATAAAATGAGGTATTTATTTATAGATTGTTCTTGACCTTTCATGCGAATATTTCAAGGTAAAAGAATGATATTTTATATATTTTAATCTCTAAGGTTTTTCGAATGAGTTTGCAATTCCTCATAACCATTAAATTTTTACTTGAAAATATTTCGTTAATGAGTTCTTGGATCAGGAAAACTTTCCGATTAACATTCCCTCTTTGTGTCCTAGGAGCGTGAAGATAGGCTTATTCTTGATTGATATAGCGCACGTGTGTTTGTATGTAAAATATTCAGCCATCGGAAGTAAGGGAACTTGAGAACCTAACATCAGAGTAGGTGAGGCCTTTGGAAGTTACGGGATTGAGTTAGAGACGAAATGGTCACATGAGAACATGCGAGAGGATGCAATTGGAAACTGTCATCCAAGAAAACCCGCTCTGGGAATGGACGGCGGATGATCGATTGCAAGGACGAACAAGTGGACGGCAATTCAATTCTATTTGTAATATATTTTCGTTCAAATTACTGCATAAAATACTACCTGGTCTTATCTCCAAGTTCTGCAGATTAATTTTTGAAGGGAAAATGTGGCTCAAGAATAAGAGGAATTTCTTTTATTTATCATTTAATGAAATCGCATTTAGTATGAATACAAAATTCTAGACGTTATTTAATTTAATATCTTGATAGGTGTTTAATAAAATTTACTATCCCTCAATATTCGGGTAACAGACGTGTTCTTAAACCACTTTAAACGCTTGGGTTTCGCTACTCAACTTGTTTTCCTTCCACGGAACGGCGAAAGGATAAAACTACGAATGACTCCGTTTACCCCTGTCCGACCTCGCTCCCAATATCAGTAGCGGTGCCGTAAAAGGCCGGTGAGTTTGCTGCAATAAACCTTCCACTTCATCCTCATGCAGCGGTTCCTTCTACCGAAGTTTGTTCCCGCGCAATTTGCTTCGTCTCCCAAACGGATCCTCGAACTTGGGCAGTTGCAAGTCATACGCCGATTCAAGTGCACAAAGTGAGCCGCGGAATTCGCTCCCAGGAAAGTTTCCGTGCTTAAGAGGACCGTCCGTCAATAATGTGGGTCACACCGATGCTGCTTGGAATGGTCGACTCGTTTGAGGGAGTTCTTTGAGTGTAGCCCCGCGTCGGAAAGCATTATTACGTTTCTGAAACATGGTTTATATTGAGCGGTGATTAGTAAACTAGAGCTCTCTTTAAGTTTTAGGGGCATTAAATACGTTTTGTGTCCGTGGACGTGGATGAATGGATTAATGATGTTGGACACTTTTAATGAAGATATATGAAATTGTGAATAAAGATATATGCATTGAGAAAGATAATTTGTACTTGAACAATTAAATAATAATAACACAGAGTGATGAAGTAGATCGGAAAAAATGTATCTCTTCTAGAACCTAACATATAATAATAGAGTACAGCAATCCATAATAGCGAAAAAATGAGAGACCTACTTTTGAACTCAAAAAAACATGTGTTTACACTTCGAAAAAAAGGATGAAGCGAGAAAACCTAAGAAGGGTGGGATAAAAAATCAACGAACCCTAATGGCATTTATACTTAAAAACTTATTACCTGAAGAAAAAAGGTTGCTCATACGGAATTAAGATGAATGAGATGAGAAAAGTTATATAATCCTTCATACTAAAAGAGCAGGTGAATTAGTTTTTATTTAATTACTTACTCTTGTAAGTCAGTTGGTGAGATATTATCTTCCATCGTAATATGAACACAATATTGTAAACAAGACTCAGCACATGCATTGACTTAAAATTTATCGGAATTTATCTAAATAGGAAAATACGAAGTACTTTTTTCCTATTTAGAATGTCGTTCCACGAAGTACGGCCATCCACGATAGAATTTATATGGAATGTAAATATTAAAAGTAAAATATACAGATCGTTTGGATGTACTGTTTAGGAGTAGTCAATTTCGCAAATAAAATAATAATTGTGATGTATAAAAATTTCATTTAGTTTCAACCTTTTAGAAATACAATCTTGTTAGGAGCTTTTGGGATGTTCTGTTTTCGTCAGATTTTCTTTATCTAGAAATCGCAAAGTTATAAAGGAAGTATAAAGATAGTTTTCTAATCAAGTTTAAAACTGTCATAAAGTTATAAATGTGTGTCGGGACTCAGTCGTTTGCTACATCATCGGTTTACGTCTGAGATGATGGATGGTCCAACTGAGGATTGGGAGAGAGCAACTTTGAGATTAGAAGTCAATGATGATAGGGAACCATGGGTGATGCATCAGCAAAAAGTTTCTATGGAATACTACTCTTGGAAATCAATCGCAATATACGTACAATCAATGATTAACTTTGAATTTCTTTTCAACTCACTTTGATGTATCTCTTCTATTTTCACGCGAACCGTTTATTTCTCTTTTTTAGGATATCCTCATAAAAGCTCGAAATGCACTTGTTTCTCACGTAAGGTTCTTTTGGAATACAGCTTTTATCGCTAAGCAATCAAATAGTATGAAATAGGTTTGTTTTTTTCTTATCGATATCGTTTTAAAGATTTGTTCCTTCAAACGTCAGTGTGGTAAACTCAGCTCTTGAATAGAATACTGTCGCATATTAATACACTGAATACTTATCTGCTACTTGAAGAGTTTTTATTTTTGCAGAAGGGTCTTCAGTTATAAAAATAACCTTCAATTTTAAAAGAAGCGAAATCGTAAATAGTTTAATTATTAAGCGAGATGTTGTATTAAAGAATAGTATTTTACACAATTCACCTCTACGTATTATTTTCTTGCCCTAAGATAACCAATTTTTAATTATTAATGCTATTATTTTTGTTACAAATAAAGTATATGCGTTTCAAAGAAATGCAAATGAAAAGATAGAAACTTTATTCTCTTCACTTGTAGTCAACGTAATTGTGAAAGGGGAAACATTTAGATAACGAAGAGAAGTGCACACGTGTCAAAAGCAATAGCAGCTTCTCCACCGTTCACGACTTAGCACCTTTAATGTACGCTAGGTGAGAGGGAACCGATTCCACGTGTAATATTCTGCGACATTAATTGGACCGACCGAGCGACGAAATCAAGTCTGAGCGCTAAAATGACTGAATCACGATTAAAATCTTCCTCCAGAGGTTTGATAAACAAACGAGCAACGCTGGAGACTAACCTTATTTGGTTTAACACGTCTCCGAATTGCCTTAATTACTGCAGAAGGAGGATTACTGGGTGTTGAGTATGTTTGGGCTGTATTTTTATCTTTAGCTTTTAAATTTTTCTCATCAAAAAAAGCCGGATTAATCCTTTATGCTCTTAGGTTCCGTAGGTAGTTATATTTTGTAGACGTTTTATTTGTAACTCATACAGTTAGCAAGTTAACATGTGCGTAGGGATTAAAGAAAATGAGATTATATGGATAACAAAATTGGCTGAACTTTGATCTCAGTACGTTTCCACTCCTATAATTTAAATCATACGTTACTTCATCAGTTAGTTTAGCTGTTAACAGACTTAATGGCGTTAGAGGAAGTTGTCAAATCTTTATTAAAAGCAATATTTGGTTAACTAATTGATTTTTTTGTGAAGGGATATTATTTCGCTCATGCACTTCACAAGATACAGTCTTATACGCATATCATTACATAATTATGATTGTTTGTTTTATTTTAAATACTTGAAAAGATTGAGAGAGGATAAGAAAATTTCCTTTAAGTAATAGATGCTAATTTTAAATGTTGACTAACGCTAACCTCATTTTATTATTTTTCCCATTCAGTGATTGTGGGAATAGTTTTACTATCTGATTTTCACTTTAGCTGTTTTTTCAAATTATCGTAGTATTCATTGAGCATTTTAGAGAGTAGAGTTAATTAAATTACTGTTACAAAATTCCTCCATCGTCAGTATCCAATTTCACTCATTTGCACTCATTTCGTAGCTGAGAATAAATAATTATACGTTAATATAAAGTTATTATGAATAAGTAAAATCAGATTTGCCCAACATATTTAGTAAGGGGAAAATAGCATGTTAGCAGATAATTTCTTTAGCGAATTGAAATTCAATTCAACGGGAGATTCATAAAATGCAGAATAAAAGTTTCCGCGTTCGCTGGAATTTTCAACGAGCCACAATTCCGAAAATCCATTCACTCCAAATTTGCTACCCAATCTCCATCGTTAAAACTGGAGTGGATGTATTCAGTTTCCAGAATAAGAAATGCTCAACTAGGTCAAGCGATACATATGTTCTGTATCAGTATTGAGATTCCCAAATCAAAAATTCCGTTTCTTTTTTTACGCCGTCTAATGAGCATACGTTGTGGTCATTATAAACTTTTGTTGAGTGTTCATTCCTAGAAAAGGCCATACAATAAAGCTCCATCAAATTCAAGCTTCTTTTTAGCAAAATTTCTGGGTAGTATGAATTAATCATTATAACGCCCTTTCGAAATATGTTACGATTTTTATTCAAAATGTATCTCTTTATTAAAATATCTTCCCACAAATTTCAATTCGGATCTAATAGGGTAACTGCATTAATCTTTCCGGATATGGCCTTAATTTTGTGGTAATTTTCCATTCTCCAGAAATGAAAAGAGAAGCACTTATACACACTGCAAATTTATTTACGACAATAGTTTCGATCTTTAAGGTCATTATCAGGTACCTCTGCTTTTACGTAGCGTAGCGTAACTTACTTGGGTTAAATTTGAAGGAGAATTAAAAAGGTTGATATCCATTTCCCGATATCCTAAATTATTAAAAATATAATACTTTTGGGGTTATATTAGTAGCATTTCCCTAACTATAATATTTACTTTGCATTTTTAGTTATACGGTCTTATCAAGGTAAAACCTTCCTTAATGATTGTGTTAATTGGTAAAACATTGCACGGATTTAAATGAATCAAAGGAATCAATTCAGTTCAAATAAATAGATATACCAACTTTCGCACTTGGAGTAATTTTTATGTATTTATTAGTTAGCTTAGGGAAAGTTTATTTATTCAAGCACCGTTTGATAGCATATTTATAGGTATAGATTATTCCGCAAATCTTCTGCTGTAATTTCAATTATGACTAATATAAATTATAGATATTTGCTTTAGTTTAGTACTTGCTATCGTCAGTTATGTTCATATTTATCACTAATTATCGTCCATTGTTATTTTAATTGCTCATTTCGATAAACATCTTCGTAAAATTTAATAACTCAACAAAAATATTTCATTACCAATATTTCGGTATGTTTTCTTTTCGAAATTTCCGCTCTCGAAAACTCGGCTGACCTTTGCAGAGGCTATTAGTTTTCCCGTTCAAAAACGTGCTCCGCCCCAAAAGGATTCGATTGGGAAAAGAAGAAATAACGTTACTGAAACATTTTCATCGAGAAAGCAACTCAGCGATGCGGAAATGCTACGAGAGAAAAACTTCTCCATCCGAAGAATGAGAAAGAATTCGAACCCAAAAATCTCCGAAGAAATAGAGTTCGGGTTCGCGCATACCTTCCGACTTCTTTCATAAATTCCACCTTTTTTTATCTTCCCGAAATTTTTCCCTAAGCTTCCAGACGCCTGCGTTCCGTACGGCTTTATCCGAAGCGGATTTTTGTTCTTTTTTACCCACGCATCGATCGAGTATCGTCTTCGTTGAATTTTTTAAGAAATCCCGCTTTAAATAAAGCAGGAATTAAGCGCTGGAATGTTTGATGAGGGGAAGGCTTGTTTCATTCCATCGGCATTCGTTTCAAAAACAAATCATCGTGTGGATTGTTGGGAGGATGGCTGCGGGCGGTACGAGGGTGAACCTTTTAAAGTATTCTTCTTGCCTCTGGTGAAGGAGATACAGGCGCAGAATTACCTACGAAGCACTCAGACGCCGCTAAAAGAAGAGTTGGAAATACTTTACGTGAGCTTAGAATCGGCTTTAAAAGTTACACCTGCTCTCTCTCTCTCTATGGAGCGATAAGTACGTAAGAACTCTCTTGGGTGTTTATTTTTTTCGCTCCGATGTACCGGTGTTGAGCTGATAAATAGCTTTTGATACCCTTCTGGCGTTTCGTGGTTATTTTTGGGGAGACGAAGTTATGAGTGGTAGAAATTTTTTTATATTTTAGCGCAAGTTTATCCAAGCTATTTTTATCGGGTTCAATATTTTAATTCCGTATATGTTTTCTAATTAATATCTAAATCCGTCAATATGTGTTTTTTTAGAACGTACGTATTGATCGAAAAAAGAAAATTATTTTTTTTTGTCTTCTGCGTTGTATTAACACCAGTGTTTCAAGACTAAGATTCAATGTTACATGAAATATATATTAAATCTTATGCATTAAATTTTGGCTTTATTGTTGAGTATATATTTTATTAAAGTAATAACGTAATTTTAGTCTAAAGAATTTCTTATTATTCATAAATTGTTATTAAAGCATAATCGTCTGCAAAAAGTTAGGAACCTTTATTTGTATGTGAGATTAACTTTCAAAAAGTCCGATTTGATTGAATATAAGACAGCTCAATTTAGCCTCAATTATTCAGGATTAAGGAAAATAAAATTGGCATCATTGGGCTTATACCTCCTAATAATAAATAGGCTGAATCAAACAAAGCATTTACATTTTTTAAGAGTATTGGTTATTTGAAATTACCCTCGAAAACATTTCTCCAATGTAAATAAAGAAAAGAGGTTATTATACGTTATATGGTTATTATACAAACACAAGAAAACCAAGTATCATATAGCCTTTCTTTTCGTATTATCAAACTAAATTTTTCTTACACTTCATTGGAGTGATAGTTTTAGTCTGTATAAAATATCTTCGCCTCGGATAAGCGAGCATCTCTATAATCCACTCGCCTTAAACATACTTGCAATTCCCCCCATGTCTCTTTTACCATTCCCGTCCAGGGAATACTAAACAAAGTCTCTCGTACAACGTGTCATTTTTTTGTAAAACCTTTAAAGTATTTGCCTTCTCAAACTTTATAAATTCTTGACCCAAATTCAAATTCAGGGCTTAAAGTGTTCGTGTAAGCTATGCAATGAATACTGTAGATTGCTGCAGCACCTACTCATCTCCTTCTTATATGTGAAATATAATTTCCCATGACGTAACGTCTTAAAAGCAAGCGTCATCTTGTAACACGTTATTCAACGTAACTGGTTTATTATCCTCATAGTAAAATGCTCTATATTTACTATTTACTACTTAATGTTTTAAAAAAATGAATTGATTAAGAGTGAAGAAGAAAAATCAATCATTTTATATCGATAGATTCCATTCAGTAACATTGTAAGTTCTCGAAGTAAGTGACAAGATTTAGGGAAAAATTAGGTATTAAATTTAAAGAAAGTGGATGCCAATAATAAATACATAAATTATTATGGCAAATAAACTAAGTAAAGATTGTTAAAGAGAAGTTTTTACGCTCATAAGAAGCTGTTATATGACAGTTGTATTCTTGAAAAAGAAAAGTTAACTTAAAAACTCTACTTACAATGAATCAGAATCCTAAGAACAGTAGCTAGTGAACACCGAATAAGATCAAAGCTGCAAAAAATGCCACGAGACTGCTCGTTACGTTTGATACATTTTTTTACGAGAACAGCGGGTGATAGGTGTGCTACTGAAGGAGCAATTCAGTCCCCTGACATCAACACTGATGACTTTTAAATTACAAGAAAAAACTCGCATCAGTGTCGTATTTTTGTGAGAAACTCATCAGTGATTTTTTTCCCAATAGATCAATGATTCTTCACTAGAAGCCTTGATTATTGTTTGATGTAAAGCTATTCTATGCTAGTATTCACCTATTATAAAGAAAGCTCTTTAGAGAAAGTGATCTATGATAAATACTAGCGAAATTATCTTGCTCTGCATTACTCCTTATCTTTAGTAACTTCCTATCCTCAAGAAAGCTTCCTTGGTAAGATATTGCGCAATAAACTTGAAACATAATGATTGTAGAGATTAATATAAAAAAGTGATTAGAAAGAGATATTATTTTTGAAGAGTAATTTAGTGAATTTCAATAATCATGAACCTTATATTCTATTTTACATCTATTATTGAGTATTGAGCATTAGAACAATTTAGTTGCACTTGTATCTTTCTCTTGCCTTTTGTTTGATGTTTATGTACGTTAAGTCTCCTGAAATGTACGCCCAAATTTAAAATTTGCACTGCGTTCCCTCTGAAACTGTACTGTACGTAGTTCACTCCCTGATCGTTATTAAAGGTTATTATTACGATAAAAGAAGGTATCTGAATTATTGATAGAGATAGGTTACCTGGCAACAGCACTTCCTGAATCTAAAATAATTCCTCAGCAATATTTTCAGTAATTGAAATTTTGTTTCATTTCTAATGAAGCATCCTGCGTAAAAATGTGGACTCTATTTTCAGTTCATTATTTACCGTCAGAACAAAGCTAAAATACATAACGGCTTTGCACCCGAGCGTTCGTTCAGAATACTATTTGCATGCTTTACTCCTCATCGTTCATCTTAGTCATCTGTGAGACTTATGCTAGGGTGCGACATTACTCATGAAATCTCTTATTCAGATTTCGACAGCTGAAAACTCAAGTACTTTTATTCTCACTGTCACTTTGCGAGCTTATGCAGTACCAAAATATTTGTGAATTCCTTCCATAAAAGATATCCTTAAATTCCCTCAAGGCTCTATTTTGAACTACAGACTTAATCAAATTATTTACAACCCAAAAAGGTTTACTCTAATGCTACTTATTCCCAAGAAATTTAAACATTTTTAAAACTCAGAAAATATGAAATAAAAATTCGCATATCAAGGAGGAACTACGTATTATCACTTTAAAAACTAAATTCGATTAAAAACTTTGTCTTTAATTGATATATATTTTCGTTGCCTATTAAAAAATTTCTCATTATAAAGTCTGCCCTCAGTATTATATTAAATTACTTACGGTGAAAGGTTGAAAATGCATATTAAAAATTAAACTTTATTGCTAATAAGGAAACACAACGACAAATAAGTCAAATTCGGTTTCCAAAAATCAAAGGAAGAAATAAGAAATATTGCATGACCATAATTAATACAAATAATATTGTAAAAACTTCCAGATTATATTGTAATGAAGGTTAAGAATAAAAACAAGTTTTCAATTCGAAACTTCAGAATAGTAATTAGGCGAAAAATTTCATTGCAAAATTTCTTTTGAGACTTTTATATTTCGAAGAATAAAGTTGAAGTACATTATAAAAATGAATATAAATATATAAAAAATTTCATAATATATTTCAGATATAAAATAATACATACATTTTATCTCAAGGTTGTCTTTAGTCTATTTTAATATGTTCTAGCATTTCATTCCCGTAAAATAGCTGCGACTCATACTGAGTCATATCATATTCTTCGCTTTTGGGAGGATTGGTCATATAAAACTCGATAGATGTTTATTTTTCCGGAATTGATTATAAATTAAGGGACGTACATACTATGAATTTTCAACGAATTCATTACACCGTATGTTTCAATCCACCTATTTCACCCTCAAGTCTAGACAGGTTCGCTCTCGCTACGGTTCGAGTAAGCAGGTGGTTTAATTTCCTTATCAGGTGCTTTCTCCGTTAGATGGCTCTTTCTACACCGCCGAGTTTACTTGCAGTGTATTTTCCTTACCTCATTTCCCCACACGCCTCGCCTCAATCCACCTGCTTTTCTGTTCATTACGCCCAAAATTTCGGGACTAAAATTTACTCCTACCGAATCACGGTGCTGTTTCACGCTCAAATGTTTCTCTCCGTTGCTGAATTTTAGAAATGTGAGGGAACCTAGGAAGATTGCGAATTGAAAATCGCCGCTTAGTAAGCAATAAGTAAAATGATGAATTAAGTAAAGTTAGGATTAATGTAATAACTATAATGCTAATTGAAATCTTAAAAGGGTATACCATGATGAAAAATATTATACGAAAAAAATCAATCAGAACGTAGCTGGGAAATTTGAAGTAAATGAAAATATATTACGTCACTTCTTCTTGCAAGTAAAAATATTTTAATTTATTTATCGATGAATTCCATTTAATTTTTGTATATAATATATAATTACAGAATTTTTTTCGAATATAAGAAGGGAATGTTAACAGTATGACAATGGAATGTTATGTAACTAATGAAACATTTTTAATGATTTTTGAGTGAAACATAAGTATAGAATAGCTCAAGACCTCAGTCAATAAACAAATTCTACCGAGTTCTTGATTACCGAATAACATAACTTTACCGTGAAATCAATTTGATGAGTAGAGCATATATCTGTTTGAAATTGAATGAGCTTTTCTTAAAAATTAATCCTTTATTTGATCATTGGATCATTTTACATGAAGTTGAATCTATTTACATTCTTCATTTTAGAAATATTATTTATTTTCATTAATTATGATGATTAAACGTGTATAAAAAATTTCTTTCATCCATATCATAAATACTTATGATATTATTTTACATTTTAAACTTCAATATAATCCGTTTAAGAAGCATCTTAAACACTGTTGTAACTACTTATAAAAGCTTAATCACCTTAACATGTAAATATAGCCTAATCTCTTGTATTAATCTGAAATAGTTTACAGTTCACTGTGGCTACTTTTCAATGAATGAACGACACTCAACGTGTTTTTAATTAAGTGCGCATTTGAGTTATTCTATACTTTGGTAGCTTGCCAAGAAACAGATTTGAACTCAGCTTCGAGTTAACTTACCCACTCCTTGCGAAGTTTAGGAAAACTTTCACATGCCAAAACTTACGGGACAGAGTTCTCGACCCGAAGTTTTTCCAGTCTTCTCTCAACTGAACGATGTGCTAAAAAATCTTACGTGTGAAAAAAGAATATTTTATGATAAACTATTTTTTTAATCTCCTGCTATAATATACAGCTTTCAGCAATCATTATAATTTATTTCCACTAATTTTGAATAATTTATTTATTCTAAATTTAATACGAATTAGAAATTTGAGAATTCTTATTTCCTATCAATTCTAATATAGATAAACATCTGAATGAAAATTTCATTTGTTTTAACATCTTAAATCTTAATAAATCCATTGTTTTTCTGAAAAAAAATGAGTTTAAATATATTTAATTATTTCGACCAAGGCATAGGAAAAGACTCAGGTACTTTTTATTGCATATTTATATAGCATGGACAATTTAACAAAAAATGAGCAAAAATGCCACCCAATCCTGTTTCCAAGTAGTGCATCCAAACGAATAATGTTTCTGAGTCTAATTTGAGATGAGCAAGAATCTTGATCATTTCAGGCATTTTTTATATCTTACCCTCTATTCAAAATATTTTCAGAAGATATTCTTGCATATGTGTCACAGCCAATCATCACCATCCTCTTGATATTACTCAGATAATCTCCAAAGGTTTATTCTATCGATCTTACTTTCCTTGTCATATATTCTAAGTTTATTGAAAACTATCTCTCGACTATGTTTGTTTCAAAACCTTTATTCCTTTTTCACTCCTTGACATATTACAAGTATTTGGCAGAAAGCCTTACGCCTGCCTACTGTTTCGAAAGGATCACTGTCACCCAGCTATCTTCTGTTATTGAGGAAATGTAGGTTACTCTCCTTTGAGCTTCTACGTCTAGAAAGACGTTATTATATTTTGACGCATTCGGGCGTTGAAATCTCCGGATAAGTGACTAAAGACAAGTTTACTGCATTCAGTCGCCTATGAAAGCTTAAAACGTTAAATCTCAAATTGACGAGAAAGTTTGCACTAAGGATTCAACCCCGTGAATCTCAATCTTAATTCAAGTGAGTATATTTCCAAGAAGATGCTTACCGTCTGCGTATGCTTTCCTACGGGATTTCTAGAAATCTGAATTCCACCTGTCGCCTTGTTTTCGTTTCGCGCCATTACCTTTTCCATGCGTCAACCTGCACCTTAAAATAAATCGTAACATCTCAGCTCCAACAAAAGTGGTTCTTTCCCTCGCTGTCTTCATGAATGACATTTATAGTTCTTCTCGGGTCTTCTTATTGGTTTCACCTGTCGAAAAAGAACTTCTAGCATCCTCAAAAGGGCACATGGCATCAGAAATTGTGAGTGACGTCTGATAGCTCTGCAGTTGCTCTGAAGGGCGCGGAGTAAATATACATAAGTCTATGTCTACGCCTCTTAAAGGAGCACGAATACGAATTTTCAGCTTTCCATTGAGTTTGATGTTGAAAACAGTACTTACAGAAGCAACGCTTATGAAAATTCAGTATTTTTTTCAGCAAGACGTTTTCGTTTGCAGTGAAGCACTATTTTTTGCGTGATGGAAAATGTGTGAAATAAGTTCTGATGTGTTTTCTTAGATTTCGGATACAACATATCGTTACAGATCTATACGTATATCTATATTAATCACAGCTATTTTAATTACTTTCTTTAAATTTAAGAAATTTAAGTACGTTAAACGAATGTTTTTTTACAGTTTGAAATTATTTTTAAAAATATGATAGACAATCAAAGATGTGCATCTAGAAAAAGTTGTAATGATATTAAATTTTAAAATAAATATAAAACATTTAATGAGCGTTAGATGTAGAATCTTAAAAATGACACCGAAAGTTTAAATTTTAAAGCAGTAATTAAGTATAAAAAATAACTCTAAAACTACCGAAGATTTAAGGAAAATATTGAACTTATGGCCTAAAATTTTCATTTAAGAATTCACGCATATTTTGGCCATGATTGTACTTTGAGATTACTATTCAAATAATTAGCAAAGTAAATCAAAAATCCCTTTTATCCGAAAATCTCTTAAAAATAAGATTATATTTTAATGAAAGGAAAGGATAGGTTTTTACTTAACACGAAAAAGCGTTGCCCTTTTCCGAGAGTGAAGAAAACTAAGATCTTTAAATCCAACGGAAAACTTTATTTTATGTAAAAAACTAAGCGTGAATAAATAGTGGGAGTGGAAACGGATAGTACGTAACACGTACTGAGTTCAGGTGCGAAAAAATTGCAACTCATCCATTTGGCTCCATGAGATATGCGCGAACCAAGCGTAAAAGGGTGGATAACTTTTGCGAGGAGTGAACGATGACGTGATGGAGTACAGAAAGGAGATAGAAAGATCTGCGGGAGCTATATGTCTCCGAGCTCAGGGTCTCATCAAATACCCCATTTCCGCCTACAAAGATCCCCCCTCTGCAAACCATCTCCTTCCCATCCCAAACTCTCCCCACACTCCGTCTACAGGCAAAAGCTGCGGGTTTCCATCATCCCTTAGAGATTAAAAGGTGATTAGTATCGGCAGGGAGTCATGGTGACGCAAAATGTATGGAGAATACAGTGCCACGCGATATCAGTCGAGTAGTGAATTATTAAAGTAGAGTATTAGAGTAGCAATTCTATGAAAGAAGTGTATTGTATTGAGATGATATAGATTGTTAACGAAATTTGAAGAGTCTGTCGTGTATATTTTTTGTTTAAAGTACAATAATCAAATGTGAATTATCGTTCGTAATAGGTATACAGCAACTACTATATCCCTTTAATATTAATAGTGGAATTAAATTATAAGTAATTTTGCGTTTCTATTAGACCAATAAGCAGTAATAATGCTGATCCATAGCGTACCATAAGAGTAAATAAATGATGTCGAATTAGTGTAATTTTTTTTCTACAATGGCAACTATTCACTCTTAATATATTTGTTGACTTTAGTTGAGTCATTTTAATCGGAGATACTTTTGATAATCCGTTAAAATCTAATGTTAAATGCAGTTTTAGTTTTGATGGTTCTGGATTTCAATTAAAAATTTATGAAATAAAAATGTTTAAAAAGAAAGCAGAATTTGGACTTTTTACCATATCCGTGACATATTTTAAGCAATTGTAGTAGAATTGATGCGTGGAATTAGAAAGCAAGGGAAAATATTTGAAAATATATCTCGGACCGTAAAAATTTTTATCCTATAATTAATTTTTTAACTGAAACCAGCTTTCTACCAGAGAATAATGAGGAGATTACGAATGCAAATTTATTTTTATAGCAAACTCAATTTTATTGTTACTGCATATGTTCGCTAAGCCCAGAGCATATTATAATAAATATTATAATTATGTTTAATTACATTATTGCACTGAATATCTGAATATTGCACAAATAAAGACCTAAATAAAGACCTAATATCTGATAAAGGCATCAAACTTTTGATTACTACAGTTATCTTACATTATTCAAACTTTCCTTTATATTTATTCGACTATACCTTAGCTACACCTCGAACTAACAGTCACCTTTTTAACCTAATGAGCAGAAACCTTCACCTCATCCTTCGGTTCCCCATTTTTATACTGAATAACAACCTGAATCGTGAACAAGTTTCCTTCCCAACCGAATCGTCCCATTCTACACGTTCAACAGTTTCCACAACAACCGAGTGCTCTCCGATGGCAACAGCCTCTCCATTCGTCTTAGTCACTCAGCTGCACTTAAATGTCTCTTCATCATCCAACTTTCTTCGCCCGGTAAACATCCCTTTGACGGCATCTCGCGACACCTTAAGCCATCAACGGGATTGCGTCGTCATAATTTACGAGGAGATTACGTGGGTGGGCACGTGTTCGTCGGGTGACGTCTGTGAAAAAGGGGTTTCCAAATCGAACCGCGTCTTCGCCTACCGAAATCGGATCATTTAATTTCCGCTAATGCAGTAAGCGTTGAATGGGATTCCGGGGCTGTTTTAGCCCCTTTCCAAATCTAATGATAGTAAACGCGTCGGAACGCGGGGTCAGGTTTGACGAACCCTTTTTTTTCACGAGATCTAATTGGGCGCGAGTCAAGGGCGTAAGCTGACGTGGGATATGCGAAAGCTAGGTCGTTTATTTTTAGTAGGGTTCTAAAATGGGCTTACACTTTTCGGGCGCTCAAAAAAAAATGGAGGAGAAAGTCTTACGGGAAGTTTCCTTTTAGCTCTACTATTTATAGAGAAGTTTTTTGTTAGTGTATGTTTAAATATTTTCTAAATTTATCCACACGAACGTTATATTGTTTTTAGTATCCGGAAATTGAAAAGGTCAAGTAATATGACTCTCTGAAGTTATGATGATTATATTTTTTGTTTAGGAGTAAAAAAATTTACTTGTCATTTTTTTTGTTTTTTGAAAATTTTAAGATTTATTTCTCTAATTTATGAATAGTTTGTGAAAAGTAAATAAGTCCAACCCTTTTTTATCATATTCTTTTCGGTAACTCAAATTTGATGGCCACCGAATTTATTGCGTACAAAAGAAGTTCTATATACTTTAAGTGAGTCATAAAAATTGTACTTGTGAATTTACTTAAATGTACTCATATGATCCAATATAGCTTAGCGTGGAAAGTAAGTGCCTCAAAGTCCTGTATACTTTAAGTTTATAAGAGAACTAGGAATTTATTTTATCATAATTATTGCTAACATAAAGATAGAATAAGCAAATTTAACAAATCATTCTAATGATTTAAATGTCACGATTGATTTTTCGAATAGATTCTAAATTTTATCAGAACCTTTTTTCATCAAAAATTAAAAGTCCATTTAAAAATCGCGATAGGGGATATTAGATTATGATAGGTGAAAGTTTTTGTATCTAAGGAAAGAACAATTCCTACTTCCATGCTTGTACGTCAAGAAATTTTCGGGAATATACTCCTCCCTCACTTGTTACATTTTGAGATGTGAATCGCGTCTATGTGAAGATGATATTTCTGTTAGATCTCAATTTGTGTCGACTGCTACTCCGCCAAATTATCTCTGTAATTAACCAAACTGAATGAGGAGTTTGCTTTGGACGCGAGTAAATGTCTTCAGTAAACTTGATCTCCGTAAATAAACACGAGTACCTTTGGCAAGATATAAATTCATTTTTGATCTTATTATAATCTGTAAACAACTGGGTAATTCTTTGTAGGCTAAAAATGTATTTGTGATGATTCCTCTTAATATTATGAATACCAGTTTCATATGACTTGTTATCTGTAATCTAGCCATCATAGGAGCTTATCCATAAAGGAAACAGTTCAACTTTATCTCTTAGGTGTTCCTTATTGGCAAGATTAATTGCATAAAGAGACTTGATGCCTTTCGTAGAATTTTAGAATAATAATGGTCTTTATTCGAATATGAAGACTAGAGTTCCCCTTCCTTCAAACACTTTCTACTTGATACTACATTATTTCTGCCTATATACTCATCGCCGTTAGTTGAATGTGTATATTTCAAACGTTATATTTTTCTCTTATACCACCCATATTTAGAAGCTAAGAGTATTTATCTAAATTTTGCAGCATAAAAATTACTTTAAAATATGATGCATTTATTATGATAAGGATTTTCATTAAGTAATCGCTGATTCAATTTGTTTTTACTATAGAAAGGTTACTACCATTTCCAACAACGTTAATCTGAAATTTACGTTGGTAATTAGTCTGAGAAAGCATTTCCTTTTAATTTGATAGACTCTCGTCAGTGTTTATTGCCAGGTAAGTATGCTTCTCTCTCTCTATTAAGGGTCGATACAAGAGAACTTTTTCAATGGTAATTAGCTTCCTTGGTTCCTAGGCAAAGCTCGTTATCGCCTTGACAGCAAGTCTCTTTGTTGGGAACGTCAAATCTTTGCGTTAGCAAAGGTATAAGGTTTTCTCTTAATTGTGCCCACGCGTTACTTTTAATAAGGATCGTATGACAGCGCTTTCCCGGTCGGTAGTCTGGAAAGTATAATCTTCTTTTCCGGTTAAAAAATAAGTTTGAAGGAACTTTTTATTGCCTCGTTGTCTTTCCGTCGTTGAAAAACCACATCGAATAATTTCTATATGTGTAAATGATTGATGAAGTAAATCCAAAAACCGTTATTCATCAGATGTAATTTCGGAAAATTTTCCTTTTTATTTTATTGATTCCATATGTACAAATACAGTGTATATTTTCCAGATATATAAATATAGATTTATTAATAATCTTAATCATGAAGGTCTTGAAATCTGACTGACTGACTGCTTGTAAGGTTCTTGTTTTAAATTTATTTTTGAATTTGACACTTCCAGATAATATTAATTTACGATCTAGTATTGTTATATCAACATATATTTAACAAATACAATATAACTACATATGTAATAAACACCTGTAAATAATTCTCGACTATGTATTGTGCAATGAAATGAGTTTGAATTATCATTAATGTAGTATTTATGAGCTTGATTTGAATTGGAATAGCTAGTCATGAAGATAATAAGAGAACATTTTACTATTACACATATCATGAGATGAATCCATGTAAAATATTTAAGCAAAAATATATTTTGTACTCATTAAAGTTTCAATTGCATAAAGAATACACTTAAAACGATTACGTATTACATCAAATTTTCTAATTTTCATCCCTATTTTCTAATCTATGATGAAATGATTGGATATATGTAAGTTAGCATCTTTAGTATTCTTAAATGGCCATTTCTTATTTGCAGATGACTCGGAGAAGGAACAGCTGGAATAGCGATGGGCCTGGAAATCCGGTACGGGTAAGCCTACTATGTTTTCTACATTGAAATATAATTAGCTATAACAATGCTTATTTGCGTGAATCATGTATCTCATGGCAATGGTGTAGTAAAGAGTATAATTTTTTAGGCGGTTTTCCAATTCTTGCTCCAGTTTTATTATTGATGGAACTGGATGAGAAGTAGATCTACCACAGTAAATTCGCCCTACGTTAAATTAAATTCCATAATTCCGTAATTGTATCCTTGTCATCTTCAGGTATTATATCCCCTTTGATCCACTGCATAGGTATGAACTTACTTCCAGGCTCCAGTATAGTGTTATCTTTCGTCGTATCGTATCACCAAAAAATCAAAAAAAAACTTTGCATTGCACCATTGAAGGAATCGGATTCGTAAAATGTATGACACAAGCGAACAAAGCCTACGTATAAAGTAAATATATGAATCACAATGCAATAATTTCCATTCAATAAGACTTTATTTTTAACATTAAATTTTTATAAAAAGAAAAGAAAAGTTTAGAACCGGAATGTTGAAAACAATACACAAATAAGAAATTAGTTATCTAACGCTAAGGTACAACTGCTTTAGGACTGTTTTGATAATTTATTATAATTTTAACTTCTCTCTTTCGTATGATTTTCGATTATATTTCGTAAATCCTATCTTTTTAAAATTTATAGTATATGTCGTATTTTTCAAACTAATCCGTTATGAATATTATTCCAATTATCATCAAAGCTCGATTATGTTAATAAATATGGTAGTAAGTAATAATTTTGATAAATTATTGTAATTCTATTCTAATGATTTCGGAAATGTAGTCCATTAAGTATTGAAATCCACACCCGTATTCCTTTGGGAGGTAGCATTTCCAGGATAGCTAAAGCGGTATGTTTTTGTTACAAGTGTGCCTCCATCCTTCTGTCGTCTATTATAAACAACCCGAGTAAGAGAAACGAACGGCCATCCTGTTTCTCTCGGGAGGTTTCACTCCTACCGCTGGGCGAACAAGTTGTTTATGTAAATAGATCCGTTGTCCTTTTCCTCTCATTTGGGGATTGGCCAACTCGTGTGACTCAAGTGAGCAAAGTGAAAGTTGGAGAAAGGGTAATCTAGAAGCGTTCCTGTTTAAATTTTAACGCTCGGGTGTCACCTTCACGGATTATCTCGTAAGGAAGCGTGTGAATTGTCTTTTAATGTTTCAGGGGTCAGCCAAGCGGAACTTTTATTCGGTTCGCCTTTTGTTTTATTTATATTTTGTTTCGGTTTTTTATTTCGAGTGTAAATTGGGAGTCCAGTTAGTTTCTTGTTTCTCTTTTGTTATGGAGCAGTACTTGTCCTCGCTGTTTCGTAAAATTTCTCCTTTATAATCATTATATAATAAGTAGTTTCGATAAATTTTTTCATTACAATTCAGAATATTATAATCTAAATTTATGACAGTGGTTTTCAGTCTATATTTTCATCAGTGAACTGTCGATATGAATTATATAGATAACTCAACTTGGAACCAAAGTAAAGAAAGTTCCTTTTTGGATTACACAGAATAAGTCAATTTGTCTCAATTATGCAAGAAAGCGAAATATTTTAGGACACCTTTACGTAAGAATAAGAACCTTAAAGAAAAAAAATTTTAAAGCCGTAAACCTGATTCTTTCATGAGTATTATACGGCTAATATGTATTAAATAAGAAGCTCTATAATCACAGTTTAAGAGAATAAACTATAAGAAATCTTATCTTCTCAATTATTTTAATAATTATATGGAATCAGAAAATTACTTCAGCTGAAATATGAGCAAGAAAAGAAATTCTGAAACAACTATTGAGTGTTCATTACCTGAATGTCTTATATACATTTCAAATAATGTGTTATGAAATGAGTAACTCATTCATTTCATCATACATTTTCTTTACGATTTTATCATACTACCCCATATTTTTCTAAATCCTTATGTTTGATAATTTCATTCCAACTACTGTTTATTCCCCTCCATTAATAATATCGTATCTCTATGCATTTTACTATTCTCTTCCATTCCGTATTTCATCTTTATTTTTTATGCGAGATCTAACCTCTTTTATCTCTACCCTTCGACCTTCCCATTTATTCTAAACGCGCACTCATGCCCATTGTCTCCTCTTTTTTTTCCTTTCCATTAATTTTAACGCTCCCTAATTTATTCCCCTCTGACTCCACCTAATTTTTCCTTTTTCCATTACGGAAAAATTTCACTTTCTCCCGCTGCGATCGAATTCCTTTTCGCACAAATGGAGAAACGAGCAAATTATTTTCATCAACTCTCACGAGTCTTTTGAGTACCGTGAAAAGCAGCTTCTATTGCTACAGTAATACATCCTGTTACGGGACGATGACTGTTTACATTATACATCCATCATTACTGCTATATTTCAGAAAAGAGGGAATATTAAAGTCGTGTAGTTTCCTTTCTATTTTCGAGTTTTTTTTTTCATTTATTACATTTATGGGCCTTTTCTAGCATGGTATTCAAACAACGTTGATGAGGAATTTTTCTCGATATTTTATCGCAATTAAAAAGCTTTACCATTCTAATTATCCTCGAAATCAAGTTCTTTTTTTGCTCGAAATAATATAAGTGAGATTGGCAACACGAGTAAGCAGGTTTTGTGTGGATTTTATTTAAATTTTCTTTTATCGTAGTTCTGGATGATATTGTGGCAATGGAACAGTTTTTATATAGCAAATTCCTTTTGGGAAAGAATTTTTCTTCTCGCAAATTACACATTACTTTTTACAAGCTTGCTTTTGGGTTTCGAGCTCTTAAATTACATCATAATTTAGCTATATACGTATCTTTAATCTGTCCCATGTGTTATTCTCGTGGGCTATATTTTTATTTCAGGATTATCAAATTCAGGTTTTGGAGGATTCTATTTCGTTATTATGGATGGTACAATCCATAATTTTAATAAGGTTCCTAATGTCTAAGCTGTGTTTCTGAGAACTGAATTAAATACAAAGCGCTATGAATGTTTCTGAGAAATTTTCAACTCTAATGAGTGAAGCTTACCACATTCATGTTGGACTGCACTAGAAATTTTCATTAAATGATAAATGAAAATTGTAGCTTAAATTTATGCCTAGGACTTTCGAACTAAATTCTAGTGATTTGTGAAACCCAGAGGAACACGAATCCAAAACGTTTCCGCGAAAAAAGAAATCAAATTCGAGTGATATATTTTGCTGATTCGAAAAGCACAAAAATAAACACCATCCCCCGCAGAAAATATTCCAAGAGCTTAGAAAATATCAACAGGAACTCCGCAACTTAAATCTTCACATCGCGGGAATGTTTCTCCGAAAGAAAAAAATTCCGGCGCGTCATAGAAGCTTATGGCTCGAGACCGCAGCTCGGGACGTCTTCAGGGGAGAAGTTGGGAATGAAAGGTATTAAGAGATAGAAAATTTGAAAGAGGAAGACGCAAAAAGTAGAAGAAAGAAAAAATGCTAATGTCAGATGAAGTCACAGGTGCTATAAAGTGTAGAATATTAAAGAGTATGGAATGCGAAGTATACATTAAGGAAATTGTGTTCAAATGCGAGGAGAAAATGAAATTAGAGTAGATATTCTTTAATGCAAAGCAGGAGGAACATTACTAGAGGGAGTGGAACAAAACAGATTATTAGTTATAACCTACACAAACAATAGAAAGGTAAATTAGATTAGAGGAATCACCGTGGGATGGTTAAAATATAATATTTATCCCATTATGATTCTGAGACTAAGCATATGATTGTTCTACCCATTGCAGCGTTATTTTTATAACAGATTTCATCGAAATAGATTCGGTGAATGAAGTTGATTAAAAGGGCTTGGTAAAGTAATTCTGGGAATATATATCAGAATAAGAGGGTAGAAAAAAAAACAAGTTCAAATTAAAGGCTATTTAGGTACTTGAATTGCTAGACTGTTAATAAAGCTGGAAGATTAAGGTTCAAATTAAGAATTTTGAGGACTAATCATCTATTTGAATGTATAATGATAATTTTCAGGTCCCAATTCATTGATCAGAATAGGTTTTATATTATATGATAATTTTAGAGAACTTTAGAAACATGTAATTAAATGAAATGTATATATAAAGTTTATAATTCAGGTGCTAATTGATTGTTCATGAAGCAAATTCTTATGTTAAGTTATTACTTGCTCTCGGAATTTAAAATCGATAACAGAGCTTCATGGATAGAGGATTTAGCGAATCATCCCTTACCTCGTACGTCATAGGAGTCCTCATTTCATTTCTAGAGATTTCGTAGTAAATTACAGAGGATTTCAAATATTGCTATTCTATGTTAAGAGTGCTTAGTTCTTTGTATTTCAACTGATCTTTAATCTCTTTTAATCTTCTGGCAACCTCTTTTCTATGTATTGATACAACTACTACTTCTTCGCTTATATTAAGTGAAGTTGTACTTGTTAGAAAAGTGTTTTTTTTTATCAGGATTAAAGGCATTAGTCTTTTCTGAAGGATAATGATTCAAAAATTTCATATTTATTATAACAGATTGAAAGAGAATTGCGCAAATTGAAATTAAGAAGTTTTCTTGCTTAGAAGGTTGTACTTACTACTACTTAGGTGTGAATATGTAAAAACAAGTATGAAAGGATTGAGTCAAATATTGTTTGGCTAACATTAATCTTCATTTATTAGCGCTGAAAAAGTGATGCATTAAAATTATCTGTTTCTAATTCATTTAAATTGTCCCGAAAAAGAAAATAAAAATAAAGTAATTCTATGATTAAATTATATATCCATCGGTTCTCAGATAATTTACAAAAAATCGGGTATTAATGGAATAAATTCGAAGTGTCAACTCTTTCTTCGAATGGGATGTTCGATTAAATCGTTTCATAAAGAAAGGTTAGATCTTGATCTTGATCAACTTCGAAGTTTTGTTGAGCAAAGAAGTGTTCTCATTAAGTTTTTAACTTTAAGGAATAATAATTTACTCCCATCTGTTGTCAATAACTTTACGTATTTTGCAAAGACGTAAAATGTTTGTTACTATTTGGCTTGTACGCAAATTTTCAGTACTAAAAGTTGACTCACAAAGTTTGCACCCAACCCGTAGTCTCCAATATTTGTTTCTCGAGATCTCTTCTCTCTCCGAAAGGGGGCAGAAATCGTTCGATCGTGCCTTTGCTAATTCAGTATAAGATCATTTGGTTCATCTATCGACTAACGAATCCATTTGTCTTCTCGCATTAACTTCGGCACTTCTATAAACTCTTCGTTAATCATTCCCTCAAGACTCTTGGCGACTTCCTCTCACTGCTCCGAATCTTCGCTCCATTCAACACTTCCTTCTCGGGTGGCATGAGTCTTGTCAAGGAAATAAGCCCCCCCCCCTTAATTCTATTTGACCACCTATTCAGCAACTCAAAACACAACCCTCCTCCCCAATTAGCGATGTTCCCTCCGAAGTAGGAGGGATGTCCCATTGTTTCCGTTGGGACGTTAACCTGAGAAGCGTCGCTCCCCAGACTCGTGTTCCTTGCGGCAGAAGAACTCTCTTGGGGAAGTTGAGAATGGATGGCCATCGCTAAATACTAACAGAGGACAGGGACATTGGAAGAACTTTTATTTCGTCTACCGAAGGGAATAATTAGATCGTTGACCGGTGGGTGGTCGATTGTTAACTTGTTGAGGCGTCTTGTCAGTTCGGAA
Source organism: Pantala flavescens (assembly GCA_020796165.1). NCBI lineage: Eukaryota > Metazoa > Arthropoda > Insecta > Odonata > Libellulidae > Pantala > Pantala flavescens. The sequence goes on from CM036882.1 coordinate 43,110,021, forward strand.
ACTAAGTAGGTCCTAGTACGATCACCTGGGGGACATCTTCAGTTGATTCAAAGTTGTAATTGAGTCAAGTCTTTTCAGCGGTATTTATCGCCAGTACACCAGGATACTTATACATTATTTTTGTTTAAAAGTGGGTATTAAAAATTTAATAACTAATAATAACTATATAATACTAGAATTTTTTTAAAGATCATCAAAAAAATACGATTACTAAAACATTTAAGATTAAGGTATTAAATATGAGAAAATATTATAATATGCTATAGAAAATAAAAGGAGAATAATCACGCTAAAAAAGCAATCGAATATTTTACAATCAATATTTTATATTTTAATCATTTAGTTACTAGATGACTTCTTCGCACGGATTATTCATAACAATACTTCGTCCCTTACGGTACTACTTCTATTCATAAATTAAATACTCTTCTAACTTATGTCTATTTCACTTTTACGGAACTTCGAATTTGGTTCCATTTTAAGTTTACCTTTAGAATTTTACGTACTTGTCTTTTTGGCTTGCATGAAGTACTTTCTCCAAGTTGTTTCACAGCTGCCTCTAAAGTGAAAAGTCTCTCTCTCTGTCATCGTTACTTCATCTCAGGAAGAGAGAAAGTTTTGTATCTTTCACTGTCTCTTTTTGAGTATTACATTATTTTTTCGTAAAGTTTTCGATAGAGGTGGCTGCTGTAGATCGGCCTGTTGACATCCATCGTTTTGTTACCGGCACATAAAAAAGAGTTTATGATTCGTGGCGGGAACTCTTAAAAACTTTTTTATTGATTTATAAAGAGATCAAAAGATTGTCTCTTCTTTCCCCCCAACCTCCACCTCGTATTTTATTTTCAACTTCCAAAGGAGATTTATTTTATTTCTGTATAGAAACTTTGGATATAGGAAAATAACTTTTCATGGGAACTCGATTTTCTTATATCACCTTTTTTACCTCAAATTTCTTATATTGGCAATTCTTATTGTGGGACATAAGAAAGCGAGTTTCAGATTAAGTTAATGCATAGAAAGTTTTTTTATTTATATATATATATAAAGAACTTACTTCCAGATAAATAGATAAATGAGCATAATTCAGCCAAAATTAAAAAGAAAATATCCGGAGTATATCTTTTGTATTTTTTACTCTTTCATAGTTTTAATCCTTGTTGAAATAATAGGAAAGCTAACAGGAATGAGTAGAGTAGATTGATATTGATATTGTATATATAGTAGACTGATATCCACATTAATCCAATATGAATCATTTGAAAACTCAAGCTTCATTCAAAGTATTAATATAGTTCATTATTTACTAATTAAACGAGAAATACCGAGAAGCTAATACTAAACTTTATTTTTATTTAAAACTGTCGGAGTTATATTGTAAGTTCCTTCCCTTTTCATTTATTTAGTATGGCTAACCTCTACGAAGTTAAGATCGAGTATTTAAGATTCATTCATTTACACTTGAATGAACATAAACCGTATTTAACGTCTAACCAGGCGATTGTTCCCATTTCACCTTCTTTTGGACATTATCGATCAAAATTCTAAAGATCAAGTTTTGACATTTCTTGTCAATGCGAACAGAAGCTTTTGAAATCTTTTTAGAAACTTTTGTCTCCCACCCAAAAGTTTTAATGGTTCGTCTTTATATTTTCCTACTTCACTAGGTAATTCCAAATGGTCTCACAGAATTATTTATAGATCTATTAAATTTACTTTATTTTAAGTAACTTACTATGTAATTCGTATGAAACATATATTATATATATCAGGATTGGAATACCAATCTTTGATTATTCGTTGGTTGTTGTAGTCGTTGTGTTATAAGTATAATGGAACATTATATATATTAGTATAATGGAATATTGTTTTTATTTGTGTATTCATTTTTGCGTTCATACTTATTTTATATGGAGACTTATCTATTTTTTGGGACTAGTATTATTCATATGAATGAATTAACGTAAAAAAATTCCTATCCATAGAGTGTTCCTAACTTAATTATTCTGCTATCAACCAAGCTGCCTATTTTTAATATAAAAAAAACCTTCTCTGAATAGATAATTAAATCAGAATTCAAATTCTCAGCTCAGCAATACCTTCAGGTCTCAATTAGCATTCCCTTCTGTTTTTGACGATTTTGATTTCGGAACCATAGGCTGTTTGAGGCCCACCGTCACCACGAAGAGACGTTCCTCAGAATGCCTTCCTTGTGTTCTGCACTTAATGAAAAAGACAACCTCAACCGGAGAGTCCTCTTATCTTTTGTGCACGCCCATTCCTCACTGTCATTCAGCCTCCCATTCCATTCTCCACGAACCCTCTCATTGTCTTCTTTTTTGTTTATTTTTCCCTCCCTTTTTTACGACCACTTCCACGGGAACTCATTCTCTTTTCGATCCGTTTTCTTCCCTCCACGCGACTTTCTTCTCCTTTTAATTCCTCAGACAGACTCCGTCTCATACGCACACTTCCTTTCCTCTGACTTATCAGGCCCTTTATCTTCTTTTCCATTGAAATCCTAAGGGAAAAGAGCTTTCTGTGGTCCCCAATGCGACGCGATCTCTTTCCGTGCGTTTTCTTATCTTTGCTTTTTTTGCCGGTGTCGTTGGGGTCAGCGTGCTAACAAAAAGGTCTCGGGTTCGATAGATGATCAACGTATACTCGTTTGTGTTGTGCATTTAGGAGTTTTAAGTTCATGTGATCAAGTGTTATTTTGTGGTGTAGCTTCGTATCTGCGTAAAGTACGAAATTATTACGTTACGTTACGTTGTAGAATGGTAATATAATGAATTTAGCTTCGTATTTGTGGAAATTACGAAGTTATATATTCATTATTTGGGAGTTTAATTGTAGTATGAATCTCCTTAGACTGGAATTCGTTCGTATTATGCTGCATAAAATTATTATCTCTTTAAAGTACTGTTATCTCTCTAGTTAGTCTTTTACAATTGACCATATTCATCCAAGACCATTTAAATATTACCTCTCCATCATAAGGTATCTTAGGTTATTAGGAAGTTATTGAAGCATTGTCTTGGTTAAATGATTCAAATTGATATAGTCAAAAGCTGAAAGATCATTTGGACTCCATTATTTCGTAGAATCCTATTTTACTGGTTATATTTCTGCGTCCTCAGGTGATTGATTTGAAAGTATTTGCTCATATAGTGAAGAGTATTACATCTGCTTTTTTGAGTGAGAAATAACGAAAGAAATTCCAAGAGAAAAAAGTTTTGACCTAGTTTTGAATAGATATAGACATGTAGAAAAAGTTAAAGATTTTAGGAAAGTAATTGAAAATTAACTATGATAGTTATTTAATTTATATGCTCTAAATACTATGAAAGGCGTCAAATAAAGGTATGAAATTAATTCGCAAGAAATTATACTATAAATTATGCAAGAAACATTATAAAGATGGAATAGAATGCAAGCAATAATATATAAATAGCATTTAATGGAATTAAAAATAATTAACTGATTCTCATCAACGTAACTTTAGATTAGGAAGTATGAATAGGAATATGAGGACAACAAAAACAGTGTGGAAGTAAACGAAGTACATCATTTCTGAATCAGTCTATAACAACATGTGAATTGAAAGAAGGGATTGAATAATAAGATAGTGAATCACCACGATGTATTCAGTGCACGAGCACGATGTGTGAGTGACGTGTAATAGAAAGGAAAACCGAGAAAAAGTCGGTCGTATCTATACTACGAAAGGCTGAATAGAAGAAACGTGCGCAGCTTAAATAACAAAAGGGCAGCGGAGGATGAAAAAAAAAGATATTTGATGAGAAACACGCACATATGAATGGAAAAGTATGGAGTTTTGTGAAATAACGAGCTCAACTCGAAAGAGAATAGCGTGAGTGGAACGTAGGTGTGTTCATTCGTTCGTTATTTCAATTATACAGTCCCATCTATTCCTCGAGTGAACAAGCAACACTCCTTGGTTCACTTAGTTAATAATGACGAGGGATAAAAATGAATAGCAAATGCGACTGAAACTACTTCACGAGCGGAGTGGGACTGCATCTCAAGATTTAATGGAATACGGGAGTGGCATGCATTCGAAATCCACCCCGCTTCAATGTACACTTTCGCGAAAATAATGCATGAATTCATCGCGAATATTTCGTACGATCCAAAATTTCCCATCGGAAAGATGTATTCAAACAGCTGGGTGAGTTTTACCCCCGTTTGAGTTTAATTCAATGTCCCCTGAGAAAATTTTCTGGACTAGAATCGTGGAAATGTTATTCTTTTAAGTCTTCTTCAGCTGTAATTTCTACGCTCAAAGGAGTCTAAATATCCGCGGGGTTTTTATAAAACGTCTTTAACTTGAAATTTCCAAAAGCTTTATTCCCCATGAAAATAGTTAGTTGCTTCATCTGAATCTATTCTTCACTACCTATATTCTTATGAGATGTTTTTTCTATACTTCAATATTTAAGAAGAACATATTCCTTGGTATTTATTTATGTATCATGGGGGAGATGAAAAACTTAACTTTAAGTACAAATATATCAATATTTGTTTTCTTCATTGATTTTTCAGGAACACGAGCCATCGTTCCAATCATTTTCTTCTCATTTTTACATCTATTTATCATATATTTTTACTTGAAAAGCATCATAAACTATTTTTCAATAGAAACGAAAAGCTCATAAGCTATTTTAGCGTATGATATTTATAGCAATAACTTTAGCTTGATTAATTTAGGTTAGAAATTTTGTAACAAATTTAAAACACCATCGGTACTCAAAATAATTGAACTGAGTATTATTATAAAATGTCAATAATAATTTTCCGTCCTAAAATATCTTTGGGGTCCAAAATATTATTAGGAACTAATATTGCAAGTATGTTGCGAGATTGTTATTTATAACTCAATAAAAGAGATTACTTGGAATGGAATAACCCTCTGTTAAGTGCAATACATTAAATAAAACATAGTAGACGTTATAATAACCGATAAAGGTTTTGAATTTAAAAAACAAGAACGGATAGGAAATTTATTCCCGTTTATGGTTTTTCTTAGCGAAAAATATAACTTGAGAATTTTAGTCAAATATTCACTAACAAATATACATTATTACATACCTTGCCAACTAGTTTCAGTTATAGATTCTGATATTATTTACAATTTTGGTACTAAAATATATTATCATTGATTTTTATCCGTAAATAAAATAGATTTCATTAAATTAATCATTATTTGCAATTTTATCGACGCAAAGTTTATTATCAATGATTTTCCAATCAACTAATGAGTTTGCTTGGTTTAGAGAGTGGGTTTTAAATAAATAAAAAGACACTTTTAGTCTATTTTATTACGATCCCTTTCTTTTTCAAACGTCCTAATGGCCAGCGACGTTTGTAAGTTTATTGGGCCTTAAATTCTAAGTAATTGGCGACCGCTTCCTTTTCCGATAGATCTACGCGACGGCTCAAAAGAAAATAATTTTTTTTAATGAGTCTAATCCCCGCGTTTTTGCTCACTTCTCAGACGGAAGGAGTGCAAAAATAAAAAATAAAATCCTTTCCTTCATCACCAAAGGAAAGTCGTCTTCTCGGAGCTTCTTGCGCCATAAATCAAATTCTTACTTCCGGCTTTTTTTATTCCTTCTTGGGGGGGATCTGCCGTCCCGCTTCTAAGCCTTCTTCACCAATTACGATCCTTTAAAAACACGCCTTCATCATCATTCATTTCCTAATAGGCTACATTTTATTACCTCTGCTTACCCATATTTTTCCCTCGGAAATGTTTTTCCCTTTTTTCCCTTCGCAACCGACTTCGTTCTTTCATCTTTCTCGTTGGACTCCTCGCCTTGGGCCGCACAAATAATGCCGTCGAGGAAACAGCAATATCCTTTGGCAGCTCCTTTTATCCTCTCGTATTCATATCCCAAGAATTTTCGTCCTCTGTCCGAGTTTTTTTCTGCCCTCGGTTTTCTTTACTCTATCCAATTTGTTTCTTATATATTGTTGTACTGATGCGGGTGTGGATATTGGTTTCGAAGGAAATGGAAATCATTGTCAGTTGTTGCCATAGAGACATCGATGTATCATGAGAAGATTTCTGCAAAATATGATTTTAAATATAAGCTCGATTTGTTCTGGCCGCACTTGGTGGAAGGACATATTTAATGAGAAAAAGCACTTGGTGACTTCCACAATTACATAAATTGTGGAAATCACTAAACGCTTTTTCTCATTTATTTATGATTTTAAATACTAAATATTTTCAAAGGATTGAATGCAAAGGGGAATTCTTGTGAATTGTTCAAAGAACCATGCATGAAGAATTAGTATAATTAAATTTTTATTTTTATCACGTAAAAATAAAGAAACCTTATTGAGCTAGAAATCCATATTCAATGATATTATATTATGTGTCATTAATAAGTGTCATTTCGTATAACAAATAATTTAAATGCTCGTCGTGGTAACAGACAACGAATGGAGTAATGTAAAAAGTGCTGAATAGGGATAAAACGTGGGTCGCTAATTAAAAGGGTGAATTTGCAGATTGTTCTTGAATACTCAGGAATTTAACGATGAATATTAATTGTATAGATTTTCACAGATTATTAAGAGAGTTCATTAATATATTTCATACAAGCCTGATTTTCCTCATAGCCTTTTATCTAGCGAGTTATCAATAGAATATCTGGACTTTGAAGTACGTAATAAGTAAATTTTAATTGGGTGAAATATTCATGATAAATATAAGTTGGGGATAAACGCAATGATTTTGAAAGAAAGATATTATTTATAATATACATTTACGCGGAAAAATACTGCAATCGTCATTTTCTCATAGAACACAAGAAAAATAATAATAAGATATTTCAAAGTATTTAATGTTCAGTATAATATAGTTTTGGGGAGGATTTACTCGGTGGAGTGTTTATGTTTTTGAGGACATTTTTAGAATATCAATATAAAATTATCCTTTTCCATGATTTCCATTTATTCTTATAATCAATCTAAACTGTTTTACATCTCCTCGTCCAACTCCTTCAGGATACCGGTTTCTTTTTGGGTCTTACTTCCCTGATCCCCCCTTCTCAAGATCATTCTGTCTCATCTTCTTAAATTCGCACTGCCTCAGGGTCTCTAATCCCACCCACCTTAATCTCCATCCCTAATCTTTCCATCATCCTTTTCGGCTATCTATCCATCAATCCCTAAGACTTCAGACGCTGAATTTATAGCTTAAATTACTATCGAATAAATGCACTTTCGGATCAGCTTCCGGAAGGAGGGAGTAAGGCTTTATTACTCTGTGTACTATACGACACCTAATCCTGAGATAAGTTTTACTTATTTATCTATAGATTCCCCCTTAATGATACCTCAAAAGAAGATATTTCAAATGGGAATAGATTAACATTAGAGCAATTAAATTTAATTTAATTGTCACTGAATGAGAATATATATTTTTTCGTAGATAAATCACTGATATATTTTGTTATCTATATATTAATTTATGAATGGAGGTGTTTTAATATATATTCGAGTCATAATATTAGGATTTGAGTTATTATTATGCTACATTGCATTCTTTTTCTTTTGTGGTGTTTCTCGGAATATTGCACTATCTCGTATATCTATGATATTACTTGGTGCCAATATGTAAGGAGCCTTACTCGCGAAGAATTTCATAAGCAGAGTATATAAGACGTGAAAATGTAGTTTGGTGGTTAGAATGCGTTCACAGTTTATGGAATATTTGAATTGAGAGTCATTCTTGTTTCTATTTTTAATCCTGTTTTTCCTTCTGCGTTTACTCGTTCAATATTGTAAAATTTCATAAACATTTTATTAAAGTTATTCCTTAATAACACTATAGATATTAAACTCCTTATCGTATGTTCAAAAGTTTCTTCTTAAGCTGAAGTATAGCCTAACCCACAATTAATTTATCATTATTGGTGAATCATATTTTTAAATAAACAATATTTGTATGTATTATAAAATATTTCTATATTAATACAATATTTGTTTATAGTATTGCCACTTAATTTATCGGTAGAGGAATTATCGTATACGACATGTCTTCGATTTTTGACGAACGAAACCGAACAAATAAGATTTTACCTCTTTCGTGCTTCTTTTCTTTCACAATATTTACCTTAGTGGCGTCTGCTGAGGTGATAAAGGGTTTATCTTGATTTTCTTTCCAACTAATCTCTTTGATTTATCCAAGGGTTAAGTCCACAGAAAGAATTGTTTGCGTCCAAAACGAGGTTCTAGAAAACGTAAGCGTCACCATGGAAAATGAAAGCCGTTACCAATTATTCAGGTTTGCGTTAACAATGTTTATATGTGAGAGAGGCATTGTTTTGATACGGTTGAATGAAAAAGAAAGGTATTTACCAAAAAGATCATGGTGGTTGGACAAGATTACAAGGGGTGGAAAAGAAAAGGAGTCGGGGAGATAAATAAGGAAGTGATTATGTTTATTTGAGTTTTACGAGACAGATATCCATTTCATTCAAGTTATCCTTGATTATTTATTAACATTTCGTGTTTTCTATTACATATATATATATATATATATATATATATATATATATATATATATATATATATATATATATATATATATATATATTGTATTTTAAAAATAAATTCATTATAGGTGTTGTCATACTAAGGTATTTAACCAAATATTTGAAGTAAAAGTTAAATGTCATAGGGCTGAGTTATACTTTCTAAAGGCAGAGTAAATAACAGCAGACAATTGTAGCGATTGCAAATTTGATGTCAAGAATATGGATCGGTTAGTATGAGGATATCCTTGAAACTAGAATTATTTCTAAAAGAGAAAATAAGGAAAAACGAGTGCACGAGCAAATCAATCAAAACATCTCACTTATCAATGATAAGCAAAAAATAAAACATTTAAAACCCAAAATACGTTCTTCTTTAAAATTATTATGATATATAAATATAATGATCAATAAGCTCTCAAAGTAAGCCTTTAAAATATATGGATAATATATAAGAAGAATAAACAAGCTTCAACCTCACGCTTGGCCACCATTATTAAAGGAATTATCGATTCTCATTCAGGCAAAATTTTCAAGGGGAATATCTAATCCGATAGCTTTAATGTGACTAAATAGCCTCCGAATAAGCCCAAGCGAATTTGGGATCAAATAATCTTATCCGATTATCCGAAAGATATCCGAGAGTAATGTCCCGAACAGGTTCTGTCCATTTTCCGATGCGCTTTCATTCTTCGCCAACTTACCGAACCTCCTTTCTCTCTCAATACCGACGAAGATGGATATATTTTTCGCTCTCAGCTTACATGATCGATCATCTGTTCACCTGCATGGATTCTCCCTTCTGCCACAACTCGATATGGAGGGTTTCCCACCAGCTTTTCATACAACAAGTTTCCTATTTCATTGTTCGTCTTCATACTCCTCCCGGTCCTCGATGGAGAGCAGGATCCTCGTTTCGGCGAATAAAATGAGACTTCAACGTCCCAATTTTCAAACACGATGCACAGATTCCGAGCCATTCCTTCCTCTGGAATCACATCTGCGCTCTTTATTCACCCAGTTTCCAAGGGAACCTGTTCCTTTCCCTTAAAATCGCTGCTCTTTTGATATAATCCAATAATATCGAATCAGTGCGCTTTATTCACCCAGTTTCCATAGGAACGTATTCCATTAGCTTAAGACTGCTGCTCTATGATATAATTCAAAGTCTCATTCAATGTTAAATACGGTTCATAATTAATAACAGACGTTTAAGTAATTGGAGGACATTAAAGTTCCGTTTACTCTTATTGCAAATCTGATTAAAGGTTGAAGAGTTTCAATTCATTTTTAATATAAAAATAGGTTCGAAGCAAAATGTAGAAATAATTTTTTCGTTATTGACTTAAGATTCATAATGGTTATCTTTATCAGTAAAATATAAAGCAAATTTATTGGGAAAAACTCTTTAGTGTAAAATTCAAATAGAAAAGCAGAAAAAATATTATATAACAGAATCAAAGCTACTTAATAACATCTGCTTCATTTCTAAATTTTCTCATTTGTTAGATGTCTAAAACAACATAAGTTATTTGTCGGAGATTTATGAATTCTCTAGTCTGATAATAAAATTCTGCTTTAACCTAGGCTTTTAATATTAAGGAATACCGTTTTTTCTTGTCTTCACTTTCCCAAGTACGCTAGGTTAAATTTTCCGATGAATAAATCTATTTAAATACCTTAATATCGTTGACGAAATCTCAGATAATGTGTATTTTAATACATTTTGATGATAGGGAATTCCTCAGCTATAAGTAGATGTACTAATGTATTGGTATTTCATGCGGACAGCCAATATTAATATTCAAGCCGATATTGGTGCATAAAGAGGATGTCATCCATGACTCCATATATGATCCTGATTCTGTATAATCCTCTGAAAATGAATATCCTTTAGGATGATTTTATGATGAGAGTATCACTTCAATAGGGAATGGCTAATACTTTCACGATAATGTATACCTTTAATACTCAAGGTTCACTTTTCTATTAAAGTTTATTTATGGGAGCTTTCACTTTTTTATTCTTTTGTTAACGTAGGCTATTCATCGATTTTCTATATTCTATTTATATCTTGCATACATTAGCGGACATCCATTCCCTAGCCTATAATCTTTCTTATCCAGTATGATCATATTCACATTTACGTAGGATTTATGTCTTCCTCATATTATAATTCTTTCCCTCGGACAGGAGGTGTATTGAGAGCTTTAAAGATGTCCCTCTGGAGATCGATTTGTTATGAAAGCACGTACGAGCGACAAAATCGGTTGCGAAGGAGAAAGCTCTGTGTGCATGCTTCTATCCTTTCAATGCTTTCATAAAGTACTTCCAAAACAGATATTAATATGTTGCAAATATAGGGAAACATAAGGTTGGATACTTCTTCGATATTGAGTAATATTTTGTCCCAGATATGTTCCCTTTTGAAGTAAATAGATTACAATTCAATGAGAAATAATGTTTACTTTTTCGCTTGATACTATCAGTACTAAAGATTATTGAAATGAAGAAATAATATATTCAATTTCCCTTAGCCAATCCTTCTCCTTTAGCGCATGATATTAAGTTATAGAGAAGTAAATAGCAAAATATCAGTTTACTTCAAAAAGTAAGAGGGTTACTTTCTTAAGATATGAAACAAGAAATTCCTTGTTTTTTAGATTCCTTTCATTAGGCTCAGCATAATAAAGCTGAAACTTTAAATTTAAATAATTCATGATGTATTATGATTTAACCATAAGAGGACTTCAACTAGGTATTCATACATAATCATAAAAATTTAACTTATACATCCCTGGGATTAATCGATCGTCAATATTTAATATGAAAAATAAAAGAATGTATCTCGATAAGATGAGAGCACTGAGATCTTATCACTGAGATCAGCACTGATTACATAGCAATTGAAGAGGTGATCATATTCAAGCTCAGGAAGATTTTTCCGAAAAGAATACATCCATATAACAATTCACAAAGTATTTGCGTTAAAAAGATGATTTAGCTTCATTTGAACCAAGATATGAGGGGTATATAATAAATTACTTAAGGAATGGATGGATATGGATGAATTACTAAACGGATGGGATTAACTAATGAGCAGAGATACAAATCCGTTAGCACGCGTCAATTATGACAATTAACTATACTTTTGAATTACGATATTTGGTCGAGCAATTACTTTATCCCTCCCTGGTTTTCCCGCTTCTAACATTTTACTCGCATCATTATCTGCGAAAGTTCTTCCGAGAAACCATTCCAATAACAAGGAAGAACTTCCGCGTAAGTTTTTGATTCGCAAATCTTCGTGAGAGACAATGTATACTTCGCTGAACGAAGAACAGAATCCAATATTCATCACAAAGGAGTAGAAAAGTCTCTTAGAGCTAAAAAGCTCATCAGAGGATTTCCTTAAATGAGAAGAAAAGAGAGCAATTTTAGCGGAAATTTATTTACGGCGAGAATGGTTTCCAAATGAGAGTTCGCTACGTCTTAAAGAAAAAAAAATGAAGAAGGATTTTCTCGTTGGGGATGATTCCTCAAAACAGCTCTAATAAGGAGGGGGATATGCTGGAGAATAATTCATCACCCGACAGACGCCTTCGTCCACATCTAGATTACGTATTTTATTATGAGCGCGCTTAATTATTTCAAACGTCTCTCCATATTGTTTTTTCCCTCTTTTTCTAACACTTTCTCGACTCTCACTTTAACTTCCGCTCTACGGAAATTATTTTTCGTCCTTGAGTTATACAATTCTGGTCCGCGATCATATTTATTACCGCAGCCGCTAAACAAGGACCTCGCCCAAAAATTAAGATACGCTCTCTACCCGTATCTCCTTAATTGGACAGTTATTACGTTTTTGGAAGGCTCCAGAAACCTTGAGATTTTTAATATTCGGGTCTATTTTCACCCGTGAATCCTTTACGTAATTCATCTTCAACTTCATGTCATCACTAACTTAAATTTTCTTTATCCTTATACTATGTGTGGTTATTTTATTTTTTTCGATGGAACGTTACTTTTTTTCTTAGAGATTGTTTTTGCAATATTGTTTGTTTCATTTCTTTTTATCTTTAATTGCATTCTAACGATTACGTAGATTTTGATATTAATTTTCATTGATATAATTTTGTCGTGAATCTTCCTTTAGTATTTTTTACTTAAATCATTTAATCCATACTTTTTGTAATATAAATTTTAAAGTCACTCGTTGTAATAAATGAGGAACACTTTGTCAAAGTACCTATAGAATACTAGACGAGATAAATTCTCCAATTCTTAATTTCTCCTTGATTAAATAACATACTTCAGTTTATGTATTTAATTAATTATTTTTAATTCAGTTTCTTAGTTTTTCTCTCTTCACATGTTTCATGGATACTTTAATGAATTTGAATTTTTCTGATATTTTTTAAACACTCCTAAAAACCACTTCAAAAAGCATATGCAATCAATTGGATATCTTTGTCACGAAATACATAAAACATTAGCAAAAACTGGAAGTTTTAAGCTAGTTAGTCAGCCATGAATAGAGAAATAAATAATTGAATTCTTCCGGACAGTTTTTTCAATCGCCTTATGCGATAAATCAGAATACGTAATGAGTAGAATGTGACATTCTTTGTACAGATTTACTGCAAATTTGAATAAACGGGATTTGAAGGTAATTTTCGGCAGTGGATGTCAAAAATAACGAAAACGAAATGTTATAAAAAGTTTGACATTGTGCAGATTTTAACCTAAAACTCTTCATTGAAAATAATAGGTCTACCGGAAAGTTCTGTCCGTTTTTAGAATGAAAAAGAAGAATAATTTTTTCATACTTTGAATAAAGTTTATTGAATAATTTAATTACCATCATTATTTATGACTTCTCTATAGCGTGATAGCATTTTGTATATCCCATTTTTAAAGAATGTCTTATCTCTAGAGGCCAAAAATCCGTTCCGATTACAATGTTTCAACAATTAAGCTCATATTCATTAAACACATATTTGGCTCTCTCTTTCGATCACACACACATTTTCGTCATAGATGAATAAAACGAAGACCATTCTCGTTAGTATTAAGTGAGACGAGTTCGCAAACCAATGGTTTCTGTCCTTAAAAAATTTCTTGAAGGGCAAATAATTCAAGAAAGAAGAAGAAATCAGACAAACACCGTTTAAATTTTTGGCCTTAGAAAGACAGAACTTTCCGGTAGACCTAATATTATTTGAAGACTTTTTACCCATAAATAAAAATGTAGATATGTATAACCGTTTCGGGAAAAACGTTTTAGTAGGATTTATATTTAAAGATTCTACCATATTCTGTAATTGTTAATATTTTAAGATGTCAGTTGTTTATGAGATAACCTCCAGATCTGAATTCAACTTGAAGGCCATTTTTGCCTTATAATCTATTTCAGATAGTATTTCAGAAAATTTCATATATTTCAATGTATATAGTCCTTTTAAATTTTCATATACTTTCGTCCTGTTTCTAAGGCATTTTTGGCACCATTAGTTTTCCAACATTCCCATCACGGTTTCTCTAATCTCCTATTTTTGATTTAATCCACTTCGGATTTTCTCTCCTCTTTCGCCAGATATTTTATAACTATTCTCTCCAGCAGCATCCATATTTCTCATTCAATTTCTATAGTATTGGTATATATGTCACTTACAATTACTATATAATATCAATTCAATGAGAGTTACATCTTTTTACGTATTACGGATTCGATTTGTGTTGTTTCGGGAGTGTAGTGGTTATCACGTGCACTTCACATGCGCTCCCCGGTTCCGTCTCTGGCGGAAACGAAACTTTAAGGCAGAAATCTGGTGTTTACAATCTCTACCAAGGTAATGAGTAGTGTATACATTTACCTTAGGTATATTTTTTTAAGATTGCTTTAAGTTTGGATCAAAATGAAAGTTATTTGCTAGCTCCGTTTGTTTTATCACAAATATTTGATTTACTTGTTTATTTAAAGATATTACGATTTATTTAATTTTTCAGTCATTTTCAGAAGATATTTTTATAAAATTTAAATTAAATAGTTTCCCACCTTTTCCTCCATATGTTATTTACATTAGATAGATATTTAGTTTTATATTTTTTATTTCTATTATGATGAAGATTTAATATAATTGATGACCTAGTTAAAACATACACTCCGTAATTTTGCACTCCAAAATATTCCATTCTGTAGCTAGATTTCCAGGAATATGACTGCCATATCTTTCCATAATAAATCCACACTTTGGCTGTAAAAGCTGGTAGATTTGACTTTCAAAACATATTTATTTAATTGAAATTCATTAATTATATTTAATAAATTAATTAGAATTCAATAATCAGAAAACTGAAAAGAGTTGTAAAGAGTATACAACATATTTTGGCTGAAACTTGAATGTAGATGAATTTAATCATGAAAATCATTTCATATTTATTTCAATCTTAATTTTCTAATATACACCCATATGGGCACTTTGAAAATTGAAATTAAATATATTTCAATACTAAATAGCAATTAAATTTTGATAAATTTGAGCAGCGATTTATATTCTAGGAATAGAAATTAATAACGAATTCGAGGGAAACTAGAATATTGACGAAGAGTTTGTTTCCAAGGAACAATACATCAAATTAAATAAATATTACAGTGTCAGTCCTTGGTTATTTGAGAAGCACCATGAGTTCATAAATTGACCTGATATTCATTTGATATTCAAATAAAAGTATGGCTCTATCGCTGCTCCGTATTTTTTTGGCCGTAGCGATACCTGGATTCAAAATATAAAGTAAAGACATGAAGTGTAAGCAGAGAAATATACCCTTTTAATTTAACTTCCATAGCATTCCTTTATACGCATAATACGTAGAAAACATAGTCATGCATTTACAGTTTATCCTCCAAACGAATTCACATATCTGTGAAAGTAGAGTGTAGATTTTATATATTCAGTATTTTATAGTAGTTTATAAACAAGGGAAATACAACAAAATTGCGTATTTTGATTAACATATGAGTTTTCTACACAATCCCGTGAAATATACCCTATGCTCATTTAATTCCTTATTTTTCATGTATTTCAAATACTATTACCCAGGAAAGTGATAAGTAACATAGGATCACAATTCGAATATAAAGAGGTATGTTATCTTGAAAATCTGAACTATCGATACCTGTTGGAAAAAAACTGAATGCCATCTAATATATTATCACAAACTCCACCATGAATTATTCCCATATCCTGCTATTTTTTATTAAATTCTATTTTTTACGAAAATAATTTATATGATTGTTACAGTATTATGCACTTGATATCATATTTAAACATCGAAAGATATGTATCATTCAATTAAATATTAAAATTATTAATTTTATACTCTAACTATGATACATTTTAATCACATTTACGGTTACTTTGATCTATATACAATAATATCTCTCAGGAAATGTGTTTTTCTTATAAAATATTTAGTACCAAAAGTAAATCATCATTTAATGATAAATATCATCAATAAAATTTTTTTTAAAAATTAGTCGAACACAAAAATTTGCTATTATGAATACAGTAATGTTGCTATAATTTTATTGACATAATAAATGATAATTATGAATGGTAATTCTGATGGAATCCTTTGATGAATTATTAAATATAAGCAAACGTGTGAAATTAACCATCGTATGGGCATAAAGTTCAAATAAAAATATTTCATCGTTTTTTAAATTCCATATTTAATTAAACGAGTGTTGTAAAACCTTTTGACGTTGAAAATGATTCGTGATAGCATTCTCTCCACCCGAAGCAACAGAGATTGTATTCCACCAAAACTAAAGTCAGGGTGGGATGAGTGCTCACGTAAATGTAATCACATGCGTATTCGCATTGAGAAGGCGTGAATTAGGGATGACGGGACCATTATACTCGTTCTGCTAACAACTTCCTCGTATTTTGAGGTCAGGGAGCTTTGGAACAAACTAGAAAGCTTCCTGTTAGACGAGGAAAACTGTGTTCCCGTTTAGTTCATAGTGTACTATTATATTTCCATAATTTGAACTAGATTGTACATCAAGACTTTCGTGGTATTGTATTATTTCATTCAGCGAAATTCCAAGTATGTGAATTAGGCTCGCTATTTCACAAACTTCTTACCTCTATGAATATTGCTGAATGTATATAGTAGCTCATATTCCATATTCGATTCTTATATTGCTTGTTATCTACGGTAACGTTCCGAAAGTTCTTCTTCATGTACTTCCTCCTTTTCAGTTAAGATAACAAAACATTTTCTCGTCTTACTCTTATCGACTCATCCTTTCTTTGAACACGTCTTATATCGTCTCTTTGAATAAAACCTTTCCCTCAGCTTCATCTCGGTCCACAATATTCCCGTTGCCTTTGACCGAGGAGCGCTTTTCGTGGAGATGGCAAAGGGAATGAATTGCTCTCTCGATGGAGAATTTATGGCATTCCTTCGTTTTCCGTTATCATCTCATAAGATTTTCTCCGCGTCACTGATCTTCTCCATTTCCTGTCTGGTACATCTCCTGGCGCGATTCAAACCAGTTTCTTATCACGTGTTTGTCGTCTCTTGCGCTTCAAATCCCTTATAATGATGTTTGGGTAGGAAATCGTTGCGGTGTGTTATATATGTGTAGCTTTCAGTTTATAATGGGTCTCTACAGATCAGAAGCTAGGGTTTTAAAGCATTCAGTGATTTGCTGTTTTATAATTGCCATGTTTAGGAATGGAAATATAGTTCTTTTGCTCCAACTTAAAAGAACTTTTTGACAATCAATCGCTTTAAATTCGACCCTTCTGTGAGAGAAGCGTGTAGTTCTTTTTTTCAGAATATGATAGACTGACGTATTTAGAAAGGAATTGTTTATATCTCATACCAAATAGGTATTTTTCCTTGTTATTTGTTGAGGTGAAATGGCTATATAATATTTATTTAAATACAAGGTAGAATTACTCAAAGCAGGAAAGTTTTCTGTAGTCTTCCCTTAGATTTCTCAAAGAGATATATCAAATGCTAAAATGAGTACGCTGCTGTAAAATAAAACATACACGAGTTCATTTATTTTTCAAAGTGTATTTGAAATTTGATCGTCGTGTTTTTTAGAATCAGTTTTTAATCAGAGTATATAATATTTTTATTTTCTAATTAATTACATCATTCTTTTTTCTAATCGTCTCTCAGTTTGCAATTAAATCTTTACCTGATATACATTAAATATAGAGACTCATCAGATGTATATTTTGTTAATTTTTAAGTTTGATTTAGCTATTTCTCTGCAACCATTTTTATATCTCAAGAAGGTTTTTAAAATAAATATATTAGCCATTTAAATCTCTCTCAAATATCTACGTAAATCATTTGATTTCTCTGTTCTTGGTTTGTTTATCTTAAATTTGAAATGAGTTACGTAATAGAAGTATCATTTTAATCTGTTATCTCCCTTTAATGTTTTTTGATTCAGCAAAAATAAGTAAAAGAAATGATAACTCATTCATTTTCATTACCACTAAGTGTCATTTTCCCTTCAACTGCCATTTAAGCTAATTGTACAGATGTGACTCTAAAATGGCCGAATACACTGGGAAAGATTAAAAAGATCGCATTTTGAATTAAATATGGAATTTACGCCGCCAGTCATTTCCTTCTTCAACTCGAAAAGATAATTTTCTCCGACCCAAAATATTATCAACTGATGATACCTCTCTCTAAAAACAAAATCATCCCATTCCCCTCTTTTTGATGTCATCTTTTTCTCTCTTCGCTTGTGTATCCATCCTCTCCACCGATTTCATTTAGAATCTATTTTCGGTTCCCCTCCCAGAGATTGGGATTGAGGACGGGTTCGAAGTTCCGTTCCATTTCGGGGAGGAAAAAAAATGGACATCCTCATTTTAAACAGATAGGGAGGTCGATCTCCGATAAATATCCCCTCATCCTGAATTTCTCCAAACAGCCATCTCTCTCTCCTCTGCGCCTCCATCCAACAAACTCCTTCACCTTCGTCGATTAAAAATTCCCGCCGAGTGGCTGCTCCATCTTGATAAAGGATACTTTTCCCTTCGCAAGACTATTTACCCGCGTTACCTTTTCAATCCAAGACCCTCGACGGAATGGGAAGGTGTGATCGAATTTGCATAAGCGATCATCGGCTTCCTTTCCATCGACCAATCCAATACTCCCGCCTTCCTTTCACTTTTCGCAGATTATTTTTATATCGGAAATTCGGGCGATAAAGAAAACAACGAGTGGTTCGAAACTGCCTATTCTTAAAGCCATATCGAATACCTCTGGTTACCACGGCGATGCTGGAATCGATGTTTACTCCTGCGGTTTACTTAGGATGCGCTCTACTTAATAGTGAAAGTGAGTGCGTTGGTTTTCTACGGTTCGATCAAGTTTCATGAAGTCGGATGAATCGATGGGTAAAGTTTACCTTGGTGGGAAGCCATGTTATTAAAGGAGATATTACGTTTTTCCGTGTAATTTATTCCCTTCAATCAAATGCTGTTGCTGGGGAACGATATATATATATATATATATTTATTTATTTCTGTTAAATGGCTGTTTTAAAAAACATAATTCGCTATTCAGCAACAAGTTTTCTCTGCTAATATTGTTTTATAGAAAATGAATAGCCAACTGATTCATAGTTAAAATCCCTGAGGATGCTTGCTACTGAAAAACGAGTTACTTTTAGAAATTCATTTGAAGGAATGCATATACACGTTCTTAAAGTAGAGTACATAGAATTTTTTGAAGTAGAAAAATAAAGTTTTGATAAATTATTAAATTATACTATATTGGACTTTATAAGGAATTTTAATACTAATACAATAAATATGGAATTAAATTCACATTAACTTAAAATATATGTTCAAATTAAAACTCTTGGACACATTTAAATTAAAAATACTTTAAAGGATGCATCAGTATATTTTCTATCTTCCTCTTATCCAAGAATTTAATGAGATGCTGAAGGAAGAAATGCTATAAAAATGATTGAGTTAATATAATCGTTTCCTGAAGAAATGAATTGCTTGAACTTTTTTAACAGTGAATTCTACTGAATAACTCTTTTCAGTGGGACGGAAAGTAACATCCTTAGCAAAATATTACAACATTTTGAATAAAATTTATTGACGGTTTAAAGGTAGCCATTTCATCCCAGTTTTTACTGCCTTCATAGAGTATGATATTCTCAATCCGTAAACGACGATTGCTTATAATATTGGGATGTTTATGATCAGTAAACACTAAATACCCTTGAGATATGCAAACGTCTTGTAGCTGCAGATTCACCCTTCGTTATTTCGGACGTACCCTCGATCGACTTTTGTCTCCATCGTATGTGGGAAAGTAATCAGTGTTTGCCATCTGGCCACCAGCTCCCACAGGATGCCTCTAATTTGGAATAAGATACGCTGTTTGCCATGCAGCTCTACACACAAGAAGGGGCCTGTTCACTCTTGGATCCACAGCCACAAAATACCTCCTCTGTCCTTATTGTTCCTCTCCTCTTCTTTCTTCTCCATTTGCTCTTTTTCTTAATTTCCTTGTTCCTTTTCCTTCCCTTCTTTGCAAATATGCTCTTTCCATATACTTAGTTCCCATCATTTTCAATACTGAAAGTCTTGATTTTTGCTATAAGAATATTAGACTTGTATAACATAAACCATATCTCATGGTATCCTATCCACTGAATACTAGCTCAGTAAATGAAGGAAACTACGTTAGGGAGAGGAAATTACAAGTGATGAAAAAAGATACGTAGATACCCTATGAATAGAGATAGTACTTAAGACACTTAAGATTGTGAGGGTTGAAATTCAGAGTCAAATAGTTGAATTATTTACAACAATTAGTTTCTATATATTCAATCCAGTATTTTTCTTATATTTCCATTATTCGAATTACTGTGTTTTACCTTTTATAGTTATAACATTCCTACAATGGTTATCTATATACAGTACAATTTTATTTCCTAAAACCTGATAAAATGGTAATTTTGCAATTATTTGCTACGTAATTTTATTTTTTTTGCCCGAATAACTTGCTGCTTGATTGCGAACTAAATAGGCAATAAATTAAACGAATTCCATTTTCAATACCATTTAAGTTTTTTATTATAACGATTTATTGGATGCGTCAAAATGAATATTTTCTTTGACTATAAATTGGTTTTATTAATTAGGTTTGGATATTTTATTTTTGAAAAGCCCTAAATAATTTTAAGTGCATTTGGCATATACTGTAAAATATTTTCTCATTATTCCCTCTAATTATTCATCTGAATGATTTCAGTAATTATATGTTAAATAACTGCATATATTCAGAAACACATTGCTTGATTAAATTAAGGTAATCATTGGCTATTGTTTCGTTATTAATCACGCTATAACCAATTGCAAAATAATAAATTCATTTAAACGTTCACCAATATCAGTTATTAATTATTCATTATTTTATTTACACTCTCATTGTAATTACGGATTGTTGGCTATTCTGATATTAATGAAGTAATACTCACTCGTATAAAAATGTACGTCATTATAAAGCAACCTAACCTTTCACAGACTTCATTAATCTAAAGAATGTTTTAATAGGATTTGGAGGAATTCGGAGCTTCATCTGCAAAAGAGTGACGTAGAAAAATGATCTAATACTGAGTGCATTCTAAAAGATTCATTTTATGACAGCCATAAAATTCCTAATTTTCTGCTTCTTTCATACAGAACATCATCATAAAACCGGAATGAATAATAAAAGAAATTTTATTTTTCCCAAAATAAACGATAATTGATCTTCTTGGAACCTCATTAGTATTCTGTACTTGATAAACCAGTTATCTATCTTTATAATGTTTGAAATTTCGGTAATACCTTCATTAAGGAATGAAAAGTGATTATATTGTATTAATATGAGATAAAATTTATCCCAAAAATAATCCTTCTTCATTTAGTATTATAACTCTTCACTACCTAATTGGAATGTCTATAAATATTCCAATAAAACGATTGATTTCTTCGATAACAGAGTCTCTATCTTTTATGCAATTCTTTTCTTACATATTTATATGTAATTTTAGATAATTTTAAAATTTTCGGAAAATTTAGAACTCGAAATATAATATCCTATAATAGTGTATAGTTAATTTTATAAATAAATTTCTGATATATGATTGCTTCTTCCGTTCTTCATCTTAAACTCTATACATTCTACAGTTATTCGGTATAACAACGTATAATATCAGGTCATTTTTTATTATATTTATTTATGAGATTACTAATGGTTTAACTTAGACTCTGACCTTCAATCTTATCAAGTACACGCAAGCGTGAAAACTGTTCCTTTGTATGTTCATTGCTACTTCAGATGTTAATACGTCTTACATAAGCAGTTTATTCTTTTCGTAGCAATTATTTTTATAAACCGAATTTTTAGATAAACAAAAATGCTGAAATGAACCAAGCGAGCACTGTTTTACTCATATTTTTAGCAGAAAAATTCCAATGAATATTCAGAGTTTAATTGAATATCGTATTATTCAAGCATAAATTTAGTGCATACTTTGATGTATATTTTTCTTTCATTTAAGTATTCCATGTTAACCATGACAGTCATTACTAAGTGTAATATTTTTCATAGATTCGAATGATTTAATTCATGTACTTAAACATATTTTTTTGATAGGAATTTATATATAATTTGAATGGAGTTAAGTCTAAAAATACATATCTCATATCGAGAGGTACAAAAATTTTTCATAAAATTTTGATAAAAGTTCACCTTCGCTTTATAACTGAATCGAACCAAAACAGCCGCAGCTACACCTGTTGACACATCCCATCCACAGTCACATCATTTCACTGAAGCCAACATCATCAGCCTATTTTCCCAGAACGCATTTCCGAAAATTTCCCTACCTAATATCAAACGCTTTCCAGCCAACTAAACAACCCAAACTTCTGAGTTAACACTGTCGTTCTGGAGCTCTTTACATACTTAACTTCGCGCCTTCCATTTGCTCCTCTTCAACAGAAGCCTTCGTTACCACCGCTTGGAAGATCCGCAAACCTACGTAAGAGCGTTACCCCTCTGATATTACCCCTCGATTCACTCCCCACTTACACACGCGTTTACCCCGGGATCGTAAATCCAATTCCGTCTCATCTTTGCACAGCCCATAACTACGGGGACCACTTCTTCTTCGGGTGGTTCATTTGCCTCACGTATTTGTTCCTCAAGGAAACCATCTTTCTCGCCACTCCTTCCCAAAAAAGAGGACATTCCTCCAAAAAGACAATATCTCGAATTCCGTCTCTTCTTTCATTTCGGTGATGAAAATTCGGGAAGTTCCCCAGGAGCGAATGCTCGGGCAAACACCGGTGTTGAGGAACGAACCAGCTTTTTCTTTGCTCAAGAATTGGGGATGGATTGCCTCGAGAATATTGTCTTACGTCCACGTTAACTTTCTGGTGTTGAAGTTAAATAATTTATATATTTGTACACTATAAGTTATGAATATTAAAAATATTCCACACATATTTCTATTTTGACTATATATATATATATATATATATATATATATATACATGAAAGAGCCAAGAATTTAGCGGATTATTTCTTTTCAAAATAATAAGGTATATACTTAAAATTCTTCAGCGTAACTAGTTCACGATATTTGATATATATGCAATACAAGAATGTATTAATTATAAGAATTGTTCGCACAGTATATCCTTTACTTATACTTATTTTCTGAGGGATATTTTCTCTTAATTGAATTAAAATTATAATTGATATTATAAGCTATGAAATTACGAAATTATGAATACTAGGTGATGCGTCTATGGAGAAATTTTTGGTTCTTCAGAATACGGTATATCCTGGAGATGCGGCAACCCAACATACATTAACGTTGTGTTGGTTGCGTACCTACAGGCGCTATACGCCAGTGCGGCAGTACTATCGCTTTAAAAGGGGAACGTTAGTGAGATTAAGATGGGTTAATGAAGAGCACATATTTTCCGTTTTAAAATAGAAAATAAAGCTCTAGTATGCCTTCACTTATAAAATAGTAGAATTTTTGTAAATGAGCCAAGTAAATTACCGCTGAGATCCTGGCGTCATCTGAGTGTATTTTACAGGAATCATTGGATATATTTTTATAAACTAAAATATATCATGATCATATTCATACTTATAAACCAGTGGAGTATCGATCTAGTCCAAAATTTTTGATTTAAATGCCTATCATCATATACTGTAGGATGTTTTCTTTTTTTAATATGAGGAGAATTATGTTTTCCCGCATACTCATGTACGTGTATATCGTAAGCTACATTAATATATGCATCTAATTTTGACCTAAAAAGGATATTTGTTTCTAATGAAATGTTTCCCTGTGTTTTAGATATCATTACCACTGATAAGTATCTTTGCATATTTTAAGAGAAGTAAGCTTATAATCAGTAATTTATTACAGGGAGAAAATTTGAGGTATCTTATTGCATCCTCTAATGAGAATCCATTGAGTTTTATCTTCCGTTCATTCATACCGAGTATTCTTAATGTTTATTAATATAATGGGACTTTCACTCACGTATCTCTTTCTTCGAACACTTAATCGTCGTATTTGTAACGATAACGATAGTAATGATAAATAGTAGATGTTTTAAAATATTGAAAGAGACATTCATGTGTAAACCGTCTTGATACTTTCTTTTTTAACCGACCATTGCCTCAATATGCTGTATTAACCCCGTAATTTTCTATCACTAAATTCTCCGTATCTTTCCAAACCATAAAATCTGTTATCCAAAAGTCTTTGCTGTTTCTCATGAAGCGGAAGATTAAATGTTCAGAATTTGATCGAGTTTATACTTTGGATAATCCGTGATCAAACTCGCATCGCTATTACGTCATCGGATGCGTTCAATTTGAAAACTAAAATCCATGGATTATTAAATCGTCCAGAGCATAGTAAGCGCAGTTTCCCTAAACTTATCTTAACTACCAATTAGAGTCTCTGATCTGGTAATTGCAGGCAAACATAGATGCGGTTTAGGGCAAATTAGCCTGATTCTTGCTTAACCTTCTTTAGAGAAATGTAATCATTGCGTGGTAAGTTCAAGCTGCATACTTAGGAGTATTTAATCCAAATTTGGAAGATGCATTGAGTTTTAGGAAGAGATTGCTTGTGTAAAAATGGTCTTAGGTTTATGATGTTGGCATCTTTTAAGGTACACGGTTTATAATGTAAACTTTAAGCAAATGATGTTATATAAAATTCAGCATAAATTATACAATCCTAATTTATAATACTTGCTTAAATTAATTCATTTGAATGTTAATAAGAGGAATATCTTATTGAATCATCTAATAGAGTTTAAATCTTAAAGAAAGAAATATTAAATAAATGAAGACATCAAAAATAGAAGAAAATGAGTCCAAATTTATTGACTGTCATTAATTAGCTTTCTTTTTTGACAGTGTTTTGTTTTTTTCAATCCTCGTCCTTTCTAATTTAGTGATATGCAAAAAGTGTTCCCCATTTCATTTTCACTTAATGTCCCCTTGTTATAGCAGAGCAATTAAAGAAAGTGGAGAAGGAAATTCTATCGAAATGAGTTGATATTAATTCCTCGCTTGAACTTATACTGATAGAACTTAAGCTTAATGAAATGGATATCTGTCGTTGCAAACAATAATCTTCTCTAAGATCATTGATTTAATTTGGTAGGATTTAAGTGTGGGTCATATTGAACTTAAGTCCACGGGCCGGATATGGGATATCAAAGGAGATAAAGATAGCTTATTTTAACAGTTAATATACTTCGATGTTCCGTATTGACTGATCTTAAGCAAATGATCCATAAATAATGATCAAATGGAAAGCCAAGGCCTATAGGATGTTATCCTAAATTTGGTAACATGTTTTCTGCGATGAAGCTAACTAATTAGCTCCTATAGATATGGATCAATCCTTTTATATCCTATAGATGTCAAATTTAAACCGAGGAAATGTTGACAAGTTGATCGTAATCATAACTTCATCTCCAGATTCACTATGCCTAATAAGAACATAGAACCAATTAAAATACCTTACTGTATATAAACCTGGTGTAGTATCGCATTTTAAAAATTTTAACTGAATATTTTTTTAGATTTTTATGAAAGTAACTTTTTAGAAACTATTAACTGGATAGTTACTTGCTTAAATTCTTCTTACTAAATGTAAAGTGATAGTTTAGAGTTATTGGTCCCATTTCATAAAATTTCAATTGTTGAAGATATATAAGATAAATATTATTCCAGTGAAAGTACTGACTTTAGAAAATAGAATACGAGGAAAGTTAAGTATTGGACTAATTCACTTCACTCATTCCTCTGAGCTTAGAAGTTATTAACAGAAACATTCCCTTTAAAATAGCACAAAGGACCTTCTGAATAACTCTTTCCATGCAAAACCATATAAACACAGATTGGCCATATTGAATATCATTAATCATCTACCATGGTTACTCACAAACAATACTTAGGTCTCGATATTATGAAGCTTAAATTGAATTTTGATAAATGTATAACTAAGCACTATTTCACTTTATATATTTATAACAGATAGACATATAAAGAGAATGAAGGGAACTTATATTCCATGAAAAGACTTCATTAATCATAATCGAAAGACCCTCTTACGAAAAACAAAGACACCCCTCAAAGACAGACAAAGGGACTTTGGAGTAGACGATGTAAACTAATTCTTCTCATAAACGTACAATCTTTTGATCTTCTTCCTCAGATTACATAATTGCACCTCTCTGCAGCCATAAGAAAAATCTGAACATAACTATTCATTCTACAATTTGATGATCATTTCTCGTCACAAAAACATTCAGTCGGATCATTAAGCAGAGCATCATGTCTCGCTAAATTACAGCTTCCCCTCTCCACGGCTCTCGGATATTTTCGGCCGCTTTCCGATATTTTTTTCCGATCCGCGAACGCTTTTCCCCGCCCGTTTACGGTCCAATGGACGAGGGACAAAGGGAAGCGGATGCAGTTCCATTCGGGAGAGAATCGATTATCGCTGCTCTTTTTGTGGAGCGTCATTCATACGTGGAGGGATGAAAGGGGAAGGATGCTGTGTGAGAGGATCGAGAAGGAGTAGGCGGCAAAATTAAGGGAAAGAAGTTCGGGAATGAATCGAGACTGAGGTTAACCAAGAAGAATGGAAACGGAGTTCAGAAGAAGGGGTTTCTGTCGAAGCAGTCGAGCGTACAGATGCTAAAAGCGTTTCCATTTGTTAGTGTTCTTGACGAGAGATCTAAAGATTTATTGTATTCTAACGTGATTCGTTCGTATTTTTTTAGTTATTGTTTTGCTGCTACTAACGTAACTCGAGATGGATCTGAATGTTTCTTTTAAATCAAAGTAGATGAGGAAACTTTTCTTTAAGTCTAAGTAAACACTGTTATCTTCCTCTCTGATTTTGGTGATTGAAGGAATGACTTCGTGTAATCGATTGTTTTTTGTCGCTCGTTTTATTCTGAAAGAATTCAATCAAACCGTTTATAATCCTTCCTTTTACATTCCTTCATTGTATTGGTCTATTTCAATCTCTCTTATCGATTCCATTTTTGTAGATCAAGTTTTTTCATATCGTTTACAAATAGTGAATATATAATTTGAAAGATATTAAATGGAATAAGGACAAAATATCAAACATTTTACTCGTTAACCTCAAAATTATCAAAATTACACGGTACAGTATTCGATGCACATCATCTGTAATGATATTTTATTATTGAAATCTTTATGATACTCTAACCGTTAGCTGTATCTCTTAGTATATGTAATAAATTATTATGGTTATTTAAGTGTTTGATTTACTATTTAGTAGAAGTTAATTTTCCTTAGCGTAGTCGATTTTCTATTCTATCGTTCTCGTTATAATTTTCTGTCGAATAAGATTCTTCCACTCCTGAATATTCCATACATTATATTTATTAACTTTTATAATCGATAGGTTTCATTTTCTTAATTTATACTTGCTAATCTGATCATGCATTTACTATTACTTTAAAATAAACTGTGACAGATACAGATACTGATAGTCACCGTATTTAACTTTTCTTATTTTAAACAGGGAACGATATAAATGAGGTATCCGAGGAAAACTTCGTTACATTTATCGTTTCCTCCACTATGAACTCCTGGTAGATGACGTTGAAGTGCTTAAGATTTAAAACGGCATCAGCGCCGAACATTTTGCAGACAGATGTTAGAGGTCGCTGGCTGCATGGAACAACCGAGAGGTTCCATGTACCCCAAAGCCGCCTCTCTACGAAAAAAATTAAATCCAGCCCAGCTATGCACTCATCCGACTTTTGTAGCAGCCCGTACATCCACGCCGCCACGCCACTTGTTCCCTTCCCACACTCGTACTTTTCTGCATCTAATGACAAGTAGAATACGAACGTTCTATCACAGAGACGCTCTGAGATTCACTCCTACCGTTGCAATGTCCATCCATTTCATGCTGGTCCATCTATCATTCAAACTTTTCTGTGTTCCGACAACGCGCCTAACGATTCCCAGAAGCTCTCTCCATGAAGTACTCATCGGGTCAAGGGCTTGAACCCTTCAATGCCCATCGGGACAGTGTATTTGATAGTATTCACCGAGCTAAATTATGAAATACGTACTCTCAGAAGTATGATAATTTTATGTCTCTTCCTTTGTATTATTGTTGATGCGCTGATATATTTATGATTCTATTGAAGGTTCTGTGTTATATGAGATCTTCTCTTCAATGCAGTGTATAAATACCAATGAAAGGGTAACGAAAATCTTGTTTCATTATAAAGATTCAATAGCTTATATATTTAATGTGTAAACATTATGATTCCCCGTTACATATTTCGTTACAATATCAGAGTAGAATTATGGGAGCATATTGGGTTTCACCTTACGTGTTTTAAACATCTTTCCTTCGCCATACAGTTAATGATAGCTATAAGGTACGGTTATTTTTAGTTTAACTTTTAAAAATCGCTAGCCATTATAATAAGAGTTTTCTCAAAGTTATGAATTAAAGCTTTATAAATTTCTCCATCTGAGTCTACTAAGCCGTTAAATTGAGGCGATTTAGGAATTTTCTGACTATTTTTGTCACATTTTGAGTACTGTGGAATATTTAACCAGTCAGTCTTTATATCATGTATATATTTTGCATTGAAGTATAAAAGAAATATTTCAATGTTACATGATATTTATTGCTTTATTTTTGAATATATTTTCTTAATGTTCTTCTCTGAAAGCTCTCCACACTTTCTGCTGACTTTTTTGTTTATCGATTTTATGGTAAAATTATGAATTTTGTTTCCATATTCACCAAAAATACCTTTGAAAAATTTAATTTGCTCTTGTAACTGAATTTTTGACTATATTTATTAAAATGAATCCTTTTAATTGATTGATAGAAGTTCATCATTCGAATATCATATACCAATTGCACGAAGAGACAAAAAAAATTAAATTATAGGGTATAAATAGGAATAGTACGTATCCAAATGAATTACGACCTTTCTATAATGAGGAAAAATCATCATCAGGTTCTGCATATGAGTTACACACCCTTCGTGGTTAGAGAGAACAAATGGGCATAATACGTCACTCTCTTATCTTTCCTAGAAGTCATCACTTCCTCTCCAAACAACCGATGACTAATTTTCGGCAGGTTAAGGATCTCACGAAAGGGCAACTGACTCCATCCGTAAAGAGTAAGCGAAACCATTCGAACGTTTATTTCACGGTAGAGCCGTATATAAAATTCACGCCATGAATGCAATTTTCGGAAACGGAAAATGCTTTCACCCGTATCCGATTCTTGTTTTGGCTCCCTTTTTGACAGTCCCAATTCGAAACTTCCCGGGACAAGTGAAATACCACCCACGATTGCGTCATCGTGTTCATTTGTTTCTGGAAATACTCGTGGGGTACATATGGCGCATATCCAGTCCCATCTATCCGATGATTCTCTTTCTATATCTCTAGTGAATAGTCATCCAAATTGGCGTGAAAAAGGAAATAGGATTCGTAGTTTTTGACGTAACAAAATCATATGACCAAATAAAGTACCTTATTAGATGGAGGAAACAAGTTAGCGAGCGTAAATTTTAATTGTGATGTGCTCTGTAATCATACCAAATTTTGTTGCATTAAAAGATGAGAAAAATTGATTGAGGAAAAAATCTAATTTTCTTATACATTATTGGAAGGTATACTAGTAATATGAGGAAATCTTTTGTCAAACAACTCAAATTTTTCATCCATTTTTCCTATCTACTAATAATTATATTATATGATACTACTTATCCTTAATTTTCTCAGAAAGTTAATTTTAAATTCGCTTTAGGGTCAATTAAAATTTTCATAATAATCTGCAGTCTGAATTGTTTGCTATTATTCTTAGATATACAAATATTTTAAGCGTTACAATGATCTTAACATCAAAATATATCCATATCAAATCCTTAAATAAATAATCCTTTAATATGGAAATACTTATAATGTTTACAATGATAATATATACATTATCTTCTTAGAATTTTATTCAATAGTGTAGGAATGAAAGCCTAAAAATCCTCAATATTAATAAAGAGCAAAAAATAATTTCCAACTGTCCAGAGAGTATTTTTTATGGCAGCAGGGAAAAAATTCTGAATAAATAAAAATCGACCTTCGACTTTGCATCAACAAAAAGTTCGTGGCTTTTATTCAGTGCAGACTACACGAACACTATTCTTTATGCATTCTTAGTTGAGCCGAAAAAAATGTAGTCCTGCATTTATAAGAAGTTTTTATCCTTTAGTTGACGAATTCCAAACGAATGGAAAGTAGAAAATTAGTACGAGTCACTGACTTTGAATTCGAAAAGAAGCCAAACGTACAATTCAATGTTTACTCTCCTAAAGGAATGCAACGAAAAACAAAATGTTCAGATTATAAATGGTTCTCTCGTTTATACACGTTCATGGCCCATCAGTTTAAATTTTCGGGATCCATACGACGACATGCATAAATATCGCGATGAATCTCATACATCGACGCAAAAATTATTCACGTTGAAAGCCTGACCTAGATTCGACTCTTGTATGAACCGTATGAATGTGATTTTCAATTCACATCATAATTATGCATTTGAATTGAATGGAAAGTTATCTTTCGTCGAACTTAATGGCCATGATCATTCAGGGGTTACAAAAACGTGAAATTACGGAATTGGAATGCAGGATTTGTTTTTAATCTCAGAGAGATGTTTGGTTGTTGATAACGACTTTAATTTACGTACTGTTTAATTGGCGGTCCCTCATTAAAATTTTTGGGCGTGGTGTATTTCTATGCCAACTAATTACCAAATGATTTGCTATGAGATATAGAAGGATATGGAAATAAAAATAGTTATATTTTCTTTACTGAATCAGCCTAATATTATTCTTCTAACAATTAATCTAATCTAAATCGTTTTCTCGTGTTAAAGTATTAAAAGACTTGGTTTACGCAATTCTATTTTATTAGCCATCTTCTTACCCAAGGAAATATTCAGGAATATGTAGAATAATGACCCTGTAAGATTATTTTCTTACAATTCTGTAGTTTTTCACGAAAGTAAGTTCTCTTTGGCATTATTAATGTCTGAATTTTACATGCATTAGGTCAATTTTGGAATTAAACTTCTCACTTTTGAGAAGTTGGACGATTAATGGGTTATGGATTAAAATAAAATGAATTAATGTAATAAATGTACGGTTGTTTAATTTTTACAAATCTTAAATATTTTTTCATGTTATATAATAACCATAGAATTGCGACAAAAAATCGAAGGAAACTACGTGTATTTCAATAAAATTGTATATGTATATAAAATATTTACGTTTCATATTGGATGTATGTCGATATATATATTGACGTATTTTCTTGGTATAGTGATGTGTTGTTTTCACATGTTAACATTGCCACCGGACAGTTGTTCACTTGTAACGTGTTATTCGTAAATATTTAAATTAATTTTCATAGAATTCTATTGAAATCCTCGTAGAATACGTATCAAATAGTCAAGGACTTGTTGTCAGATGATCAGCATGCTCTCCATTTTCCAAATGAAAACTTCACTCACTCACTAACCATTAGCGCACATGTCTATCATTTTAAGAGCCTCGAGTTCATAATCCGTGCATTAGCACGATCTTCCACCTCAGGTAACATTCATCATCGTCACGTGTAGTCACGACGAGATTTCAACCATCAATATGATCTTCGCGTCTATTGCGAAGGAAACGAAATCCGTTGAACACAGGAATCATTTTTGGGAAAGTCAACATCCAGACACGCAACGCTTCACCAATTAAGCGTGATTAAATTGCCCCCCGCGACCTTCACGCCCTCTTCCATCCGTTTCGATAACCTTTTACCGGATGAAGGCGTAAGAGACATCAATTTCTGGTCCCGCGAATAAAAAATTTCCTCTCGTCTCATTTGCACAACATCATTCCGTTTAATTGGAGTCAACCGACGCATTTGTTAAGTTAACGACTTTCGTAAATTAAGCCGTGGAAAGGGTGAAATGAGTGGGCGTGACAATTCTGGAAAACAGCTTTGATAAAGGTGACGTATTTTGGGATAGAAGATTGACAGTTTCGTCGATATATATTATTCAGAGGCGATTTGCGTCTATCTAAGGCGTCGAACCGTAACTAAAAGGGGGAACGTTGTGGAAAAAATTGGGCTGAGAAAAGGTTATTTAAAAATTTATGTATATATGTGGGTGGATTGGAATATAGATGAAACGAGGATGAAGGGTTGTAAGGTGCTGATTCTGCCTGTCCACTTTATCTTTCCACAATCTCTTTGAATTTTTCCGATTTCTTTTGATAAATATGATTTTGTTTCTCATCAAAAAGTTTTTCTTCGAAAACTTTAAATTTTTCTCATTTTTGTCCGTCTGTTAATTTGTTCTCTCAACTCAGTTTTATTTGCCGAGATCAAGTTGAATCCCAGCTCGGGAAATAAAAACGTAAAATGTTTCACGCACATTTCGTTTAATTTCTCCCTTCCCTCGTAGTTTCTATTTTCCTTTTCGAACATTTCTTTGCCTCAATCTTTGACCCTTCAGGTCTCCTTAATTAAGTTTCCTTCGCCAGAGAATATCGCATACTTTTTGAAACTTTACGCAGTCTTTCTTTTTACGAAATATCTTTTCGTTCATAGATCTACCTCTTTCTTCTGCTCGATTCTCATTTTCTGTCCCCTCGGTGTAATTATGTTGATTTTCATTCGGTTTAAGAAGTTTCTGTGCATTTCTTTCGTAAATTAGATCACATTACCTATCCATGGAGTAAAACTTGTCCGTACCTTATCTTCTTCTCCATTAAGAGCGCAATACTCAGGATAAATGTTTTCTTAGATAATTATAAAGTAAAGATACGTTGCATAATCGCTTTGGTGGATTTGCTTTAAAAATATGATATAAGACCCAAATTCAAAATAGAATGCGGTACATGAAAATATTATTTCTTCATTTTATTACTCTCGTTAATTTCATATGCCATGAACCCGATTTATAGAGATAAAATTACTTTAAAAGATTTAGCTTAACAAGATATTCTTAGAAAGAAATAATTGTTTTTCCCTCAAATATATTTTCTACTTTTTCATAAATGTACTGCATTGATTATACGATATATTCCGACATGTATTTTTTATCTCTCTGTAACATAGATTCCGAGATATTATATTGACTGCAAGGAAGTTAAATTTCATTCCTCCTCATTTATGGATAGTTCAGATTAATTGTTTACTATGTAGGTGCTAATCTTAGATTGTTGATCTAATGACTTATACTTTCCCACTCACTTAATTGAATATTTGAGCTGAAGTGAATGCCTGGATAATATATTATTCCTCAATTGATTCTTTTTTTATCTTTGAACGGGTCATATAAGTCTTTTCTAATTCAGTGGTCAAAAACCATAGCCTTGAGGTACTCCCGAATCACGGCATAAGTTACTCAATTGAAGAATATTAATTGTTTTTTGTATCATTGAATTCCTATAGGAGTAAATTACTTTAATTTGAAACTATATATGACGTTCCTAGCCGACAAATTGAGTGAAATTATCAAAAGAAAGACGCGAATAATCCGTTCAAAAAACAATTAAAAAAATTGTAGTGGTATTAATTAAAGAGTAAATCGACAGATACTTGGAGATGGGAAAAAAATAATAAAACGACTGATGATAATGAAGTCGATCTCGTTCCTAGCAATTTAACGTTCATCTCCCGATGACGAGAACTTCATTTTTCATTCCCTTAAGGAATCCCAATATTTCTGTAGGTAATCAAGCGTCGTGAGGAAATTTTAAGGTCGAAGAATTCCTCGCGCAATATTCCGAGGGTCGGATGATTAGCTTAAATTAGGCGCCATCCAATCAGAAGATAATGCAGCGGATTACTGCGGTCTCAGCTGCTGATTAGAGATTACGACAGATGGAGCTAAAGTTCATCGCACGGACAAACATTCCAAGACGTCTCAGAATCTGAGAATCAATTCCTACTGTAGGAATTGTTTGTTTAAAGATATCTATTTCAGCCTCATAGCGATTGATTAAAGATACTGAATGATTTGCCAGAACTTCATTTGCATCTCTACTAGCATTTAATTGGAATTGAAATTTATGTATTCTAAGGGAAAAACTCTTTGAGGATTTCATTCGTTACTGTACGCGTTGCCTCATCTGAAGTAGTATATAAATAAGTGAACACTTTTAACTATTCTAAGGATGCAGTGAATATTCTCTTCCATTGAGTCTAGTTCTTCCTTATTAGTTTTATGCGATGGAAATGTTTATAAATTATATCGATTGGACCAATTGTACTGTATACATACGTACCTTTTTACTTACAAGTTTGTTTATCTTCTTATAATTAATTAAACTCATTTTCTTTTTCTTTAATACGGGAAATTTCTTCAGACGCTTAGCTTGGCGATTTCTCATTCTTTTATATTATTACTTTAGTCTGTTTACGATAATTTTACTTTGTGAATTTTTAATTTACTGTATATCGCAACGTAGGGGAATTTAAAATTCAACTTAAAAAAAACTTTGAATATCATCTATATTAAAAACTGCATGAGCAGAAGGGGAATTAATTACGATATTTTACACTTCTGTTTAACCTTTGTGATTAAGTCGTATGACTAATCTTGCAGGGTTATTATAATATCTATTCATGATCCTACATCAGTTCTCCTTAGCACAGTTAAAATTCATTTAGTATGAAATCGAGCTAAGATCTTTTAATTTTAAATGAAAAGTAATTTCATTGGTCTATGTAATACATGTATTTGTTTTCCTATATACATAAACCTTTTAATCTTTCGGCCTCGAATTTTAAGATTTATTCGCAGACCTTCTCTTTGTAAGCATGTAGACTCATGTATATACTAGCATGTAATGTATATAAAGCATGTTCTTTCTAAATACAAACTATAGATCAGTATACTAATCGATTTCACATTTGCTAGAAGTGAATAGAACGCGTTGGTTTTTAATTAATGAGCCCTTTATACTGGGAAAGATTATGCTACACGAACACGTTCATTTCATATTAAGATAAGCTCATGAATTGATTATAGAGACACCAAATTCATGAATAAGTTTGGAAAGAATAAAGTAGCATGTGACGCGACTGTTGTATCTCCTCATGTCAAAGAAACTCTATGATTTGAATCTACTATCTTTTCTTGTTATGAGTCTCAAAGGATGGCACTGATATCAGGTATTCTAAATCTTCATTGGTTATGAGTATTGGTTGTGACCGATTTTTATGAGATTAATTTCATCGAAGAATCTCTTTATTACAATGTTGTTTGAGATAAGTCTAAAGGCAGATCAAAAATAGTAATACGCAGTTGTTTTTATTTGACACGCTTTACTTAATTACTTAATGGTACCAAATAACATGAATAAATAATCGAAGGAAACTTTCATCTGCGTGAATCGAAGCGAAACTTCTGAGACCTGGGTGATTCAAATCGATTCCGGCAGATTATTCATGATGAGCATGTAAGCTGGCAGAAGTATCGGAGATACGGATTCGTCAGGTTTTTCTGCAGGTTAACTGCCACACCAGTGAAATTGCTTCTCACGTAAAGGTGCTTGAAACCTGCACGTTTTATGTTCTCTCTCCGTTTTGGCTGGAAAATCCAGCTCTGAAAAGTAAAGTCAATATGAATAAAACTTATCGTTAAGTTTTGGAACAGTATGGAAAATGATGACACTCACTGTATTCTCCGATCCTTACAACATGACGAGGCCAGAGCTAATTGATTATTTATTCTTGAGGTACCCTGTATATTAAAAAATATATATAATTGAGTGTGAAATGCAATGAATTGAGAAGAAATTATAAAATCCAAATAGGCTTTACGGAATTGAAAGATCTTACATTTTTTGCGTGACCAATCTCTTTGGTTTTTCAGGAGCCATTCGACTTCCCTGTTCACCATAAATTGGGTGGGCGCCTATATCCCGAAATCAAAAGGATTGATATGATCAGAAGGGCATAGATTAAAGTATAGAAGCAGAGTCAGAAATGTATGAACGAATCAGCGTTTAAAACTAACCATAATTCGCGATTCTGCCATCAAAGATTATAAAACAATACTTGGTAGAAATACTTTTATACTACGAGAATATTTATGTAATCAGTATAATATGAATGCCATTCACTTGCCTCATATACTCCGTATACGCGTTTGCTACGGGTCATGCGCACAATCGGAGGTATTCTAGGTCTCATTAACACCTCGTCATCATCGTCAAAAGATGCACATCTAGAATAGAATTAGATAAATTAACGTTTCCCCTAACTTATAACGACTAAAATACGCCTAGAATAACATAATTCATATAAAAGAAGCTGCACAAGCTATTTTATTGGAATCGCAAAAGTTAATGTTCCCACCAATTTTTGCTAGTGGGTTACGCGATGTTAAAACGCATTTATTTGGCTTTACCTTAATTCTCTCCCCGTAATTCTCGCGATAAGCGAAGAAACGGAGTACGAAAACATTCCTCCAGTCAAGAACATGAATAGAAACGCCATTATGCAAGCATAAAGCTTCGCCATACATTTAAAGAAATGTTTGAAGCCCATTTTGCTAACTGCGACATTCAGTAATGACGTTGCTATGGGAACGGTAACTAAGGACAGGCTCAGGTGTGACTATGCTGAATTAATACTTGCAAATACTCTAAATAGGTTTAATTTCTGTATATAATTAACCATAAATTAAATTTTCAATATTATTTAATTATTTTTATTATTTATTTTATTAATAATATCGTTAATTGGATTTTAGATTATTCATAGTCTTGGATGACGTGACGTGAAAATGCATGCATTCATTTAATTGCATATTATATTGTTTTAATCTCTCTCATTTGATTATTGTCACTTAAATTGAAGAAAGTTCTCTTTATTTTTATAATTTAAGAGTCTTTGGAGAAATTTAAGTGCAGTTTCTGCTATTTTATAATTGTCTCTGTGGTTCACGTAAGGTATTCATCTTCTGTTTCCTTCATCAAAAAGGCTTTATTAGCTGTTTCATCGTATTTCTGATCTTAATGGTCACGATTTCTCATTCTTTAATAAGTTTTCTGTGATGCATGGATTCATTGTCCTCGTATGTCCCAAAAATTTGTGCGTATTATTAAAAAAAACATATCAACTCCTCGCTAATTGTGAATCCTCTGTTCTGGAATTGTTTCTTGGTGTGTGAATTGACGATATCAGCTGAGCTAAATGGAATGTTGTATAAGATATAGTATAGTGGTATATTGTCTACCCTTTCTTTAAATTTTATCTGTTATGACTTAACGTGTGGGGAAAATTCGAAAGAAATTTTAAAAATGAGAATTAAAAAGTATATCATAATTTTGTACATTGAGAATATGTGGATATGTTGATACCGTAATCAACTCCGATCTTTTTGCGTGCTTGTTAATAGATAATTGTTTAGTAATATATTCTTTATTCGTTGCTATATATTCATTCATTCGAAAATTCATACAGTTTTGAATAAACTTCCAATCCAAAACTACATAAAGCGGCCTTTAACGCTATTTACTTCTACATTATGAAAGAATAGGAATAGAAGAATACTAACCTATAAAAATATTATTCACCTAATCGATAGATTCCAATTTATTGTAAAAGAATCAGTTTGAAAGTGAGTATAGTTTCTATGGCAGAAATGTAGTAAAGTAATACGTAAAAGTAAATACGAAATACGTAAAGTCTGCTATTGAAGCTGACCATCGAAGTTAATCGGTCTCTTTTGTGTGTGGAAGAGTGGCGTTTTAAACGTTTTTCATATCTTATCTCTTGTTTTAATCGTTGTTGTAAAATAGGCGCGAAATAGAGAAATGCTTTGAGATTAATTCTGTCACAATCAACTGAGAGAGCATAGTTATCGAACTGAAAACAGATGGAGCTGGTGGGCATAAAAGAGGAAATCGGATCGAATACTTAGATATTTTTAAAGCGCTGAATTTAATTACTGATCGGGAGGAATTAATCTAAGTGTAATGTGAGATTTTGAGCTCTTTTTGCAAGATAGCGTAGAGAAGGTTAGAAGTAAGAAGAGTAGAAGTTTAAACTCATTTATTTAACAAATAGCTACTTCATTTATCTGTTGGGATAAGGGCAGAAGATGTTAGGTATCGTAAATAAATTAAAGATATTGCTGAAAAAAATCACCAAAATTATCAATGGTAAAGATTTTGTAAAAACATATACTATTGGAGGTTAATAAATGGCTGTATTTTTATCGACCAGTTACAGTTTTGACCGTTTTCGTCGTTCAACTATCGAGTTTGTATCCGGCATCTGTGTTCATCATCTATTATTACCATTTATCTATGCTGAGTCTAATAATATATTGCTTTGATGATAGGAATTTAGTATTTCATATCTTTATTATATATCTTTTATATCCTATTTTATATTTGGAGTTTTTGGTTTGTCAAACCATATTTAAAACTCTTTTAACTGTACAATATCGCAATGTAATTCATATAGGAGTGGAAGCTTTTATTAAAATAGCTTTTAACCTCTACGGTGTAAGGGAAGGAAACGAATTTTTCGTAATTCTGTTACTTTACCTCGTAAAATCCATCTCCCCGGGTGTGTTTATTCAATTCTTGTTGATTTTTCATCGTTCACGAACCTTGAAATGTTTCCATTCGTAATAAAACCGTATTTTTTAATTCAGAGAGGTAAAAAATGCATTAGTGCAATTGGATACCAATTCGTGACTCGTAACCAAGGTAAACATTTTTCTTTCGCTGCGTATTAAAAGAGAAGAAAAATTATGAGGATATGATGTACTGATATGGACTAGACGATCTGAAAAATCACCATTCAATTAACTGAATGCTTATATGAACACAGCAAAACTCCTAATAAAGCGATGTTATATTTTCTTTTTATTTGACTTATCAAGAAATACTTGAAACTTCTCAGTCATTTTTTTTTGTTTTCCGTTTAGGTGATTTTAAAAATTAATTTCATCATTCATCTTATGCTATCATTTACAAGAAAATTACGTAAGTCCTTAAAAGTTAAAAAAAATATAATTTACTTAGTTTCAAATATTTTTATCTGTTCCACCAATTATATTCTAATGGTATATTTTGGAAATGGAACTAATTAAATATGACAAAAACGTAGAATGAGTTTCGTTACGTGAAGAAATGTCAAAATTGTGTTATCTTTTATAGATCGCTAAATTTCGAATATTTGCTTTTAATCATAGTAAATGAAATATTTATTACTATTATCAGCAGCAAAATTCATTAATGTAATTATTATTGCTCATATTTTATCCTCTATTAAATAATAATTTGGCTTTACACGTGCTATTGGTTCTAAACCCACATCGATATTTATCTCTCACTTTTTGTATCTCCACTTTTGAATTCAAAGGTGAACCTGAAGTTGACAGCTGCTGTTCGAAAGTAGGAGAGATAATTAATCACTTTAAATAGTGTTATTTATCATCCAGTTGATCCTTTTTTATCTAGTATTTTACATCAAACTCTTTTTCTGCTCTTTAAGGTTTTTATTGAAGTATATTTGTTCAGTTATTTCTATTTAATCTAATTTAATTTAAATTTTTGATTTTCTGATAATATTCACTATAACATTTAGACGTTTGATAAAATACCTCTTAGAGAAACCAAAATGAATCCAATCTTGGAAATCCGAAACCAGTATACTCATTAGCAGTGCGCATAAAAGATAATCTATATCAATAATTATAAATATTATAAATCTCTTTCATTCATCTTATTTATTGCAAATGTAACATATTATAAAAGGATAATAGAGTTAAGGCCTCTGAAATTCGATTTTAATATTTATTTTCTTAATTCAACCTATAGTGAAATACTATTTGATGGTATTTTTTCGTATTTCACTTCTTAACTTGTCTACTGGCTTCGTGTTCATGGAGCAATATTGAATTAATACCCTTGAGTTAATTTCCTCTGAAAATAGGAATTAAAACAAAATATAAAAAAACACGGTGAGAATTTAGTCATAACACCTTTAAATAAACATGATTAAACTTTCTACGAATAGAGCTTTAAGCCTTATCGTATCTTTAACTTTATACTTTAAGCCATACCATTAAGGATCGCTTTCACTCATATGATACATCGCAAAAAATCCCTCCGCCCTCTTTTCTTTTTATGGGTTCAACAGCGAACGATAAAAAATTATGGGATGCCCGGAACTGGCTTCCATAACATCTTTGAGCTTCAACTTTTTTTGGTTGTTAATAAAGGATAATTGCAAAAGTTCTCTTAATCACTATTAATAGCTCATGTTTTTATAATCAAAAGCCTCGTTGAATAATATCTCGCGATTTAATTGACGTTTCCTTCAAAGATAAACATTATTTGTAAAACGATATAATAGCGGTATTACGAGAATGATAATTGTCCTTTTTATACAGTAATTAGTTTTCAGTATCATGTAGATACTAGGAAAGTAAATATAGTACATGTATCGCACCTATTGATTGTGTCAGGTGAGATAGAGAAAATCCTATTTCAAGATTTTATTAATTCTAAAGACTTCCAAAAACATTAATTTATAAAGGGAATGATTGATGGTATAGGGGAAATCGAGGAAGATGACATCAAGTATTTTTTTATTAAGCTCATTCAAAAAGCTATATGAATAACCCTCACAGCTAGAATGAAATCGTTTCCATTTTTATCAACAGTGATATATTAAGATCTGAATGCATCTGTCTTGAATACCAATCGATCGAGATAACTTGATTGCGTGTTGGATACTATTTACCTTCTCTAGGGACTAGTTGTGGAAGCGGAGTGGTAATTAATTTTCCCTTACATTTCACATGTACTCAGAGTGTAACAGTGGAAAAGTAGACAGATGTGTCACGTAATGATCAATTCACGGATATTTCTCATGGCATTCGACAAGGAGATGCTTTGATTAATGGCTTAAATTTGGCATCATTCAAATCTCAGCAGACAGTCTCTATTCA
Organism: Pantala flavescens; assembly: GCA_020796165.1. NCBI lineage: Eukaryota > Metazoa > Arthropoda > Insecta > Odonata > Libellulidae > Pantala > Pantala flavescens. Next base: position 43,151,262 of record CM036882.1, read on the forward strand.
TCATGGGTCTTCACTAGTTCCACAAAAAAGTATCAAAGGAATCTATTCTCTTCGCAGTGTTCAAATGTCAATATAAATAATGTTCTCTCCTAGATACTCGTTGATATGACGTCATTTTGGTTATGTACGCCACAATAGTTTGTCAACGTATTTGATTGATGTATAAGAGTAGACAATCAAAGCCAGTTATTTTTAAGAGACGGAGTTTCTCTTTAGAAAATGTCAATTTGATGCCACAATATTACTTTAATCGATCGAATATCTTTCGGCAGTACGTTGCATTTGTGTGTATTTAACTCGAATTTGATTTCATGCGATGAGATTTGTTTACCTTTAAAGTTTTGGTTTGTCGTATTTCACCCACATATAGCTTGACATTTGCTGCTTTTAAAAATCTAGACGTAATGAACAGTTACGCGAATTTCTTGGAATTGGGTGGACGAAGCTACTTTCTGATTACTTAGTAACATTTTAGCTAATGAATGAAAGGAAAATAATCGAATGCAAGTATGAAACAAAAAATTTAATTCATGGTGATTGATATATTACCGAATTTTCCAATTTTCTGTAATTAATATTGGACGTGATTGATGATCCATAAAATGTTTTAATTCATAGTGGTCTAGTACATTTACCATCTACTATCGTACATAAAAATATTTAATATGTTCCTCTTAGAGCAAAGAATAGGAAAGTATTTTATCCTTCATATACTTTTATGCATTCTGTATGTTTTTTCAATTCTATGATAGGAATAACGTGTAGCAACCATTAATTAAACATTAACCATTTTTTCTTATGGAATATTAAAAAGGTAGAATTGGCTGGTTTTTTGTGATATAATATTGTTGTTTAATGAGATTATTATATTTAGGTCCACTTCCTGACCTTTTTGTGTAAATTTTTAATTTAACAATATTATTTTTGTTCTTGTTAGGTGTTAGTGTAGAATCTGAGACATCTACCAGCCCACAGACATGTTAAATTACAGGTATACAGACAGTTATTGATTTAGATAAAGTAATAAAAACAACTTTGTAAATTTCCACAGAAGTTGTTTTTAAGAAACAAAGTTGTTTTTTAATACTATGGCATTCCACGAAGTTACGCCTTCTCATATCGATTTCAAGATTAGATTAAAATTGACATAAGTGCATAAGTTAATAGATTGGACTTGAGTGCATTAGTTAATAGATTGGATAAAATTACCTCACTAACACATATTTGATAATAAGCCTCATTTCATCTAAATTTTCCTCGATCACTAGGAAGGTAAAGATGTTTGAATATAATTCATTATATGCTACGAAAAAAAACTGGAGAACTTTTTACTGCAAAAAAGTTTCTTGAAACACCCGCATTGCAGACGTAACCCTCAATGTCAATTCCAAGGATGGTCATTGATCAGCGGACACTCTCTGGAGCAATAGCGTTCCTTTTACACCCCCACAGATACCCTCTGGAGAAATCTATTTGATTCTTAACTCCTCCGCTAGTGTCCAGTGGCGTTGACATCTCTCCGACATTGTTTCCGAAGCCTCAACGGACCAGTATCGAAAGAGGTAGCGAACCGACAGCACGGCGAACAAAAATACGACCCTTTTTTTCGTTACGTGTGCCGTTGACCTTCAGTCAAGTTCCGGTTGCCATTTAGCCGCCTTTGTAAACAAGTGAACGTTGATTTTATTTATCTTCGATATAAAGTCGTGTGAAATTTTTACCATGACAACAGCGATACGCGCCGTGTTTCGATAAATTGTTGCGGAATATTTCGCTCCAAATACGATAGATTGGGAAGAAAAGTAAATAAATTGCAATCGTTGAAATGTTTTGTTATTTCGGATTGCGGAGTCTGATTCGAGATCTGAATGTGTTTTGTTTTCGTTTTTCGTCGATGCTTGAATACGAAACGTAATATTTCGGTATTTCTGTGCCCATCACTGGCTTCTACCATGCGGAATGTGTTTTTAACCTTTCACTGATTTATACATACGTTTTTTTAGATTTTATTTAGCATACGAAAATAAGTTTTTTTGTATTCCCTCCATACAGTTGTTTGAGACGTGACTTTACTGCAAAATATGCGAAGGCTTAGGGAAAGAGGGTTAAACCTTGAGCAATATTGTACTTTTATATTATAATATGGGATGATTACTTCTTTAAAATTTTAAATTTATTTACTGACTTTATTTTTGTGGTTTTTATCTTGTTTTGATTAATAGATTTAAAATCGAAAACTATTCTTGATATAACACGTTAAACATTGTATATTTACATAACAATATATGATACTCGTATATGCAACACAGCTTATCATATTATATGGGTATATATATAAAATAATTATGTTTCAAGTAATGAATTGAATTATATACATTGAATTGAATATAAAGTGTATATTTAACGTTATTGCATCAGATTTGACTAAGGTTAATGCTTTGCAACGATTTTGGTAATTTTATCGTATAAAAAGAGTTTATTCGCTAAAAGTTTTGGCTTAAATTGAAATTTAAAATAGAATTTATGATTCGATCCGCTGTAGTTTTTTGCAAATAAAACATTCACTGAAAGTTTCTACTTCTTGGAGAGTATATCGTTTAGTTTATTTATATGAGTCGGTAAAAAAGCGTTTTGTTATAATGAAATAATACCCTATCAATTACGTCAAGATTATCATCTCCTTTGCGCCATGGAGATGTATAAACAACCATGGAGATAGCAAAAGTAAAACCCTTTCGATAAATATTCCGCAAAAACTCCATTATAATGTCCTTTCTTCCGATTCTCATTTCTCTCTCAGAATATCGTGACAGTTCAGAGAAGAGAGCAAATGCGTGCAAAGTAAGTCTCACTGGTGATCGTAAACAAGCCCTCCCTTCTCCTTATGCTTCGTGTCACACTTTCCATTCCACTCTTTCCGCGCGATTGATCTCATAAATTTCCCTCGGATTCTTCTGTTTTTCTCTTTTATATACACGCTCCGCTTAAAATTTCCCTTTCATGAAAGGACTTTCTTAGGGACATTTCCCTATAAGTCATCTTTTACGAGTTTGTCCTCGCGGTGGATATTTTTTGACGATAACACCAAACAGTTGGAAACGTGTCTTTCAGTTTGGATTCTCCTCGATGAGTTGACGATATTTTTACTAATTTTTTAATGCTTTTTATCGTATTGGAGAGTTGGAATGTATTTATTTGAAAGCCGATTTTTATCTCGACAGCTTTTTCGATCATTAGATTGGAAATGATTTATTTTCCTTTGTCTTTTTTGTTGGTCTTTAATGCTTTAAAAGAAATTGATCCAGTCAGTTTAATAAATTTATACAACCAGAAGTAATTTATTTTATGCTCTTTGCTGAGATAGCTACAGAAGGAAAATATGTAAACACTTTAGCGAAAACGAATTTTAATTTTATTGATTTTTTACACAAATACTTAATGCTTTAACATTTAAGGAGTTGAGGACGATTATATTAAATATGAGTATTCAAGATTGAAAGATTTAAAATTTAGTTTGTTTATCTTAATAAGCTAGATATCTACCAACCAGATCTAATTTATATTGATTAATTTGACTCAATGGTGAATTTATGCATATCCTTAATATATTCAGTATTCCTTCCCCTTTTTCCTTCTTACCAGATTAGTCTTCGTTACACGTATTTTAGTTTCATACATAAATAAATTCCTTTCTCGATGTAAGCAACCGACTTCATTCCATCGTCAATGCTAAATTCATCGCATTCACCCTTCTTCGGCGAGATTTCACGCAGTTTTAATGGGTTTATGAGCTTACTTTTGTCATCATTAGCACTCAAATCCGTGGACGTTTTGCGGAATATTCAGATGACATTCTGAGCGCGTGAAAACTCTTTAATGAAATACCGAAACTTAAATTGGAAATCCCAGAATGTAGTGCTCTCCCCGGGAGCCAAGTTATGAAACTCAATCCGGCGGTTTCGAAACTCGAATTGGTTCAAGTGTGGGTGTCGCCAGAGATTTTTTTATTTATTTTTTAAAAATTCGTCTTGTATTCCTTTGTCATTTTTTTTCTTTTGATTCTTTTGAGTGATGATCAACTCCTCCGACTTCTGTTTCCCTTCATTTCTTACGCCATCGTCATCCTTACCGTGTATCCAGCGCGACTGTATTAATAGATGTCTTCGGTTCACTACTGAATATTCATGACCCTTGGATTTTCGCACGATTACTTACACCTACTATGCTGATACGCTCCCTCAAGCTTTCCTCGGAGAAGAGCCCTCCCCCATCTCGTATGTACTCTCCTCAATTCTCTATCTTCATCATTCCACAGATTCTCAAACGACAGGTTTAATACGTACTGATTTTCTCACGAGAAGATGTTGGCACTTACATGTATCGTTTTCTTTTCTCGTTCCACATTTCCGTTTTATATTTACGTATAAATTAAATAAATAATTTTTTAAATAAATGAAAATTATAAATTAACATTTTAATAATGATTTCATACGTTAATTATGAAGCTAACAGAAATCGAATTTACTAATTAGAACCATTCGTAAGAGACAAATCAAACTACAAAAGAATAACCAAGGGTCAATAAGTTCAATTTCCTTAAACCGTATTCTTTTCTTAAATCGATTACTGTTCTCTTATTGCACGAGTTATTCTTATTTGTTATAAAATATAATCTTATGTTTTAATAGATAGCTATTCAGTAAATGAAGAAAGGCAAGCATGTGAATTTCTAAATTAATTAAATAAACTTGAAGCTAAAATTAGAAAAATATGCTCATGGACCGTCTTCAATATACATATTTTTAACTATCTATATCGTATTTTATAAAATATATTTGCTTAATATAGATTTATAGATTTAAATTTCAATGCTTGTACAAAAAATATTTTATAAGCGTATCCTTCCGTTGAATTAAACTTTCCTTGGATGTAAATGGATGGATGCTCATCGCATTCTCGCGCAAAAAGTCTCTCAGGTATATTATCTCTTGTGCACAGACATAGAGGTACTTTACTTCAAAATAGAGTCCCAGTAGAGTAGAGCTAGTCACAGAAAATTAAAACATTTTGAAAAAAAATTATTCTGCTTGATAATTAATTTTCAGAGCTAATTTATGCCATTCATAATGCACGAGGATAAAAAAAAATGCATATCCAGGTCATAAGCCTTTCATGTAGATAATAAACCTCTCATCTTCTTCCCTTCACTCCTCTACTTTCGACACACCCATTATCTGCTTCATGTCTGAAAATGAAAGGGGCATGTTCCCATCTTTTACGACATCGTTTTTTACATCCACTTCCTTCCTCCGAGTTAAGGGAGAAACCACGTTATCTAGACGAGGATACGCTGCCAAACAGTTCGCTTTCGATTATCCACCGGAAAAGGATTCCGTATCATCTACACTTTCGATTGCGTTTTGTTTTTCTCCAATTGGAAGAAATAGGGTGAAAGTGCAGACGCCGTTTTCGCCTCATTTCAGCTCTGGTATTTTTCCTAATGCCTCTCTCCACCATTATAACGTCGATGGGCCCTTTAATTTCATAAGAACCCTGATTTCTCTCGCGGCTTTTGATGTTTATTTCATGGAGGATGTTTTCGACCCTTCCATACATATTCAGCAACGCTTCTGTCGTGGAATTTTCGCCCCTAAACGTTCTTTTAATGTCTTAAAAGGGAAAGGTCACTCCTGAATCCCTTTATCAAGATAAGTGTTGGGATGGGGATAAATATTTGTTCCTTTGCCGCGTGGGATTCCTTTGGTTCTTAAGCCTTTTCGTGTTTGGGTTATTTCCATTATTTTTATTTTGAATTACGGGTGTCGTTCATAACATGTATATCATAAATCAGAGGAGAGATAGTTGGTTCTTTTGTATTCATTGTTACGAGCGTGTTTGTTATCTAAAGTAAAATCAGTTAAAAATTGTCTATCCAATTATGAATGTTTGTATTTTATACATTTAGAATATCTTGAGCCTCTCTTTGTATTTCTCCCTCTATAGAAATGTTCCATAAACATTCAATGACACTGGGTGAAGGGCCATAAGTAAATTAGGCAGAAACAGCTCGCATTGTTGGTGTATTCGGTCCGAGAAATTGTTTTCCTCGAGAAACAGACCAACAACTTGGTGATCTGGATTCAAGTCCCAGTCATGTTAGAATATTTTCACGTATATTAAATCTTTAATACTTGCATACTATTGTGACGAAAATTTCTTTTATTTACAGCATAAGTTTTTATAAAATCGAGGTAAAAGAATAAAAATTCCCAATGCAATTCTACTTTAAGGATACTGTGCACTAAAGCAGTATGATAACACGAAATTTTGGAAAAAAATCATCGATAATTTGATAAAACTACATGACAGACTATAATCAAACAAATTCTGAACATAGAGAAAATTTGTAATAGTAATAACACTTTAACTAATAGTAATGTCTTCATTAAGGGGATAATTTACTTGAATATTCTAATTAAGATATTTAAGATTAAGATAAGATTAGGTTAATTTTATTCAGATATTTTCAGCTGAAAATATTTAAATATTAATAAACTTGAATATACACGATTATAGAATCATATACATCTAAAATGAGAAATAAATAGTCTTCCTATTTAAGACTGAAATGATTTCAAACTTCAGCATAACCATACAATATTCATAGGTAAGAATTAGTTCCCTGCGCTTAGTATGTTGGTCACTGGTACATTTTCTGTGTGCAGTAAAGGAAGCCTGATCTTATTCCGTATTCTTATAGCGTTTCCCGCACGCGATATTTGCATATCAATTATTCATAAAACATTACGACTCTGGGGCCCTTATAAGAGAATCTAAAACTTCAATAAAAGCTCTTAACAACAGCGCCATGACTCTTTAACTACCCATTAAATTTAATCCGCTCGGATAACTGAAAAAGCTCTCCCACTTAAAGCTCCAGCTTTTGCTAAAGATGGTACAACCCTACTCTTCCCGATGTTTATTTTCCTTTTCTCTTTTTTTTCGCAGTCCCTGCGTGTGCCCAGGATCTCATCCTAGGAGACTCTACCTCCATCATCGGCTTATCTGCTGAGAGAGTTTTCGAGAGAAAGTTTTATGTTTTAATCCCGAATCTATGCTCCGGTTCACAGTGGCGTAAGCGAAGAAGGGTTTGCAGGAGTTGGCAGCGCGAGTATATAGAGGAAAGAAGTGAAAGTGTATATATATCCTTTATTTATGCAGCACTTGTGATCCGGAGCACCGCCTTACCTCCCCTTAATCGGTAGAAATCCCAGATCGAAAGCGTTCAACCTCTTTACATATTTTTTCTCGCCGAGAACCTCTCACCCAACTCTTTCGTTCGAAAATAGATCGTGAGAGGAATAAAGACCGTGTCAAAGAGAGTTTCCGATGGAAATGGACTGTCCGGCCGAGTCGCAGAATAAAAAAAAAACAATACCATCGATCCATTCGGTAACCAAGCAACGGTCACATGGTTCACGATGCAAAGGAATCGACTCTTGAAAAACAAGTGGGAGCTTTAACTTTCATCCACCTTAAGTCCTCGCGAGATTGGTTAAGAAACGCGAGTGACGTAGGTTCCAACCTATCACTCTTATTAAATTATGACATTAAGCAACTTTCACGTGAGATAAAGTTCTCAAAGCGAAACTTTAACTTTCTCCGTCAGTACTCTTTTGATTGGCTGTAAGAAGAAAGTGACGTATAATCCCACCACAATGCAAAAAAAAACCATTACGTATGAGTTAAATTAAATTATTCACCTTAAATGTTTTCACGAATCGAAACATTTACAATCACCTCTTCAGATCGACTTTTATTGGGCGTGATAAGCGTGTGACGTCACGGGCGACCAATCACCGCGGAGATGCAGTGAGAAGTTAAAGTGCCGACCCGCCGAACTCAGGAAGGCGTCAAAAAGAAAGTGTGTGAAAGAAAAGTTAATCCCACGCTTATTCAAGCTATCTAGGATTCTGAGAGGAGGAAGATAGCGTTAACTACGTGAAATATATAGGCCCAGGTCATTCCCAGTATCTCGGCGGCTAGATAAGTCCCTTTGCAATAAAGAAAGGTGAAGAAAGAGGTTGGATTTCTCAGAGGTTGGTGCCCGAGAGCGGAAAAGCCGCTCTCCAACGTCTCCGCAAGTGGCATCGGGGAAAGGAGTTCAAGGTGGAGCACAAGAAAGACGGATGAGCGTCGGGAAGCGAATGGAGAGAGAAGATTGAGCGATATGCAAATCTCGGGAAACCGCGGAGAGCTGTGCAAATACGTAAGAGGCGAGCTGAAGGAGCTGAGAGGTGAGTACTGCCCACGAATTCCCCCTCCAATGTATTCCCCAATGCATCTTCATCAGTCCCAAGCTTAACTCCTTTTATTTCCGCCCCCATTCTCCTCAGAGATGACGTGTTAACGCGTATTTTTGCACCTTCCCCTCCAAAGTACGGATCGGTGTGACGCTTTGCCCACTGAGGCGTTGTCGCTCGGGTTTGAGTTTTATTTTATGCTGTCTCCGTTTGCGTGATTGTGTGAGAGGGTCACGTCTGCACGAGAGACAATTTTTTTATAAAAGGGTTTCGTTCGGTAAACTGTTGCTTTGAGTGTGAAACGGAGTTTTGATGGACGGCGGTGGTAAATATTTGCATTAATTTTAAAGAATCGCGTCATCCGATCATCTTTTTTTAATGTTGCATTTTTTGAATCACATAAAGAAATATACGTCAGACCATAGTATATGAAAGGACATAGATATATTTTACTGGAAAGGTAAAGAAGATTGAAACCTATTTGAGTTAAATTATCAAATGGTGAAATACACAATTTAATAGGAATTAAATATAACAACATGACTGGGAAATGAACCCAATCAATATCAAATTCCTGGTTTATGGAAATGCTACAAGATACTATTTATAAAGACGCTTATGAAATATAAGCTGAAATAGGTATATTTTCGGACGCTTTTTAAATCTTTAACATAACAGAAATTATATCAATGAATACCAAATAGTTCATAATATTGAGTATGTTCCCTGATAAAGGATAATTATTAGATAGTGGGATGATAATATATAAAAGACACATCGAATGATCATTTACATGTTTTTAACTATATCAGATCTCTTACAAAATTCTCTTCGATATATTAAAAGAAAAGACGATGTTTCATAATTTTATCGGCGATCGAGAGTATATATTGCAAATTTCGACAACTTTAATGACAAAAATTATTTTTCCTACTCAATTAATACTATTTACCTCTTAACTTTATAAAGGAACATTTGATTCTTGGTCGGTTTATCCGTGTTTGGTCGTCAAATATTTTTAGATTGAGTAAATAACTTTTCATCGTTTTAGCTTTACCATTATATTTTATATTTCCTACCATCATTGTCTTCAAAACTGTATTTATTCCGGGTAAAATATTATCATCGAGTTTATGTTATGAGTGTTGACTGCTGTTCTTTATCCAAGTGTATCTTCTATACGCCAGAAGGTATCTCACACGTAGAATTTGATATTGCGAGTTTGGATGTACATTTTTTTCCGAATTTATTCAACACTTTCGATACGAAAGAAATCACGGAAGGAAACACTTTTTATCCTTCCTCAGATTACAGTCACAAACCTTGCCATTTTTTCCGAGGTCGCGAAAAAAGCTTCCCTTTCGCCAACGAATATTCCGCGAGTCTCTTTCCCAAAAGCGGCGCTTTTGACACCTGCAGTTTATTCAAGGCATGTCTCCAAAGAGTAGATTGCGAAATTTGATGGAAAATCGATTGGATACGTTTGAAAACGCGGTAAGATTTCTGCTTCGTCTTCCTCTCCCTTTCTCCTGAACCATTCCCATTTCCGAGGAATCCATAACTTTAGGAAAATATTTGCTGAATCCGCTCCCTTTTTTTGACGCATTGTCATCTTTCTCGAACGACAAAACCCCTAAACCGCTGTGATATGGGAGGGGTTGACCCTGACGCTGAGTGATCTGCTCGATAAATCCTTAAAATCCCTAGGATAAGCGTGAATGATAGAACAGAAATGCTCATCTTTTTAGTGTAATTATTATTTGGTATCATTAGATTCTTTTAAAATGTACTGCATAAAGTTTCATAAATGCGAAATTTACTTATTATTGGATTTGTTTAAAACGCTTCGGTTCATTTCTCCATTGATATTTTTATATGTTAAAATTAAAATGATATTCTTGTTAGATAATCTGGTAGTAATGATAAATTAGTCTATCGAATGAGCACTTCGCTAATCTATAATTTTGTAAAGATTTCGATAAAGGATTCTGAGGTATTTCTGATTTCCCTCGATCCTTATTTTTCTTGATTTCTGATTGGTGTATGCAACTATTGGTGCTATTTTTCCCCCTTTTTATGAAAAATTTTAGCTGGTTTGAAGTCGATTTTTAAAATCTGGTCGTACGGAATCAGTATACAATTAAATTTTCATGTAACTGCGGTGCACTGAGGCGAAATTTAGCTGTTCAATGTATTTTATATAGAACTCTTTGCTACTTAAATTTATCTCGATAGCTAGAATTGTGTAGACTTCTGATTAATTTATTGCATAAATTTCAATGAATATCAGATACATTCTTAGAAACAGCACATAGCTTAATTTCGAATACCACACGAATTCGCTGTTAGTAGTTCACGCGAATATTTGCCCGTATACGCCAAAATAAAATAAGGAACTATTCAGCCGTTGCAATTTCTTCACATAGTGTAGAATAGTTTCAAATTCCTCTAAATACTGCGGTGTGTGCAGCGAAAATTCCATCAATGTGAACAAAGCGTATCATTTGATACATTAATCATGTGAATAGCAGGCGTTGTGAATATGCTCATATCAGATATCAGAAGAGAAATGATAGAGAGAGTACACAGGCCAAATCATTACGAAGTTCGTCAAAGCAGATCCGCAATTCATGGACAAATTTAATACCAAAGGGATTAAAGGGATCCGTTTAAGGGAAGGATGCTTCTCTCGCAACTTGACGCATAGTTTTAATGAGAGTTCCGACGCCGAGTCTAAAAGATTCGCAAGTTTTCGGTCGAATAGCTCTTTAATATCTCATGATCTGTTCTTTCTTGATTTACGACCTGGAAACTGTTGATACTCGGTAATGAATAGTACGGAATCGAAATGATTTTCCCTCCGATATCAACAAAGGATTTCTCTTCTAAAGTGTTCGCGAAACTTAAGGAGATGAATTAGTTTAGTTGCCAATTTTGAACGTATTATGGTTAATGTATCGTTGTAAACAATTTATAAGCATACTTAAGCATTATCTTATTATGAGAGTTTATGGAGATATTTATGGCCTTAAAGATATGACTACGAATTCTAAATTCAGATCTATTATTGTTATCTTAAGCAACGCTAACGTTTAAATGATGATTTTTGAGGAATTAGAATAATGATTTATAAACGTAGAATTAATTGGGTTAACAATTGCACTCAGTTATAATATAACATTGGTATTATCCGTGGTTTTAGGCCAATGAAATGCAAAACATTGCTTTTTTATTGCATATACTTAACAGTTAATTCTGCACAATGGTAGTAAACGTATTGGAATTCATTTATTTCTATTTTCTTATATCTAAGACTGAATTATATCATCTAAACTATGAACCCTTTAATTTTATACAAATGCGGACAAGGGGAAGAGCATTTATTCCATAACTTTAAACGAAAAAGATACAAGAAATAGACATTTTCATTTCGATATATAACATTTCAGGATTAAAGCGATTCACTTAGTATAATAAAGGACTAAATAGTCCAAACCTCACCCATGATGTAGTCGATCATTACTATAGATTCAAAATGAGTGATAAAGATTTGCCGAAGAGCAATTCTTAAATTACTACTGTCATATTGTATTGGACGGCCATGGTTCGCCGTTAGAATTGGCGTTCCTCCATAATTTATAATTAGGAGAACAAGAAAGTCGAGGATACAGAAGAATTCTGTTTTCATTTATTGAACTAAATTCATGTTCACAGCCTGTTTGAGACTTAATTTCTAACAAACTTTTTCTAATGTCTTTTAAATTGTTCTTAATTCCACTTATAAAATAAATATACATGAATATTCTATCAAAATGGTCGGTAAAAAATCAATGAAACAATACATTCCACTCTTATAAGTAATAGTTTTCAATTGACACAATGGCAACGCTTTGATGGTTTCTTTCAACAAACTCCTTATTTATTTTCACAACATTTAACCCACCTTTTGAAAAAAAAATAAGCACTCGATCTTCAGCGAGAGATTTTATTCCGGAAAAGAAAAATCCGAAATTAAGAGGACCACCGATGGATGAATTCAGAGAAGGGAAATAATTTCGGGCTTAATAAAGACGCCGCGAGAATATTTAAGGAATGGGGAGAATAGATTTAGAAGAAAAGAGCTCGTTCTGCATTTATTTCGCTCCTTGAAGATAAGGGATCTGAATGGAATAAGGGACTGAAAAATCCAATTACTTTCCATGACTTGGTTTGATATCCCATTAAAAAGGGAGTGAATGGACCAGAAGAGAAAAAAAGGGTAAAGGATTGAGAGGTGGCGATAGGGAATAAATATATAGTGGAGATGAAGCGGCCTTCCCTGTGAGGTTCGATAGGGAATTAAATATTGAGCGTGATGATCCAATCTACATTCTTGAGGAATCTTGAAGATCGAACGATGAGGTGGGTGGGATGAAAGTTTGGACGTTTTCTCTCAGAACTGATATTTCGCTCTTTAAGATGTTTTTATTTGCATCCAAAATGATCCCAAATCTATCAAGGTACTAGTGGAATTTATCAAGAAATATTGGGCTATATTTCCTTATTTATTCAACTAAAATGAGATGCACAAATTAATATAGCAACCGATGTAGAGTTAATATGTTCAAGCGTTACTTTGTGGAATCGTAACATGCTGAACAAATCACTTCGAACTTTCCAAAGATACAATTATTTTCACATATTTAAATTTATTATTCAGCTAGAAATTAATGTTTTACGATGATAGTTTGCTTTCTTGCTCAACTAAATGTATTGCAATAATTTTCATCTTAAAATAGCATCAAGTACGAATAAGTGAGGATTAATCTGCTGTAAACCAACTCAAGATTAATACTAAAAGATAAACAAACACTAATCTCATTCAATTTCATATGTAGAGGCATAACTCTGAGTATATTGTCAATTACCGTACAATCATCGTGCGGTAAATTATATATTATATAATATCATAACCTCGTCAAACTCGTTAACTTCAACTCATTTATTTTATTCTAAACCAAGTTGTTATCGGAAAACTAATTGCTAGGTTTTACCCATATAATTATTAGGTAATATGCTAAGAAAACCATACCGTCCGTAGTTTTTCACTTGTATTGGAATAGGCAACTATCTATGCGAAACTGACGGTAAATTACATCTTGAGGTTACCCATAGCCTCTCGTCACGTAGCTACTTCGTCGAGGGAACCTGAAGATTGATCAATTAAGTTTCTGCGATAATTTGCCTTCCACATTTTGAAATCGATAACAGATAAGCCTTGAGAAAGTTTTCATAGACGAATAATGTGCCTCTCTCCTCTTGAACAGAAACCCTTAGCTCCTTATTAAATCTTAACGTAAACTGTGCTGTGAGAGTTTCTTGAATATCAAGAAATATAAAGAGACTTTCGACAGGCTGAAATTTATATTATATAATGTTCGTATCCCTGATGATTCCACTAAAAGTTCGCAGTCAATATTCTTCGATAATGCCTGATGAAACTTATCAAGTATCTGAGATGGAGTATAGTAAGGATTGCAAGGATTTTGTTTCTGTCACACTAAAATAAAGCTCAATTAGTCTTCGAATCAATATTTTGAGGTAGAGATGGGTCGAATTATTTTTTAGATATTTTTTTAATATTACGTATATATAGCCATTTTCGAATATGAAATTTCTCGAAGAAAAAGGAAATAAAATTCACTTTCAGAAATATGAGTTGTTGAAGTGATACTTGGGTTTCTATTTGTTGGTTTTTTGGTTATCAAACATTAGTACAAAGTAGTAATTAACTCTGTAAGTAAATGAGTATTAAATGTATTTATTTCCGCACTCTATAACTCAAAATATCACTCGTATACTTCAAAGATACAATAAATGATAAAAATGTATTTAAAAAGTCCTAATAATCTTTGAGTCATCGACATTCCATGCATCTATCTCGAAAAACTCAAATACAATGTTCATATTCGCTCACAAGCTCACTTTTCAAGAAGATAATATACAGGTAAATAATTATTTTTTAAAAGAGATTCGTGAATAAGACGGTCTTTTTTAATTGATGATGTGATCGTAGGATATATATGTATTCTCTTGAATCACATGATGCAATGCAATTATTTTTTAATTTAATATATATCGATATTATAGAGTAATCAACCAGTTGAACCTGATGATGAAATTTTGCGAATCTCCGCATTAATCAACATGACGGACAGCGCCGGAAGTGTCGGCTCTCCAACAGCCAATTATTTGCGAAACACTTATTTAATGAGTCATCATCGACACGTCATCGACGGAATAATATCTATCGCCATTTTGATGCATCACATGATGCTGAGAACGAAGATCCCTGACTAATACATTCGTTACGGTCGTGTCTCTTGAACGCGATAACGTATCGCGAGTTTTTTTATTTTTCGCTCTCGAAAATTTATCGAACTCCATAAATGGGATGAGTGCCACTGTTACGCGGCCGTTATGCAATGTCTACTAAAAAATTAATGAAACGAGACCTTTGTGGGAGGTTTGAAAAACCGCTCTCTTTAAGGAAAGCAAAAGTGAAATGGAATGAAAAATTGAAACGTGATATACATCACTGATGTATTTTTAATTTAGAAGCAGCTTTAAATATGTCTCGAATGTGATTTTTAAGATAGGAGGATTACTAATTATTTATTGTTATGCACTCGTACGTATCTACTTCTTTTCTATTCGCCTTTATACTTCCATTGTTATCGTATGATTTAATGAGGCGTAACGGATCATTGTTTACCGTAATCACTAATAATTGATTGTTAATCAATAAAGTACAAAAATCGCGATTCCAATTATTGAATTTCAAATTCGATAAATTTCTGAGTCTATCTCGCATCAAATACTAAAAACTATTCGAACAATTTTGAGATGATATATTTTACTTCCCATAAAGTTTGAGTTTGTTTTAGAAGTTAATTTTTACCACGATTTATAATCATCAATATTAAATTAAATTTCAACATATTTTTTACCCGTAGGTGTTAAAATTTTAATATTAATATTTTAATAATAGTATATGATTCTGTACATTTTTCTCTAGGCTTAATGATAATGCTATGATGATATGAGACCATTTTATTATTTTTCGACATAACAAGCGATATATCTTACTTAATTTCTGAGAGCATTCTGAGAAGCTTTCTTACTTTCTCCTATTTTAATGTAGCCCATGGTCAGTACTCTGAAAATAATACCATAAATTTCAATTACTTCACATTAGCATGCGACCTCTTCTACTTTTGATGACTAATTCAATTTCTGCGAAGCCTTTCTCTCCAAACAACATGTACTATTACACTTCTCGTACTTTCCCAGCATAAAAGCATGTGTCTATCTGTGTGGATTATAATACGACGTGTATCTTAACGGAAATGTAACATTACGTTCATTGTAAAATATGCTTGTTAATATAGTACGAGTACGTATATATTATTTCTTTTATTACTAATTGTTTTAAATGAATTTTAAATTAACGAATTAATAGTTAATGATGGAAAATGTGAATATTATATCAGAATAAACTGTACTAAAGTAAATATAGATATAAAATATATAATATATATATTATATATTTTGTAAAGTTATATAATAAAGTTTGTCTAGGAGAGAGTAGTGAATTTGTAATTAAAAACAATTAATAATTTCATTCATAGTTAGTTAAAAAATAATCTGTGACAATGTCCAAGTAATCAGATGGATGTCTATCAAAGACAATGCTAAATATATTCAGTTTCGCATACACAGGTTCCACGTTCTTTCTCAAAGCAGTGCGAAACTCCTGCAAGGATCCCAAGCGCGGTTTGTTTGCAAATGCAAATCTGCAACGTCGTGCTCTGGAATTCTAGGGACAGCTGCGAAATGCTTTGAGCGAATTTCCATTGCTCTCGAACGAATGGCTCGAACTTATGCTAATTTCTGTTTAAACGGAAGCTTCCAGGAATTTGCAGATTTGCAATTTAATTGGAGAAGGGTATCAATTGTCGTTCGCAATTGTTTAATTATGGACATATAAGTAATATTTTGAAGCAATATAGGTGTTATATTTTAAATTATTATAGCAAAAGATTAAACTTCAAAACTGTTCCCAAAATTTTTATTGATTCTTACGTATACTTATTCTGATAGATAAATGGATTATATTTTCTTATTACTAATTTCCATGGGCAGTCTCAAATGTAAGGAAAAATCTCTGCACATAGATAGATGAAAGATACGTGAAGAAATATAATAGCTAGGTCTAAACTCAGGTTCCAACATTATCGTAGTGTAATCGGTATTTTAGTAAAATATTGCTTTTGTAGAAAAAGAAACGAACTTTGTATTGAACCTTTCTTTACTTCATGTAATATGAGATTATTTGGATGTATTCATCAATTGCTCCAATAGCAACTGAAACTTTCTCAACCTGAAATATCCCAGAAAATGTAAGAATAATATATGGAGATATATAATAAGCGGTTTGCAGTTGTCGATAAAATTCTCGAAATATTTGGAATTGTTACATTTTAAAAGCATAAACAGTGAATTTATAGATGCAATACAATAATTCCTACCGCTGTATATTACCAGGATGAAAATCAGAATTTAACTGACTCTCAATTTCGATTTAATTTAATTTATCTGATTTCTTCTTAATACAGAACTCAAGTCCATTTTGTTCTATCCATATTTGAGAGAAAGGTCAAAAAGAAAACTTTGTTTGCAAAAATTAACATAACAGAAATTATAAGTATTACTATAATTATTTAACGAGCTTTTGAGGCATCAAAAAAGCTAAAATTTTCAGTTTTTCACATAGATAACGTATTATGAGCGTTTGATGATTTTTCATTAAAATACTCTTTTATATTGTATATGGACTTATGACAGTGCAGTACAAAAACATGGACCCAACTCCATGGAATAGTATTTGAGTCCACATAACAGCTGCTTCCGCGAATCTAGTTGGATAAAGGCTATATACGTAGGGGCTATAAGAAATGTAACAGACATGTGGAAGCAGTAGAAATGAGACGTCATAATACAGATGGAATGATGTAATGTGCGAATTCTGGGAGAGCTTCCATAACACGTTATCTTTCCGCTCACCGAACCAACGCGAACTCGTACAATGAGAAATGAGGTCGAGGGAAAAATAGATTGGTCTATGGAAAATTTTTGAGTCCATAGTCTCCCATGATGTATTAACTAAAGTCCTAAACCAGTGACAAAACTCTATGTATGTTTTTTTCTGAGTGACAAATGCACAGAAAATTTTTGAACCCCATTTACATCTAGTAAATGTTTACGAGGCGTAATTTAGTAATTTATATTTGTTTTTTTTAGTATTTTGTTAAAAAAGATAGGGCGACTTAAGTTCTAATGGGGTTCGAATACTGGAATTTCCAGTTTCAGGAGAATGAAAATGAAAACAAAAATTTTTAGACTCATAGTCAATTAATTATATTCTCTTAGATCTGAAATCGCTGAAACTTCATTAGACGAATCAATTTTTATAAAAGAGTATTTTTTGGCTTCAGACGGCAAATTACTACCTTCAATTCAGAATTAATCAAAAGAAAATTTGATTTGTCTAATGAATTTTCAGTAAAAAGAAATTGAAAGCAAATATATTATAAAGATCAATCGAGAAACAATGGTATTAACATACAACTACAATTTTACTAAATAAATTCATATTACGTGTTAATCATAGATAATATAAAAGGGAATTTGAGAATATAAATAACTTATACGTAATTATTCCCAAATTTTCCCCAATGATCCAAAATTTTAAATAAATTTAATGTAACATAATTGAAATATTGTAGTTTAGATAAAAATTCAAACATCAACGGAGGTTGGGAGTGTATAAAGACTAATTTTTTTCATCCCACACTGTGAAATATTTCTATTTCTGTTCTTTATAAAGGCTGTTTCTAAAGACAGCGTGAATAACACAATGGAAAGATTAGATGGGGCAAAAGAAAGAAGTAGAAATATATGTGGTTTCCTGTCGTCAATGGTTTAATAAGTATTGTATTTTCAACGCAAAATAATAAGTCAATTTACAACGCGAATGTAGATAGACTGTATTGAGGTCTTTACATAATGTAACAGGCGAAGCCATATTGATGCTTAGTGTACCAACATAAACTAATTTGCGTACGGTTTCTGAGTCCTTAGAAACTACGGTTAGCATGGCTACAATGTAAATAAACACTGGTCATACAGAGGTAAACATTGATTTTGATTTTTGGAAAGCAGCAATGTGATACAGGAAACTGCTTTTGATAGATCTTAGTTATTTCCTAACGAAAATTCAACTTTATCTAATGAATAAATTAGAAATTATATGAACCAAATTTCGTTAAATTTAATTAAAAGTATTGATTTTTATTAACTTTAATTTTACGCATACGCAATCCACAGAACAAATATTTAGATAGCCCGTATTTCACTCTTTAGTTCACGATGAATCAACAGATGTCAGCTTGTATGAGTAGAATTCCTGCTTCGAATGGAATAGATGTTTTCAAATATTTAATCAATCAACCCAAGTTTTTTAACCACATAAGTTATTTATTTAGCCAGTTTATTACAATATTAATGAAATTAAGATGGATTTTGCGTTTTACAGAAATATTTTATTACTCTCAAAGCTCTGATTTCCGATGTAAATTGATCAAAAATTACAATCTTTTACCACCGGTATATCATTACTTCAACATCGATATTGTTTTAAAGTTAAAATGAAAGAGATTTTTCAAATTCCCTTATGATTTTGAATTCACTCCGGAGTTAGTTCAAATTTCAGGCATATAAGAATCTGTTTCAATATCGATGCAAGACGAGTGCGTATGAATTATTGAGATCTGTCAATCATCTTGTTATATAGTTAGAATAGTTTGTTCTTTCAAACCTAAGATCAATTTTTACGGACATTCGATTGAATAGATATAGATAAGAAGCTCGTCTCATCTTGAGAACATTCTCTACTCTATTCCTCGTAAAACTCACTATAGGCAGAGAATTAAGGGACAAAATATATGACTGTTGTTGCGTATAATAGACTAACAATGTAATTCTTTAAATACACTCCATTGTTAAGTCTTTTTCATTGTTAATTCTTCTCCATTGTTAAGTCATCACCTAAAACCTGATCTACATTTAATTTTTCCTTGAAATTAAAGGCAATAATATATTCTGCACTAAGACAAAATAGATCTAAAAACAAACATTAAAGAGTGAGGGAATTGCATTGGTATTTAAACACATACTACTCTTCCTTGCATGGAGGGAATACGTAGTTTCATGAAATTACATTCTTACCACAGCAGCGATGCAGTTCATTTATGGATCTTCGTTTCGAAAAAATAAATCAGTATTTCGTAAGGAATCTTTGCAGTGTACTTCCTTTTCGATTCGCGAAGAAATTCGTGGAGTGAGGGACCGGATCCGTTGCATCTTTTGATTCCATCTCGCTAAATTGAAATCCAGAGTATTAAAAAAAGGAGAGGAAATCCCAAAGGCTTCCTTAATTGAGAAAAACGGCGATGTTCGAAATGCAAATCAAACGAAAGCAACGGAAATGTTATGAGACACGAGTCTCTTTACGCGGCCGGAGAATAAATACGAGCAAACAAAAAAGGAACGATATTCTCCCTCCTCCCAAAAGCTTACTTAATTAATCGTACGGATTGAAAAGTAAAAAAAAAACATCCGGCGATCGGGAACAGACGAAGTGAATTAAACATCACGAGTGAATACGCCCTCTTCATTTATAAAGTTCGATAGGAAGATGGGAGTTTGTAAGAACGGGATTAATTCTTCCGACAAATCGGATTTCACCATATCGGACAGAATGAAGGGATTTATGGAGATGTGTATGCATACGAACGGATACACGCACGCCCACAAACGCATGCAAATCTCGAAAAAGGAATAAAAAAGCTCCGTTTGACCCACATCGCACAAGGAAATGTTCCTTTCTCCCACGCCATTTGAAAACCGTTACTGATTTTTATAGAGCAAATTTAAGCGGATTATATGTGTACCAAACGAGTTGATTTTTGTATAATTTATTTATTTATAAAAATAGAGTAAAACTACTCAGAAATAATATTAGTATTTTATTACTTTTCATAGTGTAATGCGATTAATTTCCACGAAGATGGAAAATGGAAATTTTATCTCCTTATCAAAAATTGTATTCTCCTCTATATTTGGAAGAGTGGAGTGTACAATCTTTTTCTCTAACATTATTTTCCTACTCTATTCTCTGGCATCGACTGTCTTTTTCGTATCATATTTATGTATATGCTCCTATCTTTAGCTTCTTTTGATTATATTTGTGCCTTTCATTAATGAATTTTTTCTATTGCTTTTTAAAGTATTACGACGTTCACACATTGTGTGTATTTTACGTCTATATAAGACGTCTTTATTATAAGTCTTATAGACAGTTTAACTTTATTTAATTGCTTAAAAGTACTACATTCAAGTATGACACTCTCACTAGGCGTATAGATTATCTACAGCCCAATTTTTCATGTAAAAGTATTCCTAAATGTTCTTAAGTATGGATTAAATACAAAAATATCTAAAAATACGTTATTAACAAATGAAACGATCCAGGATGGCAGGGGAACATTACACTTAAGACGTGTTAACACAAGAAAGGATATACGAATCAAAAAAGGGGGAAACAAGAGTTGGGAAGACAGATGCTTAAACAAGGAGGAAGAGTGAAAAGGGATGATTAAGATGCCCAATAAATAAAGAAGGGAGAAGGCGGGAGTTGAGGACAATAATAAAATATTTTTAGTGTCGGTGGAGTGACGGGAAGAGATAATTCAGATCGATGACGCTGTACAATGAGGAAGCAGTAAAGGCTTTGTGTATGACGGAGGCTGTGTACTTGGGAGATAAGGAGGGGAAGGCAAGGATTAGGAGACGCTGCGTCTCGTAGGAGACAGAATGCGCGAGAGTAAATTAAAGTTCTGATACAAGGGAATCCGGTCTAATCTGAGTAAAAAGTGGGATTTCTGTTCAGTAGATAAGGAGTTGGCTGATGGAAACTTCTACACTATTTCGGTAGGGATTCAAATGAAGTGAATGGGTTCGTGAAACTAGGAAGGACTTGTCTGTGGGTATAAGTATCTACTGCTTGGATTAAGCTAACGAAAGAGGTTTTCCGAAAGTAGCAGACTATGAAGTAGGGAGATACATGTAAATGAAATATTGTCTCGTGTAAAAATCAATCTATACCGCTAAACGCACCAAATAGGCTAATTATAGATAGGTTTAATCTATTTAATTTACATTCATAGTGGAATTATATTATGAGTTACTTTTATCAAAAGATTTTCATTAAATATCGTAAGTGAAACGATGGATATCAAATCAAAATCGAAAGAAAAGCGTGCCATTTAGCCCAAGAAGACTGATAACATGATAATTCTTGGAGTCACTATCACAAAATTAAGTCACAAATTTACAACTTGAATTAATTCTAGTTGGAAAGTGGTTTAACCGAGAAGTGTGTAGAAATTTATTACCTGAACTTTCACTTGATCAGTTTCCTGTTTACTATACAAAAAAGTTGATCGTAAATAGCTTGCACTATTCATCATGCCATCAGGTATTACTTTGCTAAATTACTATACATACTTTAGAGTGAGTATTAATCGGCCATTAAATTCTTTTTATTAACCTTTAGGCTTTGAATTTTGCTTCAGTGCACTGATTTTACCGTAAATCTTTTTCAAACTTTATTAAAATGAAACGTACACTGACCCATGATATTTTAGTACATTTGTTGGCGTGAAGTTAATCGAGCGAAGATAGCTGTTGCTATAAACAACGAAAAGTTTTTTTTTCGAATGGTTGGGTTTTATCGCAAAGAAAAGCTTTGGATTTATACATCATTGAATAGGAAGAATCCCTGAGGCATTATCAAATGCCAGTTACCCATGAATTTCAACATTACCCTCCCACGCATGGAATGTCTTTTGCACAGCTTCACCTTTGTCATCTATGCAAGGGCGTTTTAATCGATTGGAACGTTATTTTCAAAAATACCACAAAGCTTTCAATTGATTGAACTGCCAATTAAGTTTGTTAAAATATTTAGTTTTCGATTTGATTCGTATATCGGCCAGTTATTAAACCACAGTGAATATATATACATAGTATACATATATAGTATACATTACGTAAGCCACATACATTAGCTCTTTATGCGTGTTCAAATGTTTTAAGAACGATTTTGGATTTTTATCGAAAATATACTTCACAAGAGATATTTAGAGCATCATTATATGGCGTTGAATTATTCTTGCAGGGTAAAATCAGGTGTGAGAACCTACACCAGATTAATGAAGTTTTATCTTAATTTCTATAATGAATCAAAAATGGTTCCTCATGTTACCACCTATTGCATTCACGTTATCATAAATGAGGAATGCGTGTTTTATATTTAACAATCTACTTAGTTACGAAGAAGAAACGGTCTTAAAAAAGTGGTGATTTCGCGCGTACTCGAGTATCCCAATATCAATTCGGTTCCAGGAAATATTTCATTTCCCTTGAAAATTACCATCTATGCAGTCCATGCATTTCATTCTCCCGCAGATACTGAGCTGTGGAACAAAACGTAGTACAGTGATATTTAATATTTTATTCCGTACAAGTTCCAGCTCCCACGTGCATGAAAATTCAACTGAATCTAGTCTTGATACTTTGTTCGTGTTTCCATTTGCCGCACTTACTCTTTTTAGGCACAAATTTCTAACAGTTGTCTACAATGTAATTGGAGCGTGAATTTCGCTTGAGATTGAGTAATTTGAAATAGAAACCACTATAAAGAATGAACGATACTCATTTGCTTCCTTTTCAAACACTTTGGTGTGAATGATTTCTTTAATATACAGAGGAAATTATCAACGAGAAAATAATAAAAATATAGTTTTTATACAGAATTACACCTTTTCTCAATTTAAATGAACGCAAAGGAAATTATCTCTTGCGAGCGATATTATGTAGAGAATACATTCATTTTACGATTCTCTAATGAGGAGGGATTCACAACAAATAAATTTCATCTTCCGTTTAAAGATATTGAAGATAGAAGAATAAAATTGTTTAAAAAGTGATAGGAGATAGCTACAAAAATCGTGATCGTAAAATATTGTAGTTTTTAAAAAATTAATCTGGAGAAAACATCTTTGAAAGAAGAGTATGCAGAAAATTAACCTAAGCAAACATTAACAATACGAGCTATAAGATTAGAAAGGGTTGGTTGAGTTAATGTAGAACTGTAAAAAAAATTAAAATTAAAACAAAAAAATGAAAAAACTCTTCGTCTATGCTACGTAAAATTGTGATAATTCGTTGAAATCAATACAATTTAATCTTTTTATTTACTGAGGATCGTCAAAAGACCTCTGATAACATAATAATTCAAATATATAATTCAAAATGGAAAGTGATTGGTTAAGAATAGGATAATAAAATATGACTGAAAGCTGGATTCAATACAGAGCTGACTGGGGACAACCTTTTTAGGTAACCTGAAGGGAAATCGATGGTTTTCTAAGGTGAATGGATAATGCTAGGGAAACCGACTTATTATTCAACCGAAGTATACGAATGGAAGTCGAATTAGCGACATCTTCGGGCCATTTCTATCCGAGAATAAGTGCCGGGATCTTTAGAATTCATTCTTAACGAAATGGACAGGGTGGCGCGTAGACGTCTAGAATCCCCTCCAGGCCAAGGGAAGGGTATAAAAAGGTTGGGAAGCCGTGCTTTAATGGGAGGGCTTAATAACTCTTAACATGAATGGAGTCGTTTTGAGAAGCGCCGGTGGATCAGAAAATGGCTTATTTTGAGATAGGCAAAGATGGATGCGGATAAGAATCTAAAGAATTTCAGGTGAAAAGATGGAAGGGGAAGGAAAGATATTTAATGGAGAAATTTTGGGGGAGGATATTAGATAAGGTGGAGCGTAAAGTTATCTAGGGGACAGGAGACGGTGTGTGGGTGGCTTTCTCTTGGAAATTTTATGAAGAAACACAGATTAAAGGGGTGCTGAAGGATATTATCGCTCTGACGTCTACAAAAAAATTATTTTCTATAGGAAGTTTCATTAACCTCTTCAAGGCGGAATATTTTACAGGACGTGATAGTAGATATTAAATAATTAAATACCTCCTTATTTAACTTAAGTATTTCTTTGGAAGTTTAACTTGATGAGAAAATTAAGATTACATTTTCTAAACTTATGCATCTATTAATTAAATTATACTTCGGTACTTAAAATATACTTTAATTTAATGAAAAAATTAAGGTTTAATTCATAAAGTATATATATTTATAGTATATTACCGAAGTATAACTTAATTAAAAGATATACTTATTTTATTTTCGATCATATACATATCCTAACATATTTTTATTATTAATTATAAATTTTGTTCCCATTACTACAAGAGTTTGTCGATAAAAATAACGAATGAAGGTATAATACTGGAAACTTGCTTTCTCAGATGGATTTGACTATTTAACGAGCACTGATCTTACCATTTCATATCTATCCCTGCTATTGAACGATAAATGCCTAATATTATTTAAAATATCCACATTTTTTAGTTGATACCTTCGATAAGTTGTCATTCTAATATATTTGTGTATTATTTGTTGAAGTAAATAGTTGTTTATATCTAAATTAATATTATATCTAAAAACTACGTTTTTATGCAGCATAGATGTATATTATATTTAGTGTCTCTAATATTGAAATCTTATACATTACTTTGGAGATTTATTATTAATTTTATTTGAATTTATTTAGAGAAAAATTACCTTCCCTTGAGGATAAGTTTCGTAATCTACAAGATTTCAATACGTACAGTATAACGTTTCCTTCCGATAAGAAAGATATCAAGCTGTTCTTTATTAAATAAAGAAATTCGATTTCAGAATAGAACTGGCAACTTAAAATCTTTTTCCAGCAATGTCGCATTTATTAGGCCAAAGAAAGGAAAGATTTGATCGATAACGAAAATTAGAGATTACGAAAGAACCCATGTTATGGCAAGTTCTTAGAAAGTCATTGAAGGGTATTAGGGATGGAGATAGAGATGGTATAAAGAGATAAAGTTGCGCGTTCAAGAGGAATGATAAATAAAAGGGAATGTGAAAAGGGTAGAATGTGGGCCAATGGCATCGTTTGTGTGAGTGTTACTAAAAGAGATGCGCGGATTGGAAAACTCGGAAAGTAACATGGAAAATGTTTATGAGATGTGACATTCGATACCTTACTCTCTCTTTCAAAACTAAAGCAATTAAGATATGATCGCGAAGATGAACCTGATAAGCTGGAAACTTAAGGTGCCTTAAGCAAAGAAAACTCCATTAGCGAAGTAGAAGATGAAATTCGATTCTTTTTGTATTATGGTCAATGAAATGATGGGTGTTAGTTAATTATGGCGCAACTAAAGATAGTTACGAGTTCGAGAGTGCGTTTTTATATATTGATGTTCTCTTTATTTATGTGTTACTATAGAGTGAATAGCAATAGTCGTTGCTATGCAAAATGAGCTTCTATGGTAATGGTTTCCTTAGAGTGAAAGTAAGAGATATACGATGTTTCTTGTTGATTAAAATACGGTACAACTTCAAATTCATAGATTAATAGAGACAAATGTCTTTAAATTATTAGCTATACTGCTTTAGAATCATAAATTCTCCACTTGTATTTTACTATTAAAGGTTTGGATAATTATTTTGATTGTTTTCAGAGTCATCTCAATATGTGTTTAGTCTGAAATATCTGTTTCAACAGTCTCTTGAATGTTTTAGGAATATAAAGTTCTGTATATCCTTTATTGGTTAAATTTTATCTCACACATAATAATCCTGTAAAGACCTCAGAACAATATGTTTGTAAAGTGCTATCAAAATTTGATCACATTTTGTTTTTATTTAGGAGTATTTAAGCTTATAAAGATTTGAATGGGGGCACCAGCTGAAAGAGGGAATAGAATTCCACTAGAGTTCGTGGTTTGTGGACCCAAAATTCAATGATGACTACGTCATCCTTACAATCCCAAAATTCAGTTGTATCTTCCACAATCAAGTTTCATACTGCATAGCATTAGCCATTAAATTCCGTAAATATAGCATTGCGGTTGATAATGAATTGCATCTGTTCCTCTGGGAAATCACAAAAAGAACGCTATTCGTCTCTGACGGTGAAACTCAGCATGGATTCGTTTCGAATGTTTAGGAATCTACGAGTTCGACGATTTTTTTATGAGCGTGATTTGAATTAGAACGAAAGGCCGTGACGAAATATATTTACCTGTTTTCCCTGGTGAATGTTACGATAGCACCAGATTGTTGCAGGAAGAGTAATAAGGAATTTAAACAATTATAGGGAAAAATTCACATTTTGTAAAGGAATGGGAAGCATTTAGTAAGTTGAAGTAATTGCATTTCTTGAGTTACTATTATACTATTTTAATTCTTTCATACAGTTAAATTGCAAACTCACCTTTGATTCAAATTTAGTAATTTTCGGTATAAATAAGTTTAAATTCGCCCTTTAGGGATATAATATTTTTTGGAAAGGAATTTTACGAATAATATTTTCAAGTATTTTAGCTCAGGAATCTTTCTTTGAAAGTTACTTGTTACATAATCTATCTTCTAGTTCTGATCATTGAAAAATGAAAAACTTTAGGGTGATTTAATGCATTATGCTGAAAATAAATGGATTGAATTGCTATGAGATTTATATAAAATAATTTAGCTATAGTTGATTGTTGAGTTGAGTGTCTTTAATTGACTTTGATCATTTGAATTGATTGATAATTTGAATAAATTTGTATTTAAATTTTGAGCACTTCTCACCGTGATTTCTGGAAATATCAATTGTCAAGGTTAGAAATTTTTCGTGAAGAAAAATAAAAAAAATATATCTGCTTTTAGTATCGTTTACTTTCTAGTTTAATTTACTACTGGTTTCGGTTATGATTTAAGTTTTTCCATTGCTTTAATTTTTCGGCCAATTTAAAATCTCGGGTACAATCAAACACTTTCAAACACTAGGTTTCATGTAAAGACCAATTTTTTAAAAAAATCTTCCAATGGATTTATAAATGGATAACAAGGCTGACACTTTTGAAACAATAACATTTTTATTAAATTAAACTTCACGTCCATCTGTGGTTTTTGAGCGAATACAGCTCCCATCAATCCCTACTATTGTATCTCTTATCGTTTCAAAAAAAACTTATTGGCAGACGTATCCGATCGTACGCAAAGAAACTGGAGCTAAATTTTGAACCTCGTTGTCAAATAAGCGACAGCGGAATTTTTCGAGTCGACAAAATATTCTCCGTTGATAAAGATAGCTCTCGCTATGTTTGTTATGACAAGCTGTCCCGTAAAGGTTCTCTTTAAAAATATCCGTCAGACCCATTTAAAACAAAGGATCAAAGACTTCATTTACCCAATGTTTTGTATAAGTCAAGGGCTTTTCTGTTGTTGCGTATATAGAAGTTATTCAACCCAACACTTCTGAGATATCTCTCGTCAGTTTCGCAAAGGAAAACAGGAAAACTTAGAATATGAAGGAAAATACTTTTGATCTCATAGATGAGTACGCACGCCCGAATATAAACCTCTATGTTTCGCTGGTTTTTTCATATTCAAACAGGACAGGAGAAATCGATCACTTCCCCTACTCTTGGCTTTCATTAAAATAATTATTCATAATATATACGAATTTTACTACGATATCCATTCATACCCAGCATACAAAATTATATAAAGCATCAATGAGATATAATATTTTCTCATCTGATTGAAAAAAATACGTAGTAATAGTTAAAAGGCGATTAGGATACCTACTAATGATTTTTCGTATACTTTACATCTTTTTATTCTTTTGTGTGTAATAAAGCGATTTTAAGTGCAAATAGGAAACACAACCCATTTTAATAGACAATTGTCGATATTGTCATTATTTATCGTAATTATTGACGTAATGACGACAGAAGGGTGGTTGAGACTGAACCTAATTGGCAAGAGAACGTATCTATAGAATTAGACAACTAGTGGCTCATCTTCACCTGAACTTTATTCATCCATAAAGAAAAATCTACACGCTAATTCATTCAGATATACATCAGTGAGTGTCACATCAGTAGTTCATTTTCACGGTGTCGAACGTTGATAAGCTGTCTTTGTATCGCTGGAATGACGATGCGAGCTTTAGGCTCTGAAGCCCCTCCAGTAGTTCCTTCTGCGCTCGCGGAGGGCTCTGAAGTAGTCCCCGATGCTGCGACCCCTTTCAGCCCATGAGCTGTAATCTCCTCCAAAGGATGGGAAACGGAATAGATCTCTCTTGAATCTGCCCCCTCGTTCTAGCTGATGGAGGGAGGAAAAAATTCACTTATTTTCTTGTTTAATTGTGCATCGTTTTCTAATTGAAACATTAACACACAAAAAAGGGATTTGTGTATCGGTTCTTATAAGCAGTTCGATTACGAACGATTTTAATAATTCAATTACTCAAAATATTCTTTTTCAAACTCTTTACCACGTTACTATTGACTACGATTTTAAATATTTTTAGTATGAAATTTGCGTATTGTCATCAAAGAAGAGGTACATAATTCTTTGGCCTTTTAATTAAAATTTGTATAGAAAAATTTCTTAAGGATCTATTTAAAACTGCGATAATAAAACTGAGTATAAATTGTCGGTGTACATTTTAAGAATCTGGTATTTTGATTAATTTACCGTTTTATTTTTCTAATTTATCCAAAAATAGGCATTGTAGTTTCAAGTAGCTGCATTTAATAGAGAATTTCAAGCCTATTTGATGTACATTTTTCTTATAGTGTCCTTCAGAAAGAATTCTTTTTTTAAGATATTTAAATTTTCTGATTCTTATACAGAAACTCGGTTAAAGATTTTATGAGATAAATTATCCCCAAAGTTTGTATTACCAGAAGATAAAATTAGGGAATATTGATATACTTCAATCTACTGATTACGATTACTATTACTCTATGATCCACTATTAATAATACTGTATAACCTACTATTAAGTATACAATTAAATTTATTTCAATGAACCAACGAGATTATGGTCTTATCTAAAGATGAGGCACTGAATTTGTGTATAATGGAAAAATTTAATGTATCAGTCTCCGTATAAAATAGCAAAACTAAAATCCATTCTGTTAAAGGATATGCATGTTCCATCTCCTTTGCTTTGAACACAAACTGGATGTCATTCACCTCTGGTTCATATAATTGCTTCGGTCATAGCAAAACTCATCTCTAATTTATCCACCTCGAGTGGAGCAGGAAACCAAAACTACAACCTTAATGTTTCTATCTTCAGTAGTTTCCTGCTACAACGTAATTGAATGGTTATTTGTGGCATAGCGAACTCCGAGGCGCTTCACATACCTGTCCTCCGTAGTAATATAGAGGCAAGTCATCTCTGGATGCATAAGGGTTCGTTTCCTCCCATGGCAACGAGTCAACTTCGTATTCTGCAACCTCTCCCACAGCACGCGATACGGGCGTTTGAATATCGAATCGAGGTAAGGCGACCACGTAACTCACGAGGAATATACCCAAGAACGTTGTTAGGTAGGCCATGTTCATCTGAAAATTCCTCAGATATTGTAATAAGGAAAACAAGAAACATACGATATGTAAAAGTATACGTACATAAGCAAACATACGTATACTTAAATACATGTGAGGTCTTAAAGAGGTAAAAATAAATGCAGATGATCTCAATAATGAATATTTAAAATATAAAGTGGCTCCAGTATATAATGAACCCTTCTTTATTCAAACTTTACCAAGGGTTAGTTGATTAAATAGATATCGTTAATAGTATGCGAATTTCGATCAAGATATTTTTATCGATTTGATTAGGATAGAATAAGTGAACAGAATTATCTAACTAATGGAATGAAGACGTAAGAAGGGAGTTATTTCTGAGTAACCAAGTAAAATTTAGAGCGAAGAATTTAATTGCGCTTTGTAACACAGTATATATTTAATAATACATCTTTTCAAAGGAAAAATAGCATGGCATAGATAATACACATACTGAGTTGAACACTTGCTTTTAAAAAAATCGTATATTTTACTTGCATACGTTAATGAAAATTTTTAACAATGAATATGAAAGCAAAAGCATGAATTCCAATTAAAATTTGTAACACGCTTAAAATTAATTTTCAAATAAATATATAAGTATTAATCCCTACCTTGCAGTGCTATTGTATGTATAAGCATTACTGCGTATCTTGCAGTCCCGTTATATTGGATGATAGTGATACTAATTTATAAAATTATGCAACTTTTTCGTTAATTGAGATTTAATTTCAAACATTCTGTTATCGAACGCGATAATGCTACTGTATTAATCCTCCAGAACAGTATAAACACTGCTTCAAATCCGAGCGTTCTGTTTGAAAAATTCGAGTTTGATTGAGTGCTCAGAAGGTAATTATAAGGAAAAAAAGGAAGAGTGTCAAGGGAATAAGCGTTGACATAAGCGAATTCACCACAAAGTGCGAGGTAATGATGAGGGAATTCGATATTGAGAGTGTCACAAGGAGAAGATGATTAATGAGGCGGATAATCAGTCCTTATTCTCCGATAAGAAAAGAGACGGAAAGTTCAAGGATGCTCCGATTTAATTATTCATCTGGGATCCGTAGAGAAGAGAGAAATCTCGCGAGGAACTGTTAAGAATGACACTTTCAATCACTTTCGACCTTTCTCCAAAGAGCTCTATGTCTTCATTAACTTGTAGGTGGTTTTATTAAATGTATGTTTTATAGAGTGGGGCCAAAATAAATGACGACTAAAGTTATTCCTGCTGAATTCACTCGGTTTTGTTATTTATGAATTGAAATGAATGGGAGTATAGTATAGTTCATCAAGATCTTAAAAAGATAAGCAGTTGGTTTTTATAATTTGATTAGTTTACTTTTCGTGATTTATAGTTCAATTTTGTTCAGTTATTAGGGTAAAATACTAAGAATAGAATTTTAATTTATTTATTGTAACGGAAGTACGTAGCAGTATATTGATAGGATAAAATAAAATAGAAATACCCTATATTATCATGACTAATTTTAGCGAACTTGATCGACTAGTATAGTTAGTATTAAGTGATTACAACCCGAGTAGGACTGAGTATGGTAGTAAAAGTATTTATAAATTAAGAAATAATAATAATAATATCTCTATTAAGAGTATATTTGATACTGGAAAATATCCTTTTCCATTTAACCCTGTCAGTCGTCAAAGCTAACCTAAATGCGAAATAACTATGAATAAAGACTTAAGTTGATACAGATAATAGGGCAGATCTTATGATCAGCATTAAATAAGTACGTAAAAGATAAACATTTCTGATGATGATACTAAACTTCAGTAATATCAATTATCAAGTTAAGTTTTTACAAATAATACCTTTACTTATCGGATCTAACTATGACTGACTCTATTTAAACGTACACATACATGTAACAATTCAAATTCGAGGGCTGTGGAGTATTCCTAAATTGGATTCACTAATGTGAGAAGTCGAATTCCACGTAAATGACGAGATGCTTTGAGACTTCAAAGTAGGAAGTCTTACGAACGTCTACTAATGTCTTTTCTGTAGAAGCCTTCCATCTTTATCAGAAAGCGGTTTATGGCTCCTTCTTGTTGGCGAATATATAATTCCGAAGTGATGAATTTGCCCAAAATAAACGAAGGAGAAAACAAACTGGAAATTATGGATGCAGAAATCGCATTACCAACACTTCTTACTTTAGATTTTCCGAAAACAAACAGCGTGATGCTATCGTACAAGGCGAAGATTTTCGATCAAATCGTAGAGTAAAATCCGTATTCTGTTAAGGATTTTGCTACGAAAAATATTATCTTCTATTTTTATTATTTATAAATCTAAATTTTATGAACTCAAGATAAAACAGCAAAAACGATGGAGTAATATTATTAAAACAAAATTTTTCTAATATTTACTAATGATTATTATTAAAAAATCCTATATTGTGCAAAATTCATAAAATTTTATGAACTTGCATAACAAATAATTAAGGTCCAATTTATCATTTGTAATTATTAATATTGGATTTCACATTTCGTAATCTTTTGCTAACACGTTGACTGTCATAATTAAATCAGTCTCTCTCATTTAAAGTAAGACTGAATATCGTTACGAGATGATGTGGATCGTATTCTATGACTATGACTATATATTATGTTGCGTATAGGTTGCTAAGGTCCTCTTTATTATAAGCGTACAATTTCCCTGGATAAAAAAGTGGTATTTTTTCGATAAGTTTGAAAATAAGTTGATCCTAAGTTACAGGAAAATATTTCAATATTTTATAGCTTATCATGGAACAAATTTATGATGATTTTTTTCACAGATATATATCTATATTTTATGACTTTTTATCGTATTTTCCCGTCCAATCTTGGAGATATTCCACCTTTTTAAATTTCCCGCAGCAAAGATCACGCCAAGTTTTATCATTCAACACCAGTTAGCGTAACGAAAAAATGCTAATATCTTTATTGAGGTATCACCAACTCATTCGAACGCCCCGGAATCGGAAACTGGATTATTTAACCGGATCACGTATGTTTGAATTGTAAAGATTTTAATCCCTTACCTTTGCTCAGTCCTAAAGAGATCACGTCTAATTGTGAACTCCCTCCAGCGGGTCTTTTGAACTAGTGTTATTCATGAGCCGCGACACTGCGATTTTATACTCGTCCCTTAAAGAACCGTGAAAACATCTCGACAACGGAAAATTACGTGTCGCAACGTGGGAACGCAAGAAGTACGCCTTTGATGTTTCGAGAAATTCCGTTGCACACGTCATTTGCACGCGACCGAACTTTGTCACCCTTAATGCCGCTAATTCAGTCACGACGGTGAAGATGATATGTGATCACCTTATCGCGCGATCCTAAAGGCATAAAATTCTTCTTCTGGGAATTCCAGTTCCACTGCTTTTGATGGTTAATAGCTCACGGCCCTCTAATAACGAACGTGATTTAAGGATACGTTCGAGCGTTCCAGGAATCAGCAGAGCTTCGGTTACCTTTCGCGAGAGTGTTTTTTTAGTCCGTTCTCTTCCCTTTACGCCTATAGGATGTTCTCAGCACATTCAGCTGCTTCCATCCCTCGATCTATCAAAATGTGCCAATTAGTGTCTGCGTTATGAATGAAGGATGAAGACTAGCTCTTGTATTTTTGATATGCGAATTTAATTTGTCTTGGAGTGGTTCTTAGTCGGAAATAAACGTCTTATATCACTTTCAGCATTTTTAAATCTGTTGACTGGCTAATGTTTTTATAAATTTATTTTCTACTTTAAACCTCTTAAATTATCAATTCTCGCACTGTATAACATTAGGTTGACTAAATATACATAAATTAAATATGGCTGAAATTCGCTGTGTGGAACCTTATAAAAATACGTGCATTTCTAGTACTTATATTAAGTAACATTGGAATATAATCGGCTTAAATTTTGTATGAAATTTAAAGTTTATTTTACACTTAGATGTTTGATTAAGAATTGATTGACTCTTAGAAATGTTTCAGGAGATTAAAGATATTAAAACTTAACTATGCTATATATACGTTTATATTTACTTTGTGTATTAAGAGTATTATTTTATTTGATACTAAATGATCGTATATTTCTACCAGAGAGCTCATATAGACAATAATTTAAATGAGTCTATATAAAATTAGAAAATATAGATATAGATGTAGATATAGATAATATCTTCTGAATGTTATTGTAATTTATTAGATTGATCTTTCTTAAAAAAAATTCAATTAAGTACGTTGAAGTCAGATCTATTTCTAGACGCACAATTAAAGTGTTGGTTTAGAACTTTTTTGTTTTTCAAATCTAGCTAGTTCCATCATCAATATGTACGGAAACATTTATCATGTCAGTTTAAAATATTCTCTGATAGACAGAGTGTTTGTTTCAGAAATTTTTCATTTTACGCTTCCACTCCCTCCTTTCACTTTATTTTATCGATTTCTACTAATACACTGAATAACTCACTATTTCGATAGCTCATCATCGTGCATGTGATTTCAACAACTATACTTGAAAATACAACAGTTTGACCTTAAAATAGAATGGATGCAAAGTATAAATAATTCGTAAAACTTGCAAAAACACATCATATTATTAGCATACAAAAGTGCCCCGAGAATTAAAACAATCAACAGGTGTTTTTCCGAGCCCTTTCTATTTTCAAAAGAGGAATCTCCATTGCATATCAGTTGTAGAATACAAAGTAAGTTAAAGGTTGTAGTTTAGCTATAAAATTGACCTTTTCATGAGTGTTTACAGAAATGTGAGGTGCGATAACTTTGCTAGAAAAAGTATCTGTCGGTTAAGGAAAATGAGAGCATATTCTCAGAAAGAGTATATATCATTTTAAATAGTCTACTGTAAAAATAAGAGACCAAATTGGCTTTTCGTTTCTTATTTGTGCTACTTTATATTAAATTCTAACTTGTAGTGAATTTTCTTCAATGCAATTAATTTGAACAGGCTCTTATTGTAACGTATTTTCATTTTCGCATTTTTTAAACTGTTTAAGAACATCTAAATTTTAAATTCTGTACATACAAACACTATTTTATATTTTCCTTTAACATCGGATTTTGATATTCATGAGAGCGTGATATCGAGCAACAGTATGATCATTGATTGAGCAAGGATTCGATAATATATTGTAGATGATTCAGAACGTGTACACGTGTCCATGTACCAGTTCCTGATGATGAATGCTTACGAGCTACTTACCTTGCAATTCCGCAATTTTTCACCTTGGCCCCGATTGTGAATTCGTTTGTTAAATTCAAGAACCGTTTTGTTTTTTATAAAATATTCTTCTTTCAGTATTTTCTATGAAACTATCTATCTCATTCTTTTATTGGACGTTATTTCACTCATCTACTCATGTTCATCCTTTTTAAATTGATCTACTCTCAAAGTGATAGGTTTCTTAAATAACCCACATTCATTCTTTTCGCAGTTAAATTTAACATTTAACCAGCTCTTTAACCATATATCTTTCAAAAAGGTTCTCTGGGTCTTTGGTAAATAAATCATGAAATTGATGATTATATAAAGTCTTTTGTCTTTAATGTTTTTCGAATAAAAATAAACCATAACAACTAGCGATTTGAACTTCGTATTTTAAATAATCAAATTGCTAAAATTATAAATTGATGAAAAGTATGGGCCTATAAGTTATTAATTTACCTAATCTTTATTTCGGAATTTACTCTCTGCTATTCTTGAAGTTTTAATTATCTCATTAATTCAATAATAAATGAAACAATAATGATAAAGGAAAATTCAATAGTTACCAACGCAACGCAATTCCCTCAAAATTAAAGCCTTTCAAACAGTAGCTCTGACTTTCAATTTGATTGAACGCCTCTTATCTCTCCTATTGTATTTGATTTGTTTTCCAAACAGTTGCCTCATTTGCATCGATATTATGTGCCTATTTATATCAATGACGGTGTCCTTCAGCTGGGTCGACGTTAAGGGTTATCTCAGAGACGTGCTACGTACCCATCCCCCCACTGGGACCCTTTCCAAATTTCCCACAACCCTTTTGCGAATGCTATCATCTGAATGTCAATTATGGGTCTTATTTTCCTCGAATTAACTTTAGTTTTTCTTATTATGTTCAAAAAATATTCTTAATATGACCCAATGCCAATTAATTTAAATGTATCATAAATTTATTTTGATCCAATAATCTGAGATGAATAATGTATAAAGCCGTTATGGTCACCGTAATAAATAAATTTGTCTAAATAATGAATGCAGAATGCATAAATTATATAAAATTCTCGTACTATGAGCTCTTTTAATTCCATGATGCGGCCGTACTAAGAATTGCGTCATTAATTCCCGTTCTGTACTTATCAAAAAGAATTAGCTGCTCTTTCCGATTCTATGAGAAAATAATTTAGCTTAATGCATATGGCCAATATTACATTTCCAAGTATTTAGTCGGATGTGTATCAGTTATTAGATAAATCAATGGGAAAACCATACATTTATAATATCTTTGCTAACTTCGTAGGTTAACCTTCAATTCATGTTTATTTTTCAATCAAAATGTTTAATCATTCATTCACTTCAACTCAAAAATTTTCGCTGCTATAATATAAAGTAACGTAACAATATGCTTATCATTATTCAACAGACAAGTCTAATTTTTTCCTCATATTAATTATACGCTCATTCTTAGGTATCAAAATGTCTGCTCCACTTTTTTCTCAGAAGAATGTCTTTTTCACTTAAGCAATAATTCTAAATGCTTTGATCTGTCTGAATATATATCTCTGAGTATATATTTCTGTACTGCAGTGTTAATATATGCTACGGAGTACATTTAAAGATCTCAGATGTTTCTGATGAATTGTATCTTTAAAACATTCTTAATCTTCCAAAATAAATTCGTCGAGTTTTTATTTTGATAGCTTTGACATGGTTGGTAGATAGAGGTAATCTGAAATTCTTTTTTTTACTCTTCTTGTAAATGAAACTTTCTGTTTCTTACTGCAAAATAAATTTTATTAACAATTTATTCCATCAATCAGGAACTCATAATATAAATAGAGGTAATACGTTTATTTAATACGGATTAACATTTCAATCATCGATATGGTTAGCAGCTTGTTTTAAGCTCCTGGTAAACCATGCATACATACATTTATCTTTCATGATCCTTAGCACGTAACGTTCTCGAAAACGGAAACCTGAAGAACGGTTTATCACAGTTATTAACGGACAGGATTCGTATATACTACACATGACATCGAGGCTCGGCTTTGGATATATTCTAGGACCTTGGAATATCTTATACGGCCGCATCCTGGTTCTTGCTAACTTCAGAGATAGTTCCTGGATTCACCACGTCTTCTCATGCAGACGCAACCTCTGAGTTCTCAGCTGGTGCAGCGTCCTTGTCTTTCTTACCCTTGTCCTTCCCTTTACCTCCCTTATCTGCACCTCCCTTGTTGCCACCTCCCTTGTTGCCACCTCCCTTGTTGCCACCTCCCTTGTTGCCACCGCAACCTTTGCCCACTTCGTTAGCCTGGGTAGTAACACCATCTTCAGTGACTCCATCCGCAGCTTCGGTTGTCGTTTCTCCACCTTTTCCACATCCTCCCTTGTTGCCACCACCTTTGTTACCGCCTCCCTTGTTACCGCCTCCCTTGTTACCACCTCCCTTGTTGCCACCGCAACCTCCCTTGTTGTTACCGCCTCCCTTGTTGCCACCTCCCTTGTTGCCGCCCTTGCCTCCACCGCAGCTGGTCACCTCCTCGGTGGTTGTAGCTTCCTGTTCACCTTCCGTGGTGACCTCTTCCACAGCGGTGGTGGTAACTTCTACTTCCACAACACCATTGTTGTCCTCCTCATGAGTCTCCTGTTGGTTGTCTTCGCCGACGCTTTCCTCTTCGTTAGCATCGTCTGCTTCCCCGATGCCGGAATCGTCAGCGCTATCTTCGTGGTGTTCATCCTGTTGGGCACCATCCTCATCATGTTCCGCCTGCTCTTCGTCCCCTTTACCGTTGGAATCTCCGTCTCCAGATCCTTGTTCGTCGTGGGTCTCATCCTCCTGGTGGCCATCGTCTTCAGCAGGGTGTTCTGATTCATTGTGTTCCTCGCTGTCGCCTTCTTGATGGTTATCTTCTTCATGACTAGCTTCCTCATTGTTCCCGTTCTCTTCTACCTTAGCCTCTGCTTCTTTCTCCCCGCTGTTGGTACCCTCTTCGTCCTTTCCATCAGCTTTACCTTCCCCATTCTCCTCACTGGTGGCATGGTCTTCATTGCCCTCCTGCTCAACTTTACCTTCCCCACTTTCCTCACTGGCAGCACCATTCTCATTGTGCTCTGTCTCATCACTTTTGTCCGCTTCCTTCTCGGCATCATCTTGGCCCTCCGCACTTTCTTCTGCATCTCCCTGTTCAGCCTCCCCTTTCTTATCTTCCTGGGATTCACCACTCTCTTCCACTTGACCAACGTTACCATTCCCATCCTGGTTCTCTTCGCTCTTATCAGCAGCGGCCCCATTGCCGTCTCCTGCTTCTCCATCCCCTTCCTTCGCCAAGTCTGGTTCATTGTTATTTTCATTCACATCTTCTGCCTCTCCTGCTACGTCGCCTTCCTGCTTGTCTTGTCCCTCGCCATCGACTTCCGCCAATCCTTCGTCCGCCTCATTGCCCAAGTTATCAGGTTCCCCTGCTTGGTCGTTCTGAACCTCTTCTTCCTCGTTGTTTAAGTTGCCTTCAGATCCTTTGTCGTCTCCCACGTCTCCAGCAGCATCCTCCGGTTGAGGTTCGACGTCACCTCCACCATCTACATCGTCCTCCTCATTGACTGCAAAAGTGCCATCGTCGTAATTCTTCGGTGGATGTCCGACGTAATCCTCGTACAGTTGTTCCAACAGAACACCGACTACCTGTTGGAAGGAATTAGAATTGATTTATTCATTGAATCTAATGAAGAATAGTTCTAATCAAGAACTTTCGAACCTGGGATAATGTAATAGAATTCCATCTTTTAAGTATCGAATCAGCGCATACACCTCTGTTGTACCGTCTTTATCGAAAGTTCTCGATATTGTTATGACAAACTCAAGTATTTTTTACGTAAATAAATGTGGAAAAAGCATTGAAAAATCCATTTCTTTTTTCGAATAAGAAGAAATTTCAGTAAGATAATTGAGAATAAGAAAGATATAATGAGCATTAAATATTTTCGGCCTCTGAAATTGTAGGATCCATTCAATTACATAAAAAATATACTATTTCTAGTCGACGTAATTTTTCAGTTTAATCGTACCATAAAATAAGAATTTGATAGATTATAATTTATAGTACCCACTCTGGTATAATAGCAACAACAAACAGAAAATTTTAGTTTTTATTTATGAATTCATTACGAGGATACCAGTTTATATCAACTCTTCATATTATTCTGTAAACAATAAAATAAACAATAAAAATTATTATAGTGATAGCCGAAAAATCCATACTATAAAACATTGATATCTGAGCATGAATGGGATCATTTTTATTGAAAAATACAGTCGTAACAAATTCATCGCTTAAATAAGAATGAAAATTAAACCTCAGAATGTAATTTTATCGAACATAATATAAATGGGGGTTAGACGAATACTTCGCTTCTATTTGAAAATTAGAGAAAAATCAGATAAAATCTTTCGTAGTTTAGATGAGAATAATACTTCAGAAAATAGTAACAAACAAGTGGAATTCCCACGCTAAAATTGTACATGCAGAGTGTCTCTCTTTTCGTGAAAATTTTCATCCAAAAAATGCTATCGAAGGTGAAGAGTATGCTGGCACACGATCATACGAATTTTCATCACAATTCCTCCATAAAGTATCCGTAATTCTGCGAGGGAAATAGGTGTTTTTCGCTTGAATTACCTGCTGCTCACTCCCATATTGGTTCACGGCCCCGTAATCTCCATCCTCATAGACGATTTCTGGATGAATCGCCGGGAAAGCGGTCGCCAGGCCAAAAACCACGAGGAATACAGCCAAGGATGCGGTGAGGGCACTCATCACAGCACTGTGAGCAAAGAGGACGTTTTAATCGAATCGTTTGATCCACACGATCATTGATATCACGTTTCCAAGACGTGAAATGATTCCGTTACGATGGTCACCGCGTGCGTTCTGTAGTCCTGGGCATGTCGGGAAATAATTCTTCATTCATAAAGGAGAATTCTGATGCCTTCGTTATTGAACTTTAGTTCCCTATCGTGAGGAGAATTGGGTAAATAGATGCGTTCTATGCATTGAAATTAGATTGCGAAAGATTGGAGTCTTTGTAGGTGGGGGTTGAACTGTTTTATGGTTTTATGATATGACGCTTTGGAATAAGGAGTAGATCGAAACGTGACGATCTATTGCCTACTTAAAAGGTAACTTATACGAAGGAATTATTGAGGAATTTTTGAGGTTCGATTCTTTGAAACTGGAAAATAGTCATTTTTATATTTGGATGGAAATATAAGAAAACTACCGATAAAACTGTGTCTTTCGTACAAAATAGTTTGAATGCAAACAACACACAAATACGTAAAAATAAATTATTATAGTTAAGCTATATAGTGCTTATTTGAGGCAAAGATATTTTTTTTAAGTCAGGAACAAAATAATTATACGCAAAAAATGAGGAAATTTTCTATTGCAGTACAATTATGTATCTATGTCCTATATACCTGAACTGTGAACAGATAAAATTATTAAGTACTTATACATAACCGTTATCATCAGTAATTTTTGTATTGATTAATTTTAAATTATAAATTAAATCATAAATTAAATTATAAATCTTAATATACCGATCCTTATATTATGCTAAATGAAAATATTATATTTGCTGATGGTAATTTGGTCAGAGAAACCTGCTATTGACTAAGCGAATAGTTCATTGAAGGAATCTTACCTGGACCGATGTAAAGGACAGATTCCCCTGACTCAATCCAAGTGCACAGGCTCACGTTGATATTGAAACTCAGTGTCGATGTGAGTTACTGCTGCTTATATATAGGTGACCGGAAGGGAACCCCACGCGGCGCGTTTTTCTTGCATTTGAAAAACGCCGGAGGGCTCGTGGAACTAATGCAACTTTCCCTATAAAGATAAGAGCGTCATCGATGGAGCAGTAAATTTGCGAAGAGCCACGGGGACATAGTTTACTTCCTTAGAAACCTTTGTTTACGCATACATTAATTCCAGTTAGGGAAATATATGTTATATGCGCTGTTTAGCACTCAAACCACAAAAAAAAACTTTTACTTAATATTATTAAGTAAAAGTTTTTTTAGGATTGTTTTTAGGTCTGTAGGATATGGTTTTAAAAAATTTCATTGAAGTATAATTTAGAAAGCATTTTTAAAGTTACCTAATATTTATATGTTATTGAATTTATTTTATAAAATTTATTTTGATCATAACAAATCTTATCATCTTTAACACAAAGGATTATAAAAAGAATCGCTGAGGATTTATCGGAAGAAAAGCGTATTAAAGATTGTGAAATTACGAAAACTTAATGACGAAAATGATGTGCAAAATAATAATAAGAAAGTTTAACACAAAAGAATGATCCATATCGATTTTGCAATGTTTTTAGTGGATAGTTTTACTAACAGTGCAATATTCGTTAAGTTAGTATTTTGCTGTTTATTTCTGGAAACTTAGTGATTTTCATCCCTATTGTCACAATTTTTGCAATGCGGATTTGGCCTTCATATGATGTTTAATACTTTTTTGGCTAAGAATAGCTATTTATTTTCATTCCATTTAATCAAACTTCATCCATGATACTTCTATATTTTAATAGAACTAAGAGTGAAGCTTTTATCTTCAAAGCGGTGGATTCTCACGTTCGAATCTCAGTGGTAGTTCATTTGAATGATTGAACGAAAAAAGAGCAAAATAATTTCTATTTCCATTATTTCCCCTCTAAAACAGTATATAATACCTTTAATCATAATATACGGGCATAATAGGTTCTTTCTACTGTTCAAGAGAAAACTTGCGACTTTTATCTCAGCACGAATCATACTGAAAACAGTATCTCTCTTTATCTCTCTATGTTTCAGCTTTAAGGTTTAATCTCCATATAGTTGAGCAATTAGATTTCTGTTATTTATTTATTTGTTATTTTAACTGCAATGAGTTTTAAGCCTGGTGGCAGCATTTACATACAAATATATGTTATAATTAATTTAGTTCGATAAATATTTTAGTATATCAAGAACGATACTGCACTGAATCAAAGTCATTCATATCCTATGCAATAGTACGTTTTGAAAAAAAAATCAACAAGTATTGTCTTGTTTATAGATCGAACCGAATATTTATAGTTTCCAACTCCTTTTATTATTATAAGAGTTGTTTACCAAAACGTGAAAAGCTATGAAGTCGCCCAGTATTGATGCAGAGTCATGTACAACGTAACCCCGTTCCAATTACACAACCTCAGAACTAAGGTCTCATCATCATAAATCCTAGACTTCCTCTTTCGCTTTCCTGGAACACACTCCTATTGCGACGCTAACTGTATTCCATAAAACTCATTCAGTTATGTCAGTGGGAATCAAAGGACGATTCCACACGTTTCCCGACGCAACGATTGAAAACACGTACTTAATGCAGCTGACGTATCTCACGTACGATATTTCATTCTCTTTTCTCTATCGGCATTTCTCAATGGTTGTAGGAAGCATATTTAATCTTATCTGATTACTCTTTTACTATACTGTGAGCTCAATCGATAAACTCAAAGGGAATATTGATGGATAGTTGCATTGAATGACTTTCAAAGGCGTAAATATGTAATGATTATTTCAAAAACGAAATATCTTTCAAAAATTATATTTGGTTAATAATTCATTTACTGATTATTATGTTCGACAACAAATTGGTTCCAGGCCAGGTGGTGGTCTTCTTCTCTAAGGGGAAAAAGGAAATACAATACTCTGCCTGATATTTACTTTATTCTATATCTTAATATCTTGCCGTGAGAAATAAATATGCCGTATGAAAGGCTGTGCATTATTCGTTCATAAAATATTATCGTGGTATTTCCAATACTTTTTGGGTAACTTTTCGTGAACTTCCGCGTCTTGAATTCAATTGTCGGCATTTGGCAGATGATTCATTTCCTACTTCCTCTTTGTCGTCCATTTGTGCGCTTATTTCTTCAAGGTTGTAATATAAATATTTGTAGAGCTAAGTATTTTTTGGGAAAACAGGAAGTTACAGAAATAGCACTCTTCCTCAATGAGGTGAATCCCCAATTTTAAAACTCTTATCATAATAATGAATCGGAAAATATTAAATTTTATCCTTAGTAGATTATATGGAAAACATACGGGTGATATTCTTATTTTTTTCGGTTCATTCTTAGGATTTTTTGTTTTCTGAATAGTTACGTTTATGAGACTTATCTAGGTTTACAGTAGTTACGAGACTTATAGTGTAGGTACATTGTAGTACTCCGCTCCTATTAATAAGAAAAAATGCCATTGAACACGTTGTGTTATTTACGATGAGCGTGGAAAATATTTACGAAATCTACTGTCTTAATCGATCCGAGAGTTAAAGAAAACGACAAAAAGATATAAAAAACGACCAAAAGATATAACATAGTAAAATACTATAATTTTAGGTATATTCAAACATTGCTGTAGTTATGAATTAATATTTGCTTGATTTCATTTTCAAGTACCTGATCTTGTGCAGACATTTTCCCATCCAAATAAAACTACAAATTATTAAGCGTAATAGATGAATTGAATTTCATATTGTTAGTATAAATTTCATTTATATACTTCATCTTCCATGCTTTTACTCGCAATGGAGTTCATTACAATTGGATTTCGTAGAATAAATTTCTTACAGGAGAAGTACATAAAAATCAATCAATCTTTTATTCAATAAAAATAAAATACATGAGTTACAAATAATGTAAACAGTTCTACAAAATATGGCTGAGTAAGAAACGCAGTAGGGTAATAAAATAGTATGACTCTGAATATAAAGAATGCATATCTTCTCATTGCAACGCTTGTTTTTATAGTTTTTTTTATTGATTTCGAAATCAGTCTACTTTATAATCCCCTCACAAGGAACTTAAAGAGGATGAACTTTTTATTTTTCATAATTTAATGAAGGTATCTATAGTTTTCAATTACATT
Source organism: Pantala flavescens (assembly GCA_020796165.1). Lineage (NCBI taxonomy): Eukaryota > Metazoa > Arthropoda > Insecta > Odonata > Libellulidae > Pantala > Pantala flavescens. The sequence continues at coordinate 43,195,445 of CM036882.1, forward strand.
CACTCTAGTTCCCTATCTTCCTATCTGTTGATATTTGATTAAAAACGATTGCAGCCTTGCTCAATATCTTAGTTGAATACTTTTGTGAATCGATGATAAGATACGAACGGTGAAATAAAGTAGAAACTAAAATTGACGAGAGTAAGAGATCTTAATTCCCTTCTCTAGCATTCTTTTGGGGAATCCCTCGATTTTCTTCTTCCACTTCTTCAAGGTATTCTTCACCTTATTCCTCAACTTTCTAAGGCCTCTAGCCTTCCTTCCAGCCCTCCCTTCACTGCGTTCCCCTTGGTTTCCATCCACTTCACCATGAACTTCGTCTTTAAGTTCACTTGGTTCTGCTCCAGAATCAGCCTCCATTTCACTGTCGTCGTCTTCTTCTTCTTCCTGCCATAAAATATAAATGTAACATTGTAAATTCGCTTCGTTTATTGATATTTAAAATATGTTCTCCACTGTCTATTTATGTCTCTGTTCATCTTAACAAGATAATTAAATATTCTGCATTAGCCATCATTACATATTCATTTACGAAATATAAAGCCCAAAGATCAAGCATTTCTTCAATTATGAAATATTAATTAATTTTTACCGTTTTAAGAATGAATTACATATAAATAAGTTATTTTCTAGAACTATCGATATGAATCAGTTGAGCTATCAAAAATTAGGGTGGAAATTTCAACGAATGGAATATTGATAGGAAAAACTTTCGAAGTAGTAACTGTAGAATTTACCATAATCGATAATTACAGCACTCTTAAAGTCAACGAACGAAGTAATGTAAAAATTTTCACCTGTGTTTCTCCATCGACGCTTGATGGATCCTCGCTTTTCATTGCTTCGTCATCGAAGCCATGCATATCTCCTTTCAGTTTTTTTTTAAGCTCCGGTTGTAATTCAAACACAGGTGCGCCTCTTACTGCATTACGAAAACCGCGTTCTGGAACCTCCGAGGAAGTTATCGATACAGCCAAAAATGCTATCAGAAAGAAGATGGAGGTCTTCATCCTGCAAAAATAAGATCGATATTTTAATAAGTAGATAGTTATTATTCAAAGAATTGGCTGAATATAGACTGAAAGCCTGGCCTTCATACATACTTGCTCATTATTTATAGCAACAACTGGTACACGATAAACTACTTTAGTGGGTAATTAAAACATATTACACTAAGCAAATATGTATAATGTATTTCTGTATATTGACACTACAGAATTACCAACTTATATTGTTTAATTTCAACTTGAAAAGATATTTAAGCTTTAGTATTCTACAATAATACAGCGATAAATCTTTTTGGAGAACGTCCATGTAGTTTGTGAAGTAAAAATCCCATTATATTTATAGTTCTTCTTTGGTTTTATTTCCTTACTAAAATGCTACCATTCATTTAATCGGGAATGACAAGTATGATTCCTCATTAACAAAACACGCATCTGATGAACTTTAAAAAACAAATAATCGATAAATGTCGTATCTCCATGACTACAGATATTTATCTTCCATTGCACTTCCAATCAAATTCACATTCAACAACTATATATCCACTTAATCGATTCAAACTATCATAAATAATTATATCAATTTAAATGGTAAAACAAACACTCACTCGATTGCTGAATTCAGGCAGATTCTTCTTCAAACACTCGTCTTGGGCTTCACTCTTATTACTGATATCGCCAGAGACGTGTTCCTAAGTATATATAGGGCATTTGTTTTGATAATCTGCAGGGGAAGGTAAAGAAACAGAACTCTTCTCCTCGGAGGCGGTGAATCCCCAAAGCCAACGGAATGATGACGTTCGAATAATGATACCGAATTTCCTAGTTCTTGAGATACAGCTGGTGCCCCATCAAGGTTCTATAAAAAAAGGATTCAGTGTTCGGGATAAGACTTTTCACCACCCATGCACTCATTGAGCGCAGTAATCTCTCTAAAAATAATCCAAGTCTGTACGCATAACCTCCGAGCTGACCTTGATGTGTTGCAGAATACGAGGAACAGATATTCGATATTTTCTTTTTTGCTTTCGATTAAAATAGTTATGTTAACCCTCGATCATGCTTAGACAATTATATTAATTATCCATCATTTATTTTAATATGTATTTATTTTCTCAGCATTAAAAATGTTTGCATAAATGCATGATAATATTAGGAACAATATATTTCTCTTATATCTCTTTAAGCACTTAACACTTTTCATTTAAGCACTTAAATTTTCACAACTATCATTATTTATTTAAGAATAATATGTATCGATATATTTTATCGCATCGCATGTACATGGATGACGTCTCTGATTTAGCCTAAATTCTTGCATAGCACGATATAAAATCTCTGTTACTCTTTATTGCATCCATCAAGTTTTTTTTCAGTCTACAGTTCTAGTTTTTACAATTAATTTTTAATTAACGTAGTTTTTTCTCGTATCTCATTTATTTGCTCAATTTGTAATCTTTATGAGATTATAAGATACTATAATAACGCAGTGCTTTACCATTTATATTAAAGACTAGAGTTTATCTAGAATAGAAAATGTATTTTTTGAGGGTTCTGAGAGAGTGATTGAACTAATACTAGAATAGATATTTTCAATAAGAGAATAACAAGGAAACGGAAGAGTAATAAAAGATACATACGTAGCAAGGAATAGATTCAAAGATAGTTAGAATTTCTTCAACGATTTTACAGCAGAGTATTATGTTTATTGCTTCTTTGTTTCCATAGATACCAGTGAAAGCTGTGGACAAAATCCTCCATGATAGAATTACGAGAATTATCAGCTATTTCTTTGACTCTGTTTATTTTTTAAGCATAGATTATTAAGATTTAATTGAAACGAATAATAATTATATTCAGCTATAAATCATTTATAGGTTACATCATTAAAGACTTCATTTCATATAAACTCCAATAATCACACTATTACTAAGAAATATATTAAAGACGTATCTAGTACTTCTCTTACTTTTTGAAGTGTTTGCTAAATTAGATTTGATATTGGGAAGACGTCTTTATAAATTTGAAAAAGTATTAAAATTAGCATGTGCTTATTTCTTGAGTGCAAAACATAATTCATCATGGTGTAGTATTTTGCTTACTATCAGTAGAAAATATATGTGCGTTAAATTTGGAACTTAATTTTTTACGTAGAATTATATCGTTGGTTGGATTTCTTATTGTTGATGCATCTACATTATGACTAAAATGTATCCCAATCACATTGTTGAATAAACTTTTTCACATATAACCTCCCGCCAAATGAGGTGAAGGGAATAGTCATCAAATCAGGGGCATGATCACTGAAAATTTATGGTATACCTTTTATATTATGGGACCTAGTAGCATTTTATTCCATTCCATTAATTTTCTTTTTTATACTCGTATTATGAATAAAGCAAAGCAAAGCAAAAACAGAAATTATTGGAATTCTGTTATTTCAATACTTTATCGAAATTCATTGAATAAAACTGAAACTTACGTACTTAGACACCGTAAAAAGTAGATATTGTGTTTAAACTTAAAGAATAGATGTATGAATCGGCCTTATTTTTTATGTAACTGGTCAAGAAAGATTCAAAACTATTACTTAGCATGCTGGTTATGACGACTTATACCTTTGTAGTAACGATATTATTTTTATTTCTTAGTTACCTTGCATTCTTGCAATGCAAAATTTGTCTCCTTAAGGTATTGAAAGACAATTTGTTTTTTACAGTTTTTCTCCACAATCCTATGATGATCTAATAACATACCCATTTCCGAATTGTCTACATCCGTTTATTCATATTCCGTTTAAGATTTAAAGGATTTATTTTGCTATATCAGACAAATACTGATATTTATTTACCTGATTTTGTTTAAAACTAATATACATATAATACCTTTATGAACAATTAAGATATGTATCTTTAAAAAGTTCTGATAGAAATGAACATCGTATTATTTATTAAGGTATCTTAAATACCAAAACAGACCTTCAACAATAACTGATTTCATTTATGGAAATTGTAAGCTATCTAAAACTCACTTACGGCCGCAATAGGAAACTTAAGTCTTACTCAGACTCGGGTACTTTAGTATGGCTTATTTATGAATAAGGTAATAAACATAAAACAATGTTTTAGATACCGATAATTTTTTTATTTCATTAATGATGAATACAGGATGTAACTAGATACATATGGCACTTTCTTGACAAGAAGTCTAACACTGTGTTATATACGTATAAAAATTATATAGAGGTATAAAAAATGAATATGAATTTACAGCATATGAAAAATATAATGGCACCATGAAATATTACACTAAAATCTGTGAGAGTAAGTGATACGTCCTCCGTAGTTTGGTCTTCCTGTACCACCGGGTCCTCCGTAAGTTCTGCCGTAGTTCCCCTGTACATCAACTCTCCCGTTTCCATCCCTAGATTCCCAAACCTTTCCTGATGCTGTTACATCCACCCTGGTTCCTTGTCCCCTTTCTCTGTTCACATCCACATTAACATTGCCCCTGTCATTCTCATCTGGATTTGCTTCTCTCCTAAAGCGGTGTGAGTAAGTGATACGTCCTCCGTAGTTGGGTTTACCAGTTCCTCCTGGTCCTCCGTATGTTCTGCCGTAGTTCCCTTGGACATCAACTCTCCCGTTACCATCTCTAGATTCCCAAACTCTTCCAGAACCTGTTACATCCACTCTGGTACCTTGTCCCCTTTGACGATCTACGTTGATGTCAACGTTGCCTCTGCTATCATCCTTGCCACGGCCTGAGTCTCTGCTGTTGTCATCTCTTGGTTGTAGAGACCTCCTGAACCGGTGGGAGTAAGTGATACGTCCTCCGTAGTTCGGTCTTCCAGTTCCACCTGGTCCTCCGTAAGTTCTGCCGTAGTTACCGTGGACATCAACCCTTCCATTACCATCTCTGGATTCCCAAACCTTTCCAGAAGCAGTCACATCCACTCTGGTACCTTGTCCCCTTTCTCTGTTCACATCCACATTAACATTACCCCTGTCATTCTCATCTGGATTAGCTTCTCTCCTAAAGCGGTGAGAGTAAGTGATACGTCCTCCGTAGTTGGGTCTTCCAGTTCCACCAGGTCCTCCGTACGTTCTGCCGTAGTTTCCGTGGACATCAACCCTTCCATTACCATCTCTGGATTCCCAAACCTTACCAGATGCTGTTACATCCACCCTGGTTCCTTGTCCCCTCTCTCTGTTCACATCCACATTGACATTACCCCTGTCATTCTCATCTGGATTAGCTTCCCTTCTAAATCTATGAGAATAAGTAATGCGGCCTCCATAATCAGGTCTTGCAGTACCTTGTGGGCCTCCATAGGTTCTGCCGTAATTTCCTTGAACATCTACTCTTCCATTGCCATCTCTGGATTCCCATACCTTTCCTGAAACACTTGCATCGACTCTAGTTCCCTGACCCCTCTCTCTGTTCACATCAATATCAACACGACCATTGTCTTGCTCGTCTCCAGGATTTGCTTCCCTCTTCTCCCGACTAGAATTATCATCATCATCTTCAAAAATATCCTCTGTTTCATCGTTCATTTCTATCGCATTATCTTCTTCACCCGTTTCCCTCCTAAATCTGTGAATGTATCTGATTTCTCCTCCATAGTTAGGCCTTCCAGTTCCTCCTGGTCCACCGTACGTTCTTCCGTAATTTCCTTGCACCTCTACTCTTCCATTTCCATCCCTCGACTCCCAAACTTTTCCAGTTCCTGTAACATCTACTCTAGTTCCTTGTCCTCTTTGTCTTTCTACATTTATATCAATCTGGCCTCTGCTGTCTTCCTTACCACGACCTGAATCCCTGCTGTTGTCGTCTCTTGGTTGTAGGGATCTCCTAAACCTATGAGTGTATGTGATACGTCCACCATAATTTGGTCTACCAGTTCCTCCTGGTCCTCCGTAAGTTCTGCCGTAGTTTCCGTGGACATCGACCCTTCCGTTACCATCTCTAGATTCCCAAACTCTTCCAGAACCTGTTACATCCACTCTGGTACCTTGTCCCCTTTGACGATCTACGTTGATGTCAACGTTGCCTCTGCTATCATCCTTGCCACGGCCTGAATCTCTACTGTTGTCATCTCTTGGTTGTTGGGATCTCCTGAACCGGTGGGAGTAAGTGATACGTCCTCCGTAGTTGGGTCTTCCAGTTCCACCTGGTCCTCCGTACGTTCTGCCGTAGTTTCCGTGGACATCAACCCTTCCATTACCATCTCTGGATTCCCAAACCTTTCCTGATGCTGTTACATCCACTCTGGTACCTTGTCCCCTCTCTCTGTTCACATCCACATTGACATTACCCCTGTCATTCTCATCTGGATTTGCTTCTCTCCTAAAGCGGTGAGAGTAAGTGATACGTCCTCCATAGTTAGGTCTTCCAGTTCCACCCGGTCCTCCGTAGGTTCTGCCGTAGTTTCCGTGGACATCGACCCTTCCATTACCATCTCTGGATTCCCAAACCTTTCCAGAAGCAGTCACATCCACCCTAGTACCTTGTCCCCTTTCTCTGTTCACATCCACATTAACATTACCCCTGTCATTCTCATCAGGATTGGCTTCTCTCCTGATACGAACTGCGGTTCCACTATCTGCTTCTTCATCCTATAAAATAATATTAAAATTTATATTAATTGCCCTACATCTCACATAATTTTCAGATTTTATATTTTTATTAAACCGTACAATATACTTGGTTATTTGGCTTAAAAACTGCCTCATTAATATTCAAAATTTTTAAATATTCCTTATCTCTGAATATTGACGCAAGTATTAGGAATCATCAATTTATTCAATAGTTTTTCACTTGGATATTGCAATATCTATCTAGATCGAGCTTCATTTTATGTATATGTAATGCATAGCTATAGTTCAATACATGTTTCCTCAACTCCAGCAGTTAATAAAGGAAATATATTTTAATATACAGTGAAGATTTATCTTTAAACTATCAAAGATATATATCTGTAATAGTCCGTTGTATTTTAGTCGAATAAATTTATATCTGAGGTGAAATAAAAACATAGAGATCGTACAGTTTACTGAATCTGAAATAATCGCTGCAAGTATACATTTGAATGAGGAATATTCAAAAAATCAAAATGAAAAACCTTTTAGTCCTATAAATTTTCAAAGAATTTAAATGGATTTTACCCCCGGAAGTTCTTGCAGTTTAACTAAAAATACTTTTGCGAGTCAAAATAAAAGTAAATAGAGATATGGACAGTAGATATATTTAAATTAAATTATTTTTCTCACCTGTATATCCTCTATGTCGCGCTTGGCATGAGCTCCATTCTCTGCATCTTCGTCAACATTTGAATTCTCTCTCAGAGGGTTCCTCAATGATGGTTGAAAGGCAAATAAGGGTGTCCCTTCGCCGGCAGCGTAAAGGCTGTAATCCGGAACTTTCGCCGAAGAAATACTTGTAGCCAATATGGCTACCAAGCAGAAGATAGAAATCTTCATCCTAGAGAAATACAAAATGCTTTTAATGAGAAAAATTGTTAAGGATATTTTATCTTTAAAATAGAGTATCTAGGTTTTGGCGGACGTATTTCTAACAGTTTTTCATTGATATTTTTATCATTATTTCTTTATCACAATTGAATGGTTTCTTGGGAATTGTATTTAAGTTCTTATAGGATTAAATTTATTTACTTATTTCTTAGTTTAAAGTCTGTTTAATAGTATTAAAAATTTATCTAGTTTAAATGAAACTGCTACGTACTTTTAAAAACAGATACAAAGCTCATAGAATATGATCTTTTCCATAGCAGAAAGTAAAAATTTTAGAATTTGTAGATATTATAGGGAAACTATATTCCGCTAATACGAGAATAAAATATTAATATTAATTGTATTATATTAGTTGTACTGTCGTAAAGAATTATTGTATCTAATTGTACTCACTCCATTGCGGGCTGTTAGTTCTCCTTGCACTTGCTTCTTTGACTGCAACCAGTGAACTGATGCTGTCCGAGAAGAGTTGTATAGTTTATATAGGTAAAGTGTTTTGCGACCCTCGAAAGGGGAAAGCACTGAAAGAGCACGAAACTTCATCGGTGAATCCCCTGGAGTATCGAGCGGGGAATGACTTCTGACCTTGACTAACATCTCCTCTGCATAACTTCCTCAAGGGCTTATCAAGAAAGATGCTGGGTTCGAGTTATTCGGTTTTCCCGCTCTTGTTGATGTTTTCGTAGTAAACTGAGTAACACAGCAATCAAGCAAAGGATCGATTATCGATTAACGAGATACTTTTCCTCCTTCGAATGCACCCCGTGAAGGAAGTTTCTAATCCGCGGCTGTTGAAGTCATCGCGATCCGTGACTTAGCCATGGGTAATTAAATTTTCCCCGCTCATGTTTGAGGTTTTTCTGCGAGCTAAGCTGATTAGTCTTTGGTGAACCTACGTTCTAGGAAGTATAACCATGAAGTTTAGTTTATTATAACTCTATTATACTTTCTCCCGATAAAGGCCTTTATTATTACTACTGGTATTAAATATATATTTTAATTTATTACAATACTCTCTCACGCTCTACACACACATATATATATTATTCTTGCTTACTCAGAATTCTAAGGAATAAGTTATGCATCATAATATATTTTAAAGAATTCATATAAGTACCCTTACTTTACTTGGATTTTAATTTTTTTTGAATATTCAAACTAAATAACATTAAATTTATGTCTTGTCGAATATTTACGCTCTATTTTTGCGTTAGGATATTTTATAAAAATTTGTCGTGCGAAATAGAGTGTTTTAATTCGCAAATTGTCTTTAGAAACTTTTACATATTTCTGTTTATTAATATCGGCCAAGAATTTTGCATATTCTTTAGTGAGGGTGGTCTCATTTTTATGTAGCGATATGGAAGGGAAATCTTCGTAAGTCATCTCACATCAATTAAATTTGAGATTTAACTTAACTTTTGTACTGAGATTACTCAAAACCTCTTATTATAGGTTCAGGAGGTTATTATTTCGATATTTTAATAATAATTGTATCTCAGCATAAAAATATTAAGAACGAATGTTCACGTCTCTATCCATCTAACGCACTCCAAAAAGTCATGTTCAAACTTTATTTTAAAATGGACCATAACTATTTTTACCATTTTAACGTTACATATCAAAATATCATACCGCTTATAATAAATATAACATTGTGTATTTCTTAATATATTAAATTTACTCATTATTTTGGCCACTTTACAAATCCATACTATTTTTTTATTTCTTCTATATCTGAATGTGCATCTATAACAGTTGTTGGGTTGCCGATCGAAGCCTATCACCTTGAAGTTAATAATCAACTAATTACTTTCTCATATTCTTGGAAAAAATAGCTCTTTAAAAGATCAATAATTGCAAATATTTCCCGATTTGTCAGAGAGATACTGAGTTGGCCCTAAAAATTAGAAAAACTGCTGCTTTTTGACCAACTGCATCTATTTTTATGAACCCAGAATCTGTTAAAAATAAGGTAAAATTTTCGAAATTAACTCGACAGGAGGTATTTATCACCGCTCTTATTAGCTCGATTCACATATTGGAAATATTTTGACCGTTGTTATGTAAATAATCGATCTTGTAAACAGTCGACGTAATTTTAAAACAAATGAGTAATAGATGGGAAAAAGGTCGTATAAGAAATCTCCTCCGTTAACTTGTTCGTAACAGGACACTGTAGGCAAGAACAACGAAGCAGCCGTTGTCCATCAATTGTGCAAAACCACCGCCTTTGTCACGAAGGCACACACGACCAAAGCAGGTCCGAGGAACGTGTCGAATTTCGTCTTTTTTGGGCACCACATCAACGAGCAAGTACAATTTCACCTCTTGTATTGTGCCCCGACACCTGCTTTGGAATTTTGCCCAACGCTGGTCCTCAGCAGTTCAAGCTGGCCAACTTGACAGGAGTGGAAAAGCTCAAAAAAAAGCAATTTATGTGTTCCATGCAAAATCATTGCGTAGGGATGAACGTCGTGTACGGATGAACTTATTTTATGAAGGATTTTTATGAAGCTTCTAAATTTTTTTGGAGTTTTGAAGTACTATTTATCGTTTCTGAAAAAAGAATCAATCATATGCAATTACATCAGTTTTTAATAAGCAGGTACATAACAGTACTCATTTCTTTGAATACTAAATATATTTCATAATATAAATATATATTAATATACATTAAATTAAAATTCTGTAGATTTTAGGTATTCCATTTCATTCAATTTATTTCATTTTACAATACATGGACACATTTGTTCAGTTACATTTCTCTTCAGATGATGGTTATTTTTAATATGTAACATCGGATTTTACTTAGTTTCAGAGTGAATCTTAAAGTAGTAAAGATAGTTTTTCAGGAAGAGGAAAACGTTATCTGAAGTGTGCTTTCATATTTAAATCACGTTAAAACATTCGTAACGAATAAAATTCGAAAAATTAACCTAAAATAATAAGCAAATATAATAATTTTAAATAACTAAGTATTAAACTACGCAAAGATTTTTATTTATATTTAAACAAAGTAACTCTTTAAGTAAAAGTATAAGTTTTGATATATATTTATGCTGACGTATTTATTAATAATGACCTCCAGTAAGTTAATCACCACTAATAATTATTAATATATCTTTAAGGAAGTACAGAATTAATTTAAATAATTTATAAAATATATAAAGATTAAAAAAATATAATTCTCTTTTCATTCAGTTAAAATACTCCAATTTCATACTATTATAATGCTAACTTTAATTTTTTATCTCTCGTGAGGTAACATTATGCTTCAGAAGAGTGTTCTATATTATATATATTTTACGATTAGCTTTCATTATTTTAAAAATTAATTTCAAGATGATATAAATAATTTATTAATATTTATAATTCAGTATTATGAGAGAAGAAACTCGTTTTTGAATCTCATTTTATATAACAGTTGACTCGGCTTTGACTTCTTGCTGGTTCTCAATAATGAAGGAGGAACAATTAGTTACTTCTACCTTTACTAAAATATTTTATTTATTTTTTCACCATAAGATGATCTTGTACATCGAAACCATGGTGGTGGAAAAATAAATTATTGTGGTAAAGGTAGAAGTAACTAATTTTTCCTCTTTCGTAATAAAAATGTCGTATTGTAATCCGGTACAAACATTTTAGCATACGAGCTACAGTTTTCCTGTTTAACAAGTGCCATTCATGATAAAATAGCAGGAACAGTGAGGAGAGTATTACGCTACGAATTGAATGGTCATCGAGGGAGTGAACCGCCAAAGGTTAAAACGATAACCGATTGGCAAGCACAAGGACGTCAGCACAGTTTATAATCTCACAAAGATGTTAGCCACTTGCAAATAATGTTAAAGTTCATCACACTTAATTATGCAAATCATAAAATGAACAAAAGTGGCTGTATTTCGAGAAAACAGAAACGTTATCTTAGCAATTTTTTGATTGAATTAGCCTACTAAATAATAAACTATAACTTCATAAGTTATTCGAATAATTAGAACTTTTTCAATCAGGAAGAATATTTAGACCACGATCATAAAGAACTTGTATCAATTGTATTTAGGTAATGATGCCTATTAGGTACGAATAGAGGAAGTCAGTATAAAAATCGTTTCTTCATTGAGATAGGATTTTATTACATATAATTTAATTGACGGATAAGTGTCTAATTTAGAAAATTGAATGCAAATCCAAAGAAACAATATCCTTGACTTTTTCTCGGTAAAGAAGAAAATAGCATTTCTATGATTTTTACGGATTTTACGTAAATTAAATATTATCAAAATTGTAGCAGTTTATGTATCAGATTATCTTTTGTTAATTGTAAACAAATTGTATTTTGGTAAATAGCGCTTAATATTTTGCACATAATTTAATCAATTTCATATAATTTAATAATCGCTATTTGGTATCAGCGAAATGTATATATTAAACCAACATTTGTTATATGATATAGAAAAAGAACTTATTATGGTGTATGTAATGACTATAAAGGAATATTGATGTATTGTCAATCATACATAATGCATCAAAATCTTCATTTTATTATTATTCTCTAAACATCAATTTTAGTGAATTTGCTATTTTTATTCATTCACTGCTTATAATAGTATTGTCAAGGAGAAATCTTGCGATAGCTCTCACTAATCCATATATCAGGTTTCGTTTAACATTGTTTAGTAAATACGAGATATTCATTTCTTGCTCCTGTACATTTGCAGTTCATATGAATTATAAATATAGGAAACTTAACTCCCTTTTCACATTCTTTTTCTTGCAATATTACTAATTTGTAAATTATAAACTGGCAGAATTAATGAGAGAAGCTTAATAAGTAGATTAATAGAATATTCAAAAAGATGTACAGATAAATAGATTTATAGAATATTTAGTTAGAAATAAGATGGAATATGTAAATAAAATGTATGTTATAATCTGATAATACGACGAATAATGAGCTATATTCTTCATCATACATGCAAATCATACACAGGCGATGAGACTAATGAAACGTTTCAGCAATCTTGTACACGTTCTCAAGGATAGAGAAAGAGGTACCTAGAAATAACTCGGGGAAATACCTATGTATCGTATTTTAGAATCTCGATAGGTTTTGCTTCAGTTATTAAAAACATCTAAATATCACATTTCAAATCGCACTGTCACAATTATTTTGTATGTTAAAAATAATGGACGAATCATAGTGAACACAATCAAGCACTAACTAAATTTGAACTCAGCAGGTAATTAAGTGCGATTTTTGAGCTGTATTTAACAATCAAAGCTCATGATGAACACAGTATTTTCATGCCACACACAAATAACGTAATCGAATTAAGAATATGGGATCTTTACGAATTGAGAAATCTTGATTTTTTATCGGAAACTAATAGAAAAGAGGCATAAACGGAAACACAATAGTCGGAAACGGAAAGACTGGGTGGCATTCGATCAACCCTATATACGAAGATGCCATTGTGCTGTCAGATTACGAGTGAGGATTCCGGATGGATTGATGTTGAGGGATAAAACAAAGACTTGTGCGGGGAAAGTCCCTCCATATGGGGCCCGAGTATGACGCATCAATCACATGAGAAATCCGCCTCCGGAAATGGAAGTCTGTGGCCGGTCTCTCTTCGAAGCAACAACGCAAGCCATGAATTGGAATAGGACTCGATAGTGCAATAAAGATGAAATAGAATCGAATAGCCCTCGATTGCTTTAGGTTTAAAATCCTCTTTCGATACACTTACTTTCGGATTCTTTGTTATGGTTGGAATTGGTAAATTTACGTAGCATTTCGAAGTAAAAATGATTTATGTAAGAGAATATACTAGATTGTGAATTTTAGTATATTCAATGGGATAGCGTAGCTTTCTTTCTTCATAAATAATAGCAATGATTTAATGATGGCATTAGAGGAAAATTTGCGATGAATAACTTGAAAACTCACCTATTATAATTATTATAAAAATAAAATGTTTCAAATAATGATTCATGGATTTGAACCTTCAACTCCCGCTCAGTGTAAAACTCAAAAACCAAAGAGTAATCTTCATAATTGATTCTGATAATACCTTTCATCATTGACTAGAATAACATTGCTGTTATCCCAGCATGACTACTGTTCCTTATAAATTTATTATTAGGCGTTTCAAAGATAAAAGAATTCCCATTAAAAGTGAGCATGACCAGAGCCTTATCACTGTTGGACACACTTTTCATTTATTTTGTATTAACTGATGACTTAGTTGACGTTTACTCAAAACCAACTTACGTGCTATTACGAAAACACAGCTTATATGGTATTTACATACTTTGTTGATTTATCGTGGAGTTGCCGAAGTTACTTGTTTATAAATTAGCCATATTCAGGTAATATCATTTTTCCATCAATGATTGGTTTTTTATAGCATCGAATTCTTTTTATGGTTCATAAGTTTTGTTCTTGAATAAATTCACCTGTTTAATCGAAGAGTTCCTTCCTGTGACTTTTGTTAGACACGCCAATAGAAATAAAATTTTCATATTCTTAATGATCCTAATGTAAATTAAATATGAAACGTGTTCAATGAATTATATGTCACATATCAAAAATTAAAGGTGTATATTCTGGTAAATATTTTCACCACTTTTGTTTTTGACTACCTCCTTTAAAAATTGTATAGACTCATAAAAATTGTTCATTACCTTTCAATCTATAATTTCTCATCAATCACGATAAAATTAAATATTTCATTCTAATAACAATATGCTTTTGTTTTTTAGTTTCATATTCAAGGATAATGAGAATTTTTCCTGATTATGTTTCCAAAAGTTAAAAGAAATAATCCTTTTCTGTGCTTTCGATAGGTTTTACACATATCAGAGTAGCATAAATTCATAATGTAATATATCCTTAGGCAGAACATTTGTGAGGTGTTTTCGTGTGCTCAAATATATAAAATGTCGCTTATCACGATTCGAGATCCAAATAGCTTTATTCTATGATATAAATTATGCGGAATAAATTTTAAATTAAGCTCGAAGATACCATAAATTATCCGAATATTTACAATAAAAATCCATTCAAACACTCTCTGAGGGAATGCTCGAATAAATATTAATTCCCATCACTCAATGCGTTCGCGATTAATATTCAAAAGCCGTATTTATGTTACGTAAATATATATACGATTTGAAATCGCGCATTACGTATTATCCTCAAAACGGCATGACGTAGAGCTCAGTGCGATAATGTATTAGGTAATTGCGATGACCTTCCCCTACTTTCTCCTAATGGGTCATTATCTCCAATGAAATTCTTTCCATGCACTCATTGATGTCATTGGAGTACGATCATTAACTGAATGCCGATGTTAAAATCGTACATATTAACAAGACCAAACACTGATCGGCATATAATTGAAATTGGCATTAAATAAACCGATTTAACTAATAACGGAGTTAATGTAGATCGATTTACTTTTAAAAGGTAGTAGAAGCTGAAACTCGTGCAAAAAATATGGAAAAATATTTACGTTATTTGCTTAGGATTCTCCAAGCGAAGGTATCTTTCTTTGATTACATTTTATGTTATTGATTTTTCTTTGTATTCTCTCACTAACTCACTATCAAGTAATAAACGGTGGCGTGACATATGATAGTAAAGGCTTTAAAGCTAAGGTATACGATGTTCTACATTATATTTCACATTCTCTGTACCAGTAATATTTATTTAAATCCTTATAAATCAATTCAACATTAACCCTTGACTTGAAAAATCCCCTTGGGCCTTACTATGCAATTATAACAACTGTATCCTCATATTTGTATTAATATTCGTAACAATGAGGCCACGTTTGAATGTATGCTACATTCCCACAAGTTTAAACACGGTCGTTTACGCTCATTATCTAAATATCTCCGAGCGGACCGAGAACAAATGACTCGATAACAACCGTAGGAAGCTCAGCGTAGTTCTCAAACCTCTATTAATTACTTCTAATTGCATTCCGCCGAGTAGAACACGCCCCAAAGCAGACACTATAGCTTCGAGGCATAAGGCGGTCGCGTTACAGAAAACTCCGATTGTAAGTGGAGGGACTCATTCACGAAGCCGCTGGAATGTTTCCAGCGATTACGGTTTTCCCCAAGTCTCAAAGCAGTTGCCGATGACAGGGGCTTCGGCAGGAATGATAAGGAGTTCCCCCGCTTTCCTTACGAGGAAAAGGTCGTCGTGTTTATTGTTTACAAAGCGTCCGTGCTTCCCTCGTATATCTCGGTTGAGATAGGGCGAGCAGAAGTGAAAGATACTTCCTCGTCTAGGTCACGCTCGGGCGCTGATACAGTTTCCGGTCCACGCGTAGCGTTTCCATAAAGGATTGCGGGTGATGCAACGTGGAAGACTCCTGAGAGATATGCAGACAAGCGAGACTAGAATTAAAACTCTATAAGTCGTTGGATTACAACACCAATTTGAATGCACTACAGTATCTGGATATCGTGATTGGAAAGCGCTATTAATAATTATAATGATAAAAAGTGTTTATTGGGGGAAATTAGAACTGGTTTAGGACTGAAATTAGTATCTTCTGCTGTTGGATTCGTAACGGAGAGTGAACGTAAGATGAGGAAAATTAAAATTTTGAAAAGAAGTTTAAGAGATGGCTTTTATAAAAGCAAGGGAAATGTGAGACTCTTTGCAAACAGTGTCGCCACTCCTGGAAAATATTTCCGAAGAAAAAGGAGATGTTGAAAATTTGCGAAATATGAAGTCAAGACTAAAGAAAGATAAGGTTCAGCATGAGTAATATTTATGAAATTTAAGTTTTTAAATTTAGAAAATAGGGAGTAATAATAATCTTTGTAAGTATAAGTATAGGTTATTTAATTAATTATATTTGTGTATGTTTAATTTTTTGTGGGAGATTGTAATATTATCTTTGATACATTTATTGATTTTAGAAAAGTATCTTATTCGGTTTAGTTCTCTTAAGGAATCAGAGATAAAGATTTAAATATTATATATACCGAGTGAAGAAAGTTCTCCTTTAATATTTAGATATAGTTAATCGCGAAATATTTCGATGTATAGATACTCTTGCAGTTTCTTTCAACAAGATTTGGAGCGAGTGTTCAATAATATATATTAAAAATTAGTATAAAACATTTAAAGATAAATATCACTGTATGTTACGTTTATAGTGGAGTTTCGAGTTCTATGCCACGGTTAATGTATTATATTTGAAACAGTGAATTTAAACAGTTTTTGAAAACAAGATAGTCGCTTCATAGTGTTAATCCTCCTAATGTCATCGCGGATTCCACAGTGGTGTAAACATACCTTCTTTTACATTCGCACCTTCCATCTCTTCTATTAAGAAATCCAACTCTCTAAAATCCGTTGGGGATTTCCAGTCATCTTCTTCTGCATGCATTACATCATTATTCAGTCGAAAGTGAAGGAACTGTCGTTCAAACAAAGATATCCCAAGAGATGACTTTAACTGCTCATTGTTTCAACCGGTTTTCCACTCGTTGAGTAAATTGAGTCTCTTAAAGTGAACTTCAAGGACAGAGGTGATTTTCATATCTACAAGGTCATTGCTAAACGTTGTAATTAATTTTTTTATCATATGAGGAATAACTATCAATTAAGAGCAATTAGTTCCGTTAGTTACTTTCATAATTGTCTTTCTTTGCAAAATATATGCGACTTCTTTCACAAGGAGGAATCTGTTTTATTTTTAGTGAAAGAGAAAGTATCAATGAGGGATTTTTGTTTATTTATAGCTTACTTTCGCAAATACATGCATGGTGAAGATCGATGTGCGCAGTAATTACACGGTAAAACGTTGAAATCCGGTATTTGAATACCTCTGAAGTGAATGTTCAATCAGTCCCGCAAAAAAGGTAATAAATTCAATTATTTATAACCTATTGTATGAACATAGAGGAAATATTATGACTCTGTAGTTTTCTGTAGTTAATCTTCTAAGGTTGAATAGTACGGTTACTAGATAAATGATCTTCATTCCCCATTCTTCTATTCTCCGTGTATAACTATATCCAGATTTTCCGAAATATGACCACTGTTACTGAATACATAAAAAAAACATATCAGGAGCACCATTTTTCTTTAAATTCAACCAAAATATCTTTGCTTGAATATTTATTTATTCACTCGTCAACAAAATCATTCACAATTTGATTCAGAATCATTACAACAGATTTCATGCACTTAGTGACGCAAATCTGATATGATTTATTTAAAAAATACTAATTACTTAAATTTATATATATTTTTATAAAAAGATTAGGACGTCGGTTTTAAGGTATAGATAAAATATATTTAAAAAAGAATAATTGAGCATTGTAAAAACAATCCTGAGTGGAATATAGTATATCTGAAATCGTTCGTATCACAAAGAAATGGAAACGTATATAGTATAACGCCTTTTGTATATCTATTCTAACGTGAGATTCAAAAGGCGAATTTACATCTGTACACTTTGAGCGTTATTGATGAGCGTAGTCAAGGAACACGAGACCAAGGAGTTAAAAATAAATGAACGAAATGATGTTGACAACGATGATTCTCTATACTTATATAAGTTTGCTTCGCAAAAATCGTCTTTTTTAATGCGCATCGCTTGGTTCGCAAGCGAGGGTTATATCCGACGGAACGTTTTACGTCCGACCATTCGTGTTGATGTCTCCGTTAATACTGCTTAAAATGGGAGAATGAGATATGCTGGATTTCCCCATTTTCTTCGAGAGTCAACAACTTCCTCCTGTCCTTACGAATGGGGTCAACGTTCCGGGATTTCCCAGCGGCTGCTTCGACCTCCCACTCCCTTCATCTTCGCTCGAGCAACTCGTCCCTGATCGCCTCCCTTTTCTGCATATGATGATCCTCCGCGTCGGACACCTGTTGAAGGAGGGAAACATCAGTCGAGGCGACACGTATTATTTCGTACTTTTATACGCACGATCGGGAGAGAAAAGCACACATATTTACGTTTAGGAGTGTTTTTTGACGATTAGGGATTTTAACGATCGTGTTTACAAGGGGGATGGTTGTTCATAATCTATCATATTACATAATGAATCATAAATATTACATCATACATTATCAAATATTCATTCGATTGATACCTAATGGGTTGCCTATTTTTATGTTTATTGGTATTCTATTTACTTTATAAAATTATTTCATTTTAATTTATTAAAATTATTATTATTATTAAATTATTTATTTATTAAAATTTTATTCGTCCTAATCTGATAAAAGACAGTTCTGATTTGAATTCCCAGCAGAGAGTTCTATTAACGAAACGCTATATCATTTGAGGTACCAATCGTATGCTCTATAATTTATTCCTATTAGCTTACCTTTGCTTAAAACAACACTCCTAGTTTACTTCCATTTCCGACCTTCCTCTAACATAATATTTAAACTGAGCCAGTTTCCTTTTGTGAATAGGTAAAGGAAGTTATAATGAATATCACGATTTTGGTAAGCGTCCAAGAAACTCGATTGGATCAAGTATTTACAAACATACCTCGGTATTTATCATACCTCTGTTGCTCTAAACTACCAAAACAATGACAGTAGGTTTTCATTCAATCGTTGCCAAGAAGGAAAACCTCGCATATTCATGTACAGCTAAGCGGTTTTTACGGTTACTCTTTGTATTTCCCCGAGTGAGGTAACTGCTACACCGCTCCCGTATAAGGCACAATACTTACTGGGGCCGACCACAGGCGACTGCTCGTGAATATCTGTCCGTTTTCCCGAACAGCATCGATTTCGTTTTCTGCATCTGGGTCATTCACTGGAATCATGTCAACAAAGCCGAGATATCCGTACCACACCTTGGGAACTTGTCTATCTTCCTTGACTTTCCCTGGGAAAGCCAGAGATGACACAACTACGGCAAAAATGCAGCATGCGAATAGTACGTGGCTCTTCATTGTGCTGTAAGTGACAACGTGAAAGGAATCAGTGAATTGGGTTGGGAAATAGTAGTATTTATAATTAACTATGTTTTAGCTTAAATTATATGGACGGATTTGTACGTTGTAGTATAGCACGATATAGGAAAATTTAAAATTTTTATAAACTGTTCATTGATATATTACAATTACGTGTTCAATATATTTTCGACAATCAAATTCATGAGGGATTACGAATGCTATTACCATAGCAATCATTACAACAAACATCGACAATTCTAAATATGCACATATATACGTAGTATTAGATTAAAATATCCATTATATAACGGAATGACGTTCATCTTATAACTTAGGAAAAGAGTAAAACTATATATATAGTCTTATTTCTCAGACTACGTGACATATTAAAAGTCGCCTTTCGGCTTCGTATCTCGTTATTTATATTTCTTAATGTGCATTTAAATTACTGTATAACATAAATTACATAATTGAAAGTGTTTCCTGTTTAATAGAACATTTTGTTACGTCACGACAACCTATGCGACAAAAACGATATAATAAAAAAGATTGCTAGTGTTACGAGAAGGAATCTTTAAAATTTTAATTCAATTTTCACAGATTTAAACAAAGAAAAATAATGGATATTATCACTTAAATTTATTTATTTATTATATTCAGAAACGCAGCTCGGTTTCTTATAAAAACATCTGCCCTTAACTCCGATATCAGTTTTATTCTTTTCCTTGAGATAAATATCTCTCCGATGAGATAGCTGATTTTTCCACTCTAATTAACAACTTCCGCAAACTTAGAGTTAAAAGAAAAAAATGTTTCAAGGATGTATTTCCTAATAACGATAGCTAGGTCGAATCTTTTTTCCGCAAAGAATTATAGAGTTAATTGCAGTTGGAATAAAAAAGACGATTTGGCATCGTTCTTGCCACTCTGTCTTATATTATTCGTTGAGTTCTAGATCAACTAATAGATGTACAGATGTAAATGGTACTTTCATTATAGTATTTTAGCATTTGATACAGGAATAACGTAACATATTCAGTCACTTAGGTAAATAAAAACTCGTTAACTCTTACATTATTGCTAAAATTTCATTATAGATTTAATAACCTATAAAATGGACATAAAAAGTGATAAAATGATATTTTATATTAATGCTATTAGTTTACATATTTATCGCATATATTTAAAATCCACTAAATTTTCCAAATATCTAAATTAAATCTAGAAAAATCATCAAAATAAATACGCGTTATATAGCCATATCCCGTGGAAAGGGTTTTATAAAAAACGTAGCATGAATATAAAATGAAAACATAAATAATTACACCATATTACGTGGTCACTTTTGCATGATGAAAATCTGCCGTCATTAAGTACACCTACCTCTTTTATAGCATGTCTCTGGTATAGTCACGTAACCAAGACGATGCAAATATAAATAAAACGTTCGGTTGCGATGTAAAGGTCTCTTACCTTCGATAAGGAACCAATGTGTAGGTCAGGCACGTATTCTGTCTCTTCGAGTAGTTCTAACCTCTACGGAGATGTATCCACGAATGGGCAGCGAATGGAGGGAGTTTCAGTATTTAAGGATCGGCTCTCTCTCTCTCTCTAATGACTCTTGAACCGGTGGGAAAATACGCCGCGTTCGGCAATACCTGTATTCTATTCCGGGAATCGTTCCTTAAAACCTTGACCTTGGCGATGGAACTCCCACGTGACCGGCTTTCCGTGATTTCCTGTGCCGCCTATGAAAAAAGAAAGCGGCTGTTGTCATTTTTCCACTGGGTTTGCCCCCCAGCGCCCTCAACTGGACTCCCCGACCACGGGAGAAGTTAAGTAATTTCAGTCGAAGTTTTGATTACAGCCTGTCGATTGTATTTGCGTGCGAAGGTGTCATCTCAATACCGTGGCCGTGGTGAAATCGCAATTCGCAACTTCTTTTTCCGCGTATTCGAGGGTCCAGTCAGAGCGCAACATCACGTAGGCATGGTGATACTTTGTTACTCATGAAACATTTTGTTTTATAATCGCGTTGTGCACCTGCTATGATCGAATTTTCCTCGGGAAAATTGGCGTTGGTGAGGCGTGAATTCATAGAAAGCAAGGGCAACAATTTTAGGTTATTATGTTATGTTATTATCTCGGATGGTTATTATGCAGTAAGTGTAGTTTGATCCGTGATGGAATCTGTAAACTCGCATCGTATTTTCTAAAAAGTTTTTTCTCATATTTATCTCCGTGTATAGAATACTAATAAGAGTGGCAAAATAGAACATGGCAAAAATAAAGCTTTCCAAAATGCGTGTTCTATTTAGTTGTAAAGAAAAGCTAACAGTAAATTATCGATAGGATAATAAAATTTAACACAGTATCAATTATACATGTAAACGTGGCTGCTACCATAAAATTCTGACGTGTTTTATAAATGCATATTTAATTTGACGTCTATCCTTGTTTATTTTTAGTAGGTATATTATTTTATCCTTGGTAACATCGTTAAATAATTCCGTGAGTGTAATTTCATGTTTAAATGTGCAATGGGAAGGAATATCGAAAAATAATAAAGTTTTAAAAGCCGAAGTCATCTTCTAACTATCGTAATAATTCAAAACTCAGAAATTCAATATTCGAGAAATTATCCATAAATTACTGATGGAAGTGGACGAGTAATAATATTTTCTTGACTTTTATCTCTTCGTCAAAAATGTAAACGGGTTTGAATCGATACGGGCGGTATACATCTCATATTCAACTTTTATTTTGAGCCATCTAATATAAACTGCGCTCTATATTCCTACATTGTATTTTTAGAAACACTTTGAAGTCAATAATATATTGCTTTTTAACTTTCAAAGCAGAGACGATTGTCGGGAAGAATTAGGTTTTAATGTAAACAGTAACTAAATCTCCTTATATGCTTCATTTATATGAAATAATCATCTACAAATCGCGTAGGTTGGGTACTTTCTATTAAAGAATTTTTCTCTTAAAATTTAATGTTAATTTCTAGAAGTTGTGAACCAAAATATTTCTGAAATGGTGGCGGAATACTGCCTTCATTCTTTTGTCAAAAAGGGAATTTTAGTTAATCTTGAGTCTCTCTTCTTCAATTACAGGTCAAGTAATGATTATATTAGTGTTCACAAATTTTAAAGTCGTTGACAAACAAAATTTTTGATGATGGGAAAATCCCAGCGGTGATTTCGGCAAACATTAAAGAATCACGCGTGCGCCAAATTAAAGTGGTAATGAGAAACTATGTCAATATCATTCCAGTTACATATAGTAGACCACTAAAGGTTAAATAAGAGTCGGTTCTGGTGAATTTAAAGTATGTTTTCCTCATTATATTAAGGCGGTAAATGCGGCCAATTAATTACGTAATGTTTTGAGTTTGGAAAAGTGCCTTTTCCTGTGTATTTTGGGATATTTCCCAGAAGAGTTTAAAGCATAATTTCCAAGTGTATAATGGTCAATGTCAATGCCAGATTTTCTTTGAAAGCTGCTTCTTATGTAAGCATAACTCAAAGGAAAGTCAAAACGAGCTTTACAAAATAAAAAATATGAAATTGTCATAATTTGCGATTGATATTAGGTTTATCGACATTTTCTTTCTTAGAGAACAATCTATCTTTACATTCCATATTATAGTACTTTTATTATAATACGATCACAAAATATTTTTATTTATTTTAAAATTATATTTAAAAACTTAATTTTCTTTAATTTATCGCCATTATAAAAAACTTCGTCGTATGATTCCCAAGGATTTTAACATAATTCCTTTCTAAACTCATAGGAAAAGGCAGTATTATCTCATTGGCCAAATGCATGTGAATATTACTATTAATAGGCCTACGTCTCTAAAATGCGTTGGATTTATATTATAAATTTTAAAGGTAAAGAAAGAGGGAAATTTTAAGTTTACATGTATTTACGAAGCTTAAAGTATATTGATCCATTTACTAACTTACATTAACTGTAATTCTTTTGAGTTGTATATATCATCCAAAATTCCGTGTTGTATTTTGTTCTAATGATGCTGATATATAACAGAGTAAGAAAAATTGAACTGTTTATATAATTATAAATTGCACTGTAAAATTTATTTCCATCACTGTTTTTCATCACCAATGCGATGAGATAATTTCAGTTTTAGGAAAACCTTTTTATTCGAATTCTTCGAAATTGTCTACGTTTGAAACTCATTTCTCATCCAGTAATTATCTTGTGACAGGAAGTGTTAATGGAAGATACAAATGCATCCGGGAAAATAGCTAGATGAATTACATCACTCCTATCACGCATATTGAAATTGAAATGTCCGATTTGCAATCCATATCCGCAGTTTCATCATTAGAGATTCATAGATGATCGTGCACAGAAGTAAACAGTAATATTAAGTTACGTTCTCGTATCACAATAGCTCCACTAGATTCGTGACATATGTAAACAATGGCCGAACGCAAAACAATGAAATTGCAAATCCGTAACCATCCAATTACCTTGGTAATACACCGTGATTAATTTTTTCTTTTGTTTCTTTGTTATTCAGGCGGGAAGATAACTGATAAAACTCATGCATATTAGATACGAGCCCGCGTAATTTTCTAGGTCATGCTATTTTGACACTGAGATGGAAATTAAAGGGAATTTCTCTTTTGATTTAAATGATACGCTTCCAATCTAAAAACATGACACTTTCAATGAAGGAATTCCAAAATCACAGTCATGCAACGAAATTAGTGGAACGACTTAATCAGGCGTACAATGTAGAATAGATATGTCGTTTAATTAAGCATCAACAGCCGGATTGCCAAATTCTTTAATAACATATACGACGAAAGCTTCTAACAGCTACCAGGGCAAACAATATTTGATTGAAGCCTCTCCTTTACCAATTCAAAGACAGTACGTACCATGTATCGAGTCCCTGTAAATTGTACTTTTCCCTTAACCAAATGAAACCGTCATGAACCATTTCGTTGATTGCGCTCTATTTGAGTCGTTTCAAAGTATTTATATTAGAGCCCATATTTAGCTAAAAATTTGGCGTTTGAAATAGAATCTGTGATAAATATTTAATTATTAATGAAAATCATATTAATCTCTTACCTTTAATAATTTAGATGAATAATTACTATTCAATTTGTTTACCAATAGCATATGCACGATTTACGCTAAATTTTGAAACTATACTCGTTCATCTATCAGAACTGCAAAGTGTAGCTGCTACTTGCAAAAGTATCTTTTAACTACACTCAGTTGCTATAGTCTTAGATCGCTAATCTCCACAGAACGTGTAAATTAATTCAGAGCCTAAAAATATTAAATATTGCATGGACGTTTTATAATATTGCGGATTATACTATATTAGTAGTATAATCTTATTTATTACTTTATTTTGATCAGTTTGTATTAATATTCCTACTTAAATAAGGTTGGAATATAAACGATACAGCTAATTTGATCACATAAGAGTTTTGAGTAGTTAAGCGCAATTATCTATAAGGAGAAAAAATGCGAATGATATCGAATATAACAGCGCATATTTTATAATTAATTTAATCGTACCATAATAGGAAATCAAGTAGCTGTAATAAAGAAATAAATTTTTATACTTAAGTCTATTATTAAAAAGATGACGTAAACAAGTTTTGAATCTTAGGTTATTCTTTCAGTGTTTCCCCATGAACAGAGAAACCATTAGCTATCGATATTTTTCGAGAAGAAAGATAGTTTATCCTTAAAAAAATCAGTGCTGCATTATTTTAGTATCATTGGTTTGTAAGCAATGACTCTCAAGCATTATTTCATTCTAACGCAAACCTTTTTTATATTTACCTTATTAAGTACTTAATGAAATTAAAAAATATACTTTGTTCTTACGCCGCTGATGTTAAACCTTTTGAAGTGTGGAGTTATTGAAATTAATACAAAATATTATCTTAAAATACACTTTTTACTGCTTCATCAAAGAGTTATTTACATGAATAATACACATTTGCAAATTTCGATGCATAATTTAACTTTTATTAATCTTGACTTATTTTAAATGTGCTCTGATATATTCAAATCAAAATTTTTACAGTTTTCAAGTTATAGCGAACAAAACTTTATTTAATTTACTCTCCTTGAATATAAAATCTTGCGCGCTGAAATGTTTAAATTGAGCGACTTTGTTGGCATGAAAGACTTTACCTTGATTCCAGGTCGTAAATGACAGAAACAGGTTTGCGAGCATTTTTAATTAATAATGCATAATGAAACTTTTAAATTCGGTATAAAGATATTCAAGGCCGAAGCTTTTCCCTTCTTTCTTAAATTACATCGGTCATATAGTTTAATTTTCACTTATAAGGAAAGATAAAAAATATTTTTATGAACATTTTACTCAAAAAACTCAACGAATATAATTATTAGAAATATTTGTAAAACAAAATTCTTTGACGCCAAATTTCTAGGATATTTCTCCTATTTATTTCCTGTAGACATTATTTCAGAGCAATTATTACAGTAGTACATGTTATAATTCAAGTAAACTTCCGGAATTTAAAGAGATCATTATAAAACTTGTATAAAATCAAAGTGAGAGATCCATGTTTAAAATCGGTATTATCAGTCTAGAGAGCAAAATGATCTATCTCTTACAACTAATTATATTCTTTGGTGGGTATTTATTTAATCAATGCGATATGTCATCTCAAGCAGCATTTGAAGGATAGATTGTATCTTCTTAGAGGTTTACGCAACTTCCAATGCAAACCATAGGATAGGAAGGATGTTGTTTTACAGGTCTTCCCGCATTCTCACATGTGCGTAAATCGTGACGATTCTGATGTTAATAAACATCTTATCCATTCAAATTCAAAGTGCGGACCTCTGGATATCTGCTCACAACACCTGGAAAGGATTTTTAATACTGGTTTGTTTCCTCGTTAATCGAATAAGCATTCTATTTGCCAATTGCAGGGAAAGTTAGTAAATGCTGTTTGGAGCTTTTTAACTCTTTCATTACAATAGTAATTCAATAGGGAATATATCTTATTTATGAATTAAACTTCAACGTCTTTGTTTTATTATTGGTGGGAAGGATTTTCTCTTATGATTTTCATGTATATTATAATAGATAGAAAATGGATGCGTAATGAATATCTTTACCTTAATTATAGAATAACATCTAAGAATTTATGAAATATAGTTATTATGTATGTATTTTTTTCATGTAGTAAAAGGAATTTATTTTTCACCTGCACAATTTCTGATTTTCTAGATTTTTTGTTTGTGCCGAGAGCTTAAACTTATTTACACAATTATTTCACTTATGTACGTTAAAGTTAGAACCAATAAACGCTATACTTTTGGACTTAAACATTTGCGTAGATATTATTGTATTGAAAATACGTGCTAAAATTCGCCAATCTCGAAATGAACTCTGAGACATATTTATCTTCTTATTGTGAAAAAGCACTTCATAACTTTCACTGCTGTCCGGAGCATTATCTCTAATGAGCCTGTCTCAAGGCACTACAAAAAAAGGCTAATCACTGAATCACTCACTTCCTCCGTGGATAGCGAATTCGTATCCATGGTCACGGCCTCGAACATCGCCACATCTGGTTCGTCGTACGCGTGCGATGTCCAGTCTCCTTCCGGTAGATCGTCATAATATTCATCTGGTTCTTCATATCGCTTCGGTTCTTCCCCTTCCAATTCGTCAACATCTGATGGTAGCACCGGTAGAGACCTCACCAGAGGTACCAGCACGCAGACCACGAGGACAATTGGCAGTAGAAATCTCATTTTTTCTGAAATAACTAAAGGAGGCAAAACAGAACTAGTTAGAAGTTAGTTTTAATGAAATTTATATCCACTAGATAAATATACGTGCATTACATACTGAATGATTCATTTGTGTGTATGTTAACGAGTCATAAACATACTCATTTGCTAGGAAATGCAGTGAGGACTAGAAAAGGCAACATTTTGGTAATAATAATTACAGGCGTTAAAAACAACACCGACAGAAAGAGTAACTGAATCCGGTTTGTAAACATAGCGAGAGGTCGATATAACTATTTGATGTTAGTTTTTTCAAATAATAAGGATTCCTATATAGGTAAGGTAACAAGAATAGACCCATAATTAGATATACCTGAGATGGCATGAAGTATTTTGGGACAATAAGACAAAAGGAAGTTTAGAATAGATAATGAAAAAGTTTGCATTCGCGGTCTATCTTTGGTATCGTATGGAAATGGTTGATGACAATTGTATGTTTACATTTACATCCTAAATAACTGCAGCGTCCCTTAACATATCAATGCCCACGATGTTGTTTATGTTTAGTTTAGGCAGGTTTACCAACAGACTGAACCATAACAGTTACCACAGCAAGTAAATATTTCGAATAGCGAAGGAGTACAACAATGCAATTTACCTGAACAGCTTCTCTCGAAAGAATTTGGGTTCCTTCCTTCCTCAACGCGATGTGTAGCCCAAAACAGCGCAGCTATTTCTGTTCTATGCGAATCTTAAGTTGCCAACTTTTATGCATCCAAGTTCCGGGAAAACGCGTCTCAATCGATACAACCGGTTGATTCTCAGGTGAATCCCCTCGGTGAGGTTACCAACTCCCCCACAGACGCAGCTGGCCTTGAGGGAGAGTCCTCCACCTCGTTCGGGATGAATTTGGTACCGCAGACTCCGCCCCCCAGCGGAGAGAACGGTTCCAACACCTTTCTAAGCCCCTTCGTTTGATTGCAAGCATTTATCTTCACCTATCCTTGAAAGAATTGTCTTAATCTACAGGTTGCTCGTTCCGATTCAGTTTCACCTTTCGTTTTCGATTATGACCTACTTCTGGGTGTTAATACGTAATTCGAATAGTTCCTGTAACGTTCGATAGAGTGCATGTGTTCCATACATGCTATACAGATAATATCGTAATTCGTTACGTAAATGTACGAAAAAGACGAAAAATTGAAGATTATTATGCGTATATTACGAAAGATTCCAACGTGTTTTAGGATTGAAAGTTCGGAAATTCGATCATGAATTATAGAGTAAATTTTGATAGTTAAGTTCCTGAGAATTGTTATTGAAAACAGCCAAAAATGAATTAGTGACATTTCTGCTTTATTGTTACTGATAGAGATATAAAATAGACGCTTAATAAAGTTAAGGAATGCGTTTTGATAGCGAGTTGTTCAGTTTAATTATTCAACTTTAGTGATCGAAAATGTCTGTGAAGGGAAAAGAAATTTGCATTTCATACGCACTTCAAGAATTCTTTTACCTTTAGTATTCCAATAAAAAATAAATCATCAGTAACTAGCAAAAATGCTAAACTTTACAGATATCTGTAAATTCATTTACTTATTTACATATAATTTACATATAATTGAAAAAACGGTGACGCACGTGATAAGGGTTAATGTACTGTCCACCGCTTTTGCCATAAAGGACAAGTGTGACGTCAGTAGACATCCTCACCAGTTTACATACCTCGCAGCATCACGGTATTTTATACACCTCTGACCTCTGTCTTTTAGATCCTGTTTCTTTACTTCTGAGGACCTTCTAATGTGTGAGTTTTCCTCATAGGCCCTTGTCTTCTGACGCACCTCAGTTTGCAGTAAATCCGTTCACTGACATTTGACAAATATTACCACTTCCAAACGATCATGACGTCATTAAAGGGAAAAGTAATTTGATTTATTCATTCTTTTTTTCTAAGTGAACTGAAGTTCTTTCAGTTCCTAAGAAATTTTTAAAAGGTAAAATATAATTTATTTGTCCCAAATATCGAAATTTGATATTGATGTTACCTTTTACAGTTACCTGTTTAGTATACTCTTTCTTCCAGTAGCCGACGATATCACCTGTATTCTTATATTAATCTTAATTTAATCTCCAGTATCTTAGAAAATATCTAAGTCATTCTAAAGAATTCGATCTTAAAAAAACTTAGAACGTTAACTTTTATAGTCCAGTATTTGACTCGGAAAAATAGAATCAACTTTATATTGATTGAATAATTACTGAAACTGGTATACTGAGACAGATGAACAAAATCAAATCTACTATTAAGTATCTATATCTTTGCTTCTTTATAAATACTCATATTCATAAAATATTACATTTAACGGTTATCATATTTAACGAACTTGATAATAAGAGAACACGTAAAATTTCACCAGAAGGGTATGATTTTTAATAGCTTGCTTAATTTTAGACTCTTTTGTTAATAAAGTAGAACATGTTCAAAAATGGATCGAAGATGGTAAAATATCTAATGGAGTGAAGAGTGATTAGGCATATGAAGTTCGTGAAATGTATGAGCTAATAAGGATGCTTAATTAAGGATGAATGGGGGACTTTTTGATTCCTATTTTCAGTAAAGATGATCTTTGATATTTTAATTATAATAATAGCAAATAAGGTTGAAATCATATCTTGATGTTTTAATTATAATGGAAAGTACTACAAGGAAGAATTTCAGGTGATAATTTATATATACATGTAATAACTTTGATGCTATTTGATTAGTAATCAAAGATATGACTAGCAATCTTTCCCCCAATTCTACGCTCCCTGTTTTTGCTTGTTCTTCCCTTCATAAGTAGCTAAGTGTTGTTTCTTATTTCATTTCATAAGCTTTTGTTAACGGAATGTTTTGTTTCACATTGATATTCAACTATCGATTGCTAAGCTGTGGAGTAAGGTTCTGGAAATTTTTTCATTACGTGTCTTTCAAGTAAAGAAAAGTTTTGAGGAATGAATCACTCGTGGAAAAATTTGAGAGAAAAAATCTTATGGAAAGAGACCGTAGATATACATCGAAAGGTTGAAATGAGAACTTATCGGTCACTGAAACATCATAGAGTTTATTGGAAGTTATAAATTAATATTTTTTGTTTTATAAATGAAGTTTAAATATTATTTTGATAGTCATTCTCCTCTCTTTTTCATAATAACTGTAACGATAGTTAGCTTTAGGATCCAAATATTTATAAAAATTCATCTCAAATTTGAAAATTTCTTTAATTATTTTCATATAATACTATTTAAAATATTATATATAATACTCAAATATTTTTAATGAATAAACAAAATCGACGGCTTAAATTATACAGCATATTATGTAAGGTTATTGAGATCAATTATGCTAGGAAATTTTCTTGATACAGTACAAAGATACAAAGCACAAAATATATATATTACAATAATCTTCGAGAATAAAATCAAGGGATATTTTATATTATTTTATTTTTGCTCAATTAGACGAAATGATAATTCAAGCTCAATTTACCGAGCAAATTTGAAATTATTTGTTAAGAATATATGATAGTTATTTTACTTAGGCTTCCATGATGACTAAGGTAAAATTAGGTACTACTATTGCTTCCCAATTGTTTGTAAGTATATACAATCAAAGTGCGTTTGCTCACAATCTAGATCGCTTTTTATCAAGCTCTTATATCCTACAATTCCCACACAAAACCACAACAGCGCGGAATTTACTTTCCCGTAATCAATATCATGATGACTATGTAAACGAGACGGATCTAACGTTTCCAAGATTTGTGAAATGGATTTGCCCATCATTAAAATCATTATCTCCACTCACAATGATGATGTAACTTCAATTAAGTAAATGATGCAACAAATCATTCTTTTGCTTTAGTGGAACGAAATTTCCGGAATCGCTATCCACCTTTGTTTGGCGACTTATTTTCTAAGGAAAATTCGTATTGGAGAAGATATACGTTTATTACACGAGATTCTCGAGAAGGTGTTTTATCCCTTAATAGAGATTGTCGTAGGAAGAATATAGGGAAATGTGTACCTAGTCAAATTCTTCTTAAATGATTATCACTCCATAGTGACTAGAGGCCTTACATATCCCAAGGAAGAATTTTACTGTAATTTCATATAATGATTCAGCAAATAATTGTAATCATGTGAGCTGTATTTTTACGTAACGAATTAATGTTTGGACAATAATATATCTTGCTTTTTGAAATCCTTTGCTGATTCATCACTAATTGTCAAAATACCGTGATTTATTTAAAAGTGCTTCGATAGCTTTCGTAATTTCACACGTATTGGATACAAACAAGATGGACTACTTGGCTATCAATTTTTATTTCATAGTTCAAGAGCTGTTTCTATAGGATTTATCAATTCTTTTAGCCATCGAAGAGCATAAATTGAATATTTTATCATTGAAGGATGAGATATAATAGAACTCGGCCGATTTTTCAATCAATCCCTTATTTACGAAAAAAATTATCAAATAATTTGTTTTCCGTAGACCCAATCCTCCTAGGAGTTATCTTAATATCTTAGCAATAGGAGATATTCGCAGACCAAGTTCCTTCTAGACAATCTACCGCTGCTTTGTTTTTGGTTTCGTTAATTGGTGGTAATGGGTCAAGGCGGAAGATATCATTTACAAACAGTTAAAGATATTCAATTCACAGATAACTATATACCGAACGATGAAAAAATTATCTACGAGTAATAAATTATTCAGACTTTGAAATATCTCGCTATTAGCCCCTAGCTAATT
The DNA here is from genome assembly GCA_020796165.1 of Pantala flavescens. Taxonomy (NCBI): domain Eukaryota; kingdom Metazoa; phylum Arthropoda; class Insecta; order Odonata; family Libellulidae; genus Pantala; species Pantala flavescens. Next base: position 43,227,529 of record CM036882.1, read on the forward strand.
GATAAAATCGAAACAGTCATCCATATGTGGAGCATGTTTGCAAGGAATTGGACCAAATTTCTTAACTTAAGATTAGCGTAAAACTCTCAAGAACTTTTGCACGAAAAGATACACTTTTTTACTGAGTATATCTTCTTCGAAATGAGTTCTTCGAAATTTATTTATCATCGAATAAGACTTGTTATTAACTTCCCTTAAAACATAAAATTTAAGTACGCAATCGTAAATTCATCGTAAACATTTCATCGATATTTAAAATGGAACGTAAATCTAACTTCTCGTATTCTAGAGCATTATTTTTCCTTACGAGATGGAAATAATTTTTTATTACTTAAATTAGTCCCAAGATATTATAGAACGACTAATCAAAAGAGAGATTTTTAACGATTTTATGCTATATGGGAAAGATATAAAGAGAGGAAATGTTATGAAATTCATAGTCGTAAAATTACGTCCAAACTACTTCTAGGAATAGATAAAAACAGACAGACGTCTAAATATGGTTAACAGACGTATCGCATCATAGGAGGAGACCAATGCGTCAAGCATTGTGATTTCTTGATCCGTGATACGTGGTTGGTAGAAGCTACCTTCTGATCCCGAATCACAAACGTCAAATCCACGTGGAAACGTTATGCGCCTGAATTGGGCATGTCATGCTTCAGTGCAGTCATGCAGATTGGGAATTTGATTCTCGAATGATTCACGTTGCCTCTGGTATATTGTATTGAAATAAAAAGAAGCTTAAAATAATAAATATGTTTATCTTCTTGTTAGACGAAAATAAATAAATTTTCAATATATATAGATGATTTTTCACGTTGCCATATATGCCATATGGTATATAGTATTGAAATGAATAGAAGCTTAAAATAATAAATATGTTTATCCTCTTTTTAGACGAATTAATTATGTTTCGATATATACATAGATAATGATATAAAGGGATGATTTTTAAATATTTTTTATTTCGTTTACGAATGATGAGGGAAAGAAATTGACTGAATAAGATAAATATTTTACTCTAATTTACTTCCTTTTATGTAATGAGTTTTTTGAGTTGCAAAATTCTGAAATTACGTTATTCTGCTTGTATTTGCATGAAGTTATCACTTTCATTTCTGATGTTATAGGAAATGTGAGCGTAACTAATTTCGCGTACCCGCCGAGCAAGTGGGGGACCTGAGTTCGAGTCCCAATCATGTCATGTCATCATATTTTTCACTTTTTATCATGAAGTTAAACATATCGTTATAAGTTAAAATCTAACTGTCTTAAGCTATGAATTTAAGAAGTCTTTATTATTGTAAGTTAATGTTTATCAATATTTTCCCCACAAATAAGTGTCGGGAGACTAAATGTTGATGAAAGTCATTTTCATACTTTATGGTATTTATCTAAATAATTGGTGATGAATTGAAGAGTAAAATGTGGCTAGGTTTTTTAAATTTACAAAAATTCAAAATCCAATTTTTCTGTAAACAATCGTATCGTGTAATTTAAATCCTGTTGATTGTTATAGCATGTATAGCGGTATTTGTTTATAATCATGATAAATACGGCTTTATTTCTTCAATTATATTTCTTCCTTGTTGTGCTGTAAAATATATCTGCTGTGTAATCATGGTTATTTGTCCCTTTGTTGTAATAAAAATGAAGTATTAATTTTAATTTCCTTTCTTTTCTAGGTGAGTAAAAGTTTCCGTTTTTACCGTAATTATGTAAAGAGCCATTATTAGTGATTCTAGCGAAAAGGTAAGTATGCCTTTAAATACGATTTATGATACAATTTTAGTTTAAAGATATGTTAAACAATCTCACCTTTGGTTCTCCTGGCAAATGAAAGAATATGACGGAAATATTTCTTTTAGAACAATTCATGCACGAGGCTGTGAACGACTCAGGACTCTTATAACAAGTTATAGAATCTTTGACACACAAATTTATTGTATTAATAATTTGATAAATCCAGTATTATTTGCTAGTATTTAGCGATAAATAGAACTCTAGTGGAGGCTTTCTATGGTTTCCTTTCAATAGTTACAATTAGAAAGGAGAGTAAATACGAATCTCGTATATCTTACTTTTATAACTTCACATTAACTTGTTCTCCTAATTGTCTTGTTTGATTGATTGTTTCCGTTCAAGATTTTCCACCGTTCTCTACTTTCTTAGATCTCAATCATGCTTCTTATTTTTTATATAAGTCATTGAATGAATTGTAATAGCTGGTGATCATACAAGTCTACGACCTGCATACGTAAACAATAAAACGCTAGAATGCATATACATTCATTAAATGACTTTTACTGAATACCGTCGAGAAATTTTTATTTAATTTTTGTCTGAAATACTTTTGAGTAGCATGAGTATCAGTTTTATAGAGAAAAGATTATTTAGCATGATGTTAAATATTTGATTATTTATATTAATTATTATTTGAAATCTTTCTTATAGTTTTAAAATAATCATATAGATAATAATTTATGTCTCACTTTATATTTTTCCTAAATCATAGTGTGAGAATCTTGCATTAAAAATGTTAAATGTGTTTAAGTTTTTACTAGTCATTCGAGTAAAATCGAGTACAAAAATAGCTCACAAATTCGTTAACTATTGATGCATGCACATTTCCCTAATTGCACTCCACGCTGTGTTTCTATGGAGATGTTTGCCTAAACAAGGTCGATCTTAAACCCCAGCACGTCCAACTTACCTCAGAGTTGAAATATGTCGTATCTGCTCCAGCCAGCATCCTTCTCTCGTTATCTAGCCTTAACCTCAGATACTCACTTTGCTCGTTCCTCCAAGTGGCGTCAGATGGCAGTTCAGAAACAGTTCAACGGAATCCAACGAAACGCGGTTTGACGAAACTCCTTTGTTTTATCCGTTTAAAAGTGTGGAATCCTGTATTTTTATCCGTAATAGAACGAGTGTAAGTTTTATACGTGATGGAAGTACATTTTCTAGGGTTATTCTGATTTATTTCGTTATTTAATTCGTTTTCTTCTTTGTTCGTGCCATTTGGAATATTTCATAACCCAATTCTGAGTGCATCCTTGCCCCAAGCGTGATTCCAACCCCTAACCTCAGAGTCATTACACAGATGAGATATTCCATCTGCAAGGTCGGCGTGTAAGCTGACTCCTGCTTCGGTTCAGATCTTTGCATATTTAAACCGATGTGTCAATTGCGTTTGATATTGAACCTTCATCCCAGTGTTCGACGTCATTGTATTAAATCAAACGAATAGTAGTGAATAGAAGGTTTAAATATTGAGGAATATAATAATTTTTTGTAGGTCATATTATTAATCTAATATTATTTTGAAAATACCGAATTCTCTTCCTTTAAGTTACAATATTTTTTTCGAGCATTCGATTATATAAATAATAATATATATCCAACGCAAACTATCAGCTTCAAACATTAACAAAAACTTTCATTGTTCAATTGAGAATATTTTGAATCGAAAATACTTTTAGTCGTTAATATAACCTATTACCCCATATAAGGAATTTTCCGAATTTCTCCTATGATTCTAATCTTCAAAGTAATATATGCGAGATTAATATAATGTTAACATTTTTTTCATAATTTGATGATATCATATGATTTTTGATTTAAAATAGAAATATAGTTTTCTAAATTTTCTAACTAACTTAACTAACATTTCATAAAGTTTTCGTTTAAGAGTTCGTATACCGAAGACATTTTGTCTTGACCAAATGCATTAATAGTTCTTTTATTGAATTAATACAAATATTTCGTATATTATTGGAGCTTAAGCAGTCATTAATTCTTCTAAAGGTTTCCATATCTCTAACAGATTTTCAATACAATCAATTCCATTGTAAATGTCTTTTATATATTATCTTACATATACAATTACTATAATAATTCCCGTCATTCTATTTCCTGATGATTAAATACGAATTATTATGCATTTGAGATTGTTTCTGCCGAATATAGAATCAGAAATAGGTTGGAGTGATTATCTTTAACGTGCGCACCTGTGATCTTTAACCACATGCTCAATGCCCTAGATACGACAGATACATCCCATTGTCCTAGATGTGCAAACGCTCCCACACAACCCACTCAGCCATTACAGCAACACGTACTCAGCGTTAACCACGTAAATTAAAAACATGACATTGGGAACGAAAGGAACTATACGTCTTTCTTATTAGGTGGAAATAATTAAATGAAATGTAATTCTTACATTCATGATAGTTCATTTTCAGTTGTCATTCTTTCTTTTTTCACTCATCTATTCTAGTATTATCAATCAATTATAATTTTTTGAATATTTTACTGTCATACAGCGTTCATTTTTAATTTATCGTAATTTTTGTCTTCCCTTGATTATAATGTATAATTTTTTACCCATTTATCAAATCAAAAATAAGTGTTTTCCCTGGGTTTTAAATTTTGGTTTTTTATTTTTTGGGATTGATGTTACTAAATACCTCGACAAAACTCGTTCAATGATATACATGTGTATATCATTTTAATCATTTGATCAGTTTAGAACGATAACTTCCAATAAAAGTTCTTATTATAGCAATGAAAGGATAAGTTAAAAAATACAGCACTAGATAATAATACCGCTATGATACCTGAATAACCTATCACTTAAATATAAATTTAGTTTATATATAAATATACAAAATATGCGTGAAAACTGTTCAGTACTAGTTGAAAGAATTTTTGAAAGTATAGGATGCCCAAAGATGATTCATTATTATGGATAGAGAGGCATCATCTGACATAATCTTTTGGAGTAAAAATTTATTGGGATCATGTGAAGTGGTAGTTTGTGCATTATAAAGGTTAGTAGGTTTGATCAACCTTCTTTACAAATACGTTTAATGTAACTTCCCTTTTTGCTTGGTTTTATATGTATAGGGAAACGTTATTCTAAAAAGCTCAGTTGCAAATTTCTTGATCTCCCATTAAATTTGATAAACCTAACTTTAAGAGGAATTTTATGAAATTTATAGTTGAAAGTGATAGTTTTCCTTTACATTTTGACCTTGCAATATTTATTAGACTTCCTTTTTCTTCATCCTTGCCTTCTTAAGAAGAAATCCTTTGAGAGATTTCTCGCTTTAGTAGAGTGCTTTAATATATTTTGGAAGAACCCCTCAAGGGTTACATGAGTAAGAAAATTTGATGCGAAGAAAAATCGTCTATTAAATCTCTCAGCTGAATCAATTTCCTTCGTAAAAACGTTGTTTCGGAGTCTTCGAGAATGTCCACTGTTTCTAAGAGACAATTCAATAATAACGATTTAATTAAAATGATTTTATTTACAACAATCGTCGTAATCATGGTAACAGAGATATTAGGAATGCAGTTGGTGTAGGTTGTATTATGTATACACTACGTTATTATTACGTATACATTTATGCATTAAGTGAAGGAAGAATGAGGATATTTTTAATGTATAGGACACATATTTCCACATCCGCGTCCAAATTACATGGATTTTATATATGAATTTCTACGCATAATATGTAACAATAATAATAATTCATGTATTATCATGTATCCTCACGAAAAATATTCAATTGAAACCTCGCAAATGTCAAGTAGTACTCACTTTCTCCGGTAGGGTCCTCTGCTGTTGTACTTGATTTTGTTCTCTTAAAGTCCGAGATAGCTTTTTAGCTTAAAGCACTAGGAAAATGGATAATTTGTTATGTATTATAAAGGTGTTAAAGCTATGATCAATCGATTCGTATTGGAAGAATTCACAATAATTGCGTATAGTTTGTCGAATAGTTAATAAGCTTTTACTGGTTTTAAAGTATCAAATATCGCTTAAATTAGTGACTTTAGAAAACAAGTACAAACCTGCTCATAGTAAACTAACAGCAAAACCAATCAAACTTTATTGCTCAAAAATAACAATTTGAAAATTAGATTTGAAGGAAGCTTTTACGCAATATATATAATTAATCTAAGAACTACCTCCAGCGTCATGGTTACGACAGAATACAATAGTAAATAATTATTTTCTAGTTAATCTTTCCCTGTTAAAAAACTTATTGAAATATATTGATCAGGAATCATTGTATTTCTTTAAGAAATTTATTAAGAGTATTAAAGAAATGATATTGGATGAATACTATCTACATTCAAAGAGGCTATCCAATTTTCCATATACGTACATTTTTTTACTTTTGATTAAATCCTAAATTACAGAATATTAATTATCTCATTTGATAAATCTTTCATTTCCAAATGAGAAAAGAATGCTTAAATAATTTCTCACTATTTAATTACGCGACTACTACGTTAATACTGCCGATTAAAAAATATACACTCTGAATATTAAACATTAATAATTAAACTGAATATAAAACATTATTTTCGTCGTAAGTTAATACGTATTACAACTACCGCCTAAGTCCACCAGAGGAAGCTTCAGTCCATCATTAATTTTATTAAAGATAATCAGAACTGTTCATCTACATTACATCATTATTTTATTAAACAAAATCGTGTTGAAAATAACATGTAAAATATAGAATACATAGTAGGAAATCGTAATTGGTTATTCATACATCGCATTGTATTGAATGACATTCATCCATTTAAAAGTATTGATAGAAACTAAAGATTCATCTTAGAATCCGTATGGATCTTTAAATGGTCCGTCATCTTTGAAAAAATTCTTGTCACGTGTTCAGGCTAGATAAGGGACGAACCATCTTTGTTTACCTCTGAGATCAAACGCTATAAGAAATTCGATTTTTTCGAATTTTTTAATGTCATGAACCGATCACTTTATGGTATAACAGGTTTATCATTGAAAATAACTTATTAACGTTGGTACGTCTTCAGCTATCCCATTATCGCCATATTTAAAAATATAATGAACACTAGAACTTATTTAAAATGTACGCGATCTCTCCTATCTACCCTATAGTAAGTTTGGTATGTATCTGTATGACAACAATATAATTATTTCAGTTTTGCACCGCTTGACATTCATTTTATTCCAGCATAGTATAGTTGTGATTGTTGGGTTATAAACTTTATTTTAGACTATTTCTGTATTGATTATTGTAAAGTCGATTCAGTAAGCTCCTACCTGTTGATATTTTCATTGTTGTTCCTTCCCAACAATGACGATTCGATAACAGTACCTATTGATAACAACAATCAACGAACAATTATTATAGGTAGCCTTAGACGATGCTAGATTTTTTTATTACGAAGGAAATATTTTTATTTAAATTTTATCGCAACTTTGGAACTCTCAAAACATTTGTCCCAATTTCTGCGAATACCATATTATATACCAATTTTTACTGGTAATTAACTCAAAGATAACCCCCGAATTCAAGCCGACCTAGCGAACATTTTACGAACGTGTCATCGCCCCAACAGGAAGAACTTCGGAAAGGATTACATCTTCGCCAAAATAACAGCATTAACGCATTTTGGGCATACACGAGATATCGTTTCGAAAGAGATTTTTAACGACTCTTAAAAATGTTATCGGGTAAACGCCACGCTGACCTAAGATCAAAAGGAATGATCATTTTTCGATGGAGAAAATAAACTTTATCTTCGTCAACGTCAATCCGCCATTTTCCTTGCCTAGACACATCCACCCGGAGATGTGTGACGTCTTTCGTCCGATGTTGCTTAGAGGTGCCAATTTGGGAAGAGATAGCGGATGACCAGCGTTGACCGTGGGATGGGAAGAGAGGATGCGAAAGTTGGGAACCCACACCATTCATTCGCCAAAATACGCCAAATCAATGAGTCTTTTTCCAGAAACTCCCTTTTGTGGAATTTCTTATCTCTTATGGAGTTTTTGTCCTCTAAAATAGAATGACTCTTGAAGATATACTTGCCGAGGGGTCGCCAACCTGCGGTATATCGTATTATGAGGCTTAGTTGAAAAACAATGGAGGTTCCAATAGAGAAGTTTTTGTCGCTAAGTGGTGGTGTAATTGTTGGTAGTCTCCAGTCTAATTACGGATAGATTAAAAGAATATTAGGCCACGATGTCTTGGTATTAATAATCTTCTGAAGGTAATGATTAACTTTAAATGCAATTAAAGGTATTTCATGCAGAAATTTTATTGGATTTTAAAGTGAAGAATGTCATCCATTATAAATAGTAGTCTATGTGCTTAGTTACGATTAAAAGCTACAGTATTCTTTTTGTCAGAGCGTTCATCAGAAATTATTGTTCTTTGCTGTCGTTTTATTGTAATTAATTTTGATGAGGCTTGATAGATCATGATTTCCATATCGTAAGATTTTTCTCATTTTTGGAATATAGCATCGTGATTTTTATAGTAATAGGGAATCAAGTACTTCACTTTTAGGTACAAAAAGAAATAATATGAATTATTTATGGATACCAATATTCTGCTCTTGAGTTTAATTCAATTATCTCAGAATATTGTATAAAATTCTTTCTACTTTAGTGTGAGAACATACAGGTGTAAAACTTGAGTATCCTTGAATGAAGATTACAAAGCGATGAGTTTCACAATTAAAATTATAATTTTCATAAAGCAGAGGAATTGACTTTTCTTAAAGAATAAATCACAGTATTTATGAACATAGCAACAGAATTAGATGAGAGATATCTTCGAATTATCATACATTCATTTGACCGGGTGGATGTTTTTTCTTCCCGGTTTAAAAGCCAAATCATTCAAAGCAAGAGATATTTATATATTGTTTTTTTTTTTTTAATTAGCATCACTATGAATTCAGTTTTCCGAAATAACGAAATGTAATGCTAACTTAATGAAACTAAAAAAATATCATACATCAAAAGGAAAGAACATATGAAAGAATGAAATAATAGTATTCTAAAAATATCGAAACGCGTGATGAAAATCTATTCGTTGGAAATTTTGTGATAAATTGGAGTATGTTGTCCAAATCTATTTTTCCGAATACGAACTCTCAATTAAGCGCTTTATTTAAGAGAAATAACATCCATTATAGTTTCTGTTTTTCAATAAATTTAATTCTTTGTATAAACAGAAATGGAATGGAGTGGAACTGAATATTCCTTTTATACGTTCCCCTTTAATTGATGTACTTCCTCTCTTGAAATATGACGCTCGTTAAGCCAGACGAAAAGGAATGGGAGGTAAAATTCAAGTGAGGTATTCATAATGGAGATTCGATTTGGTATGAGCAATTGAAATGCCCTCTCGTAATAAAACCGCAATAGATAATGAAGGACTATTTTCTGGTTCGTTTGTTCATAGAAGATAGTACTTCAACTGTACATTGTTTGTGGCTTCATAATGCTGAGGAGAATGGGTTGCTCTTCAATTATAGTATTACCGGAGGAGCTTTTTTTCTATTGTGATGGTAGGAATGCTATTTTCGGATGAATTAATGAGTCAAATCTAAATTTTCCACTATTAAAAAAGTTTGTTAGGATGTAAAAACGTTTTTATTCGCTTCAAAATGTACTATTCAGAGTATAAAATGATTAGCAATATCTTTCTTTATCAATTCATTTGGAGTTCATCAAATTACTGCATTTTTTATTCGAAAATGTTTCTTTACTCGTTATTGTATTTGCTTCATTAATCATGACGTACCTATTTGTGTAGAATGAAGAGTATTGGTGCTAAATTGCTTTACTCATGCTCTCTGTGGATTCAATTCAACGTGTGAAGTTACAAAGTAATCCTTAATAAGTTCCGCGACAAATTAAATTATTTTTCAACCGACAGAAACTATCCGAACCGAATTAATCTGTAATTCTCATCAATTTCCCTATTTCAATTTTCGACTGCTTCAGAGTAATTTAATATTTGTTCTATATAAATTTCATTCGATGAATTCGAGAGGTATACTCGTTAGTTTTAACGTGTCATTAGAGTTAGACACGTGCAACTAGTCGCGATACAGGGAGAGCATCAAAGTGGAAAATGAAATCATTGGAATGAATGAATCCGTGTCTCTCCACTACTGCTAATGATTCCGAGTTTAATGCATAAATTAACAACGGACACGTCTGCTCAAAGCATCGCTTTCATATAGTACTTTTCTTTTATTGAACTCGCACAGCATTTTATCCGAAGTACACTAACGAGCGTCATGTTTTTTTATCGAGAAAATAGAGGAAAAAGGAGTAATCTAAACTTTTGTTTAGAAGGCGACACGTGGAAAGAGAGACGGCAGCAGCTGTTGAATCCTCTCAGGCCACGTGACTGGATACATGTGAACTGATATCAAAAGCAATTCTAAGCGATAAGCCCAACCCTTTGCGCCATAATAAAACCCTGTATTTGGTCTTTTTGCTGAACTTTGTTTATCAGGATATTAATGCACCAGGAAGAATATAGAAGATATATAGAAAATCATCTTAAAGAACTAATTATTATAATGCTAGATTTAAAAAGTATCTTATTACTCGTAAACATTTATAACTTTACATGCGTATTTTCTTTATTGATAAAAATCGCGCCGGATTGAAACGGTCAAACTTTCGGTTAAGTTAGAAAATCATTCAGGTCTAGCCCCGCCAAATTCTAGGTGCACCAAATATTTCATTAATAAATAACCTCTTTCGATTTTTAGATAATATTTTTCTTTTCGTTCCGTCTTATGTTCCCAGCTTGTGTTTTCATTCGTTTGAAATAATAATAAATATTTGCTCTTCACAATAACAAATAAGAAGCAATGAATGGCCCAAGGCGAATATGGGTATGTTATGATGCTTTCAGTGAAGTGAAAAACTATGTTATGAAGTTAAGAATAAAGTGGCGTGTGAGGAAAGATTGTTATTGTACGTAAGATTCTGTCGAGTATTTGACAGCTTAAATTCAATTGAGGTAGTCTCAGATGCTATAACGACAGCTAAGTACAAGAGATAGGTGAGAAAGGTAATTTTTTTAGGTGTTACCTGTCCTATGAATTCAGGTTTTCCAATTAAATTAATTAATTAATTAAAAGGTTTTCATTCAGAGGTATTAATTCAATCAGTCAGGCATATCATTGATAAGATAATTTAATTTTTGCACGTCATATTCATAGAAAATTCGCTATCAAACATAATTTTCTATTGGAATCGTTGTGCTACTCATTCGTAACACCATAATAATTCTTCAGGTTGGCCATTACTGGATTCCAGCTTTTCATTCATATACAGCAATGTTTCCATAGCATCACATAAAATGATAAATAATACATTAATTTACTTGGGGGTGAAAATTCGTTAAATATGATAAATAATATTTACATTTTGGATGAGTAATGATAATCTTTGGATGAGAAAGGAACATGGACAGTCCAATACAGCGGACTTGGTGACTAACAAGGCATAACATTTTCACCTTTCCCAGGTATTCATAATTCTTTCATCTACCTATCACATGATAAAAATTCACAAAGGTGTATCTACATCGGGGAATAGAATTCCTAACCCAAAATCGTTAACTGGATACTTTACTGCCTCTATGTAAAAGAGCGTATATACCTCTGTCTGGAAGTTTTCCTTACTTCCTATACTTTTTCGCGCTTATGCATTCTCTTCTCCTTAGAGAAGACAACCAAAGGCGAAACATTTACTTCTCTAACCTCCAATCTCTTTCGTGTCGGAACACGCTACTTATGGGAGATTCGCCACTGAAAATAGAAGCTACTCCACTAGTGATTCAGCCTATCAGCTTATAAAATAATCCCTCTTAGGAATTGAAAATAATAGAATAATGTGAAGTACGAATAAATAATAAAAAGGAGGAATCTCCCCTCGTAATGGTTGGTTGATTCAGTATCCCTTGGAGGTGTCGACCTCGATGGCGTCCCAGAAGAACCTATCATTCCGGTACACAATGGAGAGCTTCTGGTTCGGACTCAAAGTCATGTCGGACTTGGTTATCCTCAACGGGGACCTCTGACAGGGTTTTTGGTCCTTTCTAGAGTTCCTCTTTCCGCGAGGGGTTGGGATTCCGCGGGGCGCCGCCGCGGGAGACCTGGGGCAAATGTTCTGCACGTTGGACAGCGGCATTTTCCCACGTGGAGCGGGCTTTTCCGTCGGTTGCGCTTTTGGCATGGGAAACGCACGGCGTGCCCCCATGGCGAACGGAGAGAGACATCTGCCTGGCATCCTCTTAAGCTTGTTATCTTCAGACTCTTTGGAACGGCGGTTCTCGCTAGACTTGGTCCTCTGCCTCCCCCCCGCTGGGACTGGCCGATTTTCCTTATCTTCTTCAGCTCTTACCGGCTTCTGCTGACGGATGGCCGGCTTCGAAGAAGGTGCATTCTTGGCAGGAGAAGGTATCGGAATTTGAGGGGAAGGAACCGGCTTTCCGTCCTGTGTAATATAGAATAATAGGATGTATTAGTATTAGCTTAGAGTTACAATAGATTTTCAGAGTGGGAGCCCTATCCAAAAGGTGTTAAAGGTACGGACAGGTTTAAATTGGGCGCTCTTTTCTGACCGGTTGTAGTTCACCAATAAAAAACGGCGCTAGTACCTAAAACGAGCGCGGGTTATTTGAAAGTTCAATGGTTGATATCTATGGGATTAGATCAAATAACAGGTAAAATTATGTGAAAATATGATTAAGAGAAGGATTTTCCAATCTTAGCCAAATGCAAATTAAATTACCTCCCGATCGGTACTACCCGTTTCCAGTTCCTTTTTATTAGCATACGAACTAAGAGAATTACAGCATACAATGATGAATAGCATATTCTGGCTTTATGGACAAGCGGAAACCAAAAGCGTTGGACTTAGAGGGCATAATTTAACAACAGAAGAATAAAAAATACTTTTCCCGAAGGCGTTCTTTAGAAAAACCGGCATCGCGATGTAAGGACCGCGAGGTTTTTACAGAGTTTCAGAAATGGAAAGTTTACCTTTACGTATAGAAGAGATTACGTAATTTAGTTCGGTTCATAGCTCCCACAAATAAATATTCTTTTACAAATTCTTTCAGGTTTTAAAACCAACGGTCAGAACAGAGAGATATTCACCTCGTTCTTTTCTCGAGGACCGCTCAGGTTCTCTTTGTCCCCCTTCAGATCATCATCCTCCACCTTAAGAACGCTCTTCTCGCAGTACGACGTGTACATAACTCCGGAGTGGACACTCGCGAGCATAACAGTTGGACAGAGCGACTTGAAGAACATCTTGCCGGCTTCCTCTGGACTATCAAAGGCGATCTGCCAAAAGACGCACGCGTTGAAAGAATGGTCATAGGTACAACAGAAGAAGCTACCGGGGAGGAATCCGCTAAATCCAAGACACCACGTGTCCCTCCCCTTTCGATTCAAGTACTCACGTTTGCTAATGAAGCTTTTTTAAGAAACACTCCCGTGCGAGAGCTGTGCTCTAGACTTGCGGTTCTCGAGTACCGAGTGGGTTTTGACGAAAACGCGCGCCTTATACAAGTATATATATTCTCCCGCTTGGAGACATCCCCGAAAGAGGAAATGCCACGCGATTGGCTGGTCGTCGCGTGGGGTAGCGGCCAATGCTTTTGAATTGCTCATCCCAACGGACGTTCCGCGGAGGAGGGGAGATATTTGTTATCGGTTTTTTGTTTCGGTTTCCCGACCTCTCGGTGCTCTTGGAGATGAGCCAGACGCAACACGCAAGACCTGGGAATGTTTGCATGAGATTTCTCTCGGTTTCCAACATGTACCGAGAGACTCTTTGGCTTCCTTCTGGTGCAACGGATTCGCCTCGCGCTATTTTGCCCCCTTTAGTATTATGCGATGGTTTCTAATTGGATATTCGGCCTTTTAGGAGTTTAAATATATCGAAAGTATTATTGTAAATAAGGGAGGAGGAGAAAGTGACCCATTTTGTATAGTAAAGAGGATTTTAATGACTAATTTCAACACCCTTTCGTGATCACTTGCTAATATGAAATGGTTGTGCACAAATTTATTAAGCCACACCTTTTGGAATTAAAAAATAAACTATTATTTTGCATGAATCCAGTTTTCCCCAAATATATTCTATTCAAATACAGTTTGGCATAATCTTTCATGAATTACAGCGAATTTTTCTTCATTTTAATTCAGGATTAATTCTGGATGGTGTATGAACTGATCAAAAAAATTGAGTCATTAAAAAATAGTACACTTATGGTGTATTTTTATTGATTAACTCCCTTTAGTTAAACAATCAGTCCAATAATCGATTTCAAGTTTTAAGATGCAATGCAAGTAGTTATTCCAACAGCGGAAATATTCACGGCGTGCAGAAAAATTTTAGAAAAAATATATTTTATTCACTTAGAATAGGAAATAATAATATTATATATCTCATTGACGCGCATAATGATTGCAAACATCATTTTAACTTTCTGACTGTGATTAGTAAAATTCCAAATTGTAAGGTTAATTCTTCATTTAAAGGTATTCTATAGGAAGTCAATTAGTGTCAGGCAAGTTTTAAATCCCTTTAAATGGCATTTGATGTATATGCCATGTGATGAAAAAAATGAGATAACATATGATAGGGGCTATCCATATGTAAAAAGCTCACTCCGTCTATAAATTAAGTAGTTCTTAGAGAAAAATTAATGGAGGTTCAGGCCTATCTGAGAGGGATATATTCATAAGCTGCATAAGGTTAAAAAAGGGTTCTTTCGCCGAAAGAAAATATGCATAGATGTTGGTTTAACAGGCGCTCCAGAAAAATCATTTAAAAATCTAGTTTAGTCTGTCTTTTCAGTCAATAGAAACGTGTATTAAGTCCAGAAATAATTTCACTAGAAACATTTTAAGCTAAGATTGCAATTTAAATTTATTAATAATATAGTATTTTTCACTAAAAGTTATTTATTAATATTTCTCTTTGATAAATTGAAGACCATGGTTGGTATCTCATCAAAAAATGCAGAGTAAATTATAAACTAGCGGGAAAAAAGCTTCTGACTGTAGCTTATTTTTTTTAATCATTGCAAGCTAAAACAATCATTTCAATCCATACAATTGCTCTTTTTATTTATATTCTCAAGTAGTCAGTAATGTGAGAAAGCATATGAAAGGTTCTTGAAATAATACTTCCACAATCATATACTCGGTTTTTGTTACCAAATTCATTGAAAGAGTAATTCAGTTGACATTTAATTTATGGTTGCTAGGGAAATGCATCGTTGATTTCCTAATCGGTCCATAATTTAGGGGAACTGTAAGGGTTAATGGATTCTCAAGAACCATAATTCATCCGTCTAGTAACAACATTATCAAATGGAATTTCTCAAACTATGATAGCTTTTATTTTTAGATATCGACTCCCATGTACAAGGATAAGGCAATTGTAAATAAAAGACTGAGTTTTATCTATCCCACACTCGAAGAAAAATTTTCCTTTCGTGAAGATATGGAACCCAAAAGATGATGTTATAGTGTATATTTGAACGCACGCATGTGAGATTTCGTATTTAACTTTGGGCTCAATGAGTTCAAAGGAGTATTTGTGAGAGATCTATAGAATATTATTCTCTTCAGACGGAATTTCCAATTTCTATTTACCTGTTTACGTGCAGTAAGATCCCAGTCGAAAGCACGGAGGTCCAACGCAGTAGATATCCTCCGCTATATCAACACATCATTGACCAATTTTTGAATGCAAGTCGATGGAAAGTTTCCAGGCTTCGTGGGCCCGAACAAACCCATTTATCATGCAGCATCCCTGATACGGAATCATCGCGGGAAAGTTTTTTTCTTAATTCCCATTTTTCTCCGTATTTCGGAGCCCCCTAATTGTATTAGAATGAGAAATAATACGTGTATGCAATACGTCAGAGGTTCAGCCATGATTTTGGGTTAGAGGTATAAATGAAACGTGTAAGTAATGTGCCGATGTACACGTATCTTTTGGTATCATATCTACGATCCTTATCAAGTTGTGTTGATAATGAAATTCTATTTTTGTATTGGAGGTACCAAAGATATAACAATGGGTGGAACTATTGATTTTTATCTTTTCAAGCAATATTTTTACTTTTTACGTATTGTCAAACGTTTTTTCATCTTTTTCATTTATTTTATTCCTTTACTTAAAAATTTTATCAATTTTAATAATAATATAGTATAATTTACAAGTATGAATTAATTTTTAAAATAAAGTTTAAGAATCAGCTATTATATCTTTAATAACAATTCACGTATTATGAAAAATCATTTAATGCCAAATTATTATTACTTTTTTAATTTAATTCATCATTCTTTTCACTGAGATATGTTAATACTTCCTATAAAGAATCAGCGCTTGCCAATCTATTAAAGAGTCATTCATCGTACTTTATCTACATCTACAAAAGTATTATGTATACAAAACGCTAAATTTATCGATTCGAAATCATGCTTTGTTTTTTAATAGAAAATTTTAATAAAAATATAATTCCAATGCTTTTCATATGTAACACTTCAAAATCAATAGACCGATATTTTCCTATTCTAGTATAATCGAACAAATAATCATGCTTAATTAACACATATTCGAATGCATAAAAATTCAGGATGATCTATTTAATTAATACGTTACGATTGAACATAGAAAATTCACTTCTTTGAATCTCCAACTTACGAAAAAAATACGACAATAACAATCACTGACTACCAAACTTCGGACGGGATAAAAAGACTCCCGACACATATTTCCAAATCTTCTTCCGGTTGGCGTTACGCGATCGGAAATTTTCCGGGGGATACTGAACCTGTATTAGCATGAGGAAGCCTCCCGAGATAACAGCATCCACGCGCTATCCATTCCAGTATATTTCCACTTTTCGTCTAGTGAACCCGCGGTGGTGTTTTTTACTCCTACTTGGCAACGACACTTGTGACCCTCATTCCTACCGAAAAAAAACGCGCAACGAAAAAAGTTCCGATAGGAATTCCACAGCTGCAGCTCTCCCCGATATCGAAATACCGACTGGGTCACACGGATGATTCCTCATCCCATGCCTAACGAACCTATTCCAATCATGTTCTCCATCCCGAGGAACTTTACGCCTTATTTATCCCGCTGGTGATCCGTAAAAATTTCCCGCTATCGCGTGTTTTTTATTATGTAAGGCCATGGAAGTAATGAACCGAGCATGGCGGTTACATTGATGCCTCTTGTATAACAAGATGGCAAAATATCCGTGTTGATAAGTGGCGGTGGATCAATTAGTGTTAATTTTCTGTGCTGGATAACTGGAGGGATCTCCCTGAGGTGCTGTGATGCTGTTGTCAGGGGAATTGTGCTTTGGTTACCGTGATCCGAAGGGTTCTCTAAGGATGAGTAACAATTTTACCTTCTCTAGTACCATGACCTACATATCGGGATGTTTACCTGTTGACGTGAATAGAAGCAAGCTTTCCTGGAAGTTCTCCATGAATGAGTTGCTGTATTCCGTGGATGTCTGTTATTATATTTATGTTTACACTCGTGCATATTAAATACCTTTATACTTGTATTTAATTTCACAAATATTTTCCGATATTTAATTCCAATTAGCTCTGTTGAATGCGTTTGGATCAGTGCTGAATTAAAAGCGGCTCCGTGGGTGTTTATACAATGATATTTAACGTTGAAGTAATTTACTTTCACAATCTATTCCTTTGTTCGAGATTTTTCCGGTTACTTTCGTTCCAAATTATCTTTGAAGTTCCAAATTTTTTATCATTCGATTTGTTTTCACCGTAGTTTGATAAAAATTTTGCTTTTATATACCGCCCATCACATAAATTCTGTATGATATCTGAATAAATTACATTAATGATGTTCATTGAATCATTTAGTGAATATTATAATGACGTATGAAGCAATTCTCTTCGTCTTTGACCCATTTTAAAATTCTGAGCCGATTAAATCCCGTATTGTAGATAGAATAACAGGGATGTCTTTTTTCTGTATCCCTTATGTCGGTATCACGTATATACGTACATACATTTTGGAGTTACCTGCTTGTTATCCGTTTGTTAATGTTCTGTCTTCCTTAATGCATCTTATTGTTGAATGATACCAACAAGGAAGCATCATCCTTGTGCACATATCATCATTCGATGTATCGAATCGAAGAAAATGAAACAATATACAATACAAAATATGTTTACTTCTCGAAGCCTATACTTCACTATTCCTTTCTGAGAGGTCATCTGACAAGATAAAAATGTTGAATAATTTGATCCGTTTGTACACAACATGAGCCTCACGTATCAGTACTTTATTCACTAGGTTTAAAATCATAAGATCGTTATTCAGTAAATTGAAAGCCTTTGCTTATTATGGTAGTATGTAATTTTCTATATTATCTATCAATTTTCAATTAAATCCTAGAATTTTACCTCTACTCATAATCTCTATCCAACATCCCTTCTACTTAATATATACAGAAACATAATTCCAGAATTATCATTACATATATTAACGCTTTATTAGAGATTTATTTCACTTACTTTTTTAATGAGAGAGTTTCAGACTAAAATAAGCCAAATACACATTAAAATTAAATATACATCAAACTATATAACTTATTTACTTTAATTTAGTTTTACGATAATCAGAATTATATAGAGACCCACACTTATATATAAAATTACTTTATAGCTCAATAAAGGTATTTTAATCTAGGTTATATGTAATGGCTTTCTGTCTTATTCATAGAGGACATTCTCTTCTTTATCATTAATCTTTTCAGATGAGTATTTTTCCATTCATAATTAGCTCAAATTTGTATTACATAACTCATTTTGAAACTATATGAAGACAACTGAGGTATAAGAAATTTTTAATAATAAAATGGCAACGCAAAAAGAATATCATTCATGGAAATATTGCTTAAAGATTGTAGTAATTTTCCATTCATTTAATTGTTGTATGTATGGTACTGGGATTATACCTCCATTTCTTGGATATAATTGAACTATATTTAGTTAAAACCCTTTAGATGATGTACTCCGTATAAACTCTAATAGAATCCGACAAAACAGCTCTTTCGAGGAGTTAAAACTGTCTGGGAAATCCATTCAGATCCTCGGTCTAAATAGCTTTAATATGAAACCGATATCGCCCTTCTGAGTGACATAGTTCTTAGGAGATGTCTTGCATGATGCAACTTATTCGCTTATAAAATCATAAGAAGGTCTGAGAGGTTGCGGCAAAGGAAATTTTGGCCCGGTATCAATATTTTATGAGTGACGGACCGGAAAAAATTACATGCAATGAATCAATCCAGTAAGTAACCCTTCATAACCTCAATGAATGCTAATATTAACTGCAAAATAATTCCGAGAATCTCTTTAAACTTAAATGCTATTTGACACGCTTGCGAATAAGTCTTCTTATGGAAGGATAATTTGTGCTCCTTTGTTGATCATCAGCAAAAATATGCCTTAGAAATAATGTTTACCGAGTGGTTAAATGTTTTAGTTTAAACTGAATTTCTTCAAATTGATATTAAGAATAGAATGTACTCATTTTCACATTGAATTTCTAAATTAGTCTTCATGTAACAAATTAGAAACTAAAGATAGTAAGGGATGTTTACAAAAGTTTAGTTTAGAAGAATAACTTCTATCTCATTGGTATACATTAATCTTACTTTTTTGACTCTTATTATAGGGATAACTGTTCACATTTTTGTATATAATTCACATTTTTCAATTATAGTATCAATATAATTCATTCCTTACTATTTGACTGGAACTTCAAAACAATTCTTTTGGAGATAAAAATACGATGCATTAAGTACATTATATAATTATTTTTGTGACTATTTATAAAAGAGCGATAATATATTCAATGTGAGAAGGCGTGACTTCGTGGAATGCCATAGTAATAAAAATAAAAATAACTTAGTAAATTTCCACAGAAAAATGTTATATTTGCAACCGGTTTCGTAATATAATGTATTGTGTGTAATGTATGTATGTAATGTATGTATGTAATGTATGTAATGCCTGAGGATGTAATTTTATATTACGAAACCGGTTGCAAATATAACAATTTTCTGTGGAAATTTACTAAGTTATTTTTATTTTTATTAGCGATAATATATTATAATTTCCTACCTATTTTTGGTTTCAATATAAGTTTTCATGCGATTTTATCGGTGATTGGGTAATTTAAAACATAATCTATAACAATCCCTGATTACATTGAGGTATACTTTTTAATATTATAATGTGAATACTACATTTATACGTTTTAGTGGATTAAGAAAATGTTGCTATTCCTTCCCATATTTATTATTACATGTTTCCTTCCGGTTTCTAATAATGAAATAGATATTAATCTAATAATTAATTATTTCAATTTAAATTGGTAGAAAATATCGATATTAATAATTCATAATCGACAATAGTGAACGAACTAACTAATGACTAACAATCTCGAAGGATGTTTAAAATCATCAAGAATACAATCACTGCTTATTGGTTTTCTAAACTAATATTTTTCATAGCTATGGACGTGAATAACATATTTTCCTATTGAATGTACAGTAAAATGAGTATTTATTCTTCGTTTAATGTTCTCTTTGTGTTTTGTATGTACATAATGCCAACCCTTACTTAATTCATCTCTTTCCAATAATTGTACAGTTGATTTCTGCTTGTATTTCCTATTCTTCCAAGTCTCAATTTCGCAATATAGTGGAATGCGAGTATTTTTGTTTGTTAGATAGAGGAAGGCATAAAGCTTTCGATAGTGTACGCCTAAAAATAGCCACTCAAGCATGATCTCAATTCCAAAGATATCCTTTCAACTCATTGCATTCAACCTTCCCTTAAAAAGCTGTCAATAATTTACGTCATTTACTCTCTCTACTTTGACAATTCTCAATGAAAGACGATGTTGATTCTTTTAATTGAATACTTAATATTAATTTAAATTTAGATATATTAATTATTATTATTCATCCATCGTAAATTCTTCTGATGAATTATTGTCAAAAGTTTGTGAATGTAACGTTTAGGAATAGTATATAACTTTGAATGACATGCTTTGAATTTCTCTTAGCGAACAATTATTATTCGTATCCAAGCAAATAAATATGCTTCCCTTATATTGTTCGTCAATCATCATCATAGTTGTTGACGCGTATTATAAACAGAGTCCAATTAAAAGTTCGTTTGATTTATTGACAGCTCTTTGGTATTAATGTTTTGGACGCAGTCTTTTGTTCAGGGTCATCATTCACTAACACGTGGTAAGCTGTCCTGTTATGACTGTAACAATCAATATTAAAACCAAATTATTTGAAGTTACGCTCTCTCTTTATCCTACGCCAAGAAAGTAAATGAGTCTATTTAATTACCGATTTAATTAATAGTAATGAGGCTCGTATTACAATTATTATTAGTATAATTCATTCGTGAATGAAAATATATTTTATCACTGATCATTTTAGAATATAAAGTTAAATAACACGGCTGAAAACAATTAAATCACCATTATTATTATTAATAAAATGATTTTTAATGTATATATAATAGGATTTTAACATTATAAGTTACTGAACAGCAGTCACTAGATTTTAAGTAGTAAAATCAATTCCAAATGATTTTTTAGCTCCAATTCATAATTTTCCTTGGAGTTCTTGGTTCATATTTATATTTAAAATTTTAAAAATGAGACACTATTACAAAAAATACGTAGTGTCAGCGGTATTTCAGAGCAGAGAAAAGATAATAGGCAACAGTTTTTCTCCCTATGTTAATAATTGACCAATGACTATGCAGGAAAAACCAAACAATCATTATATATTTTTATCTTGAAGACTTATAATTTATAACATAGTAGAGCCAATCGTTAGTTTTTTCTTCTAAGTTTGTATTACACTAGAAGGAAATAGATACGATCTCCAAGGCTTCTTCAGTACAAAAAACCACCTGAGGGGTGCCAATTCGTGGCCTATCTTTCGATATCACGCCGAGTCGTTCAAAATCACTTATCGCCATTCTCCGTGGATGCACGCAATAAAGCAGGGCGCTTGGGAACCACTTTTCGGACCGAAATACATCCTTCTATGCACCCATTGTCATGTTTTATCTCCACCCCCGATGTCACTTTTCATTTCCTGCAGAAAACTCGATCTCGTTCCACCCCATCCATCGACATTTCATTTCCTCACCGATTGCACGCCTCTGCAAATAACATTTATCAACCCTATCAGCGGAATCGAGAGAGAGCAAATAAATTGACCATTTTCGACTTTTTTTTCGCTTCATTTCCTTCTTTTGTAAACCGCACGTTTTCATTTGGTGCATTGACGAGGTTGCCCTCCTGCCTGTTTTATATTTTGGTCAAGCGAGTAACTCTTTCGTAAATGTACGGTAGAACGAACTATTTCATTTGATATTAATTACAATTTTATCACATCTTTCGGTTCAGTTATTATATTAAGTGTATTTTATTCTATTGTTTCAGCTTTGATTAATTTTTTCAGTTAATTTTAGGCCATAACTTCGAATTATTTTCTCTAACTATTTGCTCCACATTTGATATAATTTGGTTTGTAATAATTGAGCAAAATACATCTTTTAGATTAGGAGAGATTAAATTACGTAACATTATGAAGTAATGATCAAGTTTTAAGGTACTCATAGGAAAAGTTTTGCCATCATAAACTTTTTAGTGAATTGATCTGAGGAAAGAAAACTAACTTACATTGATTTTCTAATATTAAAATTATTTTTAAAAGATCGATTTATTTAAATTAATCTTGTAGAGAATCAAAGATTACTACTTTCAGAAATAACATTTTTCTCAGTGCAGTTATCTTCCTTGCTTACTATATATTAATATTCACCTTTAACAACCGAAAGATCAAAATTCGACCAGTCAGTGTATATTAATCAGTGTATATTATTATACAGTATGTTTCATAAAACTATACATCACATAAGACTACAACCCTGGAGGTATTATTTACGTAAACTTGAGCTTATTTTCTTCCCTTCCACCAATTTGCATCTGGTGTTGAGGCTAGGAGTCGCATCACAGCGTCGCACATCAGTTATTTCCACGTTGTTTGGTTTCTATTACGCTGCCTCATCTCGAACTGCAGCTTTGTTTAGGATGATGCACCTCGGAGAGGAACTCATAAAGGTAGAGGACAATGGAATACGTGGAGAGAGAAATTCGAGGAACGTTTGGATTAGTTGTAAAAGGTACGAATACAATTTCGTAGAATAGGATGCTCAAATTTGCCATGATGAAGGAAGGTTAACGTCCATTGTTTCGATTTCAAACTTCCACTGTATAAGCCTGAATGCATTTTGATGCACACAAGGAATATTTACGTTGTTTCCTAACACTGTAAGAAGTCCAAGGATGTGGAAATTTCCTTGTAAAGTTCTGCTTCTCCGGAAGCTATTTCGGAACGTTAGGAATCTAGTCTTAATATTTGATTTCATTCCTGGAAAACGTGCTCAGTAGAAATATATGTCAACTTCACTCGCTGCCGAGATATTTTCTCGTGTATGTTATAATTGTTGCTTTGGGAAGATGAAGTAATATCCTCAGTTTAATACGAAAACTTACAGGACATCTTTGCTACACTTGGGGGATATTATTTCAAATATTCATAATTCAAATTTTCTTTATTCGTGAAGCATATTGTAAAATTTATGTTCTCAACGTTAGAAATTTCTTATTCTCTTTGTATTGTACGAACATTAATAATTCGTATTCTTTTCCTTTCTCTTTACTTCTGTTATATTTAATAATTTATTTTAATATCGATTTCACGTTATATTTTGGAGGAAAGGTAGTAGGTACAATGGACCATTGTGGTATCATCATTCGTAGTAGAACGTACGTATGTAAAAGAACCATTATACAGGAAATAGATTTATTGTGAAACGTTTAATGTGAAGATGCACTGACGTATATAAAGATGGAACATCATAACATGAATGAATGTCATCAATTACAATGACTTCATTATTGCAAAAACATAACAAACCCTACAATTTCCCAACGCATGGTGACATTTTCGAACTCTCTCGAGTTGTTTTCTCAATTCGCAAAACCATTTCCTCCTTATCTCATCCTAATCTATTCCACTCACACTCCCTTCCTTAATTACGATGAGGATACACAATGTAGGAGACGACCTTGGGTGTATAATTTTTAATCTCCTGTTCGTCTCGTCGTCTCACCACAAGAGAAGAGACGGCATTGAGTCTCTTTGGCGCACCAACGATAATGAATCCATTAAATAATACGCAGGATGGTCCTTTGATTGATAGGATTCAATATCGGTGTCTCGGAAGAGAAAAAAGCTGGAAAAGTATTTTTGATTAATCAATTCGATGACTGACGGACGAAAATAATCCTAAAATAGGATGGATGGGTGGGGTCACGGGTTCGCTCAATGTTTGCTCCAGCGTCAATTAAGTATTTATGTATTTGTGGGAGAGGATGGGGAGGCTGGA
This sequence comes from Pantala flavescens, assembly GCA_020796165.1. Lineage (NCBI taxonomy): Eukaryota > Metazoa > Arthropoda > Insecta > Odonata > Libellulidae > Pantala > Pantala flavescens. The sequence continues at coordinate 43,251,931 of CM036882.1, forward strand.
GATGGGGTGCTGTATCCCTGCCGACGAGACCACGCCTCCGGAGGAGAGAACGAGAATAAGCGCGGTTCTTTTGTTTTGGTCACCTTTGATAGCCATCGACCTTTTGCCTGTGCTCTTCTGACGTTTGCGAGGATGAAATATCGCATCTGCCGATCGTGAATATCATCGCGAGCTAAAATCTTAAGGAAATCACACAGCTGAAGATGAACTATTAACGTTTCTTTAATTCAAATATGTTTTTGGATATATATATATAATATAATTTAATATTTTATTATTAATTAGTTTATTATTAAATAATAATTTAGTTATTAATTATACCATTTTTATTTTTTATTAACTTTTATTATTGAATTATAATTTTTTAAATACTGGAAGATGTGATTCCATCTATATAAAATAAGTATTATAATAACTCGAAAATAAATGAAAAATTAATTAACTACGAGGAAGTTCGTTTAATTTTTAATTTACAATACGCCGATACGAAGACTTTCTTAGTCTTATAATGTGAGATCAAATAGCCTACTTTCTCGTAATTTGTAAGTTAACGACCTTTACAGACATCATGAGTAAGGAAGTTCTTGTTATTCTTTTTATCATAAATGTAGATTGTAACTCATCTTTGTTAAAGTTGTTTTTATGCATTCGACTATATTTCAGCGTATGCTGGAAAAGTGAAAAATAGTATTGCTTAAATATATTACGAAAATAAAAAATTAATAAATATGTATATTTCTATGGCGATTCAGTATAGTATCATTGCGATTAGAAGTATTTTGTAAAAAGTCAATTGGCCGATTACTCCATGCTATCGAATCCGTTTATGAGGCCATATTGAATGGATTACTGATAGACTCTAAAATTATTGTATCCTTTATCAAAAAAGGTGATTTTAGCAATCATATAATACTGGAAATAGTATGATGAGAAAACTACAATATTTCCTAGGTATATTCATACAAATAGATTAGTTTTTTAAACTGACTTTACTGCTTACTTCACTGCAGGTGAAGTGGATGAGGCATCCTATAAAATTTTATCGTTGGAAATAAATTGCTAAATACAATATTTCGGCATTTCTAAAGGTATAATTTTTTTATGAGTGAAATAGTATCTAAACATCTTTCATTCTTTGAGGCATTAGTATTTTAGAATATAAGAGCGGAAATTTTCAAATTTTTTCGACTGAAGAGTCATTACCCTTTACTACTACGTTTCTTCTTTTATTCCTTTAATTTTGGTATAGAAACCCCTCAGCCTCTCGCCACTTTCAATATCGAGATGGGGCAGTATATTATTTCGGCGATGACAGCCGTTGGAATTATCTCACTATAGCGGAATTTTTCGAAGTACAATTGAAACAAATAATTCACAGACCACCCAAGGCATATCTCAATCGGTGGTTCCGCTTCATAGATTACAAGTGCCGTTATTCATGTATCGGACACTTGATTTTTGGCCTTCTTTGAGGCTCAAGTGTCAAACTCTTTGCAGTTGCTAAGTGAGTTGTTCGAGAAAGGTGATGTTACAAGTGAACGTATTGCGTGAGTCTGTCCCAATTACAGAGGCCGTAAATTTCGAGTCCTATCTTGTGTTTGGGTTCAAACATTTACCACCTAAATGTGTCACCAGTAGTTTTTGCTTCTTTATCGCTGCTTGTGTTCTTTTTTCTCATTCATGAAAGAGACAATTGTGGCTTTAGTCCCGCCAAGATAGTTTATGGGAGACATTGCACTCCCTTGCCCAATCACATAGACAAAAACACTCAATGAAATGCCTTTTAAAAATCTTTTATTTTCCTTGTTTTTTTCTGGCTTCAAATTTAAAGAGGTTTAAACGTTGAAAAAACAAGAGAAAACGCTTTCCTCAGTGTCGTAAACGTAAATATCAAAATCTTTGTGGATTAACTTTGATATGATTTGGTTTTCTTCGAATATAACCGCGTTAAAATTAGTTCGTGTGAGAGTAACCAAGGTGTATAGACGTGTATTATACATGTGGGACCAGTTTGAACTACGTATTTTCCAAACTAAGGGAATTGGGAGGAAATTTATCCAACATGAGGTAATTTTATCCTTATTAAGTTTTGTAAAATCCTGTAATATTTTATAACTCAATTATTATGGCAATTGATGGTTCATCTTCCTAATCATTTATTTATTCGCCTTATTTCTTTTACATATACATTAATTCCATTTGAATTTTCAATTACATCGATATTATTCAAGATAAGCGTTGATACTTTAAGGCTTACCTGAGTTTTTCACACGAAAAAATCCTATAAAATGATCACAGCAAATTTTGCGAGTACGTGAAACGAATGAAAGCATTTTGCTTTTACGAATATTTTAAATGAAACAAAAATTTAAGGTCGTCTCTTATAGATGATAAGCGAAATAAAATCTCAGGGAATATGACTGATGAGCCTCAATTCTAAAATGAAACTTTTTAAGAAGAATTTTAATAATGGATTTTGCATTTATTCTTCATATTTTAAGATTTTAGTTTCAGTATATTCAGACTTCAGTATATATGTCAGAAAAGCATACATTTTTCCATAGTTTATGAAAGACTTTCTTTGAATTCAGTAGTATATTACTATACAAAGTGAAACCTTAAAAAATACGAGCTTGACAATGTTAAGGCGTAGCAATGGTTTATCAGAGTCCCATCGCTATGACTTTGCCTAATTCTGAGTCATATCCTGTTATTCCTTGCGTATGTCTTAGTAAAAGGGCAATAACTTCAATAGGAACAAAAACTGTAAGATGCTTTCGATATACAGTACCAAAAGTTAGTTATATAGCTGCAATACGTGTTATGTGAAGTCATTTTATGCTTCAGCACTTGTGAATGATAAAATCTCAGTAAAAAGCGATTCCAGCAATGAAGTTATATTATTCACCATAATGCATGATAGATTACGATAGACTGGTAAAACCGGGCAAATATTTAACCCAATTTTAGTGAACTACTTCCTAAATGAAGCGAATTAAGTTCATCTCGTAATCAACATAATCATCCATTAAAACCTTACAGTACGTTTCCAATAATTTGGTAATTGCAAGTCCATGTCCATGGACAGTTATAAGCAATATTCATCTGGTGGTGACACATTTCGTCAAAGCTACCTGGTTATGCACCCGTAAACACTCGATTATTCTCTTATGTGTGGATCCGGTTCGCATACTTGACAGGTGGACGCTCACTCATGTGGGCTGACTTAGAAACATTCACAAATTACCCGAGCGTAATGGTTGCTACGAATTCGAGCTGTTAATGGGAAGAGGAATCCTTACCTCTATAGATACCCTTTTATTGTTAAAACTACTTCGCGTTTTAGGAGACAGGAATATTTCATTTACCTCAAGTAAGCACATAAAAATTAATTACATCTACCTAAAAAACCTTATGATGTGATACTTTTGCAAAACTTTATATAATTACAACAAGTTGCTCAAAAACTGCGTAAAAATGTGTTTGGTATAATTACATGTGGTTGAGTAAATTCTCCTGATCATTGACTTTATTTATTATTAATAATTTCCACAAAGTCACGCCTTACTCTGGCTCGTCTAATATATGTAAGATGTTTAACATTGCTGCTTTCTTGCTAATAATAATACATTTTAAGGACTTTAATTCTCCTTAGCTTATATCAGCCAATATTATATCCTCTGAATAAAAATTTATTTATTTATTACGCTAACCATTCGCAACTATCTAGAACAAGGTAGGAAGTATTTCTATATCATCCCTCACCTTAATCAGAAAGTTTCATTCGAAAGCTACATGCGAAAAGGATGAATAATGGTCCATACAGCATCCGTTTCCAAAATTTAAATAACCTACATAATTTACGTAAATTTGCGGCCGATGAAAATATTCCGCGATGAATAGAACGTCATGCTATACGATCTCGAACAGTTCCATTAGCAAAAAAGGTAAATTTGGAAATAATGAATGGTTCTCTCATAAAGATGCCCATACATCGTTAAGTATATGCCTGTTATGATCTTATCTTACATCCACCTGCCATTTAAATCGCCTCAGAATCGCATGGACCTAGAATACGTCTACCAACCTGTCTCCAGGACAAAAGGGACGAACCTCTCTCCCCTTACGTCAGCACGTTCCGAAAGATAGCGATGACCTCACCGATCATAGTATTATATATGAGTAATAGGGAGAAAAAGATAAACGACCCTTCGATATGGAAAGGACACACAAGAGATTCAAGATGGCTGCTATCTATCTCCAGATTTTCCCCTTCGAACCCACCCCACCCCCCGCCAACTGGTCATGTGTACTTAATTGGAAGTGCACTGAGGAGGGATCACAGGGGGGGTTATCAGCCGTTTGTTTTCCCCTCCTTTTCGCCCACAAAAAAACGCCCTATCTACCAGCGGACATGAAGACATCCTCCCATCCTACGAAAGGAGCAACCGTCAGCTTGTCTAGCAAAGCGAGCTGGTCTCGAGTCTCTCTTTCGAAGAAAGCGCGGTTCGTTTGAATGATTGAAAGTCACGCCTGCGAGCCTAAGAGGGTTTTTTTCCAAACTTTATCTGTTTTTTGTTTGAAATTTCGCACTTTTAAGACTAGGGTGTGATGTTTTGCATGGTTATTGTATGGTTTGTCGTTCAAGTTCGATGATAAACTGTTTTTGTGCCTTTTCGGTGCTTTTGATTTAATTCTCACATATTATAAAAGGCTAGTCTTCCTACGAAATCCTTTTTCATTACCTTTATAATTTCTAATTATTTTTTTAGCTCGCTTTGCTTATTACTATTAAGTGTCTCATTGGTTAAATATGGTTCTTCGTACAGTTTTACGCTTACTAAATTAAAATTCAGTGGATTTAAATAGATGGAGGTCATAATATATGTAAATATAATTTATTAAATATATAAATATGTTTTAATTTTACTCGTTACCACATTTTTTAATAAAAGGATACTTTTTCATGATAATTCAAATAGGGAAACACAACCGAGTAAAAGCCAAACTAAGGGATAAGGTTTACTTCTCATTATCATCAATCCTCTATATTCATTCAGTTGAATTTACTTTTCATTTTTTGTATTACAATAAATTTAACATTATTTATTCTCATTTCTTTTAATCAGTTTAATATTATTCCTATGATAATGTATTATTGCCAGCAACAATTACATCTCTCAGTGCTCTCAATTAAGCTTGTTAATTTATACGATTCTATTCTTGGAACCTTATTTCCAGCTCTGGTTATTTTTTTCTGAAGAATCTCCAATTTTTTTTGCACGAGGTAGATCATTTTTCCTCCTCAACTGTAATGAAATTAGTCTTTTTTTGAGGATAAAATTAAAATTGGAGTTTGGATTAATGGAAGAGGAAACTAATCAGTCTAAAATTGGACTGATTAATGACTTTAATTATTAAGCTTATTCGTGGATTAAATATTGTCGATTCTCTTACATTGTCATAATTAATTTTTTGATTGGTTGAATTACACTTTTAAAATTTTTAATTCCAATTTGTGAATTAATGTACGCTCCATTATCATTCTTCTACCATAATTATTTGGTATTTTTTTCGAATTATCATACATTTTTCAAAATTAGCTTAAATATTTCTTGTTTTATATTCACAGATATTTTCAACATTCAATTGTGCAGTCTACTCTTGAATTCTGGGCATGTATTTACATTATCTATATATTAACTTCCATACATTTCCAACTATAATTTTGATAAGGCCCTTATAATTTGAAACTTTTCTCCGAATTGATCTTAGCATGAACATTAATATTAAATTATCCTTTTATTGTTCTCAATCTTCAAAATGTAGGCGTATAAATTTTGAAATTTTATGAGTAATTATTAATTAAAATACCTTTTATTATTTGATTTTGCGATTTTTTTATGGTTCATTATATTAAATACGATTATAAACGTAATCGTATTTAATCATGGATAGTAGAAACAAATATTACTTCTTAATTTACATTGATGATATATTTCGAAACTTGTTTAATATTGAAAAGGATAGAGTACATCATACTGAACTGATTGATATTTATTTGAGAACGGTTCTAAACGGTTCATTAAAGATAAAGGTCGAAAAATCACCAATTAGGTCTAATTTTCTAATGAAATGTATAAATTTTTTAAGAATACATATTGAAAAGCTTAAACTGTTAGTTTTAGAAGAATTTGTATGTATATTTGAGCTTCCTTGAGGTGAAAAATAAGTCGAAAATTCATTTTCCGCGCCGTGTCCCAATGATATTCACCTTACACGTAGTTTTTGTTAGATTAATAATTATTTTCCTCTTGCTATAAACCGGACTTAGATGAATACTTTGAAACTTTTTATTTAGAAACTTTATTGTGGCATGGAGATAAGAATACAGAATCCCCTTTGCTCAAATACATAATTTTTCTTACGCCAAATACGTCTGTTTTCCTTTTCGTATGTTTGGACGATGAGAGAAACGAAAATCTAAGAAACCTTTTATCTGAAGATTTTTAGGAACAATAACGACGAATCCATCCGAAAATACACATGAAAAGAACAATATTAAGGCAGAAAATTAACACAATTAAATCTGCTAAACAAGAGGGATGAATTTTTGATGAACGCTTTATGAAATTCTTGGAGCGCGTTCTCATAAGAATTAATAACCTTAAATGGGAACAAAAAGATGTCGGAATTCCTGCGTAATCGAGTCTCGTGACCAACTCATCCCTTCCGACGAATTGTTGGCGTGATGAATGCGTGCAAATATCCATGGTCCAAGGCGTTTGGTATTTTGCGTATCGACGGTGGTTCAAAAAACGATGGTGTCCGATGAACCCGTCCTTCACTGGAAGTGGAAGAACCTTGTAGATTAGGCATTCCGTGCTGCGTATTTCCTCGAAGAATGCACGAACTCTTTATATGGCTGTATCGATAAGGAGATATCTGACACATTCCTAACCGGCTGTTCCATCCGAAGCAGATCGATCTCCTTTTGTCATTTCGAACAAAATAAAGAGAGCATCTCGACATCTCCCGATTGGCACAGCTGCGCTTATAAGGAACTGTGGCAAAAAAGATTTTCTCGTTTTCTTATGGAATGCTATAAGAATGTTTTTCATAGGGGTTTTCAGCTGCGTTTCCTCACAATGCTTCGATAGAAAGTTTATTTATTGATGAGGTTTATAGGCATGACTGCACACCTATTATTGACTTGTAAGCCACATTCTCTGAGATTAGTTTTGTAGGTAGTGACTTATTGGTGAGAAAATAATATTTTTAAATTTTAATAACTTTATTTGAGTTGATGGAATCTGTAAATAAATAATATAACCGTCTCCATAGAGAGTGGGAGATCAAAGTTCGAACAGGTGCAATATTTTAACCTTGGTATCTCCATCATTGTTGTCAAAGTTAAAGGTAAAGATTGATCTTTTATGTTACTATGAACATTCGTTTATATTCTTGCTATTTCAAATTGAGACATGGTAACGTAATATATTTTTTCTTCAGGTTTTTGTACTCTAGTCGGTACTCCTTTATGTCGTTGCAAAAAGTTCGCGTTTGATACTTTGTCTAATATTTTTTGTTTTATCGAAAATTGCATTCGGTGAAGTCATTACTATTTTAAATAAGGCTGAAGTTGGTTAAAATGCAATTTAAATATGAAAATCCCGGATGATGAATATTTATAGACCTTACCTACGTAAGCTTACTTATTGCATACCTCGAGTAACGGGTTTCTGTTTCTTATCCCATCTTTAAATAAGAAAATCACACCCATGTCACCAACGGGAAAACGGAATTGCGCGACTTTTACGAATTTCAATTTATTTCAAATCCCTTCCAGGAAAGGAATTGTTTCCTTCAAACCATAGTCACGAAGCTATAATTCAAGAGATTTCAAATAAGAGGGACAGTTCCGCAGAAGAGGTTCTATTAGCCAAGTGTTTTCCTTCGCAGATAATCCTCTTTCAAGCCTTTAATTTCCCAACTTTCATTTTCTGAATAATTACTTCTGTACGCAGAAGAAAACAGGATGTTTGTGAGCAACGAAAGTTTTAGCACACTCAATCGAATGCTATGCTAATTATTCAAGAGGATAACCAATGGGCGAAGCAGGTTTTGAACCTAAGACCTTTAGCAGGAGATAAGAACAACGGATGGCTTCCCAAGGCATATAGGCCCTTGAAAGGAATGTGAAGACCTTGTTCTTTTGCCTCACTCCGTACGAAAAAACCAACTGAAACGCATAAATCCCTCGGTGACGAAGAGGCAGAATTCCGATCCGATTACGCCTCGACTATAAACTATAAATCGTGCATTGGTTATGGAGATTTTAATGGCTTCATTAAATTATCGTCAAAGACAGATCTATTCTAAGTCGCATTCCTCGGTTTCGAAAATGGATTAGGTTGTTTCCAGGCATCGTGGCTTTCGATAAATTCTAGAAAGTGTATTTTTCGAAGCGATATAAAAAAAAACTCCTAAAAAGTTTTTGTGCTCGAAAGCTAAGATCTATGAATCCCTATAAACCATATTTTTTTACCGTTTCATTAGAATAATTCCATTCTGTTATCAGTTCCAATTTCTATTACCGTCATAAACTATAATTTTTTTCTGTAACTTTATTTATTATGCTTGTTCTATAGATAAGAGTTCCCTCAATTTTAATAGCACGATCGTTATGTTTTGCAAGTGTTATACATGTTTTCACTGATATATTTTTTTCTGCATAGGCTATTAATTATATTACGCAGAAACAACGTCAAATGAAAATTTCTGCTACTTTTTGTTGTTAAGGCGACCCTAATTTCAATTTTTTGAGTCATTTTCAAGTGATCAACTTAATTGCTCAATTCTAACTATAAATGCAGTGAAGAGTTTCTGTTGCCTGGAAGCATATTTAGTCTTATTTGATATAGTCGCTTCCTTAGTGAAGTCATTAGTTAATTGGTTGAGTAATAGAATTTAATATTTGCTACAAAACCAAGCGAAGTCAGGATACTTGTAGCTCATGCTTCTACAAGTCAGTGAACGGAAAAATTTGTACGTTTAATGTTCGACTTCAGTGCAATTGGGTAGAAATAAACTTTAGCCATTAAATATTTCTTCCTTATTTCTTAAACGTAAAATTTGACGTAATTATACTTGAATAGGTGTTGATAATTTCTTCCGAAGATTACACATTTTACCGATGTGAAATAATTCCTTTGCTTATTCCTAAAATATTGAGGAAAATCTCGAGGAAAATGAATTCCCGTAGGGAATTGATAATTATGCTAGCCAACATTCTTAGGGTGCCCGGTTCGCATCCAGACAGGAGTGTTATCCTCTAACAATAAACCATGTATTTATTATCTGTTTTGAGTTAATTTCTATTATTTTCCTTTGAACAGTTTTTTATAAACTCTATGAGATAATCAGAATGCAATTTGTTTTTCTGTTGGCAATCGCGTATTTCCGCATACTCTAAAAGATGAATATTATAAATGACCCAAAACCAAAGACACTTACGAATTGATGCTCGTCTTTAACTACTGAGACTTCGGAACCATTAATTTCCTCATAAACATCCGAAATGTATATCTAGGGTAATAAAATTCGTGGGAGCGTATTAACGATTCTCTTTCCTTTTAATTAAGAGCTGATGTCAATTCTCATTATTCCAATGACTTTGAGGACAACTGACGTCAATTTTCACTGGAAAGGTTTTCTACTTACATAATTAGAAGATAATTAGATAATAAGATAATTAGATTGCTGTTACGAAATTTATTCTTTAATAGCAGCAATAAAGCGGGTTTAATTTAGGGCATGATTAAGACTTGTGTCTTCTTACATATAATCCTATATTTTCTTTTTGAAATAATATTGATAAATAACCTATCAATATACAATCTCTGAAGTGGGGTACCTGGTTTTGAATCCCATTCATGTGATTAACTTTCTTTTTACTTTAAATTTGATGCTGGATCTCTTTTAAAACCATTTTCATTCGACAAATATAAATTGTGACTAAAGAATTCTGAACAATAAAGTAATAACTCACGAAATGAAATAAGGATTTTTTTTCTCTCAGAAAATAATTATTTCATATGGAGATTATTAGAAGTGATAAGATCCTCACTTCTCCCAGAAATGGTAGTAAAATATCAACGAATATTTTTGAAAAAACACTTTTATAGAGCAAATAATAGAAATACATCTATGAAAGACTTCAGGGTTCAGAATAGAATATTTCAATTTTTAAATCATCAATTAATTTTTCAATAAATACCTCCATATAATTGGATCCAAATAAACTTAAGTAAAAATGTTTCGCAATAGCTTTCGAAGCGGAAACTTAGCGTTATCTGGCCTTATATGGTTTTTCATGGTAAGAGGAAAACGTAGACAGTTGTTAACAACGATGTATTCTTTTCCTGCACTCTGCACCAATATACCATGTGTTGTACGCTTATAGGGATGTTCTTTTCATTTAGACGTATACCTCTACCTTTCAGTGATTGGTTTACTTAATTATTTATGAAATAAGTAAAGCGTACAATTCGTATACATTCTCCACAAAACCATATTAGGTTATATGAAATTTAAAATAAGATCTATATGTTTAGGCGTTACTTCTTGGAAGGACATTTCAGCGTATTTTGAAGAAAGAAAAAATTTGTTTATTTCCACAGTATTTTTTTATTTTGAGCCGGTTTCGCTAATGTCTTAGCATGTTCAGGCTCTTTCGTCAATACACTCCATATCAAATTCCTTAGCTCATATCTTTAATATCAAATTATCTCTGAGATCTGTGACCAGAATTTGTTTTATCTGAAACCATGATCTATTTCTATTTTTATATATTTTCCTATTCAGTCTTATCTTTTAGTGCAGAAATATATAGATAAATATATAGATAAAAGCCCAAAATTCTTTCACTTAACGTATTTAATCTTAGGAGATGGACATTTTTAAAGCTCAAAGTGCAACTCTTCCTGGTTTTTTTAAAATTACACGGAAAATACTTTCAAACGAAACATATTTGCTGGGAATTGCGTAAAAGGATAAATCATTTAAGGATGTCGTTAACTAATTTTCCATCACGCAGCGTTTTAGATGCACGTATATCCTTGATTACTATTCTGTGAATTAAACTCAAGAATCTTTATGTAATTTCCTGATTATTGCAAAGAAAGAATGAAAGTTTCTTTTGTCGGCATAATGGAAGAATACTACAATGTATGTAAGTTGTTATTATATTAAGTGTGATTTTTCACAACACGTGCAATTTGAAGATTGAATACTTTCATATTCACAATTCGCGTATATATGAACATTGTTCTGAGCAAATATTTCCTATTATGTGTTCTAAAAATCTTTGAATGGCAGAGATAGATATTAGTTCATCGAACCAAGATTTTAATTCACCCAAAGAAGGCGATATACTTTCGCTTCTAGAGAAGTCATGGGTCACAATGATTAAAAGGACTAAATACACTCAAATTTGATCTCTAAAATTTCTTTTTTCAGTGGTAATATCAAGTGGGTATAGTATTTCTCAATGTTTTACCTAAAACTTCAATATACAGTTCTTTAGATATTCTATTGTTCGAAAAAGATCTCTGATTTATTGGATGGCCTATATATATAGGAATAAGTGTGGCTAATTTGAAAGTATAATGTATATGTTAAATAAAATCGATATTTTTAGGCGTGACTTCGTGGAAAGCCATAATAAAATACATACAAAGTTTTTAATTTCATTTTATAATGTATATGGTATATTTATAAGTTTAACATTGATTTATTACATTTTGTTACATTTTTAAATTAATCACAGTCAGATATCGCTTCTAGTATTTGTATAACTAAGTCCCATTTACCCACATAACGGAAATTTTTAGAAAAATCGTGAAGTGAAAGGAATTTCGTAACACTTCATAGTTGGCTGCAATCATGTGATCACCTCCTCAGCTGAGGGCAAACAAGCCGAAATGTCAAATCAAAAAGATTTATCTCAAAATTCCAGCTCCGATTTTATGGGTTCATTGTCGGCTAGAATAAAGACCATTAAAATTGCTCCTGAGGAACTTCGGAAAAAGAGGAACAAATTTATTCGGGTTCAAGGATTCCTCATTTCTTTCGGCTCTCTTTAAGAATCATTACTTCCAACTCTTATCGATAATTTTACGACCGCACCACGGACTCATAATATTGTGTATGATCTCCAACGGAAAATAATTATTATTTAATAATTGGTTTACTCTCTGCACCAAGAAATTCGCTGACCTCGAGTATTCTTTCTCCTTTTAACATGTTTATTTTGCCCTTTCTCATGATAATAGATATTCTAAGTTTTCCATAAGCTAGCATTTCAAAGTTAATGAACTTTATAAAGCAATAAAGCGCTGTTATTCATGTTGCAACACGATGGGAATGCGTGATTTCGAATAAGTAGCGAGTAAAATCGATTCGGTGAACTAAATTTAAACTCCCCGAATTTAAGGAAGTGCTTTGTTAAGGTGTACATTTTGCAAATGAAAATGTGCGATAAAAACCAAGGGATCCAATACTTTTTAATTGCATATCGGAAATTCTAAAGAAAAAGCAGTTCAGACCTTATTCTTATTCATTAATTCCACTTCAACGACCTTGTCTTTTAGAAACTTTTATGGTTTAGGAAAATTCCAATTTCTTCTCTATCAAACTTTCAGTCATTTTAGAGTTTACGTAGCAACAAGTTGAACAATGCATAAGAATCTCTGCTAGCATCGCAATAAATTAATTTTCTTAGAAATGATTCATTAATTGGAGATTTTATTTTATACAATCAAGCAGTAAATATATTAATCCAGGTTAAAAGTTCAGAACATGTGCGTTAACTATGCAATTTAATCACGTACGCACCATTTGAACGTTTTGTAAGTACTGTATTTTGGATAAATATACGGCTAGGATAATGATGATACCATTCGAGCATAACTTAATAATCAATCAATCAATCCCATCCCTACAAAAAACATCAAGGACGTTTTTTTTAGTGTTTCGTTACTCATTTTCCTCCTAGATTTACGGGGAATATGATAACCTTTTATGATGCATAAAAAGCCAAGTTAAAATCCAGATTATATAACAAAAATGTGATACATAATTTGAAATTGCATTAGAAAGAAATGAGGGAACGGAATGGAATAACGAGCAAGTGTTTTAGGTGAGAATAAGTAAATGAGAAGAACATGTGTATCAACGCCTTTACCAAATCTTATTTACGAAACTTGCTAATATGATAACCCCGTGTCTGTTCCCAGTCTGCGGTTGCTGCAACTTTTTATTACATAAAGTGTTGGATTGTCTATTTTTTTATGGGAGATAGAAGACATCGAGTCATAAATTTTTCCACCGATAGCATTTCTCCGTCCAAAAAGTTATCACTCACATGCTTTAGAAATCACATGCTTCAGAAACTTTATAAGAAATCCTTTGGAAAATACGTCCCCAATGATAAGAATCAGAAAGAATTTATAATTCTATTTTGAATTTTTCTCACAAATGCATCTTGAAATTTGACTAAAATTTCTAACTCTCATAATTAAAGATTCTTAAACGAAGAAGTGAGAAATAATTGGGAAATAGAGGAATTAATTTTCTTAAATTGGTCGAATTGCCAAAGAGGTACTTTAAAATAAATTCATTCACTTTTGCGAAGCTAATTTTTTTCGAAAAGAAGACTTTATTTTTAGGATTTGATAGAAATCGCTCAAGTAAAATACACATCGCTTTGAGGTAATATCCATGTGAGTTTTGGACTGAAAATATTTCAAATTGAATTTTTTAAATCTAAGAGCGTAATGAATGAGTAAAGTTAGAGCAAGCATCTCAAATTTAGCGTATATAATTTCCTTATCGTTGTGTAGGTTCTAGGATCTTCAAAATATATATTTTCAGCAAGAAAAATGTGTATTAAAATATTAAATTCTTCTTCTTATTATATTTTTTTAGTTAACAGTAGCTGTAAAGTATGTTTTATAGCTATCGCTTAATTTTAATTACACTTTATTACCTTAATGCGATTGTGATATTCCATAAAATTTACGATTATAGTTTTTTATTTTTTATCTAGACAAATTGATGAATAACATTAATCAGGTATCACCATTAACTTAAACTGTGCTATGACAGGAATACCCCGAGAATGGCTTCCATTACTTGATCACATGAAGTATTAATATTTTTCATATTACCGTATCATTCCAGTCATCATCTCTAGCGATTTGAGTAGAGATCTTTCAAGTAATATTGTTGACAATCCTCTATTTATTATTAAGAAAAATATTCATATCTTATCATTTAAATGTAGCTCTCTGTACGAAATTTAATATTTAAAAGACATTGATCAACCTTTTAACCCTTAACATACCTAAATTAAAATGTAACACTCCTAACTTAGATATTGAATACGAGTATGCTTACATTACGTTAATATTCTAGAGTATATAACATGAAACCTAAGTTATCTGTCCTACTACTTCCCTCGTTGATATAGAAATGCCCGAAGGGCTATTCCTCCCTAGAGACAATTCTATTAATCCTCAATTACCACACTAGCTTCACGGGCTAACCAAGCATTAGACAATGCTCAAGGGATTTCATCTACATAATGCTCTTCTATTGCTATTTCAAGCGTTATATTACCAACTTATCTCTTTGTTTATTTTATCGCTATGTAGGTGATCTTCAAGCACGCATCATATCACATGCCGATTTTTCATGTAGAGAGATTTTCATCGGAAGAGCAGGTATTTTACAAAACAAGCGACTTAAAATTCTGAGCTGAGTTATTTAAGGGATGTGTTATTGAACAAGGAGAGTAATTTAATCAAAACTTCGTTCATAGAAAAGTATATTTAGTGAGGACAGGATGAGTTCCGAGTATATTACTTCATTATAAAATCAGAATAAACTCATTACATAAAATGTAACAATTAATAAAAATATATTTCGGATATAACATTATATTTTGAATGAAAGGGAAAATCTTCGTTTCCCCTTCATTGGGGTAATCAATTTCATTCAGTTATATACTTTTTGTAATTTTTTATATTTACGTCGTATCTTTTCACTTGATCAATGAATATTTCTCTCAGAGAAGTTTTTTTCTTGAATGCCATTGAAATCTATAAAAATTTATAAACCTGACAGAAATTTATGATGAAAAATTCACTCGTAATCCGTGTTCAAGCAGCTTTTTATTATCAAAGTGTATTTCGGTAGAATAATATCAAAACTCGGAGAAGTAGCAATTATTTATTAATATTTAAAGTAAAAATGGAAAATGTTACTCATTAAGACAGGATATATCATTTCCCCATTTCGATTTCGAAAATTTTCTCTCTCGTAGTAAATAGTTCATTCCAAATTGAGGCTGGAGTTCCCGTGTACGGTGCTCGCAGTAAGACATGTTTCTTTTCAGTTTAGACTTTACTATCAAATAACGACATCTGATACCTTTTGTTTTATTATGAATTCGATATTATCGAGATATAAACATCGCAAAAAGAGTAAGAGAAGTAAATAATAAAGAGTACGAGAAGGAAAAGTTGCTCTTAAGCAGACAAAGAATAGAAAGACAGTTCTGAAATAAATCGTAGTTTATTTCCGATAAGACTAATCGCAAAAGAAAACAGGATTCCCCACAAATGCATCTATAGAGATAAGAGAGGTATATTTGTTCAAGTTCATACGCTTTTGTTCGACTATTTTGGTAGATGTGATATTCACACTGTCTGATGGCTTTTAACATGGATATGGCGTCAGATTGGATTAAAATCTACTTACACATTAACCTATTGACACGACATTGGATCTTAAGATTATAATTGACGTATAGTATAATTTATTTCGCGCATACATGTACGTAAATCACATGTGTAAAGCAATATAGGTACGAGTAATCACCTAGAGTGTAACCTATAATAGATTTAACGCATAAATGTTCATATATCTTAGATTATATGATGCAGAAACGGATAACCATTTCCCTTTCCTTTGCTTAAGGCTATGATTAATTCAAAAGTACTCGCCAAAGGTTGAAAATTTCATAATTGATAATACATAACTTTACTTTTCGATTATGTAAGAGTTCTCGAATTAATTTTGTTAATGAAAAGCTAGTATTCAGAATAAAAGTTAACATATATATGATTAAATGAGAACATTCGTTTAGCATTCAAATAATCACTGAAATTGATTAACTTTTTACCTACTTATTAAGAGCGCGTTATGGAGCAAAAAAAATCTCATAGAGGTTTCCTATGAACCGAATACTAAAATTTTGCTTATTGAAACCAAAAAATATGTTTAATAGTCCAAGATTTGATTTCTCGTGGAACTGATTTCTTATATTTGTTTATATTGATTTTTATCGCTGCTATACAATCATTGTTAGGAACATAATAATACTTATCCGGTTTAAGTATCAATAGATCGGATACAATCGAATCAATTTCGTAAGTAACAATTATCATTCACTCTTATTCATTAAGTTATTAATAATTAAATAATATAATTAAATTAACTAAATAAACTTCAACTGTCATTCACACTGTACGCCTTCTATAAATTAATAGTTCCATTAGTGCATTTGAAACTTCAAACCGTGTCGTGGAAATTTCCGAAAGCTCGCATCTCAGAATGCAGCAGACGTGGGGGGTAAGCCCATGGAAACCGGATCCATTGCCCTAAGCCCTCGCTATCTATTATTGAGATTGAACTTCGAATTGTATCGCACCCACGCCTGATGCAGCCTTGACACGGTTACAGACGTTTAAATGTGTCACCGGACCAAATGGGACGAATGCATGTGAAACCTTCTTTTTTCCAACTGAATATTCATATCTGCGAACCGTTAAATCTGAACCCAGTTTAAATCAATATTCCACTTGTTTGATGGGATCACGAGTGATTAGCGACATATAATTTCACGGTTCCTGAACATGTAAAACAGAAGCATTTTTCAATTGAAATCATACGGCGGCATTCGGTCATTCGAATAGCTCAATTTGTCCAACTTATGTATTCATTAGCACAATAGAGCATTACTGTGTCTAATCTATGACTGGTATTTTCCGCTTTTATAATTAATTTTTGAGCAATGAGCATTTATGAAAGACCAGTTTTAGAGCAATATGGAATTAACTTACACTGTTCCTATAAGGTATCAATTGAATTTTTTAACATATTTTACGACTTAAAATTTAGCCTTGCCCAAAAATTTATAGTCACCTCAAAACTCTTCAAAGGTTTCAATAAATAAATTCTACATTCTAAATTAAATATTGTAAATTACATATTATAAATTTCATGTTATAAAGGCTTCAACTATTTTCAATATTTGAATGTTAATTCACTGATAATTCGCATTTGTGTCTCTGATTGACAAATGTGTATTTCATCTTATAAATATTAAGTAGTACTGTAATCTGCTATCGTTAAATTACCTCAACGCAAGAGATACTTTTCATTTTTACTTCCTTATGGTTACGTGAGAAATATTATTATTTTTATAAATTATAGTTTTAGTCTTATTAGTCCATTACCGCGACGTAAACTTTATCATTGTACCGAATCATGTAATCTCTGTAAGTTGCATTAAAAGACGTGTATGTCCTTACGTATGTATGTACGTAAGTGTGAGCAAGCCATTGGCTTTAACTGTTTTGGGTATTTATTCCCGAACACCTGAACTCATAAAACTGATCTGTAAAGAGGACTTCCAGAACCTTGATAGAATTCGTTCTTAAATTTCATTAAATATATATTATTGTAGATTTAATTATTTTAACTTCAAATATTAATATACATTCTAATGAAATTACCTCTCGTACACTTAAACAAGAAGTGGGGATTTTAAAGAAATGTTATGTCATATATAAAGGCCTTCCAGGATCTAACACCTTTTCATAATAATTATAGTATTTAAGATGGCTAATATGGTCTCTGGTGCGCTAGCACCCGCATTAAAGCTCTTATTCTGAACCTACAAAATTAAGACTAGCTGAACGCTGCCATATTATCTCAATAGTTTGAGATATCAGTATCATTTGGCACCGTGTCAAATAGCATTTAAATATTTGAAAGGGTACCGTAAACAGCGATTCGACATCAACCGAAAGATGTTAAAAAACAAATACAATTTTCATTAGAATTATCTTCGGAAGCCAAGATATCACTCTTCTATTTCTCAATTAAAATGCTCTACGAATAGTTTTTAAATCTCCATTCGTTATCTTAATTAAGCTTGATTTTTTTATCCTCAGTAGGTCAGAAAAGTAGCTCAGTAAATTATTAGATTATTATTTCTTCAAGTGTATCAGCGTATGTGTTATCCCCATCTATGTTACAAATGCTATAGGTGATATTAATCTAGCTAAATTTGAAAGAACCGTTCATGCTTACATTCTATACAGACTATAATGATGCAGGTAGATTAATTGCTATTGAGTAGATATCAGGTTTCTCGATCGAGCTGAGTTTTATAATTAATTCCATTTCATTTGTGATATTTCATAATAATTATAATTCGAATAGCAATGGGCAGTAAAAAAAGGGGTAGATGAAAGAAACGCATGCCTAGCAACAAAATATAGCCTATACATGACAGGAAAATATATTTTCCACTAAATTTTGCGTATCCATACTAAACATTTCAATTCTGAGGTATATCTCTGGATGCAGCAATCTTTAATATCAAAATTTCTCTCATTCATAACCTACCTCAGTAACTGATGAAGACGACCTTGATTGAGTAATAGACTTAGGGGTTGTATGATAAAATGAATGAAAGAATATACTCAGTACATACTCAGCCCTTTTGTTTTTTAAATTCTAGACCTAAGCCAAAATATTAGAGTATTTATTTATTCCTTTTAATAATACACTGTACCATTGCCTAATGCAATGAATGTGAACTTTTTGACTATATTTTTTACTAAAAGAAAAGCATACAAAATAACCAGGAAGAGGAAAATTATTTTATAATTATGAGGAAGATTTTTCTCTTAATTTTCAGTGAGTCTTTAATAAAATTTTTCAAAATAAAATGAAACGTGAATTTGTTTGAGGAAGTAAATGAAAGGTCGCTTGGAGCTTGAGGGCTTCATATTACTAATAGATTAAACTAAAGATGCTTCCTAGATAATAGACCACAGCTTTAAACATACCGAAATATGTACTCATCGAAAATTTTATTGAAGTTCTATTATCGAAACATCGAAGATGCAAAAAGTCGGTGTTCCTTACGCTTAAAATAATGTTCATGGATGAAATTTGATAGAAAACTATTTTAAGACAAGATTAAAGTATTAATAGATTATTAATTATTGACACAGGTATTTAAGTACAAAAATATCTTTTTTCCATTAAATTTGAGCATTAGATATGTTTCATTAAATTTGCAGTCCTCATTCATTAAGCATATTCTAGCAGAAATAAGAACAGCTAATGATTTTATTTTTCCTATAATTATATACATACATACCATCATCTATCATCGAATAAACTTATACTTTCCAGAGATGTTTTTACCTTCATACCAACCTCGATACCTCAGCATAAAATTATTCGAATACGATAAATGAAATGATTATCATGATCGATTAAAATTATCATAATAGAATGGTCAAAAACTTATAATAATAATTAAGTTTTTGACCATTCTATTATGATAATTTTAATCGCTCACGATTATTAAACATAATACACAAATTTTAGATATTGGTATATATACATCTAAGAGATAAATTGCTATTGTGTTTTAAAAATTTAATTTTTATCATAGGATCTAATACATAAATATGTATAAAATAATAAAAATCGGTCATTGAGAAATTTTTATTCTATAATATTTTTGCTTTTTATATATATTTGTTTACTTACTTTAACTACAGCTCGAATATATATTTAGATTAAATAATATACCTGACTGATTTATATTAATAACCTAAGACGTAAAGTAGGGAAAAGGAAATCTCTAACAGATTGAATTCCTCAAAAATATTCAAATTCAAATTTTTTAACCGTTAGGATATCAAGCGCTTTCGTAATCAATACAATTTTAAAATTCCTTTTTATCTATTCCCCACCGGACATCTATCGACCCTCGAAGAATCTTCCAGACTAAAGTATTAACCCTTAAAGTTGTAAATGCATCTCTTACTATTTATCAATGAACTCATTTATTATTCTTTCGATTCCCAACCATTCTATGGGATCCTTTGTGTTTCCAGACGAGGAGGAACTTAAGTCTCCCGCCTAAATTGTCTCCCACCACTCCCTTCCGCCGGCTGTTTTTCTCCACATATTTGCGGATCGAACCATAGACGACCTCTTGACACCCGTTTCCCGTCTCAAATTAACGCCGAAGATTACATAAAATCTCTCTAAGGACATCGGTGCGGTAGCGTAGTCGAACTCTTCCTCGTGATCCACGATCGCTCGCGAAGCGCGTGATGTAATTGACGCATTCATTTTTTTTCGCGGCTGTTTGTAAGGACAAGTGGAAGCTATAGCTATGACGTCTTTTCCGGATCGTTTCCCAAAATCGCGAAATCGGTATTCCGTGAAGGCGCGAATCTGGAAAACAGGTTGAGCCCCGCGCGAGGTCGTGAAGAATCGGCGCCTTGCATAAGTGGTGATAAATTAAGGCGATAACGTGTTATTTGTATGACATTTATACTGTCTCGATATCTTCGATGCAGCGACAAAAAGATAGTTCTCAAGTTCATAAGCTGCGGTGTTTTATTGGTCAAACATCTCGTATCGATGGATCAGCTAGAATATCAATCACCGCACCTTAATCGATTAAAATCTCTATAAAGGTAATGAGTTCTACGAAGAAATTTAAATAAGTAGGTTATTTTCACTTGACTTCTCATTAAGGTAAGGCTTGATTGAAAATTAGTTGAGTTCATTATGAAAATTAACGACGATTTTCATGGAGTTGATTAAAAGAGGTGACTTGTCATAACCAGTTATTATAATAATGTATAGCTTGACAATCGTCTACCCTTCAATTCATGATATTCACAGGAACGTAAAATACTACGCGTTCCTAATTATTAATAGATAAAAACACCTAATTAGTTTCATTAATAAAAAATTGAAGTAAATAAGCTAGATATTAATATTTCTAGTAGGATACGAACAAGACTTAATTAAGTCTTAATCAAGTCTTCTAATTGACCACCACCTTCTATAACATGATATTCTTTGGAGATTTAATTAATTCCTAGTCATCTCTTTCTTTTTATTTGATAGTAAAACTTCAACTGAAAGAATTCCTTTTGTCTTATCTTCTTAAGTCCCAATTTTATGCATCCAAGAATTAATATGAACGAAAACTAACTCTTTAGGCTTATATGACACGATAAATACTTTAAGAGTGGAAAAACACATCAGTCTTCATTAAAATTAGGATTTTAATTTTCCAAGTAATTTAGTAAATAAGTTTAAAATTGCGCAATTCCAACGGTTGATTTGAAAAATCGCCTTTGGCTGTTGCTCAAAAAAATTTGAAATGTAGTCCAACCGATTTTCCAAACGTCCAAAGGATATCGTTTGAAATTCCTTAGCCCTTCAAGTTCTAATTCTTGATCTGATACACTTATCTCAATACGAATTCCGCATTGGGGTGGAGATGTCCGTTACAACGTTTGAATAATGGAAAACATCGACTAGGAAATGATTAAGAAAAGTCACGAATCCAGAACTTTGCTCAATCGCTAATCAACGCAGATATGCAAAAATATTCATTACATTAAATGATGGATGACTTTTATACAACGGCTCTTGGGTGTTTGATAAATATTCGAACAAAACCTAGACTCTTCATAAATTACACGAATAATTAAATAGATTATAAATATACAACAGTCAAATTCATTGCAGGTTTATACATCAAAGTTCTTAACAAAAAAGATTTAAATTATTTTAAAGGTTTTTCAGCAGAATCGAATAGCGCTTTCAATTCCAATAATTTAATGATACTTCTATTTGTTTGACACATTTTAAAAATTATATTATTTCATATTTTATTCCATTTTCGTTTTTTAAACTTAAAATGAATTCCAGAATCCTATTTTAATCTGTCGTCTAATAAATAATCCGCCGAAAAATGAGAGTTAGATTTGTCATTTCGTAACAGCCAAATATATTTAATATTCTTTGTTAATAAATATCAATTTGAACATGTCAACAAAATTTATATGAATTTGTTTGATAAAATTAAACGTTCAGAAACGAAAGAAATTATTCCAATATATTTTTATGAAAATAATTGTTTTTATTAATCCTTTTTAGATTCATTAGTATCAGCACTGAGCAAATATTGGGTAGTTAAAAACAAGCAAGCCTCTAAAAATAACCATCGAGAAGAGATTTCATTCCCAGAATTTCATACACTTTTCCTCTTTCGTAAGACTCCCAATTTTCACCGAGTATCACTCTGGTTTTCCCGATCCGAGTCTCCAATTATCTGCAGCGAATAAAATTAAATCACTGGACCACTCCTGCGTTGCCGATTCCTTTCTCCAAATCTCTCTCTCGGGCGCCTTAGCGTCTTTCCATCCTCAGACAGCGATAACCTATGGAGCCCAGAAGGGAGTGGGGGTGCCCACGGAAAGTAGCCCAACGGAATCAACTCATCCTTGAGTGCACGACCAACCCCACGTCGAATTCCTCAACACCGTAAAGAAGAAGGGGTGATTAAATGCAACCACGAACGACTCACTGCCTTCCCTTGAGAGTATCTTAAGAGAGCTTTGCATATTTTCGTGGACCACTCGAGTCTAAGTCTAAAGGAGGAAGTTTTCCGGTGGATTTGTATTGATGGGAAGGTGGGGAAGTGTAACTCGGTGATGTCGAATCTGGGAAAGGTACTTTAGCGCTTCGATAAGGTTTGATCGATAGTGATTTGGGAGAGAGTTAATGCTCCGTGAATTACGGCGAGACTAAATGGTGCTTAAGGCTCGATGTGAAAATTGGCGTCTCTGGAGAATGGACTGGAGGGTTTATATCGATGCGTTTATGTCTGGAGAGAGAACGTCATGACGCGCGAAATGCATCGTGCGTCAAAATCATGCTGAATTGATATATTTTTCGCCTTTTCTAATTTTATTTTTTATCGTTAATTTTTATCTATCTTTATAAATAATTCTCCTTCATATTTTATTATGCACGTAGAATCATCGGTTAATTTAGTATTAAGATGAAATATTCTAAATATGAATAGTAAAATATAATGAATAAATTATTAACGGCTACTAAACTTCTTTTATGAAGTATTTTACTTCTTGTTTGGTCACAATACCGATATCTGTAGTTATCGTTGTAGTAATGTTTCTGAAAAGAAAATGCTGAGTTGTAAACATATTTTTGTTTCATGGTACACTTCAATTTCAAATGCTTCAATCTCCTCACTATTTTTACTCTTGTCCAAGTATCTACGGTCAGCATATATTTAGTGGATAAAGAAGTAATAAATAAAGTATTGGACTTAAAAAACCGATAAAATGTCTTGCCATAATTTTCTGATAGTACTCAGAATGTCCTGAAAAATTAGGAGCATGATAATTCATGGATATTTTGAAGACCTTTTATATACAGAATTATAGATAAATCTTTTCAAAACCTGTACTGTAAAATAATGGAAATACATGTAAAATACATTACAAAATCTAAAATACAAAAGATTAGCGGTGAAATGAAGCGACCTTGCACTCCGTCGTTCATATGCAACATGTCGAAACAAATAACACATACCATCAACTCAATAACATCCTACTGCAGTCCTAAGCATGCTCTATGTACTTATCTTGCCATTCCGATGAAAGCCAATGGTTGATGCATGGAATGCTTCTTGCGAACTATACGATTATAATTGCATTCTAATGATGCAAGACTTTTTTGCAAAAATTTAGAAATATTTTAAGAATGGCAAGATAAGTTTGGCTAAAGCGTATGCAAGAATATTGGAACAAAATAATCATTTCTTATGATTGAACACGAAGAATTTCTACAAAAGTGTTATATTTAATTTTATAATGGAACTTAGATATTAATATAAATTATCCAATTAACTTTTAGAAATATATTTACCATAAATTTATTTAGTAACTAAATTAATTATTTAAATATCTTTAAAACGGAAAATATAAAAACTTTGCTTGCCATATATAAATTGGAGCTTAAAATAACAATTTTATGAGTATAATAGTAAAATAAAATATTTTTCTGAGTGATGTATGACGTAAAATTATCCTGAATACACCTATTAAAAGTATTTGCACATATAGGTCATATATTCGCAATATCAATTTCATAGCTTTCAATACAAGTTGACATCTGTCATCGAATATAAATACTGCGATGGAAGGATAGTTGCGTCAAAACCGCATCGTTGCAATTCCCGCGGCATATAATCAATGCGAAATAAATAAACAGCACTCGGAAATAAACCAGCGACTGCTCGATGGAAATGTCACACCTTGTTAACACTCCTTTTCTAGTTGGCCGCAACATAACTGTCCAATTAAATTGGTTTTCAGATGCGATATATAGATTCCATTTTCTTCTCGGAGGAAATTTAATTCGACGTCGCGACGAAACGTTATTTGCTCCGATATTACCGGGAAAAGCGATTTTTCGAAATTAATAAATTCGATATTATCGAAAATAAAAACAAATGCCGACAGCGATCCGTTGGTATTGCGTGACTCTAGGGAAGCGGAAGATTTCCTTTCAAAACTCCGCCTCCATTATTTCACGTCCAGATTGATTTCCGAGCACCGGAATGGTCTAGCGCAAGTCGATTCGCTTTTTTTTCAACAAAATTCGAATTGCAGAGCGAAAGAGCTTCGAACTTTGTCGGAAGGAAATAACAGATGGAAATGGAATCGTAAAAGTGCAGTTAACCCCGAAAAACATCACCAAAACAAGTTTGTCTTATGATGGGATATATATCCGTAGGTTTTATTTGCATGTCATCGCTATTCCGTATGGGTACTAAAAAGAAGTTTCTCCACATGGAGAAGTTCGTAGTCTCCACGGATCATAATGGATGATAACAGGATATTAGGTCGTTGAAAAAAGAGAGATTGGAGAGCTTATTTTATCGTGAGGTCGATTTTTTATTTGCACGTATATTTATTCAAATAAAACTCCTATGAATTTGCCATTTGTTGAGTGAAGATGTCTCTAATTATAATTAATAAATGAAAAGCAATGGAGTTTTCTATAACTCGTAGTCATTGACATTTTGAAAGCCATGAATGAAAGCCAATATCCATGAAATATTAATTCACTCTTATAGAAATTCAGATAGATTATTGTTTCAAATTTTAATTGAGGAAAAATTGATAAACATTTCCTGATAAACTTATCCATAAAAGCTGAGAGTTCATAAAAAATGAGATTTGCTGTAAGTAGTTTAACAATTATAATAGCAAAAAACTCAAAATTTATTGATTTATAATAAACTACCTCCAAACAATTGTAGCCTGCATAAGTAAGGAAAAAGGTAACATTTTATAAGCTGTGATATTTTTCGAAACGGAATAATTTATTTTGGCTTTGAATAGGAATACATTCCGTCGATTCATTCAGTTTTATTTAATATATTCACTTTAGGGACATTTCATTCAAAATGATCGATTGGCAAGATTAAATCTTTTATTTAAATTAATAGAAATGACAAAGCTAAGAAAACCTTTTACGTATTTCCAACTCTGGCAGTGATGAATTTGCTTTCAGGCAGTTAATCATCGGAAACACAGCAGTCATCATTGAAATTACAATGATTTCAAGTTAGATGTAATCCACACCTTTGCTTTCAATACCAGTGACACATAAAAAATTACGAGCGGTATTTCCCAGACCAGGTGTTACGATTGCAACTCTTGGGAATTCACCGGCAATAACGGAACATGCTATTAGATAGTCACAAGGTCGACCGTTCATGCTTGAACCAGGAAAGAACATCGCTTTTCTTATGAGCCATTTACGTAATACATTGTTAAAGTACCGTTTATGCAAGGCGTTCCAATGTGTGGATAAAGGAGTATGCTAACGTATATATGTTTTATTCAAGTATTGCAATATCTTTATAAAAAATTTAAAGCTTTATGCACTCCTCATACTCATTATGGTAAAAGCTTCGTATTCGCATTTTTGCAAATCACTACCTGACGGAACAGAGAGCTCAGCGTGAAAGCGTTTGATAAGGAAAAGCTATTCAATATCTTGGTATCTATGCTCCCATAAATTTTTTTTCATAATGATTTCTACATCTACATAAGTAACCTGCAAGCCGCCTGTCGGCGTGTGGCAGGGGGAAAATTTTGTCAGGTGTAGGGTTCGAACCCACACTCCCATTTGGGAACCAGAACTTAAGTCTGGCGCCTTAGACCGCTCGGCCAACCTGACTGTTTATTTGTCTTATATTTTTCATAAACAGCTCTAAATATTTACGACGTATAAATATATTCTCTTTTAATCATTCCTTTTGTGATATGTTGGGAATTTTATCTTTTACTTTTTTTAGCAGATTTGGCAAAAACCTATATACTATGAATAATGAGCCATTAAGCATCAATCAAACTTTAAAAGTAATTTTATTATCGATTTATTTTTCCATTATAATTTTTTAGTTGCCCCTGCGCTGCGTCTAGTTAGTATTGAAGAGCTATTTACATGTAAAATCTAAATTTTTATGCCGAATTATTATTTAATATTCAATCAATTATGCTTTTCATGTCTTATATTTTTTCAAAACAATCATTTGATGTATCTTGACATCTTATTGAACTTTTATATTCCCCAATTAAGAAAAACACTTCACTTTAATGGAATAATTTGTTAATTACTGATAATCCGATTTAATTTCCTTTAAAACTATGAAAATTAAAGGTATTTATTTATTGATCAGCTATATTTCACATTCTATACTATCTGTTTGTTCAAGTATTAATATAAAATTAAGATCTTGAGAATAATTTGATAGAAATTGCACTCATCCTATTTCCTCATTGAATATTATCTATAAAAGTTAGGAAATTATGATTGTTTGGAAATCTCATTAGATTCTGTTAGGGTTTAAGTGCAAACGTATGATTGGAAGGAGTACAAAGAGGGAAGCAGTAGCAGCAAGTGCAACACGTCATCGTACAGGACTTCAGGGTTAGGTTATCGCACCCGGAAAGGAAAATAAATGTTTCAGCTGACGCATTCGTCTCTGAAACGTTTCCTTCGTGATGATAAATATTTTCGTCCATCAAAATGCTCTGCTGATTGAAATTGTCGGGTAATGGGTTTATGATAATGGCACTTTGAAGGAATTTTTAATAAATCTCGGGTGTGCCCTTGATGGAGAAGAAAACACATCAGTAAACTTGAGTGAAAGGAGATGGACAAAATATCAACTGCGCAATAGTTCTAAATCATGCTGTTGGTCTTAAGATACTGTATTAAAACAACCATCAATGATAACGGGAAAAACGATATTCATTTTTCAAATATAACAATTACGTTACTGCAAAAATCAATTCAATATTATCGATAAATTGATAAAACGGTTTTTCTATTAATTCTATGATAGATTGTATAGAAGATGGACATCATACCTGATGTACCCTTACATTAAACACTGGTTACTAATCTCTTTCGGTGTTTTTTAGGAAAATATAGTGTTTTGATACGTGCGTTAAATATTATCTTTTCTGATCGATGTTTTTCACGTACTTCTCCTTATATTATTTACTGTTCAAAGAACTTTCTATCTTTGTCTTTATGTTTTTTGACTCTCCCAAAGTCAATTCTCTGAATTAAAAGTAGTTTTGATGAAATTCCCAAGGCTTCATTTAACGTATAACTTTCTCTTCATTAAAAAGCTCATCTCAATTTCTCCGGCGTAAAAATCGCGTGTATAAATGCATCAATAGTTTTCATTTACGTATATAATTAAATTATATATTCTTAATATTATTAGTTCCGGTTCAAATATTTTGATGTTATTTTATAGCCTATTCTTCGTGTTGTATTTAATTCTTCATTGCAATCTCTTTTGAAAAATATTTTACAATGCATTGGAATGACAGAAATTTCCGTTCATTTCTCGGGTGCTCTAATGTATAGTTAAATTAGAAATTTAAACGACAAGTCTTCTATTTCTTTCGTCATAAAGGAGCGTTTTGAGATTATTTCTCATAACTTCATCCACTCCCTTCTTGGGAAATTATTTTTTTATCCATATGCATTTTTATTTTTTAATGCTCTATCATTTAATTGAACCCATTATTTGCATCGTGTACTATTTCTGCATCCGAAGGAAATCTACTTTATTTCTTCACTGGGAAACACGTCTCTGATGAGGTGATGAGAAAAATTCATTAAATTAACACTCTTTAGTTACAGAAACTATTATAATAATAGCTGATTTCCGTTTATTTTCATAATTTTAGCTCATAAATTTTAATATAAGTTATAAATGATCGTTATAATACACAATTTAGAATTGTGTTAAATTAAGCTTCCCATGAGGTTGAGATGAGTTTGCAACTCTAACTTATTATTGTATTAAGCTGCTGGACTTTGAATTTTTAAAATGATATTAATCTTGCTCATCTTCTATTAATTTTATTTTGCAAAGAATCCGCCATTAGTTTGAAATTTGAGTGGAGATTTTCGTTCATCCGACCTAATGACCATCACATCTCAGTAGTATACAGAAAATAATTGAAACAATATTAATTTTACGCTTATTTACCTCAGCAGCAGTCCCAATTTAGAGAAAAATTATTTGAGAGAACGCCAGATAACGCACTGTCTTCTGCTAGACGGTGGTCACATAAAATCCATATAAGGTAGAAGCGATAAGCATTACAGCTTTCTCAAGAAGCACTTCCTCTCCATCCTTTTGTATTTCCTCTTGTTCTATCCATCCTATCTCCATCTGAAGTCATTCCGAGCAAACAAACCGAACTAACGGAGTTTGACGATGATAGCGTTGTCGTATCAACTCGGGCAAATCTTTTCAACTCAAACAAGAACTCGACTTAGCAACGCATAAACAAACTGCGAGAATTAAATGGAATTGAGTCTTCCTTGGAGACAGCTAAGGTCTAAGGGTACAGAGCGAGAGATATTTCATGGCCAACAATGAGGTAAATATTTAATATTCCGATAAAAATGTTGACGCATCGTTTGAAACAGAAACGAGCGACCTACCGCTAGCGTATGGTGTATCTTTTTAAGTTCATGACCCGATGTTATATGCGCTCATAACCTTCTATCAGTATATGATGTGATTATAATCTGATTTTTTTATTATTAAAAGGATTTAAGGAAATTTATCTATAAGAATATTCCCTTAATTTTTAGGTAATAATGTTTTAACCTTAAGTGGAAGATGACCGCACCTTTTTCTTCTTTACTTTAGTAGTTTGGTTTCTGTACATTAAATGTATCCGTACTTAATAAAAGAAAAAAAACGTTCAACTTACGTAATTTCTGTGGAAGATGCAAATAAATAATGTTAGGTCATGCATAAGGATTATACTCGGGTTAGTTTCAAATTATCCTTCCCATAGTTTTAGTTTAAAGCGAGATTCTCAACAGAGAATAATCATTAACAGCCACCCGTAACCCTTTTTTATTAATTTGTTTTTATCGGTCAAAATACTGACCTTCTTCATGGGCATCATTATTTCAGTACATTTGCAGCTAGTTTTTTTCAGCGTGTGTATACTTTTCTATAAAGGTAGAGATATTATAATAGTACATAGCTGGTAAACAGCATACACCACCCATTCAGTATTTGCTTTTTCACTGTGATAGTAGGTTACTTTTAAGGATATTTTCGTACTAATCATTGGCGGAATTTTTACCGACCTTGTACATTGGAGATAATGAGAAGAAAGAGTTAATTCGTGGCGCCATAAATGGAAACTTTTTCTGTATTCTAAATAACCACTCCCTTTGAATGGAATCCATACGTCCTTAAGAATAATTGCTTGAGTGTAGAGAGAGAACTACGATAAGGAATTTTGCGCATTTAATATTGTTTGACCTTGCCCAAATCGGCAATTAATTATTTATTTTGACTATTCGCCTCAGCCATATCTCTGCAAAAATTCAGCGTCTTGAGTTGATAAAGGATTCGTGACATATCAAAAACTGTTTTGGTAAAAGGGAAACATAAAAATCTCAGAGTGTCCTTCACCTTAGCTGAGCGGGAAAAAATAAATTTTTGCAAAGAAGTTGAATGACTGTTACGTAAAAGTTTTAATTATGCAATAAGTTATTATGCCAGCCTTATCGGTTTATTTATAGCCGCTTTAGATGAGATAGCATTTGTGATTTGCGAAGAAAGCTGTGACATAATAGATTACAGCTTATCATAGTCAGATTTATCTGTTATTGATTTGCATGTATCTGAAAATAATATCTTTTCGCGGAAAGAAATTTGCACGTTAGGCGTTCACAGTTACTGCTAACTGTACATTTCATTGAAACTTTTGCAAATTTAAGAGAACAATCGTCTTTGAGCATAAAATAAATAATATTTCGGAAATAAATTTAACGCAAATATTGAGTTGTGTGAAAAGGTGTCTAGAATTCAAACAGAGATAAAAATTGATAATACATTAAATGATACAACAATTCGCAGTCTTATACAGATCATTTTATAATATATTTATATACCGTAGAAGATTTCTAAAAGCTTTGTAATATTTCTTTAGTAATATCCTCCCTCGAGGTTATACCTTTCCACGTTCAATATATTAGAAACTTTGTTTCAAATCATTAATATAAACCGATCATTAATGTATATTTTTATAATAATATGGTTATATATTTTGTGAATTCTGGTTTCTAATTATTTTTATCTGCCATAATATTTTTCCACATCGAACTAATACGGCCCTACCTCTCTATTGTAAACATACATTGATATGATTTTACAGCCTGATTTCATCACCTGTAGCAAAAATAATTAAAACTAAGATAAGCAGGAGATTCAATATTAACTATTATATCTTCAAATTTATATAGATGAAATATACATATCCAGCATTAACGAAAACCAGCTTTAAGTTTTATGATCTCTTCAACATAGAATTATTTTTAGTTCCAATGTATCATGTATGCACCACCATCAGCGTATGCATAAATTGATCATTGTGTAATTCAATGACTGTTTATCGATTGAATTAAACTAATTTTCATATTACATTACGCATACCTAATTTATCCATGTTTCTGAACGGAAATTAACAAGATCTCCATACTACATCATATTTAACCTAGTGGATTAGATATGTGATAGCATTAGAGATGTTACGTATTGCATTGCATAACGTTTTTTTATGGAACATTTGCTTATGGTAACATTATGCTTAGAAATCAACCGCAAGTATAAACCATGAGCCGTTTCGCATGGCAAATATAACACTGGCGCCAGAGTTGTCACGAGACTACAGAAAGAGATTAAATGAAATGTTCAGTATAAAAACAGTAGAACATTTCAAGGTTCTTGATGAGACAAAACTCCTCGCAAGGTCAGGGAAGTTTCTGTTCCACATCCTTGCTAGGGCTTTCCATAAATATAATCACGGATTATATAACAAGCACTTTCGGTATATTGTTATACGATTATTGACGGGTTCTTACAATTACAATAGTTTCTTTTTCCAAATATTGTAATATAATTTCATCGTTTTTTGGCTTTATTAGAATAGTTGCAGAAATAGGTGATTTATTTTTCATTATTCGTCACATGTGGAGTTTATGTTTTGATGTAACTACAGTAGAATCAATCATCCAGGGAATTATTTCATCTATTTCCTTATTTTACCTTCTTTTCTTTTTTAATTAAATTATTTAAGAACTATTTACATTTTAAAATTGAAATATTGATTATTTGGTACTTGATATCCATTGAAATACGTGAAATACACAATGGATCAAATATATCAATAGAAAGAATAACAGATCCTAAGGGATGTTCGATAGAATCCTTCAAGAAATACCGAAACTTTTTGTTACGTATAAGTAGGTATATTATATATAATTATACATCCATAAATTTTTAATTTTATTATTTCTTTTAAGTTCTATGATTATATTGAAACTCTGAAATTTCCGTAAATTAAAAATGCTTACTTTCCTACTTCACTTCGAGAGATTTTATTTTTATTACTATAATTCAGTATTATTTTATTTTACACTAAAATTCAGTATTTGCATTAATTAATTTTTATTTAATATTTTTTTGTATTTCGTCTTTAAAAATTGCCATTTCGTTTTCAGTATCAGGAAATATGGCATAGAATAAAATTCTCGAATATAATTGGACAGCGAATGTATAGGAAATTCCATCTTTTGCAACGGCATCGGCTGATGCAAGCTATCTTTGGGCTACTGTGTTTACTAGATAAATACTTCATAGAAATCTATCCCATAATTGCTTAATAGGAGGAAAATGCTGTACAATATTAAGTGGATGAATCCAGCAATAGAGAGTTTCCCAACAGCGGGCTTCAATAGCCTATAGAGATAACCCCCACGAACTCAGTTTGCACTTGCATTAATGTTACTGATACTTGCAATGGATCGCAAATGAAAAATCTTCAAATTTCGAAATTTTCGCAATGAGACTTTCTAGTAGAGATAAATTAGGTTTTTGTGAACAATGCATGAAATATCGGAAACGTGGTATCCTAATAAACTAGAATTACTTTTGCACATGATGATTGCTAGATCCGATTTAATTATTGAGATGAAATGATGACATTGTAGAACTCTATTACGGATTAAATTCTTTCGACTATTCTTTCGAAATTTTGCAGGCAGTCGTATACTCCTAAGTATGAAGAAATTAGAATTTTTTCCGTATTATCCATTCGGATTATATTTTACCTTCGACCTCTTTAAAAATGGTCTCTAATTGGCATTTCACTATCAAAAGTACATAAAACAATAGTTATAGAATATAAGTAATATATTTAAATAAATTAATTAATAATTATTATATTTAAAAGTTTTTTCAATGGCAAATATGAGTATCGAAATAATCCGTCAATTCTTGAACTCTCTTAATGAAATCAAATTACGTTCAATCAGACCGAAATGCGCCATCAAACTTGGTAATATAAAAATGAAAGGTATGAAATGATTAATAAAAAGACGAGAAGACGAAGTCAGTTATAATAAAGTGAGGTGGATAATAAACGGATCGAGTCTTATTATTTGAATACACTAAGAGAAGCAGTACAAGATAAAGATAATTTAAAATTCATAAACTATTAGCACATTCAAATATATATATATAATTTTTTTTATTTAAATATAATATACATATACATTGCTTTCAATTCTTATCTAGTCTTCATCTCTTTATCGAATATTTAAGGATTAGATTTTTATTTCCTTTGCATCTCTAATGTAATCATCTCTGCATCTGTAGAAAATATCGTTTGAAACTTCATCTATTATCCTTGGATCTCATAAGATAATGGAGTCTCCTAATTTAATTTAAATCCTAAAGATTGGAAGATTTAAAATTGTCATTGATTTCATTTCTACGCAAGGTTAGGATAAACGGTTTGAAAACCAAATCATCGAGCAACACTATTCATAGTATTTTATGAGAAGAGAGCATGATCAACTATTTAGAGCTATGATCATAGTTTAATGAATAACTATAGTCGTCATGAATAAATTAGTCTCGGTAGCAAATGAAAGATATTTTATATTACCTGTGTTGCCATGAAGCATGAAGAAAATATGGAGAAGAAGAAATCTACGTTACGTAATAATTATAAAAGAAATAATTCGATATTTTACGTATTTAAGCATCTGAAATCACTAATCTAATCACCAACAGCTGCGTGAAAAGCGATGCTCGGGAGGAAGAATTTCCAATTTCCTGTGCAATGGAACAAAGAGGGTAGTGTTTTGATAAAATCCACGCTCTGAATGATCTCGCTCGGTCGTTGGCATTAGCGGAGCATTAGATAATCTCTCCATTTAACTCTCCATAGATCTATGAGACCCCTGACTCCATTAAGAAGTCGGAGCACTGTTGCGTAAATGCTGCATTTTTATCGTTAATTGACACTTTCGGTTTAACTCAAAAACCTTTTCCAATCTCCTCAATCGATATCTCTTCAAAATATTTTGCCTCGAAAGAGAAATTTTTCGTCATAATATTATGATTTGTGATGGTTACCCCTGACTACGACCACTTAACGCTATCTAATGGGATTAACGATGTTCGTTAAGGGATTGCTTTAGATGTCATCAACCTTTTATAACGAATGTTGAGTCGTAGGATTTCGATGAAATAGCTCTCCCGCGTGGTCCACATTCTGTTCCAAAAAAATAGACATAGCGAAGATTACAAGGACGTGTTTTTCTACGCTTTTATTACAAAAAAGAACGGATTATTCGTTTGCTAAAGGGTCGTTTGCATGCAGCTGATTAAAAATCGACTCCCAAGAATAAATGTCCATATTTCTTCTTCCGGGATGCTAATGAAGTAGAAAAAATATTACCACAATGTAATAGATATCTGGGATTGATTTATATCACCAAGTTTTTGTTCAGATAAGTTCATTCTATTTTACTGCGATGAAATTTATATTATCCCTAGTGATTATTGTTACTGTTTAGGAAAATTCATCTCTTACTTACTCTAACAAGCTTATTTTCTTCTCTGTTCTTTGCCTATGTAAGACCCATATATACGTGTACGTAAGTTTTAAGAAAAATTTAATTGATGTGGAAATACTATATTCCTTCCGTGTTTTATAATCGATTCATATCTAATCTAGAAAATATTATTGCTAAAAAAGTATTATATTTTCTCTGACATCTGGAATAGGATAGAAGGGAAAAATTTCATCTTTAGCTAAGTTTCCATAACGTGCTAGAGTAATAATAATAATACGAAATAATAGTAATAATACGAAACTGGGACTAGAGAGTCTCATCTTCCATTTAGAGCTTATTGGGAGTATTGGTAACTCAAAAATATCTGTATGAGGTTGTCACTGAAACTTTACAAAGAAAACACATTGAAAATTCTATTTCAATCATATGCCAGTTAATTATAATGTCGTATTACTTCAATTTCCATTTCAAATGTCTTTCTTAGTAATTAAAAATAAACTCAAAACTCTCTGCAGCAACATTAAATTTGCATTTTTCTTTCTTTTCAGGTTCCACATCCATCCGAATGTCTTCATCAAGTCTTCTGCTTTAAGGTAGGCCCATATAAATATACAATAGCTAAAATGTTTAGTATGTATAACTACTTTCTTAATTACTTATTTTACGGTATATACAACTAATAGCAACTTTTTGCCTTTCTCTATAACTTTCAATTCACCTTCAACCACAACTTCAGCTCTTATCTTTGAAATCTTATCCATAGCGTATTTTTCTCATCCAATCTCCTCGTTCATCCCTCACTATTACAATCAAAATCTTCGTTTTCGTGATGTATTAAACTTCTCTGCCTTATTTACCATATTTTTATATATAAATCTGCATTTATAGCCAGTTCAATACTTAACTCGCTAATACGTATTCGAACGCATTTTAGTCAAAACCCTACGTCTATATATTGTCGTATCAATTTCTTCAACCGTGTCATTCTTTTTGCGATTGCCCAAACTAAGAGTAAAAATCCTTTTTGAGTTTATTTTGTATTTCGTAATTTCTCCTGCGACCACAATGTGAGACCAGAACAACTCAAACGCTAGGGAAGGAAAGAACCGTGTTCAACTGAGTTTCTTTCGTGTCTCACAATCAGGAGAAACATACAATATGGCGACGATAATTCAAACCGTAACTACTCCTCCTTTCCGGCGCATTACTGTCCCTCGTTTCGGTAAGTTTGATGAACGCACCTCGGAAAGCATCCAAACCTCTGAGGCCATCCTCATTTGCGTGAGGAAAGCGATCGGCAGTTGCCCGCCATTAAAAATTCACGCTGGGAGAGAGGAATCGTGTGGAAGGAAGAGTAACGACCGGCAGTTTATGACGGAAAGTCCTTTATCGCAGAGTATGCACAGAGCGTTGCGTAATGACCCACCAGATGCGCCATCCGAATAGACGGGGAAGGTGGGTCTGCACGCGGCCCGCGTCCCCTCGATCACTCCACGGTTCGCTCGTTCGACAAGGACCCTCTCATCGATACACTAAATTGGCTCATGAGCGTAAGAAATCTGGTCTGGAATCGGCGGGAATCCATCCGTATCCCAATATCTGAATCTAGATACACGGAAAAGGGGTCATTGGGGTATCATTGTTTTATTTTTCGTTTTGATAGCAACAATGCGATCCGCCCCTGTTTTTCGTTCGGGGCTTATCGAAGGAGATACGAGCTAATTGGATAACTTTTCGAATTCTCTGGAACGCAAATTGGAGCGTGAAGGGTCGAAAGGCATTTGGGAACTATTACGGAATTTTTTGTGCTGGAGATCTCTTCTGTTCGCATGGGAAGATATCTGTCGCGAAGTCCGAAATTTCGCGTCTTTTTCGCAGGATTTTTTATCATCCCACGAAATTTGGTGTTTTTGTTGATTCAGAAATTTATAATATCAATTTTTACATATAAATAAAAATTACTGTATGTTTTTAATGTTTAGGATGTACTTTGATTTTCAATTCAGTTAGCTTCAGCTCAATTTAATTCAGTTGCTTTAGGGTACGATTTGGGTGTGCACTTTTGAATTTTTATCATGTTTTTTCCTTTTGATTATTAAAGGGAAACGATCCCCAAACTTTAGGAATTAAATGTTTATAATAATAACGAATAATAATACTTCGTCCTCCAATAGTGATACTAGTTGTAACCAAGTAGTATTTTGTGTTACAATGGAAAGTTCTCCTCCTAAATGTTCTATTTTGTGGACGAAACAACTTAGCAACTTTTAGAGGGTAAATAAATTTTTGATAGAAATAGTACACTAGCCTTAATTTTACCTACAAGTATTATATTCAGATTGAATTTCATCTAATGACCAGCTAGGTCTGCTATGATTTTAGCTAATGATACAAAATATAGTGTAATCTTTCATGGAGTTTGTTGTCTAAAAATCCGAAGATTACAATTTCCAAGAAGCGCAATAGATATCATGAATTCGCTTCGTTTGCTGCCTTAAACATTTCATTTGAACCAATCCATCCGTTTAAGAGGAACATATTTTTTTCATCTCCTCTATTTTAGGGCGAGTTTTCCGATAAGGTTTTAGCACCTCCAAATGAGACATCTTAATCTCTCGATCGGAAAATCTTCTCTGTGAAGACAGAGGCGCCGTCTTAAAGATAGAGTTTGCAGAAGGTAGTGAAGCGCTGCACGAGCCCGTCTTCCTTTGAGCGGATGACCGCTGACCTGGAAAACATTACCTGCCCGTGTGATAAGGTTAATTGAGAGAATATGAGCGCTTGTAACACTGTGTGACCGACTTTCTACATTAATAGGGACCGCCTTCTTCCTTGGATCTTCTTCCCTCCATCTTTTTCACAATCTTTATCGATATACCGTCCTTATTTTCATGTTCAAAAAGATCCATCGTCTTCATCATCCATCTTTTACAACGGTTTGAGTCTCTGACTTGTTCAAGTAAAGTGCAATATTAGGCACTTTTCTGTAGATCATGATAGCTGTTCCTATATTTATGAGGGTTTATCATAAATCTCTATGAATTCTCCGCAATAAAATACACTTTAATTTGCCGGTTTACCAATGATGTTCCAAAAACGAGCCTTATATCTTCTCCAAATCGAATCCACTGTCTCCCGTCAATCCAAAAACTAATCTAATTTAAAATGCCTCGACCTAAAATCCAACCTAATACCTCCTTCTAACCAACTAAACTCTAATTTCTTTATGGTAAAATCCCCACTCGTTCCATAATCTTCTATTTATCCTCTACGATATCGAACGTATTTGAACAGCCATTCACGCTCTAGACTCGTTTGACAGATCCACCCCGAAATGTACTTTCCCTGTCTCCATTTCCTTCCGCTCATCTCTTCACAAATGGAAAATAGAAATCGGGCCTTCGTAAAAAAATCCTCTCCGCGGACACCTGTCAGGTGAGACTTCCATTTCGACCTTCGAAAAATATCGATCTTGGACTACTCGAGTCCCCTCCGCACAAAAGATGCCCAATCCAGCATCCTTGGCCGAATATTTCTTTTGTTTCCGTGAGATACAGGATGTTGTAAGAGTCCAAAAACCAAAGGCAGGTAGCCCATTCACATCTTAAACCATTCTTTATTGCGTAGAAAGTTTCTCTGCAGGATTTAATTTTTAACTCCGAAGTAAGAATTCGGAGATTCTGACGATGCGAAGAGTTTCTACAGGTGTTACAGTATCATCTTTTTTTAAGTTTAATTATATTACTAAAAGCTTAATATTTTCATAATCTTTACTGACATGTTAAAATGTAAGTCATATTATTCACAACTTCTGTCTAATGAAGAATATAGATCTGGTAATAAAATATAGATAATTAAGAAAGCACAAGAGAAGGAATACCTGAATAACTAATCCAAAAAGAGTTTTTAAAATTAAGGGAGCTTTTTAGTTTTTTAACAAGATAATATTTGCCTTAATAATAATGCCATCTTTGTGATTTTCAAATGATACGACGTCTTTTCATTGCGTTACAGCAACGCGAATACATTCGTTCATTGCCGCGTGTTAAAGAGCTTAAAGCTTACGTACTTTCATCCTCACAAGGTTCAACAATATAGACATTAATTAAACCCTCCTACACTCCATTTCTAGAAAGACAAACGTAGAATATCAAATTACTCGTCGCGCGATAGTAGGAGTCGATCTTCCCCAATGTACACCTTTCCTACTTCTGCTCCCTGAAGCGTTTGCCCTCCTGCATCCAGCCTCTCGACCGAGACATTTTCCCCTCGCACATCCCCTCCTATTCCGCGAATCCACCTTCCCAATTTTCCATCACCAACCTTTCAGCCCCAATATCCCATCCTCCTCTGTAATTTTCATCTCCTGTTTTTAGCTCGTCGCCTATACCCATCGATCGCTGATCGATATACCTTCAGGCTTCGACACCTTGGGAAACAACGTTCCTCTCTCTCTCAGCCAATGAGAGAGAGAGGATCCGCGATGGAAGACACGGATGGCGATTCGCAGCTTTTTTTGCGTTTTGTTCGGACGTAGGAGGTGAGGGCTTCTCTGGTAACGGTGATTGATCGCGAGTTGAAGGGGGACTCCGCGAGGGTGTGCCCGAATGATTTCGACCATATAAGTAAAGGGGTGAGATTGAAAAGTGCTATTAAACTGTCTACGAACGGCTGGTAGGTTCGTTCGAACTGGCGGGAAGATTGGTAACCAAGCGATGAGGATTGTTTAGGATGGACAGGAAAGAGTTGGTTGGAGGAAAATCTTTCGTAAGGTTTTGATTCAATTATGGAGGATGGATACCTGTAAATTACGCAAACACTTTTTTGGATGAAGATGTATGAATTTTGAGTGTGCTCAGTGGATTTATTGGGTTTAAAAATTGTAAATTTTACGAATAAATTAAGTAATGATAGGTTTAGTATTAACAAATGAACCCTGCATTACGAGAGAAATACACGTAATATGGAGACAAGAAGGAGTTTGCTGAATAAGGTAAAGGAAAGCGAAGAATTTATTGATGAAATGAGTATATTTATAAGGGAAATATTCTTAGAGACTGTCTAAGAGATAAGCAGTGAGAAAAAAGTTAGGTATTGGGTATAAAATTAACCTTTGAGGTATAATTATGAAACGAAATGTGTGAATAAAATAAGAGGTAAATGTGAATTTTACGTAACTTCTATTGCTATCTATCCATCAGCGAGTTGGTTTTATTTTTATCTACATTTACCTGTTTATTCATTGTGATTATTATTACTGTTTGAATATGGATCCTTATTGAATCAAAAGTTGAATTTTGACTCTCATCTTTGGTATCCTCATAACTTCTACCTTTATAACCACACGAATTATTTTCATTTTTCCATCCTCACTCTTATTTGAGCACGTATTGTCTAATTTTCGTGGGATTTTCCTTGTATTATCCTCCCCTGCTCTTCAAGCAAATTTTTTTGTTTCGTCTCGAAATCCTTTGTTCTATGAAGGAAGTTTTTAAGTAATTCAAGAAATTGCAAACAAATCATTTAAAGTTCTACCAGATCTTACTTAAATATTTATATTAAGATTTTCCTTGATCTAGTCATCTCGTTATGCTCTTGTAAGGGTTACGTTTGAAGTAAAATTTAACTCGAGTATACTCCTTAAATTAGCTCCTTTGATTAGCATCTTTGATTTCCAGTACACACTCGTACCTGTTGGCAGCACACCTACGCATCGTATGCGCTTAAAATTGCTAATGGAGCAATCGACTGTTGATAGACGCAACAGAAGAAGTTGATAACACCTGCTGGATTCAAAGGCGACCTAGAACACGCGTAGTATTATAGGTCTTCTTCCCCTCGAACTGCATAAATAGGTTCTCCTTTAAAAAAATCGAACTCTTACGGAGCAGTCGATTTTGAATGAGTGCTTGATGCGGGAGAAAAACATTTCAACGTGCAAACTTCCACGCGTTTCGGAATACAAAGAAGGTTCGTGAGCCTGAGGCCAATTCATTCAGGTGAAACTCCTCCAAAAGCGTTCGCACAAGGTGTTTACGCTCGATTCGTTCGAAAGAAGCTCGCATCCGAAGTTTCAAAGTCGTGACACGGCAAGCAATTAACTCCCTTTGTAGTGCATCGAGGTTCTTTTTCATTCTGCATAACCACTTGCACACAACGGCAAAGAAAACACACGCGCCATTTTGCTTTTCCCTAATTTCGCAACTTAAGAGAGAAGAAGAGTTTTATCGTGGAAATTGATTTCGGAGTGTGATGGGTGAAAAAGATATGTGGTTATGACGCAGTTTGGGTGACTTTCAAAGGGGAATTTTCTCGCATTTCTATTTTTACACATTATTTATATTTTATCTTGTTTACATTTTAGATCTCTGATCAAGGTCTTTGATGTCTGGAAGCAAGAATTTTATCTAGGCCTTAAAATCAAAGATAATTTAAATATCTTTGATAAGTGGTGTTTTTATATAGTTCTCCCCACTATTGATCCTATACCACCTTTTTCTGAATATAAGAAGTTAAAGAATTGTCTACAAATTTTAGCAGTATGCAATGATCAACGGAACAGTTACGTTCCTCTGCTGTAAGAAGAGCGTATTAGAATAATCATTTTATTTTCAATTAATCATATTAAACGAGCTTTATTTCATGTAATACTTTATGGTAAAAAAAAACTCTGATATAGCCTGTTTAGTATTGAAATCTATATAGAGTGGCTAGCTAGATACAACGTTTCCGTAGTGTAGCGGTTATCACGTGCGCCTCACACGCGCAAGGTCCCCGGTTCGATCCCGGGCGGAAACAATTTTTTTGTTTATAACTTATCGAAACAGTTCCATTTAAAATTTGCAATGATGATCTTTTTTCTTAATTTAACAGTACACGCTTCTATAATTTATATAGGAGATAAGACGATTGGTATTTGGTACAAAGCATTTACTTTCACTAGAAAAATGTCTTATTATTAAAGTCACGGCTGTGTTCATAAACCCCTTTAAGATCGATTTTCAAAATTTAGCGATGGTTTATGAAATTAAATTTCATTATCTATGAAACAGAGGATAGCTGCAACTTTAAATCGATAATTACCCATTTTAATAGCTCAATGAACAATTTCAGTACGTGTCAATATTAATATGTTAATTATATACGAATTCTGTGAGAGTCATTTTCAATTATCCAATATGCTCATAAGTTTAATTATTTAAACCGATTGTTTTGAAGTATTTCAGTTACATAAGAAAAGGAAGCATAATGTATAATAATATAGAATACAATTCGTATGCCAACACAACTCAATTTATACCTTCTATTCCTGTTTCTTCACAGCCCCTTCAGCCCAATTCCCTTCCCCAAATCGACCGTCCAAAACCACGGACTGCAAGACACGGTCCCTAATTAGAAAACGGGACAAAAGTAAAAATGGACGGATTAACAGTTCCCTCCATTTACATCTCTCGACTTCCATCCTCAACACCTTTTGTCCCATCCCCTCCATCCAACTTTTCCTCACTTCCTTTGTCTCTCTCTCCCATTTCTTCTCGACCGAATTCCGCGCAAGGATTCCATTCTTTCGAAACGGGCGCTCTTTCGTATTTCTTTTTTTTTATTCCCATTGTCGGGGATGAATGGGTGAGTCGTGGGTGAGCGTTCACTTCCATGGATTTCGAAGAATAATAGGATACGTCCCTATCTCTATACGAATTGGACTTAGTATTACCTCTTCTACAGCCGATTGTATCCAGACTCCATATATTTTTCCGGGAAGCAAAATGTATCGACGCATGTCTGTCGTTTAGTATCCGAATGATAAATCTTTTCCTTCGATTAATGGAAAGAATTGGTAACGTAGGAGTAGAAGGAAATGGGCGTTTGCATGGGTTCTTATTTAACTAACATATATTCTCTACAAGCTAAGTATATTAATAATAATAATAAATAGTCTTTATAAATCAGGGCGAAATTTAGTCTACTCGTATATAGACCACTCTTACAGTTAACCCATAATATTACATTCATATCCGTCATGATTTCTTCATATACTTTTGATTAACTGAGAAAGGAATATCTATCAAGAAATATTACTTAATCTTATTGAGATATTCTATTTTTTTCTCATTGTATCTTAATCCCATTTATCTTAAATCTTATCTTATATCCATTGTGACGTCATTTATGAATTGTTTTCTACGTCACATATTTTGTCACTTTGGTATGTTAAGAGATTTATTTAATGTAGAGTGAAATTTGTGGTGGGAGGAAGACTCTATTAATATTAACATTATTAAGTGAAGGAGGAAAAGTGAAAATCTAAAATAAGCCTAATTAAATGCTAAAATAAAAAATATTCTACTGTATTTTTCTACTATATTATTCTTCTATATTAATAGGAGATAATAGATTAACTTGCACATATATGTAGATTAACATGAATTTTCGTAATAAACAGGAAACTTCTTGAAAAATGAATTGATTATACATGTTTGCTATTGAAATAAGCGTAAAAATTATTTATTATTATATTATTTCGTTTATTATTATTATTATTTATTTCATTATTATTATGTTATTTACAATAATATAAAATCGTAAAATAAAAAGTAGAAATCGTAGAATAATAAGTTACGATATCATATATCGTTATCATAGATGATGACTCCAATAATGAATTTTTACCTCTAAATTTCTCCTACTTTTTTATTCTAAAAATAAAACAATCTTCCGAGGAATTTTCTATACAATAAATATTCCATGGGGGATATTCATATTTCCGAGCATTGTGTGCCAATAGTATTTCGACGGAAATATATTCTATCAGAAAGATACAAAGAATATTCACGCCCATCCATTCTTTTAGAATTCCCTTTAGTTAAATATTTGGGCCTCATTTTCTATTCGAGATAAAACAAAGTGAAATACTTTCGCGACCAGAAGCAAAAAGTAAGAGAGACGAATCCGCAAAAACTCGGGCCCTTTTATGGCGTTTAATCTTTGTTCCAAACCTCCGCTTTCGCTCCTTTGACGATTTAATTCCCTCGTCCCAGTTTTCTTTCCGTTTAATCATCTGGTTCCTTACAGAATTCAGAAATTTGTTTTTATGTAAATTATGAACATTTTTTGTTCCTTTCGCTTTTCATCTTTTATTTTAATCTCTACCAGTAATTTGCTCTAATAATTGTAAAATAAGGCATTATAAATCGTGTTAGGCTGTCTTCAATACACTCTCTGTAAATCTGTTGTCCAGTAAAATCTTTTGTGTTAGTGCGAATTCTCATTGAAACAGCTATAATAACGTTTTTACACTCCATTTATTCTTTGATGGATATGGATAATATGTAATTAAGTACCTTTTTTGTTTATTACGTGCTCAAATGAAAACAATTATCGTTTTAGATGTGCCAAACAATGGAACAAGTGTTTCCATTGTTGATTTAATTACTTCCCGTATTGTCAAATATCCTCTTACCTTCAACAAAGTGGATTTTAGATTGTGGATGAGAGCGTATAAATCCTTATGTATTACATTTTATAGTATAAAATGAATTCTGCGACGATAATTCAAAAGTTTCAATTACTGGATCAACTGTATATACAGACTAAAGTGTCTACACACTCCAATGGCATCCCAAACTAATTCCAAGGTTGAAATATGTCAATACCAATATTTGAGTGGAATATAAATGGAAAGAGGATTGAAAAAAATGCAAAGCTGTTTGCGATTCAATTCCTTTCGAGCAATTTTGGTTCTCTCTCAACTACTGGACGTAATGCCTCGGTTTGCATCCTTCTGCCCGGTGAATATATATCTCTATGCCAGACTTCATTTCTCTTCATTCATATTCATATCGCCTTATTCAAACAAGTAA
This sequence comes from Pantala flavescens, assembly GCA_020796165.1. Classification (NCBI taxonomy): domain Eukaryota; kingdom Metazoa; phylum Arthropoda; class Insecta; order Odonata; family Libellulidae; genus Pantala; species Pantala flavescens. The sequence continues at coordinate 43,296,504 of CM036882.1, forward strand.
CCTCTCCCGATGGTTCCGCTTTTCTCCGCAGAGGGCGAGTTCGCTTTGAATTTCCTTTCCTTCCGAACTTTTCTCATTTACTCTCACCATACCAATCCTACTGCATTCCTATTCATCAACAGTGGTTTAGCAAAGTGTTGAATAATCAAACTCACTGTTGACAGCCTAGGAATTAGATGATCGTTCTATCTAAAGGGTATATGTTTATCTACACCTTCATTAATACCAAGCAGGTTACCTTAATCCATCGCCTGTGTAATTTATCTATAATTTCGTGCTTTGTACGTATTAAAATCAATATTTTGTTTCGACTGTTTTTATCAAAAATTATTCAAACATTTTTTTTAATTTGGTCTTCTTATAATGACTTTGTGTGATTTTTACTCGAAAATATCATGCATTTACTTTCAATACCTTGAAGATACACTTCTCTAAGAAATACTACTCTTCTATCGTAATTTCAAACTGTTACGTAATTTGCTATCTTACAAATTAATGACATTTTGAAGATGAATTAGCGAAAATTTGTAGTTGAACACGATGATTACTTTAATTGAGAAATAATGAAATTTGAATTTACTTTGACTAGTCACGGCAATTGGAGAAGATTAAAATTTTATTCTTGTTTGAATGAAATATGTCTTATAGAAAAGGATTAAATTTTCTCTAATTTATCTTTTTGTATTTCCACAACAAAATTCTAAATTCTATTGGAATTCTATTAGAAACAGCTTATAAATTATGAGAACTGAAGAATATTAAGTCATTTGTCTCGAATTACGTAATAAGACCTTCCCTCAAACTGACTTGTATATTATGGTTGAGTGACTGATTCAACCAACCACTGGTTGGATGACTTCCACAAACAGTTGATCCAAGAGTTATTAATGACTGAATAAATATTTTTCTTCTTTATAAATTCCTAAACACAATAATTAAAAGTCAACAACTGAAATCATACAACTCATTTACAATTATTTGATCTTTCTTTGACATGTAATTATATAAAGTGTGGAGAGAAATTGTTTAAAGATGTTTTGAATAGCTTGATTTAAATTTTCCGTTTTAAAAATTCTTTCTTAAAAAATAAGCTTACTTTCTTTTTTATTAGAATGACTCTCTTCGACAAAGTTGTGCTTGAGAAAATAAGATACTTCTTGATGTTCAGCTTTAATATAATACTTTACAGAGATCCATAATACCTTAATCTCATCAAAATGCTGGAACATTTTAGCCTTTAATTATTTTTATTATTGAATGATATACATTTACTCATTTCTAAAGTGACGCAGGAAAAAAAGGTTCTGAAATACAAACAACGCTAAGAAATTACTGTCGAGAATTTCCTTAGTAAAATCTACGAAAACTGTTGTTCGTAAGGGCATAATTTTCACTTATGTGGTTTTATTTTGCTTTTTGTACCATCGACCATAAAATCAAAAGCAAATTACCTTATTCTCCATACATTCCAGGTAACCTTATTTGTCCCTCGTATTCGTAGCCAAAGATAATAGAAAAAGATCCCTTGGAAGAATTTTCTTTATCGTAAATTGTGTGTCCAAGATGTTTACAGGAAAAAGAAATTTTCTTATCCACCTCGAAAATGCATTCTCTTTAATCAAGATCCGTTTGTTATTTATATTTATTTACCATGACTACGCACAAACGTAATTTCACCTAAATACTTCAACAGTGGAACGTATATATATATATATATATATTACAAAAGTCTCAATGTATACAACGTGTGACATTTTTACCCACCGCCTTGTCACGACATACAACGACATCGTGCTCTAACATACCCCATATATAAAGCCGCCCTCATTTCAGAGCACAAACTCCGGATTTTCCCAAGCGCGACTTTAGTTACAGCAAACTTCCCGCGGGCTTTCATTCTCCCATCCTCTTTTCCTCGTATTAGCGTGGATCGCACAACCGCGATTAAATGGAGCCACAGTATCCTGTCTGAAACAAGCATACCTCTTCTATTAAACTCGACTTCCCCCGAATATTGCCGGGCCAATTTACTGCACTAATTGCGCTCTCCAAAGGGTATCCATGTACACGCGGAAGAAAAAAATACATATAGAGAGCGCCCCGTGACTGAAACACCGATTTTTTTAGAATGTTTACCTTTCGCCGAAGGGAATTCCCCGTGGAAAAGCGCGCTTTTCCAATCTGTAGAGAGAGGGGTATCGGTTGGCTGAGTCCTGTCGCCGTCTATACCCATAACTCGCCACTATGAATGTCACCCGGATGTTTCAATAAGGTCCGGCTGCCTATAGCAACGTACGAATCGCCGCCCGTAATATAGCGCCAATTGAGTGTTTCGTTTGAGTGACGAAAAGTGCATTAAATCGCGCCGTAAAATCTGATTGGCAGAGGTGCGTTCACGTGACGTCTTTGGCAAACGCATGGGCCTCGATGTTTCCAAAGCTCGTGTCCGAGCTTTTGATAACCCTCTATGTCGGATATGTCCTCGAGTTTGATTACGAAGTGTTAATGATTTCTTTTTATCGCATAAGGGGCTATATATCTGTATGATTTTGGAGAAAGCGCGATGAAGGTTTTCTTGGAGTATAATTATGCTTAAAATTAGGGTAAAATAGATTCTTTTTTATTTATTATTTATTTTTGTTTCTGGCTATTATTAATTTATTTCATTGATGATAATTAACAATTAATTTTCACATCTTCTTATTATTAATGTTTATTTACTTTCCATTTTTATTTATTTCCTATTTTTATTATTTAATATAATGTATTAGATATTATTATAATGATTTTTCTTTGTTTCTGTTGTGTATCGTTAGTTATAAATATCTAATTTTATGCATTATTACCAATTGCATATAGTTATTGATTTCCATATTATCATTCACATTAGTTTTTATATTTCTAATAATTTAGTTTACTTTAACATTTTTAATAAATATTCTCAATTTAATCATGCCAAATCGTATGGTAAAGCGATAAGAAACGTTTCATATGCTCGAAAATATTAGTCTTTCGTTCTAGTTCATTTCCATATAGAATATATTTATCTCCAAATAGCGGAATATGCCAATCTCCAACGAACTGGGTTCCTATAATCATTCGCGGAAGTTGTCCGAATTCGACTATGAAAGGAATTTAATCGTGAAGCTGTCTACTAGTGAAAGTCTGAGATTAAGGGGTTCAATTCGTTTGTTTTGACTGAATCGAGTTTCATTTTCTGTTTCAACTTTAAATAATAATATAGACTTGATTTCCAATTCATTTCGTTCTTTCATCATAAAGTATTTACCGTCTATGATACAACATGTATAGTAGTTGTATAAAATATTCGGCTTAGTGAAAATCAAATGTGATTAAAATCGCAAAATATGTACAGTTCCCTCTACCACCTCATTTAGCGAAACTCGTTGTGAAAGTATTTCTAACGCTAAGCTGCCGCCAGTAAAAAATATATTCTTTCTCTCTCCAATGAGAAAACTCTATTATGCAAGCCGTTTAGACTTTTTGCTGCCATCCTTTACCTGTAAGTGATGTAAAAATAGCCACGTGAATGAGGAACTTTCATTTCAACGGTTACTTTCAAAAACAGCGATAAATTCCACCGATGTTTTCCCGTTTAAAAAGGAAATACTAAATCCTTCATTGACGTATTTCATTCCCTCTGCATGTTTAAATCGATTCTGGTTGAAAGAGCTTTAGAATAATAAAAATTAAACAATCTAATGTTTATACTGTGTGAAAATTTTTTCCTTATTTTACATTATAGTAGTGTTTAATGGTTTTACTTGAATTGCAAATATTTTATAATTAGAATGCATATCAATTCTCCTTCACATCTATAGATATACACCTTTAAATATACTATTTCTCGTTGGAACCAATTCATAACTTACGGATATTCACTTCGTTCTTTCGCAAAACAAACTTTTTATCGGGCTTCATGCTTTCGAAATGCTTGCTTCCCATTAACAGCACTGGAATAACTTTATATCCACCAATTCCGGCTTCACAAATGCCATCTCCGATTGCTTCCCCGAACTCTCAGTACTTCTCTTCAATTAAAACTCTCCGTGGGAGGAATTTGGAATTCGCACGTATAAAAACTAGAGAGCAGCTTCGTTTTTCAAAAAATCTCATAATTCAATTCCTATCCAGCCTCCCTCGTTTTCATTTTACCCCTCCCTCCCCTTTATTTTTTTCATCGACCTTTTCTCCCATTTTTTTCGTTCTTTTTAGTTCTCTTTCTTTCCGCCGGGGCGCTGGGTTTGGGACCGACAGTCGAATGGGTTTTAATCGCTCCGTCGAATTAATGCGGAAGGCAAAGTTATTAGCCGAGTGTACGAAGGGGATGAGGGCGACCGATGGAAGAAAGGGGATGAATGAGGTTCTTTGCGGATATGAGACGCGGTAGGTTCATATAGATCGTCGATTTCTGCTTTCGCTCTCGAACAAAGGAGGGATTTTTTATAAAAGAGGCTTTTTTTAGTTACATAAGTCATAATATAAAGATTCATCGGCTTTTCTCGATGAGTCAATCAGAAGCGTTTTCGAGTTAAATTTTTTTCTTTTGGTCCCTTTAATGAACACGAATGCCTTAAACAGCGTTACTTACGAGATATTTTTTTTCGGAATCAATAATTATAGAAAATGAATTCTGTTTGAGAACTCTGTTTGTATGTATCATGGAAGGTATATACCTTATTGGAATGATTTGGGAAAAATTCTCTAATAATCGTCATTATTCACTTTTCAATATAAATTAAGCGTGGTCAATTTGTCGTGAAAACCGGTGAATCTTTACGTATTCTCATTGAAGTAATATATAAGGAGCAAAAGTAGATGAATATTCAAACATGACATGTAAGTATTGTTTGATATCATCAAATAAGTTAGGCTATCTTATGCGATTCTCCAACTATGAATTTACGAAAAATATGATTGCATTTAGATCTAATAACTTGCAATTTCTATCATAATAAAACAAAGAATCGTCTATTTATTTATATAATTAAAGCTACTAGTGGACTATTGTTCGTTGGCAACTTATGATATATGATTATAGTAATAAATACAATAATATATTCAAATTATTCCGAATAATCGTTACTCGTTTAATTGCTAACCTCGTGGAGTATTCCATTGGATTTCTCCCTCGTCTTCCCTATTCGTGGATATCAAACGAGATCCACTTTCCTCTCCAGATAGAGCTCAAACAGTTTTTCCTCAATCTCTCGAATTCGTCCGAAACGTTTTACCACAATTCGGATTTTCTGCTTCAAAATTCCCAAATGAATCCCCCCCATTCATCCCGATTGCGGGAGGAGATTCTTTCGATAACGGATACCGAATAAAATAAATGAAAAATATAGGATTGTGCGCCTTCGAGTGCCCTTATAGGTATATCGATTCCCGATGTTGAACCATACAGTTCTCCACTTCTGGGAGCTTCTGAGACGCTTAGCTCTTTTTTAGGGATTGAAAAAAGAGAAAATTCCATAAGGAATCCGATGTTTGAGGTAAAGCGCGGAAATATTTGGATGGGAACTATAGCAATGATAATCGGTTGCTATGGTATCGAAGGAAAATTTTAAATTTTCTATGTTCAAAATTTTTTAGCAATTGTCGTTATAAAAGACCTCATTCTATCAAAAGGAAGTATATTTTATTAACGAAAGAGTCTATAACCATGTTTTTACTTCGTTTTTTCTCAAAATTCACCCCTTTTTCAAGCGTAATGTGATGAAAGATCGCCATAGAGAAAATTTCTAGAACAGTAACTATGGCATAAGCAGACGTAAAGTGCATTTCATATAATAATAATAATATTATACTATAATCTCGTGATATTAAACAGCTGTTATTTTTTCCTATGTCGATTCTTATAGCGTATCGAACTCGGTACCATTTTAACCGCATTTAAAATCCCCAAGTCTTTTTAAAACAGGTAAAATAAATCGCAGGTTTTATAGCTTGATTCTTATCATAAGTTGCACCACAGAAGGAGAGAGAGAGTTCGGATCCCAAGTTCCCAGAAGCAAAGATCAAACTGACCGAGATGTACCAAGGGAAATCTAAAAGAAAATCTTAATAACACCCTAAAGAACGATCCCAAATAAGTCATAAAAGAAACCAAAGATTTAGAAACACATCGCGAGTAAGCATGATCGAAAGAAAGGTCATCAACTATCCTCAAAACATTCCATTCACAAGACGTTTGACTCCAGTGTTTTTATCGCGAAGATCGAGCCAATAAATAAGTAATCATTCGGGGGCTGTTTCTCTCAGAAATTCGTCTTATTTTCTGTTCCTTAATAAATAGCCAATCGAGGGAAAGGAAGGGGATTGTTACAAGCGCTAAATAAACGGATCCAATTCAGTGGGCGCCTCATGGAGAAGTCCTTGTTTAATCTGCTCACCATGGTAACGGATGAGCGGGAGGGAAAAAAGATTCTCCGGAGACCGGAAATAAAAATTCGATGGAAGGAGAGCGTTGTGTGGAAAGAATTCAGCCTCCTCTTGGGTACCACAGTGACACAGAAAATTGGGACTTCCGGAAATTGGAAGAGTAGTACGCAAGCGCAAGTGGAACTTATACGAAACAAGTACACGGTCGTGACAAAGGGATTAGGGTTTTATCGGCGGTGAACGGATGATGATTTCGGGCACCGATGGTAGTGGTTATTAACATGGGCTTTTGTGAGGCCTGTGTGTGAGACGATTAAACCGGAAATGATGCGTCTTGCGTATTTCCTGTTGTATATCAGAGGATAACTTTGATATTAAAGACGATATGATTAAAGACACTAGAGAATTATGATGAATGGATAAAGTAGGAGTCTAAAATTATAAAATATTAACAAAAAAATATTACCTTTTGGTAAGAAAGTAATTTAAAAGAATATAGGACTAGATTAATAATAGTATAGGACTAGAATAATGTTGAACGAAACCATAGGTGAAACTGTTATATCTTATCAAAAGTTATACTTTTATTTCACAGACATTTTATGTGTGTTTGGACTTTTAGAGAAACAATCTTTTTCGATCGATATCTATATACAGAAAGTGGTAAATTTAATGATGAAATAGAATTGGAAAATGTTTAATGACTTAATGAATATAAACCTAAAATATAAAACATTTACATTGAAATTTCCTTTAATAAAGTCTTTGGGAAATACATGTAATTTAATTACAATATGATCTTTATTATTTAATTATTATAGTTTTATTTTGATGATGTTTAATAAATAATTTAAAAACCTTTGATAGCTTTCTAGGCTAAATTTCTAACGTTTTAGACTAAAAAAATAGAAGATGACAAATAAATATACAATAAAAATAACTTAGTAAATTTCCACAGAAAATTGTTTTATTTGCAACCGGTTTCGTAATATAAAATTACATCCTCAGGCTAATTTTATATTACGAAACCGGTTGCAAATAAAACAATTTTCTGTGGAAATTTACTAAGTTATTTTTATTACTATGGCATTCCACGAAGTCACGCCTTCTCACATTGATTTCATAATAAATATACAGTTATCTTGTAGGTTTTTCTTAGAGAAAACTCTTCTTCAAATAATTACAAATCTTACAAGAAATTGTGCATTCGGTTCTTATTACAAACTCGTTTCATTTTAAGTAAGAAATATAAATTTGGGCATTTTTGTGTTTTCTAATACCTGTCAGGTATTAGGTATAAGCTGGAGTATATAGGACGATAGAGATTCTTAAATTTTCACTTTCTCCAGACACACATTCACTTCATATCAACTCCCCCTGTGTAACACGCACGTAATGTCTTCGCATCAGCGACTCCGGTGCTTTCTCCATGCGGACTCCTTATTTGTATGCCTTAGAGACACGAGACTGAGTTGTGGAGTCATTACGGAGCTCTCTTGAGGATACGAGGGGGGGACTGTTCAAGCATCTCTTCCTTAAACGACTCTTGCTCTGATCAATGGTTATGTACGCAACAGGGATGCACACAGCCATTGAAGTTGATATCCGGTACTTGTTGATGGTTACGCAATGACGCGTTCGCATATTGTCGTTATTCAAAAAAGTCTTCGTTGATTCGATGCTTGGAACACGTGTAGTTCAATATGCTTCCCGATTATTCAATTTCAAGGTTGAGTAGTTAGGATGCATAGAATCAACTGAATCACATTTTATGACGCATAATTTTAAATCAATGTTCTATTTAACTCATTCGCGTATCAATTGGTATCAATTTATGATAGAACTCCATAGCAAAAAGATATGAAAGATGTTAATGAATGTTACCGTGGCATAATTATTTAGAATTAGTCCAACATTGGGATAATAATGCTTGGTATCTGAAGATCTTGTGGGTATTATGCAGTTGGCTATGTCTTAGAATTCATTTTGACCTACTTAATTTCCGAATATGACACCAATCTCTTCATCGTCTTCCACTTGTTTCTTTATTATAACCTCTTAATATATTCCTCTTCACCTTAGCACATTTCATCTTTCTTACCCACTATTTAAAGGATTTTAAATCTATTCCCCATTAAATTAAATATCATTACCGGCAGCCACTTCTTTCCTTTATAATTCGAATTATTTACCTCCATAAATCTTTTATCATCCGATACGAGTGATTAAATGATATGTGAATGTTCACCTTGCATTTCGTTTCGCAGATCTTTCATTTATGTAAAGATAAGAACACTTCGGATAAATAAACATCGCTCTCCTTTAATGTGCTAGAAAAAAGGCTTCTCAGACGCTTTTAAGGTCAGCCTCGATTCGAGTTAAACACGCCCTCAACATTAGTACGCTTAATTACTCCGAATTATCGACAGGAGTTCAAGGCTTCCACGATTTGATCGATTCCATTTACTTTGGAGATGAATTGCGGACTAAATGGTCCGATGATCAAAGCATTTGCTAAATCGCGTCGCTTACCTTCTATTGGCAAACCTTCTTTGGGGAGAAGAAGCAAAAATTAATGCCAATATATAAGTAGGCTCGGGTAATCATAGGAGACGATCATATCAGTACCTGAAAGGAATAATTGGGTCCGATTCTATTTATTGATCCTACATGGGAGAATAATACTGAATAAATAGAGCTTATTCCTCTTCTACATACATAGTTTTACGGACTGCAAGTGTACAGCTACAGTTGACCGACCACTCGTACGATACGAAAGCGCACCAGCAAAGCAGACCAAAGTGTTAGCAGTTCTATTTACGTGAAAACTGACGCTCAGCGAGGGAAGCAAGGGTCAAACCTCAGTAATTAACTTGCCTGGTCGACCTCACTCACTTTATTCAGAGCTATTAGTGTTGAGGGTGCTTACAGTAGATTGCTATGGGCACGTGGATCTCACGCGTCTTTTTAAGACCTTCCCGTTGCTAAAGACGCACTTAATGGGGTTCAAAACAATCTGTATCAAACCCTGCAAATGTTTTTTAAGCTTTAATCGTCATGACGACGAATGAAAACATTGAAATCATCACGTATATCATCAGAAAGACTAATTTACTTATTTCTTTAATAGTTTCCGTTGACAGTAGCGGATGTAAGAAGCATTACACGTTCTAAAATTCCATCCACTTCCTTTACCACGGGTGTAAATCTTCATCAATCCAGACACTTGCCTTCGTAATCACACCAACCTCTTTCTGTCGTTGAGCTTTATAAGCCCACTAAATTTACAGAGGAAATCACTCCGTAGCCCATTTCACTCGTTAATCGTAACAAGGGCCACTTCCAACGAATTGGACCAAATTGGAGTGGAGGAATGATCGATTGAAGAAATTTAAAACAAACAGAGGCCATCGCAGACGTGTAGATAAGTTCATACAAATGTAGAGGGTGTTAACGACGCAGTGAAAGTGGTCATATCTCAAAATCTAACCGTATCCTTGTCCACTCGAAACGTTTCTCCTAATATCGGATAAAATTCTCTAATATTGGGGAATGAGTTACAGATGATTCCATATTATACTTACACAATTCATACTGTTTTATAATTCACAATTTAATATGGTGCATATTTTATTCATGACCTTAACACTGCAACTAAATTAGGCTCTATTCAAGGATAATTATTATAATTAGCTATTTTAACAATCTTTTGACTGCACTCACTATGCTACCTTCTTTACGTAAGATTGCCTTACGCATTTAAAAACCATCCTCAATCGTTCTAACTCTATTGAACTATGATGTGGCTCGATATAGAGGTAAATGATGCATTAAAATAATAATATAAAAATATTTTATGGTCCAAACTCGATACCCTGATGCACTCCTGAAAATGTAATAATTTTTAGCGGTAAATTATCACTGTATGTAAGCAGTATAGAAAAGCTGAGGAAAATTTATTGCTTACATACTTATTATTAAATACGAGTAAAATAGATACTTATTTATTTGATTGTATTTATGATTGATTTAGCCTCATAATATAACGGTAAAAATCAGGTAAAAATTGAATATTTACAAAATATTGATTGAATACTTGTCTGAATTTTTTATACGCTTTTGTGCATTATACAAATATCTTAAATAGATTGAATACCTCAAGATTTTACATTTACAAACTTTTAAGATCCATCCTTGCCTTTCTCTAATAAGAATACACTCGCAGAGTAAATTAACATTGTTAAGATCCTCCAGTATAGTCTATTAAATAATATACCTTAAGCTACGCGTGATCCTCCACTCTCCATGTGTTTCCCATCCCTTTATGTTCCACCGAGATGAAGTTATGAATTTTGATGATATCCTTCCCGCCATCTACTCATGGACACCCCATGGCACATCACTGGTTCGGAGAATGAGTAGCACACTATGACTCTAAACGCGCGACGGAGAAAATGTAACGTGCGAGCTAAGGAGGAGAGAGTAGCCCGAAGGAATAGCGTCGACTTCAGGAATCGACGTGCCTTGGTTGGAAAGATAATATGCGAGCGTTTCTTAACTTCGCCTTAATTTTGTGCGAACGAATTTATCGCCAAAACTCGCGAAGTTTCGCAATACACTGTTAGAGGCCGACGAGTTCGGAGTCGATAACGAAGATTATACAAGAACAAGGAGCTGTTGCATCGCCGATATTTTAGGTGAAATTAATCACCCCTTGCAGCGGAATATTTTATCCTTTTGCATTTTGCAACTTCACAACTTTGAGGCGTTACGGTTAGAATGCAGTGCCTTTGAAGACAACAGCGTAAACTTGAAGGTTGAAGACAAAGTGAAATAACTTTACGGAGTTTACCGATGGTTAATTACAAGAATTTTCCCGCCTACGACTATAGTGAAGGAATACCTGTGCTCCGTAAGATCGCTTGTGATGTGAAGAGATGCTTGTGTACGGATAATCCACTGCGGAGATTTCTCCTAGGCAAGTATTTAGACTAAACAAAGTTCGTTCTTCTACGTATCTTCAATTAATACATCACCTAATTCCGATCTATAATTCTGATGGAAGTGTGCAAGAATAGATAATTACCATTAAAGTCGTACCTCTCTTTGGAGTTATTGTATAAAAGTATACGATACGAACTCAACATCGGTTTGGATGTAAAGTGAAGCAATAATTAATAATACCAGTCCACTAATATAATATTTAAAATATCGGTGTGAAAAATATTTATGCTTTGTTTGTTATTATATTGTTTCTATTCATTTCTTACGAGTTCTGTCTTAATTGTACGTTTCAAAAAACCTCTACGAATTTCTAGGACATTATTATGACCTGAATAGACTCATATTTTTTGCTTGTCTCGAGAAAAGTAACCTGTAAGAAATTTGAAACTCGTATCTTAATATAATACGCAAGATAATAGAAGACTCATAGGTGTTCTCTGAGTTTAAATAATCTTTAATAATTCTGCGGATATAAGATTCCTTTGAATAATCAAGTTTCGTGATACGTTACTGGAAAACATATCAGAGGAAAAAACTTAAAACACCCTATTCAAATATTATTTTAATTATAAGAGTTTCTGTTTACTATTAAGATTTATTTTTCTCTTTGTTAGATGGTTAAAATTTCTGCAAACTCTTAATTAATATTATTTCTTTTGGTTACCCTCATATCTATCCTTTTATTTATTTGACTTTTTTCAAAGATTTAATGATCTTACAATTAATTTAATCATTTTTCAATGTTTAATATGTGAGGAGTATATAGTAGTTTATCTTTAATGTTATATCTAAAACCATTCTTTCATTATTAATAATATGAAAGAGACTTTCTTTATACTTCTGAAAGAAAATTACCGTATTTTTCGGCGTTGCATATGAGACGACCCCTACTTTGGAGAATATTGTCATAGATTTAAAAGAACTCTTTTTGGCCATAAAGTACGGAAATTAAAACCGCTACGTTTTTGAATGAAAATAAAAATTTATATACACTGTTTTGTAGCGAATGAAGCAGAACAAATACCAACACAAAGAAACAAGCTCGGTAGTTCCTAAAAAATATATCCTTGGGATCGGAATCGTTTAAGCATCAAAATCTTCTGAAATCATCATTACTATTCTTAAGTTTAAGCAACCGGATGCAATAATATCAATCTTTCGGCAGTAGCATATGTTTTTATTTAAAATGACTGAAGCAACATTCTCCAAAATCTACGTGAGCGTATTAACCTTAGAAAAGAATCAGAAGAAAGTAATAAATTTCACACCAAACATTTTAATCTATAAACAGTAGCTAGCTGAATAGATACCGACAGCTTTCATCATATATTTGAGGTCGCAGAAGAGAGATTAGGGGTTGAAAGTGAGAGGGTGCGTGTCTAACTGTTATCCGCATAACTTCTACCCCCTTTCCACATATCTCCTCTAACTCTTCGGAGGGTTCAATCAAGGTGAGAGTTTGCGGAATCGTGAAGATTAAACAGAATGGGAGTCAAGGGAGACAGAGAGGAAGCTGTGGTCCTTTGTCTCCGATACGCGGCCCCTCCCACTTCGGAAGGATATTGGAGAAGATCACTCTCGACGGGTCCGTTAAGGCCACTGGATGGATTCCATTCGTTTTATCGCCGCCAAATCTCACTTCCATTCTTTATCGCCATGGAAACTATTAATTCGGTTCCCCGGATACATTCCGTCTTCCAGTCCGCAGCCGCTGCCCGAATATCATTCACTCCCTCCCGTCCGCGCTCAGTTTCACGGACGTATCGTTCCAGTGATGTATCTCGGTAGAAAAGGGTCTCAAGTGGTAGGGGTTTGGTATAAGCTGTCCCGAGTTCGATTACCGCGTAAGATTAGCGCTCACGTAACCTCGGTTCCCGAAGGAGAAGGTTCTTTAAGGAGAAATGACACTTATTCTTGAGGGAGGAGGTTTATCAACAATATAAAATTCTCGAAACAATGAATGCCTTGTTGTTTCATAATATGTTCTCAGAGTACTATATTATTATTGAATGAATAATTATTTAAAAAGAGAATAAATTTAGAATAAAGATATATAACTTACAAATGCACGTAATGAAGGAAGTAATTATTTTTGGGAAAAATAATTTTGCGTTCGCCTGAAGCAAGATTAGTATGTTTCTATTACGTTAGATATCCGTAAAAGATTGTGATGTCAAATTAATTTTATAAATGCCCCAGTATTCTAATGGATTTTCTCTCTGATGAAAATGTAATTCGAGATCTTAGCTTGAATTTTCATCATGTATTTTTAATAAATAATTATAGTATCATTCAAACTAAACGGTGGATAGAAAATCAATTGATAAGCTAATGGATGTGAAAAATACGTAAATACGGAAGAATAAATTTATCAAATTGATCCATAAAACGAATTAAATCCGTTTTGTTCTCTATTATCTTTTCATGCTATTTCTTACATCCTTTCAGCATTTTCACAACACTATACATAGAAATAACATAACTCTTAATAAATATACACTAAAATTTAAAATTTATGGATTTATCTTTATTTATTATATATATATTTTTACGTATTTCTTTTACTTATTCAACTTTATGACTATTATTATTTTAAATTACCATCTTGGAAATTCTTTTGATCCTCAATTCAATTCTTCATATTATTTCAGAGACGTATATATAATTTATTTTTTAATTTATTCAAAACTATTCTATTTTGAACATAATGCGCTTTAATAATGAATAGTAATTAGTTCATCCGGATTCCTCTACGTTACATCTTTTACGTCATAACGAATTTCTCGGAATTTATTACGATTCAATACGAAATATCAAATTAATCTTGACATTTTGAATCACTTTACTTGCACATTAAGTACCTCTTCTCGCAGCAAATTATCAACACAAACCGAGGTAAGCGTGGTGAAATAATGTTAGAGATCTTCATAGATCATAAGAGGGCATTGTTTCCTGAGAGAAAACGTACGACAAAGGAACCTTTGAAATTGCTCACGCTTTGTATCTGAAGAGGGAAAGTCCCATTGAAGAGATAAATGGATGAGAAACGGCTAACTAAAATGGGAGTCCGTACGAACGTCTTTCACGAAATATATTCTGAAGCCCATCTCGCTCTGAGTTTTAACCCTCTCGAATTTGTACAGATTGAGAGTATATCAAAATATATGCACGAGAGACTTTTCCATTCGGAAGAAGGACGAGGACTTTAATAATAAAAAAGAAGGCTCTGCAGATAAACTCTACTATAACGAGACATCGACTCAGGGATTTTCTACTTTCACCATCCACGTTTTTTTATGAATATGTATATTCTGCGGAAATTGAATTTGATGCGTCTCGGAATTCTCCCTCAGGGGCCTTGGGTGCTCAGAATTTTCGATTTGTTAGGGAACGTGATGAGGTGAAGGGTCGCTACCAATACTCGCCTTGATGACACTATTTCTCCGACGAGATTTTTGTACTACATTATTGTCAGACTTTTTACCAACTTTGGAACAGTCCCGCTCTGAGTAGTTGATTGACTGAAGTACGTTTGGTACCTGCTTCTTTTTCATACATTAATCTTGTGAGATACTGTGAAGGTTGTTACAGTTAATTAAACCTTTTTTCTTATTATAGACTTCAATTGTTATTTGTATTACGCTATATGCATTACATACACGTATTTACATATACCGAAGTCGGAATTTTAATGTCGTAATATTTAGTTTAGACTCAGCATTACGAAAACTTAGATTTAAATATTGAATGAAGCTTAATGTTTAATATTAGAGATATTTGGAATGAAAATCTCTCCAGGAAGGAAATAATTTCTTTAATAACCGTAGTAACGAATAAAATTTTGCTAAAATATTTCCTAGTGGTATTTTGTGATTTGTAATTTACATTCTCTGCACCTAGTATATCTAGCAAATTTAAGCCTGGAATTCAGCTCACTCCGCTATAACAATAAAAGTATGCACTCAAAATTGGCTTTGGTTGGATTATTCATTTATTCCGAAATATTAAATTTAATATAATACACTATGTCTATGTGTCTATGTCGGTGTATATTTATACATCATATTTTTTCTTCTTTTATTCTTAAAGCCGTTTCACAATAAAGTGAATACTCAATAAAATCAACTGATACGGAATATCGACTATATTTCGTACTATTTCCAACTTTTAAAAACGTCGAAAGCCCTCTGAGATTTATTATTCTCGAACATTCTTTAAAGGCGTATATTGTTCTCTAAGTCTCGATGGTGTTCCCCAAAACGAGTTAACAGAATATAAGGATCTGCACGGGGACTGAGAGTCCAGTTATCCTTTCGTCGCTGGTCATTAAGCACTGGGAGAGACCGCCCACAGACCCGCAAGGTGTCTGCCTTCCAGGCGTTGTAAGCTCCGTACAGTGATTGGCTGAGGAATTACGAGGGAAACCAAAAAATTGGGAACCTATTTCATAGGTGTCCTCTCCATACGGAGCATCGAAATGTATGTACCTTGACGTACATAAATAATATGATATTTGTATGGTTTGTATATGTATGTAAATCTATCAAGGAAGAGAATTACGTGAATTGTTATTAAAATTGGGGTGGTTAAGAAAGAAATTTAGGAAAAGTTAGCTTCACGAGAGTTTGTTCAAACTACTTAATTTAGAATCTTCGAATCCATGATTTATTAAATAATTTAATCATAATTCTTATTTTCAAATTTATTTCCGGAACTTGAAATGACTATGAAACTAAAATATATTTTATAATGATATTTGATGTAGTAGTTACAAAATTGAATCTTCTTACCTTAGCATACATCAGTCTACTTCAATCCTGTCAGATAGGAAAGGGTTGACTAATCCTGGAAAGTCATTAAGACCGGTTAAACGGAGAAACCCCACAATTGCTTAGCGCATTGAATACCAAGCAAGAACGTTTATGTTTGTGTTTAAACCGTATCCTTGGTCACGTATCTTGGGTAACCCTTCCCGAACGTGCGTGTACATGCATTAAAGTAAAACCCTTATTGCAGAATCATGGCCGTTGTAAAACGTATATTTTCTCTATACTTATTATCCTCCAGCGCAACTTTTACAGCTGGAACTTCCCATTCGAATAGATTAATCAGTTTTTGTTTTTAATCTCGGCTTTGGTTTGAACGTCGAAAAGGGAAATTTGTAATTTCTTCCATTGTCTCCACCCCACTCCAACCTTTCCCCTGTCCCCTCACCCCTTTGACTGCTTCCGACTTCACTCACCCCTTTCCCCATGGCGCTCGCTCAATCCCAGAACTCCTATCAAAATTCTCTCCTCTGAACCCAAGCACCTAATGCAGTTAGATACAAACTTTCTGTTTTCAAAATCGAGGGTGCCCCAATCGGATTGTCTCGAATTCCGAGGGAGTTCTAAATAAGAGGGAATGCTGGTAAAGCAGATTGTTACGTTTTCGGTCTGAGAGGTAAAAGGGGAGTGACTCCATTGTGGATGGAGAATGGCTTAACTAAGCTTCGTCAGGAGATATCATTGTTTCCCCGACCAACCCTTTTGGTTCTGATTTTATTCCTCATGCAGATAAAGGAGATTTAAATATAACGAAATCCTACGTATTGGAGTAGTTGGACTTTGATGTCGTAACGTAGCCTTTAATAAAATCACGATATATTTATTTATTTATGTAATTTAAGTTACAAGTGGGCAACTGTCCGATGGCAACTATCAACAAGTATGTATACATAAATTAATATATAGAAATTTTTCGAAAAAATTGTAGTAAAAGTGAATGATCTAATGAAGCTTGTTTCACCATTGGCATACTATACCACTAGGAGGGTAATGACTTTTACCTTACAAGAGAAGATGGTTGTAGACTTATTTCCATCATTATATAAACCGATATTAATTAAATATAAGGTATCTAATAATCACAAAGGCACACGAACATAAAGGAAAATATTGTTCGCTTAAGAATAGATAAATTAAGTATAAGTAGATAAAATTCTTCTTTATTCTATTTATTTATTCTGTGTAAAGTAGCCAGTTTTTAATAGCCTTTATTCGTAAGCCTTGTAAACATACATTGAGCTATACAAAATTATTGCTCTTTTTATTCTACCCCTTGCTTTCCCATCCATTAGAGAATTCGAGAAACGAAGATTTCATGAAACGAAGTAGACTATTCCGCTTCAAATCCGTATCCGAAAAGCGGAAGAAATCAAATTTTCCCTCTTCCCCTTTCCTTGACAAATCAAGGCTTTTAAAGAGTTGGTAATTGCCTTCCTCTCCGTCGAAAATATCTCCGATTTTTATTCTCAAAGAATATGGAATTCGAGAAGAAAACCTTTTGAGAACTGAAAGAAGGGGGGACCTCGCTTTCATCTCTCCGTTTTTCTCGCGATTCCTTTACATCTCGGTGTTGCTTGCCGTGTTCTCCCCGATCAAATCTTCCCTCCTTTTGTCGAAGGTTTGTTTGCCGCTTCTTCCTTACGTTTAGCAAATCATTCGAATTCTGTACCGTTTGATTTCCACCTCCCTCTCAACCAGTATAAGTTACGATGAATTTCAGTACGACCGGAATTTTTTGAATGAAAATTATTTGCCCTTCGAGATCCGACTGGGAAAAAAGTATAATGGTAATCAATTTTTCATTCCTTTCAGACTATAAAACCGATCATTACTGTGAGAACTGTGAAGTTCTCGCAATTTTATCGAATTACGATCTTGGCGAATCGTACAGCGCCGATACACTTACGTAAGCTCAACATCTCTTCCATCGGATAAAGAAACGAAACATTCTCTCTCTCGGTCGGGAGCTTCTGTTTGCGCTGCGAAAGGCGGTTGTTAGGGCCACCCCCAGCTGAGCAAACCGTACGTTCGTAAGAATAAAATTCGCTCCTGCCAAACATCCTTCCATTTCCAGATGCGCCTCTTCTCAGATGGAGAAAGTACTCGTTTGCTTTCTTTCCGTTTGATTGGAGCCGAACCAATGTTTTCTCAATCGAAGTTATCTCGCAACAGAAGCCAATCCATTATCATTTTTTCCTTCATCCGATACACTCGGTGGCAGTTGCAAGAATCGGGACTTCATTACTTTCCCTAAATCTTTTCGTCCGATGATACAAACTCCTGTGGGAATATCGCCCACGCAGCCGAACGAACGGCTAAATAATGTTTTCCCATCAAACAGTTTTGATTGATCTCAAAAACCTTGTCCGTTGCTCGATCAACAGCACCGATTCCCCGGTTTCGCGGTACGAGCCTCAAGGGAGGGTTGGATCGCTCTAAGGGGTGGTAACTTAGTTATTGTGACGATAAAAAGATCTTAGTTCCATCCATAGTAGATCCATCTTAGTTTTTTTCACTTTCTCCCCTTAAATTTCCGTTGTTTTTTTCGAATAAATATTCGAATAAATCGGCTGATATTGTTTACGTCAATTCTTAGAATAATTGATCGTTCAATTTTTTTCTATAGTCTTCTTTTAAGGTTCATGACCAACTCCTAAACTCCTCCGCCTTAACTCCTCTTCATAACCACCTCTTAAGACGTTCGCGCGCCCAATTTAGTTTAGTTTTGATTAGTTATAGTATTCTTACGGATTTATATATGCTGATATTCATGTTTATTTATTATTTTCTGCCTTCAATACCCCCTATGAATATTTATGCTACCGTTTGTTACTACTTATTTATCTTTAACTCATTATTTCCTAAAACAATCTTACGCGTTAACTACTTTGATACGTACCGATGAGAATGTCTATTTACTTGTACTGTGCTCTGTGCTCCGTGAAATGATATTTGATACACTTCAATGCATACTGCACGGTCTGGTTATTCTTTCTGGGGCAAACATTTTCCAGTAACAGAGAAAATAAATCATCAACCTTAGAAAAAAATTATTAGAAACGCTTCAATAGGAAGGTGCGAACAATTCTCAATTGAACGGTGATATAAATTGAAATAAGTAACTTTAAAACTTCATTAAGCAGGGTTTTATATTTAAGCAATAATTTGGACTTCGTCTAATATCATACTTGTGATAATTCTCTAACGAATTTTTTAACAATCTCCATTGAGATCGAGAGGTTATTGAGCGAACGGATGGTTTTACCTAGTACCTATTTTTCAATGTTATTCTCTTATTAGTTCACTTGTATTCTTAATTTTATACGTCTATGCATCGAATTATTTACGCTTCATACAATAGTATATCTCTACAATGCTCTTCTTTACGTACATTAATTTATTTGATCCTTCGCTCATATTTTTATTCTATCGATTAGCCATTTCTCATTCATTCCCCCAAAAAAAAACAGCTCTTTCTAAGTTCTGAAATATTATTTACTCTGACATAGCCCATATTTTTAATTTGCTATCCCATTTGGGATTTAACATTACATTCTGATTTAGCAATTAGATCTTTTTCCTTCTCAGTTTAAAGTATCAGCCAATTCTGGTGATAATTTCTATAGAAAAATTAGTTAAACTTGTTCGAATACTAGAAATGCACCAATTTTCATATCGAAATTCTAAAAACGTTTTATTCTTTTTGATTGCAGAGACCGGCAGCGCTAAGTGAGTGAACATAGTGGCATGGACAACAGTACTCAAGAAGAAGAGGAAGGGGAGGAGGCAGAGGCTTTCGCCACTCTCACCCTTATTATCATAGGTAAATCCATGGACTGAAGATTCAAATGGATACAAAATGTTTTGAAAATACAATGCCCATACAACTAAAATATATCCTCGCACATAGACCTCGATGAGTATTGAACCATTCGGTCAGTGGAACTTGTTTGAATAGATGTGATCGAATAGGGTTAGAATCTGAGTTTAATGAATCTCTTCTTCTGCCATTTGAATTCAGAACCTGTCAAACATTTTTCTATAAAAATGTACATGCATTCAAACACAGGTAGAATGTTCCTTTTGTTAGGGAGTTTACGTAAGAATAATTGAACGATGGTGCCTATACCTACATAACAAGATATAATGACTTTAATCTTTCGCAATCAAACGTTTACAGTTAAATCATATTTTTTGTCGTATACGAGTATGCAGAGCTAATAATCATCAATAAGCATCCCTTACAAGCATACGACGCAAGTAAAACAGTCATTAAATCAGGAGAAAGACCCAGAAAATGTTCACAAAAATACCTCGCAAGAATATTTTCAACATCTTTATGTATAATGATAGATCCTTCTATCCTTCTCCACAAATACTACATCTTGAACTTTATCTCACAGGTACTTTCATCGGCGCTCTTATATTCCTATCCGTGGCCGGGAACGCTTTGGTTATCGCCGCCATTCTAACCGACCGCCGACTCCGCCGTTGTCCAGGCAACGCCTTCTTGGCATCCCTCTCTTTGGCAGACCTGTTGGTGGCGAGCCTCGTCATGACCACGGCCGGCGTCAACGACCTAATGGGTCGCTGGCCTTTTGGACCCGCTCTTTGCGATGCCTGGGTAGCGGCGGACGTCCTTTGCTCCACCGCATCCATTCTGAGCCTGTGTGCCGTCGCCCTGGATCGCCATCTGCACATCAAAGACCCTTTACGGTACGGGAGGAGGATGTCTAGGTACGCGGTCGCTGCCGGGGTCGGGGCCGTGTGGCTCCTTTCAGCTCTCACATCCTTCCTGCCCATATCTCTCGGTCTGCACAGGCCGTCCTCGGACCCTCCGCCGCTCCTGCCCCCCACTTCGACGCCCGCTGTCACACCGATGGCTGGCTCCCTCAATTCCTCCCTCGAGGTCCTGGCGAACCGCAGCCTCCAGATGGAAGAGGAGATTCCAACGTGCGCTCTGGACCTGACCCCGACTTACGCGGTCGTGTCCTCCTGCATCAGCTTCTATGTCCCTTGCATAGTGATGCTCGGAATCTACATACGCCTCTACCGCTTCGCCCAAAAGCACGTTCGCTCCATAAAAGCCATCACCAGGACGACGAGGTTCGGAACTCTCGAAGGCGGTGGGAACCAGGTCTCGGGACAGACCCCTTTCGCAGACGGCTCCCACGCTCAGTCGAGCGGAGGGGGGCCCGGCTCCTGTCCCGTTTCAGACCATAAAGCCGCCGTTACCGTAGGAATCATAATGGGTGTTTTCCTGGGCTGCTGGGTTCCATTCTTTTGTGTGAACATCGTCGCCGCGTTCTGCAAGACTTGCGTACCCGGAGTTTACTTCAAAGCTCTAACGTGGCTCGGATACTCAAACTCGGCTTTCAACCCCATTATATACTCGATCTTCAACTCCGAATTCAGGGACGCATTCCATAGGATACTGTCGTCCAGGATGTCGCCGTTGGCGTGTTGTTTTTTAGGACCGAATTCCTCTCCGCCCTCCATCGCCTCCTCTGCAAGAGGAGGCAGGAGGCTGTTCAGCAGCGGTGCCTGCGGGAGGATGAGATCTTGTAGAGCAGCCTCGTCAGGGTCTGCTCTGTCGGCGGACGTCGCGAGGGATCTTGGTAGCAGCACAGGGGCAGGAGGAATGGTGGTCGGGGGCAACCGGCAAGCTAACGGAGGTGCCTGTGGACCCAGGTCATCTTTGTCCTCGTCTTCATCGTCATCGGCAGTTCCTCGCCAAACGAGGGTCAATTCCTTAGAGGCAGCATCGGGGGAAAGAATCAGCGCCATATGATCTTTGCGAGATGGTAATCGGCGATTATCGATTATCGAATCTAAGTCGACCGCGAGAATCTGAAAGACGATCATCGATCGATGAGTCAGCTAGCGGGTGTGATCTTGAAGTGGTGTGAAGATTGGAATTTCTTCATCGATAGTTTAATGGATACATATCCATAGGAATGAGTCGTGATGATTTCACAGGGTCAAAAATTTTTAAATTATGCGTCGAACTAGTGACTGTTTTTCAGTTATGCTGGTTGTCTGGACACCAGATTGGAAGGTTACGGCGAGCATCAGCACCTAATATTAGTGAAGGATTCTTTATCTCTTGGAACCAAAGTGTGTTACAATAGCACTTTTATATTTTTGAGTTTAAGTGTGTTATTAGCGCGTAATGATAATTTACCTGAGTGATCTCAAACTTTACCTCCGCACATATAGTGAAACACTCCTCTTTTGAAGAGTTTATAAAACTTTCTAGTCAAGATGAAGCTAGTCAGGTGAGTAAATAATTGAAATGGGTTTAACAATCTTCCTGTCCTTCTATAAATTCTTGAGGATAGGATGCCCTAACCTGTCAATAACCTAGAGACTTTTCATTGAAAGTTGGACTTCCATTTCAGTCAAACATTCCAAAGTTGTCTACTCAACATGCTGTTTTATGTGTAAAATGTACCTCTTGTCTTCCCCTATCAAAATAGGTAGTTGAAAAATGAAGCTTGTGTGTCTCCATGTTAGCTTGTACAGACCTACACTAAAATACAATTCAGTACCTGGCGTTGCCGATATCCTTCATGTGTGATACACAAAGTTATTCTCCCAAAAAGTCTCATCTCATTTTCTTAAAAATCCTCAAATGCCATACAATTAAAAGTGAACTGTTATTTTTACAAAGCAATATGATTTGGTGATATATATTTACCTATAGCAAGCATTCTGCCCCCAGATATTCACCAAGCTTGCTAACGCTCAATTTCTATTTTGAAAAAGTTTTAATAGAGATAAAAAGAAGTATTAAAAGATGATGGTTATCTCTGTTAATATTCAGGGTTGAATTTTTATATTCTATTATTTGTTACTTCACTGTAAATAATATTGTTTTCCTTTTCCAAATAATAATCATATGTATGAGAGAAATCTCTGTTTCCCTTATCTATATTAATACTAAAAAATCAGAGATTCCATGTATACAATTTTATGCCAAAGACCCCATAATTTTATGTAACCTCTTTCCCTAATGTCAAATGAGAGGAACTTAAATTCCATTATTAATTTATTTTTGTTAAATAAGACCCGTGGACATTTCTTTACATAACACTTTGATGCAATAAGTAAAGTTTCCTGCATTCTATGTGAAATGATTTAATTACCTGAATAAAACAATACTCAAATATATGTTTACACCTGCTGAATTCTGCAGATGGCGCACAGTTGACATTGAAGATTATTAATAAAAGGATCGAAAAAGTTGAACCGTTTATCATTATTTCTGGTAATAGAAAATAGTATTCTTCTCTGTCTAAACAGCCAGGTGCATTGATCACATAGTTTTTAAAATCGTCCTTTCCGTACATAAATAATATATTGAGTATATTATCTCTTGGGGAATCTTACACTTATTTATGGTAGAGATGATGATACATCGCTAAAGATTATAATTATGAAAGTTGATGTATGATAATTTGGAATTTGAAATATATAAATCAATGGTTGAAGATGTAACTTTTATCAGTATTAAGCACTGGATATAAAATTATTAATAAAATATCTAATATAATAACAAAATATTGTATCTAAAGATAATTCACAACAACATAGGAAATTCTTTGGAATATGCTGTGTTTGGCAGTTACTCAGGTGAGTAAAAATAATGAATGCTATAACTTTAGTAGAGTTTTATGAATACAGTTCCTCTAAATTCTTCTATTACAACATAGTAATGAAATTTTACCCAGTCAATATGAAGTATAATTTCAAAGAGAATTTCACAATCTTCTCCTTCACTCATGTTCATCAGAGATTGAAAATATGATCAATTAGAATTTTTTGATATAAAAATAAAATTTTAACTATATTTTGCTAGATGAAATAACTTAAAAATCAAAAACAGAATTTCACATGAAATTGAATATAATAATAAAACCTGGAAATATTTTAGTTTCATCCCATTTTTTGATGTTTTGTGTTTAATAGCTTCATCTTTGCCCAAGATTTAAGACTTGATATTTATCTATCATAAAGAGTTTAATGTAATTTTCATTATGGATAATGAAATAGAAAATTTTATATCAGTTTGTTTTATAAGTGATTCAATATTCAAAATGATATTTCCAACCTTTATAAAAGTAAATTTTATATATATTATATCCCAGTTATGCTGGGATTGCAAAAAAAAGGGAATACCTTATCTCAATAATAATTACATACATGTTAAGATTTCTGATGAATGATTTAAAGATTTTATAAAGATTTTGTTTTATATGAAGCGTATGTACAGAAACATATTAATTTGTCTTTAAAGAACCTCTTCTACATTGATGCTCAGGGACACTTAAAGAATATAATATTCTCAATACCCTCAAAGCTGCTTAAATAATGAATCATAACTATTTGACTCTTTTATTAACTACGACTCTATTTATACAGCTAAACAAAACTAAACTGCCTGAAACAGTGGTCTATACTTCAAATTATCCTTGTGATCTACGATTCATCTTTGTCTTTTCTTTTACTTAAATTAAATTTTCTACTTCACATTCAATCCATTTAGTTTATCTATATTTCATTGTAATCACTATCAATTAAGTAGGTTATTTAATAGAAGAGAGGTTAATAGCTGTAAGACCCATTCTAAAGCACTTTGCACATTGGAGTCTGGAAATCAAGAAATATTTTCATGGGTGAATTTTTAACATGGTCAGTTATTTAATTATTTCTTTTAAAAATGAATTACACAATATATATATATATATATATATATATATATATATATATATATATATATATATATATATATATATATATATATATATATATATATATATATATATATATATATATATATATATATATATATATATATATATATATATATATATATATATATATATATATATATATATATATATATATATATATATATATATATATATATATATATATATATATATATATATATATATATATATATATATATATATATATATATATATATATATATATATATATATATATATATATATATATATATATATATATATATATATATATATATATATATATATATATATATATATATATATATATATATATATATATATATATATATATATATATATATATATATATATATATATATATATATATATATAATATATATATATATATATATATATATATATATATATATATATATATATATATATATATATATATATATATATATATATATATATATATATATATATATATATATATATATATATATATATATATATATATATATATATATATATATATATATATATATATATATATATATATATATATATATATATACATACATACACGTGTAAAGGTGTGCTTGTTTATAGCAAGCAATCGGTTAATACATTCATTTATGATAAAATAACATTTTTTCAAATGATTTTACTACTCACTCATTGCTATATATAAACCAAAGACATTATCACATCATTATATTGAATTGGGCCTGATTTCCAATGCATTTCTTATGGCATCAATTTTCATGCTTGGGCATCAAACTAAGGACCTCCCCTCTAAAGGGTTTTCATCATTTGCATAAATATCATTGTCTGTATAAATTGCATAAATTTCAATAGGAAATTCTCTCAGAAAATGCCTAAAAAGAAGTTTTGTTTTCCCCTATCCATTCCTAAGGAGATATAGTTAATCCCCCCTGTAATCAAGCCAACAACCATTTACAACATTAATACAGAGGCTTAATAATAAGATGAGGCGTATCAATTGATTATTGAAATTTTTATGTTCTACGCAATTGGGAAGTGCCCTAAAAATTTTGGAAATATAGCCCATGTATTTCTTACAGGAAAAACAAGATTACAGGTCTCCCTGGAATCAAACCCATGACACACAGGCATTTGTGGATTTTTTTTCAAAAAGGAGACTGACCCAACCAAATATGGATAAACCTAAGGGTACCCCAGCCTATCCTCTTAAGAATGCATTTGCCTGTTTTCAAAACTTTTTAAATAGATACAAGGTTCTTGTATATATAACTGCTATTAAACTTCTATGAATGGTCATGAGTTGGAAGCTAGAAGGTTGTTTTCCTATTATTTTAAAAATGAAAATGAAAAAAATAAAATTTCCTGGCAATTTGAGGAATCTGAATGGGAAAAGGATGGTTTTTCATGCTTAGCATGGGTCTTTTTACTTCTCTTTTATTCTCTTTCAAGTTAGATACATAAACCTTCTTAGCTGTTTAAGTAATGCAATGTAAGTTTTGATAAAATCCATTGGTCTAATATCAAAGAACCCAAAATCAAGATTTATCCAGTAAAAAAACATGGGCCAGGTTATTCAACATACTTAGAAGCACTTCACAAGTATTTGGAACATTCAAATTTAATTACTTATGAGTGAATAACTTTCACTCAATGTGAGTATTAATATCTGATCTAATAAAGTTATTATCTCCTACATTCTCTTATTTTAAATCTTCATTTGCAGAAATACTCTAATAAATCATATATGAAGTTCTAGGTGGCCGGTTTCGTTCTTTTGGCCAATAAATATTTTACGGAATCTATTTATCATGGAATCAAAGGGGTTAAGAAATTACGTCCATCTCCAGAAATTTTCATGTTTCCGATGAGCATGGTTTCAAATGTTACATTCAATTCCATAATTCTTCATACATTTTTCAATTAGTATTATGAATTACACCATAATATTTGCAAAATATTGTAAATGAAGATTGTTGAAAGGGGCAAATGATTGTTGTCAAAGAAAATGGGAAAGAATATATGAATCAAAAGAAGTACAATTACTACTACATCAAAACTACATACATATGAACACATGAACTACAAGCATATATGCAAAAATAAACATATAAAAATGTTGCAAGGTTTGGAATAAATTTCCTTATGGAAAATTAAAATAAAACATCCATCTCCTATATTGTTCGATGCAGGAATCGCCAGGTAACATCTTGAAATGTGGTATCTGCACTAAGTGATCTGCAGGAATAAAAGGAAGTAAAGAAAACACGGTTGGTTACCTTTGCAATTTAATTCAAAACATAGGCTTTTTTTATATAGTGAGGCATTATTGATTGAATATTTATAATTTATTACTTAATTACCTAATTAATAATTTAGTTTTCAAAAATTGAAGGTACTTGGATGTTGATATTTTTATCCATTTGCTTTTTTTAAGAACAATATTTCTTACTCTATATGCCAATGAGTCACCTCACGAACAAAACCATGTTAATGAAACTAACATTTTTCTGCTTGGATATCTCTAAGAGAAAATGGTCAGTGATATACAAATTTTACTTTCTGCAGCAGTGTTTTCATACTAATTCAAATTTTAAAATATGTATAAATAGATTGGACACCTAGAATTTAATTTATTTTTTATTAAAAAAAAGACAACAAATCATCTTCTTTCAATCATAGTAGTAAAGAAATCACGAGTTACTATGCAATTTAATGCAAAACGGGGGTTAATTAGTGTTGTATGCAACGTTGAAAATAAGTTCTTTACATTTTAATGCAATCATCTATTAGTTGATTTGGTCCGAGATGAAACAAACACCAGAAGAAAATTATTATAGTGCACATCATTACATATTGTATAATCACAGTGTGCTGATAGCGTATAAGATTGTTATTTATTACATAGAAAAACTCATCTCTATAATATCTGATAATGAAGAATATTTTTGAGTAAGAATCAAATTAGAATATAGACTGATATATGTGGGTTTTTTAATTTGTTTTTTTTTTAGTGCTTTCAAGCTCAGGGAAGAACTCTGGTATTCACAAAAATAATAAAAAAAATCCCTGTATTAAAAAAAACTTCTAAAAACTATGCTTCAAGGCTCAGTTTTATTTCTCTTTACAACTATAATGGAGAAAAAGCATTTTAAGAATGCAACATTTTGAAGGTACTAAACTGGGAGATTTTTTAAATTACCTAAAAGAATTCAGATAACATATATTTAGGTAATTTTCATGGCATCCTTGTTGGTAAAGATTGTAATAGGAATATTATCCATGGAGCCCCAAAATGAGGGCAAACACAGTAAGAGAATAAAAATTCAACAACTTTTTGATAAGATTTGTAAAATTCTTAAAAGTGGCACATAACTTTCTGGGGTGTTATTTCATAGACCTTAAAGCATGAAACATTTAAGTAAAGTTAAGGCTAATATATTCACAAAATATACATTACGAACAATGACCGGTCTTCAACGTTGGTTTAAATTTACACCGTAAACCCAACTCGAAATTCCGCATTCACTTGTCGTACGGTACATTTGCCTGCTGTATTCAAAGTCACCATATAAACACTGAATATATACATTTTTATTTAATATTTACAAGTGAAACGAAGAATTCAAGAAGGCTTTGAATAGTATCTTTTGTGAGTGGAAGAATTTAAGTGCACCGTCCATCAATGACGTTCACGAACGTTATGAATACACACGAAATCTTCACGAGAAGTCGTGAACAAGGGCTTTCTAACGTTAGGTGGAATGGTTGGAAATATGATTGGATAAAGTTCAGGTGAGATATCTACCGTTAAATGCATATGAAAGTTATGAATAATTCATGACCTTAAGTACGAAAATATCTAGAATATAACGAATTCTATGTCTATGAGTTCGAACTCTCTACTATGTACTATAACTACGGTTACGATTTTTCGAGCGAATTGTAAACTTTCATAATAATGAGCGTTTCTATGCACACACCATCTCACTGTCACTCTTTCGAATCCAAACAAACAAATGCAAATTAAAAACCCTGTGAATAGTGAATGAGTGCACCAAATTGATGGCATATTCTCTTTTTCCCATCAGTTGACAATCTGTTCTTTGGCATGTTCAATTTCCCAATTGAGGAGGAATGCAGCTCCAACTTCATCTTATGGGCTGTTGAGTGGAACGCTGGTAAGATTAAGCTAATTACTTCACAAATAATTAATATCAAGTTACTCAATGAGGGATCTTATAATATGATGAAGACTATGATTGATAGAATCGGTATTTCTCGAATGGAAAGAACGCTCAACATTATTTTATTTCATATGTAGCTAACTACTTGACAGATGTCTAATTCATTAAGAAAACTTTCTATCTAATACATTTATGAATTGTAAATACACTCTCAATTATGTTTGTAGAGCGCTTTGGCTAAGATCCTCCAGTTGATTCTTTTTTCACTTCTCCTTCACCTCACTCCTCTTATTTATCTATTTGGAATAGCTTTTTTCATTATAGCGGTATAATCATTTCATTATAATGTTGTTTTCGCAAAAAATGCAATTTATTGTCCTTGTCTTAATCCTTTTTTTCAGTATTTTGAAAATACTGCTTAGTCATTCCATAGGCTTATCTTTTAATCATTTCCCAATTCACCTCATATCTATTAATTTCCGAATATAAACATCACGTTCAACAATCTCTTGAGTCAAAATTGCATTGTTATGTTAGACTTTCTCCATACACGTTCATACTTGGGGTATTTATGTGTGCAGTAGAAAAAAAATAGTGCCGATGGCGACCCATCCTTACTCATTATGTTAAACCAACTGATGCCAATTTCTAACTTGATTCTTAACATCAGTTTGGTAAGTGAATAAGGTACTGAAAACCTCTTTACGTTTTGGGGCGATTTCTTAGAATCGATTTATTATGGGACTGAGTATTCGTCCATCTGCAGTGCATGGGTAGAAACTGTCGATCCAAGGTACTATGGGTAAATGGTATTTAATTTGGTATTAAATGGGTATGTTAAGAACTCGGATGCAAGTCGTTAATATCAATTCCATCTTACAAGCTTGGAAAGTCATGGAAGAGGCAGGTGCGTGAAACGATACTCGTCGCGAAAAATATTCGTCTACCAACCGTGTCCGATATTCACGCAGTGCGAGTTCTAATTATAACTTTTCTTGAAATTAATCGGCTGTAAGTTGATTTAATCGTAACATGTAACCCATAATTTTTAAATTTCGTAATTAGATAAAGGAATAATGATGAGGAATATTTATCGACAGTTAATGTTGTAACCCCACGATTTTTTTATCGGAGGGTTTGTTCTATATCTCTCGCGGACGGGTGTAGTTGCGCGCAGGAGGATAACGATATAGCGCCGCTAGATTTTCCCGAGTAATTGAGAATTTTCCGAGACGAATTTCTTTTAACTATTTCTACGACACTAATGGTAATTACCGATTGAAATGTTGCTAAACTGTTTTCGATTGTTACTAGTTGTTTTATGATATACCGTAAACAATGTGAAAGTCACTAGTTATTTCATTTTTACCCTTTAGGAAGTTGCACCGCTGAGTCTAACCTGGGAAAAGGATTTCGCAATGCTTGACAAACTTAAATCTGTCCTCCGAGAAACGCTGGGTCGGAGAGGTTGGATTTAAGTTTGTTTTGCGCAAAAAATCCTTTTCTCAGTTTAGAATCAGCGGTGCTGTTTTCGAAAACGTAGTTGATAGTTATTTTAAGAATTCAAATTTTCGAGATCGGAAAAAATAATTTTGTAAAAGCTGTAGGAATTAACAATTAGGGCGCCTTCCGGCGATTGGGCCGTGCCGCCACACGGGTTCCAGACTGTCCAGCGGGTCTGAGACTCCCGCAACACTAAAGTGCGGGCCCGAATCCGATATTTTTACTTAAAATCATATATTTTTCGAAAAAATCCCCCGTTGATGGCGGCCGGGAGCTCCCGATCGGATTCGAACCCGCGAACAGTAGCGTCGCACCTAGGTGTCTCGACCCACTCGGCCAGCTACTGGAACGGTGAAAGTCGAGCAGAATAAGCTTTAGTCTCGTCTCACTACCACAATTCACCCTCCCCCATTCGATATCATGTTGATATTTTTCGATTAGTATATTTTCCTATCGAGAAAATTCCTTAAAGAAAATAAAAGACAAGCTATCATCATTTGTCCTATTTTTATAATCAATTTGGATATTATTTTTATAGATCAATAACATAATTACCGTGCGTTTGTTTTGTATATCTCTTCTTATTTTTGTCGCGTGAAGGCGGCTTCACCGTTATTGCATTACATTACTTCGTAATCTCTTGATACTGAATTGAATGTTTTCTTTAAATTCTATTCTTTTTATCATCTTTTCCATATCAGATCAAAGATGAAATTCGTTTGGTTTCTTCGCTCGCAGCGTTTCGGAATGATTTATCAATTTACGTGTTTACTCCGTTATATTCATACCGGAATGAATTGTAAGTTTTCGCTTTATAAAAATTTGTCATACGTATAAGCCAACGATGTTTTGAAAAGATATACATTTCGAGCAAAGGACGAGATTTTATCTTTGTTTATAAATCACGACTTGCAGTAGTGCGATATTCCACATTAACTTGTCACGTAGGCTGTTGACCTGGTGAAGTGGAAGTTAGGTACGTGCTGAATATTTACATTCTTAATATAATTTAAAATAAAAATGGATATATATTTAAAATGGCACCTACTGTAAATGTAATCAGTCTGTTATGCTTACTCCAAGAATGTAGTTCTGGTGAAGTATTAATAGTGCAATGTTCTTTCCTTCAATGTTGATGACGGTTGAATTGCTCTTAAATCTCTGAGTTGAGTTATTGTAATGTTATTTTAGGTAATATCCACTCGATTGTCTCTTAATTTACATCCTTTGTTATATTATATATGATTACAATATGAGGTTGAATTCTAAGTTTTCAATTCAAAGAAATTTTCTCAAACTAATATTTACTATAAGCTGCCCCTATCCAGTATCTGGAATATTCTATTATCCTTTTGCATACTAAGTGAAAGATCAGATATTCAATTTATTATAACGTATATATAATTGAGGCAACCTGTTTACATTAAATAAATTATTATTATCAATTATTACATCATCCTTGTTCATTGGTAGTCTGCATACTTTATTATGCAGTTAATTAATTTGCATTTCATTCTGAATGCAAATCATTAAATCTAAATTCTTTAATTGAGTGAATAGTGAGTAAATAGATTTAATTTCCTAGCTTATGTCTGTTAATTTAACATTAATAAGACATTCATTTTATCTCAAATGCAGATGGAACTGATAAGATTCATCCGTTTACTGGTGTGCATGTCGATGGAGGACTTGGTGATAAGGACTAACTTCAGAAGAGGTTGTCAGCAGCAGCATATCGGAGTAGTGAACTGTGTAAGTTTCAGAATTTATGACTCCTTCATTATATTTTCATATTTGTGGGCATGACTAGCTCACACTTCAAGGCTTTATAGTGTGCAGTGTTGGGATGAAAGCTATTTATTATTTGCTTTCCTCTGTTATTTGATAGCATGTTTAACTATAAGAAAAGAGTTAGGAAAATCTACCTTGATCCTCAATCAACTATTCTTCCACTTGGGAAGGATGAAAGTGGTCAGGTCAGGATTATATTTTTCTTTATTGAAATTTAAGCAGATATTTGGTCCATGCAAGTCAGGTCAGTATCAGTAGTATTTCTGGTTTATTTAAAAAAAAGTTGTTTCGCTCTATCCTCTGCGATTTGTAAGTTTTTCAAATAAGCACCCTATGCCAGATCACTCTCACTTTCATTGTAAAATATGATTTCCTCAAACTGTGTGTCATCCTTGTTCTTCCTGAACTTTGTCCTTTTTGTAATGTTTATATGCTCACAGTCCACCCTTGGGAGTAAGTAAATTATTAAAGACAGTGAATATTGAGTGAGTTATGCTGATCATGTGAAGATTGTTTGTCATATATCAAGAATTGTCACCTTCCGCTTCAAACTTCTGTGTACAGAGGAACAAGTCTAGTTAGATGTTTGCCAATCCATAGGGAATGCTATTTATAATATTTCTTTCATCCAAGAGAAGGAGTTATTTTTAAACTTATTCTCTTCTGAATTGTTGTTTGAAAATAAATTCAGGTGGATGATAATTCTTCAATCATTTTAAAGGTGACAGGATCTTTACTTTCCAGAGCACATTCCAATTTTGTGGATTTTAAGCTCTCTATGGTGAGTCACCACCATGTACTTGATAAAATCACTTCCATGTATCATTTGGTGTTCTTGTTGATCTCATTCAAACCTCTAGGTATTCATTCCAGAAATTTGTTGAATCGGTGTCAAATTTTTGTCCTTTCTTCTCTTCATATGAGTACCAGTATCCATGAACTCACCTTTTCTATGATTATTTTCTTATTTCTTCAGTGACACATTGGCTCTTGCTCAAGTTTTGCATTGTTTCCCTTATTGTATTAGTTGGCATATAGTATACCACACTTCATTGTGTTTTTCCAGGTTTATCCTTAATTCTGCTTTAACTTTCTTGTGAGAGATCTACTAGAGTTAATGAGTCTAATATTTCTTTTTTTATTGGGGAGTCATCTGTGATTATCTCATTACATTATATCCCATTAAGGATTCTTTCTCAAGGCAATATTCATCAATAATTCTACCAAAAGAAACTGTCTAGTTTGGTAAATTTCCAATGTACTTAGTCCATCCCTTTCATTTTTTGGATGAATAACTGCTGTTGTAACATTTATTGATGAACTAAGGTGTTATATGTGTATCTTCTTATTCTGCTTTGGTATTAACTGTTATCATTTATTATATTGTTTTTAAGCTCTTTGGACAGTTTTTAAGAATTTTTTTCCTGTGGTTGTATCTATCATATTCTTTCTCTTGACCAAAAATGTATTATCTTGTACTTCTTCTACAATTTTCATTACTTTCCATTCAGCGGCTTCTTGTGTAACCTATTATTCAAATCCAGTTTTGACTAACCCAATCACAAATTGCAATGAACAACGACATGCACTTAAAACTCAGCTGAGTAGTTGTAATGATTGTTTATTCTTCTTATTTGGATTTTATAATCACTATTCAGAATTTAATTTTTTAAAAAATTTATTACCTAGTTCTTCTTTTACAATTTTCATTACTTTCCCTTAAACTTCTTCTTGAGTGAACTTATTATTCAAATTGAATTGGAACTTAAAACTGAGTTGTTGTATCCATTGTTTATTCTTCTTATTTGGTGTTCGTAATTACAATTCAGTATTTATTTTGTTCTTTTTAAGCTTGCAAATTTGTTTTATTTTCTGATTTGTTAATAATGCCATAATTAATGATCCCATTACATTCTGGTCTAGTTATCACATTATATTTATCTGTCACATACAACTAACCTTGAACTTCTAATATCATAGAAATCAATATCCTCAATCATTCTCTTGAAGTTAGATAAACTTATAACAATTTTGTTCTGCGAATGTTTGCCTTCTTCTTGTGTGTACCTATTCTTCAAATTCAATACCTACCTAAAGTGCATGACATAGTCTGTTTATTTTTGTTTAAGATTTGATCTTAATTCTGCATCTTAGCATTCTATGGAAGTTACTTCCAGTGTTTAGACTTCTTTATACCAAAATTTTCTGAAATATTATTTTCTATTGTAAAGCCCCTCGTAATGGAGATATCAGTAGGAGCAAACTAATGTTTTTGACTAGGAATTTGTAGAAATTAAAACTTTTCTGTATGTTAGGGAAACAGTAATTCATTATATCATATTGATATTTATTGGAATGAAAAGTGGAATTAGCTGAAAAAGGAGAACAATGTGTAGTAATATGAGAACTTGAATATGTTTTTCGCTTGGTCAAAAGTAGGACTAACTTGATGGAATTAGATGACAGCATTGCATGGAAATTGCAGTAGATAGGGTAATCAACTTGTTTTAAATTATTCAGGCATGCTAGTGTCGCTGACTTGCTTTTCATGGACAATATATTTTTAGAGAGTGTGATAAAGAAAAATATCCTGATCTGACCGCTTTTATCCTTCCCAGGTGGAAGAGTAGTTGATTGAGGATTAAGGTAGAATTTCTTATAGTTAAACATGATATCAAATAACAGAGGAAAGCAAAAATTAGTTAGCTTTCATCCAGACACTGCACACTATAAAGCCTTGAATTGTGAGCTAGCTATGGAATTATATAATGGAACAAAAAAATTGTAACAATAGAGGATATACAATGAAATTATAAATAAAAAATCTTTTTATGTATAATTTTATTATAATAATATAATACAAATTATTAAATATTTGTTTTATTTCTTTAACCCTTCCAGAGAAACTCCCAGTACATTCCCACCTACTAAGTTGAAGTGTCCACTTCAAGTTTCTCTCCTTTGCAGTCCGGGGCTAGTCTTTGTCCACGACTGCCAACATCATTCTAAACCATCCTAAAATTAATAGCATCACTTCAATGTATGTTATTTCTGTTATAACGCACATTTGAGTGTTATTGTTACCTCTGGAATGGTTTGAAATGAAGTTGGCAGTCGTGGACAAAGACTAGCCCCGGACTACAAAGGAGAGAAGTAACATTTCTCCCCCAAAGTAATAGCTCTACCTCCAGGTCTTCCTGGTCTTTCACTTAATTCACCTCCATACCATCACAATCCTACTCCACCTCATGGCACTACAAGGCTTGATGTTGTTCTCTAGGATGTTTCCAGTTTCCTTTCCTGCTAACAAAAGAAGAATGAGCTGTTAAGATCCTTGCACTACATAAACTATTTATTTATTATAACTAGTTATTTAATCAGCAGCAATAATGAACTGAAAGCGATACTAAAAATTTCTAAACATTTGCATAAAAACTGTTAAAAAGGTAAGGTAAGAGGAAAAAATCTATCAATGCAATTTTTGTGCAAGAGAATTGTGAATATCTAGGGAAAATAATGAGAAATGAGGTGAACATATGAATGGAAGACAAACAAGATATTGCCAAATAATATTTTTATATATTATTCACAGTGTAAATAAAAAAAATTATTGCATTAATGAAAAACTGTTAAAAATATATATAAGAGATAAGAGAAAGAAATCAACATCATAAAAAAGATATCTTCACTGAATGCTGGGAGGGAATGAAAATACTACCATCAATCGACATTCACAGAATAAAATCCCTTTAATGTAATCCAACTTCAAGAGAATCATTGGGCTTCCTATGATATTGGAAGTTCAAGGTTAGTTTTATGTGTCAATTGAAAGAATCGGACAGAAAATTATAATGTGATTATTATGATAACTGGACCAGAATGTAATGGGATAATTAATTAAGGCATCATAATCAAAAATAAGAATATTAACAAATCAGAAAATAAAACAAATTTGCAAGCTTAAAAAGAACAAAATAAATACTGAATTGTAATTACGAACATCAAATAAGAAGAATAAACAATGGATACAACAACTCAGCTCATTAAGTTCCAATTCAATTTGAATAATAGGTTCACTCAAGAAGAAGCCGCTGAAGGGAAAGTAATGAAAATTGTAAAAGAAGAACTAGGTAATACTTTAAAAAAAAAAACAAAATAAATTCTGAATAGTGATTATGATATCCAAATAAGAAGAATAAAATGATCATTACAACTACTCAGCTCAGTTTTAAGTGCATGTCGTTGTTCATTGCAATTTGTGATTGGATTAGTCAGAACTGAATTTGAAGAATAGGTAACACAAGAAGCCACTGAAGGGAAAGTAATGAAAATTGTAGAAGATAATATATTTTTGGTCAAGAGAAAGTATATGATAGATACAATCACAGGAAAACAATTCTTAAAAACTGACCAAAGAGGGGTTGCAAGCTTAGAAACAATAAAATAAATGATAACAGTTAACACCAAGGCAGAATAAGAAGATACACATATAACACCTTAGTTCATCAATAAATGTTACAATAGCAGTTATTCATCCAAACAATGAAAAGGGACAGACTAAGTACATTGGAAATTTACCAAACTAGACACAGTTCCTTTTGGTAAATTATAGATGAAAATTGCCTTGAGAAAGAATCCTTAACGGGATATAATGTAATGAGATCATCACAGATGACTCCCCAATAAAAAAAGAAATATTAGACTCATTAACTCTAGTAGGTCTCTCACAAGAAAGTTAAAGCAGAATTAAGGACAAACCTGGAAAAACACAATGAAGTGTAGTATACTCTATGCCAACTAATACAATAAGGAAAAAATGTAACACTTGGGCAAGAGCCAATGTGTCACTGATGAAATGAGAAAACAATAATTGAAAAGGTGAGTTCATGGATACTCGTAGTCATATGAAGAGAAGAAAGGACAAAAATTTGTCTCCAATTCAACAAATTCCTGGAATGAATACCTAGAGGTTTGAATGAGTTCAACAAAAACGCCAAAAGATACATGGAACTGATTATATCAAGTACATGGTGGTGACTCACCATAGAGAGCTTAAAATCCACAAAATTGGAATGTGCTCTGGAAAGTAAAGATCCTGTCACCTTTAAAATGATTGAGGAATTATAATCCACCTGAATTTATTTTCAAACAACAATTCAGAAGAGAATAAGTTTAAAAATAACTCCTTCTCTTGGATGAAAGAAATATTATAAATAGCATTCCCTATGGATTGGCAAACATCTAACTAGACTTGTTCCTCTGTACACAGAATTTTGAAGTGGAAGATGACAATTCTAGCAATGACATGACAACCAATCTTCACATGATCAGCATAACTCACTCAATATTCACTGTCTTTAATAATTTACTTACTCCCAAGGGTGGAATGTGAGTGTATAAACATTACTAAAAGGACAAAGTTCAGAAAGAACAAGGATGACACACAGTTTGAGGAAATCATATTTTACAATGAAAGTGAGAGTGATCTGGCATAGGGTGCTTATTTGAAAAACTTACAAATCGCAGAGGATAGAGCGAAACAACTTTTTTTTTAATAAACCAGAAATACTACTGATACTGACCTGACTTGCATGGACCAAATATTTGCTTAAATTTCAATAAAGAAAAATATAATCCTGACCTGACCACTTTCATCCTTCCCAAGTGGAAGAATAGTTGATTGAGGATCAAGGTAGATTTTCCTAACTCTTTTCTTATAGTTAAACATGCTATCAAATAACAGAGGAAAGCAAATAATAAATAGCTTTCATCCCAACACTGCACACTATAAAGCCTTGAAGTGTGAGCTAGTCATGCCCACAAATATGAAAATGTAATGAAGGAGTCATAAATTCTGAAACTTACACAGTTCACTACTCCCATATGCTGGTGCTGACAACCTC
Organism: Pantala flavescens; assembly: GCA_020796165.1. Classification (NCBI taxonomy): domain Eukaryota; kingdom Metazoa; phylum Arthropoda; class Insecta; order Odonata; family Libellulidae; genus Pantala; species Pantala flavescens. Next base: position 43,334,888 of record CM036882.1, read on the forward strand.
TTCTGAAGCTAGTCCTTATCACCAAGTCCTCGATCGACAGGAACACCAGTAAACGGATGAATCTTATCAGTTCCATCAGCATATGAGATAAAATGAATGTCTTATTAATGTTAAATTAACAGACATAAGCTAGGAAATTAAATCTATTTACTCACTATTCACTCAATTAAAGAATTTAGATTTAATGATTTGCATTCAGTATAAAATGAGAATTAATTTGCTGCATAATAAAGTATGCAGACTACCAATGGACAAGGATGATCTAATAATTAATAATAATAATAATTTATTTAACGTAAACAGGTAGCCCCAATTATATATACGTTATAATAAGTTGAATATCTGATTTTTCACTTAGCATGCAGAAAGGATAATACAATAGTCAAGATCCTGGATAGGGGCAGCTTATAGTAAAAATTCTGTCAACTAACCAAAAGATACAAATATTGGAAAAAATGATAGAATTAAACAAACCAATGGATGAAAGAGCTTTTTCATTGAAATTAATCTTTAAAATTTCTGTACGTTTCTACCAGATCTGATAGCCAATTGTCATATTGCAGTTTCATTTCCCCATGAATCAGTTTGAGAAAATTTCTTTGAATTGAAAACTTAGAATTCAACCTCATATTGTAATCATATATAATATAACAAAGGATGTAAATTAAGAGACAATCGAGTGGATATTACCTAAAATAACATTACAATAACTCAACTCAGAGATTTAAGAGCAATTCAACCGTCATCAACATTGAAGGAAAGAACATTGCACTATTAATACTTCACCAGAACTACATTCTTGGAGTAAGCATAACAGACTGATTACATTTACAGTAGGTGCCATTTTAAATATATATCCATTTTTATTTTAAATTATATTAAGAATGTAAATATTCAGCACGTACCTAACTTCCATTTCACCAGGTCAACAGGCTACGTGACCTGTGAATGTGGAATATCGCACTACTGCAAGTCGTGATTTATAAACTAAGATAAAATCTCGTCCTTTGCTCGAAATGTATATCTTTTCAAAACGTCGTTGTCTTGTACGTATGACAAATTTTTATAATGCGATAAGTTACAATTCATTCCGGTATGCATATAACGGAGTAAACACGTAAATTGGTCAATCATTCCGAAACGCTGCGAGCGAAGAAACCAAACGAATTTCATCTTTGATCTGATATGGAAAAGATGATGAAAAGAATAGAATTTAAAGAAAAAATTCAATTCAGTATCAAGAGATACGATGTAATGTAATGAAATAACGGTGAAGCCGCGGTACGACCAAAATAAGAAGAGATATACAAAACAAACGCACGGTAATTATGTAATCGATCTATAAAAACAATATCCAAATTGATACTAAAAATAGGACAAATGATGATAGCTTGTCTTCTTTTTCATTTAGGCTCGATAGGAAAATATACTAATCGAAAAATATCAACAATATGATATCGAATGGGGGAGGGTGATTTGGGGTAGAGGTAGTGAGACGAGACTAAAGCTTATTCTGCTCGACTTTCACCGTTCCAGTAGCTGGCCGAGTGGGTCGAGACACCTAGGTGCGACGCTACTGTTCGCGGGTTCGAATCCGATCGGGAGCTCCCGGCCGCCATCAACGGGGGATTTTTTCGAAAAATATATGATTTTAAGTAAATATATCGGATTCGGGCCCGCACTTTAGTGTTGCGGGAGTCTCAGACCCGCTGGACAGTCTGGAACCCGTGTGGCGGCACGGCCCAATCGCCGGAAGGCACCCTAATTGTTAATTCCTTCAGTTTTCACAAAATCATTTTTTCCGATCTCGAAAATTTTAATACTTAAAATAACTATCAACTACGTTTTCGAAAACTGCACCGCTGATTCTAAACTGAGAAAAGGATTTTTTGCGCAAAACAAACTTAAATCCATCCTCTCCGACCCAGCGGTCTCGGAGGACAGATTTAAGTTTGTCAAGCATTGCTAAATTCATTTCCCAGCTTAGACTCAGCGGTGCAACTTCCTAAAAGGTAAAAATGAAATAACTAGTGAGTTACACATTGTTTACGGTATATCATAAAACAACTAGTAACAATCGAAAACAGTTTAGCAACATTTCAATCGGTAATTACCATTAGTGTCGTAGAAATAGTTAAAAGAAATTCGTCTCGGAATATTCACAATTACTCGGAAAATCTAGCGGCGCTAAATCGTTATCCTCCTGCGCGCAACTACACCCGTCCGCGAGAGATATAGAACAAACCCTCCGATAAAAAAATCGTGGGGTTACAACATTAACTGTCGATAAATATTCCTCATCATTATTCCTTTATCTAATTACGAAATTTAAAAATTATGGGTTACATGTTACGATTAAATCAACTTACAGCCGATTAATTTCAAGAAAAGTTATAATTAGAACTCGCACTGCGTGAATATCGGACACGGTTGGTAGACGAATATTTTTCGCGACGAGTATCGTTTCACGCACCTGCCTCTTCCATGACTTTCCAAGCTTGTAAGATGGAATTGATATTAACGACTTGCATCCGAGTTCTTAACATACCCATTTAATACCAAATTAAATACCATTTACCCATAGTACCTTGGATCGACAGTTTCTACCCATGCACTGCAGATGGACGAATACTCAGTCCCATAATAAATCGATTCTAAGAAATCAAAACGTAAAGAGGTTTTCAGTGCCTCAATCGCTTACCAATCTGATGTTGAGAATCAAGTCAGAAATTGGCATCAGTTGGTTTTACATAATTAGTAAGCATGGTTCGCCATCGGCACTAACTTTATCTATACTGCACACATAAATACCCCAAGTATGACATGTAAGGAGAAAATCTAACATAACAATGCAATTTAGACTCAAGAGATTGTTGAACGTGATGTTTATATTCGGAAATTAATAGATATGAGGTGAATTGACAAATGATTGAAGGATTTGCCCATGAAATGACTAAGCAGTGTTTTCAAAATACAGAAAAAAGGATTAAGAATAAGACAATAAATTGCACATAGCGAAAACAACATTATAATGTAATGATTATACCGCTATAATGAAAAAGAAAAAAGCTTTGCCAAAGAGACAATTAACTGGAGTGAAGTGAAGGAGAAGTGAAAAAGAATCAATTGGAGGATCTTAACCAAAGCGCTCTACAATCATAATTGAGAGTGTAGGTTTCATTGGCTCACATGAATTACATAGTTAATCAGAGCATTCTTAAAAATATTAAGAAGGCCTAACTTTCAATGAAAAATCGAGAGAATAATGTGAAGAATATGGTCAAAATTAAAAAGAAATATTGAGCACAAGTATGTATATTAATTATTGACAGTATGTTTTAGTATCCAACAGTCTTATAAATGAAATTGAATACAATTTATAAATGAATTAGATAGAAGGTTTCCTTAATTAATTAGACAACTGTCAAGTAGTTAGCTACATATGAAATAAAATAATGTTGAGCATTCTTTCCATTCGAGAAATACCGATTCTATCAATCATAGTCTTCGTCATATTATAAGATCCCTCATTGAGTAACTTGATATTAATTATTTGTGAAGTAATGAGCTTAATCTTACCAGCGTTCCACTCAACAGCCCATAAGATGAAGTTGGAGCAGCATTTCTCCTCAATTGGGAAATTGACAGAAGAACAGATTGTCAACTGACGAGAAAAAGAGAATATGCCATCAATTTGGTGCACTCATTCACTATTCACAGGGTTTTTAATTTGCGGAGAACTTGGATTCGAAAGAGTGACAGTGAGAATAACAATGGTGTGTGCGTAGAAACGCTCATTATTATGAAAGTTGACAATTCGCTCGAAAAATCGTAACCGTAGTTATAGTACATGGTAGAGAGTTCGAACTCATAGACATAGAATTCATTACATTCTACATATTTTCGTACTTAAGATCATAAATGTCACATGCATTTAGTGGTAGATATCTCACCTCAACTTTATCCAAGCATATTTCCAATCATTCCACCTAACGTTAGAAAGCCCTTGTTCACGACTTCTCATGAAGATTTCGTGTGTATTCATAACGTTCGTGAACGTCATTGATGGACGGTGCACTTAAATTCTTCCACTCACAAAAGATACCATTCAAAGCCTTCTTGAATTCTTCATTTCACTTGTAAATATTAAATAAAAATGTATATATTCAGTGTTTATATGGTGACTTTGAACACAGCAGGCAAATGTACCGTACGACAAGTGAATGCGGAATTTCGAGTTGGGTTTACGGTGTGAATTTAAACCAACGTTGAAGACCGTTCATTGTTTTTAATGTATATTTTGTGAATATATTAGCCTTAACTTTACTTTATTGTATCATGCTTTAAGGTCTATGAAATACCACCCCAGAAAGTTATGTGCCACTTTTAAGAATTTTACAAATCTTATCAAAAAGTTGTTAATTTCTTCTTCTCTTACTGTGTTTGCACTCATTTTGGGGCTCCATGGATAATATTCCTATTACAATCTTTACCAACAAGGATGCCATGAAAAATACCTAAGTATATGTTATCTGAATTCTTTTAGGTAATTTAAAAAATCTCTCAGGTTAGTACCTTCAAAATGTTGCATTCTTAAAATGCTTTTTCTCCATTATAGTTGTAAAGAGTAATAAAACTGACCCTTGAAGCATAGTTTAAGAAATGGTTTTGATACAGTAATTTTTTCATTAATCTTGTGAATACTAGAGTTCTTCCCTGAGCTTGAAAGCACAAAAAAACAAATTAAAATACCCACATATATCAGTCTATATTCTAAATTGATTTTTACTCAAAAATATTCTTCATTATCAGATATTTTAGAGATAAGTTTTTCTATGTAATAAATAACAATCTTTATCAGAATACCACTGCTCCATACCCACCCACAATAAGAAGTTCTGTGGTTTTGCTTCTTTCAAATGGTATTTGTTTTCTCATTTTCAATGAAAGCAGTCATTCACCCCATTCAACAATCACTCTTCACTTACAATATTTTACAAGGTTGTACCTTTATTAACACATGATTTCATTAGTGAAATGATTTATTGGCATATAGAGTTTATGAACTACTGTTCTATAAAGTAGCTATTGGGTGTTACTATCAATATCCAAACTTCCAAATATGTGAGAACTTCATTTATTAATCCATGCACATTTTCTTGGATAGGGTAGGTGCTTTGGAATCTAGTTAATTGATAATATATAATAATATCATAAGTGGTAAATTTCTCCATAATTGAGGGTCGACATATGTACCCTATACATAGGTATATCTCCCAAAGCAGCTATCTTTATAATAGATTTTAATAGTAATAAGTTAAGATATAACTGATTTTTATTAAATATTTGTTAAATTAAGCTTGTATACTATAAATGATCGTATAATAAATTCCAGTGTTAACTAAAAATATAATCCAAAAGTTTTACTATCCTCAAACTTCAATTATTGTAACACAGCCCCACGCATTCTTACAGGAAAAGCCAGATTTTTCTAAAATTTAACCATAGATATGTCCCTTTAAAGTTTCTCATTTTTTACATTTCACCTTTGCATACAATATTAAGCCTTAGTTTTGCATTAAATTGCATAGTTACTTGAGATTTCTTTACTTCCCCTTATTCTGGCAGATCACTTGGTGCAGATACCACATTTCAAGATATTACCTGGCGATTCCTCCATTATCATACATAGATATGTCCCTTTACAGTTTCTCATTTTTTACATTTCTAGAGATTGTTCTGACCTTTTTTTAATGTTAGGTCAATGCATATTCTAAAGAAAAAACAAGATTTTGAGGCCCACCTGAATTTGAGCATTCACAGTAATATAATATATATAGATACAACATGTTCAGGAGACTAACCTAGCATTATAAAAATTTAAAACATTGCTTCTGCAACATCATCAGTCGATCATCTCTTTCATGGTCAGTAATTTAGAAATTCACCTTCAAATTTTAAAAGAATAATACATTATATTTTTACCAAAGTACTTTATTTTTTATCATTTTCAAAGTACAAATAATATAAATATACAAATTTTATAAAAGTGATTTAAGATATTTATAAATATAATTTAGAAGTGATACATCAACAAACAGAAGATAATCTAATTTGTTTATAGATTAAGATACAGACTTTTTTACAATCATTATTTACAACATTTTAAATATTATTTGCTTATCATCTTTAACACAAAGTGGACTACCATTTGTCTGGTTACTTTGCTACATTTAATATTAATATAGTATCATAAAGAAAGAAATATGCAAAACTAACTTTCCTACTTCACAGTTCTTCTTTCGTTAAATAAATAAAATACAGCTACAATAATTTTTTATGTAAAATTTTTACAATATGACCTAATTCATTGCTTCATATTCTACTTTTTCAAAGCTAACCTTGAACTGAAATATTACTTCTAACTCTTTCTAGTTCAACAATCAACATAATTGACCACATGCAAAAACATCATAACTCATGTCTAACCCTGTTGAAAGGTTTGGCTTTGAGATTTATTTATGGTCATTGCATAGGCTAATTTAATTTGAAACTGCTGACAGAGAAAACTTAATCCAGTCCTTCCACCTAAAAAAGTCAAGGGATAAAAACAGTATTATATCCTCATGGCTATCGGTTCCAAAGAATGGGCACAATGGGAAACTAAATCCCCCTCCATTTTATTAAGAATGATCAAATTAATTTCTTAAATACAACTGTTTGTCCCTGCAAAGATTGCTCTTCTGCAACATGTTAAAATTGTTTTAGATTTCATTGGATAAAAAAATAAATTAAATCATTTAAGCAGTCAGTAAATTTCACATTATGCAATTATGGAATTACATCACAGCTGTCAAACATAGCTTTATCAATTTTATCTTGCCCAACATTAAACAATGAATCTTGAGGAATTTACATCTTCCTTAAAATGAATTTGCTTTGTCACAAAAAAATCTTTACTTTTGCCATAAAAATTAAAATGTTATACTATAATTGATCGATTCTGTAATTAACCCCCTTTTACAACAGTAGCAATTTGTCTAAAATCACCAGCTAGCAAAATTAACTTCCAACCAAACAAAAGTTGATTATTACAAATGTCCCTCAAGCCTCTTCCCATGTAATTAAACCTGCTCTTCTAATTATTACTTTTTTAACTCAACCCACTGAGGATTGCATATTAAATCTACTTTCATTGTATCTAAAAGAAAATCTCACAAGGGGATCTTTAGGACTGCGGCACAGCAAAGAGTGACGTTCAGAGACGGTCTACAATTTGGAAGAGACACATTCACTTTTTCAATACTTAGCTTTTTTCTGAGATCCTTCTTCTCCATGTTACTCTTTTCTCTCTTCGAAGAGCAGTTGCTGCATCTCCAATCATCTTCTATGCAGTTTTCTACTGTAAATTGGCTACAATTAAAATAAAACAACTTTTTACAGTCACCACAGCTAACTCCGTTCTTAACTGATTTTTTGCGTACCTCACAGTTAGGTAAAGAAACAGACTTCCCTGCCATTATGCTTTTCCTTTATCTTTCGATATTCTAAACACCGCTGTGAAAGCAACCTGGGGACTGTCTGTAACCTTTGACCGTCGAAAGAGCTCCTGAGCGAGAACTATACACCGCACCGCTCCAGGAAACACGTCCCCTCACCACAACCGCTCGAACGTGAATGACATAAAATCTTCAATCATTCCTTCGTAGTAGTCATTCCACAGCTTTAGCGGGTCTGCCGGGCTATACAGTGCACAGATAATGCCAAAGAGCTCTCGCAATCTGCTGGGCATGTGGAGGAGGGTTGCCTCACTGTCAACAGACTGAGTAACACGGAGAAGAAGGACGCCCTGATCAAGAGGCTAAAGAAGGAGTTAGACGAAGAGAAGGAAAGAGTTAAGAAATTAACTTCAGAGAACAAGGAACTCAGAAAAAAGCTAAGTATTGAAAAAGTGAATGTGTCTGTTCCAAATTGTAGATCTGATTCCTTTAAAAATGTCCTGATATTAGGGGATTCTATGGTTAGACACAGTGGAAATGAATGTATGCGTAAGGGGGGAAGAGTTGAATGTTTTCCGGGTGTAAGAGCTGAGCAACTTTGTAACAAAATTGAGAGAATAGGGAAGGAAAGGGAGGAGAGGGCTATCTTGTTGTTGCGAGAGAGTCAAACCCCCGAGTCGGGAGACGCGTTTTCGGACCAGAGTCCTCCTCACCCTCTCCCCCCCTCTCCCCGTTCATACCAACACTAACCAGTCCTAGGATCAAGAGACGCGTTGCTCCTGGGACCAGGGTCCTCCTCACCCTTCCTCCCCCGCCCCCACGAAAAAAATCGCTATCTAGACCCTTAGAGAAGGGTATATAAGGAGACGCTGAAACAGAGCAAGTCAGACGCTCCCCGTCTGCGAGTGATCTGTCAAAGGCTTTTGATAGTGTTTCACACTCAATTCTTCTCCCAAAACTACGCTCACATGGTATAAGAGGCACTCCCCTGAGGCTCCTAGAGAACTACCTAACTGAAATATATCAGTTTGTGTCCATAAATAATCAGCTATCTGGTAAAAAGCTGGTAAAACACGGGGTTCCTCAGGGTTCTGTTCTTGGACCATTCCTCTTCCTTGTATATGTTAATGATCTCAGTAATTCCTGCAATGCCAAAGTATTTCAATTTGCCGATGATACTGCAATTATGGTAAAAAATAAAAATATGGATGTTGCAGAGTCTCAATTAAAGGCTGAATCTATTAAAATAATGAATTGGTTCATCCACAACCAACTCATTGAGAATAAAGAAAAAAAGCAACAAATTAATTTCTACCTTTCAAGACATTCTGTAAATACTCAGCAAGATTCAGTAAAATACTTGGGAATTATTATGGACCAATGCCTTAACTGAGGAGATCACATAACACACCTTGGGTCAAAATTAAGCAGGATAACATATTTAATTGGTAAATTGACTCTGAGTGTCTCACCAAGCATTCTAAAGACAGCATACTTTGCAACCTTCCACCAAACAATGACCAACGGGATTATACTGTGGGGAAACTCCTCCCATTGGAAAAATATTTTTACATTACAAAAGAGGGTCATAAGACGAATGTCAAATGCACATAGCAGAGACACATGCAAGCCACTATTTAAAAAATGGGGGATATTAACCATGCCCTCTGCCTATATTCATGCTTGTGCTATCCATGTCCATAAGAACATAGATAGATACATGAGACAGGGTGATCTGCATAATTACCAAACCAGAGGAAGAACCAACCTGAGGACCCCATCCCATAAACTTAGTGGTACTGGGAGAAGCTTTGATGTGATGTCCCTAAAAATTTATAATAGCCTACCTAGTGCTCTGAAGGATGGCTCAAGTGAACGATTTAACAGAAAATTGAAGGATGTCTTATTGGAAAAAACGTATTATGGTATAAGTGAGTTTCTAAACGACAGGTGTTTGTTATGATTGAATTGTGAAGTCTATGAACATGTTTTGAATGTAAATATTTTGATTAATAGGAGTAGTGTATACTGTGTACATATATTGGTGTTCCAGTTAAATGTAGAATAATTTTAGATTTGTGTAAAATGGTATAATTGATGTATCTGGTAAATGTTATTGATTTTTGGTGTTGATGTAAATAGGGGTTAAATGTAAACATATAGTGGTTGTTGTTGACTTGTCCTAGTGTGGTGTTGTTGACTTGTCCTATACATGTAATGGCATGTCCTTGGATAAATAAAGATTATTATTATTATTATTAAGACTTCTTCTTGAGGTCTGCGAGCAGACGTTCCCTGTCCGCAATTAAGACTTCCTAGCGAGGTCTGCGAGCAGACTACCCTCCACAAGTCTGCGAGTAAGACTGCCCTCCTGCCCAGACCCAAGGCGACGTAAGTGCAGAGTGTATTGTAAAGATTTCGTTTAATAAGTCAATATTAAAAATTAGTATGGCCAATCTGACTTTTCAATTATGTCCCTACGACATTGTTGCATGTGGGGACAAATATTTAAGGTGCCAAAAGTAGCGATCACATAGTCGGGGAGATTTGGGATTTATGTAAAACTGCTTCTAAAAAATTTAATAAAGCAAAAATTATTGTCAGTGGGATTATCAAAAGGATGGATATTGCGCCAGGAAAAATAAACTACTTAAATAGGGGAATAGGATGTTTGTGCAAAAGTCAGGGCTTGAGTTTTATAAACCCAAATAATTGGTTGTATCAGAGAGACTTGGGAAGGGATGGTTTACACCTTAACAGAAATGGAAACTATAGATCAAGTAAATGTTTTGCAGATCAAGGTCAAAAGCAGTGGAGCTGAGAGGAAAGCTTAATGAACAACAGGCGACTGCATTTGAACAAATCATGGAAACAATCAAAAGACCTGAGTTGCTAGATTAAGTAAATGTTTTGCAGCTTCGATCAGCAAGTGCATGAAGCGGGGAAACTAGATGCCAGGGCCAGGTGTATCAATATCAGTGGTGGATGCAGAACCCCAATTTCCATTACTGACGTTGTAGTAAAAATACAGTATAAAGATCAATGTAAGGGGAAGAGTATTCTAAGGCTCCTTCAGGTAAATTGTAGAAGCATACTGAATAAGGTCTGAGAATTCTCAACTTTAATTGAACTTTATCAACCGGACATTGTAGTGGGAAATGAATCTTGGCTCAGCAAAGACGTTAATTTAGAGGAAATATTTCCAAGAAATTCGGAAGTGTATAGACGTGACAGGGAAGGGCAAGGAGGAGGCGTTTTTGTGTGCATGACAAAAATTTAAATAGCATTCACTTAGAGACCGATGACACATACAAGCTTCTTAGAATTGCACATAAGCTGACAGCAGGACTACTAGCAAACCACGCACTGCCCCTGGTATGCGCCTTGGCCCAGTAGGGAATTCTGTGATCCCACCCCAAGTCAAGGTGGGCTCGACTATTCCACATCTGCTTGCTTAGAAGCATCTTGCCCTTCCGTCAAAAGCCATCGAAATGGGAAACTGAAAAGACTGGCCAACCTGCAGATTTAATACCCTAAACTATTCTATTACAGCCGTAATGAAACTCAACGACCTGCTGATGTTTTCCTTGTTTCTAGTATTGCTGCCTTCCAAGGGAGCCCACTCTGGTGTTCCAGCCTCGAGGGCGATTGATTTTCATGGAAGGTGAATGGGTTGTTCGCCTGGATCTCAACATCAACCACGTGACGGAGGCGCTGAAGGATCTGCAGGACCAGTGTCTTGCATTCCACCTCATCTCCGGTGGGACAAACAGGGACTTCACAAGCTCCTTAATCACTTTGAAAATTCATTTGCCCAGGTAGCCGCAGACAATCGCCTTTTTTACTAACCTCTCGAATCATCTTCGTGCTAGTTATGCCACTATTAACATTCACGTGGACGAATTTCAGCGGGAGATACTTCATATATGCACTATCACTATGCTCGCAGGCCTGGGAAGGTTAACTCCCAAGATCCTTCCCCCTACCCAGTTATTCAGCCTTCTGGCAGGTGCCCGTACACAACACAACAAAGAGTTGCGAAATCATTCGTGCACCCCCTCAACCCCACCATCGCCTCAGGCCGCGGAGCGAAGACATGTCGGGCCATTGGGTCTAATAAAGGTAACTAGTTCTTAATACGGCCTCCCAATCATTTTATCCCAGTCACATGGCGACAGACCCCCTGGGACATATCTTGGAATATTAGAAATGATCGCGGAAATGACTTGTGAAGAAAGGGAACAAATAAAAACCTACAATCATTGCAGGGGTTCTAAACCTACCAGAAGTTAAGTGGTCAGGACAAGAGGAAGTTCTGAGTACAGCTCAGCTCTTAGTACACAGAATCGTTGAAGAAGGTAACTTCTACCAATACATACTTTGTCCAACCCATAATGACAACCTGATAGACGTTTTCCTTGTGCGACCTCCTGAGATCAGAGAACTTCAGGTGTTTCCAGGGATAAGCGACCAGGGTATATATATACCCGACAAATCAGATCACACTCTAGTACATCTCAAATTAAGTACTGAGATCCTGTTTATATGGTTCTGAACTACGTTTTTTAGTTGAATGTGAGGAAATCAGATCACACTCTTGTACATCTCAAATTAAATACTGAGATCCTGTTTATATGGTTCTGAACTACGTTTTTTAGTTGAATGTGAGGAAATCAGATCACACTCTTGTACATCTCAAATTAAATACTGAGATCCTGTTTATATGGTTCTGAACTACAATTTTGGGTTGAATGTGAGGAAATCATATCACACTCTTGAACATCTCAAATTAAATACTGAGATCCTGTTTATATGGTTCTGAACTACGTTTTTGGGTTGAATGTGAGGAAATCAGATCACACTCTAGTACATCTCAAATTAAATACTGAGATCCTGTTTATATGGTTCTGAACTACGTTTTTGGGTCGAATGTGAGTAAATCAGATCACACTCTAGTACATCTCAAATTAAATACTGTGATCCTGTTTATATGGTTCTGAACCATGTTTTTGGGTCGAATGTAAGGAAATCAGATCACACTCTTTTACATCTCAAATTAAGTACTTAGATCTTGTTTATATGGTTCTGAACTACGTTTTTGGGTTGAATGTGAGGAAATCAGATCGCACACTAGTGTGGTGAGGATGGTCACAAGAGAGCATTCTCACCACTGCCTCGTCGCAAGACGAGATCACGCTCTCAAGTTCGTCCCTTTTCTTTAAAATATGTTTCGGCTTAAATAAACAAAAGTTTTTTAAGATCCCTCGCCATGTGGCGAACTGACCAATGTGTCTGATCCTTGCAGCCCTGGGTCAGTATAAAAGGGCTTCAAAATTCGTAGCCAGACACTCCTTGCTCAGGGGTCCAGTCGGCCTGTCTCTCACTCAGACTCCGACGCTTCGGCACTGTCTTGCATAGACTCCGAAGATCTTAGTTAGAACTTGGCCGTGTCTACTCAAGACTCCGAGTACCAACTCGGCAGTGTCTACTCCAAGACTCCGAGTGGGATAGAGCGCTTAACGGATCGTTCGCCGTGGGCCCGCGATAGATTCATTCCCCAGAGCCTGAGTTTCAAGCCACCTCGGAACAGAGAGAACAGAGAGTGAGTAATAAAACCTTTTTTGTATATAAATACCGGCCTTCCATTAAATAGTCGTAGCCAGCTCCCTACGACATTTTGGTGTCAGGTGATTTTGTGGTACGGACTCAATTTCACTTTAAACTTATTCTAATTTCTGCACTGTTAAATTTTATTTCAATTGTTCAGTAAGTTAAATTTCAGTTTTCCTTTATTTAAATATTCCCTTTCATATTTTCACGATGAAATCTTTTTATGCTTCCACTAACCCATTTTTATATTATCATGGCTCTGATTTTTCACAAAATTGCCATAACTTTATTGATCTTTCGTCAAACATCAATGTTATCGATGATTTACCTGCCACGGCGAACGATACTGTTACGAACGATAGGGTTCCAAACGGGGGAGTACCGAACAATAGTGTTCCAAATGATAGAGTTCCGAACGATAAAGTTCCCAGTGCATTTTCAAATCCGGTAGGAAATAATGTTTACCTGATTCCCACGTTTAGTGGAGATGATACCACTTCCGTCGAACAATTTTTACAAGCCCTTAAAATCACCGCGCACCTAAACGGTTGGACAGAGAATCAAACATTATGCGTAGCGCGATTACGACTTCTTGGATCAGCTTCTGATTATATATCAGCAAATCCGCATGTAATGGAAAATTACGAAAGTTTCTCAAACCATTTAAAGCGTAGCTTCACATTAAAAGTCTCGCCTCTTGCCTTAGAAAAACTTTTTACTTCTGCTTCTCAGAAACCTCTAGAGTCAGTAAGCGAATTCTCTACAAGGCTTAGAACAATTGCTCGACAATTACGAGAAAGCTATTCAGTACCGACGAGCGAAGCAACGAATAGTATTATGGAGGAAAGGCTGCTCACACAATTCCTTTTAGGATTACGTGAAGAAATAGGCCGTTTTGTTATCGTGAGAAACCCAAAAACCATGCGTGAAGCAGAAGAATTCGCTCTCTGTGAAGAAGCTACCGCACGCAACTACGCACAAAAAACTTCGGAGCTTGCAACAACCCACTTCCAGATTCATAATATCACGTCTGACCAACCCGTACGTCATTATTTTGAAAAGGAGAAACCGAACTTACTTAACCGACCCCCTCCGCTAGAGACGACAAACTTACGACCCACTCAGCGGAACCATATATCACAACCCTCATTCAGAAGGAAACAAGCAAACATGCCGGAAGAAAAATGCTTTCGCTGTGGCCGAGCTGGACATTTCGCTCGGGATTGTCGTTCAAGTTCTCGCACTTGTTTCCTTTGCGGACAGAAAGACCACGCTCAAAGGGTGTGCCCATTATTAATTTGCGGTATTTGTAAAAAACAGGGTCATCGTCCTCTAGAATGCCCAACCAATGTAGCATCTCGAGATGCGGGAAACTTGAATCCCCCGATCGCGAGATCGGGGAGGAATTAATACTGGCAGTAACTCCGAAGGCAGGCTTAATGATGGAAGCGGATATTTTTGAGACGAAATATAGATTTTTAGTTGATACTGGAGCCGCTGTTACCATAATTAATTTACGAAAATTCCCTTTCGAAGAAATTAGTATTAGCCCCTATAACAAGCCGATTAAAAGCGCGTCAGGTCATTTATTAAAAGTCATTGGCCAGAGTAAATTTCCTATTGTAATAGACAATATCCTCTATCCGCAAGACGCTCTAATTATAGATTTGGGCCATTCTAACTATGACAGAATAATTGGCCTCGATTTCATGAAAAAATACAATTGTAGCTTATCACTTGATCGCTGTACGATCAACATCAACCATTGTCATGAGGTAAAATTATTATCTGGTAGCGAACACAGGGAGGATGCAAATTTAATTTTAACTGATTTTAGAAATTTCAGTGAATATTGCGCAGAACAGGAGTCGGAAGTTTCAATTATTTCCGCGAAAGAAAGCATAAGTGAGGAAAGGAACTCAGAGTATGTAAAACATGACGATGAGAAAATTAAAACTTACGCGATGGAATCCGTTGATGGGAAAGGTATAGAGAAATCCGAAAATGAGAATGTCCTCGCCGACATTAGGACGGCAGAGTGCACAGTTTCTCTCGAATTTTCTTCTCTCCCTGTGGAGGTAAAAGAGTGTATAATATCCGACATTAGGACGGAGGTACACAAGGAATCTTCCCTAAACCCTCCCTATCCAGTCTGCACAGAAGTCGCAGCCGACATTAGGACGGCCGACCGTGGAGAATGTTTAGGAAATCCTATAAATTCTATCGCCACAGAGGATAATATCACAACTAACACTAGGTTAGTGAAAGTGGTAAAAACATGTAAAATTCCGCCGCATTCTTTCATTATATCTGAGGCCAAGAATGAAGCTCTCACGGGGAAAGAGATTTTTCTCTTTGGTGAGGACCGCGAAGTCCTCCTACTTCCGATAGTACCAACTCGGCAGTGTCTACTCCAAGACTCCGAGTGGGATAGAGCGCTTAACGGATCGTTCGCCGTGGGCCCGCGATAGATTCATTCCCCAGAGCCTGAGTTTCAAGCCACCTCGGAACAGAGAGAACAGAGAGTGAGTAATAAAACCTTTTTTGTATATAAATACCGGCCTTCCATTAAATAGTCGTACCCAGCTCCCTACGACACTAGTACATCTCAAATTAAGTACTGAGATCCTGTTTATATGGTTCTGAACTACGTTTTCGGGTTGAATGTAAGGAAATCAGATCACACTCTTGTACATCTCAAATTAAATACTGAGATCCTGTTTATATTGTTCTGAACTACGTTTTTGGGTTGAATGTGAGAAAATCAGATCACACTCTTGTACATCTCAAATTAAGTACTGAGATCCTGTTTATATGGTTCTGAACTACGTTTTTTAGTTGAATGTGAGGAAATCAGATCACACTCTTGTACATCTCAAATTAAATACTGAGATCCTGTTTATATGGTTCTGAACTACAATTTTGGGTTGAATGTGAGGAAATCATATCACACTCTTGAACATCTCAAATTAAATACTGAGATCCTGTTTATATGGTTCTGAACTACGTTTTTGGGTTGAATGTGAGAAAATCAGATCACACTCTTGTACATCTCAAATTAAATACTGAGATCCTGTTTATATGGTTCTGAACTATGTTTTTGGGTTGAATGTAAGGAAATCAGATCACACTCATGTACATCTCAAATTAAGTACTGAGATCCTGTTTATATGGTTCTGAACTACGTTTTTGGGTTGAATGTGAGTAAATCAGCAAGACCACCCACCAAGGTTAAGGACAGGCAGGTGAAAGTTGACACAACAACCCAAGATATTATCTGTCACAAAGCCAAAAGAAGTTGTGATGATCTGAAGAAAAATGTCCCTGGAATGAGCAGCGATCAAGATAATGAAGCAGAATTTAAAGCCGGCAGGGGGTGGTTTTTTAGCTTTAAGAAAAGGTGTGGAATCCACAGTGTTACTATGCATGGTGAGGCTGGCGGTGATGACAAGAAAGAAGTAGAAAAGTTCTCTATTAACTTTCAAAAATGTATTAAGGATGTCCTCCTCACCCTTCCTCCCCCGCCCCCACGAAAAAGATCGCTATCTAGACCCTTAGAGAAGGGTATATAAGAAGACGCTGAAACAGAGCAAGTCAGACATTCCCTGTCTCCGAGTAAGACTTCTTCTTGAGGTCTGCGAGCCGACGTCCCTAGTCAACAAATAAGACTCCCCGCGAGGTCTGCGAGAAGACTAACCCCCTCAGGTCTGCAAGTAAGACTTCTACCGAGGTCTGCAAGTAAGACTTCTAAGACTTTCGAGTAAAATTAAAACGGACGGACCCCGAACTGAACAGGTTATAATCAAAAAGTCACGACGATCACCTGCGCCGCGACACGCACAATGGAGAACCGCAAGGACCCGAAAAGGCTGGACCGAGGGTGGAACCCTGAAACCAATACCGATTGTCTAAGGTTGACCTATCGTCTGGGCATCATCCCTTGGTTGGATGCCGTCGATCCTGGATTTATCAGTGTATTCTATACCCCCAAACTCAGGGAACCTGGCCGACCTACCCCGTCATTCAGTACCTTGCAAACTGCACCGCCATCCCTTTCAGCGCAGTCCGAGCAAACAAAACAGAGCAAGGGCGCTCACTTCCCTGTCCGAGACCGATGCCCACCATCAACTCTACCCAAGGCCCCGCGCAATCATGCTTGCAGACAGAGCTAAGGAGAAAGGCTCACAACCGTAAGCGCCGGGTGCAATGCCGACTGAAGAAAAAAGCATTGCGGAAAATAGCGGCAAAAAACCCCCCAAACAATGGAAGGCCATGAAGCCCACGCCAACAACCCTTGTAACGCCTGTCCTTCCGTTTCAGAGAACCTCTTAACCATGTGGCTCGTACTGGTGTTCATCCTCCCCTTACTAGAAGGCATCGAGGGACTCCTCTTCGTCCCACGAGGTAACCTCTCCTTCGCCGCCGGCGAATGGTTAGTGCACATGGACCTAGGGTCCGCGAATCTTCGACAAAAAACCGAGAGGAAATATTGAATCCATTCTTCAGCCAATGGATCAGAAAGTTATTTTGAACTTTAAAAAACTCTACACTAGAGCCCTCTTTCATAAGGTGTTTGAAGAATGCAAGTTTGGTGGAGACAATATTGTCGGGAGACAATATTGTCCTACGAGCACGAGAACAACTTTGGGGTTCACGTGGTCGTAGGAAAAGTAGGACCATGGTGGACCAATTAATGGGTGATAAGGGGGACAAGGACATGCTAGAGAGTGAATGGGATGAATTTGTTTATGAGAGAACGATTAGGGAATCAAGGGATAAAATGAAGGGGGACGAATCTCGGATTGAGCAGATTACAGCTGAGGAAGATTTCTGAGAGAGCTAATTACGAAGGGTCTAAGAAGTAGTTTACTTGCAATGAGCTCGGACAAGAAAGGGAAGGATTTGAGAAAACGGAGGCAATGAATTTGGTTTCATAGTATGCGTTAAGCGTGGTGCCATGGGAAAAAGAATGTTTGGATTCAGGCAATGTTCACGGCAGGCAATCAGTAAGTTTGAGTTTTAGTGATAATAAGGAAACTGACGCCCTGGGCCGAGCCGTAGTTTCTGAACAGTCGAGTGTTAATGCAGGCACGGAAACGACCTCTGAGGTGCTGTATGTTGAGAAAAATACCAAAGTTCCACTGTTTTCAATAGTTTTGTTAGAAGCAAGGTGCGAGCGACTCTCAAATAAGAAGTCCTCTTGGCAGATGACAGTCAGAGCATTATGGTATTGCCCGTCTTCGTGAAAGTTTCATCTGAAGGAAGATCCCCGGTATTATTGTGTAATCTCAGAGAAAATGAGCAAGTGTGGAATAAAAAATCCCCCATTAAGGTTGAGAAAAGAATAGAGAGAAATCTGGAGCCTTGTATTGTGAACGGGATCGACATGACCGAAACCTAGCTAAGCCTGCAGCCGACCCCAGGGGGCGATCTGCTGTCCCTTTTCGAATTTGAAAGTGTTCTTGAAGAGGCAAGAGAAAAATTGAAGGCACTCATTACCAAGTTTGCGGACGTATTTGTTCATGGGACAAACCTGCTAGGTTGTACCAATATCGTGAAACATTCTAAAGATGTCGAGGTGGCCACGCCGACTAAAAAACAGCCCTACCGCGTGCCTCACGCGCAGCGACCCTCTTTGGATGGGGCAATCTACTGCCCGTCTGCCGTTTGCAGACGGGCAGTAGATATGAGTCCAGTAAATGGTGGAAAGACTGACGTCCAGGGCCAGACTGTAATTCTGAAGCAAACGAATGAAAGTGCGTACGCTGAAGCAGACTCTGAAGTATTAAGGGTAGAGAAGAATATAAAAATTCCTCCATTCTCGGTTATTTTGACAGAGGTAAGGTGCGAGAGGTTAGCGAACAGAGAATTGGTTTTAGAAGATGACAGTCGTGAGATTATGATATTACCTGTTATAGTAAGTATTTCAGCCGACGGATTAGCTCCTGTTTTGTTATGTAATCTAAGAGAAAGTGAACGAGTGTGGCACAGAGATTGGCCTATCAAAGTTGATGTGAATATAGAGGAAGATCGAGAATCTCCTACAGTTAATTCGATCGACTCCTCTGAACCTGAACTATGGCCAGAGCACGGCCCTAGTGACGATCTGTTTTCTCTTTTCGCATTTCGAAATGTTCCCGAAAAAGCAAGGGATAAATTAAAGGCTCTAATTGCAGAGTTCGCAGATATTTTTGTCCATGGCAATAATCGTTTAGGTTGTACCAACGTTGTAAAGCACTCTATTGACGTCGAGGGCGCTGCACCTATCAAAAAACAGCCCTACCGCATGCCCCATGCGCAGCGAGCCCTTTTGGATGAAGCCATCTAAGATATGTTAGAGCAAGGAATTATATCCCCCTCCACGAGTCCCTGGTCGGCTCCTCTCATATTAGTTAGAAAGAAATCACTTGGGGGAGGTCCAATCCAGTATCGACCATGTATTGACTACCGAGCGCTGAATAGAGTTACGAAGAAAGAAGTATTCCCCATACCTAATATGGAAGAACCGTTTGATCAACTAGGAGGATCCAGATATTTTTCAACCCTCGATCTATGCAGTGGTTATTGGCAGGTCGAAGTAGACGAAAAAAGCCGGGAGTACACCGCTTTCAGTACGTCGCACGGACACTACGAGTGCAACCGAATGAGCTTTGGGTTGGCAAATGCACCTTCAACATTCATGCGACTAATGGGACAAGTTTTAGAAGGGCTGGTAAATCGAGGTTGCGTGTTTTATCTGGATGACATCCTTCGCTACGATCCGACATGGGAGAGTCACGTGGAAGGGTTACGAGAAATTTTTCTCAGGCTCAGGAGAGCTAACTTGAAATTAAAGCCGTCGAAATGTAAATTCTTTCAGAAAGAGGCCAAATTTCTTGGTTAAAACCAACTATCGTCAACCCTATCAGCTTAGAACCCTCGAAAGATGAACCCGCCTGGACGAAGGAAAAGATTGCGAAAGAGCAGGCAAAGTGCCCCACTCTACGCACTTTAAGGGATCTAGCCGAGCAACACGACCTCACTCTTTTATGACGAGGACCGAGTTTAATATAAAGTGCAAACCAAGACGTCAGGCCTTAACTTCACCATCTGCGCTCCACAAACAATGAGGGCTCACATCTTACGGCAATGTCACGACTCTCCTATGGCCGGTCATCTTGGTATAGACAAAACTGTAGATTTAGTAACGAGAAGCTTCTTCTGGGAAGGATGCTATTCAGATACGTGTGAGTATGTGCAAAACTGCATGGCCTGCCGGAAAAACTTCATCTGCCGCCCCTCCTTCCCCATCCTAACCAATCTCTCTAGCTCGTGCAGCATAGCCACCTTCCAGAACAAGAGCGAGGCCATCAGACAACACTGTGATATTCACCTTGTGCCCAGTCACTATGCCACCTTCATCGCAGGGGACCAACCTGGGCAATGGCACTATAGTCTGGGAGAGGAACGTAGCTTGAATATATCGTGCCCAGGAAAATCCCATCAGCTGACCGTGGTAGGGCAAGGAATTATCACTCTGCCACCGGGATACTCGGGTGGAGATGGATCCGTCCCTCTCGAAGGGGGCTCGAATCCAGTTCGATTCCAATGCTACGCTAGACACGACCATTGTGCTAGCACTGCTTCCTCAGATCCAGGTGAATCTGACAGAAACCGCTGCTAGTGACCATCTACTTCGACAATTGGATGAAGTCTTGAGACCGTTGGAGAGATTGGACACCCACATCCTTCCGTCCCTATCCCTAACTGCCCTTAGAAGTAACAGAAGTCTCCTGGTACCGGTGGAAAAACAAATTACGCGATTGCATATAGCCGGGTACACCGCCCTCCTTCTGCTAGGACTTGTGACAACCTCAGGGGTATCCTGCCTCTGCTGGGCCCGAGCTCGAAGGAAGAGTACGTCGCGGGCAGCATCAAGAACACCGGAAACTGGCATCCAGATAGTGAACCTACAAAACGCTAGACTTACCCCCTTATTTCCCGCACTGGAGGAACAGTGCCTATGAGGGGTCTTCGGCGTGTGTGTCGGCGGTACGTGTCGTGAACAAGTGAAGTGAACATTGTGGCAACTTGAATGACCTGAATGACTTTTTTAGTAAAGACAGAAAGACTCGGGAAAAACTTACGAGAAAACTGAATTTTTTTTATATATTTTTGTGCAGGACAGTGGTTACTTGGTTTTTTGTGTTTCTTTTCGTTTTTTTTATATGTAGTGTAGTGATATGTTTTTGTATTATTAACGTCGCCTGGGAGTCTCATTCTGCCTACCCCTGAGATTTTAACTACCAAGGGGGTGATGTTGCGAGAGAGTCGAACCCCCGAGTCGGGAGACGCGTTGTTCTTCGGACCAGAGTCCTCTTCACCCTCTCCCCCAACAAGGACGCCCTGATCAAGAGGCTAAAGAAGGAGTTAGACGAAGAGAAGGAAAGAGTTAAGAAATTGACTTCAGAGTACAAGGATCTCAGAAAAAAGCTAAGTATTGAAAAAGTGAATGTGTGTGTTCCAAATTGTAGATCTGATTCCTTTAAAAATGTCCTGATATTAGGGGATTCTATGGTTAGACACAGTGGAAATGAATGTATGCGTAAGGGGGGAAGAGTTGAATGTTTTCCGGGTGTAAGAGCTGAGCAACTTCGTAACAAAATTGAGAGAATAGGGAAGGAAAGGGAGGAGAGGGCTGTCTTTTTGTTGCGAGAGAGTCAAACCCCCAAGTCAGGAGACACGCTGTTCTTTGAACCAGAGTCCTCCTCACCCTCTCCCCTGTCATACCGACACTAACCAGTCCTAGGATCAAGAGACGCGTTGCTCCTAGGACCAGGGTCCTCCTCACCCTTCCTCCCCCTCTCCCACGAAAAAATCACCATCTGGACCCTAAGAGAAGGGTATATAAGGAGACGCTGAAACAGAGCAAGTCAGACGCTCCCCGTCTGCGAGTAAGACTTCTTCTTGAGGTCTGCGAGCAGACTACCCTCCCCTGGTCTGCGAGTAAGACCTCTACCGAGGTCTGCGAGTAAGACTGCCCTCCTGCCCAGACCCCAAGGCGACGCAAGTTAAACATTGTATAAAGGTTTCGTTAAATAAGTTAGCATTAAAAATTAGTATGGCCAATCTGACTTTTCAATTATGTCCCTACGACAATGACACAGAAGTGGTGAAGGACATCATCACAGTGGCCCAAAGGTTGGAATTAGAGGTAGAGGAAGAGGATGTAGAGGAGCTTATTGAGGAACACGAAGAAGAGCTGACAACTGAAGAGCTCCAAGCACTTCTGGTCCAGCAACAGGACAATGCTCAAAGGGAAGCATCATCTGATAACAAGGGGCAACAATCAACCAATCCCAAATGCTGACATCAAGAACATCCTGGTGAAAGGGAAAGCAGTTCAGGAGTTGACGAATGCCCACTATCTGGATTCAGATGAAGCAAACAAGATCAACAATCTTTACTCCTATACTCTTGTCCATTATTTCCAGCAGATGTTGGTGAAAAGAGAAACAAACAATTTAGGACAGGTTTTTTATGAAATTATATGCCAAAAATGGATGAAGATGTGCAAGATTCAGTAGACTCTACTTAGTCTGTCTTAAAATTTAAAAAATTTGTTATTTTTTATTATGATTTTAGATATATCTAAGAAAAAATAATAACATGACATGATGAGTTCCTGTTTATCAGGTGCTTAACAAAATTTTTGGCTTAAAAGTGAGAATATATTCAGAAAGCAAACAAAGGAATGCATCTTAGCAGTAACCAGATTCTTCTAGGAAGTGAACATTCCTTCAAGAGAAGTGAACTCTCTTCACCCAAATGAGAGAACTAGATGGGTAAAGAGTATTTGTGGCTTATAAAATACCACATTCTAATTCAAGCATTACTGGAGAGCTATGAAATCTCTCCTACTATCCAGTCATTAGCAATAACAATAATATCTTAAAACCTGCACACCCTTCTTCATAACAAAATGTAGATAGAAGGAACAGATCAGATATCTTGGCACAATACTGATATGCCAAACAATCATCTTGAAATAAGTGAAATAGTTTTCTATTTTTTTCTCTCATACTAAAACTGACTTAGAGAAGAGTATTTATTATGAGATGGATCAAATGACAGTGATTCCAACATCAGTTGCCACTTGGTCATTTAATCACAGCATTTTTGAAATTCCTTATGCAGCAGGAATCATGAGCCTATTTCCAAAACTAGCTAGCAACCAAGAGTGAGCAAAGAGGCTGTTAAAAGGCTTAGACATAGTCTTCACTTAGTCCCACAAGAAAATAGATCCACGATATGATCTAATAGATGCTGTAACAGGCCATCTGTCCTCTCTCAGCAGCCAAAGGTGACAGTCACCTTTATTTTACCTGAATTACCCAGGACATCTTCAAGAACAAAATGATAACTTGGCATTTTCCACAAAAATTGAGTTAACATTACTTGGCAGAGATGGTTTTGATATGATACATCTCAGGCCCGCCTTCAAATCCCCCTACAGCATTAGGAATAAGTTTGTAAAATGTAAGGATACAGTAGATTTCATGGAGAGGAGTGGTGTATATAAATTACTCTGCCAGGAATGTAATAGTGTCTATGTCGGGAGTACAGGTAGAAAACTTGAGGACCGGATGAAAGAGCACCGGAGAGCGTACATTAGAAACCAGCCGGAGAAATCAAACTTCGCTAAACACTTAATCGATTGTGGACACTGGAGCAATTTTGATATCGTACCATGCCATTTTGCGCCCTAAGGGAGAGTCCTGGACACTTTGGAACGATTGGAAATTTACAAACATAAAAGGAAAAATAGTGTCAACCTTGTAAATGATATAGATTATGAATGTATTTCTCCCATCCTCCAGGCTGTTACCCCCAACCTTCTTTCTCCAAACCCTCCCTTCCCCCTCCCCTCAGTCCGTCCTCCACCCTCGCCCACTACGGTCCTATCCTAGCCCGGTGTCTCCCCCTCCCCTCCACCTTTCTCCTATAAATACTGAGATTTTTCTGAAATTTGTCACCTGATGATGGTGCGATGCACCGAAACCGGTCGTGGATGTATTTGTTTCTGTGGTGTTGTATAAATTAAATAAGATTCAGTTTCATAATTGTCATTATGATTAAGGTTAACATTACTTTATCACTTTTCAACAATAGCTCAGTGATAAAGTTACTGTTCAAAGTTCTTGCTTCTATGTAATTCCTAGAGATAACAATTACCCTTGACATCTTCAAGAACAAAATGATAACTTGGCATCTTCCACAAGAATTGAGTTAACATTCTCTTTCAACAACATTAGTTAACATTCTTTTTCAACAACATTTACTTTTCCACAATAGCTCAGCAATGACATCTTTGTTCAAAGTTCTTTCTTCTAAAAAAATACTAAATAACAACTACCCTGGACATCTTCAAGAACAAAATGATATCTTAATATCTTCCACAAGATGTAGTGAGGATATTTTGGAGTCATACTTAGAGGACATGATTGGCAGAAAACATCCCCACACTCAATGCTTGTGGGGTGCCCCTTGGACCAGAAAAAGTGTATAAAGCCTCGAATGTCTCAGCCATGGGAGAGACAGTGTACAATGTGTACCTGTACAATGCTCATTGTAGGAAAGAATTGTGGGCAGATATCAGTGACTGACTAGAAAGGCCACCTTACCAAGGAAAAGAGGACCACACTTTTAAAATCTAACCACTACCGCAGAGGACCAAAGTTGTTAAATTTTCATTTAGCAATCACACCATAGAGTAATAGAACACTTTGCCTTAGGATTCTTTTGAGCCATTCCCAACTCATGTAAATGCTTTCAAGGCAAAGTTGAAGAGGGAGTATATCAAGACAAGGAGGAGACCCCTCTCTCAGAGAATCTTTCATGGTGAACTTTTAAACAGTGCCCCCTGTACAGTGCACCTTGCAAAACTATCCCAACCACTAGAAAGTAAGGGCCAGGAGCATATCACCCGGACTAGGTTGAGCTACTCCTAGGAGTAAGTAAATAAAATATGCCCTAATTACAGAAGTGTACTGTTATTCCTATAATGTCACAACGACAATAATTTAGAAATATTTCTCTAGAATGGATTTATGTAGCGGTTACTGGCAGATGGAGATGGACAAGGAAAGTAAGGAATACATAGCTTTTAGAACACCGTCAGGCCACTACAAGTGCAACTGAATGAGTTTCAGGTTAGCATATGCATCTCACGAATAAGGGATGTTTATGTTACCTATAGAACGAACTCTCATACTCAACATTGGTAGGAAACATTTCTCTCTAGCACAACATTTTTTAAAGACATAGGGCCACAAATGTGCAATTGAAACCAGAAAAATGCAGATTTTCTACATTTTTCTGTTTTTACAAGTGTAAAATTTCTCTAACACATAGTTTATTCAAATGGTCTTCAACCAGATGAAGATAAGGTGAAAGCAATTAAGGAATTCCCGATTCATATTAATGCCTGTCAGTTTCAGTCATTCTTAGGACTTGGAGAGTATTAAAGAAAATGTATTAAAAATTTTGCTCATATTTCCCATTCCCTCTTGAAACTAAACAGCAAGGAAGTAGAATTTATTTGGACACCATCAGTGCAAGAAGCTTATGACATTTTGCAGAATAGTCTTATTGCATACACCGTTTTAAAATTCCTAGACTTCTCTAGAGCTTTGATTCTGACAACCGATGCTTTGCAATCAGCCATAGGTGGAATCCTTTCTCAGGATTTTGAAGACAAACATCTGGTAGCATTTGCCAGTCATCAGCTTCACCTTACCGAGGAATCCTACTCGGCCACTAATATCTCTCTCTACAGCCGCAATGAAACCATATTCGAAAAGCTTCAGGGCATATTCTCAAGGTTGCTGGATATTCCATTATACCATTGAACATTGATGGGTATATGTATAAAGATGACATGCATTAATATGGAATATTAGGACAGGATTTCATGAAAAAATATGGATGAAAAATAAGCCTTGATAGTCCTCTCCTAATTAAAGAGGAAAACCACACCATAGGATTTATGGCAAACAAAGGAACAGAATTGGGTAAGGATTTAATTGATTTTGAACCGTACTCAGGGGAAAAAGTCGGCCAATTGACAAAGGCAGAAGTATCCAGCCAAGATACAAGAATTTATGACTCAAGATCAGGAGTGTAGCTGTGTGAGCCTAATTGTTCAGATTTCAAGGAAGGCCAGTATACAATGAGGGGAGACAAGAACCAGATTCAGCAAGTTTTGATAAAGTGGCTGTGGAACTCAAAGTGGACCTCAAGAGGAAATAACCTCATAAGGATGGAAGCGGAGTCTAAGTGCAGAAAACCCACTACAGAGGATAGTATCAAAGATGTATGGGACCAATACACCTCCTTCTAACCCAAAAATGGGTATAAATAGTCTTGAAAAACAACTAAAAACTACTCAGGGTTGATTTTTTAGTGTCTCTATACGTTAGACCTGCCATAATTCTCAATTAATAATGCTTATCAAAGGAAAACCAAGAGTTTAGAGCAATTATTTAATGAAGGAGTGTATAGTAAATCAAAAACTTAAGATTTAAGAATGTGCACATGTACACAGATACAAAGCCACATTAGGAGGCAGTTGAAACACCAAACAGCGAGAGATAATGCATGCACATGTAATTACCAATGTATGATGGGGAAGAACATACCAACAGCAGGATGCCCGGGTACTGCAGAAATGAATTGTAAGGCATGCTGCAGGAAGCTGAAGCATGGGTGCTAGTGTGAGCATAGGTTTCAAGTGTTAGTCATTAACTCTATTCACAAGTGGTATTCTTCATATAAATATCCCATAGATAGTTTTAAAATGTCGTCAGTGAAAAAAATATTTAAGGGTTGACAATTTAGTGGTAGTGAAAGCAGACAAGGGAAAATCCACCGTTGTAATGGATAGGGATGAGTACTCCTAAAAATGCTTGGAGTTCATCAAGATGAATCATTCTTCCTTCAGGCATCAAGGAGAGAGGTTGTGAAAGTGAAAGGGGCTGGTAACCAACATGGCAAACAAGTGCATCGAGTGTAATAAGGCCTACAGGAACGGGGTTAGCTGTAGTGAGTGTAATGCTAAATATCACTTTCGATGCACTAAAGAAAAGTAAGAAGACTGCACTGTAGATAATTAGAGGTGTGTCAAATGTAAAAGTGGGAATACAGGTGGTGATAAGGACAGGGAAATAGCGCAACTAAAGGAAGAGTTGGAAAAGGCCAGGAGAAAGATTGAAAGCTTGACGGAAGAAATCGAGATACTACAGTCAATTCACAAGAAAAAGAGGGGAGTAGAAGACGATAGTAAAGTGCTGCATCCCAAGGATTCTCCAGTCATCAGGGTGATGGGGGACTCCATGCTCAAATATGTTGGTGATCAGTGCCGGAGAAGCGGAATGGAAGTGGAATGCTTCCCGGGAATCAGGACGGAGGAGTTGGAGAAGAAAATTAATAATTTGGGCGAGAACAGAAAGGAAGAGATTG
Organism: Pantala flavescens; assembly: GCA_020796165.1. Taxonomy (NCBI): domain Eukaryota; kingdom Metazoa; phylum Arthropoda; class Insecta; order Odonata; family Libellulidae; genus Pantala; species Pantala flavescens. Next base: position 43,362,496 of record CM036882.1, read on the forward strand.
TTTTGCTGCATGTAGGTACAAACGATATTAAGAGGGCAGAAAGTGACAACCATGTAATGGGCCTGGTGTGGGATTTAGGGATGGCAGCCAAGAGGAGATTCAAAAAAGCTAAAATAATAATTAGTGGAGTAATTAAAAGGAAGGATGTTCCTAACAGAAGAATTGACTATATTAACGAGTGCCTGGACTGGGTTTGTGAGAAGCAAGGTTTACAATTCGTTAATTCAAACGCATGGATAAGCGAAGAAGACATAGCTAGAGATGGAATCCACCTAAACAGAAGGGGATCAAAGACATTTGGAAGGTTACTTATGAATGTTGTTGGCGCAGCTTTATCGGGAAACTAGAGAACGGATGTGTTGGTGATTATAAGAAGAGCGAGAGAAGATGTAAGAAAAAGAAGACCAGGGAGGAGCATGAGTTAATAAGAGAGGATTTATGCATAGTGTTAGATGCAGACGCAGCCGATGAGGTAGCACATGGGAGGGAGGGTATTCTCAGATTTTTGCAGGTAAATTGTAGAAGCTTGGGTAATAAGGTGTTAGAATTCCAGTCTTTGGTCGAAATTCATGGGCCCAATGTAGTCATTTGTACAGAAACTTGGTTAAAGGAAGAAATATCGGACAGCGAAATTTTTCCTAGCAGTTATCACAACTTCAGAAGGGATAGAATAAATAAAGGGGGGGAGTATGCATTTGCGTCAAAAAAGATTTAGAATGTAACGTTAAGAGGATCGCGAGTTAGATCCTGATCATGAAATTATCTCTGTAGAAATTAGGAATAAGAAGTGAAAGAAATTCGAGGTGATAGCTGTTTATAGGCCACCTTGTGACGACTTAGGGATGATGGAGAGGCTATATGAATTAGTCAGCGTTAATATAGGAAACAATAGGCCCTTAGTTATAGCAGGTGACTTAAATCTACCCCATGTGGACTGGGAGGGACATGCGTCGACGGGGGGCACAAGTCAGAGATGGGTAAACAGCCTTTTAGGGCAGGGAAACCTGATGCAGGTAGTTGATTCTCCCACTAGAAATGAAACAATTCTGGATGTATTTCTTATCCGACTGAGGGACTTGCATTTAAGCACAAAAGTAATGGAGGGCATAAGCGATCATCGGAGTGGTGAGCTTAGATATCGGTAGAGAGCAAGTAAACAGCAACCTAGAGAAAACTGAAGCTTTTAATGAATGGTTCGTTAATCAATATGCAAGTAACGATTACAGCGACTTTGAAATAGCACCGGTTAAAAATAGTTTTGCGTCGTTTAGGATAAGGGACAGGGATATCCTAAGAAACATTAAGGAGATTAGAAATCACAAGTCCTGAGAGCCAGACAACATTGCAGGAGAAGCGCTGAAATTAGGGGGCATAGCGCGATAGTACCATATCTTAGGGTTCTTTTCTCTATTTCCATAAATAATGGAAAGGATCCGTATGATTGGAAATGTGCAAATGTTGTTCCGATACACAAGGGAGGATCTCGTTTAGACATGAATAATTATAGGCCGATAAGTTTAACCAGTGTGGTATGCAAGCAGATGGAGAAACTTTTAGCAAGTTATATGCAAAGTTTCTGGAAAGCAAGTAATTGGCTGAATGACTCACAGCACTGTTTTCGTAAGGGATATTCTTGTGACTCTCAATTAGCAGCTTTCACGCAGGATTTAGCGGAATCAATGGATTAAGCTCTCACATTTGCAAAGAGCTTAAAAGCGATACCTTTGAGAAAATAAATAGACTAGTGTGCTTTTATCGTGCATATACGGGTAAACCTGCCTGAAAAGAATTAATATGTAAAGTGATGGAACCCTCTTATTTAGGAAAAAACCACCATTGTCACAAAAAACATGCTTTTACAAAGAGAAAAGATGTTAGGAAATTTTCATTCATAAATAGATCCATATTTGTTTGGAATCAATTACCTGAAAAAGTGTTCTATCCCTTCCCTGTGAATGAAAAGATATTCAGGAGAAAGTTAAAAATCATTGAATAAGTGTTTGACGTACTCGTAAATGTTTTGTTTAAAAAGTATAATGACTGAATTAGTTGACCAATGTTGATCATTTATAAAGGCAATAACTGGAAATGAGACTGATTTCTCTGAGTTCTGTTATTTATTGTTTTTTAATTCCGTATGATTTTGTATACATGTTACCACCAGACTGTATCCAATTGTGACATACTCTGACTTCACAAAAGGTGCAATGGTAATGTCATTTGTTGTGACTAATTTATTTCCCTCCATTCCGGTTGATGATACACTGGCAATACTCAGTTCAATGTTAAAAAGAAGTGGGCTAACAGAAAAAACTACTGAGGAAGTTGTGTCTCTAAAAAATTATTTTCCTCAAACAATGGTCTTGTAAAAAACATTTTCATTTGGAAACTGTATACTGATGATATGTTCTGTATGTGGAAGGGAGCGACCCCCAAATATGTTTTTGTTTGTGTTAGTTATTAGTTTCCTAGGAGTCTTGCTCGATGACCTTTTACTTCCCCCCACTCTTATTCTTGTATATGCTACCCTATCACTACCCACCTCTCTTCTTTCTTCTCCAGTAACATCCCTGCGCATCAGAATAAGTGTACTAAGGATGCAGATAAGACTCTTTCTCCTTTCTTATGACCTTTCACTTTCCCACACTTGCATTTGCAACCCCAACCCAACTCTCTTCTTCTTCTTGGAAGGCCTTCCTGACAGTCTGCCATGGGACAACAAGGAGGATGGAAGGTAGTATGTGAAGAATAAAAGACTGGGATGGAGGCAAACGTCTGTTAAGCACAAGTGTATCTTCAAAATAAATCTTTTCTCTATACTTCCCAGCATGAAAAAAGTGATAGAGATATGAGGAGGGGGAATCTTTGTAGGAGAAAATGAGGAAATAAGTGCATTGAATGGGTTATGGATGACAACGAGTACTTTGAGTTTAGAATAGATACAATCAAAGCTTCGCAAATCATCTCATTGCAAACTAGAGGATGAAACCAACGGCCACTTCCTAACTCCCCTATACAGCTCCAATGTCCAGAATTATTGCAAGGATGCTGCCTAACATAACATCAGGCTCATCCACATGCCACCTAGATAATTGGACAGCCAACTGACAAGAGTGAAAGACCAACTTGTACTACAGAGTGTACTGTGTTCCATGCAAGTTTGGGGCTGCCTATATTGTGGAATAGACAAATGGAACTTCAGCCAGACAGGTACTGTGGAAAGCCCTTTCGTTCTGGGATTGAAAAATCAAAGAATCAATTGAGATTCAACAAGAATAGAACAACTTTAATCCTTTGCTAGAAGAGAACAACTTTAACCCTTTAAGATTTGGATTTCCAAACAATCTTTTAAGCTAAAACGAGCAAAAATACTGTAAAAATAGAAAGTCCATGGAAGCAATTATACACTCAGATAAAATGGCAGAGATGTAGAAAATATTGAAACTATAGTTTATCATACAAGAAGTTATTACAAATGTAGTGAAGAGGATAATAATGAAGAGGTTAAAGAAAAATTGTCATTTCTTTGCAAAAGTTGACAAGCTAAAAGAATCACTAACAGATATATATACATGGAAATTTATTTACCATAAATGGATTTGGTAAACTTATTAAAAAATATACAAAGGAGGAGGTTATGAATAATAATTTGATAAAATTTTAATCACATCTATATTACGTCAAAAGATTTCTGTTCTATAGTTATAATTATCAGATACAAAATAACTGACAATATTGGTGCAAAAATGATCCCAGCAATAATCATAAAAGACATACCTTAATAAACTAGCTAATTACGCAGAAATTTTGATGAATAAATTTCAAAAATTCAAGCATCCTGGAAGGAGGGGGCATTCCTGAAGATGAGATTCAACAAAATTCCTTACAGATTCCAGAGGCATTATTTCACAACCTAAAATTATCACCATGAGTTTGTTGAACAAAAGACCTGGAATAGAAAATATAAGAATCTAAAATTACATAGCTAAGCTAACGAATACAGTCTATATGGTAATAGGCAATATGAGTTTCAAATCTTGGTATCTTAGGGGAGAATGAAGCACTAACAAAAAGGCTAATGGAAAACCATATCCTTACTTTACAGGGAACTTTTGACAGATATTGTTCATAGAAAAATATTTCTGAGGAAAAATTCTCCAAAGTACTACAAGAAGAATTTACTTTACATAAAGGGCACAGTAGGATATATTTGAAAAGTAATACCTCTATTCTGTATCCTTAAATTATTTCTCCATAGAAATGGAATCTAAAATATCTTTTTTATTAACTGCACTTACAACTTGTATGTAAAATGTTCTTCATTTACCTCGAAACACCCTGAACCGTAGTAGATTCTATGCCCCTAATTATAATATAAGTAACGAATTTACATACATCGAAGAGATAAAATTACAGTGTATAAAGCAAAGTATTATGAAAATAACTGTGGTAAAACTTCTTCTGTAAGATGGCGTCCACTCTACTTACCACAAAAACTCGGCTTAGCTGTAATGAACTTGACTTCGTGGAGTTGTTCCTAATACAGCAAGTTCATTCCTTGATAAAGGCTTGAGGTCAAATCCTTTTAAACTGGGTTGATTTTCGATATCACGCAGTTTATCGACTTTCTCTTTCAGGCACTTTCTAATGGTATTGACTTCCTTAACAATATTCTCCTGATCTATAAAATCAAGTTATATTGATTGATAAGGCATTCAGCAATAAAATATAATCATACTTACTTTCGTTGAACTTAGTTAACTCTAAAGAGAATTACCTCTTGATAATATTTCCTTAGCACTTGGTTTAGTCATTTTCACAAAAAATGGACCATTAAGAATCCAAACTTTTTCGCTATTATCTTGTTCTAAAGCTCTACTAGCTTCTCGTAAAGCATTTCTTCGCTTTTCTAGTTCTATAATAAGACCACGATCTCCCATGATATCCTCGGCTATTTCTTCCGCCGCGCCAATTTCCATCAATACTTTCTTCATATCTTTACTACCCTCCAGAGATAGTAAAATATTCTCCATTTTGTTACAGAAGATCAGAATTGTAAATAAGATAAAACGTTTTTAACCACAAATAACCGCCGATCGACTTCACCTTTGGACCGCCACTTTTACGGATGAAGCTTAGATCACATAATACACTGTAGGTGACAGGGTAATCAGCACAGCGTTGCCGTGTTGCCCTGTAGACGCGCAAATACGTTTAGTATTTGAAGCAACGCGAAGTACAGAATTGAGAAATGTGGAAAGAATATCAAAAATGTGTAGTATACCTATATTTCTATAAATCGTAAAATATCCAGAATATTTATCGTCGTATTCCTTTATTAATGTAAGTATAACATGAAACATCAATCTTTGATAATCCAATTCTCAAAGAAGTAAGATTTCATGTTTTACACTCTTAAGTCAATCTGAAAGAGTTGTTAAGCACTATTTATGAGCAATTGTAATAGAATATTAAAGTAAAATTATATTTACTAAATATTCACAAGTGAAGTAATGCAATGAACTGGAAAGTAATGAAATTAAATGTTTCAAAAAAAGCTAACAGTTATTATGTTAATCTAAAAACTAAGAAAAATTTAATTCAATAAGCTTTGATTCTATATTATTAAAAATTCCCTATAAAACAACTCTCTGAAGTGAATTTGAATAACAGAATGATGCATGCTAAACATCATAAAGAGAAAGTTAACAAATTTTAAGGCCAATTTACTGACAATAGATCCGTTCAAATCTTGCCATTTATTCTCAGAATTTTTTATGTACGTTTTAGCTTGTTCTGTTCAAAAATAAAAACGATGATTCAATAAATGTATTCTCTCTACCTCCAATTAAGTATTGAATTAAATTATAATTTGTAATCAATAACAGTAATTCATTCATAAAGATCAAATTTAGATCTAAATTAAGTTTTCTCAAATTGGAAGGTGCTTCTATTATTTTCATATTCCTAATATACACTATTATTTACTAGATTTATTCCTTGTACATTTTAAAAATTTACAATATGAATTTGTGTTTGATAGGTTGACTAAAACTAAGGACAAGAAGTATACTGATGTATATATATACCATATATATAATAAATTTATATTTTATGTTAAAACCCAGCTATGCCAAAACAAGCAATACTTGTTTATAATTTTAAAAAGAGAAATGATTTTGCCATCTAATTTTTACACAGCAGCTGTTAAAATCCTATAGTTATTTTAATTTCACACAAAGAAAAGGAAGTTTTTGTTTTGAGAATGGAGTTTCATGATGTTTGAAATCAATCTTTAATAACCATTTGGACTGGGGCATTGCAAAAGATATTTAATATTGAAAATTGGAAAGGATAAAGATTCATGTCTGCCACAAAAATGATATAGTTCTCCTTGAACCTAATTCAGAATATCAAACACTAAGAATTTAAAAAATGCATTTGATGAGACAAAGCAGGAATTATAAACGAATTTTATCAATACAATGAAATGCATTATTCTTTAGCAGCAGAAAAGTAAGAAAAAGAATTGCCTTTGAACAAAAAATTTAAGACTAACTAAATTTAGGATTAGCTGGTAACAAAAGGAAGATAATATTTTGGCAGCAATTTCTAATTAGAACAACTATATCTCTGAGGGAAATTATAACTAAAGAAGGATTTAGGTTGCTGTCTTACAATTACACATGAAATGCCTCCTTTGGATAAAGTTATATCTATCTTTAAGAGCTTTGTAGCTATTTTTAGTCGGCATTTTTAGTTTAGTTGGCATTACTATAAGGATTGAGTAACTCGCCTAATCTCAATTTAATTCTTTGTGCAAACTGCACCATATCTTGAAGATTTGGGTTGAAATTATGGATAGTAAAAATAATTTTGTAACATTAAATTAGAATTCAATATTATTATAAGATAATTGGCCAATTTCTGGAAATATATTAAAAACGTAACGAAACGTATTGAGGAATTAAATGGCTACAAAGTAAGTTAATATTGAGCAAAATGTTGAGAATAATAGGTAGTATAACTGGTATTACTAATCTACGTCAGAAGTATTGACTAAAAAGGCGTAAAGTTTGAACTTATACAAAAAAAGCAGATAAAGTATATAAAATCTATTTCGAATTTCTTCCATGGGAAGAATTGAAATACTAAGACTTTAGCGATGATCAACGGCACCACGAAGTTAAGGGCACACCATCATTCCGTACCCAATAATGGGGGACCACCATTTTGGATTACAAATAGCGGTAACTTAGTTCATCAATAGCATGTTCCACCCTCACCAAAACGATCCCCTTCGAGACAATGACATTATTATAAGATCTGAGTCTCAAACCCGTGCCATATAACGGAAGATTTTTAAAATATGGATTGAAGAGTCTCCGAAAGGGCTAGGATCGCAAAACCTGAGTCAATTTCCATTTTTATACTTCTGCCTTTAACCACGACGTCTATCTTCAATGGTGCGCTTTTATATAACATAACTTTAACATTAAACAGACGTAGATTTTCGTCAGCATCACCGCTCACCTTGGCTGTTCGGAGGTTTTTTTTGCAATACGGCCCTTTTATGTCCCGTCTGCTGGAACACGTCGGATCTGTAACTGCCAAAGCTAAAATTGTTGCCTGGACACGCATAACGGCCGCAGCAGTTGCCTTTAATTCTAGATGAAGCCTGATTATGCTGCTCCGTTTTTCCTATCCTCCTATTCCACTACATACTCCTTGTCAACAGCATGGTTGTCATTGCATCCTTCGGCTCTGCAGTCCCGCGTCGCTGTCTCACGTGCGAAAGTCATTCCAACTGCCTTCTCGAACTAAAGCGTCTAATACTCTAAGCCAGTGATTCCCAAAGTGGTCTATATCGACCGCCTGGGGTCTATGACAACCTGTAAAGGGTCTACGACAGCAAAAAAAATTTTTGGGGGGGTCCATGAAATGAAAATGGGGGTCTACGATAGTGGATCTCAACATACACTGATAGTACCTAATTACTTACATTTTAATATTTTATAATATGAGTTGTGCGTTCAAGAAATTTTGGCAACGTGAAATTCATCCGTTTCAGGATTTTTGTGAAACGCCATATTTATAAGTACGTAAAAATCCGAAGTTTCACTTTTCTGCTTCATGGTTACAGTCACCCATGTAAAATGTTTGTAATTAGAATCGACGTCTTTATTGTGACCTGTAGTGGGCATTTGAAAACATATTGACCACGGCTCCACTAGCAGTCATTATCGTTGAAAGAAGGATAGAGTCCTCATTAAATAATATAGCATTCTAATGATTTTAATAAGTTTTTAACACTAAACTTCACTACATTAAGAAATTTAGAAAAAAAAAATAATTTCAGGTATGTAGGGGGTCTACCGAAAACCAAAAAACATGGCAAGGGGTCTATGACACAAAAAAGTTTGGGAACCTCTGCTCTAAGCCCTAGCTATAGCGGGGCCCTATGCGAAACGGATTGCGCGGGGTCGAATTTAGGAAGGGATAATATCAAGTGAAAATTATGATTCTGGGTAAGAAAATAAATTCGTCTTTGAATTTTAGTCATTCTGAAGCAAGTAAAAAATTACGATATAATTAATAATAATAAGAATAATAATTTTGTAACCTTGCGTGTAGAGAAGTCATGCAGTGTATTATTTTATTATTCAATTTATATATTTCTATTTCAATTTTATTTACTTATCGTAATCACTTGAAAGAACGACGTGATAGATAAAAATACACTGTAAAAACATAAAATAAAAGTATATAATAACAAAATAAAGATGCTGATTTATATATGATTATAAATTACAATGGTTTAATTTAATAATTTACACCTGGAATTAACGCGGGCCTATGATATAATTGAAATTTGTATGTATATGTATATACATGTATATATACAAATATTTTATAATATTTTTTTTCAAACCGAAAATATAATCGAAGAAACAGTTTCATCCCCTTCAATTAAAAAACACGGAAAATCAATTATAAACACGTGAGCATCAAATTGTTTACATTAAATATGAATTGATCTCGATATATCTCTAGAACATTTTCCTACAGATGAGCGATACAGGTAACTTAGTGAACAGGTTTTGATGTGAAAGACCTCCTCTTGTAACCACTTTGAAGTTTCTTTTTCCCAGAAAACCACTCTAAGGCCTGAAACACCGATATGAAAAGCGAGAGAATCTACTGTTCGCCGAAAACCCTCAGCGCTTTTCAAAATTAGGAGGAGATCTACACTCCAACGGAGTTGAAGTTTTAACAGCTCTTGTTTGAGATGCCATCGGAATTTTTTTTCCTTCGCAGCGTACGAGAAGTTTTTTGACCCGCTCTTTCAGCTTATTCACAAACCATCTAATGCTCGGTACTCATCAGAAAAATTCCCTTTTTCCGCACTTTTTTTCGTATTATATCGAGCGTAACTCGACATCATTGCGAAAGAAAAATCGGTGCCTCAAAGAAATGTTAATTTAGTATTCCCTAACATTCTTAGACTCCAATATACAGTATGCTTAAAAATATCCGAGGTTTGAGTTGCAACAGAAAACTCCTTGGTATTTAAGTCTGATTCGCTTCATTTTTAAAAATCTTGTTACAACAAGATTCTTTTAAGATAAGGTAAATGAAATGAGCGTTCGAATGGATGAGGAGGAAAAAATAAACGTATTATTTTCGCAGTAATATAATGGGATGATTTATGACTGATGTGTAATCAAACAAACGAAAGGGGAATAGTTGTAAGAAAAAGTAAAATTACGAAATTTGCAAATATATTTCCTACTTCCAGATCCCCGTCAGTGGAGACCACCACCGATTCCAGCAACTGAGCCTTCGAGGCATAACTCAGCGCCTCCTTGCGGTCTTCAAAAGAACCAAACCTTTCGCATGATGGATTCCGATTCTCAGCGATTTCTCGCACATTTATGGAACTAAACGTAATGGGGATGGATCCAAATTCGGTCAAATCTCTCTCTTTCCGCTCCATTCATATTTATCGCTTCTCCCGATGCAAAAGTGTAACCGAACCCTTTCTGGCCTTTCTCCAATTGAAACGTATTTGACCCGCTCGGTCTTCCGGGACCTTAACGCGTGAATGTAAAAAAGAAAATGGCTGTGATTTCCGTCCATCCGCTGGGCGAACCTTTTACCGAATCAACGTAAGGATAATGAATGATCCGTCGTTCGGAAAGTAATCTCGAGCGGAGGGATTGAGTTGGCGTTCTTTCCGTCGATAAGGACCCGGTGCGTGTCTGAAGAAGAGGTCGCTGTCACGCATGCGACAGTAACCATTCAACCTCGACCGGTCGACCTATTCCCTGAGGCTGAACGCTAGATATTCGCACGGATTTCTTCTTATCTCGATTAAGAAATTGCGAAGGAAGCGAGCGGTAATGCGACAGAGGACTGTGTACCATTACGCCCACAAACGATAGAAAAGTCGTCGCCAAATGAGGAAAAATCACGGGCAAGCATTGGCTGGTGGGTAAAGAGATATTCTACGTAAATAATGAATGACTTAGTACTTTCCACAGATGTTACTTTATCATATTTACTTTACGTTCAACGTAATTTTTTATAAACCAATAATGATCTACGTAAATAATGAATAACTTAGTACTTTCCACAGATGGTACTTAATCATATTTACTTTACGTTCCACGTAATTTTTTAGAAACCAACAAGAGTTCAAGCTTGGCTTGAGGTCGCTTTCCAAGAGGTGTATTTCAACCCGAATGCTCTTTATAATTATTGCTCTAGAGATTCGTTTGGATTTGAATGAAAGTGGTAAAGGAATCACGTGAAAGTTTGATGGTACGTTGGACGTCTTTAGCGAAGCGGTCTCTAGTTCGATTCCGGAAGTATAGGTGTATAGAATGACCTCAATAGGTGACCTATTGAGCTTTCGAATACTTTTCTTTAATGCTGTAACATAAGAATTCTTTGACGGACGTACATATGAGTCTATCCATCCGTTATTAATGCATTTGTTGATTCACACATTTTGTCCTATTTCGATGTTAATTATTAATGGTTATCTATCTTTCGTACAGTATTATCTCGCAGTCGAAAGAAAAATTCTTAAGTACTAATTTCAGAGCTAATACCAATAAAAATTCTCTTAACTTATCGTTTTTGGGAAGTTCTTGTTCAAGGAGAGAATGATAAGAGCTAATAAAGCAAGACTTTGTGGAAGTCATTCGGAAGCTTGGATTGTATGAATTTACTCTCTTATTTTCTTATAATATTCTATTTTCAAAAACAAAATGCGTCATTCCAACTCCTTTTCGGATAAATGAAAAGGCGGATTCATAAATTAACGTCAAAAATGCATAATAATTTTTACTGATTTTTTTATAATATAACAGCGATCTAAATAATGATCACTGAGAGTTACATTTAAGGAAATGTATTCCCTTATTAATAACTAATTCCCATAACTTAACATATTTTGAAGCACAACTTCTTAGCAGGCAATCATGTGTGCGCAAGATAAGAGTTTTACCAATTGAAAAAGAAGGAAACGAATAATCTGTAGGTCGTCACCAAACCAACTTTTTGAAGCAATAACGATCCGATATAATCAATTCCAAACGAATAATCACGATAAACCATTCATATATCAACATGAAAATGAACCCACGTGTCTAGATGAATACAATAAAATCATACGAATATTTTTAGTGAGATTTATTTGAAACTTCCAAGAGAAAAAAAAGATCTTAAAGTTCAGCCGCAAAAGTAGCGATAGAGATTAACTTTATACGGCTTAAAATTCTTTAAAGAAATCCTTAAAGAGAAGAACTCAAATCTCGTGGCTCTTATAAAATTATTCACGAGGTCTGAAGGTAATCATTTTCTGTGCGTCTGCGGTCTGTCATTGTCTTCGAAACGGTTGGTGACCTCTTTTACGATTCATTGGCAGTGAAACGGTCTATTATCGATATCCAAAATCAAGTTGAATCTCAATAGATAGCGCATGCACCGAGAGTTACTCAAGCGGGTAACTACAGCCAATTTATAGCGATTTATTGAACTACTATATCTTAGCATATTATAGCTGTGAAGGTACATAATTTTCATTAATATTTGACAAATAAAAATCTATAGATTTCGCATCACGTAAACACGTAAAATTTTGCATTTATAACTCGTTATTTGACAATTTTTTTTCACTATAGAGATTTAATTTAAAAACTTCAACTTCCAATTTTTATTCATAGATAAAAGGTAAACCTTATTTAGAATCACATGCAGCCATAGAACATATAATGAAAGAATTTTGTATTATTATTCGTCAACTTTTATGGACAAGGTTTTATTATTCTTTGTGCATTATATTCTCTAGATAATCGTCACGGTAAACATACCCAAGTAAATAATTGTTCTTCTGGACCTCAGTAACATTAAATGATGAACAATTTAATGAGCTCTAAATTCCCGACCGTATCATAACTATTCCTCAGAGCATTCCCCAGGTTCTCTCGCATCCACCATTACTGCCATTGAGACGCATCCCCGGATGCAACGGCACCCGAATACCCTCGATTGAAAAACATTACCGGCAGAACAACACGGGAATTCCATTCGGTGTAATTTGCGATAGAATGGAATCCCGCATCCTGTATATTCTTGCATGACGCCAGCGCCGCGGCGGTAGTCGGCGGAAAAATATGAATCCCTCGTTACGAGCGCCAGCTGATCCTACCCATGGGTGCGAACGCGCGTAGAAATAGCACCGTTTTATTAAGGCTCTGCATCAAATGCGGATGTATCCCGTTTCCACCCCACCCATGACATGCGCCCCGAGAGTCTCTTTCCCCACCTCTCCTACGCACTGCGCCCTTTAAAGCAACGCTTCCAGGAATATCTGAAAATTCGAACTAATGAACGCAATTACCCGTCCATTTTCACTTCCGGCCACTTTCATCTCGTGCTCGCGGTTTTTATGGGATTTTGAATTAATCTTACCTCTCGTTTGCCACGAAACGATGGCAACCGCCGGCTGATGGATTGGGTGTTCGTGGATAACCCCAGCTGCGATGTTAAGAATTTTTAACCACAAACGAGGCTATTAGTTATTCGTCATACTTATTTATATCAGTTCAAAATAAGCCAGGAATTGAGAATTACAGTGGAAACAGAACAAATGAAAGGTGATAAATTATAGAAGAAGGATAATGAAATATTATAAGAAATCAACAAATATAACAACGAAATATTAATAAGGAAAGACATAATCGTAGTAAAATAATAAAAGACCTAATTGATCTTTAAAACACTTTGTTACTGTAGAGAAAATAGCTTCTTTCGGGTACATATACGAATGAGAGTATCCTAGAGTTGAGGAAAAGGGTTCACAGTATACACGGAAGGCGGCAAGGATTTAAGAAGAAAGATAATGTTTGGTAAGTAATAATCTGGGAGTAGAATAGAGAAGCAAAGAGTTTGAAGAAGTTCTGTTTGACATACGTTTTTTGAGAAAGGGATTAACATAGAGCAAACCGATAGATATATCAGAATAGAGTAGTTAAAAAGATAAATGATGTTTAGTTCTGCATGGAGAGAGACGATATTATGAAGCTTTAAGAAGCACTGCCAAGGGAAGACTTCACGATTCCAAAAAAAGAATTGACGTCATATTGCATTTAGAATCACAGCTCAACTTAGTGAAATATGATCTTGAAAACGTGTCCTTTCATATTCATCCTATTATTAAAATAATCGAGCTATAAAAATTGTATTTTTTCATGAATTGTAACGTTTGATATAATTAATGAAGCATTTAAAGCATAACGATATTATTTTCTCATTTTCACGGTCGTTACTTTTATTTCGTAAATCAAATTAATGCGTAATTTAAAATATAAAACTGGTTATCCAAATTCATTAATGGATAGAATTGTTGAATTGTTCATAATGAAAGTAAACGCTGTTCTTCACAGGAAGTTTGAATGATATAACAATAAAAAAATTAATACAAAATAAAAACGGAAAGTTTTTTCTGTCCATCACAATTAACAACTGAAATTATCATTTTCTATTTTTTACCACTATGTTTTCAATATTTTGATGTAATTTATAAATTGAAAACATTCTCTTTCCCACTTCCTATGAAATATTCCAAAAGTCGACCTGTTTGAATGTTAATATGAAATTTTCAGTTATCAAAGATAAGTTAATTAAATTGATAATTCTGAACAGTAAAGACACAGATAATATGATTAATTAAGTAACAATGTTACAACAATACAATCTTACAACAATTTCTTCTCGAGCTCCAATTTAAAAAGGATTCCGTTCTTTAAATATGGTGAAGTGAGTCGAAATGATATGTACGGATTGTTGAGAATACTCCTCCATAAACGCCACTTGTTGCTACTTGCTGTCATCTGCAAAAGGGATCTCCAATCCTACGAAAGTATTTTATAATATTGCGCTTCTCTAGGGTGTTTTGTTCTTTAGACGTTTGGTTATTCGTTTTGGAATGTTCCAAATGTATTTGTGAATAGTTTCAAGAATACTTGTAAAATTTTTAACTAAACTCTGATGAAGTCCTCAAAATAAAATGAGCCCTAAATCAATTAAAATGCCTTCAGGGTATGCTACTGAAATCCTCAAATAAGCTTGGATTCAGCTTCCTTAATTTTTGAACTCTTAAAAATCGCTTGACAAGAGAATTACGATTTTCGATGTTTTTTTTAGTTTCATTGCAACTTGAAAAGAAGTAAAGTGCTTTAATAATTATTTTAGCTCTCCAAAAGAGTTTTCCAATGAATAAAAGATTTTCTTTTCCTCGTTGGAGATAAATTAAGTATATAAGCAATAGTTAGCTTATTTCAATGAAAAAAATCAAACCAATGGCAGATATTCTGTAAAATGTACACGTACATACCATGATAAGTGACTCAAGGAGCAAACGTATTAAGAGAGTTACACGTACGTATGAACCCATGCACATTAAGCATACAGTTTTCCATGAGAATTCCGGTCGTAAATACATATATAAATAGGAGAAAACAATTAGAAATTCCCTCCTTATGAGATATATCCTTGACTATTAAGAATTGTTTCACTTCGCGCCCACTTCCAGACATCGAGAAGGAAATATTATCGTCATAATTTATACAGCCCATCAAAGATTTAATTATTTATCCGTCCCTAATGACAGCTGAAGTTTCTCCTTCTGTCATTAACTTTCTTACAAGTCCCCGTTAAATGTTTTATGACAGCAGCACTGAGCCATATTTTCGAGGTAATTTAATATCAAACTTCAAGTGGAACATCATCCCCCATTTAACGACACAATATTAATCACTTTAATGCTTTCTATAGTAAACGGAATTGGGACAAATAAATATTTCCATAGCTTAATCGTGTTATAGCAAACATTAAATAGATGTTTTATATTTAAAAAATTCTATTGGAGTTGACAATTTTGGCTCAAATATCAAGATCGCTTATTTTTATACAATTAAAGTAATTTACTATTCAAAGAGAGATTAGGAATCTGTCACAGTAGTTAGAGCTTTTAGATAAGACAAGGATTCGTTAAAAACGTGCGTTATTCAGCTCCAAAAAACTATCGCTATTTGGCAATTAAATTTACTCTCAGTTAATGGTTTCTTTTATATTAATCTTTCCCACATAAATAATCGAAAACCACGCAGTTTGACAAATGACTAAAGAAACTCGAATCTGTCAAGAGAGGGCTTAATCGTTAGTTTCCATTTATTGGAAGCGGATGAGTGTTTATACAACGATGCTCATTGTTATCCTGTTCTTTCTTAAATGCTATATGGGAAGGAAAGGGACTCGATAAATTGAAGTCGTTTGTCTTCCATTCTATCGTCTCGAATGCCTTTCTCACTTCCTTCCTGCACCAACTTTCTCGCTTGATGGATCCTTTCTCTCCATCGTTTATTTTTCTCCGCAAACCCTCGGGGATTTCGCAGCACTACTCCAATGTTAAAGAATTCAATTAAATAACCCCTTTTTTTCCGACGTCTCGATAACCTCGTAACCCTCCGTTTCCTTTATCTTAAGCTGCGTTGTATAATAAGATTGAAAAGGGCGTTTGAAAAAATGAAAGAAGTACGTGCGTAAGAGTATGAGTTTTAGAATTTTTTAAGGTATTAATTTTTACTGAAGAACTTTAAGTACGTTCTTACTCAGACATTTATTTTATAATAGAGTAATTGTTTATCTTATAGGACAACTGGGAATATAATGTGACACGCATTCGTTCTGACATCTTTCCGAAATCGCAGTATATCATGACTCTTGTTGTCAGTGCTGAAACTTTGGATGGATACTGAGGTACCATAAGCAAACTTTTATATAAGTGACTTAAATTCTCCTAAGATGTATGATTTAAAGTCCACGTCAACTCCTATAGTTATCTTTTATTAATCTTGTGTTAATATTTCAACTGAGCGGAATATAATATTAAAGCACTGAGGAGAAAAACTTAATGATAAAAGTTTCATGAATGACAACTGAATCAACAAGTTTATCATAAGTTAGAAAACTACAACATCCCCATGGACTCTAAATTTGGTTAATATGATATGAGGAATTATTATATAAAGCATTACAGCGATCGTCAAAGTATGGCGTTTGATGATCGCTCAATCAGCCAAATATAATTCATATTGTAAAAACACTAACATTTTATAAAAAATTAACGAATATCTATCTGCTATTAATACATGCAAGATTTACAAAATACTACTCAAAAATAATTTAGGATTGTTTAGATACATCGACAGCAATAGCCAAGATATTCTTCCACTAAGACTATAATGATCGAGAACGAATAAAATTTAATAAAAAGAAATTCGATCTGATAAGAAAGATTAATAAGCAGCCAATTCAGGGACACGACGCACACGAAAGAATTATTAGCAACTAACACACGCCTATCCTGTTGCGTTGGAGCGATAATGAGGGAAAAGGTAAGGAAACACGCAGCTTAAAAAAGATAAAAATCTCCTTCCCTTCAGCAAGCATTTAGCTGGTCAACCTTTAAAAAGCGTCTGGAAGGACGATATATATATATATATATATATATATATATATATTTACCTGTTTTAATTTACTTATGGGATCCACATTCGCTAGAAAGATATTACTCGTATTAGATTATATTTAAGGAATATTTTTAAATTATTAGCGAATGAGAAATGTGAAATTTGACCGGAATGATATTTAAAATTTGCGAATGGTAAGTATTCAAGTACAAAACGTAAGAAACACAGGATAACCCGTATGCAAAATTATGATACCGTCAATATACATGGCTGAGGATCTACGCTTGCTAAATATCCATCGTCAGGGGGCGTTCTAGGCACAAAGCCATCAATTTCCAGAACCCGCTGATATTGACTTCGCACGAAAATTTTTCACTCTCGTTCAACGTAGAGAATAGGACGATGTCTCACCATCTCCAACGCAAACGGGTTCAGCGCTATTTTAATTCACACGTGGTTGAGAGAGGCCATTTTTTCACCGCCGATAAATCATAGCGAAAACAAAAGAAAGAGCCCATCGAAGGTACTTTGACCACGCGGAAGAGAAGCGAAAAAAAAGAAATCCAATTACGGGCCGAAGATCGTCCATCAAGATCACCAGCACCTTTCGAAACTTCATTAAATCACCACCGATAAGAAATCCAAGGTGCCTCCCCCCCCCAAACCGCTGTCAATCAATCATTACCTAATCTCGCCATTGATTTGAAGAGATACTTATCTTCTCGATACGATAATACACTCATCTCGTATCACGACGGTTCTTTAATTCGCATATACTTTTTTCACTCGGACTCCTTCCGACAACGGCGCTGCCCTCCTACGACCACGTGAGGGGAGGTTAAATGCTCCCATAACCCAGACGAGAACACGCACTCCGTTCGATTAGATATGAAAAATAAGGGGAGAAAAACCCCTCCCCCTTTCCGTGTCGCGTCATTTCGATTAAAAAACATTTCTCTCGGCTCTTTTATACCCGTGTTCATGCCATTCCCGAATCAAGGAACTCGCAATAAAAATGAAGCAGGTAAAAATTCTTTCGCCCGGAATTGTTTTTTTTTTTGAGAATGCATCGGAAATAAATGCCATTTCCAGAAGGGCGGTGCTCAAACCCATTAAGCTTTCAATTTTTATTTTTTTGGCGACGAGAGTTTGACGGTTTTGTTTCATGAAGTAACATTCAACCTCATTTCGCGTCGATCATTTTCCCCTTTCACTTTCCTTCCTTTCTTAGCAGACGTGTCGTAAACGACTTGCTTCTTTTACAGCATTCGAAAATGGATATTTTCAGAATAATTTTAGCGATTTTTCTTCAAAATATATAAATAAAAAGTTCTAAATGACTCATGTTAGAGGAGTAATATCTAGCTAGACGCTCTATCTGATACAAAATGAAAAAAGAAACTTACTTACAAAGCTTTCCATTTTTAATTGTATAATAAGTATTTATCTACTAGATTGAATAGTTAAAATGCTCTTAAATACGAAATGAAAGTTAGATTAACTACACTATTACACGAAATGTGGAAGTTACTAATACACGAGTTGTTGGAAAATATTTTTCGTCTACTTACATTATAAACACGCATCCTTGAAACATTTCTCTTTCTTCTTTTGTTTCTGCATCCTTTGATACATTACAAGTTTCGTTTGTTGTATTCCTCCCACATACATTTTATTTCGGAGAGAGAACATCAAAGACGAATTCCTCTTGGTTCTTTTCACACCCTCTCGCCTCCCATCTTTTTGTTTGGTTCCTTTTAAATGATTCGTTACAAATGGCTCAGTTTCTATCTTACTCGTTTTCTCTTTTTATCTTAATATTTTATTTAATTTTATAATAATTCAATTTTATTGCTTACGAGTACCGTTTTCACGCCTTTCTTTACCTTTATTGGTTCCATTTGAATATGAAGAAAAATCTTGAAAATAATAAACATCCTTTAACAATTTTTTTCTTCAATAAACTAGTCTAGCAATAAAATATTAGAGAAAAGGTACATTCGCGATGAAAATAGAAACTTAAAAACTATTGATTAATAGTTAAATTATTATAAAATGATCTGGCTTTAGATTAGTGAGGAATCTGAAAACTATAATAATTGAAAAGTTACAATGGCTGACACTGACTGAATTCCTATATCCTATAGAATGAAGCAGAACCTAAAAATCTGGAGCTAAACGGCAATACAGAATTTTTTTAGTATTATTTAAGTTGCTACACGATAGAATTTATTTGCTTTTAAATCGCCAGAAAATTTGAAAGTTGGGACATATTACTCGTATTTTATTTCTAGTGTAAATGAGCTATTCATAATACTTCTTAAAAGGTCATCAAATCATAAATACGATATTTTTCCAATATCTCATTAAATTAAATAACTCACCATTCCATGACTATTAATATTACAGTGAATGAAACTACAAAAATTCTTTATAAGAATATCATCAGTATCACGGGACTTAGCGGTTGAACGCAAACATTGCGAATACGTTATTCTCACGTGAATTTCGCATATATTTTTTACCAGAACGAAATTGAAATGTTAGAAAATTTAGCTGAAATGTAAAAAAAAACGCAAAACATTGGTCGAGCATCAACAAGCCTTTTTTCCCGCTCTGATTAATAATTCATAAGACAATCGGAATTGATTATCTCGTTTCCAGCCAAAAAATAAACGAGCTGTTCACGACTAAACCTCTGACGTTTGCCTATCCAACAGAATGTTCTCATCTTGATTGAGAAACGATGAAAGGTTATCACTATCCTACACCACTCTTTAGAAAGTACACTTTCTTATTGCGGCATTTCCATTACTAGTGTCAACTCACACGCTTCCCTTTCTATTTTCTCGTAGTCTGAACTACCGGATTAAATGCCATGCGAAGTCCAACGCGAACACCTAAAGGTTCAAATGAACTGAAGACTATTTTCTTCTAAATAGGGTTTAGTTTAATCTCATTCGTGGAAACGAAAAGAAAAATAAATGGTAAAACAACAGACCGGAAGCTCTACGTGGAGAGAAAAACAACATACAGATGAGAAAACGAGGATGTAAAATGTTAGTTTGTTTAGACTACGTTCGGATATATGTTCAATCGGAGGATTAGAGAAGTAAAACAAATATTTATGAATGATTTTACGATCGTAATTACACCATTAGATTTCCATTAAAATTAACAGAGATAAATCTCCGAACTATAAGTATCGTGTTGTACATCTCCTGCCGATGTTTTTTAAATATTCGACAAATAATGATAGATATATACATAATTTAGATACATGAATTTATACTAGATAAATTCAAACACTCGAACTAGTACTATTCTAACGATAAATACGAAAGTATTCACACGTAATCCGATGTAAAAGTATGAGGGGGTTGAGGATTTCATCACAAATACCTCAAAATTAATCCTGTAACAAATTTTCCGAGTACGAGATAGAATTATTATTCAATTTATACTATATATTTACGTATATTTATTCATCTTTATATATTCCGCATTTTTCACAGTAGAGAAGTCGACATTCCATAACGA
The DNA here is from genome assembly GCA_020796165.1 of Pantala flavescens. Lineage (NCBI taxonomy): Eukaryota > Metazoa > Arthropoda > Insecta > Odonata > Libellulidae > Pantala > Pantala flavescens. Next base: position 43,383,078 of record CM036882.1, read on the forward strand.
AAACCTTTCTAAAGGCATAGCAAAAAATATAAGACGATTTAGCGGATATAAAGTAACCTTTTTACTTACAGGGTGTGGAAATCTCATCGCGGCTGAGATTTTTAAAGCTTCGTGACCTCTAAAACTGCGACCTCCAGCCAAAAATTCCCGTGTATTCACACCTCAGAGAACGTATAAATAATGGAATTACGGTATTACGAAGCGAAACGGTTGAGGGAATCCGCAACCAATGGATTGCGGAGGTTTCAGACATCGCTACGTAACCAAGGGAACTCTGGAAAAGTATCGTCTCCTTAGAAATAGGAAGACTTGCGGAAATGCATTCTTCGGGAAGTTTAATATCGTTCCACACAGGAAACCAATGATGATACTTTTTCTTCGTATCACCGCTACCAAGGTCTCAATCGCTTTGGATAGAATCTCTCGCGCTTTCATGTAGAAAGAGGTAGGATAAGGAGAACTAAGGTGAGGATCCTTTCGCAATTTAATCCTGCCCAAATCCCTCTACGAAGCTGAGGATAGACTGTCCTTGTTGGAATGAACGCTCTCATCCGGAGACATTGAAATTTGTGAGGAAATCCCCTCCAGGCGCGGATCGCATCCTTTTCTTAAGTGTCCTTTTCTTTAAATCTATTCTTACTTCATTCTTTTTTTCGTCTCTCAATAGTTACATATATCCATCAGATGTGTTTGAAACGAATTCTCGACTGTTCGATATGGAATGCTTAAAGATGGCCAAATAGGTAAGATAATTAATGAATATCTTAATTTAACTTTAAGTGTCTTTAAGGGCAATCGAAGGGCAATGTTTACGTAAGTTTCGTATGTGGTTATTAGTGTACGTTTTATAATATACAAAATATTTGATGGATGATATTAATTTGCTTCCATCTTAAATGTCTATAAACAGACTTTATCAGTAAATAAGATCTCAAAATATTACATCCAAAAAGGAGATAGATACCGAAAAATCATCACATTCACAGCATTTCTTATTATATGCAAATAATAGATGAAATTCCTCTAAATTAAGAACGTACGAAAATCAATTAATGTTTTAATTTTTCCTGCTTCCTTCACGATTAATGAACATAATTAATATATAATAAACATTAAATTACCAGCAATTAATCGATTTTAAAGGCTTTACTACGTGAAAACCCTTTTCAATTAATGGAAGAAAAAATTCTTTATATTAAATATGAAATAATAAAGTGAATATTCTTTGTTTTATTTAAAATATATATAAAACAACGTAAACTAATTATACACGACCGGGTTCAATGGTTCAATGGGACATAAAAATAAATCAATCTAATGCTTATAACAATAATAATAATCAACCATATTATGAATGTAAAATTATTGCATTACCGGAAAGCAAGCTTTCGTGAATTTCATTTCTCTATTAACTATCAACAGCAATGTAATAAACGTATTAAAAAAGAACGATATCATTTCATTGACATACTCATAAACAATCCTTATCTACCGAGAACGTTTAAGTGTACGAATTTCCCAAAAATAACCTTTTTTCGCCTTGGGTTCACTTCTCTCTTTTTTTTATCTGACGGATCTCCCATGCAATTTTCTCCCTTCCCATCTGTTTTTTCTCTCCTATCTTTTCCTCAATTCCCCACGCATATCCACGCCTACACACACACACTCGTACCTCAATTTTAGTCAGTCTAACCTTTCCTCCAAATCTTTCCTCCGTTCTGCAATTTTTCCAACTCCATTTTGATCCGTATGTTCCCATATCCTTCCACCAATCTCCATGTTCCACTTTGAGGCGAAGGCCGAGAAGAAAAAGAAGAAAAAACTACGTAATTTTACTCCATTTTCTTTTCACGGACACACCTTTTCGCACACCCATCCAGTTCCTTAACCTTGTACGTATCGTGAGGCTGAGAATTTTTTTTTAAAAACGATAAAGCGCGATTTTAATAACCCTAGCCGCTTTTACTTTTACTTCCCAGAGCTCCATTCTCCGTTAAAAAGTGCCCGATAATATTTTAAGAACTCCCAGGATTCCGTGCGGAATTAATATGTCCGTAAATTCATGCGCGAACATCGTAGGAATTTGGGTTGCGTGGAGTTTCTTTTTTGTGTATCTTTTTTTTAACAACGGAGCAGCTGTTTTCTTCTCTTTTAGTAATCCCGGAACCTAATTAAAAGTAACCGGAATCTCTAAACGGTAGTGGGTTGAAGCCCTTTTTTTGGGAACTTATAATGTAAATGCGAAAGTACGGCGAGACTGTTGGGATTAGATGATTTATCCTCTTTTTCTTCGTTAATAAAAGAGACGTTTAGCTTTATTTACTTTCTGCATATCCGAGTGACAGAATTGTTTCTGTCCGCAAGGATCCGCCAACCGGATTTCAACCTCCTCATATGAATTTTTGAATCGGAAACTTCCTAAATACAACCTTTTGTAAGTACAGCTCAATTCATCATTTCACTTTTGCCTTTTGAAGCGAAAGACAAATAGTGCAAATAAGACTCTTGGATACACAATATGAAAGGTAACCTCGGACTTGAGAGATACATATGCTATTTAATACGAGGTTAAAACTATGAGAAAAATTATTGGTTTACATTCCTCAAAGTTGGAAGTAAGGAAGATGATGATATTGAAAATTGTAAGAATTGAGGAGCTTTTATCATAATCGAAACAATATCATAGAGTGCGATAAATATATCGGAAACTTTTTGGAAATTTAAAAATTAATGGGATAAAGATAAGAAGATATTGTAGAAACTGTTGCATTATTAAATAAAGTGCGAGTTAATTTAAATATCGTAGGCCCATTTAGGCAATACACTATTGCAGCAATCAAGGCCAATAAGAAGCTTTGGAAAATCTTATTAGATAAACTTTTAATATATTTTGGGGAAGTTTAAATAATTGAAAACAATTTATGTGTATAAATAATATAACATACGTTTATAATCATTTTCAGAATAATAAAATAAACATATAAAATAATAATAAACGTCTTAGACCAAATTTCTAGAAATTTAAATAGTAATTGGATCTGTTTACGATGACTGTAATTTAATTTTAGCACCAAATCGTTGTACTGAATGAGTGGAATTAAATCATTAATTATCATTGAATAATAAGCTTATTAAAAGTGAAATCAATGTGAGAAGGCGTGACTTCGTGAAATGCCATAGTAATAAGAACAACCTTGTTACTTAGTAAAAGTACTTGAGGGTGGTTTAGCACCGCAACCTGAATAAAAATAATAAAAAAACAATTTTGAGCGCTAAAGTGATATTCTGATAAACATTTAATATCTTCAGATGTTTCAGCATGATATAAAACGAATGACATTGCATCATGAGGGGTAATTTTATAATTTATACTTCTTTGCATGACTATAAAATAGTAAATTTTGGTCGAAAGAAATGAAAAAACAAAAATTATTCACTGAAATAGTTTCGCACTATTTTTTTATATCGAGCCGGTTTTGTATTTGAAAATTTACGAAGAAATGAAATATTAACCCAAATATCTATCTCTATTTCTGATACTCAACCCGTAACCCAATGGGAATTTATTATTTATAGAGAACAAAATGTTTATTGCTGAACAAAAAAGTCACAAGGGAAAAAAGAATGAGAGAATGTTGTAAATTAAAAAACATTGCTTTTTCTCATAACTCGAGAAAATTTGAAGAGAGATGTTTTGAAACAGAAGAAGAATAACACATCTGTATGCATGATATGATACGATCCTGAAACAAAGTTATTCTTCCTAAACAGTATTCAACCCGGAGGCCGGTCAGATATGACGCCTATCTTCCACTACGACTTCATAGCTCAGTTTGAAGAGATATGGAATACGTTTTTTTTAGTATATGAGGACATTTTTATCCCTAAATCTGAGAACATGTCTCACATGAGTTACTCAAGCTTCGGCCACGAGATCTTACATTCCATGAGTATAAATAGCCTTTCGCATTACCATAAATATACAACAATTATTCTAACGAAATATTTCATTGACGTTTTTGATTGGCCAAAAGTTAAAAGTATCATAACTTGGTATCAATTATACTTAAATTCCTCTTTTATTGTCACAAACCTGAAAGAAAGATTAGATCCAGCACTAAAAATTCTATGCAACGAAATGAAAATTATATAAAAATGAAGATAATTCAAAAATACGAAAACCGTAAAAAAATAGCATCTAAAAGAGCCACGGAAAACAAAAATTTCTCCTTATCAAACAATTTTCTTGCTTTGCCTAAGTTTAAAAAACTACTATTTGGTAAAACATAATAGGTATCTATACGACCTTAAAGTCTATGCCTATGATCGTGGGAAAGAAATGCTTCCCTATCACTAACTCGGCATTCAGGAACTGGTGTTTAAATATCATGGACACAGAGAATCTCCTAAAAACTTCCAAAAATAAAAAAATAAAAGATATGCGATGCATTTTTCCGGGCAGTATTCTTTATTAAGACCTCCCGGTGTACTCTTCATACGTTGCATTTAGTCGCATGAACTGCACGAATTGTTCGATTCAACAGCATGATTGACCTTCATCAAATTTTAAATCAATCTTAATACACACGTCAAGTTGTTGAAGAGAATACTGTCATAAAACTACAACTAACCATGCTTCATATGGAATTTTTACGAATCGTAATGTCTAGAATATAGCAATATCTACAAAAAATACCCTAAAAGCTTATTATTAACACTCTAGAATACCAAATAAAAATTTAATATTCTTATGATAGTCGTTCATATTTAGAATAAGTATACATAGTCACAATATCGTTCGTGTATGAACGCTTAATATTAACCAATCAAAAAATTCTTACTCGTGAAATAAACAAATAGCTAAAGAAGGACATACTCAATACTTTGTGAATACATTAATATAATTAAGTTATGGACCCGAGTAAGGAAAGTGAATGATTTTAAGAGATCAGGCCTGATTATCGCATATGTAGTGAAGGAAAGACAAGGCTGTTTTTATGCATTTACAAATCTCTGCCTTGTTTGAATCAAAATGCATTAAAATCACTCTCACGGTAAGGCTAATTAAGGGGCGCTGTGCCACATGAATAAATCTCTGAAAGGTAATGACCATAGTTTTCGGAGCGTCGAGTAGTTCTAATGGCCTTAATAATTTATTTCCTCGACTCTCATGACATTCCTATTCGTTAATAATTTTCATTGATATAATGAACAATACTCTCGCGTATTTTTTCGCGATTTACAGAGAAAACAGAGAGTATTTCACTTTCAATTTCGCAATTTGATACTAATGAACCGCTATCGTTCATAGTAACGTAATGAATAACTCATATCTCATTTCAACTCCTCCAAACACGTAAAAGCATTTTGTGGAACTTTCACGGCAGTTCCAAAAAAGTTCTGGGAACCGGTCTCGGGAAAATATTTACTTAATTCTCCCGCATATTTTTAGTCTCTCGGCGAAAACAATTTTAAGCTTGGAATAAATTTGAGGATACAACAAACGTGGCATACAATGTTGCGGGAAGGCATACTATCACAAATTTTGTTTATTTCATATGTCGCAATACAAACGCTGTTTAAACTGCAGAAATTGTATCTTCGCATAATTAGGAAATATTCTCCCGTAGAGCGGAATGAATACTAATTGAGATTTAATATCCTTTCAGACCATTGCACAATATTTAAAGGCACGAATATATTTCGTTTTTATGAGGGAATAAATCGGTGTAAAGTGAAATTTACAATAGAGAAAATAATCCGACGTCTTTTCGCGAACATAATCCCAAATACACCTAGCCCTATTTTGTTTGAGATTTTTGGATATAAAGCCATCCTAATTATTATTTCTTTATTACTATCACCATTAAAGAATCATTGTTATTGGTAATGAACTAAAATATTAACCAAAAAGTAAAGAGACTTAAAGAAAAAGAAAAAAACCTTGATTATATGTTGTATTACTTAATGGCTCTTAAAGATTCATTGGACTTTGAATAAGAATAAAATTATTCTATATTCAATAAAATTAAAAGCATATATACATATATATACATATATATATATATGCTTTTAATTTTATTGAATATTTTATATTATATTATATATATATATATATATATATATATATATATATATATATATATATCCAATTATTTACTTAATATATATTTATATCTAATATAATGCCTAATATCTATTTTAAATACGCAACATTATGGAATTAGTCGTGCTTCGATATATTGTAGATACGTTTAGAGCTCTTGAAAATACACGGAAAAACTTCGCAGTACTTCATCATTCGCTTGATTTAGAAAAAGAGAAGTAAAACAGTTTTCAAAAATAGTTCCTTCAAGTATACGTAATATGGTGAAGTGGATAATAATTTGTTATTTAAATTTTCATCCCCTATCTTGGGAATTAAAGAATTATTCTTCTCCTTATTGGATTTCCATTCGATAATTCAAAGTTCTAGTTGAAATTAATTGTGGCTTTATAAGTAAATTATTCCATTTGAAGATCCAAAAGTAATAATTTTCGTTTAAATTAAATGAAGGGGTAAAAAATAACTTTCTACGTAAATCCTACAAGATGATTTGGTAGGATGAATTTTCTTCTTTAAGTGGAACTTATGCGGGATTTTTTCCAAGGAAAAAACTTTGGTTTCGAACGTAATTCAGAAACTCTTTATGAGGGTTGTTTTGGTTGCATAAATTAACTCTTTCCGACTTCGCCAACCCCCGAACTTATTCTCCTGAAGCGAGTTGCTTCAAACAACGTAAGTGGGTGGAATTAATTCTCATAATGAAGATGTACTTAAAGAAACCGTTCTAGACATACCTTATTTTTCGTAGTATCTCAAATCATAACAAAGCCATGGTTACTTTGCGTATCAATAGAAACTAAACCACAAAATAAATTTAACTTTTATTCTCTACTCTGTTTTAAAAATCCAGTTAACATAGTCCAAGATAGTGAGAGCGAATTGATTAAAATCAATCAAAACTATTGTGCGAGATTTGTGATAAGTTTTTCATATTTCCATTTCTATGAATTATTAAAGGATAAACAAGGATCACTAGTGATTTAAAAATTCCTAGTATGCTTGGAATTAATTTTAGACTTCCACTCATCGCAAGAACTTTACCGAAACTTCTTACACCCACGTCGTCCTCAAGTTTGAAGCCAAATTTATGTATGGGATACATAACTTAATCAACGTTAGAATTAATAATTACTTCAATCCCTTGTCTACATATTATTACCTTTAAATTTATTGTAGTTTTTTTGTTCTATCATTCTAATACATAAATGTTGCGAAATATTTTCCGTAAATAGCTCTTCATCAGCTGATATAAATATCAAACCAAATATGATTGCATTACCAGACAAGTAGCTCGACATACAAAGATTTAGTTTCTTCTTCGTTATGAATATTGTAAAACCCTGCTAAAATTTTCATCTACTAGACCCCTCTTTGGAATTACGCAAAAGTAAAGCTCATAATCTATAGTCTGGGAACTAACTAAAGTCCTCAAAGTAGAGTCATGTTACCTAAAAGCGACGAGGTCTTTAACTTTAACGCTCCTACGAGAGACCTGAAACCCACAAGTTCCAACCTTTGGAATGGACGAAGTTTTAGTTTTCATCCCTCTCTAATCATTTTCATAATTAACGAGAAGTAAAATTTTCGGGCCTGTCCGGGATTTGAACCCGGGACCTCTCGCACCCTAAGCGAGAATCATACCCCTAGACCAACAGGCCGATATACGTAATTTATTTATACTTATTAATTACCGATTCAAAGAAAATGCTTTCGGTAAATAATAGCAACCAGTTAGAAAAATGTGTTGAACATCAGCGACGGAAGGAAATCAAAAACAACCTCAGCATTTCCACTCTTCCTTCCCATGAATGCGAAACGACAGCTTCTTTGTAAAATCAAGAAGAAAAAGGGACGAAAAATTTTCTTCCCAAAGGCTCAACTTGTTGGAACGCCTTCATCGACTCCCTCTGGGTATCGCTGTGATCCTTGGCTTCCTTTGGCGATGACCGCATCCCGTCAACATTGCGCTATGGCCTCGATCCGTGCAATCGAACGGTAAACCTCGGAGACAAAAGGGTTGGAAAAGTAACCCAATACCGGAATCGCACTCATGCGGGAATAAAAAAAATTGCAGACACGAGAGCGGAGGGCTAACTTAAAGCGCGGCATTGATCGTAGCGGTGATATTGTGTGTGGTAACCCTCTACGTAATGCAGATCTTCAGACGGAGATTGAACGCACGCAACGGGAGACTGCATTGCGTGGTCTAGCCAAACTTTAAGGAGAATATACAATAGGGAGAGGTTCAACGTTCACTTTCCCTCCCACGTTTAAGAAGAACGCATGGAGTCATGGGAGTTTATTCATTTACTATATGATTCGTTAGCTCGTATCTTCAAGCGTACTATTCGGATTTTCAGCGTTTTGGCGTGTGTTGGAAAAGTGGAGAGTAAATGTAAAAGTGTTGATTTTCGTGTTTACGAGGTTAACAAAAGCCTTTTAACGAAATTGCCCGATCTTTGCGAAGTATTGGATTCCTTTTTAATCGGAACTTTCGTGAGTGACTGAGGAAGAGCCGGGAATAATCAAAAAACAAAATTTGTACGATGTTTTTTAGTTTCTTTGCTCTCTGAATCTTCTCTAACGAAAAAAAAGTTCTCTTAAACTTTTGTTAAAAATAAATAATTTACAACTCTTAAATTAATCCTAAAATAATATGGATATGAAAATTTTTAAAATTACGTTCAAAATAGAGAAAATTTTCCATACAAACAACAGTCCTACACATGTTAGTTTAATAATCCTTTAGTTACGTGATTTACTTCTGTGCTGTTTCATTGCGTAATATCTAATTTTATCATGATTCTGCAGATTAGTTTATGAGTATTATGAATTATATACGACGGAGAGGACCAGTCAAACTAATAACAAAAGGAATAGTAAATATATATATATATATATATATATATATATATATATATATATATATATATATATATATATATAATCATGTTCCATAATCAATCTGTTAATTATGAACCAAAATTTATGATCATTTAGGAGTAGAGAATTTACTTATAAATCTAGTTTGATAAGTAGTAAGGAAGGGAAACTTTGCATTGCTCACAATCTTAATATTTTAAAAGAAATATGAAGACGAATTAAAAAACAATTAAATAATAATAATGTTAAAAAAAGAATATAGCGTCTTATCTTGAGTGAGAATGAGGCTAAAATTTTCCTTTTTTAGCTTAAAAATAATTATTTTATTCGATTATTATATCGAATACTAAAAAACATAACATTTGTTTAGAATATTAGAAAATTGGAAATACAAAAAATTACAAAGTATCGATACAGAGTTCTTAAATACCATTACTATAAATGTAATGTACAAGAGTTTTAGCTAAATCCTGCATTATACGTCATAATTGTGTACTGAAAATAAAATCCAACGCTAGTCCATAAATTTATTCCTAATAAATATTCGGAATAGATGTCAGCAAAACGTAATTTTTGAATACCCAAACTCACCGCCTGAACGATCAAACAACCATCATTAAAAAGAACGAAAAACGCGTAAAAACGAATCGTTGGTTGATGACAATTATCTTACACAATAACACAGATCAAACTCGAGATACATTCGAGATACGAAATTTCGTCAAAACCCAACTAAAAGGACGATTTGTACGACAGTGGATTGAGTCTGTGCGTATAGAGGAACCCATTTCAAACACAAGAATGGACGGAGGAGCTGGCAGATGACTCTCCGATGCGTGAAGACCTTCTGGTGAAGATGAAAGAGCCGTTCAAAGACGACTCAATTCTCCTGCCGTATCCCCTTATAAAGTTATCTCGGAAAATAAATCGCTCCATTTATTCTCCGCCTATGGATTTTCATCGAGAAGATAATCTTTCCCACGGGAGGTCCCCCAAAATTCTTTCCAAAATTCCGTTCCTTCCTCTTTTTCCGAGAATTAACGACGGCTTTGTGAAATATCCGGGAAATTAAAACAGCGTTAAATAATTCAAAGTCAAGGAACCTGACTTGATTGCTTTCTTAGTCCTTAATTCGAGGGCTGAATTCGAAAAAGGGCCACCAGGGGGTTTTGATTCGTTCCCTTAATATGAACGTATTGTGCCTATATCCTCTCCTTTTTTACATCTTAAAATTCCTAAAAGAGGTTTTTACGAATTTGGAAGGATCTAAAGAGCTGAAAGTGATAAATTTAGGTATATTCAGAAAAGAAATCGTACAAGTTTAGCTTAGTTTGAAAATTTAATTCCCAATTTCACCATAGTATAAAATATAATAGGTGAACGGTTACGATAAAGCTGCGATAAATTTAAAATGATACCTAATATACGCTGAGTGATCAATACTACGCTGTCTTCGTGATTGCGAATCTAATTCTGTAATCTATTTATATACATACATTTCTATTCATAGAGTATAAAATTCAGTATAAAAATATTTCAGATCATACATCCAAAGTGTACTATAAGAAAGCTATATGAACCTTTGATTAAAATCATATTCATTGCACCGCGAATATTGATAAAGTATCGTTTCTTTTGGAGAAATATTTTTATTGAATAATAATTACGGAATAATGGAGATCTACCAATAACTCCAGGGGAACTGTCTAAAAGTAAATTCTACTCGTAAAAATCCCCTTACTGTCTGAATTAAATTCCGAACGCAAATCTTTTCAGAGAAAATAATAGATCACGTTCAATTTTTAGTTTACATGCTTTTTTAAGGCATCCGCGCTACCACGTATATTTTCATTAGGTACGAAATCTTTGAGTTATTGGCTGAACGAGAGCTGAATATATTTCGCGGGGCATTGAGTGGGTGGTAAGAAAATTATACCTAACTAATGTAAACGTTTCGTATGAAAGGTTGGAGTTCGCTGATGTAATCATTCGGATGATAGAAGGCGTTTCGAATTCTCATTTACGTAGCACAATTTTAGATCCTAGTGATGAAAAATTTTGAAAATAGGATGCGAAGAACTAGCGGTATGGGAATTGATATATTTCGCTCAATATGCATTGCAGTTAATAATGCCCCGAAAATACATTCCATTCAGGAGAAACAGTCCAGCAGCCCGAGGAGTATAAAATAAAATGTAAGAATGTACATTATGTAAAAAATAAGGAACATACGGAATGATAACTGAAATCACATTGCTTATTAACGCATCACATTCAACTCTTCAAGGGACGATCGAATTATAGAATTTTCTCTTATCCGGTGGATGATTGAAATGAAAATAATGAAAGAGCGGTTCGTATAGACTTTAAGACTGGCAGATCATTATAAAACGTTTTTAAACGTTTATTTACACTTTTAGTTGACTGATGGAAGTAAAAATGCCTTTGGAAAATGATAAAACGAAAATATCAATTGATGAATAAGAAGATCAAAAGAAGATGGACTGAATAAAGTATACGAGATCAATGAGAAAACTGTTTGATATTTTTAAAATCAAAGGAATTGTATGAAAAGACGTATGAATAAGATATTCTTAGCTATAAATGGATAGGAAAAATAACGGAGGAGTATTATAATGGAAACATTCCTTACTTTGATAATACATTTCAAAATATTCGATACATAAAAAGTAGAAAGCTAGAAAAGGATATTCAATCATCTCTCGAAGCTAAAAAATATAAATAAAAGGAAAGACTTATTTTACGATTATAATATTATATAAAGGAGATATATAAGATATATCTAATATATATTCAATCGTAATATCGGTCCTTTAGTCATAAAGTTTCTCATCTAAGATCAAAAGGGTATGTTGTTTCAAATTGTTATGATGACGTTTCATGGTAAGATTTGAAATCTAATTTAGAACATTTCACTTATTTAACAAATTCATTACTCCAATGAATTTCCGAACGAAAAAACATTGTCATAAAAACACTTATCGTCATCGAAGCTTTTTTGATTGAATCGATTTCCTCATATTTAGTAATAACGGTCCTTTAATAAAAACGTATGACATATCCCTAACATATATTAAAAAGCATTTAATATTTGAAACGTGTTGAATTTTCCTCGCTTTTACCTACATTACATTAAACAGAAGTGTTTTAAGTTAAGTTTCTTTAGTATTAAGTTTATATAGAAGTAAAAAAAGCTGTACCCAGGTCCACCACCATTCCGGTGAGTGGAAGGACTGAATACATCCTGCAAAGTCATTCTTAGCTTTCTTTAATCACATTCGCTATTTCATACGTTTACTGAGTCTCTTTTTTCATGTAAGTTGCAGAATAATTCCTTTAAACCTAAACTAGATGTTAAAAGAAATTAAACTTCGATAATATAAGGATTAATTCAAAGGTATTCATCGCCTTGTGGTTAATTTTTCGCACATTTTATTTTACCTGTGCTAATCGCTTAAGGATTTCGGATCCAATCATCTTTCTCTCTTTTGATTGTATTATTACACGTAAACTCACGTAAGTTTTAACTTTAAAAAGGCCTAGAAAGAAAGAGGCTCTTTTTAGTCCTTTTAACTCTAATAAAGACCAATTTCCATTCCCTTCTCTTACGCGATTGATTCGTAAAACTTCCGTTCAAAAAGTTCGCGAACTCTTGCGGTCCCGTTTCGCAAAACCGCGCTTTACACCTTTTAAAAAAAAAGAAAACCCTTTACGTACATCCTCCCTTGGACCTCTGATCTTCTTCTCCACCTCCCCTTTACTTCTCTACTATTCCCCCCACCCTTCCCACAGAGAGAGAGAGAGGGGGGGAGGGTTGGTGGGAGCGCCGGTAGGGGGCTGAAAACGTCGGTGGCGCCGTCTCGCGAAAGTTAACCGCGGAGGCGGGAATTCCCTTTCAGTTTCCCTCTGTCCCCCGGGAGGGCATTGGGTCTGCTCCCGACAAGGGAAACGAGAAGACGGACGTCGAGAACGCCAAGGAGGAATTCTTCGTGATCGCGGGGGGTTTATAGCTACCGACCAAGCTGGGGGAGGAGAGGGACAAAAACCGCCGCCGAAGCCTCTGTCCGGAGATGGACGGAGGGCGGAGGAAATCGACGGCGTCCGTGGGCAACACCTCACCAAAAGGCTCTACGTTCAAGGTGACACTGTCCATTAGGAGGGAACCCGGAGGGAGTCCGGTGTACTGCAAGATGGACGGCAGGGGAAGGTTCAAGCAGTCGAAGACGGTGAAGTTGGCTGCGGACTCGATATATAGGGTGGACGTTTCCTTCAAACCTCCGAGGTTCCTTAGGTGAGCGATGCCGCTAAAAAAAATTCTGCTTTCCCTGCGGAGCTAGTTTTGTTTTTGTTTTCAGCGACGGCGGGATTGTGGTTTCCGATTGTGCTCCGCGGTGAGGATTATGAAAATGAAAGTAAGGATGTAAACATTTTTTTGGCTTGACTTTTTTTTTCTTATATGGCCCGTAACCCTCTCTCGCGGAACTTGCGAAAGGCGGCTGTCTCGGTTGATCCGCCCGGCGTCGCGGTCCGAGTCCGGATTGTTTGTCCGAGACAGAATCTTGTTTTTGTACGCATTAAAGCGATTTATTTATGTGGAGGAAGAGCGTTCTTTTTTTTGGTAGAACTTTTTTTCTACTCATTATGGTAATGCGCGAGAGAAAGTGAAAGGTGTGCGAGTCAAAGATACTAAAAATATAAATATATATATCTCGGAGAACGTAACTAACAACGAGCGATAACTTACGCAATTATGAATGTAGGTAGATGAAATTATTCCATAAAGGACTGCTTGAAAAATTACTAATCAAATAGCAAAATAACGCACTACTTACAAAAAGGGAAAAATAATATGCTTTTCCCAGAAATATAGTTGTAAACATACTAAATAAATTCACTCTTCCGTACAGACAATTCGTTAGAGAACGTACAAACCCATAACAGCGTATTTGCAAACATTCTAAACAAAAGGCGAATTTGAAAAGAATACGAGAACCCTACTTTGTTCCATACACATCCCTCCTCTATTCCTAGACTGTATCAACATCGACCGTGAATTCGCTAGAAAGTATGAATATTTCATCAGTAACCTAGGCAACCCACCCTTTTGTTTGGCTTAATAGCGCCGTTGGAGTGAATCATAGAGTATTAACCAATTAGGAGTCGCATGCGGTATACGAAAATAAAAAAGAGGACGAAAGAGAAGATAGCTCTTTGTCACGTAATTTGTAGACAGTCAGAGATAGATAGAGACAGAAGTCATTCAATGGACGAGTCTGCGACACTTCCGCGTAACACGATACGGAACGAGCCATTATTCAGATGAATTGGAAAGGTTTTTTTCACGAAGGCGACAGATTTTGCGCCAATCTGTCTGTCACGTCCTTCCCGAACGCACACAGACTGAGTTTGTTCCTGCTCTCCTTGTCTCTCTCTCTTGGGACACGAAAAAAAAGTAACAATGCACCCACGTACGAGAATCTCTCCTTTCCAGGAGGGAATGTTAAAAGGTCGTGATCCGTGGAGAAAGGCTTTTGGAATTCGCCAAGGGCGACATTCGACGTCCGCGTATATATACGATATATTTTCGGCTTCGGATCACAGGGTTCCATAGAAGAAAGCCTAGGAAAGGAACAGAGAAAATTTTCAAGGGTTCCGATAAAAGAAGTCGCGCCTTAAGGCGAGGATGTGAGGCTGTTTCAGATAGTGACTCGATAGTGCTCCCAGAAGAGAACGGGAGAAATCGTGATTGTGTCAGCGTGGCATTTGGAAGTCGTGTGAGGAAAAACGAAAATATTTAGGACGTAGCGCCTTTTCTCCAGATAAAATGGCAATTCGACGAAGAAAGACAGACGAAGAGTCCTGATTGTATCAGCATCGGGAAACAATCATCCTATAAAACTTGTTAGCGCAAGGTTTGATGAAACGGAAACGTGTACGATTGAAGTTTTTACGATTCGCGCTCTGTGAAATATCTTGGAGAGAGTTCTTGGAGAAATATCGATCCACTTGGGAGAAAAGAACCCAAAGCAGTTTTTAACGTGTACGATAAACATACTTCATGAAAATGGGTTTGGAAAGCCTTACGTTATATGCAACGTACTGTTGCTTCTTCTAAGTCTTCTTAAATAATTTTCCTCGAAACCTTTTTGTAAGTTGGATGATGAGAACCTCACTGCCGTTTCCAAGATAGGTTGGAAGCCAATATGTTTTGTTTCAGTGGTTTTATAAGATGAAAAACGGTCCATATTCAAGGAATAGAAGGAATGTTTTTTATGCAACGTGCTGACCTTATGCTGATTCTTGCTCCTAAATTAATTTCCGAGGAAAGTTATATATATGCATTTTTACTAAGAATTCTCGATCGCCTTGCACTTTCTTTCCTTTTTGTACTTTTTAAATATATCCACAATATATATAATAGAACGGACTACCGAGAAGTAACATTTTATTGAAGTGGAAAATTACTAATCGTATACGGTTTCTCCTGTTGTTTTTATGAAATTATATCGAAAATTTATCGAATTATAACGGAATTAAGTCAATCAATATTGCAAAAATGTCAAATAAAATAATTAACTACGATGAACTTTTATTTTACATTATTCAAATAAGGTAACCTTTATATTTCTTAAATCAGACTGTTTGCTAAAAGTTGGCTTAAGAAACACTATATTGATATAATAGAAGAAGATTATGAATGAATGGAAGAAAATTCGAGGCCATTTTTTATTTTGCTAATTGTTTACGTCAAATGTTTACCTTTGAGTAAATTACAACGATAAATTTTGCTTTCACCTATTCCGTTATCAAAATTAGAAAATCCCATTCCATCGAAATATACCTCAAATTCATATTTGACACTTTATTCGAATCTATTGCTATAATTTTTCAATTATCTGGTTAAATTTTCCAAAAACTTCTTTTAGTATTTGTTTATTCTTCGGCATACGTTTCTGCACTCATTAAAATATCGTATTCGGGTAAACTGTAGGAACCCGAAATGTTACGTTTATATAATGGTAAAGAAAAAAATAAAATGTACACGCGGTCATAACTCCATATCTTTCAGACGTAACGCGTGTAAAAGGTAATATTGCCTTCGCGAGATAATTGTCGGTTGCCACTCAGGCCGCTTTTAATATAGGCGCGAGTCCGTACGCCCGAACACGGAGAACTAAATGAAAGATAGCTACACTTTCCTTCAATTTCGCTTTAAAATTTTTTTTTTACTCAAGCCAAAACTAAAATATTAGAATTTTGTATTGAAACTGATTATAATAATTTGAGCGATATCTTTGCTTCCAATGAACATACATCTTGTTTTATCTCTTATAATACTATCAATCTTAATCAGTTATCAATATTCATCCCAACTTATATAATGATTGCAAAAAATACACATGAATTATTTAAATAGAGCAAATTCATAAACATTGAAAACGTTCCAAATTTATTCCTTCCAATTTATCTGTATTTTACTTTTAGAAATGAAGGGGAAACGAAAGTTCCGTACCGCCGTACCTACGCAACTCTGGATTTTTGGAAACTAATAAATAGTGATAAACCTATTCAAAACGATTCTATTGAATAATTTAAATATCCTGTATGAATTTACTGTTTCTTTACTGTCAGCTACATTTATTCATGCCGAATACAAATCAGTGAATTTAAAGCTATTAATAAAGATACTCGGCAATTCAACTTAATTTTTAAATTTTTACCTTATGTCAATACTCTATTTATGTCTCATATAATTACGTAATTGTGAGTTAGTTAAGTTCTAAGTTATTTAAAACCACCCAACATGCAGCAGAATATTTTAAGATTGACCTAGTCTAATCTCGACTATAGTAGTTAATTAAACCACCTCCAAGTTTATTCCCTTGTTGATCCACAAGGTGCAGTTCAAACTGATTTCCTAAGTTAACTTTAAGGGTTCGAAAAAACGAAGCATGCTTAGTTCGATTCAACGAAAAATGAAACTCCGAGCTTAAGCAAAATAAACTATTAAGCATTATAAAAAAAATAATGCTTCATCATATAAATTTAATCATCACTGATTATATATTTAAGTAAGTAAGTATTACGATTGATAATGTAGAGAATCTTGAATAAGCTTCCTCATACCTTTAAAGTTTCAAAATATCGTTCTCCTATTATCTTTATCTTGTAATTTAAGAGTAAGAAATCTACAGCTCGACAGAAATACTTTACATCGTATTCTATAGGAGAATTAAATATTATTTGAACCGCATGTAACCTCACCTCAGAATTTCATTGATACTTGCTACAAAGTCATTCATTTAATACATTTCTGTCAAAATTTGAGCGAGGAACCCCTCATGTGAGATACATCTTCCAGATGAATCCGTTCTTTTAACACTTTACCACTTATAGTAATTATGTCATCAAGGTAGTTGAGTTCTCTTGGACATAACCTCCACAGGAAAAGTGAACCGTACCTCTTCAGGAACCTTTAGAATGAAACGCATTGGGGTACAACTCCATCTCTATATCGTTATGAGTTATTAAGAACGTCTCGTATTTTCCGAATATTCAGTATAGGAGCCTTGTAAGTTTCATAGGAATCTGATTCCCAAGGGCAATTCACCGTCATTTCATTAAAAAAACATTCGGCGGTGGCCTCCAGCTACTCTATCCCACGCCTTCGATAGCCGACTGCCCGCACCTCACTCATCTGATGCATATCTCACACTTTTCCGGTAAAATATCTCCCCATTGAATAAAATATACGCTTTCGGTCAACGGAGAATATAGCACATGGGCAAAAAGCTGTATTTTCGGACCAATTCATCGCCGTAAAAAAAAGAAAGTGGTAGCACTCATAAGCCGCAATGCCCTGTCGATAATTTCCTTTAAATCAACCGCGGAAAAATATTTTTTTATGATCTTTCTGGACGGTTTAAATTTTGAATGAGCTATCCCAAAAATTGGGAATATGGGTTCGCGAAGTTAAATTTAAATTATCCTATATATATATTTCCTATTAAATGGGTATTATACAATAAGCTTAATAGAGAGTATTTATTGATTCAACAATCTCACGATTCTGAACTATATATATATCTTATATACTTTTAAAAAGGGTTTTGTCAATATTATTACTCCACGTATGAATAATGATTAGAACAAAATCTCCAGGTGTTGTTTGTCAACTATTTCCTGTCTATGTTTCCATGGATTGGGTATCATAACAATCCGACAGTGTTTACATTCTATAACGTTAAATTCCATTATTTATTTTCAATGACTGATTTATCGTTCAAATAAATGTCACCTTTAAATTTGTAACACAAATTTGGATCTAGATTCTTCAAAACAAACACAAAATTTACTAATATTTGTACTATAACATAGTCCTTTTGTTACCTAGCATATGTTATTCATAAAAGCAATAATCAATTATAAAGCGAAAACAGGAATTGTATTTTTGTTTTTATTACGAAATTAACCATGAATTTGAACTATAGCATCTCTTTTATAGATTCCTCATCCTTAAAGTTCTCAGTAATTTACCTTACATTACTCCCAAATGACCTTATATTTATGCTCTTTACAATTCCACTCACAATGTTTCTTCTACATTAAATTCGATCGCCATAGCACCAGTTCCTCTTCACAAGATCGTAACAATTATCTCTAGCCGTGAGTGGGTAATTAAGGTGAACATACAAACGTCACGGAATGTACCGTATTGTCATGAACTGAACCGTATATTGTTATGAGTAATCAAGACCATGCAGTACTGTGCGTTGGAGCGCGAAGTTTCCTAGCGACGTAATTTACTTTGAATTATCTCCGTTTGTTTTGCAAGAACGATTCGCGAGCGTTAAAGATATGCTCGATTTGAGGAACCGGAGATAAAAATCTCATTTGTCGGCGGTTTCGGGAGACATGCTCGTAGAAATGACATGCGATACGCCCACATCTTTCGTTATCACCCGAAAAGATTCCTTTGAAACCAAGTATTCCCGTCTTCTTTCAAAAAGATCTTTTTAATGAGATAAAAACTTTCGAAAACTCGAGAAATTTAGGTTCTCCCTTAATGAATGCTATATGAGATTAGGATAATTTTTATCGCACAAATTTTGCGTCTGAGTTCTAATTTTAAAATATATTTAATTTTATTTTAATCATTAGAATGAATGCTCGTAATTTAACCGAATTTATTTCTAAACTTGACAATAAACTTCATCAATTATACGTGTAAAATATACCTTTGAAACTTAACGAAATTAGAGTACTTATTTATATTTATATAGGAAGAGAAAAATATCGATTCTCAATACGAAATAGTTTGAAGGAAATAGGACCTCGTTCATTCAAATATATTGTCATTTTTTGTAAAGAAAATATACATAAACGTAAATTTAAATTATAAATGAACGGATATATTAGTAATTAAAATTAAATAAGAGTTTAAAATATTAAAAACTTCTTTTCAGGGGATAACATTTTACAATCATCATAAAAATAAAATATCGATAAACCGTGAAACAAATACAGAATCTGTTTTGAAAGCCAACAGTAAGATCTACATGTGCCAAATCGGAAAATATCGCTTATATCAATAAAGCTTTATATTACCCTTTAGTATCAGGGATGAATTCCTATTCGAAAATATAATTTAATAACTCCTGTTTACATCAGAACTTTATCTGCTTTTAATCTTCTCGTAAACATTCAAATAACTTCTATTTATATTCAATGAATACGGAGTTATCAATACATACTTTTGTGAATGCCATTCGAGTTTTATAAGAATTAATTAGGTTGCGTGAAATTCAATAGCACTGATATGCAATAACGTACCTCTTCATCATGAATACGGAGGGAAATATCAATTTTCTGTAGCCGTATTGGTTGTAAAACATAAAATTTCATTTATATATCCTGAACTATTTAATTCAATTCCCTGAATATTCTAATACAATTTGGAATCCATATTATATCATAAATCGAGCAGATGCATATAAGCAAAGAATTTTCATGATAAGAAAATTTTTTTCAACAAAAAATAAGTTTTCTTGGAAGCGAAATTTTACGTTTATCAAAAATACACCCACGATACTGACTTATATAGAAAAAAATGCTCCAGTTGGAAAATGGGAATTTGCTAATTACATCATAGTTGGATGAATGAGAAGAACTATACCGAGGAAATATATGGACACTGGAATGATTTCATGAAATGGATTTTGTAATGGGAAAAGTAATTAAGAAATGTGGGAGAGGTTAGAGTTATGGAGAACATCAAACAGAAGGATTATGAAGAGCAAAAACGAAACTGGACTAATGCGCTTGTTTCAGATGAAAAGAGGAATAGTGATTCATTCTATAAGTCGAAAACAAAAGATGTTTCCTTTGAGCGATATATCCTATGCTACAAAAACCTTCTAACACATCTTAAAATACTTCCTTATTTAATATATTCCATATACGAACAACCGCCTCCTCGTTACATCATCTTAGACGAAAATTAAGACACCTCTATTTAAATGTACCTCGAGAGACATTTTTATTCGTAATTTTAAGGGTCCATTTTATGGTTTTAAGTAACTTTTTAATCCTCTTTTTGCTAAATGTCTCATTATGCCGTTTCCATTCGTAAGAACCTGCCTCTTAGTTTGTTTACAAGAATGTAAAACTGACACAAGGCAATTATAAGCAACAATGGTAATAGGATTGAAAATTTTATTTATTTATAAATATATATAATCGACATAAATCATTAATATTCATCGAATTTTAATTATATTTATTTGAAAAAAGTACTATTGCTGATAAATTCACGAGAATATTGAAGGTAATCTTTATGACCCTGAAAGGCATGCTTAGTCTCGTAGTTTACGTAAAATTATACAAAATTATAGATATTTCATCAATTTGATTGTAATTTTGATTAGAGATCAAATAGAATTTTCTACCCAGCTTTACTTTATCAGATACTTTATTGGTTAATATTTTAATGCAATTTGGAAAGTTACAAGTGCTAGGAGTCAAATGAAGAGATAGATGTGATTTATAAGTATTCTCTGACATATTTTACGTGCATAGGACAAATAATAAATAAATTATAAATTAAAAAACTAAATATGTTATAACGATTATAGTATTCGACAATTAATTCAACAAACACAGAAACAACAATACTTCCAGTTTGACTTGATAATGGTCAAAGTTTTCAAGGAATTGAATTTAAGTGTTTATTAATTCCATCCTCTTAAAGAAACGAAGATTTTTCCAAGTTCTTCGTAATATTCATTACGGAACAAATAAGAATACGTAAAGAGATTACGCGGTAAATAGGCCAGTTAGGTTCCAAACTCATCCATTAAGAGACAAAAACGATAACATAAATTTGGGGCAATCACAGATTTAGACACAAAAGTTCTCTCGGATAGCTTCATTAGCGTACGCGCTCCAAAAAAAAAGTGGGTTTTGAAGCGATTCGGCGTACCAAGGGAGACTCGTAATCCCCTTACGCGAATATGTAACCCCAAGAGCATTGCACATGTTCGGCGCAAACACACTACGTATCCATTAATGAAAGTTGGGTTCGATATTAGAAGAAGAGAGATGGATCTCTTTTTTTGGAATGGAACTCTTTCCCAGTCGTGCATACCTTACTGTTTCTTCTGAATTCCGAACGTTTTGTTCCATTCATTCTCGTTAACTACTGATATTACATGCTCTCAGCATATTTATGATTTAATATAATTTAATTCAATTTGGTTTAATAATATTTACACTACGTCTGGTGTTTCACTCTTCCCATAAGCACTGGGGTAAGCGTTAACTCAATTGAACGAGAAATTGTGTTAAATACGTTATTTTAAACAATTGGTAAATATTAAAATTCTAAAATATTGTCAATAGGATACTGTCTAACTTTATTTAAGATCGTTATTGCTATATAAAAATGAAAATATTCACTCAATTTCGATATTTTTTGACTGAATGGACGAGAATACATTTTAAAGCTCATATTTAAACCAAATATACTAAAGATAATTCTACTATTAGGAATTTTAAATTAAATCTACGTTTATAGTGTATCGCTCATTATTCTGTAATTCATATTTTTTATGTGATTTATTCCGTAAAATATTGTGAATCAATAAAAGTAAAATTAAATTATTAATATTCCGCAGGGAATTGTTAATCAACCATCGTTTTATTTGACACTTTTATACATTACCTTCTATTACCTATAATTTGAGTAGAAAACCCTTAAAAAGAAAAGATAGATTGATAGATCTTGTTAAGTGGTCACATTAATTTCTTAAAATTTGACTTATCTATGGCTTCAAAGAACTTCAAGATTTTACGTAAATCATTAGATATTTTACTCATCTCCTAAATTAAAACTTCGGTTACATCAGTTTTTTTTACAGAGTTCCTTATAAATTACTCTGAACACCGTTCTAGAAGGAAAAAGGGAATGAAATATCTTCCTATTAGCATACTTTCACATAACTTTAATGGTACTAGGGAATATTTTTTCGTAGATTCATTGGAGATTTCCCAGGACTTTACTGCAAATATAGCACCTGAGGATATTCTAGATGATTCATAGATATTCGCCGTAACAATATTTCGAGTCTGGGAAGAATCTAACGAAATTTTTCGCTTATCCATAGAAAAAGCTCGCAAACTGCCCAATGGCGTATGGTAGGGGGAGTAAAAAAACGAAGTATATGGGCTAATTTCATAATCTAATATCATCATGCATATTTCGCGTAAGGAATAACTTTTATAATGACTCGTTCTAGCATCTGTTCCTCTTCTTTCACGCTCATTATCGTACCGCCCATTACAGCAAAGGGAGTCGCATAGTATCTGATGAATCATTATTAGCCCACGTACTTTCTCCTTTAAGTATCGAGAAATCTCAATCTAGCATAAAAATGCCTTATATATTGCCTTACCTTATATCTTAAGCTCCCAACCTTCGTCTGAGCGGACATTTGGTTAACCTCACTTTTTTTTCTTAGAATTTTAATCATCGTATCTCATCCCTTTGTACTTTCTCAAACTCACGAGCATATATATCGTCTAGTCTTAATCCCATATGCCTGCTACATATTCAAGACCATAGACCATAGATATAATTACGTACGATTTATTCTTCCAAAATCGCTATTATTATAAATTTCCATTAAAAAAACACGTTTACGCTGAATAAAACTAAAAATTATTTTAAATCGCGTGAATAATTAAAAATCCTCCAATATCTCCTCCAGTTATGAGCCCTAAATAGACGCATCCCTCAACTTTCCCAGTGGGTGCAAACAGCACGTGCATTCACGAGGATCGACCATCGGGTGTGCGTAATGGGACCAGTCGACGCCTCTCGAGACAGACAAATCCACGAAAGACTTCCTAAAACGCACGGCTGTAAACGTGAGGGACCATTCATGAGTGTTGTGACAACTTTGGAATGGGGAAAACTCATCCCGGGACTTGAAAGGCTACCGAAAACACTGTGGGGTGGGGGCGACGTCCTTTCGGGTTATGTTTCTTTGTCCGAAGATGTCTAAAGCGCGGCCCCGGGGCCCGTTCCTTATTCCCTGCGGAGATACCCTTCCCTGAGGCTGAAAGCGACGCGAAAATCCCGGCTCGTTTGTTTCCTTTAACGACGGGAATAAATAGCGGTCGCCATGGAGAAAAATAAACGTAAAAAATTGTCGTGGGAATACTGGAGAATTACATTACTCGTTAAAGACGTATTTTAGGATTGAATTAACGCTTTTAATCAGCTTAAGAACCCCACGCGTGTATATATAGATCCCAACCAAACATTTCTCCATTACTTCCTTTCTACTTTTCCTTATTTCTTCTTCAACGTATCCTTTTCTTCTACACTTTCCGAAAACCTATTCCTCCGATGCCAGGAGACAAGCAGCCCCAATCGATCGCGAAACACCTAAAGTGTTGAGAAAAATCCGCCAAGTTTTTGTGATTCGTTCCACATTCTCTTACGTATTCTTTTCGAAGGGTATTTATTCCGCATCCTTCCTCGGGAAGACGTCATTAAGGCTTAGGACGAATCGTGTGGTGGAGGGGTGGGGGTTGGAAAGAGAAGGTCCCGCCCCCCCTTTTTTGTGCCCAAATATCGAATTAAAGCGGCCGTCGTTATGGGGAGATAATCTCCGGGTTGAGATGATTTATCGGCGTGCGACGTTGGTAATTGGTTGTTAAAGTCTTCCCCGATTTTCGGGAGTAGTAACGAGAAAAATTGGAAGGCCGTTTACCCGAGTTGCTGCAGTACTTTTCCGCGATTGCGGATTTCGTCTGTTACGGAAACACGCGATTTTCGTGGCGTAAATCGTCGATGTACTTATGGTGTCTTATCACGTCCGATCCAAGATCGTGGTACTTAAGGTACTCGTAACGCAGGGGTCTTATTGCCAAAATTGTCGGAAACTTAACGTTTTGGAACGATAAAGCTGGTAGGTATAATATCCCATCGAGACCGTATCTAAAATCAAGTTGTGATTTTGGATATTTCCGCGCGCGATTCGCGATCTTAACTGCTGTAATGCATTCGCGATTTAGGCTAAAAGATTAAGTTGAGAAAGGCTTTATGATATTGCATGGAAATAGAGGCTAAAAACAATTTAGATTGACAGATCATTCTTATCTAAAGATTTGTTATTGTATTACGATTATTATTAGTTTGTCTTGGTGTAGGGGTGATAAAAATTTATTGTGCACACTTATATTGATATTTTTTCAAAAGTTACGATACATAATTATACGTCAATAACTACAGAAGCATCTAACATTCCTAACGTAAAATCACGTTCCCTAAAATACAATGAAAACAATGACTAATTGAGATTGAGGACATAGATATAAGCTAACATATAGAATTTCTAATAACAGCTTCCATGATCAATAAGGTAAGAGGAAAAATCAATCTACTCGATTATACTGTCTAATCATACTCCTCCACGAAACATTCTTCTTCTAAAAAAGTATAAGGTATGATAACTCAATTAGCCCACGAGTTGATGAGTTTAACTAA
This sequence comes from Pantala flavescens, assembly GCA_020796165.1. Classification (NCBI taxonomy): domain Eukaryota; kingdom Metazoa; phylum Arthropoda; class Insecta; order Odonata; family Libellulidae; genus Pantala; species Pantala flavescens. The sequence goes on from CM036882.1 coordinate 43,408,142, forward strand.
TTTTCTTTTAAGTAGCTAATAAGATATTCTTTTTAAATAACTTTTAACAGAATTTATAAGCCTCTGTTAGTAAAAATTTCTCTCTTTGATGTTCCCAGAGCTTAATCAGACAGGAAAGGTTATGTATGAAAGAAATTGTTTTCATAAGTTATTACTTGGCATTACAGATATAATGACGTAAACTTTTTTCGAACAATTACAATATATAACGATTTGTTTAATTTTTAGGATGGAAACCGCAGTCTTTATAATAATTTCCAGCATCGATTTCCAAACTCAATTCATTTAAATAAGTGATTTTTAAGATATCTTTAAGTCTTCAAAAATTCAAATGTTTTGACGGATCAGTCCAATAGATAGAAAAGGGAACCCATGAATAATACTATATAATGCTGAACTTATTCCTAATTTAATCGCCTAGAAATTTAATCTATAACAACAGAAGTTATGTAAGTATCGAAACTAAATTAAAGTAATCATTATAAATAGTTCAGAAAACTCGGTTAATATTATGGATATGTAAATATTTTATCGTATCCATAAGACCACTGTTGCTGACGACAATTCAAATTGCACGGATGACATCTGACCTTAGATTTCATGCTTGATTCAGGTTAAAAGTGAGAGTTGACCTTTCATCGGAAGATAAAATAAAATACCAAACATCTAACGCATCAATTCTCCGAATAAGAGATAGCGTGGGCTCGGTTCTTGCGAATCCGGTCTTTACGTATTCGGGGAAACAAGGGACATCTCCTCTATTTAAAAATTGTAATTTTAAATTACGTTGTTTCCCGTGATACGCCTCTATCTCTCTCCCGCATTCGGTAGAAGTTTAATTCCATATTTCGCTTTTTCGGAAGAAATACAATATCACCAGATGGGGCTATAAATTCCTTTCCTCCGCAGTTAACAATCGACCCAAGACATCGCGTTCCCTGTGTTTAAAACACATACCAATAATTGCAGACCCATTTAAAAATCGATTATTCCCTCATCGTTCGACGAATATTAAGAAAAATAATGCAGAACTAGAGCGACTCTTATTTTTCTTTAGAGTATACTTTTCTCGACCTATATTTTAAATAAAAATGACAGAAAAGGCTAAAAACGTAATTTTCGAAAAAAATAGAAGCTCAATTCTTTTTCTCTTCCATTAAAATACCAAATTATCATTTAATTTTACGTATAGAAACTTTGATCATACTTCATATCTTCAATGTCAAATAATGCCCTAGATTTCTCAAATAAGATCATATATTTCTCGTTTTAGCGCAGAACAAAAATATATGACAAATATTTCTAAATAGAGCAAAAGTTAAACGTAAAAGGCCCTTCATCAATGTAAAACAACATCTTTCTCCTAAAATACACCCGCTGTTTTCCCAAGATTCTAAGAGGCAAGATACTAACGAACCTCTGAAGATTTATTTGCATAATAGGGATACGCATGCATTAGCCGTTTAATTTGCTAGAGTCATCAAATGCAAAGGGTTGTACAGGGAAAAGACTTGATATGCATGACAAGGAAAATCATCTGAATGATGGAAAACTAACCTTGAAGGATAAACCATTGAATGAGTTTCATTTCAGCTCCAAAAATTTACACGTAAATCTCAAAAAATTATGTTTCAAATAATCTAATCGTTCAGAGATCTTATTAAATATTACTAGTTAGTTAATAAAGAATTCTCAACTGTTGGCTTTCAAAAAATACAGTCTCCTGGATATCGCTTTGCAATACACGAATATATATCTTAAAAAGACCTCAATGCATTTTTAAACCTCTTCAAATATATCAATAATCAAATAATTAAGGAGATACATATCAAGACGTTTTAAAAATTGTTTGTTTCCATAACTATGTGCATATAATTCTATTCGTTCGAGAAAATTCGTTATTTTTTGAACAATTTTAACTATTCGATAATAGTATCCATAAACTTCTACCTCAGTACTGGTATGGCTTATAAATAATGGCTATAATAAGATACAGTGATAACTTAATGAGTGAAGAGTACAAATTAATTGGGTTTAAAATTCAACTTAAATATGATAAGTCGTAACAAACAGCCTTAAGCATTGCTTGATATATCCATCGCTTTAATTTCAACCGATATGATTTAAAATTTTTAAATCTGAATAAATTTATTGACTAAATTTTTCAGTCGTTAATTATATATTTTTTAAACCTTTCTCGATTCATTTACTCCCACGAAAGCTAATAAACTTTTTTAAAAATCCAGTTTCATTAATCTTCGCGTTTAAAAATTTCTTTAATTTCGATGTCACATTACGTGAGTAGAAGACACTTTTTTTTTCAAAGTTCAATGTTTGCTCGGACATCGTTCAATTCCCGCATTGAGTCACGCTACTTTATATCGACGGAATACACGACGTTTACAGTTGAATTATTTAGAGTTGGCACGATGGAAGGCCCTTTCTTCACCGCACGATTCGCACACACCTATTTCCGCATTTGTGCGCAGAAGCACTGACATAGAGGAAGTCACGATCTCCGGGTCCAAAAGTGAGCGAATGCAAAAGAGAGAGGGAGCCCATTTAAATTCTTAAGAAAGGTCGGAAAAGCTTTATATTCATGCACATGGTCCTTCCTTGGAAACCAGAGTTTCCCTACCTCCCCCCCCCCCCCACCTTCGTCGTTGTTCCATATAAAGAAGCTTTCCCTTTGCGAGTTTGCGAATCTCCTGTTGTTGTAGATTTACATAATATTTGCAGAACTTTACTCAACATCTTGCTGACGGAACAAAACCTTGCGAACGATGGCATTAAAAAATTCTTCAACGTGCGAAATTGTAATTTTCCTTAATTTGGAATTCAGATTGGAGTCGATCCTGGCTTAAGATGCTTACTCGGTTGGAAATAGCTTCTCTCTGCTTTGGAGTTGTGAATTAAAGGAAGAATAGCTGAGGAGAAAGTGTCTATTGTTGAAGTATTTAAGAGATGATGATATTATGAAAGGATATTAATAATCCAAGAGAGTTTTGATCATAATAAAATAATGATGTTGTTCGTTAAGAAATGATACGGTCGATCAATTTATAAGTTAAATAAACTGTCATTCAATATATCTACTTTCCCTTGACATTCATTTACACTAATTATTTCATATAATACTTTAGAGTACGTAATATTTGTTCCGCGAATGAAAAATATCCTAGTTATTCCCAATTTCTTTACTCAAGCAGGAATATAAATACATAGAATACAAAATGATTTCTTTTGTAAATGTTGAATACGTTCGGTAGAATATAAAATAGAAAATCGGCAGTGGTAAATTTTGAAAGTTCTTAATACTCGTATTAATTCATATTCTACATATGGTAGGTATCTAAAGAAGAATTGTTTTTTAATTTGTTTGATATTAACTTTTATTTTACATATTCCACCAACCAAATCCACTTGGAGATATTAACTTTTTGTAAATAATTTCATACCTGTTCACTCTTCATACCATAATTTATTTAGGATGATATATAAATTAAAAGGCAACGCTTTTTATAGACCGGGATAACAAGCTGCTTTCACGATAAAAAAGTGAAGTCCTTAAATTGAAAGATTGACTCGATTTCTGAAACGTGGAAACTTAGAAAAGAGGCTCAAATTTTTTTAAAGAATTTTTTCGCGTTGTGAGGGTGACGCTAAGTGGAAGATGATGTTGATGGAATGACAAATGCTTTCGAGCTGAAGATGGTGAAAGAGGAGAGGATTTTGATTGAAGAAGAAAATCGAAGGTGGAAGAAATGACATTTTTGAGAGAATACTTACGATAAATTTATTTAAGATAGATATTTGAAGAGATGATTTAAGGAAGCAGTTAGGTAGATAGCAAATTCTAGTACGTAAGATAATAACAATAAAAGTCACTAAATGACATCAAATAAAAGTATGAGTGAACTATAGAGATGGATTATAATATTTAATATTTTTGAGTATTCATAAAGATAAACTGCAGAGAAGTTATATCTTAATCATACACTTTCAATTTCAATGAAAGGTTCAACTTCATTTGGGAATACCTTAAATGTTTTCTTATATGTATCTCGTATTTACGATTTATCTTCCAACATTATCTAAATATGATAATATAATTATATATTAACATATTATTATACATTTAAGGTATGGCAATAAATTTAAAGAAAGTTAAAGAACTGCTAAGTTGAGGAACAAGCCGTAACAACAAGGGGGGAAAACAGACATGCATTCGCATAAAACTTACCCCTTATTGATATTCCAAACAAAAAAAGGAACTAAAATCCTCCCTGAACGTGTTGCTGAATGAAATTACCAGCGTGGAATATATTTCAATAAAAAGCGCCTATATTTTTTCCAAACACAATGTATCCTTTTCCTCATTTCGAATTTTTATTACTATAGCAACACCTCCGTTTAATCGGCATTGCTCCGGAACAGGTCTTTTGTGGTCTTGCCAAAGTCATAACTGGCAATTTGAAGTGATGACGCGCACGAAATCCTCCCATCCCACAATACCCGAACAAGGTAAATGACATCGTATCACCTGTTTCCCATCTTCATTCCGAGGAAAGGGCTTAAACGAAGCAAATTTTGGTCCATGATGAGATGCGCTGTTTGCCTGACGACAGGCCTCCTCGAATAAGGAGCCATTCGAGACGAGTTGGGAAGGAAAGCGGCAAGTTCGCGGAATTGGACAAAGCGTGCGTCAGAATGAATTTTGGAGAATGAAATGAATTTTAAAACGAATAAGTAACAGGAAATAATAATTCCGAATGGAAAAACAGAAATTGAATTTAAATAAAATAAAAATATGATAGTATAATACTTGGAAAGGCTGAAGATATTACGATGCTTAATGAAACATATTGTATGTATTTGCAAATATTACGCGAACCAATCTCTTACACTTATTCCAATCATGTTACAACATTACTTGACATGCTTTGATTTTGATTCTTGAATGTGCTTAAGTTTTATTCAATTTTAAATAAATTTATTGAAATTATTCGATTATATATAATTACATAACACATTCCAACATAATCATATGACGTAATATCTTCAATTCCTAGAAGAGACAATCAGTTCTACCTCGCTGTAAGAACGAACAAATAATAAGAATTGTATTTTTCTCTAAATATTTCGATAGAAGAAGCTGAAAACAAAATTCCTGGAATTGAGTTTTGGAGAAAGTACAAAACATCCTTTCACTACGGAAGTTGCTTTTTCCTTGTCATCTTTATATTATGTTAATATTACGAACGATATTACGTATTGAGAATCGAAACATTATGAGAACGAATTATTAATAACGTAATGAAAACACCGATGATATAAGTAATAAATAAGAGATGTTCATGATATATGAAAGTACCAAACAACTATAACCAGCGATAAGTAAAAAAAGAAGAGCTCTCCGATCCCAGCTGAGAAACGGAAGCGTAAAAATTCTGACGATACGGCATCCGATCCTAGCGTTCGATCTCATGAAATAATTCCATCTTCCTCTTTTATACCCAAAGGTATCGCGCGGGGGATATATACGCGCGTGTACTGCCAAACTTAAGCCTCCTCATTCTAGGACTCCCAGACGACGTCGGATATGGAATCGAAACGTGCGATAGATCGAGACGGACGAGGACCGATAGTACAGATGTAGTCTGCCATTCCGAGGAAAAAAAAGCCATTATCGAACCGAAAAATCGAGACGTCTCTGAACACCCGTAACGCACGCGATGTAACAACACCGCAAAAATCCGCAGTGACCCCCCCGAAGAAGAAGAAGAAGAAGAATTTCCCTCAAACTTAATTCCCCCTATCGTATTCCGAATCTGAAGAAAACCCACCACGGCTTCTACGGCATTCGAGATGCATTTTATTTACGACACGCCGTCACGAATCGAACCCGATCGGAGTCACGTATACACAACCGCAAGGGAAAAGAAGAGAAAAAAACAAATGAAGGATTCGTTCCCAGTTTCGCGGATACTTATTAATTCACCGTCCGCGCTTTCTGTTTTCATATCGGACGCGTGTCTCGAATCGAGAAGTTCTGGGAGGGGCAAGTGTTCGAATACGTCCCAATTAACCGGACGGTGCATTCACGGTGCGGGCACGCGACGAATAAAATCTCCCGATCAATCAATGGAAAGTGTGGGGTCTCTAGGTCCCGGTGAATATTTCAAGTCGTCTCCATACTGTCGTTTCGACCCCACACGTCCGAAGAGGGTACCATTATCACGTTTTACGAGTGGATTATGACGCAACCGAGAACCAAGCCGCGGCTGTTTCTCCAAGCTGTCACTTTCTCGATGACAATGGCCTCTTTATCCTTCTTTTCATTGGAGAGAGAGACTGCCCTTCTCGACGTTTTATTAATGAGTATATAGTCGCCCGTCTAAATTTAAGCCAGTTTTCCTTGCGAAACGGAACGAGATGAATGACGGGATGAATGGACGTTTTTTGCGAATTGAAATCGCGATTAATTTGCAAGGGTGTGCGTCGGAGGGATCCAATGAGAAGGATTATTAGTTTCGAGTAGCGAGTTTTTGTCTATATTTGTCTCCCGTAAGCGGCGAGCTAAGCGTGTCACTTCTTGATGACAATAAAAAAGGCCTGAAAATAATATTTCGGTCTCAAACTCATAATTACCTCTTGAGGACCGAAGTTTCGACTGTCCACTCTTAAAATATCCTTATTTGTATAAGTAACTAAATTAAAAGGAATTTTTATATAAGGAATTGTTTAAAGATCCTAAGATAAGTATACTTATCTGCCCATCGTAAGGACATCTGGTATAACATATTGGATATTATAGTACGATGTACATTTGTTAAGAGTCGTTATAATAAATAAGCGAAGTTCCATGTTCGTGAGGTATATAAGATATATCTGTAGTGGTGATTTATTCTAACCGTTTAAAACAATTAACTAAACCATATTCTTATCCATTAGTTCTCTCTAGACATGTATTTGTACATTAAAATGGATTGAATTGAAGAACTTAAATTAGTTCCTGTATATTTTTCAATTAAAAGATTCCTTTGATATGCTCCTTAGGTATACCTTCGATACGGCTTTTATTGTTAAACTTTAATTAATCTGGGAAAGGCTCACCTTCTTAAAACAGTAACTCTTTTTAGATACCTATTCTTAATTAAGTCTATTAATTATACACGCTACCTTAGCTGAATGAAAAACACTCGCTGATATTAATGGGTAAAAAATAACGCACGAGATAAATCGTAGTATGAGAAGCCACTGACATTTTTATTTTATTGTATTCATTAAAAATTGACTTATCTTGAATCTATAATGTAAAGATAATGTAAGCCTTAAAATTTTAAGCTCATTTCTTTTCTAGGTGCATTGAAAATACTTTAAATATTTTAATAGATACGTATATCGAATAACTTAGCCTTCATTTATTTAACATATCCCTCACAAACATCCACTTAACAGGACAATTACATTAAGATACTTAACAATGGACGAACACCAACCTCCATTCCTAATAGGCTAATTCACATACACGGGACTCGAACGCGGTACCTCAGCATGTTAGTATGCTAACCACTCTGCACCGAGGACGGTACACCTTCACGACGCAGTTAACTGTAATGTAACTACGCAACACGAACTTCTCGAGTTTATTTTAAACTTTAATGCGTCATCCCATTTTGCTCATCGTTTTACCTTTAACGTTTCCCTCTTTTTTTTATCTCCTTCGCTACAGCTCCTTAAACTCATTTTCTTTTATGCCTCTCTCTCGTGGTTTTCGATTTTCTCAACCGGTTTCCCGCGCGTTCATTTTTTATGTCCACTGCGTCTCCAAGTCCCATACCATTCTACGTGCACATCCCTCTCCTTCTCCTCCTTCCTTCCAACAACCCTTCCAAGTATATTTTTTCATTTCGAGCAATTTCATCTTTTTATTTCGCCTCGCGATCGTATTTCGTTCTTCCATTAACCTCCGCGTATTTCACCTTTTCCTTCGCAGACGTTTTCCTCTCCAGGGTTTTCCCACGCATATATCTCTGTCTCCTGTTCCATTATTATTTTATGGGATTCGTATCTGATATACACGCATTCGTGCAGTCCTCATCTCGAGGGCTATCTTTCTGACGATATGAGCGCGTTTTCTCCGACCAATTTAATCTCGATGTTTCCACTCGAAAGGATATGAGTATGACTCGATTATATTCGACGATTTTCGTACAAAATTTTGCGAAAGAATAATTCTAATCTTACTACCTTTTATGAGAATTCTAAAGGAATTTAAAACTAGCTAAAACTTTAGAAAAATAATAAACAAAACTACTTTATTCAATACTTAACACAATCGATGTTTTTATAGCCTTTTACTACACCTTGGTGCGCCAGCTTTACCAAAAAATGAATACGAATCAAGTTAGGCTATCATTTTAAATTATGACACTCGAGAGAAAAAATAATCTATTTTTTCTTTTGTACATTCTACGGGAGATATGAAGAACGCTTTGCGGTGCTAAATTTCTCATCCCTGTCAACTAGTTGAATGGATAGAGCAATATTGATTCAGCAAGGTACGCAGTACGCTAAGAGCCCTCGAAGCAATTGGGATGACGTATCCATAAAGAAGTGAATAGGATTGGTACAAGGGTACAGGTATAAATTATTCGCGAGTCCATTTCATTCCGCTCTTTGTCCTTACTCACGGGCCCATTAAGAACAGGAGGATTGGCTCGAAATTTAATGAGGTAATAAAAAAGAAAGTTTTTGAGGAATTAGTTAAGTCGATCGAATACCTGCCAACTGTGAGTTCGACTAGAATTTATGTAAGGTAATAGAACGTGAATTTATAATAAATTTATTATAAAATAGATTTAGAAGTTCTTCGGTTGTATAAATATTTTTTACAATAGTACAATAGTCTGATTACAGTATGATTATATGAAACGATAATTAACGAAGTACATAATTAATGATATGTATCTAAATTTTAAAAATATAATATAATCTAGATGGAAGAAAATAAAGTTTCAATCATAATTTATGCGTTTCGAATTATAATTTAAATTCATGGTTATCTCATAAGAATAAGTTTATTTATTATATTTGCTTTACGAACATAGAAATTGAAAACCTTTTCATCATCAGTAACTGTTCGTAATGTAAACTATATAAGAGTTTGAATTTTTTCCTAAATAATAAGGTCTCAATTAATCGATAATACCTCACTCAAATTTGTCCACAGAATGATATATAGCTTTTATCCGATGAAGAATATTGTTAAAACAATAAAATATATGTTAAAACCTTAATTTGGGAATGACTGTTACTGAAATTTCTCAGGCAACAATTACTGAATAAAATTAATAATCTACCAACTATATTAAAGTTTCTTAAACTTCTGGCAGGTGAAAAACTTTCCGAAGAAGCAAGGTTGAATTTTCTTTATTAATTTGGAAGTTCGGAAGACCAAAAACTTGCTCTGCAGGTCCAATAATTTTTCATATATATGCACAAATAGAAGCAGATATTAAATGATCGAAATTCCGAGGGTGGGGTTATAGAAAATCTTATACCTGCCTTAAGATTCAATTTCATGAACTTGCATTTACATTTTCTGCGCTTACGTGGCTGCCTTAATTTATATCTTGTCAAGTTTTTCCCTGCTCTAGCCTGTGTATCAGCTTTTCTTTCGCATTATTCTTACGTCTTCTTTTTTATTATACTTTTATGAGTTTTTTCAACCCAATTCTTCATCTTGGCAACCTATACTGTCTTTGTGCTCCTTGTAGGTGGAGCTCCATGGACCATCACCAATATTTCATCGGAGTGTCCTGTGTACTTCCGGTGCATTTATGCTGTATAATTTTCGTATTCGAGTTGCTAATACTTATTTGATCTAGATTTTTTTAAATCTTTTTGATACCTGAATTTAAACAGCCTTTTATCCGTAATTATAATCGACTGTGTTTTAAGCAACCATCATTTCTTAATATACATCTTATTGAATATTTTAAATATACCTATATATGATATATATTAAATATTTTTTCTTTCCTATTTTCTAACATTATCTCCGTAAATTACACTCTACATTCCATCATCCTCGATGTAGATCGCTTTCTGCCCCTCATATAATTCTTCGATCTAATTTTTTGCTCCTAAAATATTCCATCTCATATCCTTTATCAATTCCGAAGAATTCTTACCCAATTCACCGTTCATAGACCTTCTTCTCTGCGTCAGGAATGATTTAAGAGCATAATTAGCTTATCGGATCCCAAATCTAGCTGATCTCCTTACAACTACATCCATTTTAGCACCTCCATTGAGATCGGTTCCTAATTGCCCTTTCTTTCATTTCTCCAACCGTTCGATTCCTTCTTTTCTTAAGGCGACGATTCTCCTTTCTCGGAGCATAAAAATTTAACAAGGAACGGGGATTATATTCGCCGCACACTCCCCCTCTGCCGCACCTGCAAAAGGGACTCCGAAAGAATTTTTATACGCCAATGCATCAAAGTAGGCCACCTTCATCCGGCCGATATCGGCTTTTCCGCGTTGACAAACATTTTTTTCCTCAAACGCCTCTGCGATGCGATAGAAATGTCTGCAATTGCCAAACCCCTCTCCACACACACGCACGCCCATGCTTATTTCCTAAGGGCGATTCTTTTTTTTGCGAGTGCATACGAAGGAATCCGAGCGGGCTGGAAGCACGAGTAGGGGAAGATAAGGGAAAGATTTTCTTGCCTTTTTTTTGCAAAGTAGGCGTTTTCCCGAATCGGAGAGGGAAGGGAAGATTACGTGGAAGTATTTTGTGCACTAAGGGTCTATTTGAATACGATGCGCCCACTGGGATTCGTGTAATCCCTAATGAGAAACTACGCTGGCTTAAATTACGACCGGTAGAGTTTCCTTACGACGTAAAAGTAAGAAATGTATTTTATCGCTTATCCAGCATTTCTGTCGCTAATTTTGCAAAATCGATATACGTTCTTGGTTCTCGATTCGCGCAGAAAAATGTTAGCTCGAAGGGTAAACTGCGTCCTAATCAACGCAGGAACCAAATAGCTAAGGCGATAAAAAGATTAGCTAATAAAATACATATTGAATTGATGAAGGCAATGAAAATTTTTATCCAATTTTTAGAATACAATTAAATAGCAAGATAACACTTCCTTTCCAATTAATTTTGTCGATATTTATCTCGGGTAAATAGGAATTAATTGGCGATACATACATGGCTACCAAAGTCATAAATTATAAAATAGATAAGAAAACCAGTCCACACCTTTTGTTTAGAAGAAACAGAAGTGTCTCTATAGAAACAAAACTTTACCAATTATATCTACAGATCAATTGCAATAACTCTTCCTAAACAATAGCAATTTCGAGATGAGACAATGTAAATTGATAGTTTAAGATAAGCAGACATATTTATAGAAACGTTTTTATTCAGATTTTTAGAGGCGATCGCCTGAGAATATATTTCCAATATCGACCCATTCTTCCTATAAATGGCCGAAATATAAAATCTTTGCATTTGATACATTCGATATGTACTCGACGAACACGCTATGCACTGACCGGTTGACTACTCTGCAGGTTCTTATTTGATGAAATCTTAACATTTAACAACGATTTGTATTTTTAAAATGTTGAATTTTTTAATTGCTTGAATATTAAACGGCTACTGTTGTTATAACTTTAAAGAGAAATCTCATTTGATAAATGAAATTTAGATAAAATAGATCATTACGTATTTTCATTCCATGGCGATTTACTGCTATATCCATGGAAATTTAGATCAGGAAAATATATCGACTGATAATCATCCAAATTGCCACAGAAACTCGGCACAGAATTCAAGTTTCAAAATCTTAATTCTATTCATAGATATTAAAATTATAAGTAGGTTAGTTTCCTAAAAGTTATTTTACTTTTATTTCACTTTTTTATTTACGTCTGAAAATAATTCTAAGAGCTGAAACTGGCAAACTGCATTTTAAAATTGAATACACTCATTTAATAGTATCAATAAGCTTCCTTGAAATTTTACATGTGCATGTATATTTGGTATTTTATAAGTTCAATATTTTAATTTTAAAATTTAATAGTTCATTGATCGTGAATTTCATTTATTTTTATAGCTTTCCCTAAATTTGTCTTAAATATTTTGATTTCTTTCTTCCTTCGAAGACAACTAAATACTATTATCTAAAACCCTTTTAAGAGATTCTTAGATAATTTAAATGTTATTATTATCTATTGAATTATCACATTCTTTTATATTCTACTTCCGAATACCTTTGTAGCGATATGAATCTCTGTTTGATTTATCTATAAATCCCCTGATTGTTCCGCATATCTTAAGCAAATTTATTAACCTCATCCGTCAAAGAAACACGGAGTCAACTCTTCATTTCCTTACGAACACATGAGCCCATTTGTCTTCGTCGTCCGAGATACAAAAAATATCAGCCTCGACGTTTTAAAACGGAATAAATAATAAAGGAGTTTCGACAGACGATTTCTCTGGGGCAAAGGAGCCTGACGTAGGGACGAGAGTAGAAGAAGATTACGGCACAGCCGTTGAATTCATCCTAAGAACCAAGCACACTCTGTGAACAGTAGACGGGGAGGAAGATAAACCGGTCGTGGGACGAATTTTTTCTTGCGGTTCCCTTAGACGTGGAAGAAAGAGCTTTTTTGGCGTAGAAAGAGAACTAACCTTAGAGCGAACGGCTGCAGAATAAGCATGGCCTTTCTTTACCCAGTGGATTCACCCGAGACGAAAACTTTGCCGAGAACAAATTGCCACCAATTCCGAACTCGATACAACGGAAGAATGAGATTTTCGCTCCCGAAACATGATTCTGCAGATTAAGATCTCAGTCTTGCTCTCTTTTCATCTCTTTTTCCATCATTTTATCCGATATTTCTTTCTCCCAATTTCTCTAGTTTTATTTTTAACATGAGTTTTCCGATTGTACGGAAATCTTAAGAATAATTACATCAAATATTCATTGTATCATTTTCAATTTCTTTCTGGGTTTTTTTCTCTAAAATTAGCACTATGAACTAATCGTTTTTAATTCAAGCCTAGATATTTTACTAGTCTCTTTTTTAACATAATATGTACCTTTATTTATTAATCTCCTTTATGAACTCGTACTTATTTAGTTATCATGCAGCATAAACTTCTTTCTACAATCTACATAAATATATATATTAATATCTTATATTAACTTATGTTTATATATAACTATCCAATATGAATAGAATCAACAGCATGATAATAACATATATAAAATCTCCAAAAATATACATCCTTGCACGCGTTCAATACCCTTCTAAGAGTTGCAGATTTCCGTAATCCTTAGGGTTTATTCCCTGGCGTTCAGAGTTTATTCACACAACCTAATAACATTTTCCAATTTTCGTGATCATTCTGGAAATAAGCAAAATAGTAAATTGGACTTTCTATTCCTATTTCTAGTAAATACCTTTTCATTTCTTTTTTTTTCCTTACCAATTCCTTCTTCGAAATATACTCATGTTTCCTCCTTTCCGTGCCAATTCACTCTACACCTTCCTAATCTAGTTAATCGCCCCAAAAATTCCCGGAAAGGGTAAATATTTCCAGGATCCATTAGAAATTGGTATCATCTGAATGATGACGTGGGAGTAAATTCGGAAATAAGACACGGAGCACTAACGAGTTGATTTTCTGAACGAAATAAGAACATTCTCCTAGATGAGTGTGAAGAGCAATTGATTTCATTACGTTATAGGAAGGAAAAAATTAGTTAGGGCTTCCTGAAGAGATAAATACCTTTACTCGAATGGAAAACAAGATGTAGACTAATGTTTGTAATTTCTTGAGAGCGCATTCAGCTGTGAGTTTTCATCCCAAGGAGTAATTAAGGAATATTTTTTTCTCACCAAGAACCGAGCTCTGATTAATTTTCCTTTTTTCAAGCAATTAGTTGAATTTTCGGATGATTAATATATTTTTTGTTTTGTATTCTAGCCTAAGATCCCACAATGAACAAAAAAATTTTTATCTACATTGTTTCAATGATTAAATGAGCATCATTTTATTTTGAAAATTACTTTCTGTCCTCAACGTCTTTAATATGATTAGGATAAAGAGTTTTAACTACATTATCATCCTCCCAAAATAAGAATTCAGATGATAGTTCTTTGTCTCGTCTTCAGTTTTAAAATTAAAGCATTTCCAAATAATCTACAAGAATACTTTCGAAGAATCAGGAATTTATGCGAAGCTTACCCTTTTAAAGTCCTATTTAAAGGGATGTGATTTGGATATTCTCGCTGATACTCAAATTTAACTGATATTCAATTCGTAATAATGCTGTGGAAATCCGCTACCTGAAAGCCGGAAAATATTCAGATCGAGCAATTGATAAAAAAGAACTTAGACATATGTAGTTAATGAAGGATTTTCCACTTCGATGCTCACGTAAGCTGATTCCGAGTGGAGTAAAATATAGAGCTCGCGGTTGGTCAATGCTCGTACATTTCCATGAAAGTGAATGCATCGTATGATTCTGCAAATTAATGATTAGTTAATCTCCCAAAGTTCACTACATTGGTATGATTGAATCATTTTTGTTCGAATAGCGTGATAGGATTATTTTTATTTGTTTTTCTAACCCAAGGTAGATAAAAGCGATTAACCCATTCGCATCAATCTATACATTTCCATTAACTGCGATTAATTGAAGTAACTCGGGCATAAACTTATCGACTGATGCTATTCATTTTGGTTAAAATTAAATTTTAACAGAGTCAATTTGCCGCAGCTCAAAGCGGAACTCAATAGGTTGGACAGGGGGTTATGAAAAATAATGTACGTGATAGAATAGACCTTTTAAATGGAAAATGTATACAAGGTAATTTTTTAATGAATAGTACCTTTTCCCTTTCATTCACTCGGTTCAACTCGATATTTTTATTAAAGGATCCATCATAGTTAAATCCCTATAGATAATTTGAAGATATAATTCACTTTCACCGCTTCAAATAGATCGCTAAATGCAAGTTGACCAAAAGGCCCCTTTTGAAAATTCCTCCTCGAATAGCAAAGACAATAGACCAGAAAACATCACACCTTTACGATTCTTAGAAAAACCCTTAAATCAAATTTCTCACATTGAACAGAAAACATCACACCTTTACGGCTTTTTCAAGAGAACTAATGGCGGATTGTTTTGAAATCCTAACCTGACTATGGGATTAACAAATGCGGAAATGTACATCGCAAGGATCGAGGTCATTCCTTGAAGGTTTCTTTCAAGGTGTGAAAAAAGAGAGAGATTTGTCTCCTAAAAGACCTTTAAACGAGAACTAATGCATTAAAACGTCAGGTGACGATTAGCCTTCTAAACTAGGATGCAAAGCCAAAGGGAATTAGTTGTGCTTAAATGAAACCCCAGCAGCCGCACCTTCTGTATTTTCTGTGTTCTTTCGCGTGGCCGCACACCTCTAAGTTCTCCAGGCGGAAGAGCTCCAAGTTTTCATTACGATCAATTGCCGCAGCTGTTAATAACAGAGCGTTTCCTCCTCCTTCCCTCTACTCGTCGCAAGGCTTTTGCGGGACGTTCCGTGTCTGCGTGAAAATAATTCAGGCAAGCACTCATTGATCTTGAGTTATTCATTAGAAGGCGGAAGAGAAGCCTCTACCATTAGTCAAGAAGGGCAAGTTAGTGGTGCGGGGTTATTACCTGTAGTGTGCCGCAAGCTCTATCTCTACCGCAACAACGCAGTGGATGCGGAAAGGTTCCCGTCGAAAATAATCTACTTTTGAATTCTCACGTGAAATCAATGGGTCCCAGTGTGTAACCCTGTGGGACACTGTTTAAGGATTTAGATTATTTAACAAAAAATGTGGAATTTATACCTCCTGCGGTAAATTCTCTGTAATTTTAATTTCAGTATTATTCGTAAACTATATTTAAGATAAATCACATTTCAGCTCAAAGCGGAACATTCAATTCATTAAAGTAAATTATATTTCAGTTCTTATCCTTGTTCAAGAAATTGAATGTGAATCTTGGATGTTGATACGGATATGTGTCCTCCATAAATTTATCCTTGAATCCTAATGTATTTAATTAAATTTCTTTAAAAAATCGTCGATTAAAAGTAGCAATCTACACTTTGGTGGTTCCAGGTTCGAGTCTTAGCTCTCGTCCCTCTTTTTAACCTGTACTTGGAGTATTTTTACTGAAGAATGGATTGAAAAATGTGCATCAACTCTATTTCTCAGCGGACCTTGAAATATGAGGTTGATTGATCATGCAAATATTGACCTAGATAAAATCTTAATTGATGAAGAATTTCGGAATGAATTTGGACCTTCTTCAACGCTTTCTATCTAGGTTATTATTATCTCACGGTTTTCACTTTCTATGTTTTACTTAATCAAACATACAAAAGCTATTCAATTCACGGGAAAAGGTAGGGAAAAAAGGATTCATCAGTGATGTTAATTATTAGATTACACAGAAGAGTCACTCGTCCGAAATTCTCTTCATATTCCACCATTCCTCTTTCGTAGTGCTTCGGAATGATTTCTTTCACTTTCTTTTGTCCTTTCACCACTCTGACTCCATAACATAACTGCTTCCTGCACTCTCCTCCCCACGACATACATCCCTCCACTTTTCTTGGAGCGCATGTGTTCAGCCAGTCAGTCGTAATAGCCAGTTTCTTCCCTCCCATTTACATGGTTCCGCCTCATAGAGGCCCTGTTTCAGCGTCCCTTTTTACGTGTACAGGACACGAAAGACTATTCTGTGCAGTTGTTATTTTAATTTCATCATCTCCAATTTCATTCCCTATCATTCACATTTTTCCTACTACGATTTCCTGTTATTCTAATTGTATCTTAGAAAAAAACACATTTTCGAAAAAATTTAATACATTACGCGCTCGATGTGTAATGGATGGCGAAAAATGTTTTACAAATTAGTTCCACGTATGCAAATGTATTTACTTAATCTCAAAATGCCCTTTCTAAATATGAATTCGTTAATAATTGAAGAGTTGCGAGGAATTATTATGTACAAATAAAAAATAACACTTAATCCTGGGAAGATATGATAATTTATTATCTGAACACAGGACTTTGACGTTTGTTCGTTAATCCTCCTACTACCAACTTCGGGTGAATAACCTCTTCACATTTTCGTGAATGGCTTTACGTGAATTTATACTTTATTTAAAATAATTTCGTCTAACCTTATGCTTGTTTTTATCATCATTGAATTTGATTCTCATTAGTTTCATTTCTGAAAGAAAAATTTAAATATCAAGTAATTGTTCACCTTATAATGTTTAATACAACAAAGGAAAAGTCTGTCTTAAACATTTATTCATAGAAAGAGTTCAATAAAACCAAATAACTTTGCTAGTATACAATTGAATCCTAACTATATTTCACACGGCATGATGAATATAAAAATCACTCAATTATTTCCATCCACGATTTTGATTTTCAATATAATACGTCCAAAATACATTTCGGAGAAATTCACCTTAATGCAATAATGAAAAAAAGAATTGAGTTTCTGTTCACCCCTGGCTACTTAAAACTTTCTAACAATGCTCTGCTTGCAAACCAGAACTTCTTGAAAGTTCTTCTAAATTTTAATCTTTTCCAACTCAATTAAGTAGGACAGTTTGAGACGAAGTTGAATTATTTTAATTTTTCCAATTCATTATTCCTCACCAAAAATTTTTGATTCGAACAATTTCGAGTACCTTAATACCTTAATGTAATCTCTCAGCCATAGCATCTGAATTGCTAATAAATCCTGACGAAAAAAAGATTGAAAAATAAATTATGGAATAAATTCTAACATTCCTCTCCTAGTTCAGTTTTCGTGGGTGATGGAAACTGTTCCCTAAAAATGCATCATCCTGGAGCCTAATTCATTACCAAAAACTCCGCCGCGGATTTTGAAACGTTGGGAAAATAAAAGTCCGTGGAATAAAAACTCGGAGGGCCCCACATTTCCACATTTTTGCAAATTAGAAGAGAAATTTCTTCCTATTCAACAGCCAGATATCAACCTTATCGACAATATCGATCGAAGTCAACCCTCGGCGAAGTGTTCCGTATCCGAGCCGTTTATTTCTCTAAAAAATACGTCCCAGACTAATCGGCCGGAATATATAATACGTTTCGGGCGCGAGATTTCCGATCTTTCGGTCGTTTTAACCATTTACTTCTCAATGTTTTTAGCTGTTACTCCTCGACGGAGCCCTGCATCGAAACAGAGTCGAGGAAAACTGTTGGCGTGCCAGGAAAAATATTGATAAACCGAAAAATATCGGCTATATTTTTGGGTTCGGAGAAAAACTCGGCCACAGCTGGAATATGATTTCCATAGTCAAAATTCCAGCTTGCGTTATGTGGACGATTCCCGATGTCTGAAATGTCTTTCGACACTTTTTTATATCCAAACTACGGAAAGGACATTCAGCGTTTCACGGCCGAAGCATCAAATCTATCCTCGAGAGTGTACAGATTGATAAACGAGTTGGAATCGACAAAGACGAATATAAAGCTGGTGTGAATCGATCCGAAACTCGTTTTAGGCTCCGCTCAGTAGTTCAGCTTTTCGGAATTAATATTATCGTTCCGTTTTATTGACTCCGGTCTCTTTCATGTGGCAATTAAAAGGCGACGAGAGCGTCGATTCAGTTTCGAGGGAAATTACTGCTGAACTGCAGCGAACGCCATAAAAAACCGTGACATCGACATAATTGTGCGCGATTTCCAAACACTTGCGCCAGAATTTTCAATCTTTTTTCGAAATGATGTGCCCTAAATTGAAACTGCTGTACGATTCATGCCATGTCAGGTTTTTTGTTCGCATTTTAAAATTACCTCGTCTCAAATGTTGACTCCTGTCATCGTTAATAATAATTACGTTCAGTTAGAAGTATAATGCTGTTAGTGTATTTAAAAAAGCGAGGGATATATCAATGATAGATCGCATATAATCGAATTAATAATTTTTATATTAGGAAAAATATTTTTCGGCGTCATATAGGTTTTGGGACGGATTTATTTTATAATAACTATTTAATGAATGTTTATTTTGAATGACCATTAAATGTTTATTATTAAAATATTTCATCATTAATTAAATGATTGTCAATGAATATTTATAAACAGTTAATGCAGTCATTATAAATTTCTTTGTGAATATATCGTGTCAAATGACATATGGCTATATGAATGAACATTTAGAGACGAGAAGAAATTCTATAAAAATCGTTAAAGAATTATACGAGCGAAGTAGTAATTTATCTATATTTCTTAATATATTAAAGTTTTTCACGGAAACATTATATGAAGAATTTCTACTATTCATATCGTAACTTCCATAACAGGAAGTTTAATGAACTCGTAACTCAATCACGGCAACTATTCAACATGCAACATCTGTGTGAGTTTTTTCGATGCGCTTCTTGCAGTTAAAATGAAAGATGAGATATATTGCATATGTATCGTTGACAAATACCTCTTGCACATCATCATAAAATTGTAAGAAAAAATCGAAAATCAATAATGCTGTTCAATTACAGTTATTTTTGTTCTCTTCACAAAGTTCCGTTAATAAGAGCAAAAAGAAAATAAACTGTTTTAGTACAATATATAACTTTGAAACTCACGAATTTTGTTTTGACAGGGGCGGAAAGAGTTATGAAGTACCATAAACAAGTCTAACGTAACGTTTTTATGCTCTAGACATAGGGACGAGATAGTAAAGCGTAGTAAATAACAGACGCACTCGATTATTCTAGATATATTAACGCGTATCACAAACTTTTTTGGAAAGAAGATAAATTAACGTATATTCTGCGAAACGACTTGTTAAGTAAAAACGATCGAATGTGACAAATATCTCGAGTAATGAGCATAGTCAGCAGTTGCACAAGTAAAATATATTGAAACGAAGAATCAAAAATAATCTTTGTCTGTCTTGATACAAAATATTACTGCAAAATATTACTCTACAACTAATCTCTCATCACTCACAGTTAATATTTATTTATTACATAACATGTTCTAAATTCCAAGATACTTATTAAGAACTTTTTGAAAATAAAATTTTGATGGTATGCTATTTCTCAAATTGAACGAGTTCTTTCAATCTTTTAAGCTTTAATAATGAATAATCAACCTTTAAATTAATTAATATGCAGTAACCAAGATAAATATTTGAATCATTTATACACTTCTTTTGGAATAATCCTATCAATCAATTAATAAATTTAAACTTCGACGAGAGAAAAATGATTTTTCCATGAAAATGTTTTCCACTTTACTATAAATTAAATCAAAAGGGTACTTGTATTGATTGATTCCCTACGTATTCATTTACAATCAATAAAAGACGTATAATTATGTGATTGAGACCTTGAGAAAAACTAACTAAGATACTTAGATATTAACCTTTGATAATTATAAATAATGCACCTCAACGATAATCCAGGTAACGGACATCTAAAAGATAAACTATGGACTGCCACGCAAAGTACAGTGGGCAGGGCACGCGCGCACTGCGGGGATGGAAACCGCATCCTATGTAATGGGGAGACATTTATGAGGCAACAGAAATGGAAGGAAGTCATCGATTGATTTCGTAATACTGTTGAGTTGAAACTGAATGACCACCGCCTCGTATAATAACTCAAAAAGCTACAGGTTGGCGACCTCTCGTGTACGATTCTAATATCCAAAGAGACGAAAAATATTTAATATTCGCTTCCATGGAAAACTCCTTCGCATGAAATAACTTACTCATTGAAAGGATTGAAGGAGAATGCGTGTTTTATACACTCTTATTTCAGCATCTATGAACGGTAACCACAACAAACTAACCATATATTCATGGTATTTGACTGTGCTTCTCGAAATATTCTCTTTCGCAATAAATCCAGTTAGGACATAAATCCTGTTTTTCTACATTTGCGATCGAACATAAAATGTTAGCTCGTCGTACATCATACGATTCCTGTTCAATAAAAAGAGCCATTTTAACGACAAAGTTTGTTTTATTGGTAACTAAAGATGAATCTGCTTTTCAGCTTTGTGGAGGAGGAACTCTTGTAAATTATCAACTCACAACCAAAACAAACAATATCGAGTTAAATACACGAGAAAGGGCTGAGTATCAAAGATAGTAGCAAAAAAGTCATCTGAATTAGATTACGATCCGTTCAATGTATTGCTGTGAACGTATCATAAATTCTGGAAACAGAGATATACCTTTATATTCGGGCCATTTAAAGTCTACTAAGCGACCGGAAACCGACTCCATCGGTGCAAAAGGAACCAAAAGCCAAACACATCCTTTGTGTACTTCAATTTGTAGGGAGCACAGGGCCATAAGTTAAAAGTGCTCGGCTGGTGGTGCCATAAATTAAAAGCGCAATTTCTTCTCAAGATGAAAAGGAAACGTGGGGTTCGCATAAAGCAACGAAACTCCATCGTAAATCAAATGTAACGTTACTCTTAAAGGCGAAAAGCGTATCGACTTTAAATACCTCTGACACTTAACATATACCAAATTCTATATTCGCCTTCAGTTTTAAAACGTTGACCTTTCCGATTGTAAATTATGAAAGTTATTTACGAGTTATCTCATAAGATGAGCATCAACGCTGACATTTTCATGTACATTTAACCTTCTCATCAAAAAAACGTCGGCTAGATATTAGAATAACTCGGAAATTCAAGGGAAACAACTGTTCTAAGTTGAAACTATGATAACAGCTTTTGGAGGATTTATTACTGTTCCATATTTTTTTGTTGATACTCAAATATCTTACCGTGTATTAGAGACTTATATTTTCCCAATTTTAACGCATATAAGAGCATTCTGTTTCGCATAAGATGATAAAAGTGAACTTCAAAATAATATTAGATAAATACATTCGTTTATAATTCATAAGTAAAGATACATTATGAAATTTTTACGAGTCATCTACGTTTATTGGGCTCAGGATATTTAATGATGTTCTTTTGAAATCGAAGGTCTAGAATATTTCAACTACCTCTCTCAGAAATAGGTCTTAGAAATCTTACTCCAAGGACTTCCAGAGTTTTTCTCAGTATAAACACTCTACCAAACGAGCTTCTTATAAAAGCGCTGCCAGATCGGTCATCCACCTGAAGTGGACTCAGATTTAGGGATCGCAGCGAGTATCGAAGAGCAGAGGGGTTGTTAACGTAAATTTTACGTTCCAACGTATTGTTTCGCCAATGATTAACTCCCTTTAGTGGGATTTTCTCCGTAGGGAGTGGGATTTGATCCCTCACAGAGGCTTTCCGAAAAATATATATCGACCCATTTCTTTTTGATAAAGTAGATGGACGTTTTGATTCCAGCTAACAAAGAGTACGGAACCGAGGAGGGGAAAAAATTATCGTAGAAACTAAAATAGATAGTTCGTCATTTTCTTCCTTTCTCTGCATAGCTTGAAAGAAGCTGCATTGCTAGAGTAATACATTTTTCGTGTTAAAACCCCTCCTCCTTCACCATGCGACAAGGACCGGTTCCAAGGTGATTATGTAAATGATCTGGATGCGGGACATTGCATGCGGACGTCGAATGTCATCCCAATTATACATCCGAAAAGGTCCTGTTACGTTATTGAATTTTTTTTCTGGATCCACACGAGTCAATATCCAATATAATAATTGTAATATAATGTATTCAATATTTTGAAACGAGAACTCGTTGATACACGAATAATAATCATTATTAAGTCAAAAATTGAAATTAAGTGTCCGAAAGGTTGGATTGATGATTTAAAGAAATATTTGATGTAAATATGAAGCCATTAAAAGAAATCTTTCAATTTCTTGTATGAAACGAAACGATAAATTTATCACAACACAAATAAATGATATTTGTAATATTTCCTTTCTTTACATCCTTTAAAATTTCCAAATTTCTGCAATTTGCAATTTCAGTTTGCTATTGAGTTACTCGCAATCAATTTTGTTACGCAAGGTTAAGGCATAACATAAAAAACATGTAAATAAGTTACGAAAACTGGATATGATTAAATGATTGAACTCATCAATACCGCTAGAGAACTTAAAAACCTAGGATACAAAAATTATTGAATTGCTCTATTATACTAAAGATGCTCGATGAACCACAACCACTCTTAGAGGAAAAAAGGGTCAGGATTTATAGGAGGAATGGTGGTGAAAATTCAAATCTCTATAGTGTATGATAAAAAAATTGAAAATCAAAGTACAGATTATATACTATCAAGACTCAAATTTAAGCCAGAAACTATGGATAAAAATCAAAAGGCAAACTAATATTTATACTTTGCTTCCTATTCATTCATTATAAGCAATCATACATTTTAGTCGACGATGTTTTAGCTAAAGAACTAAAAACAAACGTTAAATAAAATCTCTACAACCTGTAAATATCTGAGTTTCTCATATCAATGTCTAAATGACATTATTTGCTTGATCATGCTAACTTTAATCTAATTTATTTGTAAATTAAAATAAAAGTCAATAATCGAACTGATTAAATATTAGTTTTATCGGAGTAATTTTACGTCAGCGCAATGTTAACATGGGTCAACAGCATTTGACCGTTCCCTCTTAAAATAGGACAGTTGAATGTTCGCTAACCGCGTTTCAATAATGCATTCAAAGTCATCATACATCAAACCTTATGCAAACACTGCAGACACTCTGAGGACGAGGAAAACGAGCGCTAGTCTGCAGAAATTTCCGCAGACATCTCTAAATGCACGTCTTCACGATTGGCGGAAAGTTCGTCTCTGCTCTCTACGGTTTCATCCTAATGTGATGCAACACGCAGCACACAAAATGTTGCCTAACTTGCAGGCGCCTTCGCGGATTTTCCAAACCCTGATTAGGGAATGGCGTTGCAAAACTTAAATATGCGGATTTTATCGGAGAATCGGAAGTTTGTTACATTATTTTAAAGGTGAATACTATAATAGTATTAATAATATATATATTTCACGAGTCATAAGTTACGATACGAGCTTATATATGATTAGGAAAATCCCAAAAAGACATACACACACGCTTATTTTATTCATCGCGTATATTTTTATGTATCTCTACTAGAAGCGCATTCACAAGTTCAAATTCTATATTATAACAAACATTTTAACTGTTTTAATCATTGTTTACCAATAAAGTATAAATATCAGAATGATTACTACAATTTAGAAGTAATTAATTTTGCTTTTAATGCAATACATTTCTAGGAATTTTTGACATATTAACTTACTAATATTTTCTAAATAATTGTTATTATTCTTGTATTAAAATACCAATTAAATATTTATTAAAATCAAAATTTTCAATTGTACTTAATTAACGATGTTTTACAACAATCTCAACAAGTTCGACGTATGTTTGGGACTTTCTTTTTTCATTCGATAATTATCATCAATTGAAACCTCTTTTCTAATCGTGCTCGACATCGATCTATTGTAAACACTTTGATGTACGATTTGTATGGATAGCTTCTGAATGCACGCCTTTCGCAGACGATCCCAAGGGAGGAACCGAACCCGGTTTGTCGGGCCATTGATGCATCGCTCGGCCAATCTTCTGGGTAAATATGTCAGAGATCCCTCTGCATCGGGAAGGGTAGTGCCTCATCAAAACTGCGCGCATGCACTCCATCTACCTTCCTCTACGAAACGGGAAAAAAGAGATATCCTCAATCCGGGACGGCCTAATTTGCTGATTTCAAATTCCTGAATTCTCTACGTTTTCTACAAGAAATTTAGACGAGTGGGAAATAACCCGACGCGATTCGACAAAAAATTTAATTGGAAGGGCTTCGAACCCGCATTAAAAAAAACTGCGGCATCGTATGGACCTACCGCAAGTGCCACTCGATTGCATCGATTGAAAACATGGAGAAGTAGTGGCTACCGACAAGGGAATCCCTGTCCGGTTGCGATCTGCGTTGTAGAGAAAAAGGAACGAGTCCGCATTTCGTGCAAGTTGATTGATGTAGTACTGTCGTGATGGCTCTAACGAAATATATAAAAATAAAGCTCATTTTTACATTATAAATTGAAATATCCGTTTTTTCTCATTCGATTATTTACGAAGTTGTTTGCCTTACGAATCTCTAGTTTGTGTTTAAATTAAAAATCAAAGAAAAAATATATTCCCTAGACTGATAATTTTTTTATAGTCGTAACTTTGTCTTTGTCACTTCTTGCATAACTTTCTTTGATTATTTACGATAAATAAGATTAAATAACAACATATTGTTACACAATCAGACAGACAGAAACAAAGTGCGAACGTTTTGTAGAATGCTCAATTTTATTGACCGTAAACAATATTCTGTTCATTCCGAAATTAATAAACGTAACGAATTAATTTTTGCCTTCTGATCGTCCATTTGTTTGAGGATTTTACATGGGAATATTACAAAAAAGATAAATTGCTTAAAAAATTCTAATTAAAGAGGAGTTAAATTTTCCTTCAAAATTTTGAAGATACAGAGCTAATTTCTGCTACGAAACAAAAAGACTGTCTCTTAAAAAAATGCTGATTCTCAGAAGAAAAGAGGAAAAACATCATTGAATAATTAAGTATCTGTTAGAATTTCATTATGAAAGATGACGCACAGGATTTTACCCCCATTTTCAAAAAACAGTTTCCGAGAAAACTTCCTGACATTCAAATTGAATTTTCACATATTAACTCAAATTACGTAATAAAATTCTCAAGAAACGGCTCGACTAATTATATCAACCTAACAATTTATTCTGAAGACTTTTTTTATCCCTCACTCCATCAATGCATACACTATCTTCCTCTAGGATCGATCCTCATTGAAGTCTTGGATTCTATTAAAAATTGTTAACCGACAAAACATATCATATTCTTGTGTGAAATTATTAGGATTAATTCCTTCATTGTAAACCTCTGTTACGAAAAATTCATTCAATCTAATCTAAATCCACTTCCCTAAGAGTCAATATAATTCCGCACCTTTCCACTGAAAGCAACCCAACGCGATCGCAATAACAATTGAAAGTGCCGCCTCGCATCCGCATTTTCCGAATCGATGCGCGAATATAAATCCCCACTCGGAAGAAACGACACGCGAAAACTTTCCGCGTAGCGATTGTTTCTCGCAACTCCATCTATTTCCCACCCCTTTTACCCATCGCAACGTACAACAATCCCGCGTCAGTTTTTCCGGTAGAAATAAAATGACGAGGCAGGGATTGAGCGCTCGGGATTCTACCCAATTCGTCCCTTTTGTGTCAAAGGGCCGAGCGAAAGAATCCGTTTCTATTTCTGTCCGGATCGACGGTTAAGCGGCACACCGTAGGATTCTTTTCGCCCCACGGCATTGCGGTGGTGACCACGCCAACCGAACGAGGGAGAGACACAGAGACTTCTGCGACACTACCGCTCGCACTTTATGGCGGTGCATTCGGTAAAAGACACCCAGACGACGACCTCTACGGAGTCTTCCGACACTAAAATATCTCCCGGAACAGAAAGTCCGAGATTTTGCACGAATTACGCGCGTGTATTTTTGTACGTCTATTTTTTTTGTTTCGTGCTTTTACGGAGGATACGTCCAGACGGGCTCTTTTATCAGAAATATCGTTCACCCGCAGGGAAATAAAAATTTTCGATCCTTCCACTGCGTTAGATGCCCATTGGCGCATTCGGCATGAACACTGCGAAAATTCCTCTTAATTCCAAACGACTCGTGATTTCGTGAAAGAGCTCCGGGGAAGTGTTTCGGTGCCAAGCGTCGGATTAAGCGGATGTTTTCACATTTTACCTTTTGTAAAAATTGCCTCTTTTTCTTGTGGAATGAGCGCGTGAGTTTAATAACGTTTCTTCTAACTGGTTGACTCGCTTTTATAGGTCATTCACCGCGTGAGCTTTTTTGGAATTCCCGTACAACTTTCATTAGAGATGCTTTTGGTGTACAACAAAATTAGCTCCTTAATAATTAGAATCGAGCGATCTGAGATAAATGAATACACGTCGATCAAAAGCAATAAACTTCCGGGCTTAGAAACACGGTTCGATAAGATATCGAGGGTTTTATCGATTCGGAACAACAAACTCCACCGGAACTAATCAAACTGTCTAGATAAAATAGTATTAAATGATACCATCAATTATTTAATTCAATCTAATCTTACAATAAAAATATAAATCATTTAGTTCATTTAATCGTTAAATAATTATAGAGTATAAATATTTATCGATAATTCCTTTTTATACATACTCTGATAAATTTTTTTTAATAAAATCTTCATTAAAATCTTAAGGAAGAAACAAATCAATTCAAAAGTCGGCAGCGGTACAAAATGCGGCCTTTTTCGCCATGTTATCAAAGGAAAGAATAATCTGAAATACTTAGAAGGCAGAACTCAAGGTATTCTAACGTAAATGGAATAATAGAGGGCACCTTTCGTAAATGTATGGAATACTCAATCAATTTTCTGATTTTCGTCTTACTTACTAT
The DNA here is from genome assembly GCA_020796165.1 of Pantala flavescens. Classification (NCBI taxonomy): domain Eukaryota; kingdom Metazoa; phylum Arthropoda; class Insecta; order Odonata; family Libellulidae; genus Pantala; species Pantala flavescens. The sequence continues at coordinate 43,435,720 of CM036882.1, forward strand.
TTTATCTTACTACTATTCCTTCAAAAAAATTTTTTTTTGTATTCTCGATGCCAAATTCCATGTATTTTAATAAATATTAAAATATTAGCTGGTAACAACAAAGATACACGTATCCAGAGGTTAATTTTAACATTGTACCGGTTAAATTTTGGCGATATTTAATCTCATTCATAAAAACATATTGTATTCCTAACCAAGAATTAATTTTATCAAGTTAAAAAAAACTGGGCACAATTCTAATATATATACGTATATGCATTCCTGTTACGTTTCCATAACCCAGGAGATATTTTATATTTCTTTTTAATTTCTTCCTAATCAGTTTAAGCAACCAATTCGGGCTACTCGTATTCTCTTTTATTGTTGATAATTTCCAAAAGCCATCGTCCATGAAACCGACCCATTAACAAATAAATTTTCACATTACTCGCACACTAATCGCGTAAAATTTAACCGTCCGCCGTAAAACTATAAAATTCCACGCATGTTCACGCTCGTGGCCCGCTAAAAATCACCTACTATGTCACTAAATTAGGTTACTTTATGCGTACAAATTATGGATTCGCGATTCGTGTCCATTTCACGACGAATTCCCATTCGCTCCGCCGAAAACAAGTTACCAATTACCCCCGATTCGGATTCCATTACACGGGTCGCGAGAATGAATAACTGCTCCGAGTTTATGTTTATTTTTCTCTCGTTTCGTATCATTCGTCGGAAATGGTCGGGAACTCTAAATTGAGTGTCCGCGAATGTTCTCCTCCGTAACGGGGGGAATGGGTAAACGAGCGAGACGCGGTTTTCGTGAGTGATAATAGAAGGGACCTATTTCAGCGCGGCATTAAATGTGTCGGAAACTACTGCCCCATAAATTCGGCGGGCGCGGTGTCCGAAAGACGGACTCTTTCGCCTTTTCTCTCCACTGCAGAGAAAAGTGTCTCCCCTCTGAATAGGTACCAGTCGGAGACGCTTTCTAAAACTCGCCGCTGGGAGGAGAGAGGTGTTTATAATGAATGCGACGCGAGTATCGCTGCAGCGGGCTGCGTGCAAGTATTCATAGGCGTGAGACGAGAGAATACGTCAACGTGCGATAAGTCGCGAGCTTTACGTAAACTTATCGCGTTGAAGAATGGGTGGTGTAGAAAAAAAGTGATTTAGGAGAAGAAAGGAGTTTTATGAATGAATGGGGGCAAGAAAAGAAAGCCGTTTGTTCTAGTTTTGAGTGATTTATGAATGAGAAATGTGTGACAATGTTTCTATTTACTTTTATATTAAACAGAAAGTTTCTAAATCCTATTTAATATATCGCGATGGAATTAATAAATGCGTACAATTTTAAGTTTCGATTCAAAAAATATATGTCACTTATTGGATTAATGACTTTAGAAGGAATATTTAGTAATTACCATAAATATTACGTAAATTATTACGAGAATTTTGTCTCATTTATTTAAAATCCTTATCTCAATAAGTCTTAATGTAGAAGATTCGATAGACGTATTGATTTTATTCTTAACGCTATCACGTAATATTTTGAAGGTTACTAACTTCATACAGTCTTCTTTTATTGATATATAGATATTCTGAAAAGAAAATTGCCTGCGCAGCTCAAACTAGTCACGTTATGTGTTAATTAAATTTATATAATTTTAAACGCTATTACGCTGCAAAAATTTTTCTTATAAATTTCGTGCAATACATGATAATAAACGAAAAAAATAATGTTGAATTCAAACTAGAAGTATAAACCTATCTGCTGTAATAGATGACTATAATAAGTCATGACTCGTCGTTTCGGTAAAAATCCATTCGAAAATAATGGCCATTTACTGTCAAACAGCTCACTTAATAAACTTGTGGAAAAGGCTCATCTATTCTCTCGTGTCATAAATATTGCAATTTTACCGTCTCTTCAAATATGTACACAGATTGTCCTTTCTCAGTGTCTTCCCTGAATCCTCATAAAGGGAAAAATGTGACTCCATTTTCAGAGCATTGAACATGATTTAACGTTCACACGTAACCTCGAGATTTACCGTCCAAGGATATCTTTAATTTTAATGTGTCCTACTTCGTTCGAAAAATGTCAAATACGAGATTCATATTAAAACGTAAAATATCTCCGCTTTTTTACAAAAATACCTCTAAAATCGCGCTGTTTGAGAGGAAGTTTTCCCAAGCGACTGGAAAATATGTTCAGAAAAACGAGATACATCGCCTCTGTGAACGCCACCATGGGACGTAAAAAATGAATTTTAAAAGTTGCTCGTAACAGAAATCACATTTATCGCGAAATAACCTGCAAATATACGAGCATAAAGCGCATCGTATACAAACCGATGAATCTGGCACTTTGTGTGAGAGAAATTCCTAAAATATTTAACAGATAGGAGTAATAGGAGGAATATAGGACGAGCATACAATAAATAAGACTAAATTGGTTGTATGTTTCGACTAATGGAACAGTACATTACAACAGTATACCCTAGATGGAAAAATCTCCGATTTTCCTTTGTTTAAGGCCTTTTATAGGAACAAATATATTAATACAAAGCTAATTTCTTTTTTAAAAACCTCTCAGAGTTCCTTCATCTTCATACTTAACTCTATCAAAACCTTTAAACATCTACATGGATGTAAATATGAATCAAATGATGTTTCGTCGAATTAATGCGTAGTAGGAGAATTGAAATAGCAAGGGATTGGAAAAAAAAGAAACATAAAATAAGCTGAAATCGATAATGATTTCGAGAGACTGGAAAAAGGTGTCGATATCAAAGCCTGAATAATCCAAATGAAACCCTCGATGTTCTACCATCCAGGTGTCATAATCCCAGACGTTTTATTGAGGATTTGTCACTCGTGTGTGGACGCATTCGCACTCCTCAACTGACGTCCACGGACTAATATTTTTGTCCCTACCTCTGGAGAGCGAGAGTGGGAACGTAAATACGTAGCAACAAAGATGTCTAATCCAATAACCATTCTATAATGAGGCTGATAAGGTAGAATGAATTTCATATTAAAAAGACAAGAAAATCCAATTCAGGGTGAAACCAATAGGAGCATTAAGTGTTCAAAATTTTATTCAGTACTTAAAGATTATTCTATATATTTAGTTATCCATGTATAGGCAGTAAAATCACTAAAAGATTTCAATCGGAAGAAAGGCTTAACAATACCCTGCCTTGCTTAATTAATATGCATCAGCAATAATAGGTTCCACTATAAACTGATGATAATTACTCATAAATAAATTTACAAAATCCTTTCTGTTTTTAATCACAACATTTGATTTGATTTCGGGGAAATTTCTTTTTCCATTAATTTAATAATATCTCATTCCCATTAACTCGTACTCTTACATTCTTTTACTTCACGGTAATGAAATGAAGAGGTAACAAAGCCTACGTCGAGAAATGATCATTGTAAAACGAGAGAAGGAATGCAAGGTAGAGCAAGAAAACCAAGGATGAGAGGGAAGGAACATATAATCATTAGAGAGTGTAACGGTGGATTTCATTGCGGTTGGTTTTGGGCGTCAAGAAGCCGTTCAGCATCCGTGCTCAACATGCCATCTCTGAGAACACATGGTGTAGCATTCGCTGCCGTGGTTTCTATCACAACTTTAATTACCTCCAATGTTCCCTCTGCTTTTGCTTACGGAGGATATAAAGTTAGGGCCCCTCCGTAAAATTTAAGGGCAATGCTACCTAACGTCATGCAATAAAATAAACTTCATCAATGAAATTTAATTGTTATTTTATTCCCACGCTAATATCTCGTACTATAGGAATGATATAATTCGACCATTACTGCTTCAAAGAATTTCATTTATATTCCTTAAGAGTAATAATTAAAATTTATTGCAGCAAATTTTCTTCAATTAAAATAAGGTTTAGGAGGATATGAAATAAAATTTCATAAATGAGAAGAAGGGCAATCTATATTACATTAATCATATATCCGAAATACCTTAAAAGGATAAGGTGCTAGTGAAAGTTGCACATTGACCTACAAATAATCATTTTTCATGTTACGAAGTATTAAGTAAAAGGTAAGGAATATCATCTTTAAAATAATCATTTCACATTCTACGTAATATCATTCAATTAGAGCTATAAACAATACTAATAACAAAAGTGAATGAAGCATGATATTTTCTCTATCCAATGCAAATAAAGTATGAATAATGTCGTCACATCTTAGATACGATAGTGACTAAATATGTACCTTAATTATTATGAGTATTACTTATTACCCATGTACCTTAAAATATATTCACAAAAACATCGTGGAATTGCCATTAAGGGTCGCTGAGTTGAGATTGATTATACACCAATAAAAGGTTCCGTAATAAAACTACCATGCGTCATGAGCAGTTTAGAGTATCCTAAAGGTTTTCATTGCATATTTAACCACTAAAAAAATACAAATTTATAAAATTTAACATTCATACTATATCTATATTAATTTTCTATCCAATATCCAATAATAAATGTATTGATGGAAATGCTTCCAACTAGCAGCCTAACAAAAGGTTCTCGACAGCCTGGGTAGGTTATACTTATTATAAGAAGAAGCCTTTAATATAGGGTCAATAATCTTTAATGATGAATACAGGATCACGTGAATGTTAAAATTACAATACAGAAGATCCCTATAAATTCCCTCAAAGTGATAGATTACGAGGACAGTTTATATGACACATCTTTACAACGGAACGAGCGTAATAGATTTTTAAATGGAATAAGCGTATCACCTCTGCACAGCGAATTCCATTAAATCGCGCGTGACGAAATTTCTAAAAAAAAATAGATTACTAGCTTTGTATCTCCACTTCTACTTTCACCCGAATTCCATCCCTTTCTCTTTCCAAAGATTCATTCATTCCTCTGAACACGACAGATATAATTTTTCATCCTGAAATCGGGCCAAATTTTAATACACATCTTTTCGTCATCGAATCACCAGATGTCGCCAGTGGAAAGAGGCAGCGAAATAAAATCTTTCCGATGAAATTCGTACCCCTTAAAATCATCAATTTATCACCCGCACGCACCAATTAAGGGATGTCACAGCTGAGCGTGTAGATCGATGAAACAGATTTGCGTCCGACTACGCACGTATCAAATCTAAAATTCAATGCACGAAATCTGGAATCCCCTTCCTGTGCTATTGACACAAAGATATATACTGAATCACTTTGCGTGCACTCAAACTCTGCACGAGAGACTTTCCGGAAAGTTCTGCAGTTTATTCCACATAACTTTGAATCGCTTTCGAGAAAGTTTTCATTGTACCATTTTCTTGCAGCCTTTGTCTCCAAAAAGCGTTTCCAGAAGTTTGAGATATGTTCCCAAAGTATTATCACGGATAACGAAATTGGAAATCGAGAATTTTGGAAACGGATGGCATGGATCGAAATATAAACGTCTCTTTTTGGTGAATTTTGGTGCACTGGCCGACTTCTCAAGGGATTTTTTTATATAAACGTTTTCCAGTCACGTTTATCCTTTTCACGACGAGCACGTTTAAGCCGCGTTTATTCTGTATGTAACTGTGTTTCTTTCTCCCGCCGCTAGGGTCCTCCAGAATTCTTGGGCACAACTGACATTCTAAATTCTTATCATTGTTTACCCTCCCAACGGAATTCTTTCCTCGACGCGTTGTCATCTTTTCTTTCCGTAGACCTTCTGAATGCCACACTTTATTTTCTATTTCGACAAATATTTCTCTTATAGAAAGATCGTCCCGTATTCTTACGTATATTTTAGCTCATTTTATTCTTTCTTTGACGTATAATACGCGTATATTTATAAAATTTCGTATATAAGTATAGTTGACGTGCTTTATTTTGCAAAATCAAGTGTCTTATCTCATTTATTGAGTACTTTATTCACAAATTTCTAAAAACATCGAACTCATATAAAATTATTGATAATTTTCATTAAGTTATTCCTGAATAAATACTATATTAAATAAATAATAAAGACAAAAATAAGGACAAGATAAAATGAAAAATTGACATTAATATCACAGAAGATACGTATATATTATTCATATTTTGTTCCTATATAATACCTAACCATATTTGAATTGGAATAAGTATATTTTGAAATGGTCAAAATGGTATATTCATATATATATACTCTCAAATCCCTGATACCTTTTTTTGGCTCTAGCTTATCCAAACATATTTTCGTTTATTCTTTTCCGTTCCTAACCCTTCGCACGTCTTCCCTCCACAGCATCTCATTCATCAACATCGACCTTACTTTCCCGAGGCTTTGATTTAGCCACCGTCTTAGACGTTCATCTTCAACCCTTTTTTCTCATTTTAAAAGAGGATATCACGGAAGAAAATCTGTGTATACTGAATTTATAGTCCTTTTTCGCTACCATTGCACCGTTACCTAGTTACGATCATATTATTATATTCGTAGTTACTTACATAAGAATTCAACAATCTTGGTATTAAATATCAAATATAATAACTGAAGAATTAAATATATTTTGAATGACTGATTTAAATAAAAGTGATTTAAAATGAATGACTCTTCAAACTAGAAAAAGTATTACATTTTTTGCACTGAGTCGAATCCGAATGTTTACTTAAATTTCCATGGTATATTCATTCTATTATGAATCGGATCGAAGTATAAGTTCCTTCAATGCTTTAAGGTTGACCGTGAATACTAAGATTGCGTGCCTTAATTTCCAGGCAAGCCGTGCGATCAAATATTAACGGAACGATTTATGGAACCGAGAGGTAGTTTGTTTGCCGTGGTATGCTTATTCTCCTTTCCTTGGAGATACATCGCGAGTTTCTTCCCTTTGCCTAACAAGTGGAAAGCTAATGCACGCAAATTGCTTCGAATAACTTTATCGCGCGTGAATGAATTGCTTCAAAGAATATTTTTAAATAATCACGCATGCGACATCTATTTCGAAGTTAATTTGAATTTGAATCGCTCCTTTCTGAGAAGCTTTGATTATAGGACTTGCATCCTTCAGGCGTTTTAGTTAGACTTGAAACTCAATTCCTTCCGACTTGTTCACGTTTTGAAAATGGGATTATTAATCGAGATTTCTGGTACATCTTTCCTCAAAGTTAGGAGGAAACTATCGCAGCTTTCAGTTACGACGTAGAGATCTAACTTCCATTTTGTTTTTTTCTTCAATGCATTCCTAGCACTAGAAATATAATAATTATTACGTTAATTATGAGAAAAGAACTTAAATTTGTAATATACTAATAAAAAGGTTGGCTTTACAAAACTTTAATACCTATAGTAATTTTATAAAACACGTATTCCCTATCTGATCGACCCTATCTCCAAGGCAACCAAAAAAATACGAATTTAATCCAGATGTAAAGATATTCAAATATTATTTCTTTCTTATGCAACTTTTCACACCGATAGTTATCAAGTCATTTTTCAAAGTTATGTCCAAATTCCAATTTCCGTAGCTACTTTCCCAAAGAGATATTATCTGAGAAAAGATCTTCCATAAAGTTTAAGATTATCTAGATTACGTATCAAGAGTCGTAAAATGTAATATAAGAGAAGCGTTAATTTATTCGTTTCTATAATTTGATATTATTCCATATCATTTATCATCATCATTGTGTATTATTTATTCTTATTTTTCTATACATTTCATTATATTCTATTTATATAATATTATATAAATTATATAATCATATTTTTACAATAATTCCTTCTAATTTTCATTTATTACTTATCTACTTTTCTTAGAAAATGGACTAAAATTTTAAAACTATCATCAACATTTAACTGATCCCCAATTAAGAAGCTAATGGTGATTTAAATGCGTTTAGAATAAACGATCCTGAGTTCAACTGACGATGAGGCACCACATACACAAAATGTCCTAAGCTGTATTATTTAATGAAGTACAGTTATCAAATACAACTGCTCTTGTATTTTCCAATAACAGCTCGAGTATCACTCATGGGAATAAAACCACTCCAAATCCGTCCTCTGCCGTCGTGTTAAATTCTTAAATGGCCAGTGATGGGCCAATTACCGAAACGGACGCATTCTTTCATAGATATATAACGCGCTCTTCCATAGGGAAATTCTGAACTACAGCAGATTTTGCGACACGCCAATTAATTTACTCTCGAAAAATTTACGATGCCTTTCCCTTGCTGGATGATTAAATCCGATTGGAGTTTGCGTCACTCGCTATTTACAGAAGCGATCGGAATATCTGCTTTTCCTCAATTAATACCGCTCGCTGTAAATGAAGAACGAAATCACACTTTCTTTATCAGAAAAAAATGAATAACGAAAACGCTCGTAATAATTCTTCCATGAATAACTACTCACGAACTTTCGTAACAGAAAACCAGGTTGTTGTTTTACCATATAAGTTAGAAACTGAGGTAAATACACAATAAGAAATTAAGTGTATAAGACATACGCACCTATTACAAAGTAAAATCGATCATAAAGAAAATTATGAATATACATTATCTTTTATCTAATATAATTGTGATTTAGAGGACAAAATATATTCTTCTTGTAACAAAGATTCCTTTAATTTTCCTCAAATAAATTAAATGCTTATTTCCATTTTATTATGTTCCAAAACACAGTTCTTCTTCATGTTGTGACGAAAAAAATAAATATTCATATTAACAATTATAGCATTTACAATTGTTTTTGTATTTATCAACACATATAAATGATCTAACCTAGACATTCAATAAAAAATTATTATATTCTAACTTTCAGCTTGAGTCGATTAAACATATAGCAATAATAGTTTTAATAAATTTAAACATTCGAATATATTTTCATATAGAACCCGATCTCAAGCACTACGCTACCTTCTCGCAGTTGAGTAACTTCCATCCATCTCAGAATGAAGTATTTAACGACGAAACTCATTCATTTTTACGAGTATTCGCCTCTCCCGCATCTCAGGTGTTCGCGTGCGAGATATTTTCTCCGCGAACAAAGCATCTCTTTCGGTCTCAATAACAATACACATCACCGTAGCGACGCTCTCTCGTGAAACAGCCGCAATAACGTTCCGTGCCCATCTCTATAATTCGCATACGTGAATCAGGAATGGGCATATCGATTTATATTTGATTTCTCGCCAAGGAAAAATTTCTATATCGGTTCATGAATTGTTCAAGCTCCTCGCCCCATAGCTTTTCTTCGCGAGTTCTCGTCATAAAATTTTATGGGTGCACTCCCACTCTGGCAAAGGTTCCGAAGTTGATGATGAAGACGGCAAGTTTCGTCTCTGCGGCAGACACCGTAGATAACCCCGTGGATGTTACATGAGGCGAGTTCCTCGGTCAACCATATTTTATATACCTGCCCGATGAAATTTTTGCCTTTGGTGACGTGGATGAATCGTAATGGATTTATTGGTAGGTTTAATACCATTCGGAAAATCGGTCGCCAACGATTCCGGATGATGAATTTTGATGTGACTATAGAGTCCTATAAACCATGCAGTAAAGTCTGAAACTTTATTCCACCTATAAGCTCAAACATTTTCTCTTCTTATATAAGTATTATCATCATCAGCTATTTTCAATCCGATAACGGGTATAAAACTCCCCAAGCTCTTTCTACTTTTCTTAACTTTGATCGTCCCTTTCACAAGTTACTCTTAAGCACTGTATTATGGCTCTGTATCATCTATCACTTGCTACTCTAATTGGTCTTTCTACATCTCATATACTACAGCATGCTCGTGTGGTTTTTAATCTATCTACACGTATATTTCTGTTATATATTTATGCATGCGAATACTTAAAAATTAATATCTCTAGATCACAATCTCTATATTTTCGCATTACACTATCTTTTGATTTGGATACACTACATTCGTTCTGATATTGCTTTATGAATTGATTATATCGTATAAACTTTTATATCAGTCGTTGATAAAACCTTAGCAATATTAAAATAAAATCAACTTTCAAAAGAAGGTTTATTAATTTTACGATATTCTTTAAATCCTATGAAACATCGTGAATTTAATTATTCAACGGCAATCTTCGTTTTTATATTTTTAAATATAGTATCATAAACTTAGTTTTTACTTTTAATAGAACGGAAACATATTTGATAGGGAATAATTTTGTCCAATCTTAGTAACAACCGCTCAATGTAGAATATATTTATTCTTAGATTAAGAGTCTATTGTTGAGGAAATCTTTAAGTTAACAATAAAATAGTCAGCAGAGATTTTGTGCCAATATATCAGAATAGGTATATGAGAATGAAGTAAGAAGGTTTGATATGCATACGATTAAATATATCAAAAAATATCCAGAAGTTGAATGTTTTACTTAACTTATCAAATACTATTTAGAACATTTCTTAATTGTAACTATCTCATTACAAACACAATTCATTTTTACATCGATTGATATTGGAAAATGTTCCAAAAATTTCTCTGCATGAATATAGAAGCGTTTTGAACTCATTAATGAAACCCTTTTTATATCGGAAAAATGTCATCAGGTATTGAATTCAACTGAAATGATCTGATAATTAGACCTATTTTCCTACCGATAAAAGGCCATATTTCGCAATTAGCCTATAAAATAAGGCTTCCTGAATTGGAGGAATATAATACTTCGATATGCTTAACAATCTTTAAGGTGTATCATAAAAATTTGGAACCGACGATGAGAACGCTGCTCTGTGGAAGTGTTCAAAGAGCCTCATGCATTATCCAAGAGGGCAGACTTGAGAGATAGAGATCGTTTTATCTTAAAAGTAATTCGCGAAAAATTCCGGGAAACGTCGCTTACGTCGTTCGAACCCTTCCGCCAACGCCTAATGCACATACACAATCATACCGTCCAGACATCCCACTCAGGAACAAAAGACCAATGCAACGGAAAAAGCTATCTGGGCTAAAACTATAAAAGCAAAAGACCGTGCGAAATTGTCCCGATGAAAGATTCAAAGAGCTTAAAAGCTGATTTAAAAAAAAGAAAGGAGCCCTTGATGTTCACCGTCAAACCTTCTCTTTATACTATTCTTTTAGGTTCCCCTCCAAACCTTTCCAAACTCCTTTTTTTCAAATTTTTTTCTTCCAAAGCCACTACGCCAAAGCCTGCTAATTAACGAGAAGCCCAAAAAAACGTTTTAATGTCGTAAATTTACCGAACGCTATAGGGCTAACGATAATCGTGTATAAATCATCCTCATAAATTTAGTGCTAAAAAAATTCCCGAAGGTAATAAGTTACTTAGGTAAAGGATTTTTTTAACGAGTCAAAATCAAAGTTGAACGTTGACATTTACTCTCGTTAAAAGTTCTTCGCCTAGAGGATTTGGAAACTTTATAATGCGAGTTCCCATACTAGCTACATTAGCCCAAGACAGTCCCGCCTTTTCCCATGTCACCCTCATGAGAAATCTCAAGATGGGAAATTAATGAGACATCTATGATGCAGTGAGTTTTAGTTCGTGTGCCTCAGTTTCTCGGAAATGTTTGTGCCGTATGATTTTAATTAATTTTGCTATTCCAAAAACATGCTCGTTTTCCGCTTGTCTTTCGAAATTTTCTTGCGGAAATATGTATAGGATCTAACCTTCAGGAGTGGTTGAAAAGTATCAGTATTCTGAAGTGACATTCAGATACGTAACTTTGGCTTAGTTTTGATGATCTGTTGCTCGACTTTCATGCTCTACTTTATAATGCGTCTACCTGACAGCGTTTAATTCAAAATTTTAACAATCCCGTAACATAGAGGCTGATTCAAGGCTCCGTCTACATGTATATAGAGAGCTGCTACTGGTTAAAAAGTTTCCCTTATTTTGATTGGCTAATTTTATTGTTTTTTTTACTTTCGTAACTCCTGGCAATATTTTATATTAACGTTGCTAGTAATAATAGTATAATATATAATAATGATATAATAGTATATATAATAATAATTGCCCTTATCTGAACCCTAGAATAATCTTTCGATTCCCTTCCAATTGCTTTCAACATCAAACTTTTCCTTTGTTGTTGTAACATAATTGGCTTTGTTTTGTTACTAAATTGGACCACGCATCTAATTTATACCAAAGTCCAATTCATTTTGTACAGATAGACTAAACGAGAACACAATTTAACGTTTTTTTCATTTTCTTCGCATGAATTTTATTGTTCTACAGAAGAGATAAAATTCCAATTCCATGTACTTCAAATTTTAGCCTCAGATAGCCTTATCATTGATATAACTTCTCCGATACATTTTACTTTCTATCGTCTACTCTTTTTTGCCATTCGCAATTCGTGGAGGCAATCCTTACCATCATCAACCCACGATCTTTCCACCGATCGAAAATAGTCTTCAAAACAATTCGAACATCAACGAAGAATTCAACAAAAAACCCTAGAGATTCTAAAAGACCGTTCTCTACAAAAATGAACGAGTCGTAAACCTGCCATGTATCTGTTTCTTTTCAAAAAAATTCGGAATCTCAGAGACAACATCTTAGATCTCTCTTTCCATTTCGAGGAATTCTATTCCATTCCTTATACGAGGGCATGTTTTTTCCGGACAAATTCAACGGCATTTTTACTCTCTTTAAAGCAAAAGGCCGTTATTTTCTTATGGTCTCATGTCGACATTTAGTGGGGCCCGCGATAGCAATTTCCTCCAGGAATAAACAAGTCCCCGTCCCTTTGATTGTAACCCATTCGACTACTCGGTCAAATGGTCCAAGATATACTGCTTTGAGGAGGGGCGCCTTCGAAAGAAAGAGGGGTAACCGATCGGAAACTATGTCGCGGAGGTTTTTCGAACGGCATGACGGAGACAGTAATTGTTTTCCGGACTAATGGACACATTTTTGCGCTGAGTTAAATCGAATGACGTAATAGAGGGGTTTTTAAGAAGATTTTTTTATCGCGACCGAACTTCACGAGTTATTTTGGCAAAAGATTCGATTTTCCAACAAATCTCTGCAACAAATATGTATCTATATGCATTTACGATACTTCATGATTTATTTACCACGACATCGATAATTTAGGATTAAAAGGATATATTCTAATTCAGTAGATGCCACTCTTAGGTTTTAATCAAAAGTTTTTTAGTATTCAGAATACTTTTTAGTTTTTCGCTTTAAATATTCGTACATAACATGTTTGATAAATATTTGTTTGGTAAAAATCCCTTCCATATACCGGTATAATATAATATTATTTAAGTTTATTTCCAAGTGTTTTATAATATGTATTACATAATTACATTAAATTATTATTATAACAATATATTGATAGTAATAATCTAAAATATTCAAGAAGTTGAGCACATGCTACCAAAAAGTTATTGTTATGTAATTATATTTCAAAATTTAACTATTTTATTGTATAATACATTAGACAAAATAAAGAAATCATTAAAAATGCTATTTTTAAAATACAATCGATTCAATACAATAAAATTACATATATCAGTATCAAAGGGTCAAACATATTTTATTAAAGCTCTAATAAGTCAATAGACGTTTTGAAAACAAGCAAAATATAAATAAAAACCTTTCTTAGCGATAGGCACTAAATTCCTTTTCGAAAAGAAATTTCATAATCTAATTTCCACTTTAAATCTGACTTAGGCCAAGCAAAAGATAAAAAATTTTAAAAGACATAACAGTACATCTACCAAATGAGTAGTTACTGACAAATTAATTTATGCAAATTTCCGCGTTTAAAAATAATTGATCTTAATACTTTTAATTTTAGTATCTCGATAAAATCTTTAAATGCCTTGAGGATAACTGCACGTAACAAGACGCGAACAAGGGCATTTCTCGGAGTTGTAATTCAATTCCGTCTTACTCCGCAAAGTACAAGAGAGTTGAAATCTCCTTTACGAGCGATTTTACGATGTCTAGCGACCGCGGTACGGGAGCATCTCAGAAAGTTTCTAATCTTGTCACACGACGTCTATTAGTGGTCCCAATTTGGCCCTAAAATGAGTCCCATTCTATATGGAGTGGATTATGTTTCACGTGTATCCTCAGGGCCTTGAAATTTCTTACGGAATGATTTTAAGAAGTAGATTGTCTTACTTCGTAATTGGAGGAGTACATTATAACCACAATGGATAAAAATCACTGAAATAAGGAGGTACTTTTTGATTCCCTATCCCAGATTTAGTTCCTATAATTACCCTTCCTATTAGGAAACGTACAAAATTATATATACAAAGTTATATACGTGAATACTGTTATAACATTATATCCACAAAAATTATATATACAAGATTTTTATTACTAATGTTCCATTCCAATATGATAGATATGTATTTATCATTCAAATTCGTTTCTAAGATTCCGAAAAGGTTAGTCTTTTCGTAAAAAATATACGATTGTAATATTTCCCCATTCCTTTACATTTCTTACATTTTACGTAAATTATATGAAGCCCCAATTTTGATCGGGAACGCGATGGAAAACAATTATGAAATGAGATCAGGGACAATTATAGCAGCTATTGAAAGAAGCACTTACAAAAACCACATGCGGACATAAATCGGGGCATGGGGCAAATCACATGCAGATGTATAAAAGGCCTTTTAGTTCAGTGCCTCCAATATGAAGTTATTCCTTCTTTCAAATGAAGTTTGCTGAGGGATTCCACGAGCTATTAATATCATCGAATGAAAATTAAAAATCACGAAAAATGTGATTTTCTTTTTGGCATCAATTATTTGATATCTTTCGCCAAAGTTGCACTGATTTATAAAAGGCGATCATGTCCCAATTTTACATTATTTCAAGGTTACGTAAGCGTTCATTTAAATCAAAACTTTGATATATTTAAAATTGCGTTCTTTAGCAGATAAATTTTCACGTAATGAGATATTTTTGATGTTCGTTTGCGTGTTTAAACAACACATTTTACGTTATAGGATGCTACCGATTCGATTTGAATGCTCAAGAGGGTTTTTAAGAAATCGGTATGGCTATGATAATAAGATTCTTTTATAATAACAGTTATATCAATGCTTCGAAACATGAACCTTCATGGGATATCTACATCGACGGCTTTACTGGACTGTGTTGTAGCAGAAATTCATGGAGATACGACCGGGTTCGAAGCAATGATAACGGAAGGCAATTAAGACAACAATCAAACAGGGTCAGGAGGGAATGAGCAGAAATTTACAGTATTCAGATCTTCCTTGATATACGAAGTCCGTGTATAGTCCTCGTTTTAACTGTCTCAGTCAAACTGCCTGGAAAATGTCGCAACTTAATCTTCAAAAGAGACCTCGAAAACATCATTAAACATTAATGGCATTCCTTAAAGTTTCGCCTCCACATTACAACTTAATTAGGCAAGAAGGATAAGCACTTAATGGCTGAAGCATTGGGGCAATTTTGAGGTGAATAACAATCAAGGATCAGATAGGTTGCGGATTAAGGGAGGAAAGAGATCAAAATTTGAAAAGAGAGAGATAAGATCATTTCCAGAAACGATGGAATGGAGCAATAAAATGAGGAAATCGTGAAAGATTGATAACATCCTAAAGGCATTTTATAGTGTTTACCAACGTTTTATTGCTCCAGGAATAAAGTATAATATATCTTAAAAGTATACAATATATCTTACGGAAGACAGATTTTGATCAAGAATTATTATTTATTATTATAAGAAAATATAAATGAGGAAAGTAGACCCTGCAAATAAAACAAACCCTCTTAACCTGATTAAGATTTCACAATATTACGAATATATCCTTTAAAATAATCGAAATAATAAATTATTAATAAGGTAAAACACAATTAAATATTGACAATTTATCGCCTCTCATCTATCGATAAATAATTAGTTAAAAAATTGGTGATATATAAAGTTCCGCAAGATCCGAGTTCGATTCCCGGTCTTATCAGACTTTTTTCACATATGTTGAAATCCTAAATATGCTGAAAATCTTTACTTCGTTTATTCTTAACCTATTTTGGAATTGAAACAATGTGAGGGATTCAACCACAAAAATTATGAAAAGATTAATATATTATTCAACACAACGGTCAGGTTGGCCGAGCGGTCTAAGGCGCCAGACTTAAGCTCTGGTTCCCAAATGGGAGCGTGGGTTCGAACCCCACACCTGACAAAATTTTGCATTACTAGTATGATACATGTCTTCGGGTAGGAATCGTTAGATGAAAAAAGGTTTTGGATAAAGAATTGAATTACTAAACAAATTCAGACAGAGAGCTTCCTTTTTAGAAGACGTAGTATGTAGCTTTTTCCAAGTTATATATACTGATCTGATAATGCGCGAAAGATCAAGGAAATAGATGCGCGAACGAGTCCCTAAAAAATTTATTTTTTCTACGATCCATACGCGGAAATAATCGCCTAAGAAATTAGAAGTATGGTACATTCACCCCCTGCCAAACGCCGAAAGGCGGCTTTCAGGTTAAATATGTATATATACGTATTGAATTACGATTCTCTTAGGCTGTGAAAATATTATCTAAGGAATTCTTAGCTGAGGTGTGATTCAGAAATCGTATTACTTTACAAGTAGAAATATAAAACCACTTGTATTAAATACACGTGTTCCTTATTTATTTCAATATCATCAAAAATTTCCTTGTCTTATTCTTCTAAAACAAACATTTTAAAACAAATTTGTAGATACGGACGAAGTTCGAAATACAAATTCAAAAGTTGCATCCTCAATACGAGCGTAACTTGGATATGATTCATGCATCTGTCACAACGTAACCAACGACAACGATACGGTTCCTCGCTATACTGATAAAGCTTCTCGCTTTGGAACGCTAAATTGCAAAAGGTAATCTGATTTGCGTACCGAATTTCATAGCATGCTTTCCTTGTAAACATTCGCCACTTTTTCCAAACCTCCGACGTCGATACGAAACTCAGCTCAACTCTAATTGCATTCGAGCACATAATTCACGCCCGCGAAATCGAATCATTATCTTTTGACGGCTTCTAGGCAGTGTTTCTCTAAAAAAAAAATAAACCTCCTTTGTCTAGAGAGTCCGGCCTTAATATGAATCGATCCGTTGAGAAAGCCACTTCAATCATATTTGGCAAAAGTCCCGGTCGTAAGTAGGGCCTCCCATGATCCTCCGCAGTACGGGAGATGTGAAAAAGCAGACCTTAAAAACCGTGTAGAAGAATTAGAAAAAAGCGGGGATGCACCTCCCTCGGGTTCCTCCGGGATTAAGAGAGGGGTTCGTACGATCGTCTTTTCCCGTAATTGTTTTAGCTCCCTTTTTTTCCCACATAGACGTGCATGGTACTCGATAGCCTGTTGAAGGGGTAAGAATCGCTTGGAGTTCCGTTCGGATGAGTTGTGAAAAATGTGAAGCGATCGTCTAAAAGTCTCTAAAGCGTAGCATTTGCCTCTGTCCTTGTATCCGCCACTCACTCTTCAGACGCTCTTGACCTCCGCGGATCAGAAACGAGAAATCCTGCAAATCTCCGCTACGGACGTCATAGATTCATGTTAAAAAACGTTCGACTTATCTGAGTTGGAAAATGTATGAAATATCCCGAGCGCTTAGCCTTCATCCAGTTTCTGATACTTCATATGAGATCTATGATGTCCACAACTACGAGTAATACGATTTCTTGTTTCGTTTTTTATGTTTCTGACGAAGCCTAATGTCTTGCGGGATGATAATAGTGGTAGCGCGATCGCATACGATGAAAAAAGACCGATTCCCTAACACAGGATTAAGAAAAGATTATAATAACTTTAAATGACGATTTCGTGCGAAGAAATCACATAAGTTTTCACTTCTCTTTAACTTTTGCAATTCTCAATGGGAGTCTTAATGAAAAAATTACCTCAGATGTATTGTCTCTTTTATAAATTCTGTTCTGTCGTCTAGTTTTCTATCCTCCTTCCAAATTCTTATTATTTTAAATCTTTTGAGTAGAACACGACATATTTTACGTTTTAACATTCATTGATACTTAATATGCAAGAATTTATATTATCATGAATGACTGTACGAAGATAGTTGCATAATATTATAACGTATGTAATTCGGGCAACCTGTTTACGTTAAATGAATTATTATTATAAATTATTTTAATGTAAATAAAATATATTCAAGTTTTATTGGTGAAGATTATTAACAGATTGAAAGCTCTGGATTATATTCATCCCTAAGTTATGTTTATTCTAATAAGTAATTGGCAGAAATTAAAATAATACAATATGAAAAGTCCTCATTATTTTCGTATAGTATTTTCGCGAACTAAAGGCATTTATAAACTAGTCTAACAAAATTAATGTTCATGTCCCTCATGCGCATATCTAATGACGAGAAATGATAAGGCCCAACTGAGCGTAGACATATATATATATATCCACATAACTAATTTATGGATCATATAAATCATTCAAACGTACATTAAACTATCAGACTCAATTCGAGAAAGAAAGATTTCCATAATAATTCAATGCCTACGTACGTAAAATATCCGAAACGCCCCATCAGCGTCGCGAATTTCGAAATCCCATCCTCACACACACGCGAGCGATATCTGCCATCCATTTCTAAAAAAATGGAATCGCTAAATCACATTCTTGGGATGATGTGCGACAAATTTCTACCGCAACGTTTTCCGAACGCTACGTCGCTCGGTTATGAACGTCTTTATAGCTCTGCCTCTTTCATTGCCACCATTTCCGTTCTTTATCACTTGATTACTTCTCCGCTTTCAGCACGATCCGTCGATAAATGTTCTATCGTAATCTCTGATGCATTGATCCTCATGATAATCGACTTCCCTCACTTCGTCAACCGTTTTTTGCACGATTCTTCACTCTTCCGAAATTTTCGACGCGATTCTTCGTATGTATTTCGGATAAGTTATAGAATGGATACGTGAAAGCCTCGTTTCTCAATTTTTTCGCTACGGTTACTAAAAGTATATAGCAGAGACGTTTGTGAGACTTTTTGTGATCGTAAATCTCTCTTGCTGCGCCGTAAAATTCACTGGATTTTCAAACTTATTCTGCAAAGAGCTCTTTTAGTGTCGCGAATATATTTCCGTCTCGGAATTCAGAGACATTTTTCGGCTCTTCTTTGTTTTTTTACAACTTTTCATTCTCTTATGACTTCCTCTTCTGTGACAATACAATGAATGCAGTGGGTGTTATGGCTACACCCGATTTAGTTCCAATCTGCATTCCATTAATTAGATACTCCGCTATCTGCACTCAGTTCCGGGAGCGGTTCAAATTTTTATCATGTCGCATAAACCATCGAACAACGTTATCATTTCCATTGATATCAGTGGTAATCAAATTAGATTTTAACGGTACGAGATTTCAGCATTTTCATTTTACAAGGATAAACGCAACCTGAATTGGTTAATAATGGGTATATACTTACTTTGATTTCAATTCTCATTAATATTCGATGTAATGACTAATATATTTTTTGTTCTGAAAGGGTTATTTACAAAAATGAACAGCATTAGTTTCTGTTATTTACTTTACATAGTTGCCACTTGATCCAATAGTGTATAAATTCCGCTATGTTGTATAATAATAATAAAAGTATAACTTCGCAACTAACTAGAAATTAAAATATATTTTGACATACCCTATCATTTCAGTGAGTTACTTTGTAATCAAATATGAAATATGTGGAATAACGGAATATAAATGTTGTAATCCAATGCCAGGTACTTTTTTCAGATAAAATGATGCAACATTTTGGTATTATATACTTAATTATCTCCTTAACTCTTTTCTTTAGAACTTCTACATATAATAGAATAAAATATTGAAAAAATATAATTTTATATAATGAATAAATATTAGTATTTAATTTCCACTGAAAATTTGATTAACTCGCGACCGGTTTTAATTTTATTTTACATTGAAGATGTAATGCGTCAATATCAATGTAATAAATAAAATTTTCTGCGGAAATTCGAAATGTTTTTTTTCGTTTTACTATGGCTTGCCACCAAGTCACGCCTTCTAATACTGATGTAGTATAATTTTACATTATCATTACTTGTTAGCGTGTCTAACCTGAACAAAAATTACGCGAAAAATTTGAATGAGATTCATTAGATAGTAATAGAGAATAGTTGTGGGTATAGAGGGAGATTTTATCGCTACCTTCAACTTCGTGAGTTGAATATATATAACTAAAATTAAAAGGTCGCATTAGTGAAGGGAAGCGCGAAAAACCACGGGATTATATTCTTAATTAGTATTTAAATTTGAGAGCAAACAGTCTCTGTTAATCCCGGGAAGCAAACTTAGAAATCTTATTAAGGAGCATTGCCACGTAGAGATCTAACTATAATTAAAAGTGATCACATTGCTCGTTGAGATTATGTAGGCGCGTCCATAAAATAGAAGATCGTACGAAATGGGAGCATAAAGTTTATTCTTCTACAAATAAACTTCATCAGGAGACCAAGTTTATATTGACATTTTTCGACACCATTCATTTGTCTGCCCTGGAGTATTGTGTTATCCAAACAACTTTTATATTCAAGAAAGTCAAAATAAGACGGTTTAAATAAACCGGAAAAATTACATTATAGAAGGAAATAAAAACGGCAACAATAAACTTCAAAAGTAAAAAATATATCAATTGTTATTCCCGGATATATATCATTCTCCGTTGCGGAATCCACTAGCGTATAATAACAAAATTTTTATCGTCTGGGTGATAAAATTTTACGATAGGAATAGAGCACAATTTTACGTTTTCTTTTAATGTTAGATAATTCTATTTTCTCCAGACCATCAATCTCTTTCTCAACATTCCCTATTTAAGACGTGTTTCTCATTAAAAATTAACAAGCCAAGCAAACAGAATTTGGATTCATTAGCTATCAAAAGCATCTCAGATGGATCGACAAATGTGAGATAAATTCTTGACGCAATGTTGAATAGCGTCTTTTACCCGATTCTCTATACTGAATGCGATAAACCCAAACGATTTTCATAATAGCAGCAATACGATCATCATCAATAACAGAATCACATTCTGAATTCAAGTTAATGAACGTTATCACTTCTATCTCATTATCTTCCCGTATAATACTCTCGATATAGGATATTAACCCTTTTCACATTATGCCCGTAGTTGATTGAATTTTCAATAGATCGTGATAATAAACATCAATAACTTAGATTCAAATGAAGATCAAGAGTATCTAGAATTATATATATATATATATATATATATATATATATATATATATATATATATATATATATATATATATATGTTTGGTAATCAATTTGACAATAAATTACAAATATAATGAGCTAATATTCATTTAAATGATAAATAATAATGAAATACATGCTTTTAGATTCTAAAGACATCCACAAGAGTGAAAAAATAAGGAAATAAAAGTGGTACTTCTTCAATGCAAATGATGGGATACTTTTAAGATAAGAGCTCCTTCCAGAAGTCGAACCTGAGACTTCATTCATCAAAAGCGAAAGTTATATCCTCTTATACATGCGGAACTCAATAATCATACCTCAAGCTATCGATAAAAGGTCTAATACAACCTAATTGTCGAAATTCATCGTCACGTCAAAGTTCAATAATCAAAACATTGGAACCGTGGGAAAACCAATCCGCGCGTATCCATAACGACGTATCATCGTCACCACCCTAAACGAATCCCCATTTACGTCTCTCAGTCAATAAGCTAAAACCCCACATAGGAGAGACCTCCCTTTGATTTCCATTAGCGCAATCAAAGACCGCCTAATCCGACGGATTACGCGGAACTTTTTCCGAACAAAAAGGAGCGGAAGTTCTTTGAATTCCCGTATCGCCGAATCAGCTCGCGGGATTCATCTTCCCTGCACTCGTTATTACGGTCGCCATGGTGACCACAAAAGCCTTTAAAAAAAGATCCGGACGGGAAAAAAAGTGACGGGAAAATAAAGTGAAAAGGACATCCGTAATAGGATTTGGCGCTTTTTACAGCAAACATATCCCACCTTTTCTGTACTCTCTCTTGTTTTCCTCTTCTACATGTCGTAAAGGCTTCCGCCTAATCTCTACTTCCTCTATGGTTGTATACTTTCGCATCTCAAGGTCGTGGCAGCGGAAGCATTTGACCCGCTTCAGTCTAATGCAGCAAAAATCTTTCGATGACACAACCGTTTTGTATCTCAAGTTATACATATCTGCTCGTTACATACGTTAAGTATTTCGTTTGTAAAGATGGGCTGAAGTGGTTGAAGGATTGCATTCAGTGGTGTGTTTCTTTTTAAACGTAAATATGAAAAGATGCATTTTGAAAAGATTGAGGGATGTACATTCATATAAGTACTAGAAGATATCAGTTTCCTTCATGGCCTTCTTGTGTGTATATTACGTAATGAATGCCTTAAAATTTAAGTGAAATACTGCCAAGAAAATGTAATGATACTTGTAAAGTTGTATGGGTTTTGCATTGACGTATTACTCCACGTGGAAGCGTTTTACAGCTGAAATATAGAACGGAAACACGCATACTAACAAACACTTCAAATTTAAATATTCAATCGATGCAAATAATACAACCTCAAACACTTCAAATTAAAAAAATTCAATCGTTGCAAATAAAGCAACTTTAAAAACCTTAAAATGAAAATTAAGATCATCCTTTTTCCTCCAGTTTAAATAGATGTTCATAGGTCACAAACCGCTTACATCAGCAACTCCATTCCTAACACATCGCTACACATCTTAAGATCAACTTCTCTAATAAATTGCGCCTCTTTGAAGCATACAACTTCCTCTACTCCAATTTCTTACGTACAGACGGATTTGAACGACTACATCAAAAGTTTTCATTCGAAGATTCCCACGGAAAAATTGCAAACTACTCCAAAGATGCTTACGTAGGTGAAACGAGGAATTCCACGGGTTTTTTTCTCCGCGAAGGGTTCCGGAAAAAGAGAAATTTCCACCTCTCCTCGCGGAGAGTTTACCTAAAAGTTCTCCCGCTTTATGAAACCTCGCATTCCGGTAGATTTGAATAAGAAAACGATACGTGTGCTTCAAGAGGTCGTTAGGAAGATGAGCGTTCACGAAAAACTGGAAGTTTCCCTTGGTTACCGAGCTTTTGAAATTGTAAATAACTCTTTTGCGGAGATGACGCGCAAAATTTACCTTCTATTTCTGGCATTCAAGACCCATCCGTAATGGTGAGGGGAAAATAATAAATTTTGGCACAAAGTAAGCCACTATTCGAACTTCAAACGGATCCTCTTTTCAATGAGATGGACAATGTTCTATTTTTTTCTCTAACGAGAAGAGTAAAGGTGACTTGGCACGTAAAGGCGTGTGTACCTGAAGAATACCCGGCTGGAAAAACAGTCACGCCTTTACGTGCAAAGTCACCTTTAACCTATTTCCTTGTGTTATCCTTAAGGTTAGTTATCCTCGCCTCTTTGTGTGGACGGTGCCTCCTATCAGGCTGTTGGCGATACGTACACACAATCGGAAGAAACCACTTCGCATCTAGGTCTCACAAATGGTTTATGTTCCACCGAATTTGCTATAAGTTAGTTTGGCCATGACAATAGCTCCGATTACATCATTTTCGCGAGCATCGCATCTTTATCACGCTATTAAATTTATTATTTTTATTGTTATTCTACCAAATTTTTTTTCATCGATTTTCTATTTCAAAATAATTCGTAAGTTACAAAAGAGTTATCGTATTATATATAGTATATCGAGGTATTGAACTATTTTTTTAATTTATGAGAGATTAGAAAAGATAACATGGATTACTTGAATACGAAACACACAATTTTGAAATGATAGTCTGTTTAATCGCGTTGATACATTAAGTACCATATTGAGTACTCATTTTTCTCATTGAATAATTAAACAGTGAATAATCCCTATGAACCATTACCTTTATGCTATAACAGGAAATAGTTATTGTAGTATGATATTAAAATATTAATCCGAATAATTATTTTGAGTATTGATTCATATTTACGTAAAAATTTCAATCGATTCTTATGTTAACTACCGGATAACGAGATTTTAGTATTTATTCGCCATAAGAGCGCTTCTTTTAATCGGACACAGAATAGAATCATTTCATTTAAAATGTTTTTGGATAAATGATAAGCAATAAGATTTGGATAAGGAAAGACAATTAAAAATTTTTGGATTTGGATAAGATAATCTATATGAAAGATGATATGAAGATACACCAAGTTCATTAATAAATTAAACTTAAATTTCAGTTTCATTTAAACCGGTTAGACAATAAATAAATTAAAATAATATTAAAACTCTCTCCAAAACTATCCAAAGAGCAGATAAGACTTTAAATAGGAACTATCTTAAGTCTTTCCATTATATCAGTAATAGCACGATGAATAATTCGCAAAAAAAAGTCGGGAATGTTTGAAGATGTTAATCCAGCAAAGTAAAGTACAATGAAAATTACTTTCCTAATTGGATGTATAGATACGATCGCAAATCATGCGGAAAATGTTCCATTTCTTATAATTTCACGTAATTGGGGAAAAATCTCGTCTGTGCTTTTTATAGAATCTCTACAAAGCTGCTCAGCCATAAATCTCGGAAGAATATAGCCCAGAGATTCAACACGAATTGGTATAAGAGTCGATGTTTTCCATTTCGAATATTTCAGAGCTTTCGAAATGCGGATGTCTTTCACTCCGTTTATTCTCAGAGACTTTCTCTTATCTTTGGCTGCTAATATATATATCTCCGTTCTCAACCGAGAATTTCACATCCTGGCGATAAATTCACGTTCGCATAAATCCCGTCTTATCTGAGAAAATAAAGGAATCGCGAAAAGTAAGCGAAAATAATTCTTTGGTTGTAAAATTTTTTAAGACTCCCCATATTTCAACTTTTTTCGAATAAGCAAATCGCTATTTTTGAATCCATTAAAATTTTCTTGTTCACAATCACACTTCGTACGGACGATACTAGTAATTCAACGATTTCACAAAATTATCTATACATTTCTGATGTTTATAATAAAATTTTTCCGGTAAATACCTTTTTTATCTTTTTTAAATTTAACTGTATTATATTTAAAATTTAAAAGGTTTGGGTTTCTAAAACCATAAAAATTACTGAATATACACATAATTATATTTTACGAGTACTTCCAGCAATATTTACCATGGAAAAATATTCTTCTCAACCTATTAAATAATATTTGAATTTTTAAGGATGGCCTACGGTTCAGCTAATAACCAAATTGATCACAGATAAAAATCAAATATACCTAAAGTTCGTATATGAATTGAAGTTTATACACCAATATTTAACTCACTCATTCAGGGACATATACAGGGACTATTTTACTAACTGAAGATACCTAAGATTTTTCTAGATGCTAGACATTTTCTCATTTTACAAAACTGCTAAAATTTATTTGAGAACTCTTTGAAAGATGCCAATGTTTGTCCACGGCCGCAAAGATTCCCATCCGAGTCTCATCTCCGCGAACGATGGAAGATCAACGTTATAAACGCATGGAACCAAGAACAAATGTTATGTTGAAATCAAACAATCGATGTTTGCGGATGGATATTTGAATCTTTCGTTTCCATGGAATACGATCAAACAACGCTATCGCCCGAGTGGGATATTTGATTCTATAACCACACGACAAATGTTTTAAGAATGTAATAATAATGTTTTATGAAACTACTTTTATAATTTTTATTTCATTATTATGATAATTTTATTTGTAATATTTTCCGTTGAATTACCTCTTCTTCACTGAAACGTTTAAGATAAAATTTTCCTATTCTTGCCCTTCATCAAATAAATATAACCTACAGAGACCTTCAGATCTTCAAAGGAAAGGCAGAAGATATAATTGAATGCTATTATAGTATGTTATTCTAGGATCTTCTCATTCGATATCACGGGACTTCTTCAAATATTTTCATTGGAAACACACACGTATGAAAATATGAGTTAGGATAAGACACTCTTTGGATAAATTGGACAATTACTATTTGATGTAAATATCTTCCTGATTTCATGATGTACAAATATTTAAAGAGTGAAATTTTAGCAAATAAAACGCTGATAAGTATAGTATAAATAGAATTGAAAGTATTAATTGAGTATAGAATATATCTGGGAAGCATAAAATTATTTAAAGTGACGACAGAATTGTTAAAGATGACCAGTCTGTATTTTTTATTGTGGCCTAAAATTAGAACTGTTTCTTGTTGCTAAAAATAAGATAAGAATAACTATCTACATCTATAGGCATAAATTCATAGATTCTATTAAAATCTAATCGTCAATGATAGCAATATTTATCACCGATAGATCTTACTTCACTAATCCCGCGATATCTTCATCCTTAAAAAAATTAAACCCTACATTTTTAATTGTCCTAAATGTATCATCAATATTCAAATTAAAACCTTAAAATTTGGGTCAACGAAAAGAGAAACAGAAAAAAAATCAATTTCGTGACGACACATCGGTTATATTAATAGGGATTAAAATAACTGACCTATTTTCTCTGAAATAAATTGCTACCTCATACCCGGTTCGAAACTGATTGCGAGAGAAATTACGTTGACGGCAAAAAAAATTATAATTTGATCTGCCGTGGCTCGCGGAACGTCATGAATAATTATCGATAAATGCGCTTTTAGTAATTCGTAGTTTCAACATGTTTGAAGATAAATAGCGGTTTTTTTGAAGCCTTCTTTTTTGACGTGGGAGGATGTGAAAAAAGAGAGATGATTGATGCACCTTTTAGAAAGGTGTATTCTTTTTTAGAGGCATCCGTAGAAAAGGCTGTCCACTAAATCTCAATTCCCAGACTACGAAAAAAATGTTTTTGCTAATACGCTCCCGGTTTTAAGTGTGAACTCCCATTCTCGCTAAAAACATATGCATGCATGAGTCGCTTCCGTAGAGTCCCTTGACGTACCCCGAAATTAACCTGAGCATCCAAGGCACCTGTGCCTTCATCTCCTACGAAATGACGTCCCGCATTTGACGGGGAGAGAAGGACCTTTTCCCATCACTGGGAGTGACTCCGGGAAGGAGGGACGGACAAAAGATGCGAGGGAAGGAAGGGCAGGTAAATTGAAGAGGGAGTCTATGGGCAGTCTGTCAACGTCCCTTCTGGATTCATATTAAAGCTCTCTTCCGAAAACGGGGAGGAATCTCTACTTACTTCCCCGCGCCACTGATACATCTCGAGAGCCATAAGCAGAATTGCCTTGCGATGGAAAAGGAAAGGATGATGAATGGAGAAAATGTTTCACAGCCGTCTTCTTACAGTTCATTACTGTTAGGGTATAAGGTGCATCCATTCGCGAGCTTAAAGTATTAACTTCCGTGATGTATGTGTTGCATATATTATGATAATACGTGAGCTGTGAGGTTAGTTGGTCGTAAAAATTAGAAACAATAAAACTAATAAAATACAATTATAAAAAATTAAATATTATATCATCAATATGTCAAATTATACGCGAACTATGCAATTGCAAATTGACAGGATAGTGCCCAGATTAGTAAAATTCCGAAAGAATCATTTTATCATAATATATTTTATGAAAGATAAGATTTCTATTTTTCCGTAAAAGAGGGAAGCTATTTCATAATTAACTAAACACAAAATTATTCTCTGTTATCTAGGAGAAATGTATCCTGGAATTTACATCACTTGATGAAAAGATGGATAGAAATTCTGAATTCCGATGGGATTATTTAATAAAATTATTGTTTATTTTATACGAACTGCTATAATATTTTCTCAGTCACTTAAATCTGTTTATTCACAAGATGTTAAATAGGAAGAATTTCAGTTATAAATTCTTGCCTGGAACACTGTGGAACCTACTTCATATAATACATAGTAATTGGGAACCTTTTCTTACTAAATTTCCTTTTTCCTTTGGCTTTTATCAACAATAAAATCCTTACAACGCTATTTCTTGAAAACGTAATTTGATTTCCGTTTTCCAGTTAAAATTTTGGAAATATTCGGCCGGTTGGATTTCTTTAAGGATAATTAAATATCAAAATTTAAGAAGACAATAATACAGAATACACAAAAGATAACGATTAAGAGAAGAAATAAAAGAATTGAGATTATTTTATTTATATAACCATTGAATTAGAATTTAACACTAGAACAGCGGAGGGTGTCCTCAGGACACATCGCCCATGAAAAAAACGCACCATTTTTGTTATTTGTATCATAGAAAAAAATCTTTTAATTATTTAATATTCTGCGTATTTCTACAAAGTTTTATAATTATTGGAACATTTTCATAGGAGATCCTACCACATACCCCCTAGAACAGCGGAGGTGTCCTCAGGACACCTACGTAATATTTACTATTATTTCTTATGATAAAACCTTCATTGTTTTATATTAGAAGCTCTTACGAATGTACTTTGAGATAATATTGCTTTTTGCTATTATTTTGTCCCCGTTCTCTAAAATTAATTAATTATATTGTTATGTATAAAAATTTGAGGTAGCAATTCTAATGATGATTTGAGTTGGAAACATTTTGCCTTATATTTTCTAATATTTCTATTTATAAGATACGTTTCCCATTTCTATTTTTGCAATTGACTAATTTGTCTTACATCTTTTTGTGACACTTACTCATTGAATATTGCCAGGCTTGCTACAATCCCGGTACAAAAGTGACGGTGAATGATCAGCTTTTTCCCAGAAAGTGTAGATATCTATTCACACAATTTATTCTTGATAAACCTGATAAATATGTACTTAAGTTTCGGTTAGTAGTGGATTTTAATTCCAAATATGCATAGAATAGATTTCCATAAGTTATCGAGTTGGAGGATAGGCCATCTTCCTGAACCATGTGGTCATGACCTTGATGGGACCTTTCCTATATAAAAGGAATTAACCTAATGACCGATAATTATTTTAAATTAAAGAAACTATTTAAAAGGCTGAAGAAAGCAGGTATTTTTTATCTGGAACATAGAACAAATTGTGATGAGAGTCGGAGTTGAAAACCAGCAAAAATCTGCAGTGAATTCCGATGTTGTCGAAAAATGAAGAATAATCCTTGTTTATAAAATTAAACCGAATAAACATGTTCTTCTCGCGATTTAGATGCTTTCTAGTGTCGTATTTGACAGTATTAGTAAAAGAAAATCAGACGCGGTGACGTACCATAATTGTACAAAAAGCGGCGTAGTGGACCAAATGGCGCGTAGGCACACGGTGAGACAAACTCACGACGTTGCCTAATGCATTCTTTTTACATAAAATTTTATCTAGCAGAAGTCAATGTATAGGTTATTTGCAAGCAGAAAAGAGGTCGCCAAATAACCAGATATAGATTCTTGCAACGAATCGCAGATAAACAAAGTAAAACCTAAGCTGTCTAAAGAGATCTCAAAAAGGACCTAAGTAAACACTAGATGCACGAGACATCCAATGAAGC
Organism: Pantala flavescens; assembly: GCA_020796165.1. Classification (NCBI taxonomy): domain Eukaryota; kingdom Metazoa; phylum Arthropoda; class Insecta; order Odonata; family Libellulidae; genus Pantala; species Pantala flavescens. The sequence continues at coordinate 43,465,192 of CM036882.1, forward strand.
CACCGATATCTGTTCAAAAGAAAATACAAGTGAAATATAGCATCAGATAAGTGTAAGAAGTGCAAGGAATAGGTTAATAGAAACTGTAACATCAAGAAGATTTATGTATTAGCTATGTGGAAGGATTCTGTGGAGTAATTATTTCGTGACAGCATTATTGTGCTAAAAAAGAAAAATTAATATAATTGCGTACGCAAATAACATTTAAGGTCCAGTTTGTGTCTTAAACCTTATTTCTAGTCTTTTTGTTGTGAAATAAAATCAAAGGAAGGTACGTGAAGCGGTAAAGTTTTATTACGCGAGTTTATTTTTTCTTGTACCCCATGTAAATTGTTGATAAAATCGGGTAATTTTCAAAAGTTATTCAAGCAAATAATTATTTTATCTCGAAAAGGCTTTATGTTAATTTATTCATATAATTTATTTCTGGCTTTACTGTTCTGTATATTTTTATATCGGAATATGAGTCTCATGAAATTGATTGAACTCAACAACAATTTCTATATTAAATATGTAGCAACTATTTACCTCATGATCTGCCGATAAATAAGTACCCATACTTAGTTATTAATTTTTAAGCTTATAAGGAAGGACTAGAAATTTAAATACGACTGCCTCATTCAATTTAAAAGAAGCGCAAGTGTAGGCGTCCTGAGGACACCTTCCGCTGTTCTAGGGGGGTGTCCGTTTCCCGCTGTTCTAGTGTTAAAGAGTCAATATTGAACATTAAAAATTTCTATAATATCACATAACGATAGGCCTTAAATAATCACCTTTCGATAATTTAAGATTAACGATTCCTATATAAACACCATACTCAAAAATAATAATAATGGCTTTAATTGATAGGAAAAATCAATTTTTCACACTCTACTAACTGCAAGAGAAAAAAGATACAGTTTTTTATGATATTAATTCATTTTTAATTTATACATTTAATTTTTATGCCGATAAATATTTTTCTGTGGGTTAATCCATCTCATTTTTGCTTTTGATGGCAAAAAATAAAATTCACCAATTAATAAACTTGGAAAAATATGAGATGCGCAATGAAAATGTTAATTTACATGACCCGGATGGTTAATAGACATGAAAATTGTTCGCTTAAAATTTATTGAAGAAAAGAAAACCTAAAAAGAAACGTAAAAATATTTTTATTCTTTTAGAACACGGAAATTGCCTACGTACTTATCAATATTCAACTCACGTTAATCGAGAAGATGAATTCCTGGAAAAACCAATTATCGGGAAATTGAAATCGCAGACATCCAATTCGCTGATGAATAGTAGAAAAAAAACTTCCCTCTCGTTACAAGATCATCTCTCCGAATCTTTCTAGATGATCATACCTTAAATAATAATTGTTTCCGTGGTGATTTCCCTTCAATGAATATTTAAATTGAGAGCTATGAATCTGCATTTAATGAAACTTAAAACAATTACATCCAAGAATCTAACTGGACGAAAATTTTGTTATCAAATAAGTATTCATACTTTTATATCGCATCCCTGAAGTACTTCTCCAAATTTTACTTCAATAACTATTCACCTTTAATTTAAAAGTTTTTCATCTTCTCGTACACTTCTACTTGTGGTCAGCTTTGATATAAATGTAAAATTGTTTGCTTTGACTCCAAATTAATATAGAAGAAACAACTTTCATAAATTAATTTTCGTCTCGGCTATTTGGGGACGAGATGAAACAAAAGCTAATCGAGTATAATTGACGTATATAAAGGCATTCGTTTTCAACCTTACTTAATTATATTGAAAATGCTATTTAAAGCTTCTCATGCTACGTCATACTTAAATTAATATCTTTCCCAATTGAAGAACGTTTTGCAACCTTACTCATCATCTCTTCTAGTTACCCTCATTCCTTCTCTTTTAGAATTTTAGAAGTTTGCGGTCGAAATCGATAGAGAGGAAAATGGACGATCTCTTTGTACCCATTTAATTCCCTGCTCTTTCTTTTGACATGCGATCACTGCGTGGGCACAACTGTTCTTTCCACGTCCATGGAACTGGACGCTTTGAAAGCTTTAGGTGCTGATGTTTCTCTTCCTTTGTACAGCTTCTGGGATTAACACCATAGGGGAGCGTTTCAGCTGCCCCCAAGGACTCTTTCACATTCTCTAAATTTCCTGCATCAACTACACTTGGTGGACCGGACGGAAAATAGCAAGTTCACGTAATGCTGGTTTGTGGCTGGTTACGAAACCTTTGGCGATAAATAAAACATCTCTCCGGACGCATTTTCTTCGAAGGACTGAGAGTTCGTTCTTTGGAGGCTTCTTTTGGGAAATAAAACTTAGCTTTGACTCATCCACTCCTTTGTCATTATGCGGGATGCACTCGGCGATGAAGGGCTGAATTACGTTTTAGGATTCGTACACATCACGTCAATTCTTAGAGATCATACGGAATTAAAAATTTTCGGAATAAAAATGTAGAATTCGAACATAGATATATGAGAAATTGATTATGCCTTTATGTATTAAAATATATGTAATTTTATTATGTATTTATATATTGTGAAAAGTGGTAATTAACGTTGGATATTTTATAAACTATCATATGAACATAGAAAAGAAATTACCATTTCTCTCGAAACTGAGGAGGTGATAAAAAAATATCTAGCTGGCGATGGATCAATTGAATTGGGTTGGAAACTACCCTGCCCAGAAAAAGACACAAATTCCTTTTTTGCTTCTCGAGAATTATTCCTATTCTTTATTCCTTCGGTATTAAAAGTCTATTTTTGAATGGGAGGAATATAAAAAACGACATCTGAATCCACCATAAATAATGCATAATTTTTAAGTGAATCTAGAATTTAAAAGCTCTTTTACCCTTGAATAGCAAAAAATTATAGAAAAATATTCAAACACTTATTCGTACTAATGAATAAGACATATATAATTAAGATGAGAAACCTATCAAAATTAATATTCGGCTTTCAAATCCTAGCTTGAATCGTTGCATTTGCGTATGGATGTATTTAATTTTATTCATCGAGTAATAAGAAATAACCCAATAAATAATTGATCATTAAAAGATAATAAATTTTACGTTTAGGCGTTATTTTAAAATTTAAGATATTATTAACGGGCGGTTTTATAAAAGATTTGTCTTCTAAATCATATGAATTTATACAACGAACATAAATTACTTATCCGTTAAGTAATCCTCTAATTTTGGTTTTCATTGCTGGTCGTTCTTCTGATAAAAACAATACTAATCCATAATACGGCGAGTTATTGTTTTCAAGTTAACTATTCCAGGACAAACGTGTTGGATTAAATCTAAGAAGACGATTTTATGTTAACATAATCGAAGAAAACATAATTTATGAATCGAAATCAACCGAAAAACATCATCACTGATTTCAACGCAAAACCATTCCTATGATCCTCTTATCATTTTAAAAATTCCACATTAAAAATTCACATCAAGAAATATTCCAATCCCAAGAAAATAACACCCTACAACTTCATTTAAGGATGTAAGATATGCAGTCTTCTGATCAATACGAATAATTTCTCTTAACCTTTAACAAAATTTGCACGTAACGTCCTTTCTTTAAAGAAATTAGATTATTAAAGTCCGCAAGTCCAATTATTCCACGGAATCATACGAATGCTTGAATGAAACCCCATTGGTTGATAATCTCAGTTATATGAATTTATTATTCCTACTCACTGATGCTGTAAGAGTTTAAAATTAACTTTTAGTTCTTATTTCGTTTATAAATTATGTTATTTATATCTGAATATCTTTTTATTCAACGCTTATAATCATATTTTTTCTTTATTGTTCCTTATCTCCATTTTTTATCTTTGCAGTTGTTTAAAGTTTAATAAGCAAAGAAATTAATTTGATAGGTAATTAATTCGTAATATTATCTTATATATTTTCAGCTTTTTCCCAAATAAATTACCCTTTTAAAGGTGTAGTCCATCCAAGAAAAGGTCTTCTTTCCGTAAAAACTTTCGAATTTTATTGATTTTTTTACGCTCTACTCTTTCTCTTTTATCGTAAGTCGTTCTTATTATCACAAATACTTACAAAGAATAAAATACGCACTCGTGGGACTAATTCAGGAATTAAAAGAGTCCATACCTCTGAACTATCGAGACGGATACATCAAAGACATTTATTTCAGCTAAAAATAACATTTAATCACAATAAAATATTGTTTTACCGCAAGAGTGGTCGATCTTGAAAAGTATCGATATATATCGACTTTCTCGATAAAGAGTCGATAGGTGACCATCAAAGTCTCTCCTTGAACTATAAGCAGCCGGGTATCACCAGGTGATATTATTATACACTGATACGTAAGATACTATGAAGAACGTCTCGATACACAATACCAAAAAAGTGAAACGATTCTGCGGTCGGAAACCGGAGGGTGGTTGAGGGCCTTCCGTCCTAAATCCACAAAGCTCTTTATCCGTTTACTTCACAGACGGTAACTCAATATAAACCTTCGGTCCAAGAGCTACGTCACTTCCCCCTCCATCCCTCCCAGCCTCCTCATTCGCTTTCGAAAGCCGCGACCAGCTTCATCCTCTTTTTTCCTTTTGCTACGGAAATATTCACATGTATCCTTTATATATATCAAAGATATAGAGAATCGAAAATCGAACTTAAATTAGGAATACTGTATGGTTTCATAAAGTCTAGATTTAACTCCAGGGTATCTGGGATACGAATTCAAATTTTTGTCCTTGTCATTTACTGACCAATATTTTATAAAGTTGAACTAAATTTATTTGAGAAAGTTAACACTATATCGTGTAAATGAGCTTGAACATGATCATGTACTTGCTCATTATCTGAGTTGGGATATTAATCAGGGGCACTGGAATCGTAATCTATTTGACAGTAAATATAATACGTTAATCATCCAATTGCAAAGGTGAAGTAAACGAAGAAGGTGAGGTAAAACCTCTAGAATTTCGTATTACACAACTCCGATTTGATTACTTTTTATGCAGAGTATATTGGATGAATGAAAGTTGATTCTCAACAATACTCGCTCTTAAAGTTAGAAATTTATACGACGTAATTCATTCGTTAAGTATTTTAAATTTTCCATTGCATCTAAATACGCTAAATGAAGATATTCCTAAACGGTATTTCCTTCATAATAGAATATCGATCATAACACTCATTTTACCTTATTATTTAATACACATCGTTACAATATTTTGAAATACCTTTTTAGTGAGCGAATAGACTAAAAATCTTATGGAGCGATGTTTCGTAAACTTCCGAGTACATTTTCACTGTCTACAATGTGTAAATAAAATTTGAAGTATGCGTAAAAATGTAGAAATAATGGACAGGTAGCTAATTAAATATGAATGGATAAATATAAGTTCATTAACCTAACAATGGGCTAGCGAGAGTAAATAAACGAAAATATATTAATAAATTAATATTCTAATTCATATTACTTCTGGAGGATTCCTTCACAAAAAATCAAATGGTAAACGTACATTTTCTATGATAAAGAGCTAGAAGAGAGTAAGGATACTTACTTGACTAGAAGAAGAGTGAAGTAAAATTCTTTGCCTATAAATTCATGATAATATCTATTGTATGTAAATGGCATTAAATATAAAACCAATTGAAATTTAATTGAAGGTATCGCTGTATTTTTATTAGAAACATAAATAAACAATACTTAATATTATAGAGATATATATAATTTAGATAAGATGAAAGTAAGAAAATAGCGATGTTCAATCAGGAATAGAATACATTTCGTTTTCCATGCAGATACTCAAACAAACCGAAATAACCACAAAAAAGAATTCTTTTTATCTATCGGAAGTTCCGTGGATTTTGTTTTGAAGAATCCTTCAAAGCAAAGAGCTTTAAAATCTTCCGAAAATAGGGGTGGGCTTACGATAAATCGGATATGCGGAATTTAAAAACTTTTCTCTTCTGGGGGAATCTGCCCTGCAGTGGATATCGATTGCAGAATCTTTTTTTTCCGAATGACTCTCTGTCCTTGCTTTCATCAGTTAATAGCTTCTTTCACTTCTTTCCGGACGCCAATTTTTTCCTCGTTTTCTATTATTTCTGCATCATCCCGCTCATTTCCCACGATGCTACTCATCCATCTTATATCTTTCTCTCCTTCATTCAGCTCATTATTGATCTTTTCAAGCCCTCTTTCTCTAATAACTGATCATTTTTCATTACGTCAATCCTTTCATCCCATCCATTACCCTCCTTTATTATTACTCCCAAAACTTTCCGAATAATTCTCGCCTAACACAAAAGGACTTTCGGACCTTAAAGAACCCGTGGGTGACAAACATTTTAAAAACTCCAAACCCGAAAGAGCTGAAATTCTTTTCGTAATTCAGGTTCCCGAACTTTTCGAAAGTCGATAACCTTCCGTTGCTTATCTCCAGAATCAATCCGTCACCTATGACTATTTTATCGAGTATTACGAGGGTATCAAAAACAAAAAAGCATCGGCTTTGGGAATTAGGCTTAAGTGAAAATCTACCCTAGCGATTTACGTATCGCTTGGCTGCGTAGCAAAGCATAAGCAATTAGAAGTCCCAGCATCGGGAAAGTATTGGATCCCTTCCACCAGAATACATTAACCTCTCGGAATGTTTCGAGGGCTGTAAATAATCAAATGTGGCCGCAGCACGTGACGGAGTAAATGTATGCAGTTTAGGTGTGGAGATAAAAAGAAAGAAAAAAAAAGCATCTCGCGAATGCGCGATGGTAAAAAAAAAAGGAGGGAAAGGTCGAACGGCGATGGATATCGATTAGTCGCAGTCGATAAAAATGGAAATCGATTCGTAGATCGAGAAAAGGAATGGCTTACAAATCATTTCGGGACGGGGCGGAGTACATTCCTTATCGAGAGTGAGTTCCTTCGGTTTGGAGTGGGGAGATCACGTATCTACATCACGAGTTGGGGCTAAGCATCCTTATGGGCGCAGTTTCTACGCACTGAAAACGGCCACAAAAGTGAACAAAAAGAGATATTTTACTAATATTCTGATTCTGAAATTAATAAACACTTTTGAATCGAATACATTTTCAAATGAGACCATTTAATGAATGGAGACTGAAGGTAAATGTCTACTTATACTATCTGGTAAATTTCTAACTGTAGATGACATACATTACCAACGAATAATATAGTCAGATTTTATCGTAGTATTGATGATGATTATAGTGTATAACTCGCTGGTTAGGTTGTTCTTTCTTCTTAAATATTATAATAAATAAATCTTTCATATACAAAATATCTCACGTTAAATGTAAAAATTGCGTTCTTAAAGAGAGGCCACGACAATATATATATATATCTAAATAATTCAATCTCATTAAGATTTAAAATCCCATCAATTTGTTACATTACTTTACTGAGAAAAACTATAATACCCAACATTTATTTCAGAGCATGAAATGTGTAGAAATTCAGATGTGTAGAAGTCGTAGTCATGTAATTGATATTAACCTCTAATAAATCTCATCGTCTTTGATGAAGTAAGAGTTATATGAATTATTAAGCTGGTAATTTTCACAGGCTTCTGTTTGTAAATTAAATGGACGTGTATAGGATGAGAAAGCTGATAAAGTCGTTTAAGAAGCTGACAAATGGGATTCGGTAAAGTTTCTCACAAACTAGAGCAATTAAATTTGTTATTGGAAGCATTTTTGTACTTACGTAGATGTTTTCCTTAGCATTTTGTCTCAAGAATCCTCATCAATCTCCAAGCAAAACAGGTCTTAATATCCTCCCTGGTGCTTGTCGAAGCAAATGGTGGAGGTTTTACTGATTCCACGTTCGATGTGGAGAACTTTCTCTTTAGTTTAGATGACCTGCAAAGTGTCAAGGATATTGAGCATATTATAAAATGACCGTAATATGGTATAATTCATTGCATTAAAAGTATTCTGATGATCCATAACATAAGTAAAGCTATAATATAAGTTTAAATAATAATTGCTAGGTTTTGTTCCGTCGGACTTCATTTATTCAAATTTTTCGAAGATTCTTAAAGGTGAACAACCAAAATGTTATGGTTGCGGATATAAATATTCAGCGTAAACTACATTCTCATGTTTTTATGTAATATCTGAATTAATCAGCTTCAAAGATTTCTGGAGATGAATGGACAAAATTAATTCCAGAGTAGGGAAATCTATGAGTTGTACGATTTTCTTAATTTACTTGAATAAATCGATCTTTTTATTTCACTATTTTAGATAATAAAACAAACGAAATTAATTGAATTCTTAGTAAATTAGCCCTATTAAAAACTGCAATATCATAAATTCAGTTTTACACCTTTTTATAGGAAATATCTTATATATATTAAATTGTCCAAAATTCTCTAACTCATTGAAAATTTATCTTCTTTAATGCGTTTGAAGTAACCTTGAGTATAGTTTTATCATAAGTTTATTTTTTATCTAACCCAATATGCATTTTAAAATTTTGATAGTAGACTCTGTGTGACATTTACTGATCCATCCACCAAAAAATTCGCGAATCGAGTCAAAAAAATTCTATCATGAATTCCTGAATTCCATCAATTGTTTACGCTCTATAATTTTAAATTTTATGAACTAAACATTTTTATACTACTGTTATGACTGACACATTCCTCAATTGAGATGCTAAAATTGATCCGAGTATCAAAAACGATGTTATTAAATCTTATACGTGTAAACTCGTAGCCAATTGGTATGCAATAGCGATGAAAACAGAAGAAATTTGCGGAAATATCCAGTGTAAATTCCTAAAAAAATACCAAAAAACAGTAGTATTCTTATTTCAACTCAGAGATTTGATCCATTTGGAATCGGTAAAACCGAAAAAAAATAACATTTTTCGGTTAAAAATCAACTCTTTTGCGAAAAAAGAATTGCAGAACAAACTGCCCCTGATTTAATCCACTCTTGATTTAATGACTGGACATAAACACTGGAAATGCAGTCCGTCTGCACCGCAATTCGCTCGATAGCGCAGTATTTTTTTAAAACGCGTTTCCGTCAAGCAAAACATATGAAATCACGAAAATAGACGTTGATATTTTTCAATTTAATACGGATAAATATTTACCGCCTATAAATTCTTATCTCCGAACCTTAATAGCTATGAATAGCCTGATTTTAATGGGACATATATCGCATTTATACATTTCAAGTACGATTTCATTCAAATCTCAAAAATGAAATATATTCAAAAGTAGAATAATAGTCTTTGATATTTAATATAACAATGGCATAATATAATGAGTATAATAGGCTAGATATTATTTTTATGCGTTTCTCGTTTTAGACTTCATTGTTGCTACAAACAATACGTTGATGACCGATAGTTTAACGTATCCTTTTCAAAGAAAATATATAACATTCAAATGGATTGTTCATAATATAACCCTTATAAATTAAATGATGAATATTTAACTATGTATAGAACTTTAATGAGCTTTTAAAAAAATTCTCACATCATTAAATTAAGAAATGAATTTTAACATTGTAATCTTAAATTTGAATTATTGGAAGATTTGAATAAGCTTTAAAACATATTCTGAAGCATTAATAAAAGGAAAAGAGAGCTATTTAAGGCATCAAAATAATTGGCTAAAACCTAAATGTTAAGCATATTAATATCAGAAAAGAAGAAGAAATAAATAAGAGACAGGACCTTTTATGATAATAGGATGAATTAAAAGAAGATGAGTCGATACACGACCAGAAAATATATCAGAAAGAAAGATTCTCGTAAAATAAGTCCATTTCACTTCCTACAATTTCAATTCGTAATGCTACAATCATTAAATAATTCCACAAATAATTCCACATATAAACTATATGATCAATAAAGAGCTGCATTATGATTAATCATTGGTTATATAATAACTACGATTCCTCAAGCTAAACTGCAAATGAAACACAAATCGTAAATTCACGTACATAAAGTTCGAGTTGTTTTTGCTGTAACATGTCGCAAATCGTATGGACTAAAACATTATTTCAGCCTCGATGTAACTGGTGGTCTTGTATCTCATTTACTTCCATGTTGAATGGAAGGTTAGCTTAGTAAATGCAAAGAGGAAGTTGCATTCATTTAATCTACTATCTAATCAATTCCCTTTGTAGCAGCTGATTAAATATACGAACTAAAATTGATTTCTATTCTAAATTGCTTCATAAATATGTGTTTTCTTCCGTTGTTATAATATCGCGATATTTTTTCCAACAACAGGAATTAAGGACTGACACGTCGGATGTTGTTTTCGTATAATTTGCTCGTACTTTTAAAGGGCACCATTCCCCTGGACATACGCGAATTATTTCTAATTCAATTTCGCGAAAGACGCAAAGTCAGAAATGGCGAAAAAAGTGTACTTTCACAGGTCTCTTATGGGAAATCCTTCATGGCGTTACACAGGGACAAACAATTGCCCCTACGAATTAGATAAGTAGGAGAAATGCTCACTGGAGTCAACGGGGAAAATATATAAAACTTTAATCCTATTTAGAGAAGAGTATACAAAAACAACCAGTGACGTTATCTAATATTAATATAATTAAATAAGAGTATGTGAGTCTATTTATATCTTCTATGTATATTGCAATTTAAATCCTCCATATATCATAATATCAAAGATATCATTAGATTAATGAATATGAAGAGCTATTTTAATGAAATGAAGCTTCAGAAAAACCATAAAAATCAGCTTTATCGTACAATAAAACCATCTGGAAACAAATATGACACTATGCAAAGTAATGGTATTATTATTTGACGAAATTTAATGAAATATAACAATATTTAGCTCAAGATTAACTAGAATATTTAAGCGCTAAATACGAATCAATAATTTATCCGCTTTAACTATTATTATGGTAAGTATATAAGTATATATACATGTATTGATATTATCAATGAGAATTGATATCAACAAATCGATACATCAAAAGAGACTGTGGGTTTTTTTGTTTAGTTTGAAGACATAGTAATATAAAGCGTACATTCTTTTATAGTACATATGGATCCAGAATAACTGCCATCAAATCTTCACAATGCTATTTATCAAATTTAATTCAAATAATAATTTTTGAAGTATTTTCAATTTATTTTAGTTATACTTTTTCCCTCGATTTTGAATATTATTAACGTATATAGTTAAATTTTAAGAAAAATACGAATCTTCTTCTTCAGATGATACAGTAATTTTAAACGATTCTTTTTTTACCATGATGCACACATAACGTGTCAAACAAATCGTTATCATCAGTTTAAGCTGAACATTCCATTCTTTTGGGGCAATACCCATGAATTTTCCATTAGGGCCTTTTACAAAAGTGCGTGTTATTTTTCCGTTGGTAAAGAACATTCCCCTTTCCATGATGCCGAAACTTTTCCTTCGTTTCATCAAGAGAGAAAGCTGACTCGAGGACTGTTCACTTGGAGTAAGGGTGCTCGACCAGGGAAAACTCTCCCGCGGGGTGGATTTTGGGGAAATTAGGAAAAATTTGAGGAACATTTCGGTAGATGCGACTTTGTGTAGGCTACGTAAACCTCTGAGATAGCAGAGGCTGGGCTTTCGTACGACCTTCCAGCCATATTCGGCATTCTCAAACGTTTTCGTGAAATGAAGAAGTGAAAATAGAACGCGTATATTTTTCGTACGATTTTCTTTCACATTTCGGAATTTCAATGCATAAAAGTATAAAAGGCTGCTTTTAAAATAAAAGCGTATAATTCCATTATCTATGAATTCGTGATGATATGGCCTCGCTATTAATTGGCAGTATTTTAACATTTAATTTCTTATTTAGACGCTTAAAACAAATATCCATGCTAAAAATTTTTGCGAAATGAACTATAAACAAATATCCATAATCTCTGCGTGTATGAAAATAAGCCCGTGGGTAAATATTACCATCCAATATTTTCAACCTTAAAAACTTATTACAGACCTTCTTAGTAATATTCGTACCGTAGCCTTCGTGGTGTTTCCATTTGCAAAAAGGCTTATAAATAAATTAACGCAATGAAAGAATACTAGCTGAATATGAAACACTATTATTAAATATTATTCTATTTTAATAGAAAAATTATTTTTTTTATATTATTTTTTCCTCCGTCTAAAGTGTTTTTTTATTTTACTGACCTGCAAACAAACTAAGTTCATTTTCTATGTTAGATAAAGTCTTCGTTTACTAATGCTTCAGAGCACTCCTATCATAATAGCTTTTTAATATAACTTTCGAGACATTTTAATCATGATGATAGCTATATTCTTTGTTCTTATCTTTCTGTAGTGAGACGAAGACATCTTACTTTCTCATAAAACTAGTTTATTATGCACGCTACATTTGGAAACGGACAAATATGAAAATGAGAAAATCTGAGCTTATGAATTTGAAATACCTTTCAGCTAGCGGTTTTTGATCCTTTGAGTATTCTTGAGGGATTCCTATGTCTGCAGACACACTTTAAAATATCAAGCTTTTATGTAATGGGATATTCGAGAGCCTTTCCAAAGGGCAAGTATTATGATCATAAAAACGTTATAGACAAACTTCTGACGTTATTTCGTTTAAAATTTTGATGGAAAAGTAATGTTTTTATAAAATATTAAGTTGAAAAGTGAATGATAAAAATTTTTATAGTGTCATAAATTTCATAATTAAATATAAAAATATCCGACAAAATTATATACATGAACAAACGTAATAAAATTTTATAAACTACTTCACATTTCATAGGAAAGATATTGATTTTGTTCACACGTCCAAGAGACTTTTTAACAGAATTTTCACTATCTCTACTTTTATGTAACCTTTCTTTAACTTGGAAGAAATCCCTAAAAGTATAATCAATAGGATTTAAATCGATCTAAATGAATACGTGATTGAATTTACGTATGTAGAAACAAATATACAATACGCTTATTAAGTTACCTATTAAGTATTTTAAGTTAAATTTTACAATTATTATCTTATGTTATTTTTTATTATTATTTTAAAATATTTATGTTCATAATTAAATAGATTCATAATTCATTTCAAAGTGAAACAAGATGATCTAATTAACCTTTATCTAAAATATGCACGATAAAATTGGAAACGGATATGGATAAATAACCCTGTTACCATAACAATCGAAGTGAATCAACACACTGATCGAATCAGTCAACAAACAATAGATATCGAAGGGAGATTGCGTAACGGGGGATTAGATCTTACGAAAGATTGTTACGAATATCGCACACTTTCCGATTTTCGAGTGAAAGATTAAGGTACGCCCATGGGCGTCATAATCCCGAACGGGGGTTATGGGATGCATTTGCGGTGGGGATGTGTTAATGGGTAATTAAAGGAGAATTTATAGTGATTCTCGGTGTGTTTTGGACTCATTTAGAACCGAACACACGCCTCCCGTATTCCCTCACTCTCTAATCGTCCGGCGCTAATCCAATCTTCTCCGAGTCCTTATCCTGAGCATGCAGATATCGTCGGAGGACGACGACCCAAAAAAAAGTGACACGCGCTTACGTAATTTTGATCACGTCGTGGGCCGATAGGGACGTTTCCGATACGAGGGCGGGAAAATTATGAACGATATTGGGTCAAGAAAGCCTTCTTCTTGAGAGTCCCCAAATCAAGGCAGCCAAACAAGTTATCCTTCGAAATTTCTATGGAAGGACACCCGGAATCACAAGATTTTTTCAAGTCAAATTTAATAATCCGCTGCGTGGCGTAGGTTTTCTTCCATTTTTATGCCATTGATTCCATTTTGTGGATTTCCGCACACGTGGATACGTAAAGATTTGTGACTTCTTTTGTTTTCTTGTTTCCTGTTGAAGAAAAAAACTACGGAAGGGATATGTTGGAATGAATGCATCTAACATCCCGATAACGTATTTTTTCCGTGAAAATCACCTTCCGGATGAGAGAATTAATCCATTTTTTAATTAACATGGGAGCTTATTAATTTTCATCCATAGTATTCATTTCATTACGTGCTCTAGCGAAGGTTATAATAGGTTTCAAAGAGAAGGATGATGAATCAAGGCTTTAGTAATATTCATTCGCAGGAGCTAAATAATGTAATAAGACCCTGATGTCCTAAATACACCAAAAAAGTCGAATTTATATTCGTATTCATTCAATGGATACTAAAATTCTATGCCACTAGGACATGTATGTCCTTATGACTGGTAAAAAATGCATTTTCGTTCATAATACAGTGTTAAGCACGTGAAACTTTTAAAAATATATCATTTTATTAAAATAATGGTCTTAAGAATTATAAATTAAATTATGTAATATTCTTAAATATTGAAATATGGTGTTTACGAACGGTGTTTACTACCAGGGGGCGGTTAAGATCTTTATCTGGCTTTTTTAAGCATAGGTCAATCCTTCATGAAATTCAAATCAACTCCTAAAATTATTTATTAACGCTGCGATAAATAATATGGACGGAGAAATAATAAAACATCGATTTTTGGATGTCATAGGTTGAGAATATGACCTTGAAAATTTTATTTGTATATATTATAGCAAGGAGGGTGTGAAAGTATTCGAAATAGGATTTCAAAAGCTGAAATCGATTTTGAAAGGATTTCTCACGACTATTCATGACCAATGTATATATCAAGAGCTATATGTTTGTTATAAGTTCGTAGCTCTTTGTTAAATGTATCAGTAAGAACCGGTGGAATAATTATAAAATACTCTGGGCATGAATTTGACTATCTGTTGATACAATCATGAGGGTAGACGTTAATAATGTAAGGTCATTGTAAATTTTCCACTCAAGATGAATATAATTTCATAAATATATTTCTAACATTGCGAGTTCATCCAATGCATCAATATAAAGTACATTTTTCTTTCATTTATCTTGATCAGTCTTTATAAATGGAACTTTTATGTAATCGATAAACTTATACTGTGATCAAGACCTATTTGGCAACAAGTTTTAAGTAATTTATCAAAGAATGACGTGAGTAACTCATTCATTATATAATAATCTCCATTTCTCTGCATAATCACCTATTTTTCTTCATGAAAAAGATAATATTACCCCTTCGTGACTATGAATGCTTTTAAATAGTTAGTGAACGTGCTGCGTGCGTTTGTAAGCCATTATATCCTATCTTAGAATTAAATTAAATATAAATAGGAGTGCAGAGGCGTATACGAATAATTTTCATCAAAGTCTAGTTTGCGAGAGATAAATTTTCTAATATACTTCGTGCCCCGCAAATTTTTCTTTGTAAACGCGAGAAAGTTAACAATATAGACTTCACTCTTTCTACATTTCAAGACCGCTACCTTTCTCACGGACATGGTTTTTAAATTCAACTTCTAGAGTTTCCAATGCACTCTATCGAAGATCGCCCTGATATCTTTCGTAACATGTCTTTCTCTTTATTTGAAAGGTGATGGGATACATCAATATCCAATTCGAGGCGGAATCGTATGGCACCTGAAAGCCTCAAAATTTCCGGCGAAGAATTTTATTCCCGAGATGGTTTCGTCTATCTTAAATATCCATTTTAAAAGTTGTCCTTTCCACGAGTATTGTGGGGTCATGTTTCCCCGTAGGAGGAGAATGTCATTGTAGATTTAATTTCTAAGTTCCTACAACTTTTTACATCTCCGTTACGAGTGAGTTTCAGGACTGCAGCTGCAGTTGTTGGCCATTCTGATATTGTTTGAAAATATCGAAAAATCGTACCAAAGCATCCGAAGAAATTTCGAAGGAGGAAACCTTTAAAAGTTCGGAGCTGGGACGAAACCTTAGATGAAGGGAAACCCAGGTAACAGTGAAATTCGTCAAACGCCAAAACTTTCTGAATCACTTTTCGCCTTGGAAATATAGACCGTTTCGGCCCAATCGGGTTAAAAAGTTTTTTCCGTTACGTTTTACGAGACACGAGGAAGCTCGTTCTCAAAGATGACGCAGTTTCGCCCCTCTTATGGAGGAAACACATTTGTCTCCATTGTATTAATTGTGATAAATTTGGGGAGAGGTGACGCGAGATTTTGGGGAGAGAACGTTAATATTTCTTGGCTGGATATCAACCAACTATTCTGGGATTCATAACGGAAAGATTGTTTTAATTTTGAGTTATTTGGAAAGCGTTCAGTTACCGTTAAATAATACTAATATAGACTTATTGAATTGATTTATGAATTAAGTATGTCGTTAAAAAATTTAGTAAGACCAAATCTCTTTTTTGTCAAGATAAAGTTATGTAGGGCATATTTCAAAGATTTTCCTTCTTAATTGATGCTTATACTCGAAAGGAAAGACATACAATTATCATTAGATAATTAATTATGTATAATATTATTATATAATAATTTCCATCTAACGAGGACATAGCTTGTCAATGATATCGTAAAACAAATGGAAGATTTAAAGTTTCGATAAGGATGCTGTAGACAATACACAGATTGTACCCACATATTTCTCGTAAAATATAATTATTTTAACCAGAAAACGTCCTAAATACTGTCGCCCTATAATGCAGAAGTTATTACTGAATAATTCACTATCTATTAATAACCCTCGTCCTAATGTATTTCTCGTATTATTCAATTTTCACGTAATGCAAGTTAGAGAGCAATATGTTGGAATAGTTGGAGAGTAGACAACACAATTTTACACTACTAAAGAGTGGGAATTCGGAAAGAGGCTCGGTTAACAGGTTTACACTCATGCCCCAGATTTCCGTCGTAATACGGGGAATTTGTAGGGATACGCATGAAATTCCCACATCTTATATCATGCCATTGGAGAACTTTTCATGCAATTCTGCTAATGGTACCGTAATAGTGATCCTGCTAATGATTCTCTAGATGTAGTATCTAGCTATCATTTATCCTTTACTAATAAATGTATATTCTCTCGAATTTATCGAAGTTATGTATTTAAAGATATTATGTAAAGCAATTTTACTGATTTAACATTACACTTAAATGCATGCATATTTAAAATACAATTAAATATAATGATGAGTTTAAAATTATAGTTATATATAATTTAAAATTACATAATAATATGTTTTGTAATGAATTAATATTTTAAATTGTAATAAGAATTGAAAGTTTAGCCTTTTTCCATGTGTCTATGGTTCTATGAAAAGAATGAGAGATTTCTATTAGGTATAATAAAATAGATTTAGTTTCATTAATAATTCTCTTACCTATGTACGTATAAGAGTTGTATTGTACGTATTAAATTAAAATGAAGACGTATTATGTAATAGCTAACTACGTAATTATTTTATTTAGCTATAATAATAATATAATTATAATACATCGTTAATAATGTTAGAAATATATTTATGAAATTATATTCATCTTGAGTGGAAAATTTACAATGACCTTACATTATTAACGTCTACCCTTATGATTGTATCAACAGATAGTCAAATTCATGCCCAGAGTATTTTATAATTATTCCACCGGTTCTTACTGATACATTTAACAAAGAGCTACGAACTTATAACAAACATATAGCTCTTGATATATACATTGGTCATGAATAGTCGTGAGAAATCCTTTCAAAATCGATTTCAGCTTTTGAAATACTATTTCGAATACTTTCACACCCTCCTTGCTGTATAATATATACAAATAAAATTTTCAAGGTCATATTCTCAAGCTATGACATCCAAAAATCGATGTTTTATTATTTCTCCATCCATATTATTTATCGCAGCGTTAATAAATAATTTTAGGAGTCGATTTGAATTTCATGAAGGATTGACCTATGCTTAAAAAAGCCAGATAAAGATCTTAACCGCCCCCCGGTAGTAAACACCGTTCGTAAACACCATATTTCAACGGGACGAAATATTTTGAGGCCAGTTCACATTTATGGAAAACTCTAACGCATTCATCGATGTGTTTCAATGAAAATTCTCCGTGTGAAAGAAACCTCAGAGCGAAAAAACAGGCTTCTTTTCCGATATCCCAACAGGGACGAATGAAAAAGTGAATACAATATGTCAAATCAGCAGAAAAGTTTCTTTAAACCCATTTTTTATTCAATTTTCAGTGGTTGAAAACCGTACGGCAAAAGGATTTTATTTTTCAAGGGCGTTTTCTCTCTAAGGCCATGACATTATAAAATGTAAACTTCATGATGTATGTGAAGGTCATGGAATCACGAAAGCTCATAAATAAACACATGCGTAACACCTAACCAGTTTAAGCGTGAAGTTTATTTAAATTTGTTTACGATTATTCGGCAATATTTCTAAGGAAAATAAAACTAAGACACTACGTTTATTTAAGAGCTCAATAACAGTGTACTTTACTCTTACATAATTAAGAGGAAAGATTGTATTTCAAATAAAATTCTAAAATAAATGTGATACTCAAAGATTTGAAAGTTCTGTTCAGAATATTTTTATAAATATAAGCGTGTAAGCATGGTAAGTATTAGATAATATAATGTATATAAAATTGGCAACTTCAAGTAGCAAATGGCAAAGATATGGATGAATTAACAACCTAAGTTAATACTCATAACAATTCCTTAGTGTATATTTGTATATTTATTTTTCCATCTTAATTTCTTTTTCTATATAATTGTTTACAATTTAAAGTGTATACTAAAATACTTCAATACCGTAGTCAATAATAAACATTTAAAGAGAGATATATATGGAGATATATATCCGTATATATATATGGAGATATATATTATCGAACGGTCACTGTTTACAAATCTTTTTACTGTCTTTTGACATGATATCGTATGATTCCTATATAATTTTAGAGCAGGACTACGAAAAGATAGTGAATCTTAATTTACTAATCAAATCTGAAACGAACTAACCATCACATCTGATGCCATCAACAGCTAATACCAAGATCAACATTATCGTTGACCATTTTGTAAAATTGTATCCTTCCTTAAACTATTACAAGTATAAAAAGCATTTTCGAACGAAATTGATAGTCGTAGGGTTTAATAAAAATAGTTTCAGCCATCAAATATAGTTTCATAGGGCCATGAGGAAACACGCAAGGATATATGTTCAAGATGATGATACTTTCTCACGCTTGGGAATTCTTTAGCGATGTGATGGATTCCAAAACGGCAGATAAGACTAACCTGATGGCGGACACAAAGGATAAAATAAAACTAACGTGGCAGAATCGCCGGTGTGAGCGTGTGAAATCTAGAAATCTGACCGTTGCGTGTCGTAGAAATTCTTCGACAAACTAATCGAAATCCGTTAGTGTACGTATGATTGTGTTCCGACCGGAATTTTTCAGAAACGCTCTAAAACTGCTCCTATTTCGTTTAGTTTTAACTACATAGAAGAAAAATCAGACTTCCACTGATGCGTTCTTGGATTTTAAAAACTCTACGGACAAATACGCTACGCTGGTGGAAAGATGCCCATTTGGTTAGCGAGTTATTTAAGCTCTCCCATCAGTTATCTATCCTGATTGTTACGTTGTTTTATAAACAATGAATAGGGAGTTATAGGGATACAATAATATCGAAACAAAAGCCTAGGTATCTATGGTCAAGAATGCTATTTATAGAGTCCTTTAATAGCTTGATCAAACTTCATATACAATTTAGTAGGAAGATAGATTTTAGTTCATTTCAATTCTATATTCATGAATGTGATAATTTATTTAATATAATTACTATATAAATAGAATATTTAGTAAATATCTATTTAAATGGATAGATAATACTCTTACGATACATTTATGGGTTATAGTACGAGTAACATTGAATTAAACGTCTTAGCATATACCAATTACGAATTTTTCATATAAACAGATAAGAATCATAAGAGATAACTGTTATAAGATTAATTTAAATTATTTAACTTGTAATTATTACGTCTAGAACGTAAGCATAAAATACATCAAATAATGAAGACGATAGATCTACAATTATTTACTATTTCCACAGTTGAAATATATTTCTATTATGCGAGAATTCGAGTAAAACTTATAACCACGAACATATGTATATACGTAGATACACGTACTTAGATAAAATGTAAACCAAAAGGTGTCAATAGACGATAGGAATGAGCATTTGATCGCAATGGAAGATATTAGATAGTCAATATGACACCGATCCTTGAAACGACAAGGTTATTTGTGAATTCCTGACCTCCAAAGCCTACTCTCACCTTCCACTGTTTTCTGGAAGCTGAAAATAAAAAAGGGATCGTTTCAAAGGCATTCCTAAGGTTTCGACCGACTTCCTATATCCAAGGTGAGTCGAAAAGAACCGAATGTTCTATAATTTTCGCGGTTGATGTCATCTCTAAAAAGGATTTCAATCTACCACCTTCATTCCTTCTCCGTTAAGCGGATTAGTAAAGAAATTCATTTGAGATTTTAACGAAAACCTACCACTTTCAGCATTTATCATCGCATCTTGAAATATAGATTTTAGATTAAAGAACGGATTAAGCTGCTAGCCTCAACGAAGATAGATACCCCAAGTCCTCTACCATTAGTTTATAAGCTTTGAAGAGAGAATGAAGACTAAGAGGCGAAATCTGATTTTAGATTTTAATATAGATAAATGTACAGTGTTTAACTAACTAACAAGTGCAATAATTCGCTAACCGTTTATCCTGTGGAATATCTTAACAAAAGAATAGTAGATTAGGTAAAAAATTGTAGAAATATTTGATCAATAACTTTTAGATTTAATCTCTGGTTCCATCTCATCTAGAGATAAACGGGTAGATATTTTTAATTTCCTCGCTGAAGGATTGAAAACATGCATCCTAGTAACAACAAGTTTTGCGTTTAAGATACTGCTAATAATTCTTCCAAATTTAATAAAACGTTTTCTAAGTTTTTTTAATTCAAATTTAATAATGTTCTACGTGTTTCTAGTTATAAGACTGTCCTCCAGAGGTATACTGAATGAGGTGATGCAAGGTTTCCTATTTAAATGTTTCCCAAGTATCAAAGAGCGATTTTACATGATCATCATATTATAGCATAGTATTTAGATTAGCGTATAAAACACTTGATGTCAACTAAAATTAAGTGTAAAAATCAAGGAAGATTATCGATTGAGTTTCCATTCTTAAACGCTGACCATTCGAACTTAACAACGAATATAATTTATGAATTATCGTATATTGTTACGTAATTTGAAACTCTTATACTAATTTTATTGTTCGTCAAATTTGGTAGAATTATCAAATCAAAAACAACTAGCTCTAATAACAACTATATAGCAGCGAAATTTATTTATGTCCTTTATTTCAGATCTTATTAGCGCGAAATATAAATATAGTTATCAGGAAAAAAATATTAATAGAAAGTGAGAAAGAATGAAAATATGTTATTTATTCACCAAGTGTTCTCATTCAGAATTTCTTGTGAAGTTTTCTCATCGACCACGAAAGCTCCAATTAAATATTGATTGGTCGCATAATGGCAAGCAACAGGTTCACCTTTTTTGCTCCGCATTTTACATAACGCATTCGTGACTGAAGCTGTTGAGAGTACATTACAATTTCACGAACGCGTTCTACCTAAAGGTGAAATGATTACTTACTCGTCGTTCACTGGAGATAAAATAATGAAAGGTTGGTTACAATGTTAGCTCCTGCATTTTTCATGCATCAATGTGTTCGTATCTTTTCTAAGCTGACGTTTACTCACTGAGTTCAATACAATGCTATGGTAACGGACCTCGCTATTTACTAATTTGTATTTTTAATTCGCGTAGCTTTGCCTGTAAAATCTTTAGAAAATATACATGTCGCCCCTGTCACATAGAAGTATTTTTTGAAGCTTTTATTTCTAAATTTCTATTGCTAAGATACTACAAAGCTAGAATTCATACACCATTTATCTGATTACTATTAAAGGAAGATAATAGGGATTAACTTTTAAAATTTTGATAAATTTAGCCTAAAATACGTCAACCAAATTAAAGGTAAGTAATACTATTAGTTCTATGTCAGTACATTTCAATATTTTGGAAATGATTTCATAAAATATGAAAGCCATATCCAAAAATACAAGCATCCGTTGTCAAGTATGCACATACGCACGGTAAATTAAATATGCAAGGTGATCTTGGGTAGTTCATTCCCAAGTTACTAGGAGTTTATAGAGCTACCTTTGACCCTTAGATGACGAAAGGTATTTTTGACCCTTCAGCATCATAAGTGTCTTTGTAATTAAGAATATCGTGAGAAATATCTATGGGTATAATATAATAGAATACATAAATATATTAGAGAAAATTTATTGTGCATGTTTTATTTAGTTTTCAACATAACAAGGTTGCGAATTACAGAGATAAAACGCACATAAATAATTTAAAGCGAAATTAGAAATGCCTTGAAAAATAACTCTGAACCGAAAAAGAATTCCTCCACAAAATTTATAGCTCCATTAAAATGGCACTTGAAACCAGACGCATAGACTCAAATAAACTACATATATTGAATTATTTTAGAAGAACGACGCATCCTGTGTTTGCTCAGATAAAAAATGCAAACTGTGTAAACCGTACTAATAACTTGCAATAAAAATCATATTATTTGATATAATTCTTACAAAAAACGATATATAAATGTCTCTCTTTGATTAATAATAAAGATACGATCATTAAATTCACGCATTTTAAATTTAGTTAATAATATTTTATACTATATCTAAATATTTTTTTTAAATGTCCTTCTTATCTGTTAGCTTCAATTTCATCTGTTGTTTCTTAATTTTTATTTTTACGATAGCTTAGTTAGTATACGTTATATTGATTCATAACTTATTAAAAGTGCCTAAAACTCTTTAAATTTTGATTTAAATTCTTTGAACAAACTTCTATCAAAAACTAATCAAGGTTATATCCTGTAATTTCTATCCATTTGCTTAAAACTTTATCGGTACTCGTGATAAAGACCCCACATAAAGGACTCTATCTTACTGCAATAACCCCTAACAAGGCTTCGACCTATTCTTAGTACTCCGGACCCACAATAGCCTACATCCGCCTCCAGTCATAACCTACAACGAGGCTTGCGATGATGCCAAATTCTGGTGTGTTTAAGCCCGTGCCAAGAATGGGAGCGCATACAAACCATTGTAGTGAATCCAGGACGATAATTTGGCGTCTGAAATTGGTTCTCCGCCGCAACCGAATGTATAAAGGCAAATTTACAACCGAATGTATGGTTGCAGAAGTTTCTAGATACGGTAGACCGTATCCTCATTACCATACGAAAAAATTACGTATTCAAAGAAAACGTGCTTCTTGAGTTGAAAGAGAAAGGAACCTTCCAGAAAGGGTAAAGTGGGAAAAATGTACGTAAACTAATTTTAGTTTATTACAAGAATGAATTAATAATATACTATCTCATAATCGATATAAAATTATCTCGATTTGTGGATTACTGTTGGGAAACCAATTCCCTATAAATAAAAATAATTTAATATACGTTCGTAAAATACAAGCTGATATTCAATAAGTAATATGAATATAAATTGTGTTGGTTTCTGCTTTTAAATTTTGTTGGTCTAAATTACCCATTTATTGTCAAATAAAATATTTCATTCAGATTCTTTTTTGTTTTATGTATATTAGAAAGGAACCTCAAGAGGTGCGAAAAGATCAATGGTTCTGGAGCGCAATTCAGTCCCACTTTGCTTCTATTCCTATACATATATATGCGTATGAATAAAAGATTTCTCATTTTTCTTTTGGTACAAAAAAGTGAAAACACGCCTTTCGTTTACTTTTCCCTTTTCGAAGCTCAGATGATGAAGAGGCTCCTAAGTTATGAATTACGCTGAAAACAGCAATTTACATCGCTAAAATCGTAATAGAAGATAATAAAACTTATTTATGAGGTCTGCTGTGCTCGTTTAGCATCACTACGCTTTTAAATTTTGTTGTTGACTTGAATTAAAATTATGATAATGTAAAAAAATCATTTGATGTATGATTATAGATATAATATTATAAATCCTGCATAGTTGTGACTATGAGAATTAGGCTTCAATGATTTATATAGATATTTGAGAGTTTATCGAGTATTTAATTGGCTGAAATCGAAGAAAAACTTTCCACTATAGCCTACTCTCAGTGGGCCTTACATAATGTCCGTTACAAGATTAAATGGTCTAAATTTATCAAGAATGGATTAACTACCTAATATAAGGAAAATATTCTGCCATAAATATTTTCCTTGATATTTTAAGAAAACCTTTGAGATAAAAAAATGTCGTATGGGTAAATGGATAAAAGAAAAGCACAAAGGATACGTTTTTCATCACACTACGGAAATTAAGTTTAAAAGAGGAATTTCTTCAAACAAATGCCACCAGGATGTCAAACGACAATTCTTAGTCAAGCGTCAAATAAGTTAAACGTCATTTAACATTGAATGAGATAATGGCATAAAATTAACTATAATTCCCATTATGTTATTAACTCTTAGTGATTTAAAGCATAAAAGTACCGTTGACCTTTAATATGACGCTGTATTTTTGTTTAAGATAATTCATACTCCATGAGTTCCTTAAATATTTTCGTTCGGAAATATTTATAGACTTTAATTTTCCTGTTTGCTAAGCATAGTTCAATCATTTAATTTAACTAGAATTTATGATTATTCAATCAAAATTTCAATCCTAAACCACAAATCCAGTTCCAAACCACGTTATCGTGAAATATTTACTGACAGAATTTTCAGCGTGAAAGAATAATTCGATCCATTTTCAATACATCTTTTATATACTGCATTATTGAAAAAGAGTAATTTGCAATCGTATTCAAAATTTAACGCGATATCTGACATCCTTTCGAGATGAAGGTTTGATTTAATGAACATCTCTGCTGATCGATACGTTTGGCTCAAAACCGAAGGCGAAACTTTTCCTCTTCAGTCGCTGGTCCGTCGATGACCTCTCAGATTGAACTTTAAGGATACTACATCACATTGTAAAGGAAGGGGAAAATAACCTACCATATCGGATATCGAAGCTGGAATTTCCAACTTTCCGGATGGAAACTCTTCCACCATACACCACGTACAGGATGGTTCCATTTTTTTTAATAGCTTGAGCTGGAGTGAATGATGGGAGCTCTATCTTGATACCACCAACCATTGGAAAGGAAGGATCCATCTTGCTTAAAAGGCTGCAAGAAAAAAGAGATTTCAATGCATAAATTTAAATATCCTAATATGATTATCACTATAAGATTATCATTACGTATCATATAAAGATATTATAGTACATACATGTAGGTCTTTATTTTTTAGGTCTTTATTTATTGAAGCGAGATTGAGACAGAAAAGTCTCTTCTTACATCTAAAATCTCGCAAATTTAAATGAGCATTAAATTAAGTTATTTATTATTAATAATTAGGTTATTAGGTTATTGATTATAATAAGAATTAAAAGAAAAATTTAAGCGAATATAAACCAAATAAAATAACTTGGGAAAAAATCTTCTGCAGGATAACACCCACAAAGGAGAGGAATGTGAAAAATCTTCACAAACCTGCTACATATTATTATATTATAAATATAATAACTGCATAAAAATGAGCCCTTTAACAATAAACCACTCTATATTACACTTCTATATTTTAATTAAAAGGTTTCCCTAGTCAAAATAAATTAACCTTTGGGGAATAACGTTTTCTCCACACCTTTCTGGTCCTGCTATCATCCTTAAAAAACTTTCCAATTTAACTTGAGCGTAGTCTATCTGCCTTTCCTTAACGGAAAACTTAGAAAAAATCAATTTTATTGGAATTTCGGTCGAGATATTCAAGTGCGATTCTTTTCCTTTCTCAGGAGTCTGGCGATCGGCGGTCAGGATACGTTGGCCAAGGAGAGGACGAGGGACGGGACTGCCAGCGCGTATTCGGGCCACTACAGCACCAAGGGAATGCCCCCGTCGGCTAAGGGGCAGAGAGAAGACCTGCACATCCTTATGAGGGTGGGCACCCATTCTTCCATTTATTTAAGTATCTTTAAGCATTTTTATGTGTCCCTATCGCTCCCAATAGGTCGTCGCGTATGTATGGGTACATGGCGCCCAGATGAAAGTGAAAGGCAATTCCTCGGTGGATCGACTGTGTTATCTTCCACATCGCTCTGTGTGGACATAGAAAATCGCCCTGAGGGGGAGTCCGAACCTCCAGAGAAATGAGCCGGTCCTAGCGCATTTCGGACGTTCGTCTCCCGCCAGAAATCTATTGTGGACCAAGTAGTACTTGGGAGCGCTTCTAAAAGGGGGAATTTCCCTCAAATATGATCTTTTCCCTTTATAAAAAGGGAGTGTATTTAAAGGCCACTTATTACTTTACTCATGAGATAATAACGTACATTGGTATGATGGTAAAGATAGAAATATTACGATGATTTTGATGTTATTCTAAAATATAATTGTTAAAGGAGAGTATAAAAGCATTCACATATTCATGAGATAATAACGAAGATTATTTTCATGCTAAAGAGAGAAATATTACGATGATTTTGATATTATTCTAAATATAATTACTAAAAGAGAGTATGAAAGCATTAATATATTGATAAAATAATAACGTAGATTATTTTATGGTGGAGATAGATATACTACGATAATTTTGATGTTATTCTAGATATTATTATTAAAAGGGAGAATAAAAGCATTAATATATTGATACTATAATAACATAGATTATTTTCACGGTAGAGATAGATATATTACGTTCATTATGATATTATTTCTTATCTCATCTTGAGAAAACCCCAAGATTGCAACTCCAAATAAAAGAGTTGATTTGGAAATAACGAAGTTTTTCTATCCCTTTCATTTGTTTTTATAAAGCGAAAGAGAGGCGATCTATTTTCTAAGCCTTTGAGCCCATCCCTTTCTCTTTTTAATTGATCTATAGAACGCAATTTAGGCAGCAGAGTCGCCGAGGATTAATTTGCGGTTGTTTTTTTAAGCTAAAGAAAATCAAGTAATTAAATGACGTACTTTAAAGACGAGGAATAAAAATGAGAGTAATTAAAGTTACAATTAGGCTGAACCGTTGTTGAATTTCACGTATTTTTTCTTAAAATTAACGATCAATTAATCGAGGATTAATGGTAAAGAGAGTTAAATAGTATTTAAATGACGAAAATAGAAGATTCTCTTCAAATAAATAATACAGGATAATAATAATGTAGGAATAAATTCCTTCACAAGATATTTTTAAGTTCTTATGTGCTAAGAATTGCAAACATTAATTAAAAATATCATTCAAGCTTTCTAATTTTATTTATATTATTTTTTATTATATTATTTTATAATTTATTATTAATTAATGCCTTAATTTCGAGGTTTCAATGATGCGAATTCTTACGTATCGTTCGTAATGAATTGATACGAAAACAATATATGTGACGTAAAGTTTTGTTAAAATGTTATCCACCAATAAAACGGATCGGAGAGTTGAGCAGAATTGGATTATGGAACGAAAATTTGTTCACAGATGTACGAGTACATTTCTCATCAACTTTACAGTCGATGCCCATACAATTGGATATCCTGTACCCTAGAGACTTTTGGCGGGAAATAATTTTTCCCAGAGGAGAGTTTACCCAAAGGTGCTTTTTCAGCCGGTTTCACCGCTTTAGAGAATTTCACACGAGTGTTTTAACCCCTAGAGAGCGTTCACCCTCGTTGAAAAGTGTTGAGGCAATTCTTCACTCTTAAAATAGAACGCTATCTAATTGAAACGTACGCATGAGATGCGCTCTATATTTCTGCCACAACGGGTGAATGTTTTTAAAGCAAAGATTCAAACTTTAATTGAATAAATAATATTTTTCTAAAATACAGGTTGTAGACAAATGAAAAGTATCTTTACAGTCCCTTTAGTTTGAACGAATTCGTTAAATAAAGATAACATGATGTATACTGTCATAATGGTTGTCTTTGTATTGCTAATCGAAATATATAATGCCAATAGATAGAACCGATAAATTTCTAGTAAGAACAGCCCTAAGATGAATGTACTGTATAAATAGCTTGAATTTACATTCTTTTGCAAGAAAAACATATTAAAAGAAGATTAGGAAAAATAGTCGATGTGCGATGATGAATAGAGCTATATATAATCTAAACAATTAAATAGGATTAGAATGGAATTCAGTTCAATTGAACGTGTGTTGAGTTGGAAATTTATACGTAATTTCCACTGATATTTTAAGTAAGACATTCTATATGAATGAATTAAATAAAACGAAAAAGCAGTGAATATGATTTGTGACGGTCGTAAAAGCATTATTCCCGATCAAGAGAATTTCACACCGTTTCCCCTTTTAAAAGCTATGAAAAATTCCGTGACCATAAAGATAAGGTAAGAGCATTCAACAGCTCTACGTCATGAAAATTAAACGAGGAAATGTATAAATTTCCCAAGGGCCGTGATATACATTCAGCGTTAAGGATAAAGTACCGTACAAAACGTTGGCATTTTATGTAATCTATGATAAATGAGATTAGCATAAGCACAGGATTACTCATGAAAATCTGCTGATGCTTATGTAAACCGATACTTATAACTGATACGTATTTTAAGATAGAGATTTTAAAAGCTGATAAGCATTTAAATCGTCAAGGAATATTAACTAATAGTTTTTAACATTACAAGTATCTGATAATGATTATTCTCATACTAAATAAAAATTACAGACATAAAACTTAAATATTTATGTAAAACCTCTAATGTATACGGATGTTAAGAAACATATAATGAAAACTATTTTCATAAATATAAATAAATATTAATATATGTAAATTCAGATCATTCGAAAATATATTATAATTATGAATTATTTAATAAAAATACTTAGAACTAATTACTCTATGACAAAACTTAATATTCATTTTAATTTCAGTCCACGATAAATATGCATAAACGAATTAATGAAATAAAATTACTTTTTTTAATTTCATGGTCGCTGTTCGTTCAAATAGATTTGTTTCCCTATGAGTTCGAAGTCTTCTACTGAAATTTGTCATTTGATGTAATCTTATCAATTAATTCAATACTTAATATCACACTTGTCGATGTTCCGTTTCAAATCCAAACTATAATAAATCCAATTATTTATAATTCCAAAAATCTCCTAGATACATTCGTGACCTCATGAAAGATACATTTGAATAGTAAAACAATCAAAGAAACGTTCCTCTGTAAAATTTTCATAGCCCTTACATTTCTTCCTCTTTTTCTATCGAGAGAATTCTTTCGGAATCCAATTTCTTTCACGATGCTCTTCTTCAGCAGAGTAACTTCGGAAGGCTAACTTTTCCGAAGTGAAAATTTCCTCTAAAAGAAATTTCTCTTATGAGAAAAATCGTTAACATCCGCGAGCTTAGAGTAACATTCCGCGGAAATTAGATTACCTCGAAAAGCCTCCAATTTTTATTCCGATTTTCATTAAAATGGAAGCACGAACTTACGAAATTAGGCGTTAACAAGGAAGAAGGAAACAAGAAACAAAAGAAGGCTATTGAGCGGGTCAAAGAAGATATCGGGGGAAGGAAATTGGGAAGTTTAGGAAGTTTCCAAATTGAAATTATATTCTCGTGAAACACAAAAATTAACTAGAAAAAAAGTTGTCGAACACTAAGTTAGAATCTTCATCAACCCTTCGATTTAAACTTGAGTCGAATCTTTGACTAGCAAAACTAATCCTCAGGTCTTAGTGTCTTGATTAACTCTAAAAAAGATGTAAACGCAATTAACCATGAAATTACTCAGATACGTACATCAATTTACAAGCTCGTACCGTAAAGGATTCATACAAGTACAACCCTTCTTGTAAAAGGTTAGACGTATTTGGGAAAATAAGCTTTCCGGGAAGACGGATTCGTAACGTGAAAAGAATGCATAAAACTTCATGAAATAACCAACAGAAACGATTAAGGGTAAATCTCACATGATAAACACGACATGTATGATTAATCTTAAAACCCCGCGCCCTCCTGAAAGCTTAAACAGTCGGGCCGAGGACTTAACAGACCATTGAAAAATACTTCACGGACAGCTACACGGAACCTTTCGGAATTCTTCCCGAATTCCTCAAATTACAACCACCTCGTTCCCGATTCTTCCCACGCCGTTACCGTGTTCCTAAAAGAATGATAGTCGGTACTTAAAGTGGAACGTGCGGATTCCTCAAACGGTGAGGGACTCCGCTCTGACACAACTAACTCTCCTTGATTTAGAGCACAGGTCGATCTTTGCCTCACTTTCCATCTCTCTTCCGTCGGCTTTCTACTCATTCATTTTGTGCATTCGAGCTTCCTCTCTGGAATTTCTTTTACCCTCGAAAACAAGGCCGTCCCCGCGTCTTTGCCCAAAAACCTTCCCTCTCAGTTCCGCACCGGTGATCAAATTTATCGCGGAGTCCTCGCCGGAAAACCACGGCTCCCGCTGTCCGTGCGTGTTAATGGCTCAGTCTACGTAGTCCACCCTCGGCCGCAAAACCGCACATGAACTGGACGAAACCTTACGCAAAAGAATCAGAAATCCTTCAGACACCGAAGGCCTACTGTTAAAGGTGTTAGAGAGAAAACTCGATTTGACACCAACGCGGCTTATGCTAATAGGTAAGTTCGTTTTTTTTTACGTACGCTTCGTCGCTAATATGCAGGGCTGTTACGTCTCCGTGGCTTATCCTGAAGCTAAGCGGGACATAAACCGCTTGTTTATTCTCGTGGGTTATTTATATAAAAGCGGTGATTCAGTAATTCGTGGTTATAAATATCGGTGAACGTTGTCAGGGTACCTAATTTAATACCTACGCGTTGATGAAATTTTAGTTTAGTTTTAGTTGTTTTAGCAGATGAAGCGCGTGAGGGTTAAAGTTGAGGAAACACTTCAAATGGTGGTAATGAATGCCAAGGTTGAAGGGATAGACAAAGAACACGTAGAAAAAAAAACGAAACATAAAGAATATTCAGAACACGACCAGGTTATGTCGAAAATTTCTGTTTCTACGACTCGTGGTTTCTCAAATTAATAGATCAGGACGATCCAAATAATAAAATAGATAAATTACGAGTGTATTTGTGCATAAATTTCAATTCAATACTACATACGTATGTCTAAATGCATTCAATTTTTACGAGATCGAAATCAATAATTTGGAACATTTTTATTCAAAATTTCCGGACCTACTAGCATCATTGAGAATGCGGTTTAGACTCTGCGAAGTAATTTTAATAGGAAAGTATAGACTTCTCGTAAGAAAGGTCTATAATTTCATCAAAAAAAAACTTCCAAACACACAAAATTATCTATCTCCATTATTTTAAGCAATCGTTACCTCATTCATTCTTTATTTTCTACAACTTAAAACTTTGATAACGAAAATTAGTTTCCGCACCAAAGGGAAGCTTGAGTTTATGTTATAATTATGACAAAAGCATTCGTACGTTAAAATTATGTCTTACATATCAGAATGAGAGAGCGATCTTTTTTACAAAGTTCCAGCCAGAATGCATTCGCCTTCCATGTTTTACGAAAAACTGTTGGATTGGTCTCATGTCCGTCTCTATGTCTGAGTTGTCATCCACTCAAAGATTGGTCGAGTCCCTTTCCCAAGTGAAAGGTTTGGAGGAGCCATGATGTAAATAAACGAGATCAGAACCTACGGAACACTTTCTCACCCTCACTTTCTAACCAATTAAAAAAAACTTCGAGAGAAAGGACTGACATCGGATCCATAATAAAAATTACTGCAATTCGTGACTTTAGAGGATGACTTAATGAAATTATTTCCGTTTTTAAGTTTTATTATCAACCATCAACGCCCTTACAACGAAGAAAAATAAATAATATTAAGCCCATTTAGAACAGCATAAAAACTAGCGGCATAACTGGGATTCGAACCCAGGTCTCCCGACACCCAGTAATGAGAGACCAGTGTCGCTATTTTATATTCCTCATTTACTTTGATATTCAAGCACTCATCTTAGAAGGTAATTCCGTCTTCCCCTTATCCTGTAATAGATATAGATTTAAAAATAAAATTTTTATCCTTCTCCATCCTAAAATCGGATAAAAATTGGTTAAATTGCGTTAATAACCCCTCGTCTTTTCTAATCGTATAATTCAGTCTTAGAAACAAGTTCTTCGTTTTTTATAAATCATTTGATTCGAATTTTGGAGAATAATTGTCGTTCTTAGGAAGTTGGAGTTGGAGAAATTTCATTCGAAAGGGATATACTTTTGTCTCATGGTCCAGCGAGTGTTGAAATCTGTCTTTTTAGGTCAAGGGTCTAGCAAACAACAGTTAGAGGATCTTAGTGAACTTCTGAGAGGCCTCTCTGCAAACCAAGGCGCTACTTAAGGAAAGTTTCTTTTGTAAACGTAAGAAAGGGAGGCGCCGTAAAGTACAGTTCGTACGAGGCTAAATATAGTGAAGATAATTATATCTTTGTATGCAGCGGTGATATTGCCCGATTTTTGCACAAAAGTTGCAATGACCCACTCACGGCTTTATTAGGCGTCTGCCAATTATAAAATAAACGTCTTCAAACGTAACGATGTGATGAAAGAATTTTTGAAATTTATAACAAAAGTGCGTTTTAAAGCTGAATACAACTGAAGTGCATTTCGTTCTGAATCTACCAAATCAGAGGAATAACAATGCAGACAAATTAATCCAGAAGGTCTTCAAATCGAAATAGAGATAATCCACAATTACAATAATATAAACATTTAAACGTAGCTTCACAGTGTAATAAGTTCGATTTTTGAATTATTTATAACGTGAATTAACAGAAAAATAATATGATTATCGACATTGAAAAAAATATATACTAAATGCCACCAAAATAATTCGCCTTGAAACAGGGTCTCTATTAATAACAAAAATCTTATTTATTAATTAATCTAAATTCTAATCCACCCTGAATTCTGAACGATAACATTTTCCAAGAATAAAATGAGTTGAATCTCTGCTTGGCACTTAGCATATTCAACGATTAAACCAGACTAATAACCTGGTTTTCGATTATGAACAGGGAAAAAGTTTAAGTAGTTAATTTAATCTCACAGATTACGACTTAAGACTATAGTAAAGTAGACAAACTTTAAAACTCGACCAAATAAAAAAGGCAATCATCATTCGGGATCTATGTAAAAATATAATTAAAAATTTTTCCTTGCGAATATAATGGCACATTTAATAGGCAGGCTATCAGGGCTGTACTAACATAGATAAGTAAAAGAATTCATTTTCATTTACCAGGGTCATCATTAAAAATTTTGATGGATTATTCTTAACAGCTATAATGCACGGTGGCAAGTGTCAATGCCCTATGATAAAACATCGC
This sequence comes from Pantala flavescens, assembly GCA_020796165.1. Classification (NCBI taxonomy): domain Eukaryota; kingdom Metazoa; phylum Arthropoda; class Insecta; order Odonata; family Libellulidae; genus Pantala; species Pantala flavescens. The sequence continues at coordinate 43,498,586 of CM036882.1, forward strand.
TAGAACGCACATCGGTGGTATTAAGAACTCTAATACCACCATAGATAATACGCAAAATCTCTGTGATTAAATAATCCCAAACATTTCACCGTATTCTATTTTTGTTCTCTCCGAACGATTATTGCGTAATATTTTAGGGTTTGGAGCGCTTCTGCCATTAGGTTCCATTTTAAAATTCGACCAACAATGCTTTACGCCATTTTGTTACTTCTATCGTACGGAAAGAAGTGACAGGGGAATAGAAATAAATAAATTGTCGCACATAAAACGCTATTTCTATCAGATGTTGCTTGAATCCCCGATTCTAAAAAAACTGTTAAATAGGAAATACGTTTATCCATAAAATAATTCAAGCTTGACACCGAATTGTTATCTCCCGCAACGACAAATGACGAACGGAACTGATACCACAATATATATACGCGCGAATTTTGATGCCTCTAGATCAAACAGAACTCTCTTTCTTTTTTTTTATTTTCGCTGCAACGGGAGCACATTTGGTCGTTCGATGGCGGGAATTCGAGCGTAAATAACTTACGGCTTCTGTAGAGAACGTTTTATTGCCCGAGGTCGTGCGGGGGAGAAGTTATTCTCATTGTAACTGATAATTTGGAAAAGAAGTTTACGGGCGACGGAGATTCTCGAATTCCCTCCCAACTTGTTTTCTTTTTCCTCATTTTGGCCACGGAGCAGATGCCGTTACTTCGAGAAAGCTTTATTTCGCGTCTGTTAAGTGAGATTACTTCAAATGACGGCTTCGTTTGCCTTCTGAAAATGCAACGCATAAAAAGTCATCTTTCATTTGCGATAAAATTACTCTTTTGTTTTAAGAAGAAATTCGATATCTTATTGCGAATTCTAAGTCGATCGCTACGAAAAAATACGCTAATAATATCTACGTGATACGTAACGTTAAAAATACGTAAGATTGAAAAAATCACAAAACTTTTAGATATACACTTTATTTTCATTAAAGTGTATATATATACATATATATATAGGAGGATAATCTATTTTGATTTGTATTCAGTTTACATCCACTTAATTATCTTATTGATCCAATCAAATATAACTGTTAATTTCTTCAATGAAATGCACGAAAATTTTTTCCATTTACGTTTACAAAATAGAGGATAATTTGCGAAACAAAGATGGCCAAACTTTGGAATGAAGCTTTTATCGTATTTACAGAGATTGCTATCTTCATGAGACGGCGCATTCCTTTTCATCGTCTTTTGTGAAAGCTTTAGAAAGAGAGAGGCACACATTCGAATGGTGGCGAAATTAAACAAGCAGAAGAATAATTCCAACTCTGGAAAAGGCGGACCATAATACTTGGACTTACGAAGTGAATTCGCTCCAGATTCGTGTACATTATTCGAAATGTCCCTGGTATTGGAGTAAATGAACGTTGATGAAAATTTCAGTTGCAGAATTTTATGAACCTTTTTTTTACTGTGGTCATCTCCATACATATACACATACATTTCAGGGAACAGTCGAGAAAGCTTGCCAAAAAATTAGCATAAATATGACTTCGAATCAAAGGAAAGAAGCAAACAAATAGATAAATATATCGACAATAAAACTTGTCGGTTTGGAGAGAACTGGACACGAGAACAAGAATTCAACAGCGACTTCCTTTCAGCACATTTTCCACGAGCGAGTTTCGAAATACATGGTTTAAATTTACCCTAAAAGAAGACTCTTAAAGTCGTTGACAATGACCCACGCCTTCGGATGTCTTCAGAGCCTGTTTAAAACATCAAAAAACCCGAGCGAACGGGAGTGTGGGTCAATAGAGAGAGAGCAGCTCCATAACGACCTCTCGTTGCGCTAGTAACGCATGCAATGAAGTACTTTTCTCGCGAGGAAAGAATCGCAAATGAGACCTGAAAGTGGTAGTTGAAATGAGAGGTTGTAAATTTAACGTGGTAGTACATTCGCCGGAAGGAGAACGTAGATTTTTGAGCCGATTGAGGCTATGAAAACGGGATGCGGGGGAAGCACGCCGTTCTAAGGGAAGAATGTGACGATCCGGCACATTGCGAATGTCTTAGAAGAAAATAACGAAAGAGAAAGAGAGTGTGGTCACTTAAAGGAGAAGTTCCTTTAAAGCAAAGAGGGAAGGGTTTTAAGAAGAATGCCGCATTCACTCACGAATATGACCATCGATGTGCGTAGAAACGAATGTACGAATCGCCATGCCGACAGGGAGTGTAAACAATCTAAAACTCGAAATTCTACATCAAAGACTGAAGTGGCTAGTCTAGGGATTTGCTTTGGACCAAACGACTCCACCCTTAAACTCGAAGACGTCTCTCATCTCTCGCTGGTCTCCCTTTACAAACATTCATCTTACGATTTCATATCTCGATTTCATTGGTATTGACGCTGATAGCACCTCGTCTATCGCATATGATAATGTAAAGATACGAAAAAATCGATTTTTAATATTTCAAACTCGCTTCCTCGCTACCTCGAATTCCACATAGATGCCTTATTTATATGGATACGTACTTCACGGATTAAGTGAACAAATTTGAGATTTTTTTGATGGAAGAAACAATTTTTACGACTCTTTTCGTGAAAATAGAGTGAGTTTTGTTTGCTTCGCACGCAAGTACATGAAAAGAGAAAATCGAAAGTAAGCAACGCACGAAAGTAGCCGTCCGGGTATTTTTTTAGCAATGGTAGTTTTTTTTTAAGTCTGGGTAAATTTCAGTTCTTAACTGTTTTCTAGTATTCCTCATTTGTTTATTTTTTAACTAAATTCCTTTCCGTACTATATAAAGTTTTTTTCGTTACACTTAACGCATCTTTTCAATTTGACAATTTAAAAGGAAATATATGTTTCGGATACCATCAATACTAATTAAAAATTATGCGAATCAAATCCAGTAGCATGTTACGAAACAATTGTTTCATTGATGTGATCCCATAGAACCAATATGTATAGAAAAAAGTATTGTTAAGTTGATATTTTGTAAAAAAATTAACTTTTATAATCGTCTCTAGGAGTTTAATACTCATTAATTAATACTTTAATTAATTAATACATTTATTTATACTTAATACTCATAATCGTTATTATCATGTTCAAAATGGGATGATCACTTAAAACATCATAGATAGAAAATGGGCGAGAAATAAATATATAGATCGGTTAAATTAATTTATTAATCTAGAAGGATCAGCAAACTATTAACTAAATAATTCAATAGAGTTCTTCAATGGAATGCTTTCCAACGTTCAGTTGGTATTTTTTAAATATATTAAACTTAGCTCCCATAAACATCCACGTTTTGAACGATTACAGTACTGTACTGTAAATGGGCGTGTTCTAACATTAACATCCTGAGAGTAAAATTACCTCCTCACGAATCGAACCCGGGACATTAGCATTAGAAAGTTAGCATGCTGGCCACTACGCCACTATGGTTCCATTTACTATTTATTGCTGCCAAATCTGTTTGGTTTCGAATTAGTATATAATCAATTTCATAGTTGGATTCTTGTGCGATACATACAGAAGTAAACCTTTTATATCTAGTTAATTTACAATCAAGAGTGAGAAGCAACCTTGTGTTAGATTCGAATAAATCGAGAACATTATAGAGTGGGAGGATCCATGACCCATTAAAATTTCGTGAGTTATGTTCCTCTGAGGGTCAGTTGCGCGTCGTTAAGAAGTAGGAGTTCTGGATGATACTCGTTACGAAGCCATTAAATATTATGATGTCGTAATTATGTGAAGTCTTGAACGACCACTAACCTACCAGTCTATCAACTCACCCACGCCGTTGAGTACGCAGTATATGAGATGAGAAACATCTGACAAGTGAGGTCAACGTTGCCAATAAATATTGAGGAGATCGTATGGCTGTTCGTAACAGTTGAGCAGAGTTTTGGTAAATTAAGTTACCTCTCATGCCTGAGAAAACCATGTAAACCAACATTTTAAAGGAGCTAATAAAACATGATTACAACAATGATTGTATAGTAGTTTCCATTGTAACGATACATTATCGAAACACGTGATAGAAATGGACTTATAAAGGTAAATTTATTCTGTAAGCAAATTTACAGCTTAATACAATCGAATTGAAATACATAAAGAGTTAAAGAAAACGATAAAAGAAGAGGAAAATGATGATACGAGAATACGGTAGAAAAGGATGTAATTTAGTGACAAATGCCGCTATAAACCTATATCAAGTGATAACCAGAAATCGATTATATATGATCTATAAACTCACACTTCAAAAACTGATGTATATGAATAAGATTGTATTATAATTATGTACTACATGCTAAAGCATATAAACATTATAATATATATATATAATACTAGAGCCGTGAGTCGTATCACTCCGTTTACTTTCTTACTTTTCAGTGATCTTTTATTCTTTCACTATTCGAAAAGATGTCATGATAAGATATCATCACTTCATATACTCGACTGGTATCTAGAAAATAGTATCTATGAAGGTAGGTCACGATTTTAAGTGCGTTTGGTCATCCATACATAAATACACGTACATATTGTTATCGTCTACTTTCTCATTTTTGAAATTTTTTCAAGGATAAAATTTTTCTGCTCTAGCTGACTGAAATGGGCAGAAAATTTCGATTCAGTGCTCAACTTAAAATACTTTTTATGGAACCAAACCTATAAATATGTTGTAAATTACTGCAATGTTAATTATAAATTTTACTTCTTCCTATCTCATTTTTTGCCACAAAATACCTATTGATTGACATAATTTTATTTCCAAATAAAATACACACCTAAATGACAATTATTGATTTTCTTTGAAGTTCCTTCAATGGCTTACTTTAGCTCCCTCCATGAGTTGAAGAATCATTTCAAATCTGTCTTCCAAACTACAACTGACTGCATTCATTTCCTCTCCTAAGGATTTCTGATGAATTTTTCAGTTGAATGATCCATTAAATCATTTCTGTTCCTAATTCGACAGGTGACAGAAGCAGGAGATGTTTGTACGTGCCTTCAAGTTAAAGTTTACCGATCTGACGACCAGCAACACTCGGAGTGGGGAAACCGACTTCACTGTATAGAGCTCGACTGCAGTGCTACCAGAGGAGAGAGAGCGGTCACGGTTAACAGGGAGACGTACAGGTATACAAGATCGTGCGAGCTGGAGAGAAAGCCGTTAACGCTAAAAATCATAATGAGTAACAATTGAAATGATGCGCCATCAAAAACTATAGACTCGCGTCAGAGCTCTAATTCAAAGCGACCCGGAATAGAAATAAGATGGGATCCGAAGCAAATAACCTCTTTCAATTAACAATCAAGAGTATGAAAGAGAATCGTCTACTGCCGTCTAATGTTATTTTTCACTCATTAGAAACTCTTCGCATTTAATGTCGACTGACAGAAGTGACTTAATCGAGTTGATGATGATTCCGGGCTCTGAACGCCTAGATGAGAAACGTTACCATGCAACGAACGTTTGAATCGAAACGAATTTAGTACGATTTAGATCCGAAATGATTTTATACGCTGAGCTACCTCATTTTTTTTAAGATAGCAGAAGCGATGCCTTCTTTTTGCATACGTTTCTTTGGGTAGCCACGACGCCGTTAAAAATAGTTATTAAATATTGTTGGAGATACTGTAACTTAACTAAATATTAATGCTTCACCATTCGTCTGTTTTTCATACACTTTGTAATGATGATTCAAAATGTTCACTGAAATAAACTGAACTTTTATGAACATGGCTGTTTATTTCTAGTCTGTGATGAAAGATGAAAATTTGATTTGAAGCCTTTGATGCAATTTTTAGAGTAACTTTATTCTAAAATTTCCTTGGACGCATTGCGCAGCATTAATAGTTTTAATTAATTAAGTAAACCTCCAATAAGTCTATCGATCAGTATTGGCTTTTCAAATATATTTTTTAATACTTTCAAATAAGAACGAATTAATTGGTATCCAGTTTATAGCAGCAAACGATTTCCAAATGGATGGAAATAACAGAGGTGGGGAAAAATTGCATGGTTTGCTACCTTGCTAATTAAAGTTCGCATTCATAGTCTTATAATGATCGAATTAGTGACACAATGCCCTATTATATCCTATCATTTCCTATAGTTTAGCGAAAATCGGCACTTTACCTGAACTCATCCTAATTTGCATATTGCAAGTAAAATTATTCCCCAATATAAGACATGGAAACGAAAATAGGTGCACTATCTTCTACCCTCACATCACCGAAGGGCCACTGACATGTAATGTATAATTGAGTTTAGAATATACCTTAGTCTCTAAGTTCCATGCACAGTTAAACAAAATTCCTTTTTTTAATCCATTGGACCTTGGCGCGAATGCGAATGAATGGGTGAAAAAAATGAGAAGAAATCAACTCATTAAATTATTATTCTACAACTCTATCCTGTTCTGAATATATTTCAATTCTCAAAATTTAAAAATTATTCCGCTGTGTGACTCAATAACAGAATTGATATAACACTATTTCAGACCTACTAGCTCATTAACTGACATAAGAAAATCATTCAGATTAATCATCTGATAGTGAGATAGTAAAAATCTCTCTTCAGGCAAGCAATTAAAGATTGAAAGAAACCATTTCATTGTCCTGCACCAACTGATTTATTTTCATTGAAGATATAGCACCTTTTGTAATTCACTGCAGAAATATTAAACATTAGAATTAGTTTGCATTAATTCTAGCAAGGCAGTACATCAAAAGTTTATCATATCATCAAACTCTTTGCATTTTTCTACTGGAGTAATACAATTACCTAAAAAAACTCACTAAGAAAGAACAGCATCCCACAACTTAAATGAAAACCACATCATACAGCAATTGCAAGAATCATTGCTAATTTTACTACATTAGCTGAAGGCGTAGCATGCCTGATTAACTTATGTCAGTAATAGTAAATACTTGAATACTAAAACAATCGAAATTCAAAAGAGGAAATGAGAGTTGAAAGAAACACAAACATTGTGTCGAAGTTGGGCTATCCTTCTTGTGTGAGTGCACAAATTTTAATTGTTCATTAATGTTTTATATCTTTGGCACAAATGTTTCATTAGAAATGTAAATGTGGCAATGAAGGTTTTACTCATACTGCCAAACCAAAAAACCTACAAAGAAAATTCACTGGGCTCAAAATGTTACTAGCGTAAAAGATGAAATTTCTGCTCACCAAATAACAAGATATAATTACAAAACCCACCCTAATACAACAATTTGGAATACCTGCATTTATTATAAAATAAAGTTTACTAACAATAATTGTTAGACTTTTTCATACAGAAATTAGCATAAAATCTAACAAAATTTAAAACAAGTCATTAAGTAATTCCTAAAATTATATTACTTGGAAGAAAATAATTTTATTCTGACAAAATTAAAATAAACTTAAAACTGTATTAATTTTTAACTTAATCACTAACAAAAAATTTTTTAGAAACTAATAGTTAATATATCTGTTACGTGGGAGCATATCAACATGCATAGTGGTACTTTATAAATATAATGCAAATTTTTAAGGATAAAGAAGTAGTTCAACTTAACACTATCTAAAAAATATTTTGTATGAAATCAACTACTTCATATGATGAACAAAACAGCAATAAGTAGAGCCAGTAACAGCAATTCTGACATCTGAAACACTAAACTGTAATGTTTTAAATAGCAAACTTTAAATGTCTTCAGATATTTTTATCATTAATAAGTGATGTCTATCCCCAAGACTGCTGTTCAAATTAAAAGCAACATTCCATCCCCTTGAATCATTTTTAATATTAATTTACTGAAGAATTTGATGGGATTGATTTAACTTTGACTGGTTAACAATTCATTTTTGTTTAAACTATACAATAGAAGTATCAACAAAAACATAGATAAATTACATGAAACTTAATAAGTATGTATAAATACATGTAATCAGTACATTTAATTAATGATTTATGGAATAGTCAAGAGGAAATATTAATGATGAATATGGAACATCAATTTTTATCATAAAAAACTATTAATAGTAATCGGAATATATTAGGTAGCTGTTTAAAAAAATATTTCAATCAAAAGATGACTAATGAAGGTGATCAGGATTCCATCACTATAAAAAGTATCAATACAACAAACAACAATTACATTTTCTTCAAATCCAAATCACTTACAAAAATTCTCTGAGAACAGAAATCACAAACCACAAATTTATAATACTCCCTTTTTCTATAACTAATGAAAATCATCTGAATTCTTCAAAGCAGATTTATGTACCTGAAACATCATTCAACAGAATCTTTGATTCTTTTCTGGCACATTCACATTCTAAAACCTAACATATCTTCTTCCTCTATTTAAGTGATCTATTTTTTCCTCGCATTTTGATTCAACAAACAATGTGTCATTATTTTAAGCATAATAAATATCACCCATGAATATCTTTTTACCTCCAATAGGTATATTAAATTAGATTTTATTTAAATTGAATAATATAAGTAATAATTTGTTTATTGATCTTAATTTGAGCATCCAGAAGTTCTTTACCAAAAACAAAAGAGTTAAAAATTGACATTAAACCAGAGAGAGCTGTACTCAACTTCATTTATCATGAGGATATGGCAGATGCTGGGAAGTTAATAACTACGTGGCTATGAAAAAAAGTTTAGATAGCCAATTCTCTCAATAAATTCTCAAAATAATTATATGACTTTAGTAGAAGATATTATCTTAATTTTTGTTTAATTTACATCTAGTCTAACATAAATATTAAATTAAAATACTACGTAATTCATGGTAAAATATCGTCAAAATCCATTCAAATAATTTATATACACTATTTATTTTGAACCAACTTTTCCGTACCACTATAGCTCTTCAATTTTACGAAATTAAATACAAGGAAAATATTATAAATCACTTAAATTCCTCTTTAAGAAAGGTGATTTTTTAAGGAAAATAAAATCATCTTCCTTACATGAATTTTTTATGACATGGTTAGATTTTGAGAAGGAAAGTTTTATCTATCACATTAAACATACATATTCATAGCTCTATGAAAATCATAATATTAAATTTATTTTAATTATTATTCTTATCTTATTCAACAAATGTTGTAAAACAAAATTATTCTTTCATTTTATGAAAAATAAGAAACATTGTCTAGAAAGTCGAGAAACTCATTCCATTTCAACTCAGTTCAAGTTTATTTACATAACATTTAAGCAAAGTTAAGTTTTAATAGCGAATTGTTTTCATTGTTAGTTTTATTCCAACTTTTACTTTTTTGCAGGTTCACTCATCCTAATTATACGATATATATTTCCATTTTAGGTCATATGAATACTTATTAATATCTTACTTCTCTGCTAAACATGCACAATATTAATGTATATATACATGTAATTGATACTTAACTTTAATCTTATTTTCATGTTAATGTTGACAAGTTATTTCACAATTAAAAGTTCAATTTTATCTTAAATACCGTTATAACATCCTTAGACTTATTTTTTGATTTTGTATTAAGTTTATCAGAAATTCACTATGATTTAGATAATGATCTAAGAGAGATATTTCCTTGAACAATTTAAAAGAATTTTAATTTATCTTAATGGTAGGTTTATTTTATTCAATATAAAACTTTATTTTGATGTGCTCTTTGTTTAACTAACTAAAACTAACAAAAACTGAAGCATACAAAATAAATGAAGAATTAAATATTTCTTGCATCATTGAAACTGTTACATATTCATCAAAACTGATTTCAACAAACACATCCACACTTGAACTCAAAATTTCATCAAGTACATTCCCAAAATATGCCAAAGAAAGCTTCAGTCCCTTGTTTCCCCATCAACAATTTGGTAGATTAGATATTTAATTACCTGCTATTTTGCAATCCTCCATTGCCATTAAACTAGCAGTAGTGAACCAGTAAAATGCCACTTTTTTGATGAAACAGAGCTTTATGGCCAACTCAGGATATGATTTTGATTATTTCTCAAACCTACCAAATAGGAAAAAGGAAACCAAGTTAAAAAAATCATGACTTGCTCTTCTTGATTCCTATTACAGGAAATTCAACTGGATTGAGTGTAAAAAATTTTTAAGCAATCAGTCATTGATACTCTGTTTCAAGGCTCCCGCAACAGAAATGTGCCACTCCAGAGAAGGAAAATAGCATAACTTCGACCGGATCCCCGTGTCATCAACTTACCCAATAAAGGCAAGGCAAGATCTGCAGACCACAAGCACAGATCTCCCATGCCTCCAAAATACTCTTTAACATGGAAACTCCAAAATACCTTTACCTCTTTCTACCCCCTATAACCTGGGAACAACAACAGGAATCTGCAGCTTCTGGCACCAGGAAGAGGCTACCGTTCCACTGTAATTCCTGGATGGACTTCACCAACCATGGGAGATGGTTAAATGGATTGGATCGACCCTAATGTTGGTGATGATTTGGAGGAAGAAATATGCCCAGACCACATAAACTGCCAGAGGAACTTTTATCATTGAAGGCAGTATGGTTCGCCGAATGCATCTCATTATAAAAAAATAAGATGAGGATTACCTTTTCCTTTTCTACATTTGTAAGAGTATGGAGCACTGAATCCATTAATGGTGCTAAGATTTTTGGACAGGTATGACTCACTGACCAAGTCTCAAGTTTCCACGAGAATGATTGTGCACTCTTTGTGGATGACATATAGACAGCTATTTTCAACCGCATGATGCATCAAATCAATCTATTTATAAAAAAGAGTACCAGAATGTCTTTTGTGCCTGCATTTATAGGGTAATTTGTATGACATAAGAACCACATATCATGTAAAAATATTTCTACATTCTGGCTTAGACATGTCATCACAATTGCAGATACCCTTATACCTTGTGATAATACAGCAGCTAGATATGAAGGCCATCTCATATTTTCCCAAAATTAAGGATAGCATAGCTTATATTTACAATAATTCTATCATTATGCATCTACTTAAACCTTATAATATCAATTCAATCTAATGAAATGGCTTCTATAATTAAGAATTTTTCAATTTGATATTTAACTTGCTTCAAACAAATAGCTTCAGTACCTTTAATAAACAGCTTAATTTATGTAAATTTTTATTTGATGGCATTTTTTCATAAACAAATTTTTAACTAATGAATAAAGTGACTTTGGTACCTGTGTAATATAATGAGCCATTGTACATTAACTAATCTCCAGTCAATAAGTAAAATATCAGGCACAAATCTTTAGAATTTATAGAAAAAAGGAACATATTTTTATTGAATAAATTGCAGGTACATACCACAGAAGGTATGGAATGTAGCATTTATCATGCATGAATATTCATTTCTGTTGTATTCAAACTTTTCATATTTTTCATTATTCATAAAACACTTATTTGAACGTTTTAAAGTTTATACAGAGGACATCTGAAGAATGTTTCCTAATTCAAGTTTGTGTCCTATGAACATGCATTATTGCTCTATTCAAAAGAAAGTAAACATCTAATATTTCCATAAATATGCTATGGAATTACTTCATTACTTGTATGTGTACTTCAATATTCTATAAGATTATGCTTCAGCTCACAATGTGAAATCTGTATTTCTTGTATTAACATAGCTTTCATTTTTTAAAATTCAGCTTCCACCTTTGTCTCTTTTTTAATGTTTGTGCATTTTTTATTTACAACATTTTTAAATTTATATCCATTATTTACAACTAAAATTGTGTACGGGTATTTGAATTAGTTTTGGCATTTTTTCATTAAAGCATTTATTATAAAGAATAATCATGCATGCATTTTTTATATTTACAAAATGGCCTTTGAAGAATATTAAAAATGTAAAGGTGTACAGCAAAACTTAAGGTTAATAAATTTTGAAAAATTGTTATCTGATATAATTAAATCATGAATAAAAATAATTTATTGTCTTTTCAGTTTTTGATTCAATTCATTCAGGTAATGAAATCTAGATCAGAGTAAACTTTTACAAGAAAAATCATCATTAACTTTCTCAATATTTTCAGTTTTATAGGGAGCATAAAGATTTAATCAAGACTACATAGGGAATCTTGTTTCATATTTCCAGTTTTAAATCTCTATCTTGAAATCGTAAGACTAATAAGAGATGAAAAAGTAAATGCATGATTTTAGAAGCTTTTTGACGTAATTTCAGTGTCATTTTCTTGCTGGAAAACTTAATTCACCAAGGAATGACTCCAAGTTATAAATTTAGATATATTTAAATAATGGATTAATTTATTTGGATTCTCTAGTCAACCATCGCAATTAAAATAAAAATTTCCCTTTTTAATATGCTTTCTATCCGTAAAATTTTGAAATTTCTAATTTTTCAAAATTCACGTAGTTGCTTGTGAGAAAGTTTTACCATAACCTTTTTGTACACAGACTTTAATCATCTGCTATGATAAAAAAAGCAAATTATAGAATATGAATGTTTTTAGTTACAAGATAATATGCTATTCTAAGGCTATACCAATTCTTAAAGTAAGCCATTTCATAGTCAAAATCCTCAGGGAGTCCAGAAACTACTATGAGAAGATATTCAAAATCAGAAATGATTGATTTAAATCAATCAAATAAATCTTGTATCCAAAAATTGACTGATTTATAATCATAAATGTGCTAACATATGAACTAACACTGTATAAATCAGCCACTGGTAAATAAAATTGATATATACAACAGTGTATTTATTTCACAAAATATTGACACAATTACACCTTGCATATAAAACCAGCTCATTAATTCTCAATGGACATGTTATAGAGTTGAAGACCAGCAAACTACTGCAGACCAAAGACTCAGGTACGATATGTATCATTTTTTTATGCCCAAAGAAAAAAGAACTAGTGACAAGAGATGGATCCAGTAACTTCAGCTGGAGTGTAATTCAGCAGCAGATTTGCAAGAGACTGCAAGAAAAACAAGTAATTAAAAAATAGCCACCTCCGAGAGTTGTCTGGATGATTTAAGGTCAAATCTCACCATAAAATTTAGGAATGGGAAGATATTGGCATGCCAACATTGATTCAGAGATATATCAAAATTGTCTCTGGTGACAGTGTTTAACTTAGTCTGGCACCACTTTGAAAAATTGTGTTCCTCTAATTACCTATTTGCACCATAATAAGTAGTTCACTTTAACATAGAATAATTATAGAGCTGCTCTTTTCACATTTCTTGAGGCAACCTAGCATGATTTATAATTTGAAGTAGTAGCAATGCTGCTTTCCACCTTGTCCTAGATCCTTTCAGATTTTATTAACACATTAAAGGCTAAAGTAAATCCTTCTCCCATAAACCATGCCATTCCAGATACATCTCTGCATGACTGGGAATTCCTTTGGGTCCCTGAAGTCATCAAGGGACAAATCAACCGATGCCAGAAGCAAGCGCGCAAATAGAATTATGGGTGAACTTCATGCCTCATCATGTTTTGAAAAGAAGAAATTTCACCTCAGGAGACTGCTGTCTACTTTTGACCCAAAATAGATTGGACCTGTTAATCACTGTGGGCCCTAACTCCATTTTTGTATTTTGTTTTTGCTCTGTTAACAGGTTCAAAATATAATTGAAGTCTTTCATGAACCTGAAATGTTCAGTCTAATAGTCAATAAAATTTAAAATATTTTCAATTTTTCTAGTGAATGGTTTATGAAATTCCCAAATTATATGTACTAGCTCAATAATAAAATTATCTAAGATCCCCAAAATAAATCCCCAATTGTTAGGTTGGTAAATGCATAAAGAATGAATATTCTAACTTAATTTTATAAAATTACAAACTAACACACACTTTCCTTTATCAAGTGTGTTTGGAGATTGTTTTCAAAGATGTTAAGCGAATTTCTATGAAAATATAACTATAGCTGCTATATATATTTTAATGACAATGATAACATATGATGAGGCAAAAATTAAGGATGTTTATAAACACATTCTGATTGTCATTCTGATTTTGCAATCACCCATAACTATTTTGCTTCACAAAGGATAGGGATTGTAGATATAATCACACTTATCAATACATTCAGAGGTGGGAGCTCAATCTTTGGCACATGGATACATAAAACATTCTGGAAGCCAAATGGATATTTCTATTTTGAGTTACAGTTTTAGATCATACAAATGAACATAGGAAATGGGTAAAAGCTATGCTTACATTTGAACTAGATAGGAAAATAAAACTGTAGTTGCCTTTAAAATTTTCAGAGATAAAAATGATTAGTTTTGATGAATTCTATGAGATTGTCAAATGGCAAAGAATAAAAATCAAGAAATAAATTTCTGGTGGACCAAAGCTCACTGAAAGGTTAAATTAGAGTATACAACTACAACACTAAAAATTGGTAATATATCAAAAATAAAGGCTACAACCTTATGAATAAAATATCAAAAATTGAATAAAATTAGTTATGCAATCATACATAAATCAAATTTCTTTCACAATACAACAATTATCATTTATTCAGTTTTAATTTTAGGTAGTTTAAATACTCCATTGACTAATATGATATCTCTCCAAAATTTATACTTTATTTATTAATAATTTTTAAAAACTCATGAAAGAGTTTATTATCTTTGTAGTATTTTTTAAAAAATGACCATCAACAATGCATATCTATGGTAATAATTATATTCTATTCTGAGAAAATGAACCAGATGAATAAAGGCTATTTTACCAATCATTCTAGAAGTAATAATAAGAGTAAAACTACTTCTCTTCCAATTCATATGAGCTTTCCAATTGAGCTAATAACTCATAAACAATTTTAATGATAAAAATATATAACTGATTCTATTTCCTACAACATGGTTAATGTGATGTCTACTTTCATTAATGTATAGGTTAACTTATTTAAATGTAATTTAATTCAGTATCAGTTAATCTTTTAGTTGTAAATTTACATAATTAAGGTACTTATCATATAAAATAAAATATGTATACAAGTATCTCATTGAATAACTAAGCAATCTCTGCCTATTTCAAATTATATTCTTGCTAAATAACCTACTAAAAAATTCATAGAATCTACAATACCCTTTTAAATATATAATAACTAGTGATGTACCATTTCAATCTACGGCCATTTGTACCTTAAAGCTAGTTATGGATGGAATATTTTATTTCTCTAATGCAATAGGTTATATATAAAATATATATAAGCATGCCTTTCTTTCAAATACTTATAATGACAAATGAAAATATATAAAAGATGATGAGAAGAAATACACAATAGTCTCGGTTCTAATTTTTATAAGATACATGTAATATCTTTCTTTCATTATCTTTTCCATCCACCCATATTATATAATGATGATCAACTACTTGAGTTTCATTGCCTCAAATTTGATTTTTGTTTTTATGGCAAAGGCAAGTGAACCATTCTCCTCAAAAATGAGATAAACTATCCGGTTTGTAAAGACCAGACCTCCTATAAATAGTCACCAATATCTTAAAAGATACTTATACTTTAGTTTACCTTATCAGCAAGTTTTTCTACTTTAATCCTCAAAGATTTTGTGACTGACTCAGGCACTAGATTTGATTCTTTTGATATTCTACTGAGAGCAGTCCCTAAATGATGAACAGCAATCAAATATGGTACGGGGCTTCTTTGTTTCATTACAAAACCTAAGGAACAGAAATTTTACATAAATTTAAATAAAATAAATTATTTAATAAATTTCATTAATTTAAAAAATGATTTTAAGCTTCTGAAATTGCTAAGGACTTACCAGAAGCAAGACTACGAAGATATAATTCCAACAAAATTGGATCCTTTTCAGGTGGTTCCAGAAAAGATTGAGCAGGAACCATAAGCTATTATATGAGTAAAAGAAAATTGCAAATTCAATTAAATCAAGGATTATATAATATTATTTCTAACTGTATGGCATTGTAAATTTATCACTAACTTTAAACAATATATCAATAATCAATTCCTTAATTATTTAATACGCTCTTTATAAACCATAAAAAATGCATATTTAATATTCTGATTAATCTAAAATGGCATTGTACATAAAAAAATATTAGCATAAAGCAAACTATTTATTATCTGAAAGGATATTGATGACCACAATATGTATGCGTTAAAATATTTTGTTGAAAATTCTGATGGTTTGAAAATGGCAAAAAGGCACAAGTGATTCCATAACCTTAAACAAATAGCACACAAAAATTACAAAAAGCAAGTAGCTTTTTGAAAATAAATAAAGCCAAGGGACTGTACATGCACTAAATTGTATAATTGAGTTTAAGTGACACAAAAAATATAAAATCAACATATATGTAATATACTACAGTATAAATAAGAATTCAAGTAAGATATAGCAATTATTCATAATTTAAATCAAGTTAAATTAAGTATATTATACCAAAAAATCATCAAATGAATCTTTTTATATACCATTAATATTTTAATGACTGTCTATCATAATCACAAAAATAAAAATTTCAAAGGAAAATTTAAAATACCTATCCACTAAAACTTTAGTATATAATTCAACAATATGAGGAGGGAAATAGCAAATATTAAAAGTGATACAATGAAAAGATTCTTTGCCATCAATATATTTATATCATAGTTTAGTACTCCAAAAGTATTACATTTGAATGCATGTGCCTAAATATACTCATATCACTAAACAGAAAGGGAATATTATTCAATCATTTTCTGTATACCCTTGAAATGCCTAAAAAATTATGGTGATTTTGCATTATTTGTAAGTTATTCACCTCTCACCAGTGGCATAACAGCCGTTTTAAGGGCCCAGGTGAAAAAACTGAGAGAATTGGCATCTAGCAGCCCTAGCTGAAAGAGAGGGACTTCTGAATGAGCCTGAAAGCACAGCATCCTCTACACCCCAGTATTAGCAACTTTGATGTTACCAGTTATTTCCAAAGTTTAACTACCTCTTGTATGGAAGAAACAATGAATGATACTTGAATGCATTAGGGAGGAAGTGATTTTCAAGAAAACAATGAATGAATGTGTCAATTATAAATGTGTGTGATGTGAAAGAATATAATTCTAATGTCTAATATATTGCACGGAATAATCAAAATGATAATATTGAAGCCATATTCAGTATTTTTTTAATGACAAACATACGATAAATACAGAATGTTGTTTTGTTAGAATTTTTTGTAGAAAATTCTTTTTTACATTTCTTGAAATAAAAATTCTATTTGACCGTTTTTGATCATTTTTCACCTGAATTAACCTTTACTGATGACTTTTTTATATTGCTTCCATTAGTGTTTATATTTAAGAAAAATTAAGATAGCATCCATTTAAAAATTCTTCATTGCAACAGAAAAGAGAGTAAAATTCAAGAGGGATTTAGTCCCAGGTGAAAAATATTTTCCATCAAAGTAAAATAAGAAATGTATGAAGAGCTAAACAGAAAGATATATTCATAGAACAATCACTTTCAAGTAGTTCTTTAGTACTAGACCATATTGTGTTAAAGAATTCCATGCAAAAAACATAAGATTTATTTAACTAAAACCATCCAATATACTTCAAATCTAAAACTAACTTAGACAAACAGGTATATTTTCATAAAAGCAATATTTTTATGACAAAACTGAGTGGATAACCATTATAAAATAAGTGAATACTTCATACTATTTAAGTTTTACTAAAATCTAGTGGTAGAAGGCATAAATAAAACTTTAAAAACCAGTGGCAGAAAGTCATTGTGGAATAGAATGAAAAATTCACTTACTTTATACGTACATTTTCATTATAAATATAAGATAATATGTTATTTTTTAATATATAAAAACAAATTTCATATATTCTTAAAAATTTAGGCATAGATAATTAAATGAAGGGTTATCTTGGTTTCTCAGATTGTAAAAATATTTTCCTTAAATATATAAAGAAACCTCAACTTCAAACTAGAAAAAATATATATATATACAGATACCTTTAAATATATATATATATATATATATATATATATATATATATATATTTTTTTTAAAGCAGGTAAATGGTAAATGTATCTGCAATATATTAAAGATTTACTTTCAAAAATAAAAAAGGATCTATCATTTGCAAGACCAACATCACTGAATTTAAATTATTGTCTAAAAATAAATAAAGAATTGATGGCCTTATCCTATTATGATCATTCACTCACCTGTGATACAGATGTGGTGCAGGAACGAAGAACTTCAGCTCTCTCTCCCCAAACAAGAAGTCTATAATTTAAGTTGTGTTTTTGTTGCAGAGGCAACAGTATCACATGTGAAAATAAGGAATCTCCATATGAAACTGCATCAAACTGTGCAAGAAGTCGAACATACCTAGAAAAAATGCACTTCATTGATAATCTATCTCCAGAAGTTTTGGATTGATAATAGTTATCATTTGCAGTGGAAGCATCAAGAAAAAGGTTCATATAGAACCATAATGGAAGAAAAGAATTTTTCAAATTAAAGATTAAGTTTCAATTGCCACAACAATATGGGCAACATAAACTGAGTACACTTAGAAGACATTTAAAATTTGAAAAACAATAAATAAACAACTTTTTGAAGTTGAATACAATCTTTCAACAAGTATGAATGTATGTGAGCAAATGTATGTGTATATATATACACTTTTACAAATTCACTGAGTTGATGTGAAACTTCCAAGAGAAGAATTAAGAATTTATACATGTAAAAGGACAATAAAAATGACACATGCGTAAAAAAGAGTAAAATTTTATACATTAAAGAGGTGGTTATTGGCCAAAAATTTGGTGTTGGATTTAAACACCCAGAATTTATAAAAAATGTGTTCCAACATACATCACTTTGAGGACCATTATTGAATCCTTTCTATAGATGGAAAAAATGAATAATCCTTAAAAGATATATTAATAATGATAACATCAGAGACATTAATTTAGAATGCTTGCTAGTCGTAGTTTAGTAGAAAGTAGTATAAACTGCTAGTAAATTAAAAACTCAAAGTCATCTCCATCGTTAAATGTTGATGAGAAAAATCCCTGAAAAGTTGTTCACTTCATATAAAATGTTAAGCATACAAAAAAATTGACTAATACTAATTTTAATCTTCCTTTTTCCAGTCAATGCTTAGGAGCAAGTACATATTCAATTGCTCAGTAATTTTGGGCATGAAAATTGACTGAAAAAATAAGACAACAAAAACTTATGTATTTGACTGAAAACAAAATATTAAGAATACTAAAACAGTGTTGTAAAAAACATATTAGAGCAATTTTCTTCACTGTTAACATAAAATTCATTTTATTTGAAAAAATTAAAATTGACTTAACTTCCTTTCATGCTTCAAATATTAATGAAGATGAAATGATCTGGAACTAAAATTAATAAATTTTATCTAAAATGTATGATAGAAAAATGAATTAGCCAGTATTAAAATCCTTTTTAAAAAGCTATGATAATGAGATGCCTCTTTATTTCCTTCCACAGAACTACAGATGATGCTATGTTACGAAGAAAAAATTGGAGAAGAAGTACCTTTTAACTCATCAGCTTTAATATGGTTGATTTTATAATTCAAAATGTAATTTTTGAATAAATAATTATATCTATTCAGCACAGAAAACATTTCTCTGATTATTCATAATTTTTACTCATCACTATTCTCATAAAAATTTAAAAAATTAAGAATCACATTCACTATATAGCCATGATGTTTATCACATTCTTCAACCAAAAATTTAGATTGTAGATAAAGATACATAACATGATTTATATCTAAAATTAAATTTTGCCTGTACCTATTCTCGACTGGATAATGCAAAAGCTAAATTTGTTATAGAAGACAGAATGGATGGAAGAAAATACTTCACTGGATTTAAATGAGATTCCAGTAGTAAAACTATCACTTTTTCACTTAGTACTTATTTTAGTATACATTCATTATTGATGAAGATTAAGACACTGCTTTTTTAAATAAAAGCATCAAATATTTCATTTCAATATTTTGAGTTCTTATTTTGTCAATCCATAAGGCATATTCCGATAAGATTATGGGTTGATCACAGGCATAAACGCCTCATCACATGGATACAATGAATACTTACAAATCCTTGAAGGATGGAAGACCAGGAAACTTTTCATCAAAATCCAAGGAATTGTTTCCAAGATTCAGAACCTTAGCTAGAATTTTACTTAAGAGGTTATGAACACCTTCCTCCAAGAAAAGGTCATTACCTATAAATTAGAAAAATGTCAGGTGTAAATAAATTTATGAATTTATAAAATCCAAAACTATTATATTTATATATAATATATACTATTATAGATTAGAAAAACGTCAGGTGTAAATAAATTTATGAATTTATAAAATCCAAAACTACTATATTTTACAACATGAATCATCCATCAAAAGTCTTTCAAGCTCTCTTGGAATAGCAAATAAGAAACTGTGCAAATATTTTTCACCTACCTGCTAAGAAAATATAAGTCAAGTAGCTAAGTCGTAAAGTTGGTGATATGGATATCGTTGCAGAGGGTCGCAAAAATTCCAGTAAAAGCACCCATTGTAGACAAGCCTCAGCCAGTGCAACAGTGGCAGGAGGTGTAGACTCTGTACCACTGCTAAAAAATGAGGAAAACTTTTTTGAGTACAATTGCTTCAAAGACAGGAGAATTATAACAATTCCATGAAATATACTTGTTTATTTATTTATTTATAAAAAAATCTGTTGCCAATAGGTTGATAACCAGGAGGCATTGGTTTATATATATTCTCTAAACATGTACAACCCCTTGCCATTAAGACAAAGTAGCACTCATCTATTTAATACAACATTATTGATAAGTAGATGCAATAAAGAGTAGTAAGGTTTATTGAGATAAAATATAATTCTAAGTAAATCACAAGCAAAATATCCAGATTCCTTTAACAATAAGCCTATAGTGAAATCAATAAAGAAATTCAAAAAAATGTATTTAAGTTTTGCTAAAAAAAGTACTAAATAAAAAAATTTTAGAGCATCAGAATATGAATTATAAAGACAAAATCAATCAGCACTAAAGGTTAGTTAAGAAAAGTAGACCATAGAGGCTATTGAGAATTAATTTAGGTCATAAGTAACTATTATGAGGGAAGATATTACCTTTTCTTGCCTATGGGACCGCATAGATCGAAAAGCAATTTGTATGCCCAGATTGCTCCAGTGCAATTTTCAGTAGATGCAGTTCTATGAAGAAGTAATGGAATTTCATTCAAGTTCTTCTCTGAATTTGATGATTGTTTACTGATTCCCAAAAGGTCTTTTAGCTGGAAACCAATGGCTGGCAAACTAAATTGATAAATTATTTTGAATATTAAAAAATAGAAAAATAACTATAGAAAGAATATTATAATATATATAAAATCAGAAATTGCTTAAATTATTCATACCATATATTTCTTGAGACATTTTGGTTTTCTGCTAAAATAAAGATTTTAAGAAAAAAGAATACAATTATACTAAGAGAGACAATATATCATACTGAAAGATGATTAATAAAAATTCAAGTGTTACACTTTCTGATCATACGTTATTCTTTTTAGCTCTGTAGATATCATCAATAACAAAATATAGGTTGAATTCCTTCAACATAAACTTAAAAATTTCAACCCATACTTTAATTGTGTTATTGTCCCTAATTTTCTTACTTAATAAATAAACACAATAAATAAATATTTATAATCACCTAATTTAAAACAGTAAACAAACTATAAACAACATAACTTGAGATTAAATTCATCATCCCATTCTTTAGTACAAAGATACAGGATGACAAGTTATTTTTTCCAAGCATCAGATTTATCACAGATAAAAATTAGAAAATTAAATAATCATTTGAAAAATAAGTGTACATTTTACTATATTCTTATTATATATTATTAATTGCTAAGACATTTTTAAAATCATTAAAAAACATAATTTATCAAACTTAAATACTTGATAATTTACTTTAATCACTTAGAGTCATTGTTTCAGGAGCTGCAAAATTATCTCCTAATTTTTGCCAAATAATGATTTTTCAATGGAATATTTAAAAGGCCCATTGCCTATTAAGCCATTCTCTATTTACTAATGATGGTGGTGGAAAATTTTTGGTTCTTTTATGAATTTTGTGGATTTAATCTAAACAGTACTCACTCTTCAAGAGCTTTTTCTAAAAGAATGACCTTGGGTTGCTCTGTATTATGGAAAGCAGCTGAAACCAATGGATCATGTTCGTCCTCAAGCTCCAAAGAAATAATACTTGATGATAACTTGAGCATATCTCTGTAAAACATATTATAACAAGTATATAAAACAAGTATGAGCAAAGATAAAATTCAATAATGTAAATAATCAACATTGAAAATTAAATTTCCTAATGGATTACTATAATAATGTATCAATATAATATCCTTAATGTTACAATAATTAAAGAAATAGTAATTAAAGTGCAGAGAAAAATAGTTTCTTGAAATGAGAAGCTAAGAAAGAAAGAAAGATAAGAATGTAAAAAAAATATTACATATGACATTTCTTTGTGAGATAATTACCCAAAAAATTTTTGCTCAAATATAACTTCCTCAAACAGCATTTTCTTTAAACACCAATCATCTGGTGAAAGCAAAGGAACCATTGTAAGAGCAGCTGAATGGAAAGGTGCAGGATCTATATCTCCCTCAATAATCTATAAGTAAAAATTAATATGCTCTTAACTTTACGTCAAAAAATTCAATCGTTGTTAAATCTAAAACCATTATGTTACTCAGAACTAAAGTTAGACCTTAAACTGATACAAATAATATACATACTTTGTAAAAATTATGATGATATTATAGTAAATAAAATTGATTGCATTTTCTTCTCTATATTTAATTTATTCCATTTACAAAATTCGTTGTACTAAATAAATGCTTTGAAAACTTCTAAAACATTTCAGAATCATTGAATTTTGAATGAGAGTACAATTAACTAAAGATTAACTTCACAGCAGACATGGATTAAAAGAAGTATTATGATTCAACCCATTTTTGAAATGAAAAAAGGTAATTATTCAATCACAATTTTCCAAATTAAAGAAAAGAATACTTAGATGATAGATCAACCTATAGAAAGATATTAATGATAAAAATTCCTAAATATTATTTTCTGAATGAATTTTCACAGAATTTCAACATTAAGTTGACAAGAATTCATTAAAATATCCATCTAAAAGAAGCTTTTAGATGACTAGGGAAAATTTGATAAAATATTTAAAATATTACCTTATGAGCAGCTAGCCTTACAACTGATATGATAAAATGCACTTCATATCTACAAAACCAATCATTGTTTAACTCTTTTGACTTTGTAACTTTATCTAGGTAACTTAATAGATTCAGGTCATTCAAAAATTCTTTGAAAATCTGAAAAAGAACATTAATTTTGATATTAGTTGAAATTTACAGATAGTTTATAAAAAATCTTGATAAATGGCATTCCAGCTAAACAATAAATGATTAAAGCAGCATAAAAATATATATTGATATAAGAAAATTTACAAGTGATATTCAGTAAAAAATTTTTACTGGTGATAAAGGGAAAATTTTATAAAATATTTTAAAGAAACAGTCATAGTTCATTACATAAAAATTTTCTACATAAAATCAAAATTTGATTCAAGGTTTGATAAATGATTTAACATTCAAATGCCAGGAAAATGTACATCAATTCTAAAATGAGCTTATAATAAAAATTATGAAACGTGCTTAAAAAATCTTGAACAAGGATTCAGAAAAGGAATAGGTCACAAAGTCTCCTGAATGGCTAGGAAGAATGTCCTTCCGGGAGAGCTCCCATCTATTCCCAGTCCCATCAGACTTTTTCCAAGTCCATTCCACCTAAGGATTCAGATGTTTAGAAATGTTTTTCCGGCATAAAATGCTATTAAAGGATTGAAGAAATATGATATTACTTAGTATTATGGGTTTAGAAAACTTAAATACAAGGTTGAGGTTGAACTAGAAACATGACTGGGACTCAAATCCAAGCTCCCCACTTGCCAAGCCAATATGCTATCTATCACCATGTTTTTGCTTAATTTTACGTCATTCAAAATTTTTAGCTTATTTTAAACCTTAATACACTAGCAACTATTCTCACAATTAATGACAGAATGAGAAATTTTTTCCTGGTTCCATTGATTATTATTATGATTAAATTTAAGAAAAGATGAAGAATTTTTCTAATACACATCCAATGTACATTTCTTCCATCTTTGAATCAAACAAATGAAAATCCAATGAAAAGTTTTAAAGACAAAATGTAAAGTCAAACATTGTTTCAAAAATGCAGGATAAATTAAATGTTTAAATATTGGTGATATATATATATATATCAAACTTAAAATTAAAATCACTTAAAAGCTTCATATTACGAAGTAGAATTAATAAGTACAAACCAGAGACGATGGACTGTTTTTAGATTTAGCAGTGATGAAGAGAAAATTTGCTAATGGAAGTAAGATGGGAAGGGGTCCAGTTGTACGTAAAATAGGAGTTATTTCACCATTCCATCTAACACCCCCTGCAGATGGCAAAGCTGCAGGATCCCTAATAACCCTTGTCCATTCTGTAGGTCTTAATGATGAATGACTCCTGAAGAATTTAATGAATGAACAAGATTTTTTTAAATACAATTTACAATTACTTACTTAAAAATTAATTACTTATATTATTGAAAAATAATCATGAGTACTAGTTTTTAAATGGCTTTACAATGGGTGATAATTAATTCTTCAAATTTAAATTGAAAATATTAAACATAAAATCAATTTATTCTATATCATTACTAAGGCTTTACTGCTATATTTAAAATGTAATAAGATACAATTTATGAATTTAGCTACTTACCATAGTCTTTCCATTAATTTCTTGAAGTTAATACTTCTCATAAATTTTGTAAGGCTGTCATCTATAATGAACTTAACACATTCATGAAGCTCATTTGCAAAACCAGAAAGACCACTGTCAAGCTTAGAATAAGCAGTAGCAAAGAAACTCAAACATGATCCAACAAGTTTGAGAGCTGAATACTGAAATTAAACATAAGATATGGTGATCGAGGATATACAAGATTAGAACAAATGTTGAATCATCATTATTAGTAAATAAAATATATTATTATTACCTGAGGTAGTTGTTTGAGCTTTATTAACTCAGTGAACCACTTCCTCAAACAAAGAAGAAGAGGCTTTAAGACAATACCCAAAGTTTGAGCACCAACTGATTGCTGACTTGATCCAGGCATAATCTGCCTAATGTGATATAAATAAACAAAATTCAGCATAAGAAAAATTTAAATATTTCTTAATTTTCATTATCAACCAAGCATGTAGCATAGATTAGGTAATCTAAAGATACACTTATTACTAATCTTATATGAATGAATAAATAATACAACCAATTAATCAAAGCCATTTTTTAAAATCCATAATATGCAATTTCTACCAATAATTTTATAATAAAATGCATAAATAAAATATTTAAATGTTCATTTGGATTCTTAAGCTGAATATAGTTAAAAGATTATTTTCTATTTCAGAAATTGACTTTATAAATATTGAAATTACAAATGAATTTTCACAAAGATTTAACGTTTTAGAAGTTTATTGTACAAAGACTTTTAAATGTACTTAACCTAAAAAAAAACAAAGATTAATAAGGAGAGGCAAAATCAATTTAGTGAAAACATACCTCAAATTTTGATTTTTTAATTATTCTACAAATTTAAAACAATTCTTTTTGAAGAACTATAAAATGGCATTAGATTAAAAATGATTTTCTTGATACAAACAAGTGCTAATAAATTAAATAAGCTCAATTGCTAATGGAACAAAAGCCTGCATTGAAAACTATATGAATACAGATATTCTTAAAAAACTACAATATCTACTTTACATTCTAAAAGGTATGACAAAAATTTTGGGTAAAGCAATTCAACCAAAATGTTTGTTGAGTTAAAACATGTAAACATACTCAAAGATTTAAGATTTGACCTTCACCCAAAATCCATTTTCACTTCATTAATAATGAAACCTTAATTCATCGACTCTGCTTTTACAATATACACCTTACCCATCAACAGAAACATTTAGGGAACACTCAAGCAGACCAATGAGACCAGCTGCATACTCATGATCAAATTTCTTTGAAGGATCTTCCATTTCCATTGAAAGACACTGGTGGTACTGCAATTGACGCATCAGTAACGGGGAGAATTCCCTTTGAAATAAATATAAATGTATATTATGTAAACATCCACAAATAAAAGACAATATACTAAATTTCTGAGATAATATATTTTAATTTTTCCTTAAAAGTTTAACACTTCTGACAATAACCCAGTTGTTTTTTCAGCATTGCTGGAATTTTATATTAAAAATTCAATTCTTATCACTAAGGATAGTAAGCAACTAAATAAAAAATGAAAGATAAAAATCAAGAATGAATGAAACTTACAAATAATATTCAGCAGTCAGCCCATAACTGAGAAGTACTTGCCAAAGATAATAGCTCTCCAATGAAAGAGCCAATGATTCTTGCTGAGGGAGGGAAGATTCACTGCAAGAATTAAAAAAATATATAGCATTATTTTCAAATTTTTTGTTATATGAGACAGAAAACAACCTAAAATTCTACAGTATCAAAGTATCCAAGGAGAGTTATTATTTACGAAGTATTTTTTTAATTAGTACTTATAATTGCAATGAAGATTAAAATAGAGATTATGAAAATATTATATAGTTTGAAGCTGAATAATATAGGACAAATCCAATCTTTTAAAGTGTTTTGTATAGAAATTCAATTATCATAATCTTGTGAGAAATCATTGAAAAGAGTTTAGTCATTATTAGTGAATAAAAATTTACCTAGGATCAATGGAGATGTAAGCCAGCAATGACTTCATTATCCCATACTTGTTTACAACTGTCAAGGCAAAGTTTGGACTGCTGCAAGCAAGAACTCTTATGAATTTCACAGCTTTTGATAATGGAAATCCATAGACTGAAGGCATATCTAAAGGCTTAGTGATGTTAACTGACAAAAAAACAGAAATGATAACAGGTCAATGGTAAATAATAAAGGAGTTACCTATGTTAATGTTGAAATATCTCTTAAAATATACCCATTAACAACAAAAAAGTTTTATAACATTATTACAAAAGAAACACTGCCATAAATAAATAATATAAAATTTCAGATTGGAAAAAAATACATGATTACTTCATTCTGGTATTTACAGGTCATAAAATCAATTACTTTAATACTATAGAATATCATTGAAAAAATACCTAAACATACCCGATTTATTCCAATTTGATGGTAAAAATTCAGTAATTATAGTAGATACAAGTCTAGGAAATGTGGCAACAGACTGAGCTGACTCCTTAGAATGTCTAGCAATTCTTGTAAGTAGTTCTAACATGGAAACAACAGCTTTTGGAGGAGGTTTAAGTACTTCCAAAATATACCTAAAAGTAGAAATAAAATCAAATATTTAAGAAACAACAATTTAGACAATTTTAGGCACTTGGTTGGAGTATAATCAATATGCCCTAGCAAAACTTGGAAGAACGTCATAATGAAACAAATAATAAAATAAGTAGTTTCTTTGGGAAAGATTTTTTAATTAAAAAGCTCAAAAATTATTATTTTTTATGGTTTAATGGTTTAAAAAATAGTATAAAATTAAATGACTCATAGTTTTTATCAGTTTTTCTAAGTACATAATAAAATATTACGGATGAAGTTAACCTTATTCTTGGAAGAATATCCATCCTAATTGCTCCTTTAATCACATCAGCCTTCCCAACTACATTGTCATTTGTTTCCTCATCTACCTTTGGAGCAGATTTTGGTATCAGAGATGGCTGTTCTAGACCCCGAGGCAATCCCAGTAAGAGATCAAGACAGACCTAATCAAGATAAAGAGTGTTAGTGATAAAATGTGATAAAACATACACTAACAAGATAAACTGCAATATTAGAGAATAGATGAAACACTGAAGGGCAAATAGAAGAAAAAATTATGCATGCAACTAAATCCTAAGTCAAAAACTATTGGGCACCACTTAATTAGCAAAATACAGCCGATAAAAGGTAATAACAATTAAAATGAACTAATAACCTCATCTGGTCGATCCACAATGAGTTGAGAAATAGCAACAGCAGCTGGCAGAAGTGTAAGATGAGAGTTTTCATCAAGAGAAAAGCGAAAAAGAGTAAGTACATCCCTCTCCACGAGAAGTGGTAATAATGGTTCATCAAGACAAGCATCATAGTAGCCTTCCTTTGCCTGAAATGATAAAAATTATTTATTTCAATGGCTCTTTAAATATCAGCAACTTATTACAAAATATCAAGCTGAGATACCATTTTCAAAATTGTTGCAAGGGTATTCAAAGCAAGTGTGCGCTGCTGAGTCATTGCACTGCGACTAAGTATCAACAGTTCGTCTACAGTATATCCAGCACGGTTTGGCTCAGAGCCATGATGATGGAGAGCCTTTGTTACAGGCAAATCAGCATCGTATGGTAGAATAACACCTTAATAAAGAGAAGCAAATAGCTTAGCAAACCTGTAAAATCTCTATTGATGTAATGATAATTAAGTATAAAAATTATACTAAAAGTAACAAATTAATGCACATTAATTACCATGAGTTTCCTCACCATCTTCATTTTATCTCTTTTTCCGAAAGTATATTTTAAATTTTTTGTCCAGGCTACGTAATTATTTCTATTTCTTGTGCTTTTCAACTCCATATATTTAAAGTTACAGTTTTAATGAGGATGGATGATTGATAAAAAAGGGATGTCCTTATCTTTTGACATTTAATACTATAATTTTTCAAATAATTCATAGCAAACTGAAACTTATTATATACTTTGCATTCATTATGGTTTATGAAGGGTATGTTAATATAATGGTTAAAAGTGACCTTCAAATCTCAGTGTTTAGAGTATTTATTTACATACATATGAGTGCAAATGATGATACTATTACCATGAATATGGTGATTCAAAACATAAATCCCTCCAAATATAAGAACAATATTTGAAGTAAAATATGAAAAATTCTAAAGATTTATTTTCATATCATTCTTGATGATATGGTAAAATAATATTTCTTTGTGGAAGATGAATCAGTATCAATATAGATGTACACATTTAATGCTTATAAGAACCTATATTTAACTTAAACCACATCATAATTTACATTCAATCAAAATTTGACCAACCTTCAAAATCAAAGCGAGCCTCATGACCTGACCCAGGTTTAACAGGTGAAGGTTTAGACAGTTCCCCAATCCACTTGAGCTTCTCTTCTTCTTTCACATTCATATGTAACCAATTATAATGTTGCACACCTTCGGCAATCTCTTCAGGAATTTTTGCTTCTCCCTCAGTTTCCATCTCTTCCACAGCAGGTGTATCACAAGATTCAGGATTACTAATTCCTTCAGCAATTACCTCTTTCAACAATTGAGACGAATGTGTTTGATCTTTAATTGGGGAAGATTTTTCCTTAACTGAATTTTCTGTAACTGAGGGCTCAGATGACATTTCTTCACTTTCAGATCTACCCTCAGCACTTTCTTGAATTATAGGGAAATTAGAGGTAGAAACACTACTTCCACCACCAGTTCTCCTCTTCTTAAAAAACTCCAACATTTGTGGACTAAACTGTTTGAGCAATTCATTTCTCTGCTCTATAATTTCTTCCTGAGATAGAGACTCCATTTTCCTCTTATTTTCTTCATGTATTTCTTTCATCAATGCATCCTCAGATGATGAGCATCTTGAACTACTCTCTTCTGGAAAAATAGGCCAAATCATCGCTGATTATCTTCCTTAATGATTCAGATTATTTGTTACACAAAAGCATCATTACATTTTCTAAACTCAGAGAAAAAACCCAAACTTAGAAAACGATGGTTAAGGTCATTTAAAGATCCTACATATCAGTAATACTGATAGTCTTTTACGCTTTTAAGCTAAGAATGATTAACATAAATACAACTCACTCAATAGAAAGCCATCATGTATAAAAGTGAGTGAGAAAAGTTTATCAATTTTCCATAATATTTTTATGTAAAAGTTACCAAGACAAAATTCTAAAATGCTTTCATTCCATAATGAATATTTTTTACACACCTAGCTTGTGTTTTGTAGGTAAAACAGTTTCTTCTCTACTCTGTTTCTGTGCAGCTATTTTATCTCTTTTTGCTTGAAGTTGCTGAGCGAATATGCTTTTTCCTTGAGAGCCTTTAATCTGAAATAGAATTATATATACTTTAAGTCATAATTTGCAAAAATTACCATTGAAGTAAATTGAGATTCTTATTAGTAAAAGAGGTGAATGAAGAATTATTGATAGTTATTACAAAGTTGGAAAATTTTAAAAGAATCTAAAGAAAAAAATATGAATAAGGGCCATTAAGTGACGAGTTCTAATGAGAAAAAATCTCTTAATATTAACTCCAAATATCGGAGGTTTTAGCTAAAACGATCCTTTGATATAACAAAAATATAATTTGCAACATTAAGATAATAGGTTGGATACAATTGAAATTATTGTTCTGCGTAAAAGTGAAAAAAAGAGCAAATTAAAATTTCAACTGAAACGTATTTTATTCTCAAATGGGATTATAGTATGAGATGAGCTTATTACCATTTTATCTCTGACAAAAGGCTCAGGGAAGCCCCTTGGGCTACTGGCGGAGACAGGCTTACATGTTGACCCTGGACTTTTACTGGGAGAGGGTTTTTCTCGAATAACGATTTCATCAGGTATGTTAACTGAAATAATAAGATTTTAGGACAAACTCTTTTCACGTGTTAACATTTCTCACGAATTGAACGCTTACACAAATCATCAGGTTGTCTCACGATATTATCCGATGGCTTCTTTTCTGAAACGTCTTTAGCTGAAATGTTATTTAAATTTTTACATTAAAACAAAAAATCTAATTAATTTATCATGAGATATATATGTGATACTATAAGGGGTTAATTTGTAATAAAATATAATAAGACAAAGTGAGTGACAACCTTCTGAAACAGCAGGTTTTACTTTAGGATTGATGATTTTGCTTAAATATTCTGACTCTAGCTTCAGCAAATCTTCTTCTGTTTCACCAGGCTTTGGTCGAGCAAACATTTTAAAAGTTTTGGATTAAATACAGTCAGAATTCTACTGGTGAAGGAAGGAGTAACCAAATCTCCCGATAAAAATACGAATAACGATTATTCAGATAAGTCGTTCATATTCCCGATTCAAACGCTAATCGTACCAAACGATTTATTTTTCAGATGAGGGTGAACATTTTGAAACTGGATTTGTTTACAGTAAGAGCATAGTAGACGAAGTCTGAAAATCAAAGAAAACTTATGTCAACTGTAATAGAAGTTTCCTTCTGTTACATATAGTTCCCCAACCTTCCTGTGGCGCTTGTGTATACTCCTCGACTACCCTATATAAGAATATACGAAAAAAGGGAAAAATAAAAATAATAAATAATTATGTTACTTACCATTGCAAATATAAAATTTTAATTCATATTCTAATGAAAGCATTAGATTTTTAAGAATATTTTAATCTACCCAACATTTATATCCACATATACCTTCCTTACGTAATTACAAATCGTCCGCCAAGACTATATCACCGATTTTCTATATCAAACGCGTCCAAGTCTCGTAGCGCTCATATCAAGGGATCAATAGCAGTGCCTAAGAATTTTAAGCAATTGATCTCCACCCACGAGCGTCAACAGGTGATCCTTAGCAATAAAAGGGTAGGTAAAAATTATTTATTGATATAACTGTATTATATATTGGCGTTTTATGAATTAACGTAAAAATTATCACGCAACAACCTATTGTAATAACTGATCACTAGCGCTCTATTGAATTGCAATTGAACTTGTACATATGAGAAATTCTAGTCGATTTCCTTCAGAAATGCGACAGTTCTAAAATTGAATGCCTCTTTTCTACTATTTTTCTCGTTATCTTAAGCTTTAATTCTTGAATAATATTTAAGAGTTTCTAAACTATCAGGAATAATATTTAAATGAATACAATTTGTTTAATTTTCATTAAATAATTTGAATTATACTATCTCAGCCTTATTATTATTATATGAAGAGGTAATTTGATTCAATTACCCAATGAATTTCTCTGTTAGCGTATCATGGATTTCTTATGAATATCATTGCCTAGGAATAGAATTTTATCATTGCATGAGATTCAGCGAAATATGTATTTTAAATGGAGGAATTAATAAGGCCTGAAAAAAAAAGATAAATGTTATCGGTATCAGATTTGTAAATAACAGTGATCACGTGTTATGCTGGTTAAGTTAGAAGATCTTTGCGATAACTGTGATTATCTTTCAAAAGTGATTACTCCTTTTAGTGAACTTATATTAGTTTTTGCATATCAAGCTTATATACGCGCTAACATGCACGGGAAGTAGTGGATTAAATTCCGAGAAAAGTACCCTTAATCAACTTTTGCGGTTAACATTTTCTTTCCTCCTGTCACCGCTGGTGATAAGAGATTAGAGAAGTATAATTTCTTTATCATTCAGGGGATGGTCCAAATTTTACCTCAGATCAACTTCATTGCCAAATAGCTTATATACCTTCTGAGCACAATTTACATCACATGTTGTATTAAACGAATTGACTGGAGTGCTTTATCATCGTATATCACCTTACAGTAACTACACTGCTGCTTAGATTTTTTTGGAAGTGCTGTGGCCGAAGAGTTTTTCAAATCGCGAAAGACTGCCCTATGCATTTTCATTACCTTTATCCTTTTTTCGGGGGGTATAATTAAGAACTCTTGGTATGTGTTTCAATCTCATTGCCATTACGTAAAAGCAAAGATTCATTCGCCCGCAAGCACTGCTGATCATGCAGCAATGCAATCCTCCGACCTCGATGCTGGTCTGGCCCCCGTGCATGAATGCCCAATCTAGGATCTTAGTGAAAGTTTAGACTTACGTAAGATTATGTAAGCGTTATATAGTACTCGCACCACGACGTGCAAAATACTTTCTATCCAGATACTCTGATGCTGTTATGCTGCTGAAACATTATCATGGAAGTAGGTGATCTGTATCTAAAAGTAAATTTTTGGTCCTTGAAATTCTAAAGGACGACTGCAAAATACTGAGCGTTTGAGGGCGATCGTTTTTCCCAGTCAATTGTCCTTCTCGGAGAGATTCTTGCGGCTATGGCCAAAAAAAGGGATGAGGCCAGTCCAAGGACCGGAAATAGGGCGTTGAATATCTTCTGGCGGTAGATCCTATGATTCGGTATGGCCCCAACGTAGTCATTATCTTCTTCGTCTGTTGAACCTTCGCATTTCTTGATTGCGCTGGATAGCTGATGTAATTATACTGTATAAAACTAAACGGACGAAAAGCGAAGAAATCTCATAAGAGTTGCCCTTGAAAGAGACTGAAACGCTTGACCAAAAACAACCCAAATAAATTACGTAATGGTAATTAAGTGTTGCGATCTATGGAGGAAAATGTTTCAACTCTTTTTCGGAATGGAAGCACGTTCTAGGAAAAGTTTTACTATGAGCATATTATGCTATTTATTACATTTACTATTATTATACTGTGCCTATGTGGCTCAGCTACATAAATAGAACCTGCGGGATGTTAATCTACACGTTTCCGAATTTCTCCCAAACCCAAAACTGAAAATTTTTCCATATTAATAATATTCCATAATGATCCATTTCCATAAGTTTTGTAGTATTTAAAGATTTATTGCAAATATCGCGAAATATGAACCATCCAGTTACAGTAGGCTGAAAGTGAGTGTGAGCTACTTGTATTGCTAGATTATTAATTCATTCCCGTCTATGAAGGCCGAACATGCAGTGCGATAGCCGACGCGCAGACCTACTGCGGGTTACCCACTAAAATATCGCTTGGGTAGGTCATATGCCTTGCCAAGGTCACTTGGTGTTGGCAAGGTTAAGTGAGCAGGTTGCGCCTTGGATAACCATCTTCGCCTCCACCCATTAATGGACAAAATATCTCGCACAACCGAGCTTTTCAAATACGAATAGTAATACTCTTCGATTTTACGGAATGATATTTTAAATAGAATTTATTATAATTTTAATAATCGGAAGTATGAAGCAACGACATTAGCTTATGCGATCGAAAATTAATCCTTCGAGCCTTGCATCAGAATTCGGAGTTAGCATGGAATTCGTCTTAATTATGAGGTGTACAATTTACTTGGGATAAATAAATACAGCTAGATCCGTTTATTAGTCAAGTCTGTTTATTTCAACAATGGGTTGAAATATTGACGAAGATTACATATTTGAGGTGAGGGATTTTCATCTCAAGATTCCAAGGCGAGGCTAGTTATTTTTTTTAGTTCAGAGTCGTAAATATTTTCTCTGACTAATGAGGCGACGTTATATAAGATCTTGCCCTCTGGGTTCAACATAAACATAGACCAGTAGTTTAGCTGAACTACACCATTTTCAGGGATATTGTGCACACAACCACGGCATTTTTACTATATAGGAGCAAGTTTAGAAACCCTCATTGAATTATTTTAATCCACAATTTCTATATTGTATTAAAGAAGGGAATATCAAAATCCTTATAATGAAACACATTAACTGTCGATCCCCCCATTATCAAGAGTATTGTAACGAACATTTTTGATTTCCTACTCTTTCCTAGATTTTCTATTTCCTAGGAAGGATAAATGAATGCTACCTGATATTGTGCCTTGATTCTGTTCAGTGATTTACTATAGTGACTTGCTTAGCATCGCTGCTCAATTCTTTAATGAACTCGTGTAAATACTTATGGTGAAGTCTTGAAGACTAAAGGTATATATAGAAGAATTGAGATCGGAAGGAAGGAAAAGAGCTCTTTCTAAAATATGCCCCTTGAGGCTGATGACATTCGGCAAGTCCACTTCTTTCGAGGGGAGGTCTTGCCGTGAATCTGGTTATGTCCTCTTCTTAGGAGAGTGGGAGGAGATAGATTGGAAGTCCAGCTTTGGAGGTCAGCGCGAATTTACTTGTACCCCCCAGTAGTCCCTTTCGAGCATTATTATGCGATCGAATGTGAACAGACCTTGCTTTCACGCTTTTCGCTGAATATTAGTTCGGGTAAGTTAGGAAAATGTATTTGGCGAAATATCTAACTAAAAAAATGACTGTAGATAGTGGCAAGTTATCCCAACTGTGGTTGGGTTGTCTGTGGAAAGGAAGGGATGAGAGACTTGTGGAGAAGCAAGTTTTTCCCTCACTCATGTGATCTACATGTTGGTGGTAAAACCTGTTGTAGTTGGAAATTTAATATGGTTACCACAGAATATCCTATGTCTGAAAGTTTGCACCTTAGAAACCTCTGTGGATTTTATAGCACTTAAATTATAAATGAAATTTCCTCAATAATACGGACGGCTAACTATGAAGAAAAATCTTCTTGCTGGTTTGCAGCTATCAACTTAGGAATCACCAGCGTAGTATTAGGGAAATGACCAAAGAAAAACGGCTGGATCACAATGGAAAGATCTCAAGCGTGACTCAGGTTACTCAACGATTAGAATTCTGTTCTTTTCACTTTTTAAGTTATAAGTCGTCATAAAATTTTCAGTTTTCAGCTCTGTTGATTCTGCTCTCCTGCTCATGAAATAGTCCATGTTGAGCCATCCAGCTGATCGTGTGATTTACTTGATCGGAAGAAAAAGTAAATTTTTAGTTTGATTCTTCATTACCTTGATAAATAAATACTAGTTCTCAATTTCTGACGCAACATTTTAAATACACAAGAAAAAGACAAAAATGATAGAATGAATATAAAAATTTTCCTTAGTTTAATAAAATTACTATATTTAATTGATACTTAATTCTTAAACGGCGTTTTTGCCATATTAAGTATACTTCTCAACGTATTAAACGAGTTCAATCACTCTATCAGATTAATTGCTATATAAGTCAATGTTATAAATATCTTGATTTGTTTATATTAAGATCTTCAATATAGATCTTGATTTGGAGGATAATACCAAGGCTACGAGTGTTATATAATACAGAAGTTTCATTGATGTTCGCTGTAATTCACTTTGAAACAACCGGGGACGCGGACTTGTACCTTCATTTGTTCACCTCATCTTGTTCGAGGACAAATTCATCGTGTGTGAAGCGCAATAGACTTTTCAGTGAATTGTTGGACGAAACACAACGTCTATGCGATTGAAAAATTACATCGGGAGGTTTTATAGTTACGTAAACGTTTGGCGCAATTTTTTTGTAAGTCACTCCTGCTGTAAAGCTACGAATCATTTACAATGGATCCTTGGGGTGACCAATCCGGGGAACCTGCTAATGAGAGTAGTGAAAGTCAAGGAAAATTCGAGGATAATTTCAAACCTTTCAATCGCTTGCCTGATTCCGAAGAGTACATTACTTGTCTTGGTGAGAAATTAAATTGTTAAGCCTTGTATTCCCGAATTAATCGTTTATTAACATGTAAAAAGCATATCTAGCTTTAAATGAGCAAAACGTTGAATTTGGTGTCTCTTATGTTATATTTTTTATTATATCTTGTAATTTAGAGAATAAGCTTAAAAAACTGAAAAGTCAACAGGGAAAGAAAGACTTAGTCCAGTCACTCTCGGAAACTCGCCAATCTTGCATGGTTAGGCTTACTACGACTGAGGAAACCGAATCAGCTGATCTGAGTTACTTAGATAGTCCAGTCGATAGGAGCGTCATTCTTGAGAAAATAGCTCCAGAGAAGCAAGCCTTAACAGCGGGAGAATTGTTGGAGCTGTCAAAATCAGATGAATTAGATGCTAATTTCTCTTGTCGTTAACTTTGGATACCTTATGTGAGTTTCATGAATTTGAGCTATCAATTTCCTGAATTTCGAATTTTTAGTGTTTTAATTATATTTTTATCTTCTAGGAAAGATGGTGGCCCCTAAAAACCCTTTCAATTGTCAACGCGCTTTCCTTGTTGTGACGGGGGCCAGTCGAGGGATTGGAAGAACAATAGCTGTTGAATTTTGTCGTCGACTTCCCGCTAATTCAGTTTGCCTTCTTTTGGCAAGATGTGAGAAAGATCTTGAAGTCACCGTGGCCGAAGCAAAATCAGTAAATTATAAAATCAATTATGTTTGTAAAAGTATTGATTTAGTACGACCTGAAAGAAAGAAATTAAATACTATTCTTACGGAGAGCATTGGCTCCAGTCAGTCGAGTTTTGATCAAGCCATAGTTGTTCATAATGTTGGATCCGTTGGAGATGTCACAGAACGTGCAGCTAATATGGGAAATCTTTCAAAGTGGCAAGATTATTTCTCTCTCAATGTCTTCTCTGTTGCTGTTTTCAATTCAGAATTTCTGAGTTTATTTACTTCAGAAATGAAAAACAGATTAGTAATCAACATAACCTCACTTTGTGGTTTGCAACCATTTAGTTCCATGGCATATTATTGTAGTGGCAAAGCAGCGCGTGAAATGTATTTTAAGGTAAGTTCCCATTTTAAGCTGAATTCGTTACTAATGAAAGAATAATGCATTTTCCTGGATCAATGTTTATTCATTGAAAATATTTTCAGGTTTTAGCGAAAGAGGAAGAGGACTTGGATGTGCTTAACTACTCACCTGGTCCTGTGAATACTGATATGTTCAATGAAATTGCACAAAATTCAGGTGATCCCACTACTCAAAAATCGTTCAGAGAAATGAAGGAAAATGAAACTGTGTTGACCTGTGATCAGACTGTTGCTAAACTTGTCGAAGTGGTGGAAAATGGAAATTACAATTCTGGTGATCACATAGACTACTTTGATTGAAGTTATTTATGCAATGATTTTTTTCTGCCAATCATAGATGGAAATATTTCTGTTAAATCGATATAGCCTATGCAAAAGGATGTATTATCTTGTCTTTTGTAATCAGTTTTTATTTCTGGTATCATGAATACTTTATTTTATTATGCTAATCTTATAGTTAATAAGTATATTAATTCAGTTTAATTGCAGTGCATTTACTCTTATCCTATTTTCATATTCATTTTACATATATTGTCATTCCTATTAGTTAATTACTTTCAGCATATGTACAAGTTTGTTATATTTTATATATCGAATTAAAATTTCTGTATAACTTAAGATATTTCAATATGCTTGATTATTTCTGTCCTTTAAATTATACAGAGAAGTTTTTTGAAAATTATTAGAAAAGAACTGCTTATGAATTTGAATTACTAATCTCATATTACCTGTAAGGTAGATGTAGTGCAGACTAATTATCCTGAATAGAATAGAGTCACTGTTCAAAATAATTAATTAGTAAGAATATTCACAGAAAGTGGTGGGTACACACAATAAAAATCAAATGTGATGAAGGTACATTAGCTACTACTGAAGCTAAATTCTGGAAGATGACTTAGAATGGAGGGTTCAGAATGTCAAAAATTAAAACCTTGGGATGTCATAGAGAAGTGTTTAATTGCTTTCCTTTTTTATCTTAGTTTTCATCTAATAGTCATGAAAGAGTAACATGTTCCCCAACTACTCTATCTTGAATTTATGTTGAAATTAATACATAATTATTATATGACCACTGTGCTGTTACTGATAAAGTTGCTAATAGTCTCTAGTCATTCAAGTAGAAAATTATAAATTCTTGTGGAAGATAAGTTACTGTTTTCTTCTTGAAGGTGACATTCCACTTGGTCATGTTAACTCTTTATCTAGGCATTCATTTTAAGTTAAGTTAGTCATGTAATCTAT
Source organism: Pantala flavescens (assembly GCA_020796165.1). Taxonomy (NCBI): domain Eukaryota; kingdom Metazoa; phylum Arthropoda; class Insecta; order Odonata; family Libellulidae; genus Pantala; species Pantala flavescens. Next base: position 43,537,477 of record CM036882.1, read on the forward strand.
ATCAAAGTCTGAGTTTTTTTAAGCATGTGTTGTGGACTATTACAGAGGAATCTCAATTTTGCAAAACATTAGATCAACAGCTAAAAAGGTAGATAATTCTCTTTGCAAAAGGTAAAATATATTAAAGATCTGAACATTGGCCTCATTAAAAAATTGTTGAAGAAAATTACACAAAATTTTGACATTATTAATACAAAGATTTTGAACAATTGTTTCACATCTGTATTACTTAGATAACTGATTATATTTGGTCGAGCAAGAATTTATTTTTTTCCAAATTAATCATATCAAAGCTGATTGATTCTCCCGGAATCTGAGACACAAGTTATTCTCTAATAGTCTGATAGTCTACCATAGCATGGAATTGGGAACAAAAGTAGTAAAACTAACAAGATTATCCTAAGCAAGTAAATGTTATATTTTAACCTTAAATTTCTGTTCAAGCAACAAAGTTTATTCTAAATAAATATTGCGTAGAATAGGTTAAGGGAATATTTATTGCAATAATATTCCTTTAGTATGAACAGTTTAAGAAATAGTGGCAGTACAAGCATTTTTTTGTAAATTAATCAGTTATGAATAAGTAAATGGAAGCTGAGAAAAAGATACTGAACTCTTGAATCATGGTGTATTTATTAATAGTGGTGGTCATAGCTATTATTCAGTATACTGATGCCATAGAGAAATATATTTATTGAGTATATAATGAATTAATATACAAGCAAAAAAATTATTAGGAGTTTGAAATTAAATATCACAAAGGACATATTAACATAACTAGTGAAAAGCATACTGAATCCTTTTAACAGTCAATAGAATTACATCGTATTTTTTATATTCAAAGCAATCGGTATATCCAATATATTTTTAGTGTAATAAAGTTAAACAGGCCAAAGATGTTCTACCTTGTTTATCAAATACTATGATTTTTTTACATATACAGATATAATTTAAAATTCCAGTCAAAAGTAACAAAATTTTCAAGGAATAAAACATTTTTTTATTTCAATAGATTCTTCATAATACTGATAAAGATACAAAGAAGTCATAGCTGAAATGAGTTAAAGAATAATCATCAAGGCTGCATATAATTACAAACAGGAATAAATTCATATTTCTATAAATCTCAATTTGATTAATTAAAATAGTGTAGTAAATCGATGAAAAATTCATCTCAAAATTAATACATTTTAATTTACAATGACCATTATTATAGATACTTCATGGCTAACTTAAAAAGCATACACCCAAGGCACCATTTTACAGATAATAAATATATTTTCAAAATCTTGGTAAATTTTGATGCTACATATTAAACTTTAGAGCCACTTAATGAAGTAAATAAACTATCTCACTCACAGATGATATTTCTCCATCAATTCACCACAGATCTTTCACTTCACCAAACAATTTTTTTCATGACATCCCTTTTCACATCAAATTAAACAAAGAATGTATTATAATAGTTGGACAATGACCTGAAGAAGTTTATCTTTCCACACAATGTTTAACCAAAAGGTTATCAATGAAATGAATAATGCAGTAATTCAACATTAGCAGTGTATTATATTAACAGTGTTAACCACACATTGTAAATTAAAATTCCAGTTCATTCACTAGCTGATTGCGAGGATGGAATATTTATATAATATAATGATATTTCATGTAAAATATAGTCCCCTTAGATGTGAGGGGAAAAGAAGTTGTTAGTATTACATCAATCCCAGGAAATACTACAACTATATGATACTAAAGCACAATATTTCCCAAGGATTAAATTTTCCTGCTTTATATACTCCAAAATAAACATGAAAAAAAAAAATTCAATTTCTCAACATTTTTCATTGTCATGAATTTTTAAACCTCAGTGAAAACATGTTAAAAAATATTCTAATTTTCTAAGCAGATACATTTGAATGTTTATAACTCCATTTTATGTAAATATCATAGATTAACCTACTTCATAACAGATAACCCATCCCTTATGTCTCACAACCAATAATAACAGTCTATATATGCCTATGTGCTTGAGTTACACTAAGCATCATAAAAATCATTCATCACAGATGAGGAAAAACTTTCACATATTCCCACTAATCCACTCACTTGATGCAGCAATGGTTCTAAAATCTGCCACATTTTCCACTCACACAACACTAAACAGCTCAAGGAGTTTCCAAGAGAAGGATTTTCGTAAGAGAGCTCATTAATATGGTTATAGTTGCCTTTAATCAGTCTATAAAGAGATCAACAATAACAGGGCACCTTATGTAACCTTAAAAACATTCATCCATAAAAGCTATATAAAAAATAAGGTACTTAGTAACATGAGGAATTAAACCACCATCCACCTTTTATTAGAGGGATTCTAGAAAATACTGTGATCAAATTCCAAGTAACAGATAGATGTGCACATTTTAACAAAGAAATTCTTGAAGATTAAACATTCGTAAATGGAACTCTTTACCACATTTGCTTTATATTGAGAAGGGCTTGAACAAAATTTATCACATTTATGCCAAGAGTATAACATAGGAATTTTCAATAATCCATCAAAACCAGATGTATACATATATTTCTTTAGTTGGCTAAAATACTAATCTAAATATTTTTAGCACTCGTTCATCTTATAATATAAAAGAATTTTCAGCACAAACAAAAATTAAGTTTCACAACAATTTGCTTGTCTCATCTCACTACTCCAATGCAGTAAAAAAATACTTTCAAATACTTAGTTCAGGTGAGTAAATAGTCATGGTATAACCTTTAGTCAAAGCAGTAAGTACTTGGTGATAGAATCATAGTTTCTTTATCTCCCTCAGCCTGAGTACAAACTTAATAGCAGGTGATTGGAGTCACGATGTACAACACAACCACTTCCAAAAGGAACTCCTACTGCTTTCTTCTTCTGTTGCAGCATCTCTCCTAGAAGTTGGGGGTGACGGTGATTCAATTGTACTCCCTTGACTGAGGGCATGCACAATAGCTGTGTCAAATACCTCCTTTAAATTATGTTGAGTCAAAGCTGATGATTCTACATATGCTACTGCACCAATTTTAGCTGCTAACCTTTGTGCCTTTTCCACTGGTACAGGTGCTTCTTGGTGCCTCGCAAGCTCAACCAAAACCTGAAAGTACATTATTATTATTCCTTCTGGAGCTGATATACATGAAAATTTAAGAGTAAAATTTTCACAAAAACATACCATCTAAATAAGACCACAAAGAGAATTTCTAATTTTTACAAAAGAGAAATGTGCTTCAATAACAAATAATGCACTAGACATAAAATAGCTAAAGTTCAGCGGAGACTGTGTACTGAATATTCTCATATACCCATTCTTAAATTGTTTCTTCTTGATTAAATACATGGAACGGATTAATTAGATAAGTTTCAGCCATTATAGCAATATGGACAATGCAAGAATGGACGAAAAAAGTGTTTAATTTTATTTATTTACAGGTAAAAGGTGCCAATATATTTTTATTATACCATTAGTATTGCTAAAATAAAGCTGTAACCTACTGTCATTCAGAATGTAAAACAACATTAGCAATTAAAGGCGAATGTTCATCTTTCATTTAAGTAAAGTCATACTTATCTTGCAACCTATCCTTTTTTTGCATAAGAGATCATTTTATTTTTAAGGCAAGTCAGCCAATATACCGAAATATTTCTAATATCAGGCTTTAATTTTAAAGAAATCAAGTCAGAATGAAGTCTACCGCCTAGAAATGTATATTCTCTTTCACCCAATAAAAAGTTTCTCATTGGAATTCTTTTCTTCTAGATTATTTTCTGTCTCGTTAGATGATTCTTTAGAGATTAATTGCACTTGCGGAAAATATAATTTCTGAATACTGCGATCAACTTATCCAAATAGTAATGATAACAAAAATAATAACACCTTAATTTACAATGCTGTTTTTATTACTATGGCATTCCACGAAGTCACGCCTTCTCACATTGATTTCAACCTTAATTTTCTTTACAGATTACTTTTCACTCTTCCATGCATAACACGACCAATAACAGGATTCATGCCAGCTCAATCTGTCCATGTCTTTTCATAAAAGGCTCATGTTTTGACATGCAAATTAGTGGTAATAAAACTTAATACAGACATATTTAGTACTATTATGAAAATAACGTCAAGATTAAAGATATAAATAGAAGGCTTTTAATTCATAAAAATAACTTCTGCAATGTCAGATATATCAATGAGTAATAAGGACAAACTGGTATGATGTATTTAGCTGGATGAGAAAAAGGAGTGAGCATAGAGATTTGTTAAAAACCATTCCAATCACACGGAAAATTTATTGTAAAATATAAGCATTAATCAGACGTAACTGTCACTGAAATATATGATTAAGTTAACAATGAATTTGATAAGAATTGATAGACTCAATAAGAAGAGATAACTCAATGAGAATTGTTTTTAAATATTGATTTTGATCTTTCTTACGTTTGATTGACTGATTGTTTCTCCCTTAATTTGAAATTTAATAGAAATACTTCTCCATCACTTGAAGTTACTAGCTTGTTTTTTTTTATAATAAGTATGTAAAAAATTAATTTTATAAACAATTCTTTTCAAGTATTCTTATTGATTAAAAAAAGACTTCAAATTAAAGGAACAATCATGGAGATTATTGAAATGTTACATGTAGACATGGAACACTGTATACTGATGGAATTCTTTTCAAATCCAATCAAATAACTTTAACAAACCAAATTCTACGCATCAATTACAACACAAAGGTTTAGGTCTGGACGAAAATTACAATAATTGCTTGGATTACCATTGTATAAAATTTTTATTCCTTTTCAAGTAATGTTTTAAGACCAAATACATAATTTATAAACCAACTATTAATATTATGAGTATAATCTTTTATTAATAGTGTAAAAAGGAATTTAAATTGAAAAATAATTTTCCAGAGTCATTTATCATCCTAGTCAAGAAAAAGAATTAATTATTTACAAGCTAAAAACTTGCACTAAGTATTACAAATTATGATTTATTCTAAAAAGTCTTTCCAAAACTAACCTCAATATTACTCCGGAGGTCACTTTGTGTACCAACAAGAACAATAGCAGGGGAAGATGAACTCACTCCAGATGTTTGGTGATGCTGCCGTATCTCAGGTATCCACTTATCGGCAACATTGTAGAAGGATGTTGGAGAAACAACACTGAAGCAAACAAGATACACATCCGTACCGGGATAACACAGTGGCCGTAAGGAGTCAAAGTCATCCTGTTAAGATCAATATGATTTGAGAACATACCTCTATGATAGAAAATACATTAATACTTCATTTCTGTGTGATAAGTGTCATGATTTGAGCATAGATACAGATAATATTTCTGGTAAAAAGTCAATATTTTAGGTTGTGTGTGCAATAAAAGATAATAATGTATTATTTAACGTTATCTTTTATGCATCTCTGAATAACCCAACACTAATTGTTGTAATACTACAAGTTGACCTTTTCCTAACAACTAATCGCTTATTTTTTAAATACGGTGAATTAATACTTAGGCGATTAATTAGTAAGAAAAGATGACTGCGAAATGTAATGTACATGTTCTAAATGAGAAAAGTTATCCAAAATGCAACTGGAAAGAATTGCAGATAGTACATTCTTATGTATCGATAAACCACAACATTCCCTGCTCAAAGAAAACGTCACCTGCGACAGTAGTAAGGCGATTTAACATCCAAACGGAGAATCTCCATTCTTGAAAAATTCTCGAAAATGGCAAATCTGCAATATCGCAGATATTAGTGCAGCAGGTCAAAGGAAATGATAAAAGAAGATCCAAATACAAAAGATGACCATGCGCAAGGCAAAGTGCTCAAAGAGAAGGTGATGGTTTCAGTGTACTTTATATACGACCGCAAACACCGGCTGTTTTGTACTCCTAAATCTTATTATCCCCGTCCGTCTCAAACTTAGCTTCTATAACGTGGTATGCACTTTACCATGAATGTTTTCCAATGCTAAATTAAGGAGGGATAATGGAACATCTCTTTCCTACGTCAAAGTACTTATAGAGATTCTAGTTCGGAGTGATTTCTCAGGAATTTAACTGACACACAATTAATTAGTATCGGTTTATCAACTGTTTAACATAATACACGATTAACTGTTAAACTGATGAATGTATCTTTAGAATGGTTAAAAATGGATCTTATCATAATTCTTTGCCTGATAATCAATGTTCTCTCTCTTGTCTTTCAAAATTCCCTTGTTAAATCTCAAATAATCTTCAATAAAAAGGATTATTGGACAATATATATTTATATGTATAAAATAAATAATCAACTAAATGAATAATTATTAATAAAATCTTAATTTAATCGTACAATAAACGTAACTCAGACATACATATTTATGACAATATCTGATCTATTTTGATTCTTTCCAACGCTTTCCAAAACCGTCCTTCGTAAACACTTTCCAAATTCTAAAAATATATATACAGTTCCCGTTCTATATATGCATTTAGAAATGTAATATTAGGTCAAGTGTATAAAACTATTATTTCATTCCGCGGGAAATGACGAATAAGCCGGACGTACATTAAACTAATCTTTACTATAAAATTATGAAATACATAATTTACGCAAAAACAAAGAGGATTTGATATTAAAGATTCATTGACAAGGTAAACTGATTATATTTCAAGAATTTACTCCCTTAGCAACGATCAGACTCTCAAATCAAGTGAGCTATATTATCTCCAAAAATGAAATTTTTCATTTGAGCCATACAAATGTAATTAAAAGATATTTATTCAATATCAGGCCAAATTAAAAATCATTGTCGAAATTCAAACTTAAGATAACTCACCTGGCCAGCTGTGTCACACAACTGCAACCGAATTGGCCGGCCATCGACATTCACAACAACTGAAAGTGAAATAAATTAGAAGGTGTAATTCAAGAACATTAAGAACTCGCATATTACGAAAATAATACTTAAATGTTAGTTTCTGACTTACACTTCAACAGCCAATAGAAGATAAGCATTTAAAAATATCAGAATCAAAAATATTAGGTGTCATGTTAAGAAATTATTTTTTCGTTATTGCAATAATGAAAGTTTGATTACTTCCAAGGTCAATTCTCATTCGATCGAAGGATTTCCGAGATCCAATGATATTCGTGAAATATCAGAAATAGATTTAAACTAGGAGATAGAACTGATATTTTTTATACATTCGCTAAAAGATACATATTCCGACTTAGCGAGTTGTTTGAAGCACGAATATACCTGTACCTTGAAAGGAGCACGTTCGACCTTGATAATTTTTTCGAGAATACAGATGGGCATAATTAAAATTTTCTATCCTATGGAAGCCTGCTATGTTAATTTTCAAGGTAATTTCCATTCACTGTATTAGCTGAGATAGCTTAAACCTTAAAATTACAATCAGGTAAAACACAGATTTTTAACGTATCGATCATAGTATTGATATGAATGAAAAAGCATATATTAAACAAAAATTTAGCGGTATTACGAGAATTGTTGAATACATACAGATAATCTACAAATTTATTACAAAAATAATTCGCAGTAGAGTCAATCTTTATCACTCAGTAAAGATCGCTTTCACTAAAACTCACCGTTATAATTGTCGTACGCGGTGGGAACATAATCCGTAGGAAATCCATTTGTGCTGTAGCTGACCACCAGAGACGTTTTACCAACAGCTCCATCGCCGACTAACACACACTTAACACGGTCCTTTTGGTTGAGAACATTCGGAACGATTTTCTTTGAGCTCTGATGATGCTGACATTCACAATACACTTTTCCTCTTTGAGCACTCTCAACATCACCATGGTTATGAATGAATCTGTAGCAATTGCGACAATCACTACGAATCAATAAACCCTCTCCACTTCCGTTACCTTGGTTTCCATTCATGCGGCTCAGATCGTGAACTTTACTGTCCAAAAGAAGACTTCTACTATCCACGCTCTTTCCAGTAGCGTAGGGGGGCATTCCGACTAATTATGTTTGTTCTAATGTTTCTCTTCACCTAAAGGCATACTTCTATTTATAGCTTTCACTCTTCACTGAGTAATTCCTCTTTCAACCTACTAATTCGGCCTTTCTCCCTCACCCTTCATTTTACCTGTACAGGTCACTCACCAAACCAGCTGAAAGCTGCCCGATTCGTCATGAAGAAGTAAACGTCATAAACGATTTCAGCGCCACAGTGTTTACCGGTATTTGTTAACTTCGTTAAGGTGATAGAGTGCGCTTTTCGATTGTCAACAACAGGTATGGTTGTTTAATCGTTCACAGCTGACTTATCAAGATTATGGAAAAAGAAATATCTGCTAGTAGAAGAGAATGATCTGCTTATTTACTGAAATTAATCTCTCAAAATCTGACTGTTGGCGGATAATTTAATCTGTTGTCGCAATGAGCCGTAGGTGCCAGGTGATGTTGAAGAATTCATTAGATACTACAAATAGGTTAAATAAATGATCTTGTAATTGAGACGTGAAATATTAATCGCCATTCATAGTCTTAGTTTAGTCCTCACTAGATTACTGTTTTTTGTGCAAAATTATCCCATTTTTACCATAGACGCGCAGATAAACATAACATCTTGGGTAGGTACGGATTAGTACTTCTACAGTTTATTTCTGTAATCTTCGTTTGCATAGTTCTATATCATTGAAGCTCAAAACATTATAACTCCTATAGTATATCAATCATCAAAGTTTTACAGTCCTTCAATATTCTTTTAGACAATTACTAAATTTTAATGCCCAAGGTTACAGATCTCCCTTTGAAGAAGAGTGAATGGTTCTGAAAAATTAAGGTTCATTCTGTGCAAGTCACTTTTTAAAAATTCTCAATCAAACTGACTATTACTGTTTATCATATTGCACTCGTTTGATTGCCTAGAGGTAAAATTGCGAGTCATGAAATGAGGTACTGTTGAAGTTGTACTTCAATGCTTTAAGTACTTAAGATTTTTTATTCTTTGGATACTTTGTTAATACCGTAGTATTTGATTTAAGGTGAGAGTATAAAAAGTTAAGAATCTCAAATAAAATATTACATTTCTATTACTTTAAGTTTTTCGTTTTTTAACCTTTTAAATCAGTTTTTAGGAAATAATCCTGAAGTACTTCCTCCCAGAAAAAGTACATTTACGCATCCACGCTTATTTTTAATGGAAGGATGGATTGCTTGCAACATCAAGTCTCAGTCTGTGAGGTTTCTGGATGAGAGCATACAGAAATTAACTGTTCTCTCTGGGTTGCGATTTGAGACAATAACTTCTCCTTTGAAAATATGCCCCAAAAGAACTATCCTTGCTTGTAATGTCTATGCACATACATTAACCTTTAACTATCAACTATAACCTTTTCATAAATAACATGGTTACTAAGGATAAGAAAACTTAGAACAAAAATAATTCTTTGTAAGGTATCAGTAAATCAATAAAATAGCTATTATATCCATTGTATTTTCTATTAAATAAACAAATTTAGCATCAAAATTAATAAGACAAAGAATGGGTTGGAATAGTACTTGTAGGAATATCAAAGAAAATTCATTTGACAACAACCAGAAAATACATTTATAAAATAGAAACCTAGGTATTTTATTTTTGTTGAATAGTTATAGTATAAATTATAGAAACATTAAAAGTACATAAAAGAAAATTCATTAGTAAAATGTCATTATTAGTGAAAAACAGAGTATCAAAATAAAGATTATATTTTATACAATTTCCTTAATATGCAAAGATTATGTACTTTATAATTTAACCACAGAAGGGAGAGGTCATTGGCCGAACAAAACTGTCAATATCAATTCAAATGCTCTCTCCCTAGATTTCTAAAATGAAACAAAATACCAATAAAAATACTAGAATATCTTTGCATGAATAGTTTGTGCTTAAACATTGATTATATGAATGTCACATACATAAACATTTGTCTGTACTAAGATTGCCAACATCTTAAATTAATTTATAAAATCATTGAATGCAGACTATTATTAAGTAGAATTACTTAATACAGGATTGAGAGAGAGCCCAATTTCCCTAATAATATGTATAAAAATTTTCTTCAAAATAGGCCAGAAATTTGGCTGAGATAATGATAAAATGTCTCTATTGTAAATCATTAAAAACATTTCAAAAATTCCATCTTAAAAAAAGAGAGAGCATAGCAACTGAAATCTTTCTGAAGCTTCAAACCCTGCTGTGATCCATTAGAGAGACAAATAAGTACAATATTTTGTATTTTCAGGAAACACATTCTGCTCTTCCAAGTTCACGGGATCATTGAAGATGATTTATATTCAACCTGTGGAAATTATAAAATAAGATATGAAATAAATATCATCAAAGCAGATTATTTCAGAACTTAAGTCTTAGGTTCCAAATTTTAGAGGCAAATTTTAATTTTAGAACAATTAACTTTCCCATTGTATTTTATTAATGTCCACTAAATCAAATTTTACCATTACAAAATCAAATTGATGTTTGAAAATATTTAACCCTGGCATAGTAATTTTATATTCATATCAAATTCTATTATTTTGAAAACAATTCTTGAGATGTTTAGAACAATTTTTAATATCAAACACTCAAGCTTATCCCAGAAAAACAATGACAACTAGTTATATTCAATCAAAAGTAAATGCATTAACATTTGTAATGAAATCAAAACATTACTTTCACACAGATGAAAGTTAAAAAGGTTTTGAATTATAGTCACACAACGAGCCTTTAATAAAATACATGCAAAGTATGTAATCAAGATGAAAAATTCAACTCATTTAATGCCATGATGATGAAGAGTCAAATCTTATACTAACCTGTCCATAACTATCTGCAGAATCTTTTCCTGTGACCTTCTACAGATATCTTGCACCTATTGACTGTTTCAGATCTAGTTTCATATGTCATCTCATCACTTCTTCTCTTCATAGGGGTTGCCTTAGTGGGTGAAACCTGCTTCAATGTTTCAACATCATTGAAAATAACTTGAGCACCACCACCACTAGTATGAATTATGTCTCCTTTATACAATCTTGTCTCTACTTCCCCTGCAGAATCAGCTTCCTGAGTGGTGAGACAGTATTTTGATGATTTTGAATTAGCCACATCCTTAGCATCTGTGAGCTTTGTCACAGATTTCCTCTTCTTCATCCTTGGCTGCAAAACTGTATTCAAAGGGGTAGCACTTGTGACAGGTCTATGATCAAGCCAGACCTCAGCTACATTGGAGACTGATCTGGACATGCGACGAGTCATTGGTCCCTCTTGCTTTGAAGGTGCAGGACTATCTGCAGATAGGGCCCATGAAACTTGTGGCATGGAAGGAGTGAACTTCTTGATGAGATCTGCTGTTCTAAGATCACCTTCTGATGAGGATGGGGTCAAATTGTTTCTTTCCCTAAGTATAGCAGAATCATTTGAAATAATTTCCTTCACAAGTCGAAGTTTTTCATCTTTCCTTCTCATTTGAGTCTTGAATTCCTCTGCAAGCTCTTTCTGTTTCTGCTGTATTTCCTTATTTGCTCTTTGTTTTTCAGTTAACATCCTTTGTTTCATCCTTTGCTTCTCTCTTTCCTTTTCCACCACCTTTTGACTCAAACCTGCAGTTACAGAATCTAGTTCCTTCTTCAATGCTGAAATTTCATTGTTCTTTTCTTGAACTTTCCACTCCAGTTTATTGCATGAGGATTCCAAGTTTACAAGTTTACCCTCCAACAAAGAACTCTTTTTCCTTTCCACTTCCAGAGTAGCTTTTACAGATGCAAGTTCCTGCTTGGCCAACACATTCTCTTTTTCTATCTCCACCAGTCTACTTCTGAAATTCTTCTGTTTTATTAGCAACTCTTTCTGCAGCATATTTCGTTTTTCTAATCTCATCTCTAAGAAACTCATAAGATTCTTAATTATATCAGTTTGGTTGGGATCACTTAATACTAATGGTGGGAACTCTGGACCAAGGCTATAAACAAGGCCTAACTCTGGTGAACTATCTAAATCTTGATTTCCGTTTTCATCTCTAATATTCAAATTGACTCTCCTCCTTCCAGGGGTTAGTCCCAGATCAAGTTTCATTGTAATAGGTCGAGTAACTTGTATTTCTTTAGACATATCAGCAAATTTCAAGACATGAATAGTTTCATCATAATCATCTGCGATGGGATTTACACAGACGATCATCTTCACCTTTCCTTCACCATCGAAATAGTTCTTGAAAAGGTGAGTGAGTCTTGACTGTCTATATGGTACGACCTTTGAAGTTCCATTCACCTGATTCTCACGCAAAATTTCGAAGCAAGTACGAAGGGTCAAAAGAGAATTATTAATGTTACCAGCTTCTCTTAGCCTTTGCCCACTATTTTTTGTGCGATTAGTTCTTTCACTGCCTGCTAAATCAACCAAAGAAAGCTGGCTGATGCACACAATATTTTTCTCCTGAAGTACTTCATCTCCAGAGCTATTAAGTGGGGCTTGCACTAACCTTAAGGTGAAAACAGAATGTGATCTGCTGGATTCGGCATTTAGACATGTGTGGGCCATTCTTTTTCTTTTTTGTCCTTTGTAATACACTTCGAAAGCTTCCTCAGTCGAGGTAACTTCTACTTCATTCACACCATGAACAAACATGTTATGATTGGCATCTTCTCTCAAAATTTTACTCTGAGGAAGCTTCGGTCTACCACTATCTTCAAGGATGTCATCCAAAAGGTCGTAAATGTGATTGTTGTAAATTTCAACGTGTGATACGAAAACAGAATACAAACAATCCTCGTCCACCTCCATAATTTTTCCCAAATCCGGTACACGATCTGCTAGATTAATGTCTGACGGTACCTTCCGTGGAGTTTTAGGTGCCTTCTGTGCTTGAAGCATATCTCTTTGAATATCCATCATCGCGTCAACATTGCTTTGAACGTCAAATCCATTCATTCTGTCTGGCTTAAATATATATTTTCTTGCCTGAGCATGAGAAATACTGTTGAAAAGGACATCAAAACACCTGGGGAGGATACCTCCATTATCAGGAGCTCCGTTCATTGTGAAAGTTTTTCCCGATCCCGAAACACCGTAAGTAAAAAGTAAGCCATTCTTCCCACTAATCAACGCTTCTATCAACGGATAAGCAACAGTGTCGAATACTTCCTTCTGGGTGCATTTCTCGTCGAAGACGTGTTGAAATGTATACTGTATTTCTTTGAAGTTTGTCGTGGGAATTCCTTTGATATTGAAATCAGGGGTAGTTACCAGAACTGTTTTGGAGTCCAGAACTTTTATGCACCCAACTCCTGAATCCAATGGCTTCACTCTGCAATACACTTCCACGGGATCTTTTTCCAATGAATTTTTTCGCTCTAGATACTTTCTTTGGGGCTTCCACATGATGGACGTAGAATTTATCCGAGGTAACTCTCAAAACATGAATGTCGGTTCCATTTAAAATTAACTGACTTCGTAGCGGAACGCTGATTGGCTGGAGGGAAAAGGATGGAAAGCGCCTCGAAAAGACCTTAAACTACTTGACAAATGAATGCGCGCGAATGGAGCAGAAGGCTGAGAATCAGTCCGTTTGCTAATCTTAATTTTTTTGAGCGAGTGATTTGTGTTCATTACTGAATCTCGAGGTATTTTCTAATTTTATGAGGTAGATTTTGGCGTGAAAAGTAGAATTTTAGGAGAATATTTCTCTTGAAGTAATTCAAATAGCATTTGATTTGTGATGGTTTTCATCGGACTGTTAGAAATATTGCGTTTTTCCTCTATTTCGACCAGAACTCCATTATAAACTACAACATATCGAGTTCGCGTAACCCGTAACAGGCAACACTTAATAGAAACCAGGGTCACCTGTTACTACTTTTTCTTTTCCATTCTATTGAAATTCAGGCTACAGAATTCGCAATCATATACATACCAATATTTTTTTAATAACTTCCTTTTCCTACTTTAGTAAATTCCATTTTGTATCAAGGAATATTTTCTAAAAACTTTGATATTCTAATATGCCCCTTGAGCATGATGCCCTTTTCCATTCAGGATGATGCAAGTATGTATGGAATGTACTAAACTGTTTATTCTGCACGATAGGAATATAAAATTTTTTCAGAATTCATGTTCACTAGGCCTTCATTGCCGAATTTTCAATCCTTGTTATCATGGCAGGTTTATTTAATAAATCTACTCGAAACTTACTAAGTTTTTTTCGTAGTCGGTAATTTAAATTTCTAAGTAACTAATCAAAAGAATTTACTAATGTATATTTATATAAATAATCAGCCTTTGAATCAATTCTTTCTGCTGAGTTTCCAACCTTCTCTTTCCATGCAATCCTATTTTCCACATCAGCACATGAATGGAGCCAAAATTAGATGCACAATAAACAAATGAACGATACAGATTAAAATAATTGATAATTCACTCTAGCATAAGTAAAAATGAGTTATAAAAGAAAGAATTTCGGTTGCTAATGTATATAAAAATAAATAGCATAATAGATAATTTGTCAATAAGGTTTTTTAATCAAAATATATGGTAACTCAAATTGAAAAAAAAAAAAACAATATTAACATCAAAACAACCATAATAATCATACACACAATATATACAGTCAAATAATCGGACCACTGCTGACATATTTTATCAATTCCTTAGCCATCCAACTTAAAAAAACCTGGCTTCCAAATGTTATTGACGTAAACGAAAGTCTTGGAATCTTCTTAGTATTCCTAAAGTGAAGGAAACAGTTACTTACGACCAATTTTCAACTGCTTTTTAATATAAATGTAAATGACTAGCATGAAAAAGTCCTCACCTATAGCCTCATATCTACGGAATAACTCATCAGTTTCTTTCAAACACATGGTCAAAGTGGAGATTTGGTAATAAGTGGGACATATTTTGATATTATTTATCACAGAAGAGAGTGAATGAGCTTTGTCAAAGCTGGCTTCTGCAACAAGAATCACATAGATTAAATTTTTGCTGTTACACTGATTGAGCAGATGACTTGCTAGATGCTTTATATATAGGAGATAAATATCACAGTTTCAACTGTGATATTTATCTCCTATCCATGATCCATCAACTCAGGAATTTGAGATAATTAAATGTACATAACATAAATGACATAATTCTATGAAAGCTTAAATAGTTTCAACAACTAAGCAATTTTACTTGATTTATAGTAACTAATATATGATTTTATTGGTACTTACCACAAATATCATCATTCATAGAACTGAAGTGAACATTAAAATGATAGAATGATGGCTGGTACTGTACAAATACCCTCAATTGAGATTCTTCAATGCCATATTTTTTGCAAATCTGTTCCTAAAATGCATATCATAAGAATAACATTATCAAAAGTAACAATGTTTTTTAAGGAAACTATAAAGTAGATACAATTCACCATATTTGTCTCACTAAAATTTAAAGTGTGATTAGCAAAATACAACAATTGTTTAAATGTATTACCTTCCCTGTATAATAAATGTTTTGTAAAAGAGGAAGATGATCTCCACGCAAGTCCCTCAGAGAAAGAATTCCTGGTCTATAAACTATAGCAAGCACATGGAGATTGTACAAATTTACACCATCCCATCGGAAGCCTTTTATCAGCAGAAATCCATCTTTGTCATCCTTATCTGGAGATTGATAAATTATCCTACTAGCTCCTTCCTCACCACTTAATATTTTGTACACCCACTATAACAACAGTCAAAAATACATGATGGTCATATTTGTATTATTTTTTTATAATAGTGAGATATAACTGATAAAAGATTATAATGTGTTACTAACCACAAGATATGCATGAAATTCATTGAAAGACAGCTTTGAAGGTTTCCAAATATATTTGAATGTCTATCACAGTTATGATTCAACTTGATAAAAAAATTAATTGCATACCAGGAAATGCCCATGAAACATAGAATTAAAAATTCTAATCTTATTAATGATAAGGAATAGTCATGAGTAACTGTAGAAGTGTTAATTATAACTTATTATTCACAAATATGCAAAGCCATCTTAAATAATGATATTAAAAAATGAAGGAGAGTGGTTCCAAAGAAAATACTAAACCACATTTCTTAATAATTATCTAAGACATTGATGTTACCTGTATGTATAAAAATAATTACCCGTAGATCAAGATTTGTTTGCTCCAAAAATGGAAGAGTAACAAGAGCATACAACTCTGGAGATTCTTCAACCACGTGACTTGGGTTTTCAACTAGACGATATATGTACCTGGTTGTCTGACGACTTTCTGGCACTGCTTCCACCAAGGAACAGAATCATTTAATATTCATAAGAAAAGAGAAGTATGAAAATATTAATTGAAAAATGTACTAAATAGAATTGAATGAGGAGAAGAAAACTGAATTGATGAAAATATTACTTTTCTTTGGAAGACAGCACAAGGCAAATTACAGGTGATGATAAAATTAAAGTCTATTATTTAAGTATTTAATTGTAGACAATTAAAAAAGACAGTTGGGCATTTTCATAACAATGTTTGCTTATAAAACACATATTGGAGAATTTATATATTATTATTATATAATAGAAAATGAGCTTTTTAATTGAAAGATTGCCATAAATATCAGATTGCCATAATATTACCTTAACTAGCAAAATAACATGATGAAATTTTAGTAAAAGCTTACAAATATTTACAATATATAGCACCTTTAAAAATTCAATATCAGCTTTTATAATATTTTTTAGAATGTTTCAAATAATTAACAAAGACTACATAAATTAGATTAAAATGCATACCATCACTTTCTGGTCTAGCTTCATTATCTGAGTTTTCAGCAGAACAATCTCCAGCAGAATTTGTACTTAAACAGCTTGTATCATTTTGGCTTTGCAGTGTAGAAAGAACTGAACAAAATTTTCTATGATTAGATTTTTCTGATCTATTTTATAAACTATCATTTATATCATCAGTTCTTCGTATCATAATAAAATATACACACACAAATTACAAGAATATAAGTTCAATTATAATTTTCTGAATACTCACAAGCATAACTAGAAACAGAAATTCGATCCTTCTCTTTAACATTTATGTTGCACTGAGGTTCATGCACTTCAGCTGAAGGATTTTCTTCAGATGAAGTTATATCATTCTCTGGCTCTGTACAGATAGGATGAAATGTATTATGAAATGAATATGCAATATTTCTTAAT
The DNA here is from genome assembly GCA_020796165.1 of Pantala flavescens. Lineage (NCBI taxonomy): Eukaryota > Metazoa > Arthropoda > Insecta > Odonata > Libellulidae > Pantala > Pantala flavescens. Next base: position 43,554,725 of record CM036882.1, read on the forward strand.
AGAGACAGTTTCACCCTTATTAAAGATCCAAAATTTTTAAGAAAGTGATTAACAAATAAATAAACTACTATCATCTATTTTATAATTTACCAGGCAGATTAATATCAGGGACAGCATTTTTCTTTAAAGTCTTTTTCACAGAATCGAGAACAAAATGCTCTTGAGAGAAATGCTTTGAACAAATTCTCCTATTGGAATATATCTTCATCTTATCAGCTTTTAGAAGTTCTTTGCGACCCAGTAGTGTTAACCAGGTCTCAAATCTTTGATAATGGTCAGTGACAGGATGAGGGAACCTATTAATGAAACAGAAGATATAAAAAAAGATTAAATAAAAGATAAGGAGTAACGGTGAGTTTGAAACAATAGAACATAATCCTATAATTCTCCCTAAAAATCCTATCCTAATATATTACTTTAAGCCAAAAAACGGCAGTCATGTTTCAGGGAATACATTTTACTAAGATCAACAACTTTATGCTGAAGATAATACAATTAGTGTAAATCAAATTAAAAATATAATTCACAAGTTAGAGTCCAAATCAAGGTGAGAAGGTATTTTTTAATCTCAGGTATAATTTTCCCCGAGATTCCCATGTTAAGTTTGCACAATTACCTCATTAAAATTTTAGATGCCATGTTCTTTTACGAGAATAATGAGATATACAATAATAATGAATGAATACCTTTTTCAGCTTAAATTCACAGGAAGTAGAATTTAATGTAAAAGATTTTTTAAGTTAAAAGAATAAGAAAAATAAATAGCTGTTACTTCAATGATTTGCCCAAACGAATGACATTTTATACATCGAAAGTTAATGAAATATGCTGGTTATATACTAGGGTTAAGTTAAGAGTGGTTTTGGTGGACTATATTTCACCCCAGATAAAGACGTTTTATTATTCTTATACCACAATTAAACACACATGCATGATAAGTACCATTTTCGCATATCATGTATTTTAACATTAACGTAGAAAAGAAATTGTAAATATACATCAAATGACACTTCTCAAACGTAACCCCAGTAATAGCAAAGATTCTAAAAAGCAGATAACTGTACATAACTATGATAAAATGCATGAATATATATTTCCAAATTACCTATGAACCGGTCTCAATGGTTGTCCGCAACCGCGTACAGAACAACGACTCGGCATCGTGCTTCATTCAGGGCTTAGCACAGAGCCTATGAATTACAACTTAAAATCTCACGCGATAGAAAATTTCAATAAGCTTGCGGGAGAGACAGACAACTCCAAGTCTAAACTCGACTGTAACGCCACCATATGATGTAAGAATCACTAGAAATTTTTCAAACATCAGGACCGCAAGCCACACGTCCCGGATATGCACTGCAATCTCATTCAAACTTAAGAACGCTTGGCACAACTATTGATATTTTACTCAAAAATCTATCATTATAATACCTATTCTGTATTATATATTCAAAATCAAATGCACTATTGATATGCTGTGCCTTCATGTTCGAAACCTCTTCAGGTCAAGTTTCTTTATCGTTGGCTGTTAGCTATCGACAATGACAACTAGCTCATCAAGATGTTCATCTAATTCATCTCTATTCTGTTTTTTTATTACGTACAACCTTTTGTTCAAATGATTGGCATAGGTTTTCATAATTACTCTCAAAACCTCTTTACTAACATAATTCACATTATACAAGGTGCATTATTTGCATAAAATAAATTGCTAAATAAAAATGAAATCTATATTTCTAAATGATCTTTTTCAATGTACGAAATTCTTAGTAAAAGCATATTTTTTTAATTGACAGCTCTCTCTCATATATCTATATATAATACATAAATGAAATTTAGAGTTATATGCATAGGTTCGATAAATCACTCACTGATTAGATCAGTATTCAAAACATATACTAAACGTTATGCAATTACTTCATGTAACAACGGTCTTCATCGGAAATTGAACCTTTAGAGGTGCCTATAATTTTCTATGTAGGAAAGGAAGAGATAATAGAAAGTAAAGTTGAACGATCAAGTTTTATAAACTTGCAATGTCATGCGATGTCAGTGTAACATGTCCCTTCTTTTTCATGATATTAGAAATGGCCACATTAAAAATTCTCGAACAAAATCATTTTTATTTTTTCTCATTGTCAGTGGATTCCTATGCTGTTCTGCTTGAGAACAAAGAAATTTGATTTGATGATCATTCATATTAACTGACAACTATCAAATTCTGCAATAGTGTAAGGTATAAAACTCATGAAAAAAGAAAGCAGCGAGGCTAAAATAATAATACCAATACATTAACAAACAATTGGGAAATTAATCCATCAAAAATATAAGTTTTTATCGTGAAAGGAAACTTGTCGTTCTACAGTGATTCTTCGGCTGTATTATTACAGAAAAAATTGTTTCTCCAAGTCTTCAATTATCATTTTATCATGGATAGAAAAGTGTATATAAACAATCTTTCTAAAGCCGAGTAAGGAGAGTAATTAGACTTTCAGCCTACAACACGAGAGCGAGCACAGATGGTGTTGAAGAATATTACTTCCATTATGAATAAAATTTAATTTCTTTATAAACACCACTTAATTTAGATGTATCTGGCTCAATCGACGAAAAGAGTATCTTCATTGATTTAAATTTGTTCTCCAGGTTCTCGTTGATATCAATGCTTACTCTTGATCAACTTTTATGCATCTATCTTACGAAATTTGTAAATACGTGCGTAAGAAAACAATTGACTCGCTCAGTCAAATCCCACTGACTAATTCATACTTCGCCCTGTCGTCTGTTTATTTTGTCTTAGATAGGGAGCAGATATGTCAATCTACTGAATAATTTTCCATATAACTTAATTGTGTGTGCTCTGAAGTCAGTTTCACTACCCATATGTTACTTGTTCGAATTCCACAGTTTTTATCTTGTAACGAAATTTCTGGGATGTATTATATTAAAAAGAAACTGTTCATAGTCGCGTGACTGTCAGCTGCGAAGAAATTCTATGGCTGTTGTTTTAAAAATTTTAGTTTTGAAATGTATTTTTTCATGAGGTTTTATGAGATTATTTGAAATTACTTGCTACGATTAAGAAATAATGAGTGGAAGCCCTTTAAAAAGATTTTCCATCTGGTCTTCCTCCGAAGTTTCTGAAGCTACTGAGGCCACTGAGCTCGATAGCCAGAATGTCACCTCTGGATCCACTCCTAAAAATGATCGGGAGAAACCTCCGTACCATTATTTATCTCACCGAAGTCGCCAGATGTGGTCAAAGTGGCACAATGCGGAAAAGGAGGTAATAGTTCGCGAGTCAGTGACGGATAGAAATGTGATGTTAGGGCAGGCTTTCTTTATGAAAGCATTAGGATACCCCCAGCAGAGGTGTAGAGAATATTTTGAATCTGTGATAAACAAATGGGTGTTGGAACAACTACAAAGCGGTGACATTGAAACCGCTGAAGATACTTTGGCAAAAGCGGTTGGTTAATATTTGAGATGAGAGTAATGGTATTTCCTACCAGTGATCAGTCACATTTTCATTTTTTCATATTTACTTAAAATAGGGTCATAACCCGACGGAAAAGCTGAAGGAAATATGCCTGAATACATGTGATACTGTGGCAAGAGATTATTTAGTTGACTATTTATCAAAGAAGAATCTCCTGGGTGAGGACGATATTGATGCTTGGAAGTTTTTAAAAATGCTTGAAAGTGCTCTAACTTCTGCTGAAAAGAAAGAAATAATTCTGTAAGTGTTGTAAATTGTCATCTACTGGTGAATACTCGAATTATTACCATATATTATACAATTCATTTACTGAAATTAGGTCTGGAAAGGATCAATCTGATCAGAAGTTTCATATACCTATTTCGTTAGTTGTGAGCTGCGGTCAGGAATGGCAGAGTGTTGTATGGGCTGATATAATTCTTAACACAAATCGTGAGTATCTTATCGAATATTGGTTTCAATTTTCTTAAGACTACATTCAATATCCTTTTAAGCGAAAAAGTTAATTTTCATTTATGTGAGTGAAATTATGTTTTTCAGTTGATGACCATGAAGATATGCTTCTACCTGAAATTGCATGGAAAATATTGATAAATCACAATGATGTCCAAACAATGAGGAAATGGATTTCTCACTCTTCTGGTGCATCTTGTTTAGAATCCATACATTCTGCTCAGAATTTGTCTGAACAGGAATCGCTTCTTAGTAAAGACACAACCGTGGATCATACATTTGAGTATACTGTAAATCAGGAAATGGTTGATATGGTCTTGAATGAAGATGGAGTATCTGAGATGAAAGAACTGGTGATGGATTTTCTTTGCATGTATGTGATTTTTTTCATTGATATTTTTGAAAATTCCATTTTCAAATCCAAGACTCATTCATTTACATAATTTATTTGTAAACAAATTTGTTTGCTTGTTATTGGTTCACTGAGCAAACTGCAGTTTTTTATGAATACAAAAAAGAAACAAATGTTTTTAGTTCATGAGTGGAGCATGTAAGTGGGTATTTAAATTGTCTATTTTTCTTGTATGTATCAATTGACATAGAGTAATTATTTACTGTAAACAAAGCTAAACTTTTGCTCCTATAAAGGTCTGTGTTCTTATGCTCAAGTAAAATAATATTTAAAATTAAGAATTATTTTCTTTTAATATTTCAGGAATGGATGGTTTTCAAGTTCAGCCTTGGGGTGGAAAATATTTTATCATTGTTCCAGGAATGGTTTAATATCTGCATTGACTAAAAGTTGGTTAAGTGGAAATAATGATGAATTTAAGTTAAATGCAATGAATCACTTTGGTACAATATGTGTGGACAATGCATTGCCTGAAGTTCTCTCCATATGCCTTCCTCATAAAGGTTAGATAGTTAGTTTTCTCCTTTAAAATGTTATTCTTGGAACCTAATTACTGAAGAAAAAATATATTACTTATATTTTCTGTGCTAAAATCTTCTTAGTTCTAGGTACAGTAATTTTTTAAGGTTTAAGTATTTACCATTCTTTTATTTTAATTCTTCTAAAAATAATGTAAAGAATTGTATTTCATACACAAAAATTCCTCTTATGAATTTATTTGCCGGATTTTTGAATTAATTGAGTTATTTCATGATTACCTTGTCGATCCAAATTTCTCAGACCATTAGATATGCAGTATTTCTATCTTTAACTGTCATTGATTTTCTGCTGTTGGTCAATGATTCGATGCCAGGCTCATATGAAATTCTCCCATTTAAGATACATAGGAGCTGTATTTGATTAATTATGTTTAAGTTCATAGTGCGAATTTGGACAGCTGTAGCTTTGTGTAAATATAGCAATTACATTAACCTTTTATATGATAAGCTGATCATTCCACAGTAGATCATCAGCTTGATGCTAGGGGGCATTCACCTTATTTCCATAAAAAATACATGGGAAAATTCAAATACCTTTTGTTTCACTTCCAGTTAGTATTTATCTTTAAATTTGGAGAGTGCTTAAAATCCTTGATACTTAAGTGAAGGTTGAACAAATTTGATATAGTTCCTCCTTAGTTTACCCCTCTAGTCTGGAAAAATGCTAAATTGAAAAATTCTTAACTACTGATGTAATGATAATATAGTTAAATATAGTTGAAGGACCAATTGAGCATTATAAAAATTTTAGTGTAATATAATTAAAGCATCATTAGATATGATAATCACTTACTTGCTGTAAACAAACAAACTCTTTCTTGACATATTAATGAAAGTTATAATTTTATTATAATTGCTGATTAAAATTTTCTTCTACTTAGTCTTTCGAAAAATTAACAGGATTTTTATGATTTCCTGATGTTATTACTTTTGAGATCAGGTAATAAGCAATCAAACTTTTGTGTTAAAAATAAGTTTTCAATTGGAATTAAGTAAGTTTGTTTTATTAATAAAAAAATGATTTCCATAGGTCATTCCCTACAAGATATATTCAACTATTTTAAGGGACCATTTTTATCAGAAAATGAGAGACTCTCTTGGGGCGTACCAGTGCCATTTGATTCATCAGAGTGTGATGAGATATCTGTGAAATATCCACCTCTTCCATCACCTTCCATATGTTCTTCACAAACCCTCGAATGCCATGTTGTAGTCCGAGATCTCTTGCATGGTCAGCCTCCATATTCTCATGGACTCCTTGGAGGACATAACCTTCCTGGGTATTTTTTCTTTTAACTAAGATTTTTTCAAAAATTTTATCTTATGCTAACTTGAAGTTATACTTTCTGAAGATTTTTTATCAAAGATTAAGTTTCAGTTTTAGCTTTAAATCACATTTTTCCTCTCTACTGAGTGAATAATTACATCTGTTACCTTATGTCTTATGTTTATTCTTTGAAACTCAGTCAATTTTGTTGTACATTGAATTAAAATTTTTCGACCTCTTCTATTTACATTTTAATGTCTATTTTCTGTTGCCACCTGGTGTTAATTGCAACCCTCCATATAAATAAATAAATTAATTAAAATTAGATTTTCTTATCAGTATTTTAATACTATCAATAAAGCCATTATTTGCTGATTCTATATGAAGTATTTTTTCATTCATCCTAGGGACCAAAATGAAATGGAAGAACTGAGGCACTTTTCCCAGGAGCAGTTGTCTAAATCTTGTAATATGGATGCAAAAGCTGACTTTCTTTATTACCTCCGACAAGCTAGACCTACTTATGCTGCCACTTCTTTTGTCATAAATCAGATAGCCTCTCATGGTAGTCTTCAAAATGATAGGTATTGAGTAATTTTAATTATTGTTTGATTTGTTAGACTACTTTTATTTCATATTATTGGAATGGACAATATATTTTTTTATATCTATAAGATATTCTTCAAGGTGAATTATAAATTTTCATATTAATAATAAATATTTAAACATTGTACTTTCTCTTAGATGTTTAGAAAAAAATATCATTTGTAAGGTAAATCACATATAAGGTGAAAAGTAAATGAAAAAATTGTTATCAGTAAAAAAAATATTTTATACAAATTAATCTACTGCTATAATGAATATTATATTTCCAATAACATAGACGTTTATTAATATCCATATTCAAATCCAGTTGCATTTGATATTTGAGTACCGTAGGTTATCATTTGTTGCACATTCATTTAGCTGCAGTTATTAAGTTATTGTAATTTAATTCTACTTTAAAATTTATAATTTTATTATTTTATTCTACCTTTGAAAATAACTAATCAATATTATTAATAGAAATTAATTACCAGCAACTGCTTCACACCTGAACTATGCTGTTTGAAAAATGCATTAGTACATTTATGTATCATCTACTAAGCAGGCTTGGATTTCTCCAGCAAGGAAGTACATCTCTAATTTATAAATCAATACAAAAAAGTGTGACAGGATACTAAAAAGAGGACAACCAAAGTCTTAATAAACAAGGCTGATGAAAAATATAAAGCTGCTTAGACTATTATAAGAGGAGAAGGATCACTTTATCTGTTCTGTTGCCCATTGAACTTAGTCACTTTCTATTTGCTAACGGATCACAACCATTTGATATTATCATAAGTGTAACTCACTGTTTTAGCTGTCACATTTGCAGTTAGTTTTTTCAATACTGTTTTAAGGAAGAATGTTACCATCTTTTCAGTCTTTCAAGAGCCTGTCAACTAGCACTAGGCCTTGCATTATCAGCTACATCATTAAGTATGGTGGGAACAGCTTGTGCCTCATTTGTTTCAATGATTGGTGGCTCTTCTGAAATCATAAGGCTTCTCTTGGCAGCTACAAATGCATGTTCCTCTGATGGTTCTCCAGGAAAAAGTTTTCTAGGTATGATAATCTGATTTGTATTTTTTATTCACATATGTGCATACATATTTTGTATATTCCATTATCTTGTTCATATATAATTTGTATTATCATCATCTTCTATTATTAATCAGGCTCTCAATGTAGGCTTCTCTATTGTATTTTCCAATTAGATTTCTACCTAGTTTTGCTTTTTGTTTGCATTGCATTTAGTTAGACTTCCCATGCATTTCTTATGGCAGCATTTTTCCCGACAAGGTGTCGAATTTACATGAGTATCATCATCTTTATAAATACATCAAATTTCAAAAAAATATTCCTTCAGAAAGTGCCTCTAAAGGAGTTCTAATTTCCCTATGCATTTCTTTTGGAGATAAAGTTAAGGACACCTAGACTCGAACCAATGATCATTTACAACATCATGATGGTAACAAAATATAAAGATGTGGCCCTTCTATGGATGTGGGAAATTTAAATCTTATATACAATCGGAAAGTGCCTTTAAAGGAATTTTGAAAATCTAGTCCATGTATTCTTATGGCGAAAATTGAGAGTAAAGGTTTCTCTGGAATCGAACCCATGTTATTTAGACAACTGTTGATTTTTTTTCAAAGTGAACAATATACATATCTATAAGCGTATTAAGTTTGATTGATATTCATTTCATACTAATTTAGGATTTTTTAAAATTTGAAAATTTATCACCTCTTGGCATCAAACCTACAAGTATGACCATTAATAATGAAACAGATATAAAAAATTGTACTTTGATTAAATATTCAGCATGATAACTGGTTGATTGATCAGTTTTTCAATAACTGCTTTAATATCTAATGACATTCCCCTGAAAACTTGATTTTCTGGAAGATTGTTTGTTTTCATTATTTGTTATACATCCTTTTCTTCATCTTACAATTTTATTCAACTGGATGTTTTTTAAATGAAATATTTAGAATGTTATCATAGGTATTTATTAACTCAATAGTAAAATTTTTCATTTCAGACATCAGCTTGTTGACAGAATCTCCTGATTGTTGCTTTGATGAGCTTTTGAAAGCATTGGAATCACTGTATACCAAGGCTCCTGTTCGAGAGGAAATAACCGGAATGTTGTTTATGTATGCATTGAACGTGTCTCTTTCTAGATTTTGTGGAAAGGATCTTCCTGAAGCACTCCCTATGTACTTTGCTGAGAATGATATGTGGCTTGCATTTGTTTTGTGTTTGCAGATATACCAATACCCTTTAGAGCAGGTTTGTTGAGAGATTCATTTTTCATATATTCATCTTTAAAATTCTTATTCTTTTATTACTTAGATCTGTTTGTGTATATTATTATTGTGTATATAATATTTGTGGCGTTTATTATATCGTATTTTGTAATTTAAATGTATTATATTTCTCTTAATTGTTTTAATTAAATTATAACTTTAATGGAATAATCTTATGGTATTGTTTCATACTCATCATATTTTCTCTTGCACAATTTTAGGTAGTTCGTCTTGTAAGGTGTTTTAAATCTCCTCAATTGAGATGTCACTTGTGGCATGCTTTGCAGATGGTGGAACCAGTTGCCAGCTATAGAAAAGATGTATATTACTCAAGGATAGGAATAAAGCCACAACAGAGTAGTGTGAGTTTTTCTCACAAAATTTATTGTAGACTTATTGAAAATTTATTCTGTTTACCTCATCATTTGATTTAATGTAGTTTGGGAATATAATTAGTGGCTCTGTGTATTTGATTTTCTATTTCCATATTTTTTTGTTTTCTGATTCATGTGGGTAAGAAATTTGTCCAATTTTTCAATTAATTGAATTACCAATTTTTTGAAATTAAAAAAAATGTTCTGATATTAATAATATCATTATTCAAGACTGTCAAGAATTGGAATTATGATTTGATATTGAGTATGTGATGGAATTCAAAAACTCTATAAAATTTCAGTGAACTGTTATTTATTGACACATTGATCAGCAGGAAATAATAAATGAATGAAGGATTTGGTATTTTCCTGACAGAACTGATTTTAAAAGTTTTCTTGGGATAACAGCTGGGTCCTATTTGGGGTCCTGAGAAAGCTTTATATAATAACTTAATGAATTATGTATCTTCCCTAGCTATTATCATTTACATCTATTTGATTAAAGTAGTTTCATGTAGTATTGATTTGGTTCAAACTAAATACTTATAATTTAGATATAATTATGGGTGATTAGAGTTAAGATTAATGTAGTTCTTTGTTAAATTTAAAAATATTGACAAATATTAGTATCTGTTAATTTGCTCATATATTTCCCTAATAATTTGGGAAGTTCTCAGTGCAATATATAATTTAACATGCAATAATAATTTTAATATAATTCAATGTATAATTTAATTATAGGAGGTTCTGCTTCAGAAGGAATCATCTCCATTTGCTCTGGGTGACAAAGGTTAGTATTCCTTAACCCAGCTTATACACTTAATGCAAGTTAATGATTAATTGATTATATTAAAATCATTTAATTCTTGTCTTAAAGATATAAGTGTAATATAAATTTACTTCTACTTCAATCTATTCAAAACTATTAGAAAAGAATGTTAACTTTAATAAAGGAAAAGTTAATTCACAGTAAACCTTTCTTAGTAATTGCTTTAGATATCTCCCACACTCAATAGCTTTAAAGTTTGAGTGTTACTGAATTATATTATAGATATATATGCATAAATACTATAAAAACATGAACTACAGAGAATATTTTAATTTTCCCAATTTTGTTCTTCTTCTGATTAATTGAAGTTTTTGAATATTCATAATTTAATAGGAGCAAAGTCTATTCTGTCTAATACCCAACTTGGTAGTAGTGAAATATGGGATTCTGGAGATTCTCTCTATACTTCACTCCTCCGTTACCACTCAAAAGTAGATACATTTCAGCCACTTCCAGTTGTAATTGAAAACCCACCCAATCCAGCATTGAGTGTTATGGAGACTTGCTTAGAGGTCAGTGCATTGCATTTCTTAAATTTTTCTAGGAATAAGTAAGTAATGTAAGTTAATTGGATTTACACCTAAAAACCGAGATACGTATTTAATGGACAAAAAAGTTTTAATCAGCTTCATATATGCCTTTTATGAGATTGGCTGAAATTAGTGGATCAATCTTTTGTTTGCAGAAATTAAATCTATGTGGATATCTATTCTTCTATAAATACTAAAATCATGTATAATTTGATATCAAATGACTGAAATAATTCTATCTTAAAATTTTTAAAATGCTAATTTTCATGAAGTTTAAACACACAAGTGAGTATTTCAAAATAATTTCCTATCCTTAACTATAGCTTTAGATGTTGCAGTAACAGTGTGAATGATGTCACATACAAAATTTTTGTAAGGTCCTCCAATTTCATTGTTAATTGCTATATATCTATTTAATTTTTGTTTACAGCTTTTCAAAAACTTGTTGGTTTTTTTGCAGATATGAAATTAACAAGTGTATTACTGTAATATATAAGCAATAATGTATCAATAAATCAATTCATCTTGTTTAAATGAGATATGTATTTAATGTAATTTAATCATTCTAATTTCTTATTTTCATCCATTTTATAGGGTAATTCCAATGTAGAAAGTTTGTGTAAATGGTTGATTGCCACATGTTGGAACTTTGGTTTGTATGAGAGTTGGGCAAATCGTAAAATGAATTTGGATACTGAAAATTCAACGTACAAGAATGTCTTTACAGCAGATGTTTTATTTGATTCATCAGAAGATGATAATGAAGGTAAAATTGTTTCTCAGTGGAGCCTTTGTGATACAGTTATTTTGCTGGAAGAGGTGGTTAATCGTGGATACTTTTCACTGCTCGCTAATGGCTTCTATATATTTTTACCAGTAAGTAAATTAAATATACCTTTATTTTTAATAACCACAAGTGTTTTATTTCAAACTTCATTCATGATATCTGATGATGAAAGGATGTCAGTGTTAGGCTCCCTATATTGCTACCTAAAATCAGCATGCTCTTTCATAATATATACGTGATAATAATACCAAGAGTTTAAATTGTGTTGTAATGGATTAAGTTATTTGAAATAATATATACCGTATTTCCCCATGTATAAGCCACCCCTTTTTTCCAAAATTTGCAAGCCCAAAAAGTAGGGGGTGGCATATACAATGCAGGTTAAAATTTTATGCGTGAAAAATGCTTTTTCAGCCGTATGTTGTTCTTTTTTGTAAACAATTGTAAGTGATAGTAATATTACGATACGATATTCTTGACCCCACACCTGAATATTACAAGACGATGATGTACGGCGACATTAAAATCAAAAACAACAATAAGCATACCTCTTGTTACTACACTGATAACGTAAGTGAAGTGGGAGTATGCGTTAGAAATGCACCACTATGTGATATATAAAGATTGCGATGAAGATGATACAGAGGAGGAAGAGCTGTTAGCTGCCATTGATATCGAAGAAGACGAGGAATGTGATACACCAGACAGTGATGATGAATGTGTGAACGATTATTATGAGTCTTAAATTTTGTTTTTTTGTAACCTGTTTCTCTAGTAAAATATTTTTTCCAAAATTTCAGTCAGAAAATGGGGGGGTGGCTTATACAAAGGGGGTGCTTATTCATGGGGAAATACGTTATGTCATCAATGAGTACTTTATTTTTAGTTCCATTAATGTAAAGCTAAAATACAGTTACTCTGTCTCTTACCATGATGACTGCATAGTTTAGAAACTATGACTATGAGAAACATTTTAATGTCATGATATCGTGTAAAGTTTTAGTCTGGATCTAAGAACCTTTTTAGAAAGGGTCATATGGTTTCATGATACTGAAATTGCAGTATTTTTATCTTGCTACAGAAATTAATGTTCTTTCATGAATGAACTTGGTATTGAAATTTGTAAATTAAATACTACTTTCTTCTCAATTATATTTTTCAATTTCACTGGAAAATTTCGTACAGATTTTGAATTAAAATATAGAACATTTTTAACAAACTTTTTGATCGCATTAATTTTTTAATCAAAGGAAAAATTTTCCTTACCTTAAAAAATATAAAATAAATGGCATAAAATTTATTATTTAATTATTAATTTTTTTTTAGGACAATCCTTTGCATCTTTTTACAAAATTTTTGGCAGCTGCAGTGGAGGAAATGGACTATCAGAAAGGCTTAAAATATTTACTGAATTTCAAAAGCCAGCTCTCTGATGTACAAAAGATTGTAAGATTACTTTCTCCTTATTTTAGTATGAAAATTATATCATTCTTATCTATTTAACAGTTTAGTGTTTCAATTAACGCTATTAACAACATACCTTATTAAATTTATTTGCTCTATATTATGAAACTTTAAAATATTATTATTTATTGATATGTAAATTAGTCAATTTAATGTAGTATAAATAATTAACTATAGTTTTTTATGGTAAAGAAGGTAAAGACTGTGAGAGTGATAGCTTATGCATGCTTGAGCAATGAAAAAACAAATAATAGTATGTTGTTCTATTTAGTCTAATGAAATCATATTTAAATATTAGGAAACTCAATACTTATTCAAGCAGAGGCATAGTTATGATTAATCTTGCTCATTTTAACAGCAGAAATTAAAAATTATTTTAGGTTATTAGGATTACGTAAGTAATTGCATTAATGTTGTTGTATGTTAATAAATTGATAATGTCATTGTGGTATTTTGTAATGAATAAACTTCAGAGTCAAAGTTATGGTCTACTTTTTACTTAAGACTATCTTTTTCAAATTTATATTAAGTCAATTATTAATTAATTAAAAGTCATAATTTATCCTCATAGTGGATTTTATAGAGCTGTTTTGTAATTATGTTTGCATATTCTGGATGCTTAATGTTGGAATAATAAAATTTTTAATCTTTTATTTGCATCATTCTTTTATATGTTAAAAATTTTTATGTTCTTTTAATGGACAGGAATCTAGGGGGAATTTTGAATCTAAAAAATTATTGAAGGATTTTGTCTGGAATACTAAAACAATGCTGCATATGGCACATTCTATGATACTTATAACATTAGCCACTACAGTGACCTCTCCACAGCAAAGACTTAATCTGATAGGTACATATCGCCAAGCAGAACTTTCTCAAATAAATTCTGGTAAGTGCATATGAATTTATATTGGTCAAATTTTTTCTCTTCTTTATAATAGAAAAGTAATAGAGATAAACTCTGAGAGCAAATTGTATCATTATACTATAGATTCATCTATTTTTAGTGTGAATTCATAGTTGATAGAGAAGGTAGTGAGAGTAATTTTAAATATTTATCTTTCAGAAGATTTTCCTGACTTTGATATGCTATATGGAGTACAAGAGTGTCTTTGCAAGGCAGGTCCAAAGTATATTGGTTTTGAGCTTGATGTCTTTGGTTTGACACCGCATTGGTTTGTTCCTAGGAATCTATCAAAACCAAAAAGGTGGATGCTGAATGTAATGGACTGTTTGGATCATTTTATACAGATGGAAAGATATGACATTGGCCTTCAATTGGCTGACATTGCAAAGTTACGGAAAGATAGACTCCTCATTTGTCAGGTGCATAAAACAATGCTGGATGGAATATGGATGGATATGAACTGGGCTTTTTCAATTTCCAAAAATTGTCTTACTGTACTTATTTTAAAAATTGTAGTTAACTGTCAAAAACTCAAACATATATATATTTTTCAACAAAAAAAAGTGAAAATGAGTTGCATGTTGGGATTTTCTTAAATCCTTTAATCCTTGACCCAGTATCATTGCTTATTGATTTTCCAATAGTCTTTTCATTCACTTGCTCTTGATTTTTAATCAATGGCTCTTTAAATTTTCAGTGGCAAAAATCTTTTGAGGAATACTCTTCTGATTCTTCTAAATGCCATGATCAGCTACTAGTAGATTTGAATGTTAGATTCGGTCCTTCGCCAATAGAAGCTTGTAATACTTCGTTTGTCATGAATTCCATTTCACCAGGTGTTGCTGCAAACTTCTTCAATGAAATGGCTCACAAAATGTCTTCAGTCGAAGATAGGTAAAGATGATCTTTCCATAAACCTTTAGAATTAACAAATATTTTTCTGATCTATAAGGGATGTTTTGAAACCTTACACTTTTAATTAATAATTTTAAAATTTATAATCACTATTGTTTTTTTAACAAATATTGATATGATTTATGTAAATAGAATTGTATATTGAAGTACATTGTGAGTAATCCTGCTAAGAATCATTATCACAATCACTGAATATAATTTATATATAATTAAGAAAGATATATGTATATAATTCTTCATTCTTCATTATGCAGTTCAATTACTGTAACATCTCAGCCAATAATGTAGATTCTAATTATGAATTAATTTAACTCTAAACCTGTGCTCATCCATTCAGTTAAGTTTCTATGAAAGGGACTTGATAAATACATAAATTACATGAAAAATCATTGAAATAACATACATAGTAACAAAATAGTCTTTAAAAATTATGTAAAACAATTGAGGATGATACAAAATTTTTATTTACTTTTAAGTAATCGTAATTATTTTTAGGTATAAAATGCTAAAGATGGCTCTTCATTGGCTTGGGAAAATAAGCAAAGAAGAGACAGATTTAATAACGAATGAAATAAATCTAGAGTTAGAGGCTGATAAAGTTGAACTCAACATGTGGAAGTGTAGACTGGAACTAGAAATGGATGAAAAAGTAAGTAAGAAAGCAAGGTATATTTAATTTGTACAAAATTAAATTTGAATGAAGATGAAATTTATGACTTTTTAAATATTTTGTTTAGTTAAGTTTTTGTCTTGGAATTAATGCACATTGTGATTTAATAGCTTTCCGTAGACGTCTCTGAAGGATCAAGCTTTCTGCCTCTCAGACTTTCAACTGAGAAAGTACAACGAAGAGCTGTAATGAGGGAGCAAGTTTCAGTAATTTCAGAAACTCCTAATGCTCTTGGCTCTCTCATAGGATTGCACTTGGATGCTGGTGATCTTGCCACTGCTATTCGTTTGGAAAATATTTTCTCTCACACTGATCGGGTATGCAGTTAATTGACTCAGAGCACCTTCTTCTAATGTTATAAGTTGCACTCTGTGGGTTTCTCATTTTTATCATCTTAATTATTTGACTTATTTTGAGCTAAACGAGATCTATGCATTTCTAGAATATTAATTTATTTGACTAATCAGGAATAAAAGGAATTCACTTTTGCTTCCTGCATAGAATTTTTGATTATTTCCCATTCTTTATTTAGAGAGAGATGAATATCCAAGGTATGATGAAAAATATATATAATCTAATTCTAATTTTATGCAAAAAGTTTTTGAAATAATGTAAAACATATTACAGGATATCAGTCTACTCTTAACATGCATGAATCTTGCTGAAGGGGATATGTATCCGGAAGATGCTGAACAGATTGTGTTGGCAGCAGAAGAAGGAGCTAGTACTTTAATGCCCTTCCAACCATCAAGGCTCTGCCGCCCTGGATCATTTCAATCTCTTTCACCAGGTAAAGAAACGCCATAAAAATTTAATGGAATGATGTTTATTGAAACATGTTTTAACAGAAAAAATGAAAATTTAAAACATTAATTTACCCACTTTAGCATATATTGTGGTGTAAAATAGTTGAAGAAAAGTTATTTATTTAAATAGAAAATTATATCTTTGTTTTAAGGGAAAGTTAATGTTGGGAAAAAGTGAAGGTATACTTGATAACTGAAATGAATTTAAACAGTAGATATTTCTTATAATCTGTGATTCGTAGAGAGCCCTGTATTTACCTTGAATATAATCAAGCTACTGTAGTTCTCAAAATATTAATGAGATTATTACTATAAACTCTGTATCTTAATTAATTTTTTTCCTTTCTCTAGTGTCTATAAAAAGTCACTTAATGAAAATGACAACTTTGCCAGGAGAGTTTTCCACAATGAATAAGGAGCAAACTGAGCTCTGCTGTAAAGTTTTGGCTATGCTTGAACGCTTAGTCAATCAAATTCAAAGAGGCAGAACCCTTGGAGTCAGAATTGTAACATGTTTTAGGCTAGCCTTTTATTTGAACCTTCCATTCTTAGTAAGTAACAGTGAGTATTGAGAATCATAGAAAGTAATAATATTTTTGTTTTATCTGCTTCATATTTTTCTTTCAGGATATTATTAACCTAAAAAATCCTGTAGAAAGTCTAAGACACCATCTTTCTGATGTAGAGGATGGGGATTGGGTCAAATTTGATGAAGAAAATATTTCCTCTGAAGAAGAAAAAGCTCAGAAAAAACTTTCGCTTGCATCTGATATTCTTTTGGCTGCTCAGCTTGATAGGGTTGGAAAAGCTGATTTTTTGCGACATGAGATAGTTGCAGCAATCAATGAATTTGAGGAACAAGGTTTGTTATTTATTTTTATGAACCAGTTTAAAGTAACATTAATAGTCAAAATTAAATTCTTGCCATTAAAAAGAGCCTTCTACTTCTAATCGAAACATTTATCTCGACTGCCTTTAGTCCTTATACAAAAACTTGAGAAAATAAGATTATTAAGTGGTTTCTCACAATCAGAGTTAAGTAAGCTACTGTTACTTTTGAATTTAATAAAGCATATGTTTCGGTTAATGATACTGTTTAAATAAAAGATATTGTTAAGATCTTTTATATGCAATGCATATTATAGGCAACAAAGGATCTGGAAGTTCCAGTGTCAAGGTCATGATGTGGGGGTTATCTCTAGATGATCACTTTCCTGCAATCTTAGACCTATGTGAAGATGACATCACTTGTTCCCTTCTTGGAGATTCTCTTCTTATAGTTGCTAATGATATTCTGTGTACTGATCTTCCCCACAGAAGGAAAGGTGGGTAAAAGATTGTATAATATTCAAGAGAGCAAACTATGTTAACCAAACAGAAACTCAAATTGCTTTTTACATTGCAGTGGTTGAACTTCTTATACGTTCTCATGACTGCCATACTAGAGCTTGCAACATGGAGGGAATATCACGCATTCTACACCATGCTAGAATCATCACCTCTTCTTTGTGTTTTGAAGAGGAATGGTCATTAATGGTCTGATTTATTTAAGTCAATTTACATCAATTAATTGTTGGCATCATAGTATGAGTAATTATATTTTCTATCTCCTCCTATCATTGATTGAAAGACATTTTTCTTCATATTTGTTTTTAAAAGTACTCATATTTCTTTTTCTAAGCCTTCAATTAATATATTTATTTATGAGTAAAAGGTATTGTAGACATTCTATAGATATACTGATTGTTCTTTCCCTTTTCTCAGGTAAGGCTTTTGACTGGAATACGTAGATATACTGAGATGAACTACATTCTTCAAATCTTAAGAGAACATGAGCAATTTGAATATGTTCTTAGCAAAGGAATGGATAGGGTTAGTACAGAATGTGTTTATTAAGAAAATATAAATAAAATGATTCTCATGTGGCTTAAAGTATTTGTACTTAAGTATTATTTAGTCTGAATTCAGTTTCTAATAAAATCCAAATTTAAGAAAAGTGTTTTAGTTTTAACCTATAACGTAATATGATTCACATAAATTTAGGACCTATATCCTTTTCTTAATATTAGAAAATTTTGTCCCTAATAATTTAAATTTTATTTATATATCATCTTTCTACATTTCTACTATCTATTGACATATTATCTTTCTTTTTTTGCCTGATTTATTTTAATTCTGAAATGTTTTTATATACATATAGGTTCCAGGTCTCAAAGTTGCACTTCTCGATTTCCTCAGAAGACATTGTCCTGGGGACAAAGAACTGTTGAAGTTAGTTGTTCTCCATTTTCGACTTCATTCTGAAGCTGCTGAGTTATGGCTGTCAGAGGCTGATGCTACTATTGCAGCCCTACCTCGTTACAAAGGTTCTTCCGATTCATCTCCTAAGATGAATCTCATAGCCAGAAAGTGCTTTGAAGAAAAACTACCTCTTTTTGAGTGTTCCACAAAGCTTAAAGCCGACTTGAGGCTTGCTATTCAGAGTTACTCACATGCTGCTGAATACTATTTGCAGGTAGAATGAATATTGATTACTGGTTTATCATTGGTATTGATGTTGAAATTTTCTTTTGCAACATTTTCACAGCAAAGTTCCTACTAAAAGTATATATTATCAGCCACAACTTTCCAGTTTTATCTAACCTCAGCTTATATATAGTTATAATAAAAAATATTTTAATGGGAAAGATTTGGATTAAGAAGTCCCTTCTTGTGTTTAACGTGCATTAAGGGGTAGATCTTCTCATATGTTTCTTGAAAAAAATTTATTTATAGTTTCAAGTGTTATCAGTGTGAATGTGGTATAAATTTATCCAATCTACTTGTAAGCTATCACCTTTAAACTGAGAATATGATTCAATTCATGATTTTGCTATATCAAGCAATTATTTTTTAAAATTTTGTGATAACAATCACTTCAGTAAAATCCACTACAGCAAAGCTACTTCACTGCACTACTAAAGCTACTACTTTCTAAAATTTTTTTTCTTATGTATATAATTTTTATATTTTTGGTAACAAAAAAAAATTATTTCCTCCTTACTTAAACTAACTCCTACTAAACTTAATACTCCTGCTGTTATTTTGAGTCATTTAAATAACTTGATACCCATTGGAAAAAACATGAGCTATGTTTCAGTGAGGTTGATTGGCAGTAAGTCAGTTCAAATGAAGGAATTTGATTATCATTCGTAACCATTGTTTTTTGTTCTTTCATTTGGAAATATGAAGGCAAATCAACCCAATGCTGCTTCCAAATGTGTGCACAAAGCTGAGCTAACTGCTCTTCAGATTTCAATAGTGGATGTACGTGATACTGAAATTGCACCATGCTTACTTCTTCTGGAATCACTTCAAGTGGCTTCAATTGTTAAAACAATTCTCAGGTATGTTTAGACTATTGGGACATGCAGTTTATGTAAGTATTTTACCTAGATTATTGAAGAAAGTTGTCCATTTTCTGAAAATGTGAAATACCGTAACCAGTGAACAAATTCATTCCTTCATTTTCAATACTATCAGCTTTTGAAGATATTGTCAGAAATGAAATTTGTTTTTCTTCTCTTATTTTTCTATTCCTAATCACAATATTCTTTTATGAATTTAGATTTAATTTAAATACGAGGGACCTCATTATTTTAACCATGTTATCATAATAAATTTACCCTCATGTTCCTTCCTTTTAAAGTTTCCCACAAGCATGGATCCTAGTTCGAGCATATGAAATAGTTGGAAATTGGGCTGCAGCAATTTATACTCGATATGTTCAAAATGGTGACAATTCATATCTAGCTGATTTTTTAAGATGTGAAACCCTCACATCAACAATGATGGAAGATATAGCTCGAAGGTTTGTTTATGTTTCTTAACCACTCTTGGGAAGAGTATTTTAGATTTTCTTAAGTTACATATATGAAAATTTAAGTCTTTAAGCTAATAAAAATCTTTATCATTAAGAGTAAGACTTGAAATATTGAAAAGTAGTGGAATCTTTAAAAATATGGTTCAAGGTATAAACAATCAGCATTTTATGTAGTCCCTTATTGAGATGCCATTTCTTAAGAGAAAGTCTGCAAGAATGAATTGCCAATTATTATTATCTCTAGATAAAGATATTTATTTTGATGCATTTGTAAGCTTACTGCTTAATTTTTAATAAAATCCATATCTAATTAAATGTCTAACTTGCAAATGCATATTATTTTATTGATTAATTAATTACTGAAGACTTTTATTGGTTCGTTAAAATATTGTTTGTAAATAGAACATTAACAGATAATTTGCAGTAACTCTAAATTATTGAAATAAATATTATTTTCTATACAATAATATATAAAGTTTTTTAAGAAATAATGTCTTGATTTGGTCTGTTTACCTTCCATAGGCATCTATTAGAGGGTTCTAATGTCACTCAAGAGATGAATGAAAGAATGACAAATCTGCTCTCAGCTGTTCCTAACATTGAACTTTGTTATCGTCTTTCATCCCGTCTTGGATTGTGGGGATTGACTGGGTCTTTGCTCACATCTCCTCATTTACCTTATTTGCGTGATGTAGTATGGGGTGGAAAACAGCATTCTCAGAGCTAAATAGTTTCCAATTGTTTTGTAAAATTGTATACATTTTATTTTTTCCTAAAATTTTTACTCTATAGATAAATTATATAAATGTTACACTATTATTTTTGTTGAAAATATATTATTTAATACAAATTATTAACATCTTTATGTTCAATTTCAATGCTCATGAAAGTATTCCATAAGTATGAAATATTCTAAGTTCCTCCTTAAGAATAATTGGTTATTTTGCTTTAAGATGAAAAACAACTTCAACCTTAACAATACGAGAAATAATTTTTAGCATTCAACAGCATTAAGTGCATTTTCTCCAAAATATGTATGAATAAGATAAGTTCATTTTAGTGTTTCAATGAGAGAATATTATTCAAAGAATGACATTCTCAACCTGAAAGACTGGAGAAAATGATGGAACAAGTGACATTTGTCTCCTAACTAATTAAGAAACCAACTTCAAAAGACAACCCATGTAATCTAAAATTGTTGCTATAAATCTCTTAATAAGTGCATATATATACAAAGCTTTTAATAATGAACAACATTAAAATAATACAACTTCTGGATAGATTACTACTTCTAATTGATCGAGCACGTATAAATATCTAAATAAAAATATAGCAATTATTATAATTACGATTTTTAAAAATTCCTGTTCAGTATATCCTGGAACAATTATCGGTATTTGTCTACCATCACAACTTTCCTCCAGTAAAGCAACTTTACTTTACGTCAGTCCACCCTCGGCAAGCCTCACAATTAATCATTTTCGTAGCTGCTTCTCATACCCCTAACGATCGTGAATCATCACAGGGTTATGTAAGTATAAACGAGTATTTGAACATCGATAATGGCGTATCCCCGACAATTTGAATGAATTTAACGGATTAAATCACGAAAACATTTATTGAAAATATTTACAAGATAGACGAGCGATGGTCTTACATAAATAAACTTCTGGGGTTAATACAAGTTAAAGGAACTATAATCATAATTAAAATCAACAACGAATCAACTGCTGGGTATCTTGAGTCTTAGGTTTGACAACGTCAGTTCTCAATCTGCGGAAAAGCAAGATGTGAGGTTCTGAAAGAGATCATGCATTGCTATTAGAATTGAATTAGAAATTCTAAATTGTCTATAACGGTCCACTTCGTACTAATAACTTACCAGGTGTGTGCATCATATAATGGACCCAACCAGGACTCTGTTGAACTCCAAGGTTGCGCCATTCTGTTTCGGTCATCAAATGTGATTTTGGAACATGCCTAGCAATGTCAGGTGGCAGAATAACATGCCTGAAATGAATTGGTGGCCATGACATTTTTTTCAAATCCTCAACCTCGATCACATGTATTATTAAAACCTAGAACTCTTTCCATTTTTCTCCAGACCAATATTAACTACTATTGGATTCAATCTAGATCTAATAACTCACCTATATTCGTACATATCATCTTCGTACTTATTAGAGTAGAAGATTTCGTCCACAGGCATCTTGCTAACGATTGCTGTTGACAAATAACTTCAACTGAAATTTCAAACCGGGAATCTATAACAAATGAATAACGCTTAATATATTACACGTAATTGTTGGTATTTATAAGATGTATATTCAATCAACTATCTCTAAATTAACAAATCATTACGACTAAAACACTTACTTATTCCGTTTCACCTAAAACGGTGGAAATAAAAATATTTCCCTTCATGCACGCCGAACGCGGTCTGGCTATCCCGCCAAATTATATGAAAAATTTATAGGTCGATCCTATGAGAAATTCAAAGAAATAATAATTCATTCTAAAGAAAGCATGCCTGTTACAATAAGTTTATACTTTACTTTTAACTCAAAATATGATATCACTTTTGAAGATGAAATTAATTTTTTTAAACCTTTGACGTATACCGATGAGGTTTCCGATTGTCATTATGAAAACCTTCGATTTCATAATGGCACTGAGGTAATATTTTTGTTGTATGAATAAAAGTTATTGAAAAAATATTTATTGAATTGAATTTGCGAATTAAGCTTTGCGATTGAACTTCCTAACCCAAGTTTTTTAATGTTGATTTTGTTTTTGATTAATTGTAGTGATATCTACGATAGGAACCGGTAATGATTTGACAATGAATATCACGGAAAGTAGATGTATTTAATGTATCCATTATTGTTTTATTGCGATCATTATTCATTAATTTTTATTTTAACACTGTTTGTGTAAGCTGAAAATCTCATTGTAGTAGGCGACTGAAAATGTGTGATTTGTTAGTAATTTATTACCTGAAGATTGTCTACTTAAAATATTTTTTTATCTCGTCAGACATTTTACTAATATTTATCATGTATCCGAAATTTAAAAAATCAGGTATAATGAAACAATCATTTTTGTGGCATGTGGCGAAGAAACTAAACATGTCACGACTCGATTTCTAAGAATAATTCTTTTTCTCATTAATTCACATCTAAGCGGTAGGAGTTCGAGATAATAATCCCCTGAGCAAATGATACGGTTTTTTATATCCAATTTATTCCTTAAAAATTAATACAATCCATACATATTATCAACATAATCATTCTATCTCAAATTATTTTGTAAATTATTGTTTATATATAAAGAAGCTTGTAATATTCGAAAGCGCATTAAAGAAATTATGCAAATAAACTTTCTCATGTTATCACCATTTAGAATTAAATCAATGGTAATTTCAGTTCAATATTTCTTAGTAATTAAAATGAAATGCAATTGTTAGAAATTACATTTTTACAATAATAAAATGAAGTTTATATAAATTTATAATTTAAGAAAGAGCTCAAAATTTATTACATAGACTTAGCTATCTTTACCATCATCATGTTTTACACCACCTTCATCTCTTCTCCTACTGCACTCTTCTGTTATCTTAATGACTCCCTCCTCTTCCATAAAACGAACCAACTGTCGTATCCTACCACTCCCTACTGGTAATGTAATACCATTTTTTGCTACAACCTCATCTACACTGAGTTTATTCACTATCTTATCTTCTGTATGAATATCTTCTTCATTTAACCTTTCTCTCCATGCTCCTACATCATCGTATGTCTCCTCTTCATAGTTTCGAAATCTTCCATGCTGTCCAGTTGCATCATCATATAGATTTTCAGGCACCATTCCATCTATGTCATGATAAATTGCATATTCACTGTCATCAGGTGCACATCTTGCAAATGGAGCTCCTTTATGGGACCTATTCATTTCAGCCTTGGTATCTGCTGCATCATCATACGTTGAATTTATTTGTTGAATATTACTTTTATTGGCCTTCTTAATAGCAGAAATCCATTGCTCCATATCTTTAGGACTTCTGGCTATGAACTGTTAATAAATTAAAGTATGATGAGCACAAAAATTTTCTGCAATTAGATAATAATTTTTTCTTACACTAAAAATACTCAGCTGAGTGATATTCATGTTTGTTTCCAAAAATTTTTGAAGGTTACAAAGTTGAAAAGGTTAGTTAGTTAATTGAGTTAGTTGCTTTTAGTAAAAAAAGTATAAGTTGCTTATTTAGTAAGTTAATTGATAATTTAGAATGGGAAAGAACTTTTCTAAACCTTTCTTACACTTATCACCAATGATTCTTGGCTTAGAAGGCCTCAATTTATCCTTATTTGAAATAATTTTCTAATTATATCAACTTTTTTATTTTGGAATTAAGAGCAAAATTTAGGAATAAGGCAATAGTATCTTAAAGTTTAATTTTGCTACAAGAAATCATTTTGCTTAATTTATAATGACGACCAAAAAAAACAGTGTATTCCACAACTTAAAGGAATCACAGAATTTATTCCAATAAAAAGTTATGACAGGGAATATTATAAAATTATAGATTACTTAGCCCAATATGTATCATTCCTAACCTGCTGTGCTTTGTTCCGTGGACACACAATTTCAAAACATAATGGTTTCTTCTTTGAGTCTTTTATAGCCTCTGGAGCATGACGTACTGTGAACTCACTTATATCAAGTGTGTGTTGTGGCTTGTTATCTTTCTCACTACTATAAAAATATAGGTGGCATCCATGAAGACCAACCCAAACACGACGAAATTGCTCCATGAACATGAAGCGCTCTTTTTTCTGTAGAGGTCCACATTTCAGAGTCATTGATCTAAGAGATAAAATAAAATTTATATAATCTATTTATATAGCTTGTTTCTTCAAAGTTTTAATTAGTGAACAAGGTTCTCACTCAACATTTTTATGGTTTTCATGTGATAATTTTTGATTCAAGTGATTCTATGATTTATTCTCTGGGATCCAGTTACAGAGTAAAATGTTGGCACAAAGATTTGATGATGAATTTCATCCTTCTTATCCAACTATAATTTAAAAAATACTAATAATTAAAGATTATCTTAATTCCCTATAATTACTTATTGAATAAAACTTATTTCCTTATAAATTATAAGGTCATATCTGAGAATTCGATAATTTATCCAGAGTTTAATGAAATTAGTTACCTTTCTAAGTTCTTTCATAATAAAAAGTTATGAAAGTATATCTGATAAGTTAGGATACACGGCTTGAATAATATTTTGTTTATGATTCTTTAAATGAACATTTTTGTAGTGTTAGTTGTGAACTAACTCTTATAATACCAAGTGAACTTAATTAATGCTAAATTGCCATCTTATATGAGGAGCAATGAGTTGAAGTACTTGTGGATACAGGATTTACTATCAAAAGTTTATTTTCTGTTTCTTATTTCAGAGTTTTGAGCAAATTTCAAAGAAAGATTTCTCAAATTTTACCATATTTTATCAATTTTAAAATAATCAAAAAAATCATTGTTAATTTGATGAAAATTTATGTTTTATGTAAATAAATATAAGAAGCATTATCTCACTTTAATGCAGGAGCTGAGAGTGAATTAATCTGGCCAAGTGGTGATGGCTCTTCTGGAATCACTGGAGGCCATCCCAGCAAATCATCTGACTGTAGAATATCTTCATTTGCATATTCATTACAAATTCCTGATTGTATTTGAGCATTCATAACTTTATCACTCAAACCATCCACATCTTCATCCTTATATCCATTCACATACTCTGGCGGCTTTTCATCTGAAGTGTCATTTACTGGATTATCTAAAATGGTATCATAGCATATTTGGAAAAGTGACAGTTGTTATTAATAGTAAATATTCAGACAAATCAATTTAAATGAAAGATAAATTATATCTGCCTTAAAGGACATGTGTATTACTTTTACTTCATTAATCAATATTTTTTATTTATTAATTTCTCTTGTTCCTTTTAATGAGCAAATGATCTTTCTTGGCATTATCTTGAAATTCACTTAATGTTTTTGAGTTTATGTAGAATCTTGCACTAATACGTGCACTATAATGATATGTGTTATTTCTCTTATGAACACCATTACTTATACTGATGTCCCCACTAATTTCATTAAAATAATATACCCTTTTGTAATTTTATGTTAAGAGATATATAATGTTTTATTTGCTAAACAAGAGAACTTTCTTCTAAAGTTCTCCATGACAACCTCAGTATTAACCATTTAATTAATATTTCAATAGTGTATTAATTTTTATTTTGTATTATTAATTTTTCAAGTATTTCAAAGTAACTCTTGTTCCAAGAAAATTTAATTTCCCTAAATGATTAGTATATATCACTTCAGATCAGTTTCTTTTTACTTTTCAACATTGAGATATAAAGTTTATTTATTCTTATTCATTTCTTATAGCCTTCTTTCATTCTTAACCACAATTAACACTTGACTTGATGCTTTTTTGAAAGAGATTTCTATTAAAAATCGTGGAAATAAATAATGTATAGAAATTACCTTAAGCAATTAATGTTACCTTTAATGGTGATATTTCCATTCATCTCCATATATTCATCAGGTGGTGGTGGGATTAGATGTCGAAATGATTCAATCTCCTTCAAAAGATCTTTTCGATTTTCCTCAGTGTCAGTAGATAATTCAATATCATTTAGTTTATTTATCAGAAACAATTCCACACCTGAAAATTTGAAGGATTAATTTAATTTTAAAAATATTAATATATTGTAAGAAGGAAAATAAACCAGACAGGATACATTAGTAATCACAGGTCACATTAAGTGGAGTTAAAAGTACATATTTTGTAAACAGGGAAGCAAATAATAAACTCTTAGTGTATGATGTACTTTTTAAACTAAATTAAATGATTCAGTATTTGTTTGTCTGTTGATGAAATTTATTTTGCATAAGAAAGACTTCATAATGTAGCTCATTCAAAAATGAAAGTAATAATGAGCAGCTGACCAAATCATATATCTTATGTCAAATATCAATAAAGAATATCACGATTCCTAAAAAAAAATATGTACAGGTTATTAACCCTCATGATGTGGATATATTCCTGTTACCTTCTACAAACTTACTTTGCTTGCAGAGGCAAAAGTACCTCATCTACATCAAAAGGGTTAGTTTGATTGCAATATGGTAAAATATAAATCAAATCTCCAAATATTAAGTAAAGTGAAATGGATAAGTAGCCACCTAGAAACTAGTGATTGATAAATAGTTTGGTTTTTCAGTTCATCGTTTTTTGTATAGGTAGTTGACCTCTAATAAGTTCATGAACATGACCTCTGTTAATTTTTGCTATTCCTATAGGTAAAGATCCCATAATAACAGTATGTCCAACATTACACCCTGCGGCAAGAAGTTTACCACGTCTTTTGAATTCACAAGGAACAGCAGGTGATATGCAATCAATTGCCTTGCTATAAATTTTGATTTTTAGAGAATTAATCATAGAAAAAAAGGCATTTAAGCAAAATATTTAGAATATTTTGCCTATTATCACTATAAGAATGCTGCATGATTTGAGTTATTTTCAAAATCGTGATTGCTATTACCATCTAGAAAGTAATATTAAATAAGAGCATTCGAAAAGACATAATTAAAAAATCGCAAAAATTAGTTTGAATGAGTTTCTCTTTTGACGGATTAAATCGAGTCGTTTTATTTACTTATATGAATGAATATAATGCCGATTTTAAGATAATTTTAAATCCACCGCGACTTTACGATACGTATTCATTACGAAAATTTTGGAACTATTAAAAAATTTTGTTGCTAGTTCATTGATTTCCTTTAAAAATTTGCAGCATCAAAAATTCTTAAACGCTAATAATTCTTGAAAAATTTCCCAGGAAATGTTTTAAATTATTCAATAATTGATTTTATAATTTTTAGACGAATTTCGAAAGTTATGCTTGGATTAAAAAAGGGTAATATATTTATTTTCAAGCGTGAAAAGAGTAGTGAATACATGCGGTAGTTTTTTTATGCACGTAAATGCATAATGTACAGAAAATAAAATGTCGCGGTAGGTTAAAAGTTAGCGTTAAGTGAAGAAAGAAAAAGTGACTTCTTTACTTACCCGATAGAAGTTTGATCAAAGGCGTCGAATATTTGCTATCCATAATATTTTCATGAATTATAGCTCAAATGTGTTTCTTAGAGAGTTCGTTGTATACAACTGTATCATTCATACAACTTATTTTCCTGTTCACCTCCCGCTAAGAAAATAGATATTTATATATACATCATCGACATAAATTACGAAATAAAGTGTTAAATTCAAATGAATGGAAAGTTAATATCCAGGAATCGATATCTTCTCCCGCTAAATTCTATAATTAATTCTTTATAATGCGCAAGTATTAATATTTCCTTTCTTACTTTAACCGACATCTGTTAGCGCCGGGAGTACTATTCATGTTCAATGGGTATGGGGGACACTGCGGCTCTTCGGAGGGGGATGTTAGGCTGAATCAAGCGTAATTTTGAGCGACATTGGCTACGTTTAAGTAAGAGAGTTTAAGAGGTAAAAGGAAGTAGGACCGGCACATGAATATATATGATTCATATCGTCTGTAAGGAAGTAAGTAAATGAGGAATTTTGTCAATGTTTACATATAAAATACAGATAAGCTGAAGATAAATGTAAAAATTGTATATAAAGAAAAAAATATGTAAACAAATAGGGAACAGTAAGAAATATCTGACTATAGGTAAATTATTTTATTAAAATCTGAGATGCTAGGTATGTTAATTTATTAAACCTTCGGCATTGTTTACGAGTGTTTCAGTCATTCCCTTGTGCAGCGCAGAAGAAGGAGAGTGTTGTTTTTTTTTTGTTTATCAATTTAAATATTTGTGTACAAGAATAACTATCAAGAATAACAATAGATTTCTTGTTGAAGGTTCTGATTAAACTGCTAATATTCACCTGTATAAAGGATATCATAGTTTAGGAAAGGAGGAAGAATGTTAATCGCATAGAGCATATTTATATACTAAGAAAAGTGATTTAGAATTGATCGGATTGTAAAATAAGAAAATATGTTCCCTCTTTTGTATACGTTTATCGATTTCTATTTTGTATACTTTTTAAATCCGATGAATAGCATTTCCCTCCTTAATTTGAACTTAGATTCGACTTTAGTCATTACTCGATATTTCGTGCGCTATCGAAACTCTCGTTTTCGATATTTCATTACGAATAAATAAACAGAACGAGTGACCGCTCGAGATATTTTGTTTAAGTTTCTGTTTTTATATGTTCATTTATGTTGCTGGAGGCTTATTGGAGTGTTTTCAGCTATTTTTTACACCGTAACAAACCTTTCTTATATTATACGGGGAATTCTATAGTACAAATCTGGTGCAACTCAACAGTAAGCTGAGCTTCAGCAAGAAATTGGATGTTTTTGTTGTTTGTAATGTGAACGACATTGAACTGCGTAAATAACATCTTATATCATAGAAATCATGAATTTGGAGTTATTGGGTAGGTTAAAATGTAGTTTTTGTGCATCAGATATTTGTATAATTTATGAAATGCTCTCATTCCTGTTTTTCTATTTGCAGAATCTTTTGGTCAGAACTATCCCGAGGTATGATTACATCTATATTTCGTTAAATGCTGTCAATTATGTTTTTAAGTTACTGTTAATATTAATAAACTCTTCCAGGAGTTTGATGGCACGCTTGATTGTATTTCACTGGCTGTAACCTGTGCTTTCAACAGACGTGGTACACTTCTTGCCGTCGGGTGCAATGATGGACGTATCGTTATTTGGGATTTTTTGACCAGAGGAATCGCAAAAATTATCAGCGCACATGTTCATCCAGTTTGCTCTTTAAGGTAATAGTTTACATATTCTTACTATCATTTGGTTTGCATCTAAGATGCCTTCGTTTACTTTTATTCATTCCTTTGAAGATTTTGCCTTTTACATGGATATCTTGTGTGAAATTTATATATTAAATTGATCTTTATTTAAAATAATGAAATATGATGTGCTACATATAGAAACTATTTTCAGTTGGTCGCGAAACGGTCACAGATTACTGAGTGCTTCCACTGATAATAATGTATGTATTTGGGATGTTTTATCTGGTGACTGTGAACGAAAGTACCAGTTTCCATCCCCAATCCTTAAGGTGAGTAAAATTTTTAGCTGTCAGTGAAGGATTAATCATAAAGTCTTTCATATCTGACCAATAATTTAGAAGAGTTTAAGTGTTCAAATTTGTGAGCTAATATGTTTTTTTCTATAATGGCATTATTTTAGTTTCTCCACTTTTAAAAGTTGAAAGAAAAACTCCCTGTGAACGATTTGAAAATTATATTAGTGCACTTAAACTTAAGGATAAAATGATTATAATTTTGTATTGAACTAGTATATCACTTGTAAAATTTGGATTAAATTTAAAGATTTATAATATTACTTTTATACTCTTACTTTTATGCTATCTGTTTTTCTTCCCTTCTTATCCATGTCTTTAAATTTCATGATGTATAGACAACTATACTGCAATTAGTCATGTTTTTGTAATATTTGATAAAAATAATAGTAACGAGAAGGTAGAATTGCATTTATTAGAGATTTTTTTGGGGATTCCATATTTTAAAAATAAAAGTAATATTTAGATTGTTGTGTAAAAGTATTTTAGTGATAGTTAATGAAAATTTCATAAATTTTAATTTGACGATTACAGGTCCAGTTTCATCCAAGGAACAGCTCTCTTTTCCTGGTCTGTCCCATGAGACATGCTGCAATAGTTGTTAGTACTGAGGGTATGCATCAAACAGTGCCAGTGGATGATGACGTAAGTGTTTTTTAATTTTTAAATTAATACGTATTTTAGAAGATATTTATTAACCTAGAATAATGATTCTCTTTCTCCTAAAATATTTTCAAATTTGAGGAATTAGTGAGTTAATTATTAATTGAAAATTTGAAGTTTTCAAGAACTGATAATAATAATTTGTTAAATACTACTTAATTTTTTTATATTTATATTATATAAATTATATCAAGTCATCCAAGTTATTCATATTATTTGTCTTCTGCGCACATTATGATGTTTACTCTGATATATCATTACAGTCGGATTTGAATATAGTTGCCTCCTTTGATCGGAGAGGGCAGTACATCTATACTGGCAATGCCAAAGGCAGAGTCCTTGTTTTATCAAATCCATCTTTGGAAGTGAAAGCATCTTTCAAAGTCACTCAAGGTACAACCAGTGCTACTGCAGTGAAAAGTATTGAATTTGCTCGCAGAGGAGAGTAAGTATATTTATCTCTGTACAATTATATTTTCTCCTGTCATCTGAGATCATCTGTTCTTTGGATTATATTACTTTTACAAATGATGCACTATTACTATTACAAATTATGGATTCAATTGATTGATTGCAAATCAAGTTACATGATAAGATTGTAATTAGTTTTTATTATCACTAACCTCATTATTTCAGAAATATGTATAAATGAGCTTACATTGTTTAATTTTTATTGAAATTAAGTTTATGCACCCATCTATGCTGGGCCTGATGGAATCCCATTCCATCAAAAACAATGTTTATCATTAATTTTTTTATTAAATGCTGGCTAATCTTATTTAATGATGGCCAAATAATGCAAGTCACTGAAATTTTGTTTCTGGAAATGGAAGTACAGTATTATGTGACATTTAATGTATTTATATAAAAAAGGTAATATATTTGATTTTAAACAAGGAAAGCTAAAAAAACTCTTTCTAATAATTGCAGCTGTTTCTTAATAAATACTGCAGATAGAGTTATTAGGGTTTACTACAGCAAAGAAGTTTTAACTTGTGGGACAGATGGCGAGCCAGAACCAATACAGAAATTGCAGGATCTTGTGAACAAGTGAGAGATTATATTACTTTTGTTTTTGAATAGGTCTTTCGGTATAAGTATTATGTTATTCCATCAAATCTTACATAAAATTTTGCATTAATTTTGCTAGGACTATGTGGAAAAAATGCTGTTTCTCTGGTGATGGGGAATATGTCTGTGCTGGATCAGCTCGAATGCATGCGTTGTATATATGGGAAAAAAGCATTGGTAATCTAGTGAAAATCCTACATGGTACAAAAGGAGAATTACTGCTTGATGTAGCTGTAAGTATTGTCTAAACTTTTATGTAGCACAATTGAAATTTATATAGAGCATGTAAAAAAAGTAATATCAAGTTCTTAAAATTTATAATTGATGATGTGAGTATCTAACAGATATTAAATCAATTCACACGTCAAATAATTTCTATATGTTTATAATTGATTTAAAAAGCGTCTTGAATGAATGTAACCAATGTAAAATAAAGTATTTATTTCTAATAATCATTATTCCAATAAATTTTTGACATGTACTGGAAAGTTTATTTCATCTATGATAAATTGTTGGAAAATTTCCAACAATGTTGGATTTTGGAAAATTTCCACATGTAAAAAGGAGGTCCTTTTTACATGTGGGAGTTGTAAATTATAATTTAATTGATTTTATCTTTAATCATTGATTCAAGAGATCCAGCTTTATGATTAAAATCAAAATGAACTTAACATATTTTACCTCATCTATTATTAGCTTATTTTCTTGCTCTTCAAGCTTATGCAAATTTCTAATGATCTTCATGATTCATAATATATTTTTATTGTATAATAAGCCAGTTATCTAATCTGTACTCAACTGATTCCTGATCCTAAATACATCAAATGATTTATTTGAATCATAGTGGCATCCTGTTCGGCCCATCATAGCATCTATATCAAGTGGGGTTGTCTCAGTTTGGGCACAAAATCAGGTTGAAAATTGGTCAGCATTTGCTCCAGATTTTAAAGAGCTGGATGAAAATGTTGAGTATGAGGAAAGGGAATCAGAGTTTGATCTGAGTGACGAGGATAAATCTGTTGAAGCGGGACAAACTGAAAGGCAGGAGGAAGATCTGGAGGTAACATTCTTCAGTTAATGTATTATATGATCGGCGAGGATTATATTTATTCTATTGTTTCTGTATTCCAGCAGATATAATTAATTGTTGGTTCCCTTTTGTATCAAGCTTCAAAAACTTGAGTGATTTAAACATCACAAAAATATTTTATATGAGATTTTGATGGAGAATTTAAGATGTATTACTTCTCAAATTTTAACAGGATGTATAAATTATAGTTGACTTAACTCTACTTTCTCACTAAATTCTCACAATTGCCTTGATTTCTTGCTTTTTGGAAATTCATGGATTTTGAATCAAATTTAAAAACTTATTTAGGTAATGTATTGCTTATCTTATATTATAAATGAATAAACATTTTTTGATAGAGAGTAGACAGTTTAAAAAAATCATCTATGCTGTTATGTAGGTGGATGTAACCACTATAGAGAGAGTAGCAGCTTTTTGCAGTTCTGATGAGGAAGGCAATCCTGAATTGGAAGACACCTTGGAGTATTTACCAATAGCTCCTGAAGTAGAAGATCCTGAGGAAGGTTGGGGTGCTGCTGGTGTAGCTGAAGAAGGTAACCTTAGTGCTGCTGGAAAAAGACCTCCAGCTCCTAGGAATAAAGAGAATGCCCCAAAGAAAAAGAAATTCAGGTCCTTTGACATGGAATTACAAGGAGCTCCTCTTGATGGTAAGCTTAAAAATTTTAGCAGTTACATTTTCTCAATTTATTTGCTAATGATTCTTTTCAAAGTTTTTGTATAATCACTTTCTGAGTGATGTTAATTTCCCATCTTCTACGGATCCTACAATAAACTTCATTGATATTTTCTCATTGTCTGGTGAGATAGTGAAATTTCATAGTTAGAGAACAGTTGAGGAAATCTTGGGAGTATATTTGGATGTAATATTTTAATTCAACTTGTCTTTCTTTGTGATTTAATTATAAAGAATTTTAGAAACATAAAATGTATGAATATTCCTAGAAGTTTTAAGATTTTATTCTCAAGGCCTTTGATAAACCCTACCATTTCTACTTCAGTCTATATCATAATTACATTACATTGTAATTTTATATATTTTGCCTAAAATTTATTCTTGTGGTGATTTAGAAAATTTTTAGGAAGGTATAAAATTATTTTTGGGTTAAAAGACTCATTTTCTAGAACTGTGGTATAACATTGATTATTGGACAAGGATTTTTATAATGATAAAATACAGTTCCTAATTCTACTAAGAGCTCTTCAGAAGAGTAACTCATCTTTATTCTTCCAACAGAGATACATCCATTGCTTAGTAATCGTGTGAAGGATAAACAGCAGCCGGGTAGCAAAAAAAATACAGTGGGCCGACAAAAGCTTCATGGTGGTAAAAGTGATGAGAAGAAAATGAAAGACAAAGGAAAGATGCCCAAGTGATGAATATTATATATTTACTCAAAAGATTTTTTTAAGGGCGGTGATGTTTTATTGTGCATAAATTTAATGTGATGAGTTTGGTATGTAGGTTGATAGAAACTTTTAAATACTGATGTAAGGACATGTATTTCTTTTAAATTTACAACATAGGATATTGTCCAAGATTGTTTCAACAATAAAATTATACATTTATTTTAAATTTCTATTAATCACATAACTCTTTCTTTGCAGAATCTGTAAGTCAGTGAAATGTGAGTTAACAACTTGATATTTTTAACAAATTACAAAGTAAAAATCAGTATTAGACAAATCTAGTTAAAAGATCTCATAAATGTGTCAAATAAATGCATTACTTGTTGCATCAATAGTTGATCTAATACTGACTATGCACAATAACATGTAATTTATTATCTATTTTGTTGATGAAATGCTTCTGTCATGTAAAAATGAAAATGCAAACAATTAGACATGCATTGTATGTGGAGACCTAATAAAAACAATTTTTCTACAAAAATGGTTTTATGATCAAAATTGACTAACTTTCAATAACATAAAGAGTTCATAAAATAATTTTGCATCGTGCAGACACCAAATCATTTTATCAACAACACTTTCTACCAAGTTTCGATTTCACATATTATTACTCTGTGGGCTGCTAACACACCAACTAGCCAATGATTATACCACAACCAAGTCGAAACTGATTTTTCGGGTGGTTCATCATTGCACTAATGGCAAAGGTAAATGGTAAAGGTTGCAACTTCTTTTCTAGAACTCCTCCAATGGTCCAATTGGAGTTGATGAGACCTAAACAAAATAAAAAATTAAATTATTCATTAGTTAACATCATTATAATTTATTATTATTTAGTTAAAATAGCCATAGGAAAAACTATAAATTGGTATTTTAAATGTCTATCCTCTGTAAGGAGGAAAACTTGTATTGCTCATCAACCAGCTGAGAGGTAAACAATTTCTTAACATTATGTGAATAATAATAAATGATGGATGATACAAAGATTCAGAGTAACCATTCTTGATATTAAATGCCATTAATGGCTCAGAAATATAGGGCAAACATTCAATCAGATGCTACAGACCACCTTTACGTACATCTTTGCAGATCTTAAATTATAAACCATGAGAGCATGATATGCTTTTATGGCAAAGCTTAATGGGTTAATTTACAAGGAGATTTCAAAGATTAAGTTAGCAGATAAAAGAAAAAGACAAATTTTTGAAGTGATTGTGCAATGCTACTGAGTAAATGAACCTAATAAAATTATTCTACTAATCTTGGCTCAACTTTGTGGCAGTCATTAATGAAAGATTTGCATCTCAAACATGAGGAAAGAATTATTCCTTGGATTTGAATCCTTGAATAATCAGGGGGATGAAAATAATTATTACATGTGAACAGTGCTTTCTTTAATTTTAAATGTCCCTATTTTCCATTACCACTTAAGATACACTCATGATGGACAATACAAACTAATATCTAAACAAATTAAATTTGTTATTGCATTTTCTGAACAGAAGTGATTTTTAACCAAGCACCACGCAAAACTTAAAATTGAAGTTGGAGTCTTCAGTCAACATCAAATTTTCAAACAACATCCAAAGCAAGTTTTCAAAATCATTACACGAAGTGAGATAATTATCTAGTCATCGAAAGAGGATGGAAGATCATATGCCAAATTATTAGCAAGAGAATAGTAGTAGCAATTATTTTTCCTATTCCGGAACTCAAAATACTTTTCATACTAAAGTTGGAAGAGCTATATCTATATTTGAAAGATACTGATATTTAATTACTTTCTATTAAAACCCCAAAAAAACTTCAATGTGAAACGCAAATTGGAAATTTTCGGAGTTATTAAATAACTTAGTAACGGTGATTAAGTTTTACATAATTTCAACCAGAGCTTGTACACCTCTTGGGGAACTATTAAACATAATTATTTCAGGTAGAAACAGTGAATACTCACCTCGGAATGAAGCATTAGCTCGCGGAATTTCGATCTGATAAGCAAGGGAAGCCACAGACTCTTGCAATCTAAAATTCGTCTCCCATTCAACACCCAGTTGAAGCTGTTCACTCGCTTTCTGATAATAACTCACATGGAAACCTGCTTCACCAAATGACCCACAGGCTACCATATCATTTCCTAAGGTGAAAAATCAGTAGCTAAGTTATAAGTATGGTTACTTAAACCAGAAAACAAAAATTAACGAGAGTATGGAATTGCGAAAATTTTACTTAAAGTACCATACCTGTATAGCGTGCAGCAGCTGAGAGGATTGCGGCTTCTTTACCCTGAATCATTGGACCATACTGGTAAACTAATTCCGTACCTAAGGCTACTTTTTCCGTTACAGACTGGAGATAATGTGCAACTATAACACCTGTTAAGTTCAACGTGCAAGATAGGTTAATGTCACAGTATCAATTTTTGCATATATTTCACCATATCATGATCAATATCTACCGGACTCGTTGATGATGTCAGGGTTTCCAACAGTTAAAGTCGCAGTATAATCTTTTCCTTTGTAATCTGCAGACATCTGCACAGCTTGAAAAGCACTGCTTTGTACCTATTTATAGTGAATAGTATTTAAGCTGATGTACCACAAAAATCGATAACAATTTAACCGTAAATAAAACATAAGTATTTCTATACCTGAGTGCAAAGTTTTGCCTTTAAATTATCAGAAAATTGGTGTATTATATTGGCGTTGAGATTTCCACTTGGATCTATATCCCCAATCAGAACGGGAAAAGCTTCAGAAGGAGAAAATTGCTTTGTTCCAACATAGGTCGCTCCAAAGCGATAACCTGACGGAGTAATCGAACTCATATTCAGAGTATGAGATATCTGAAAGTGATTACTTAACCCTTTATTCATCATTAGCTTGGCTCCTTCGAAGTTAACCGGAAAAACATCTAAAAAGAATAATATTCATTAGTATCATCAAAGGTTATCCATAGAATGAATAAAAGAAATCCTATTCAAAATTCCTTGCCTTTGCATTTTTTATGTAAATCTTCCAATGTGCCTGGATTTTCCACATTTTCTGAACTAGAATCTTTCGGAGGACTAGCAGATTGTAAATGTGTTGATTTTGGCTCACCAATGATTGGAGGTGGTGGAGGAGCGAGATTTATATTTCCACTGCTTGGTGGTTGACTACTAGCCATTACATTCCCCATTATTAACTGTCTTTATGAACTAAATGCCTATGTTACACCAGAAATCAATTTCTTAGTAGCTTTCCTGACAAATCAATCCTATCAATCCACGCTAAATATCACAGCATGGCCACTGTGAGTAGCCATTTAACTTTACTAGCACGAAAAACAAGAAATACAACAACACAGAAAATTTGCCGCTTTACCGAAATGATATTGTACTTAATTATTTAAATAATAATAAATAAATTTTAAGCTTCAAGTTATCTGTACTAAGAAATGATTTCCAGGTGAACAGCTTGGCCCAAAACAAGTGATACCGGCAAGCCGACTGAGCTGAAGTTAGCTTATCAAGGAGTCATGGTCAATGATCTCGAAACTTGGATTAATCGCTTATCATCAATATGAATTGGTGCTGGCAGAAAAGAAAATTCAAGTGTATGAAAATCTGGTAGTATTCTCTTAATTACACATTATTTTCTATTTATTCTGAAAAGCTTCGTGTAGACTTATATCAATCATTGTTGTGTGATCGAAAATATGAAAATATAAATAAGTGATAATATCTCATGTCATTTCGTCCCACTTTCATCGTTTAATTATCGTTTTATACGAATATAAGGTTCGACTGCTGAGTTTTTTGAAGAAAATAATCCGTTTTGTTTGGATCACAAATGAATTTTTGACTGCTTTTTAGATTCGGTTCGTTCAATAGTAGTTACAGGATTTGTTTAGAAGAGATTTCGTAGAACCTCCTTTAATTACCATTTTGAAATGTAAATGAAATTCTCTATTAAAATATTTTTCTTATTATATTTAAGATCTATCCATGTCCATAATTATATATATCAAGAATGATGAACGTATAAGCATTTCTTTGATTTTTTCACTGCTTTGTAACCTTTACAGACAACTTGGAAAATTTATTTTTGATTCATTGTATATAAATGAATCGAACTATAACCAAAATAGAATAACAGTCAATTTCGTAACCACGAAAGTAGAAAAAAATGTTGGAAACTATGATGAGCGCTCTCTTGATTATCAGAATAAATTTTAACGCGGGACATTTTTAGCATTCTTTTGAAAGGAGATTCTTGCGTCTCTTAATTTAAATTTAGATTTATATGTGACATTTCATGTCACTTAAAAGAATCATTGCTTCAATATTCTGTTATCGATAAATTGAACAAAATTCTTGGATTAATTGGAATATGTACTTGTATAATTACTTTTTAAAGGTTATAATAAGGTTATAGCGATAGAACATTCTCTTTAATGCTTTAAACTTTACTTTTTCTTAATTTTCCATCAAATGATAGATATTCATATAATTAAATTTTAACACCCGGTCTGATTCTTAAATGATTAACAAAATGGCGACCAAACAGGATTTCAAACGAAGCAGAAGCCTGCGACCGGGTTGGTAGCGGCTCTGAGAATAGCGCTATCTACGTGAAAAAAGGCGAACTTGTTGGCAGCTATGCAGCTAACCGGGGTGTCACTGACTTCATGGCGTCTGAAAATCTTGGTTGAATATTATTGAAGTATAGCGTGTTTTATCTATTTGAAGCAAAACGGACGGCTAAATTAAATGTAAGGCGCAATTTTATGTCACTCTTACCACTATTTTACCTACTATTTGTTTGTGCATTTATTGGATTGTATGAAGGGTAATTGGTATATCTAGCAAGTATTCATTGCAGTTGTAATGATTGTTAATAAGTATTTGCCGTAGTAGATAGTGCAGTGTTTATTTGATGTAAGTTTATTAGAATCAAGCAGATATTATGCACCCGCTTTTTCATTCAAATCTTATGTTTTGCATTAGCCAGTATATGATATCGATTTGTTTGGTCTTTCATTCAACTTGGCTCGCATTTGGAGCGTTGTAGGAGTATGATTTGGTAAATTTCCGGTATAAATATATGTTCAGCAACATATCATCAGTAACTGCTGTGAATGCAGTTCCTAGGCATCAAGGAATCCTATCATCCCATCTCTTCTGCTGCCATGAATTTTGTGTGGTGCCATCGTAAGCTCCAAGTGGACACAGTTCTCAGGATTCGGTTCTCATCAAAACCTAGACTTAAAAGTGCTGGCCATCAAAGTGAATATCATCGATGCCGCGACTCGTCCTCTGCATCAATGGAAAAGTCGCTGAGGACGTATAAGTGCACTTTTTGTGAACTAAGAACATGAACGTTAGAAATCGTGTTTGGCCTCGGCCAATTAAAAGTGTTTCATATCCTGCTCCCGTTACCTTTTAACGAGGACACTCGCGTTTTTCGCGGTCGTATTTTGGAGCTCGAATGGCTCTTTTTAAGACCCTCCGGTCGGGTCTCCGCGGACTTGACGTCGCGAATCGCGTTTGCGACGAAACATTCGGTACTCGCGTTTACCGAAACGAACCTCGTTTCGCCCTCGGGCGCCTGTGGGAACGTTCGCCAGGGTCCCCCGCCGGCGGGGGTCCCTCGATTTCCCTGTACAGGTAAGCCAGACGTTTTCAAACCCACACTTTTTTCCTCTCTCTCCTGCGCACCCCTTTATTCCCCATTCCATCCCGAAGCGTGACCATATTTCCACGGCCCTCAGACGGCCGACGCTTGGATTCGGTTGCAGTGCTCCAGAATGTCGCACCTGAGGACCGCATCGTCCAGGAGGAGAGGACTTCATGCCTCCACCATCAACTCGTCGCGCCTGAGGATGGACACCCACAGTGGACCTAGGGGAAATTCGAGAGGTGATCCAACTATAAGAGTTAATTTTAGAAATATGGTTTCCTTAAAATTTACCCCGGTACCTGTCCAAAAATTATTTTGAACCATGTTTTGTTCTAACTAGATTTAAATCTCTCTATCACTGAAATGATGAACTGGATGAAAACTCTAAATTGCCAAGCTAAATATCAGGGTGTATGTTGATAACTGTTAGAGGGAAGATATGTTTCCTACTTTCATTAGTTTTTCTTCTTGTGAATGAAAAACAAAGTCAAATTTGATCAAGAATAATATTAAGAATAGAACTGAAATGAATTTGTAGTAAAAATTTTGTTAAAGAAACACATGTCTTTCTGTAAAGTTTCAAAAGATTTTCTTTAATTAAATGTAGAAAAATTAAAGGAACTTCTTATGATAAATGCTTACTAGACGTCAAGTAAATTATATAATATGGTATACATTTAACTGTAAACATTAGACCTGAAATCATTAGATTTAAGAATTTGAAGCTATTGAGTTAAGGTAAGGCATGAAAATGGAGAAGTATAGTTTATATTATTAATATTTTGAGCCATTTTGAGAGGAAATTTTAATAGACAAGGTCAAATATCAACTGAGAAAATAGAATGGACAAGTATTGGGGTAAGAGAAATTATGAATATAGATAGTGTAGGATGAAATATTTATGAAATGATGATTTAATAATTTTAAATGTTAAATTGAGACGTCTGATTTAATTACTGTTGATGCCTTGTAATTGTATTTTCTACAATTTTATTTCTTTCTACCATCTACTTTGGCTTTCTTTCTTATAATTGCTGATATTCAAGTACACTCATATATTTTTCCTCTTTCTCCTTCTATTGAGTGAAAAAAGTAGATACCTGATGAAACAAATTTGTGGGTAGGGAGTATGTGGTAGAATTTCCTATACACATGCTTCTAACATATTTTTTGTGTGTTTTGTGTTATGTTGCAGAGATTCCTCATGCATCAAAATCACTCTGTATTGTTTGTTGGCTGAAATTTGATTTTTTCATTTCAATTCATGGTTCTAATCTATTAAATTTTGTTGGTAACATTCAGCAGTAACAGTTTAGTCTGGATTTAGCAGCTTGTAATACAAAACTTCTGTCTGATATTTCTAAATACATAACAATACCTTATTTACTTTAGCAAAAGAAAACACATGAGCTTTTTATTTTCTCTAAAACAGAAAAGTCGTTTTTCTTCAAGTGGTGCTTTGTATGTATGAAATATTACATATTTATACACAATGGAAGACATTTTGCTTACAGGAATATTAAGATAATAATTGTTAATTCATCTCATTCTCATTTACTATTTAGAAGAAGATGGAATGCTGTGAAGTTAAATTGACGAAAAAATATTTTTCTTTCGTATCTGTAAGAAAATTTCATTTTGAAAGAACAAGAATTCATGTATAGAATAGTTTTGAGTAAAAGAATTGCATATTTGAAAATGAAATAATATAAATTTTTGTCATTCTTCATAGAATTGTTTTTGTTATTTGTGAATGTAGTTTACTTGTGTATGTATTTGCCTTTGTGCTTTTTATAATTCATGCAGCACCTTCATAACTTTAGCTGGTTATCTGATTGAAATATAGGTTGAAAATGAGTTAATCTTGTTTGCTTTAAACATTTAAACTGCTGGAAGACATTACAAGTAAATGCTCCTTATTTACTATATATTTACATTATCATTTCTATGAGTCATTGTTTAGGGAATAATGCAGGTTGTTGGCATTATGAAAATGAATTGAAGTATAAAGAAAACGAATTATTTTGTATCAC
The DNA here is from genome assembly GCA_020796165.1 of Pantala flavescens. NCBI lineage: Eukaryota > Metazoa > Arthropoda > Insecta > Odonata > Libellulidae > Pantala > Pantala flavescens. Next base: position 43,597,110 of record CM036882.1, read on the forward strand.
ATTTCTGAAGATAACTTTTAGGTAATGTATTAAGTATGACTTCATGCTTAATATGGTGTAAAAGAGATAATCATGTATAATGAGGAATGGCAATGTTGGTTCACTAACATAAGCATAATTTTTTTCACCTTTATGTTTAATGGAGAGTAAAAACAACATTTTATGATTGAAATTAGAGAGGATTATTATATCATGAGAATATGTAAAAAATTCCAAATTTAGTTTTAAATAATAATTTATGATGTTAAAGTTAAAATGTGTTATAAGGTTCTAAAGGTTATGTTTTCTCAGTTAAGCCTTGTCTTATATGTTAAATTTACATATAAATTAACAAATATATATTACAGTATTAAAAAATTAAAACGAAAATATATTAAAAAGCTGGAAACATTTTTTTACTGTAGACGCTGGTTAAAAAATAGAAAAAAATACTTTACACATATTCAGCTGAACTGAACTTAAAGCTTTTAGTAGAGACATGAATAATTTTAATATACTCATCATTCTTGAAATTGTTTTGCTTCATCTTAGCAACTATGAATTTCTACCGGGGAATTTGAGTGTAATTGATGTAATGGTTACAAGTCAAGGGAAAATGATTAAGGATTGTATGCATTAGAGGAAGTGTTAATGAAAAATGCTGAGAAAATTTTTATATCACATTTAAGGGACAATTTCTTCATTCTGATTTTTTAATTTTCTAAAGTAATGGAATTATTTTTTAGAGATTTAATAGTCGAGAGGCTGAATGCTGGCTCTCAAAGCTGATGAAAACAGCTTTATTTCTTTTGAATTTGCCTGATTCTTATTGTAGTAGAGTGGCATAATTTTTTCTTTTATAACCTCTGAGCTGACTTAGTCATTTTGACTATGTTGTATGTTATTAATTTTGTATGGCAACAAAGTTTCTTTTAATAAATATTTCTTTCAGTTGTATTGTTTGATAAACTGATTTTTCTAGCCATCAATTTTTATGCAATGAAATATATTACTCTAATGTTGGTGAAGACCAATTTGTAGATCTGCATGATAACCGTCTGCTTAAATTTTTAAAATTGTCAGTATCATGAATATTATTTCACAAGTTTTACTAAATGTATCATATCATCAATTCCTTAAAAGTGAAAGCAAATTACTGATTATGATGGCGATCTTTCATAGCTTGCTTTCATAGGTTTCAAACTTGTAGACATACTCCAAATTCTGTTCAGTTCATCTTATCTCATTTCAATCAATGCCCTATTTTTCATTGACTAATGGTATTAAACTATAAAAGCTAAATTCATAAATAAAATCCAACTCTTATGCTGATTATCACCATAATGATATATAGGATGCTCTTTCTAAAGAAAAGGTTTTCTATAGATTTAGTAAGCTAAGATAAAATCATTCATTTTCTTCCTGGTAGATATTTCATTGCAACAAATAATAAGAAATTGGGAAAGTTTATGATAATTGTTGTATCTTAAATATTTTGTAATAATGACTCTTTTGGAGCAGGCGACTTGAAATAAGTATGTTCATAATTTTTCATATCATATCCACATTGATCAAAAAATTATTTCAACTAATTCATGATTTTTATTCTTTATTTGAAGGTCGCAGTCCCAAACATAAAGAGATTGATAGAGTTATGAAGAAAGCAAGAAGTGAGAGTGGCCCCCAGAGCCATTATTGGACCAAAAAACTATTAGAAGCTGAAGAAAAAGATCCTAACAGGTAAAAAATAATAGGAATGCTTTAAAATAATACGTTAACTAATAATTACTTTTGTATGTGTTCCTTGGGTAACATTTGATGTCATTGTTGTTACAGATTTGATTTGTAGGCTTGGTTTCTGGGGAAGGTGACTATTATTACTCAATTAAGGATATAAAATAGCAATTTTTGAATTTTCTCCAAACCAAGAATTTTTGCATTTAAATTCCAGTTCTCTATTGTCTCTGTATGTTTGATTAAAGATTATTTTGTGAATTCCATTTATAATTAAGCAATGTACTTTGTTTGTGGAGACTGTTTTAGTGGGAGATGAGGAATTCTTTTTGTTAGATTTTCTTTCAATCTGCCAAAAATAGTAATAACTGATCTTGAAATTGGAAAGGTGGCATTTTTCAGAAGTTTTAAAAATTATCATTTCATAAACATTCCTTTGGTTTTCTATGGTTTTGATCAGTGTATTCTGTCTACAAAATGGAATATTTCCATTGTTATTTGATTGTTCATTGAAATATGTTAATTTGAATTCTCATCTTAAATAATTGGCTACTTTAATAATTTTGGCACTATGGTCAATCATCAGCATACTTTTTACTTAAATCTCCCGTGCCAACTGGTTTTACACTAATTTTTGAAGGTACAATGATTTGATTTATCATCTCATCAACCAATCAACACAATTATTTCTAGTAGCCTTGCAGGAATGATTGATAGATTTATGAATGGAACTCGTTCAATGCATGGTAGTAAAACTTGTGTTTGAGGTTGAAGGATTGGAGCTTCTTTTCTTTTAATGCTTTCCTCCTTGGTCTTTATATTTGAAAGCTTGCCGGTGTGATATTTTCCTAGCATTTCCTAATATGATAGCTCATCTAATTCTATTGAAGTTCACGTATTGAATGTTTTATATTTTTCAACCTTAAGTGCTCATAGTGCTGAGAAAGTGTAGAATTTAATTTAATCTATGAAGCATCTCAGATTCCCAATCTCATTCAGTTAGGTAAAATACTTGGCATTATTCCATAAAGAAGTTGAATTTTGTTGTTTTGTCCGAGGGAATTAATTCTAATTGTCTTAAAAATGAATTCAGTCCAAAGAAACAACTGTACTTAATTTTTTTCCAAAGGTAGGAAAATGCATAAGCCATTGGTTCTAATAAAGAATAATATTTTATCCACATTATCAGTTACAACTGAAGAGCATTTGTAAAAATTTTATTTTAGGAAGTTGAAGGTATTTTAGGGAGAAAATCACAATTTCTGGTGATTGTGCATGTTATTCAACCAAAGAATTCTCCATCATTTTGTTGTACCTAATGAAAATTGTAAAGAAAGTGCATAGAGATATGTTCATAGTACCATTGGAGCGTCTGTATAATATTCATTAATGGGAAATCAGTTAGGAATGTACTAATAAGTGTAAAAATTCAATTCTTCTAAATACAGTAAGGAAATGAGATAATGAACTGATGTACATTTCAAGTGAAAGAATTTTAAGGTAGAAAAATATGTATATGAGACTTGGTAATATTTGGGATTTTTCGCTATTTTTAAGAATATAACAAAATGTCCTTGCATGCTTTCTTCAATGCATAAAAAATTATAATTGGTAAAAGAATGCATACTTTATATAATTCTAGAACTACTCTTCAAAGCTAACATCTTATTATTCCCTTTGGTTGTTGGCTTTCAAAGTTAGAAATCTTTTGAACAATAAAACAGAGTAAAGTCTCTAATAATTTATCTTATTACTTTTCAGGCTGCCTTCAAATATTTTGACTTAATATCTATCTTGCTGTTGAGATAATTTGGAGATATTTTTAATATAAAACCTGCATGCTGTGCATGACCTTAATATCCTTTTCTTTATTGATTGCTTTTTCTAAATACTTCCATCAAGATTAGGACTAAATGTTGATAATGATTTCTTACCGTATGAATTTCCTTGTTGTCTCATTCTTCAATTTTTAAATCATTCTATATTATTTTCTTTATTTGCATTTTTTTTTATATTTGAGTGAATTTCAAAAGATAACCAAGACAGTGAAAGTAAGCACTTCTAAATTTTATCAAGTACAGATATCTTGGAAAGAAGCTTTTATGATCATTAATAAACTAAAAAGCAATTGCAAATTGTGTTATATATGTCACTAAAGTAATATTTTTAAACATAAGAAAGTAAATAGTTTTTTGAATCTATTCATACTTTGTCTCTAGATAGCAGGGCTCTAATAGCCTGTCAAGTTAGACATATTTTCATCTGACCGTTTATTGTCATCGTATAATTTATTTTATGCTTAATTATTTTCTGTTATTTTAATTGTCAGTCTATCCAAATACTGTTGCAAGTATCCAATTTTAATTGAATTTGTTTGTTTCTAATTACTTTCAATCATAGTCTCTTGATGAAATAATGATTTTTATATATGTTTTCCACATTACTGCAATTGAAAAGATGGCCTGTAATTTAATGTATGATTTTTTTGATTTGATAGTTGTATTATCTGAATATCTTTTTGTGATAGTCTTCTTGAATCAAACTTACAGTTAGTGAATGAGACAACCATTTATAAATAGGTGTCAGGTGTAATTAAAAATTATTAGTTAAATTTAAAATTAAAAAGTTGAAGGAATTTTAGGAAGAAAATTAAGACTCTTGGGGGGTTATGCATGTTATCTAAACATAGACTTCCAGGTTACCTCACATTACTGCATGCTATTAGCATGGTAATGTGTTATTTGTTCCAGAATTTTTAAGGTAATATTTAAGGCTGTGAAAAATCCTAATCAAGAATTTCACAAAGGTCATACTTGGCACCCAATCAACATTCCTTCCTAGGTGGCGACATAGTGGTTTCAAGGAACTCTATCGCAATGAGCTAGGGGGATCAAATGGAGGTTCTCGCAGCAAATCTCGAAGTCAGTCGAGAAATAGGTCCAAGAAAGCTTACTCTCCTCCACCCCTTCCGCGACTACCGCGTACAAGATCCCGATCTCGGGATCGCTCCAGATCGAATCACATTCGCGGCAGAACAGGTCGGGATCGATCCAGGTCTCCCAGAGGTCGCTCCAGATCACCGAGGGGTCGTTCCAGGTCCGCAAGAGATCGTTCCAGATCAGGGAGGGACCGTTCGAGATCTGCGAGAGATCGCTCGAGGTCTGTGAGGGACCACTCACGATCTGATCGTGTCCGATCCAGGGAAAACAGGGACCTATCCCGCTCAAGAGGAAGGCCATCAACCCCTGCAAGCAGACCAAGCAGGCATGGTGCTCCACGGAGTCCACCTCCAGAGAGGAAGACAGCTACCAGTCGAGGATCCAACAGAAGAAGGGAAAGATCATCTAGTAAGAGTCGTTTGCCCCCATCTCCACCTACCCCTGCCCAGTCCTCCTCCTCCTCTACTGCATCTTCAGTGGAATCTTGCTCCAATGAGTCGTGTAGTGTGTGCTCACCAAGAAGGGGTTCTGAGGCACCAATTCGTCACCATCACTCACCACATAGGTCTCGCTCATTCTCCATTCCTAGATCATCTGCTGCAGAAAGAGCAAGGTCTCCACCTAGACCACCTGAACCAGCTCCTCAAAAACGAAAGAAAGCAGCTGGTAATAGTAGTAGAAGGATAACCAGTCAAGGGAGCCCACAGCCTTCCAAAGCTGGTAGAAGTGCCAGAAGTGAGGGTGTGGGAAAAAGATCTAGTGGCAGAAGTTTGGCTGTAAGGGCTCCTGAAGGAAACGGGCCAATTCATGATACAAGTAGGACAGTTAATGATACTGGGAGGACAATAAGAGAAGGAAGTAGGAGTAGAGGTCCTAGTGGGGGTATACCAGAAGATCTTACAGAAGGAAGTGATAGGAGAGAAGGAAGGAGGAGGAGGTTGAAATCTCCTGGCAACAGTCGTCGTGGTGGTGCAAGGGATCCTGTATCTGTCAGTTCTGATTCGGAGTCAGATTCTGATTCAGTATCACAATCCTCAGATGATGACACTCCACCCCGTCTAACGTTATCAGAGCGCTTTGGTAGAATGGCTCAGTGGAGTGTAGATCGTAGAGAATTTGATAGTGTAAGAATGCGTATCACAAAGGATTCTCATTCATCTGGTAAGAAGGTAGTCATTGAAGATGGGGCTAGTCTTTCACCCCCTCCCTCTTCAATAGATGGGTATATGAGGGGTTCATACACTGATGGGTACAGTCGACCTGGCACTGCTTATGGCCCATCTGTAGGAGTCCTCCACCGTTCTCCAATCCCTGACTATGGACAAAGCGCTTATCGTTTAGGTTTGGGACGTGGTGATGAATCACCAAATGGAGTGCAGACTGTAGGTAGTGCTGGAGTTGCAGCAGTAATGCCTGAGGGTAGTATAGCTGATTGGGATGACATACGTGTACGATATCGTTACTACCGAGACCGAGGTTACTTTTGGGACATGGGAATTGAAGATTATACAAAGTGGGAGGAGTGGTGTGCAAAATATCAGGAGTGGTTGGAGATGGAACGATACTATGAGCAGGTGGCTCAGCACAGAGAATGGGCAGCTGCAGCAGCTGCGGCTGCTGCTGCATCAGGGAGACCTCGCCATGGCGGAAGCTATGGGAGACGTAACAGAGGAAGAAGCCATGATGAAAGGGGCAGTGGTGAAGGAATTAGTGAAGGCAGAAGGGGCAAAGGGTCTGGAGGAGCTTGGGGTGGTGAGACTGGTGGAGGCAGGAAACGAAGGAGGTAGTGTAGTTTTGGAATGAAACCAACTGTTCCTTTATTGATCTCTTTATCAAGGGAAACCTTTGTCCTGACATTGAGGTAGTCTATTGCCTTGAAAGTGGTTTCATTTCTTGCCACAATGGAACATTTCATCTTCATAAATTAATTGGTTGTATTTTCATGATAATAATAATTTATTTCTTTATCAATTTAATTGATGTATCCTTTTTCAAACAATAGCAATCTTGATGTTTAAAACAAGAGCTTTTAATGTATCTTCTTTAAGCATACTTTTTCTTATCCTTGTGTTAAAGGATAGATAGTGTCAGAATTCCTAAGATGTTTATCAGTTTTGCAAATCTTTTCATTCATGTTACCATTGATAAATTTACCTTGTTACAATTATGTTTTGGCAATGAGATGAGGCATTCAAGATTGTTATCATGATGTTGGTTTTTATGGACAATACTTTAGTCGATCATTATCCTACTCATCTGCAAATCAAAAGCGCACATCTTGGTAAATTCAGTGTTTATTATCCTTTATATTGATTGGCTTGATGTACACAACTACAGCAGTTGCTTGAATTGATGTGTAAATAATGAGTGGTGACATTCCTTTTGAATGCGTTTTGTGACTGCAACAAGAATAAACTGGTGTTAGTTTCTTTTTATTTGACTAGATTTGCCTATTTCAATTATTTTCATTAGTTTTTTCTAATGTCTCAGAGAATTATTTAAGTATTTTTGTATTTAAGATGTAAAATTTTGAAAAGGCATATTTTTTCTCAAGAACTTAATTTGAATTTGCTCATTTTTATTTCCTTCGTTCGTTATTTAAGTGTATTGGCTGAGTTGAACAATGTCTGAGTGAAGAAATTTGATAAAGGTTATATTGTGTGTTGCAATATCATGTCTGTAAGGTTACATTGTTCAGTTTAGATTTGGAATTTCAATTCTATTTCAATGAACTTTCACAGTCATAAGGAGCTGATTGAGGAATTTCCTCCTCCACATAGAATTATATGCTTGTTGATAAAATAATTTCTATAGGTTAAATGTTTTTGTTGGAAATTTTTTATTTTGTTGTTCAAGGGTTGTGAAAAAATTCATTTTCGTGATCATCTTTATTAATGTATCATTCAGAGTTATGACCTCGTAACTATTGGAAAAGAGAAGCAATTTAAAGTAATAGTGTGAGGGATTTTTATGAGAATTAAAGTTCATTTTTTATTAACCAGTAAACATTCAGAATCAAAAGAAGAGAAAGATATTATTCTTACCAAAATCATTGGTATTTAAGATCAGTTATGTAAGATATGATTGAAGACAAAATTTTCAATGTAATTTTAGTTCTTTGGCTGCCTCTCTACTATCATTTCTGTATAATACTCTGGGATTGATCAGACTTTTTTGCCATTGAGAAAAGTTTCGTACAGAATGGAGGAACTTTATGGAAACGAATTTAGGGTGATATTGGAATAGTTAATATATATATATATTTGACTAATTGTATATAGATTGATTTTATGTGACCTACCTGTTGATTTTTTATGGACAAGGATATCAAGAACAACTTTGACTGAATTATAATAAATTGGATGTTAACATATTGTTATTTTTTTGCATATCCTACAAATCACTAATTATATTATGATATATATTTCCTGGAGATTTCTTGATGACATATGTTTACCAAATTTCACAAACAGGAGATGATTGTTTAACATCATAATATAATGCTTTAAATGCAAGTTACAATGTTATGTAATATTCATAAGGTATGCTAATAAGAAAAATACCACTTTAGGTCATTAATTGAAATTACTCAATGTTTTGTTATTTATTTCCTAATACTCTTTTTTAGTTGATATTTTCTATAATCAAATCAACCAGTTTCAGTAATTCTTGTTTAATATCAATTAACCTTATTATTTAAGTTCAGAATCCCTAGAAATTTAGAACCTGCTAATTTTAAGTATAAAATATTTATCTTGCTTTTTCATTACTTCTTCAATAAAATATTATTCATAAATGGTAATCAAATAACATTTTCAGATAAACTTTTGTAGACAAATTTTAATTCCTTATATACATAGCATAGATTATTATATAATACACCCAAAATCATCTTAAATATCATGTACTTTAAGTAACAGGAGAAACTTGGAGAATTATAGTGTCTCCATTCAATATTTTATATGCAAAAGTAATCCTTTCTTCATAAATAAAAGTACATAAACTTGGTTTCATCAGTTATTTTACATTAAAAGAGTATAAATTCGACAGTGATAATAAGTTTCATGGATCAGCAGCTCATTTAGGAGAGAATTATATGCTGATTTTTCTAAATAAATATTTCTGTTATAAGAAAGAGATGTTTATCTAAACCTTTCACATTTGCTAAAAGAAACATTATTAACACTGCCTAAAAATAGAATGAATTATTGATGCATTGATTTTATGTACAATATTTATATTTAATTTCATATTTAAATAACCACAAAATTCTCATAATGAGCATAAAACACTTAATGGAGATGAAGTTATGACAGTATTTACATGAGTTACTTAATGCAGCAGAGTAAAGGTGATGGCAGTTATTCTGCTTTTAAAAGTCACAAATTGTTTACTTGAACATCACCTTTGGCTATTTGCATCATCTATGAATTCTTTGGTTTTATTAACGTAGTAATAGTGGTGGGTGACAAATCTCTCTTTAAAAATTATGGCAAGAAAAATTTCAGTTTGGTTGGAGAATTTAGCTAACATTCCTATGTGTTTGAGTATGATATTCACTCTTTCCATCACTGAATCTTGTGTCCACCATCTTAAAAGTTGCCACACTATTAGTTGATGATGTAATGTTGATTTCTGCTCTGATATGTACACATGAGATGAAAATATCATTAATTCTTGTTGATTCATGGAGATGGTCCAATTGAGATCCTTTTTGGCCAATGAATACTTCCTATCCTCGTTTTACTTGCGTCTCCCATCAGAAGAGAACGGTATTTTTCTTCCTCCTCTTCCTCAGCTGTTTTCTTTTCGTCCTCTTCTTGATCATCTTTCTCATCTTCTACTGAAATCACATTCACTGGTCCCTTTCTAAACAGTGCGAAGCCAATAATTATGACTCCCGAAATGAACAAAACTACAATGCCTACTGTTTGGACCACTGGTAATATATTGAGTAGAAAATGGAAGTGCATCAGTAGTGAAGGTGGAAGTCCATCCATGCTCTGCAGGAAAATCACAGTAAATTATTAATGAGCGTTAATATGTTTGATATTAACTATCTAGTGAGAATCATTCCCAAATTGGAATGGAGGTCGAATGCCTTCTTTTGCTTGTTCTCAAATAAATTTCTTACTATACACAATATAATGTTTTCTGTTTGAATTGTGATATTTATATTTTTATCACTGAGAATTTTAGTGGTAACTGACTTTTTTTCAATCAAGATTAAATTTAATCAGTGAAATCCGTCTTGATCATTTCTGAAATTTTAAAATTACGAGACATATCATTTTATTTGGCTAAGGACAACAGATGTGTCTTTAAAGCGATGATATATGTGGTTTGAATTGGTATTCATAGATAATTTAAATTTGAAATGGACAATGATAAGTAGACCCTCTCAATTTTTAGGTTCTTTAAGGAATTAAATGAGAAAACCCTCTTGAAGATGAATTATAATGTATTGTAAAGAAACACTCACCAGTTCTGTCCACAAGAGTGGAATCACCATGTTCCGGAATCTATCTACTCTAGTGATGCCGGGCATATCCCTGAGAGCCATGTTAATTTGCGACCGTGCTGCCATACGTAACGGAAGGCCAACGTCCTAGGAAAATAAGGTAAAACAGTTTTACAATTTTGGAAAGCGATTAAACCTCACAGTCGTCATCAGACCGCTGGGACGATAAATATTTCATATCCATTTCCGCGCCATCATGCTTTTAGTCTCAACATGGCCTTCTAAAAATGCGGAAGAAGTTCGGTAAGAATGTCAATAAGCATGAAAACGATGTGCATAAGTGCAGTTTATCTCTCTGAACCAATTGAGACGATGTAGTTGAATGATAGAAACATAGAAAACGGGATTCTCAATCCGTATTCCCAATTTCTTTTATATAGGAAGGTATGGAGCCGGTATGGTAAATCAACAAATCTCTCGCAGATGATTACATAAATTCAATTTTCAGGAAATTTAATGTTACCAAGCGACTTCGAAAATTTGAAACAAGCTCCTAGAGAACATAAACACTTTCCCTAAAATTACAATTTTTTTAGTACTGCGGTAATGCATTGAAAATATCATTCTTTCAGTAGAGTAAACTTAATGGTAGCTATGGATATAGATATATGTATTTATATTCTTATTTTCTCAAAAAATGATATGGAGCATTGTTAAAAGCGTCGATAGTTCGCTGTCGAAGGTTTGTATAAACATTTTAATAATTTTTATCACAATCTTGAAAATAATGCATGAGTAATTAATTCGTCACTCACCACTTGCATGTAGAAATAAGACGAATGTTCTTCCGGAATGGCTTTCATTCCTTCAACCGCCTCGGCGAGTTTAGGATCCCCTTCGTAGAAATGAGGGTAAGAAAGGGCTATCGGAAATCCTGCGAAAAGAAAGGAGAAAGAGCTTAATAAAATAAGAAAATTTAGTAGTTTTATAAAAAAATCGTGTTAATGATGTCCTATGTATGATAATGAATCCCAAAAATGAGGGAAAAGAATATTGATTCCAGGTTTCACTTCACAATCCAAGGTTCCTATTTATAGTTAGTTTTGCAAGTCGGAAAATTAGAAAATAGCTACGAAAGGTTATTCATCGAAGTACGAAATTCCTTTATGTGGCATGCAGATACATGTCTTTGTTTTATGAATATATTATCTGAATTATTGTTATCATGAACTTGTCTTTCTCATGCTGCTCCTACGATTCATTTTCATCCACAACGAGAGAATCATTGCAAAGTTATCGCCATCAAAAATCATTCTCATCGTACGAAACGGACACATATACATAATACATTAACCCTCCCCTTCATGACATTAAATACTACTGATGGTTGCTTTATGCCGTTCTGCAGGATATATAAATCAGGAGCGGCACTTGCTACTGAGTGTGTTTTGCCCCCGGCGTAATTTGCTACTCGTTAATAACAGCGGTGGAAAAGTACAACGAGGCTGAATGTAAAGTCCGTATGTTTCCGCGTTTTGTTCGGGTGATAAATTACCTGTTTAAAATACGATTCGTGTACTATTCTACGAGGCTTACAATGTTGCCCATAGGTCGTACAAAATCACTGTGTAGCTTCTTAGTAGAAGCGCGTGAAGCGGCGAGTAAATTGAATCCCTGTTGATTATCTTATGGATTGAAGCTGTTCTAGGACTGTTGACGTTTATGAGGAAAAGCTAAAACTGCGTATTCAATATGATTCGATCAATCGATATTTTTCCCGCCATAACGATTCTTCGATTGATGTTTCCTTCAATGTAAGATTTCCGATATTTAGACGACTGCTTCGCATAAATACGCATATTTTTTCGTATAATTCATTAATTAGATAATATGCACATGCGTCGCATTTAAATTGTTGTAAGAATGTTTTATTCTGTTATGTAGATGTGTAAATATGTGTGAGAAATCTCTCAAGAACATTTGAGGAGCATTGTGTTACATTAAAAGAGGTTTATATCTATGGTTGAATAATGCAACCAATTTTTTTGATCCACCAGCGTCATTTACGCGATGAATATTTTATGTATTTTTGTTTTCATTTGAAATTGTTTGTTATTCACTAAGCTTGAGAGGAAGATTAATTTACTTTTGACGAATAAGTGAGGGATATAAATTTAGAGCTATACTATGATTTACTCCTCATAAACATATAATCAAACTATTAGGAATATAATAGGATAGTTTGTCGTAATTTAAACATATTCACAAAACATATACGATAAACAATATCTTATACATAACTTGTGCAAGAACCTAAAAAAGGTAAGATTTTTGTTTCCTTCGATTACTTTTATTAATATTAATGTTGACGCTGCAGTTAGGAAATAATGAATTAACGTAAAAAATATTTACCGTAATAACAGGATTCTGCATCTATCAATCCTGATGGCAGGCATCTCTCCTTGCAATAACACTGGTTTTCTTCATTGCTGTAGTTCAAAGCACCATGTTTAAATCGGAAATGGTAGGCCTGCATTCCATCTACGACAGCGTCCTCAACGTATTCCTGAAAATTAACAATAAGAAAATAGTTTAGTTCCACTGAGAAGGTGTGTGGTTAGTTATTTATTATATCACATCACAGATTCTCTGTTCGTCATTTATATATATATTCTATCTTGTCTGAGCGTTCTGTGCACTTGATTCGTTGAAATAGCTTCTGTTCTATAAGAATTTCTGTATTTACATTAGTTTTTAAGGAGATTTTTTATCTCAATTGCTTTATATACCTGATCATGTTCGTGGTAGAGAGATATATAAAATGTTCATTTTATTACAATTATTATAATGATTTGTCGATAACTTTTGCAAGAAAAATTAATGCAAGTTCCATTCTTCATAAATTTCGATGCCTACTTTTTTGAATTTACGTAAGACATTAACACTGTTTATTTGGCGGAATATTAATAACCCTTAACAAAATCTATGTTCAGAAGGAATGTTATCCTAATCGAATGTGCAATCTGGAAACGAACAATTTTTTATTATGAATTATCGTGCTGATAAAATTGATAGTTAGATATTGAAATAATCAGCAATATTATCGTTTCTTATTTTCCACTCCTAATTCTTACGGATAAGGAACATTTAATAAAATCCCCGTTTAAATGATTCGTATTGATTCTCCTCATTTAGTCACACGTCTAATAGTTGTGCATTCGCTAATCGTAAAGATGAAATCTAATGAAAAATTTTGAAAAAATTCTCTCTTTGACCCTAATTGACCGTAACCTGCAAGGCAATGAAGATGCTATATTGAAGTAGTCCTCCTGCTATTTCACATTTTTTTTACGATCCGCCATAGCTGGATGTTGACGCATTCCTTTGCACACTCATTCTGAAAATAATATTCAGATTTTAGTTGGGACGGAGTAATCAAAGTCTGCAGGTAACCCCTCAGCAGGAGTCAGCATTACACCTGAAGAGTTTTGCAAGCAACTCGAAAATTTGCGGGGACATCGAAGTGTCTGCGATCGTCCGACCAAGAACCTCTCTAGAATCATCCCACGGTCATGCTAAATTTATGATCGACTAAGAATTCACTCTTCGTAAGATAGTCTCGTCTCGACAGCCAATATTTCAAGAGTCGTTCAGGAGAATGCTTTCTGAAGAAGTTCGGAATTACAATAATAATAGAATTTATTGGGCGACTTTGGGAATAGTGAGTTCCATCTTCCCTTTAACCCTTTTTTAAACGTATATAGGACTATAAAACGTATAGGACGGGTGGATCGTTATATAAACTTTGATTTTTGTCTTATTGTTAGAGTAAGGGTTAAGCAGTATTATTATAAATGGAAAGTAATTTAGGAGGCTAAGGAATAAAATTTGTAACGCTGCATATTTAAAGAGTAAATGGAATATAGTGTATCACAATTGCAGGTTCGTAGTTAATTAGTTTATAAAAAAATTAAGGAAGTCTCGTAAAATGTAAATAAATGTCGGTATATTTTTTTCAACTCCAGTAACAAGTAGCTTATTTTTACTCGACTAAATTTATTCGTCGATGTTTGTTTTCGACGGTTAACGCCGGCTAACTATTACGTTTCAATTGAAATGGCAATATTCGTTCGTTGAAGAAAGAACCATTCGCGCGTGACACGTCAAACCTAAAGTAGTAGAAGTAAGACTTTTCCTTTAAGTTACTAAAGGTTAATTCATTGTAATGGCTTTCCAGGAGATAACACCTTCTCATATTGAGAATATTCTACTACTTCGCTTTACCCCTTACTAGATAAAAGTGAGCTTTGATTTACCAGACAAACTTCATAATCGTAAAATCATTCGTAAAGTGCATGTATTTTCGTTAAAGTTGCAGAGTGAAACACGTTCCGTTCACCTCTCGGAGCCGAGTCATCCATCCTCGTTTTCCCCTCTCCCACGCAGTTACCGTTAACTTCAGTTGCCGCGGGAAAACTCAATGGAGTCCTCCAAATCACCACCAATCACGATCAAGGATCAGAGACGTCTTCGTGAATGAGTCGTTACCAAAATAAAAAGAAGCGTTAATGAGATCATCCGCCGCAGCAAAGGGCTTACGTACGTGAGGATCGAACACGTCATCGATCGAAAGTGGAGGAAGGACAATTTATCACGCCCGTGACGTAGGATTCGGAATAGGGGAGAGAGTGGTCGCACGCCGTGGATCAGGCGGGCGTCCTTAACCTTATAGTGCGTGCAGAGCCCGAAGGCACGTCTTCAGAAGGTCATCTTTTCATTCCACGCATATCGGATGCAGTTTTACGTCTTCCAGATACCACTTCCTCTCCCGGTCATTGCACTGATATGTTATTGTTATTGAGGGATGTCCAGCACGTAAAGGGACGTAATGTTTGGAACGGAGAGCGAAAGTGTTTTGTTTTTGTTTCTGCGCTATGTGTTGTTTACAATGCGTACATTGACTCCGCGTGAAAGTTAAATACGACAGAATTGCGATAACTTACATCATAAGCATTATGTCAATGAAAGAAGGGCATAACACACCAACGGTGGACGGAGTAGATTTCAAACTCGAGCTGATACCACGTTTAAGCGAGAAGAAACGGAATAAACAGTATTTTTGTGTTTCCTCGAACCATAAGAAGAACAAGAGGTAAAAATACTATGGTATAATGACCTGCTCCATGAAAGTAACCGATCAGATAGTAAAACTGCTGAACTTTATAATTTTACTTTTGGATTAAATATAGTAATTCAGATACAGGTGCAATATTTATTTATTTCTGATATCCCGTCGTAATCAGCTTGCTGATCTACTGGCAACGGTTTATTTATTTTTATTTTATAATAAATAATAATGACAATAATTTTAATGTCAAATATAAATTTAAGAAAATGTGTTTTCAATCTCACAATGGCCTAAATCCGTAAGGTAGACGCTGCAATAACATTTGTATTCATTTCCGCATAATATATACGGATAGTTAAAATCATATCGGAAGATCTGATAGTGATTCTAAGAGATGGCTTATGAAATCGTTCAGAAATAATAAATTGCAAGCAATATCCCTTATATAAGTTTTGATTGTTCACGAACATACAGTTCATACATCGATATTTCAACTCGAACGCGTTATTTTTTCGACAAGATCGATTCATAAGCCATCCATCTTACGTTAATTCCTAAATAAATTACCAATAAAACATCCCCCGCAATCACTCCAAACGCGCATTTTTTTTGACCCATCAAACACGCGCCGTAATGAAAAACTACAGGCGCATCATCCATTCTAATACCCTGCCGTCGCATAAAATTCGATTCACATCAAGCAATAATGCGGAATGGTCATTAACGAGTCGAGATGACCGTACCGAGATCTAAGGTTTTAAGTGAAAAATGGCGCGTAAAACGTTTACCGCTCCCTCACGCAAACTTCCGAACGCGCACTTTCGTGTCAAGACGGATCAGGGAGCCGCAAATCTCTCTCTCGAGGAGTAAATAATCAAATTAGATTCCGGGTCATCAGCAACACGGCAGGGGTCCTCCCTCAACTCCATCCATAAATGGCCCAAAATTACCCCCTTCGTAGCGAAGCCCTCCCTCTCTCTCTCGGACCGTGTTAAATGCTCTTCAGCCGGCGCTCGCAAGTTCTGCTAATTGACGCAACCAGCAGCGCCGCAATATATATCGGGGAGGGTGCCACGGTTTTTGACGCCTCGGATTTATTCTCATTATATTTATCTGCCTGGGAAAAGAGGGGTGCGTGGAGATATATGCGAACTGGGGAGGGAACCGAATTCTCCCCTTGATCGTTAAAGACATCGGACGTAGGCCGTTTCACTCTACGATCGCTCGGGGTTTTATCAAGTGCCGGTTTATTATCGCCGGTCTGTACGAGGTCCATCTCGGAGGATCAGCCGAATTCCGTGGAAAAATTGGGTTGATTTACGGATTAATCCTGTTCCCGGTTCGGATGGAGAGTAACGTTCGTATATCCTTGATGTTTTATTAGGAAATCGGAAAAAATAATGTAATCGGAGTTAAAGATCTACTGTTTTGTTTGTTTACAAATGAAGATTCTTTCAGATTCATCAGAATGCAATTTAAGACAGAATTGCGAATGAACTTGCAGCCATTCTCTATATTCTTATGTTTAATCAATAAGTTTATATCAATGCTGCCCTACGTTGACAAAATATATTAATTCTACTGTCCTACGCCATAATAATATATTAAATATTTGGTAAATCATAGGTTATAAATCACTTTAAAACTAAGCTTACGGGTTGAATATTGATCCATAAATCGGAGAAAATCACGAAGAAGAATAATGCGAAAAAAATTGAATGTATTTCCCATTAAATTTCAAAATAAATAAAATATGACATAGCAAAACTGAACTGATTTGAATCAACGTAATTGGAATAACCTTGAAGGCAATATTATTTCCCACATTTCAAGCGAGAAACTCAATGTAATTAGGGTTGTTACTGATAATTATCCCACGGAATCATCATGTTCAATTATCATCTTATTCAACTAAAGTTATTTTCTTCGGATCTTCTGACGCCCCACTTAACGTTAGGAAAATTTTATTTCGCAATCTCGTTTTCTATTTAATTATATTTTGAAAGATATTAAAAGTAGGTTAAAGAAAATAGTAGTGAAAGTATTGATATTTTCACTGTTATTGCAAAGGAATCTCATAGAATTAAGGAAAGGAAGGAATAGGAAATAAAAATTATGTTAAGATAATTATTAATATATATTAGATTCTACTCATTCCTTAAATTGTTAAGTTTTTATGTACGTTTTTCTTCATTGAATAGGAAACTTAATTTGATGCTTACACAAAATCTCTGTCAATAAACTTATAAAAATTCATTATATGAATATAAACAAAAAGTTCCTATTTTTAATATTATATTAATACGTTTTAACTTAAAAAACTACGAAAAATATCTGGTCAATAAGGCCAAGAGTAACAATCTAAATCAGATTATTACCGGTTGGTATTGTCTCTCACAATTTGGTTTTGTTTAATAAATCGAGTTAAATACTCTAGCTATTCATAAAGAAAGAAATAAAAATGAGAAAATCAATATGTTGAGAAGGGACGTACCATCAACGATGATGAGGCTAAAATAGGCAAGGTAAAACCCGGTGTTGTTATGTTATACGAATGGAGAAGAAGCTCATAAGTTTTAACATTCTATCACAACATATAACCTCCTATTGTACCCAGGACGGTCAAGTCGAATGATCCAAAAACTAAGGTTTCGGTCAAAGGTGACCCGGAGGTCTGTTTAATCTCGATTATTACAAAGGTCTCAATTCTGCGTTACAGGACGTCGCTGACCACCGCCTTTCTCAATTACCGGCATATTTATGCGGATAACGTTCGCGATTGACATTCAGACCTCTTTCGCAGAGAGAGAGAGACGCTTAAAGGATGCTGTTTATTTAAACGAATCCTTTAAAATATTCTCCACGGAGACGAGCATTTAGCGCATTACGACCACGTTGCGTATAATAAGCCTACGGTTGTTGTGAAAGGGCGCCACCCTGTCCCTGTTTCAATCCCCTCATCTCCGGAATGGAATTCATCCTCTCCACGTGTCCGTTCTTCCCGATTCAGCGAAAGGACAAAACGATCAGAAGGATTCGTGCCGGTTCTCTCTAACAGACAATCGATCCGGTTGTATCTTCAGTCGGTAGGGAATCAGCTGTCAGAATTGCGTGCTTGACCAAAATAAAACGACCCCGTTTTCCGGAACACCATCATACGCTCGGAATTGGGACTAGATATTACAAAGGTGGGATGCTAAAGCCCTTTTGTTTTTAAGGGACCAAAGGAAGTCTTCTCTCAGCAGTTCTTTTATGTTTTAGGGCCCAAAAGCTATTTACCCTTCTTTTTAACTTCTAAACCCCCCCTTTTTTACGATCGGGGAAGTTATTTTCCGGGCAATTATTATATATCTGTCACTTACGGCTTCTATAGAGGAAGGTTTGTTTTTTTTTTTCTGTAATCTAAAGAAAAATGTGGTGAGGTTCTTTTATTTTTGACCACCGGATAAGCTTGTTTGTCAAGGATGTACCTGTATATACCTCTCTCTGTTACTGCTTGGAATTGAGATTAGGTACTCTTTATTATTACGTTTAGTTATTAGCAGAAATGCCTTGATTGTACCTCTTTTGCAAGGGTTTATATCATAAGTTTTGAACTCTAAAATATCATTCAAAATGTTTAAATAATTTTCTCTGCTTTTATATTAAAACGTCTGTTGATGAATTTATTATTAGGGTACGAGTGCGATATATCGAAATACGTAGGACATTTTTAAAATATTAAAAAGTCAAAGTGAAAGAAAATTAAGTTAGATAACAATTCAAAAAAAATTTACTATTTCTTAACAGCCTGATTTGATTTCACCATTTGATTGTTGATTGATTCGACTTTTGATTAATTGTTGTTATTAGTACCGAGTCTTCATAATCACTAACAAAGGAAATTTCATCATTTGGAACGTATCCGTCGAATTTCCGATAGATTTCAGATTAAAATGTCTTAAGTAACGAACACTATTCCAAATTAAATATTTACATCGTTTTTTTTTATCGAACTCGTGGAGGTAAGAAAGCTGGGAGAAGAGGCGCAGTAAGAATGAGGAACACCGAGCTCGTTTTAGAAGCTTGTGTCATTGCATCGCAACTTTAATGAAGTGTTCTGTTTACTCGAGACGGTGCCGAAGGTTACCTGATTTGTGTAAGCAAAATTTTTCCCATCCTGCTCTCGTTGCTCTGCATCAACGTGCTGAATAATAATAAGTATACTGGCGACTGCCGATTCCATACCAAGAAGTAACGTTGGAAGAGGGAAACATTGGTAGAGATTCATGGGAAGGTTTGGATCAAATGATGCGACATGCATATGCCGTTTGAGAGGTGCTTTACTATCATTTACTGTTTCAAATTTTGACTGAAAGACCTCTGGCTTACGCAGAGTAATAGTAATGAGTTGATATATCTTACAATAGTGTCGAATATTGTCTCATAGCTTCTTTAACGTCAAAATTTCACGTGAATAATATCATTAGCTATTGATTAATATTATTACCGGCAATTTATAATTGATATAATCTTAGTTTGACAACAAGATAGCATTAAATGAAGAGTCGATGTTTTCAAGTTTCAGTGATCGTTCTTGACATACGTATAATACTGCGAATACCTCAAGTCTGAAATAACGTTAAATTTTCAGAGTCTATCAGCTGTATTGTTTGCCATTAATAATTATAGTTGATATAAATTTAGCACCGTATTAAATTTTTCACTAGCGCTGTTCACTCTAAATTGATCGTTTTGGATAATGAATTCGCTTTAATCGAATAGTTAGCAACTTATTATTTCGCACATCGTCTGAAACCAGTGCTAATAAAGTCATGAATGTCCAAGTTGAGCGACGGTGAAAGGATCGATCGTAAAAAAGAAAACATGTCGTAAAATATTCCGAACGGATGGAAAATAATTAAGTTCGAAAAATTTCCATATCGCCCGAAGTCAGCCGTAGGAGATTAATGATAAGTTTCAAGCGAAAAATTGTCGATTTTAGATTGAATTATGAATTTAAAAAGCATATAGTTTGTTTTAAGAATAGGATTCCACTCCTGAATACTGAATAATCATCAGAATAACGTTTACCATCGAATAACGGCTTTCAATTTGTGGCTTGGAATACGGAAATAAGTAATCCGCTCGCAGAACGAGGCTAAATACCTGTAAAGTTTAGAAATTCAAGTAGATTTACCGAAGCAAGAACATTCTCTGGAAATCGTTCAAGCATCCACGATTTAATTGATTGCTACGAGTTTCCTAGCATCCATCGACGCACGCTGATACGACAAAAAAATTCTTTTTAAACGAGAAACAGATAAACGCGCGAATAGTTGGAATCATAACCGAGAAATTAATCAAGCGAGAAGTAAACAAACGAGGAATTAAATAATTGAAAGTGGCGTGATTTTCTATACACGTCAATGTGTGGCTGTGACCATTTCGCAAAGGGAAGAGGATTCGATAAAAAATAAAATGTACGGCGAGGTTTATTTACCACACTTCTAACGCTCCTTTGTTTTGAGAGTAATCTTAACAGATGATCAGATTCTTCCGTCTGGAATGCTTGGGTTGCATACGAGTACGCTAGCACGATAGGAATACCAAAGGAGCTAGGAGTAGTTTTTATTCTCAGAAAAATATCGGCGGGTGTGTTTTAATTATCGACAAGAGATGTGCGTACAACTCTTTATGAGACGGTAACGAACGACAGGATCCTCAAAAAAAGAAACTATCGGAGAAGACTTTAGTAGAATTCCCAAGATTTCCGAAGTTTTTACGAGATAAATTTTAATCCCGAACGGAGGATATTTGTCTTAGCGATTCTTCATCAAGGGAAGACGTGGCGTGATATATTTGGGACGCTTTCGAATGCGGAAGGAGTAGCATTACGAGGGAACATTCGGGGAATAGAGTCGGTGGATGATCCATCTCGAATCCTATTGACTTCTGCCGGTCCCTTTCCAAAGGATCGGAAAATCCTTTCGAATTCATCGCAGAGTAATGGGCTACGCGTCTCGGTGGTCCATGAAGCATAATGCGACGATAGGGTATCGCCATCAGGGTAAAGACAGTCGTAACAGCTTTCGTACGCAACCCTCTAGAGGGAGAAACGTAGCGCTGATCAATGGAGCGGTGGGCAAACATCGCTCTCTCTTCTTCTCCCGAAGATCCCTATTTTTACCACTGATTCATCAGCCGTCGTTCTCCGTTGGCATGCAATTTTCCGTTCCCCGGAAAAGGCACGGATTTCCTCGAGGAATTGTGTATATATGTATTAAATAGGTGCTAGATCGATGGGCCGACCTCTCTTTCAAGGAAAAAAGGGGTCATGAACCCATAGGGTGGTGGGCTGCCAAATAAGCAGATGGGAGGAGAAAGAGAAGTTATGGAAAGAGAGGGAGATGGGAAAGGTTAGGATGAGGGAAAATGTTATGTGGGTGGAAGGGCGTGATGGAGATAGAGGGAGGAAGATAAGGGGATAGGAGTTGGATACGAGAAAGGAATGATATTGGATCAGCTCCCCTCTTCAGGTACATAATTTTGTAATGATACCGTACGTTACAGGCGGTGCGGAAATCGTGGTGGTTTTTGATGGTTGCGTCTCTCTTATTGTTAGTCGATCAAGAGATTTAGGATCTTTTTCTGCTGAACTAACCCCATGAGTAATTACGTATCATGTACTTTTGCTTGAAGACCTTTGCTGAGAAAACATAACGGTTTTTGATTCCTTATGTTTCCCATTGAGCTCTGTAGTCTTTCTCAATGCATCTAAACTTCTTTTATAAGATATCGAGAGCAGAATTTTGATCTTTAGTTATTTTCTCAAGTAATCATTTTTTAATTCCTTGTTACAATTTTATTCAAATATGAATATCTCAATATAATTTTAAGATTCGCATTAGTTTTGTTTACTGTATCGAGTATCAAGGGGAAGCTGTTTTTAATATAACACTATTGTATGTATTATTCGAATCAAATAATAGAAATAATACATTACAAATAGTATATCATTTTGAATTTTTAGGTCAAATTTTTTTAGAATCTTATATCTTCCCTTAATTAGACAGAAGATGATTTTGAGTAAAACTCACTGAATAGATATATACTTGCAATTTGGTTAGAAGATATGAATACGTAAGTAGTATCTCTGTGTTTATTTTTCTTATGAGAATTTTGAATGTTTATTGACAGCAATTTCCAAAATGCTCTATTTTCATCATTTTTTACCACAAGAAAGATTATAAATATATTTTAGATTCATCGATAAAAATGGCGTGAACTGCACATCATCATATTCTCGTTTCGTAATATCTAGATCCAGGGACGAATTTATGCGTGGAAATACAGGATGGTTCTACTTTTATCGTAGTTGCATCTTGTAATAGCTCTCCTCTCTTCTTGCGATTGGTCTATGGGAGATAGAGACGGTATCTCATGTCGCAATAAAAATGAATGCACTCGGCGAGACCAAGAATGCTATAGACCCAATACTTCAAGGGCCAATTGAGAAGCTGTTACGGCTGCTCATGCTCTCCCCATGCGCTTTACGGTAATGATATGAGAAGCGCATATCTAAGATAGCGCAATTCCCTCAAGTGATGCACGAGAGGAGGATGACGTCTTTCGTGGCGGTTCTTTTGAACTCTCCGAGAACAGTAAATGAAAATGAATTTGCATCCTCCGAGCTATTAAAGTTCCCGAGTAATTACCTTGACGATGTAAAAGTGGGTTCCTATAATAGCAGCAGCTTCGCCTTTTCTAATTACTGTATCGTTTGACTATTAGATCATTATAACCGTAGGGAAAGTTTGTTTTTTTATGATAGGTAGAAAGGTTTTCCGTAATTGCATAGCGTATGTTTTTATGAATATTAGAAATTAATCATTTAAAATTTAACGTGATTTCTCATTCATGATTATACAGTAATACGAGTAGAAGAAAATACTTAGATTAGATATGAATTGTATAGAACAATGTACAATATTGTTCGATTAGTTTTCGAATATTTTTCATGTTATGTTTTCCTTTCTTACAATTATTTCTTTAATTTCTCTTTCCTTAATGGATATTTTAATTGTTTTTTTATTATGTTCCCCATTTTACTTTCTCTACAGATATCACTATTAAAACTCAACACTCTAATTCCGTTGTAGCTCAGTTCCATCCACACTCGTGCATAGTGACTTAATAAAGAAATGGATCAGATGTCGAAAAAGATAGTAATCCTCCAATTCACTCCCACCGCGTACGATAAAGTTCTATTTTCAGCCCATCCACTCCCAAAAATCATCTCAAAAATTCAATCCTTTTAGGAAGGGTGTTACACCTGTTTACGGGTGCACGGAATTCTGAACGCGGCGCTCTCATTTTTCGTCAAACATCAACGCCATCGGCGATTCACACGGCGGGGAAGAAGCGTGCCCAGTTTTTTACGACTCGGCGGCGACTCCCCGTTACATCGCCGCGCGGCGTATGTCCGCGCCTGCATACCTACCACGTCGTTCTCCTTTCTCGACACGTAACCTCATAAGCTTGAGATAATCTACTCCTTACACAACTCTTCCGCGAATCGCCTCACATATCGCCTACCATTCCTCAAACTCCTAATACCGAGCGGCCCAGCAGCGAGGTGTAATTTTGCGGCTGCGAAACCTATTTGACTACGACTCAAGATGGCGGAAGAAAGGGCGGGAAAGTGAGAGAGAGGGTAAATATGCGGGGTAATAAGCGGGAAGGAAGGGTTGCGAAGGATGGTATCAGAGGAAAGAGATAAGAAGAGAGAGAAATGGATTGTATGGAAAGGGATTGAAGTTTAGAGTGGTGGGGATGGGTTCTTGGGAAGGTTATATGGGGCGGAAAATGCGAGAAGGGTATATGGAGGGCAGATCTGGCGAGGGTCGGTCGTTCGGAAGGGTCGAGTGCGAGATATTGGTAGAGGGAGGGAATAAGGAGGAGAGGAAATACATCGCTTGTCTCAGGAAATCGAGTAGCCGAAGTTATGAGAAATATCGACGCGGCTGTCTCACCCACATGGTGTCCGATCATTTATCGAGAGGGTAGGAGCGAGGGAGACAATCGTGACTTTTGGAATGATTAGTGTCTAATCCTTGGAATGATTGGGAGCTAGGAAAAGTTGTTTGAGGGACTTATTTGAATAGTAGCTTTCGATAGAGAACAGGAGAAGGGTGAGCGTGGGGAAATGCTAATATATAGAGAGGCTGTTGATGTGCTATAATTGATGGGTTCTCATAATCTAATATTGATTTGAGATAAATTAATGTCGTGTGTGAAATAAATGGTGTTACGAATTCAAATAATCACGTATTGGTTTGATGGAGATGGATGAGGAATGTCTACAAAGATATAAGTATAAATGTAAATTGCTCTCTAGGCTTATAGTTTTCTGAAGCGTGCTGTTGGTAGAATAGATTCTAAGGATTATTTCTGAATTTGCTGTAACCTCACTCCTTGTCTACGGCTTTAAATACCTCAAATCGTTTACTTTTATCTTGATTGTATTAATTTATAGTTTTTTTTATAACTTTTTAATGTCAAAATATATGAGTTTAATTAGCCTATTAGTTCTCTAAGTATCAATAACAAATCAATGCTTTTGTTCCATCTGTGTCACTAACGCTAAACATGTTTTCATACGTGTTAGTATACTTTATAGCACTCTTCATTCCACCCCAAGTTCCAAAGCAGTTTTTCCCTTTTGTGAAATAAGATAAATTTAATTTATGGGGTTGGGAGCAGATGGTTTGATTAACGCGAGAATAGGAGGAAAAACAGGGGTTATGGGAGAAGTTTGGAAAGGGAAAAATACTCTATTTGTTCCGCCAAGGGGAAGTCGATTTGTATTTCTATCGAAGCGATAAACAACGAACGATGCGTTCGTATTAATCACGGTCGGAGATGAAGGGCGACTGGAAATTCGACAACTTTTTTTTACGTCCGAAATGGGCGAGAAATTCGGATAAATATTCGGAGGGAACGACTGATGACTAATCTTCAGAGTTGATGAGATCAAATCAACTTCTCCGCTAATTCATCGCCATAACTCTTTGAAAATCAATTTTCTCCTCAGGCGATTTAAAGCCGATGGGTCATTGCATCGAACGAAGGGGTTCCTTTGAACCATAAAATCCCCGATTAAAAGCCGTTTTCCCAAACAAGGCTCTCTATATCGAGGGCCTAAAGTGGAGTCAACTCGAACGCTATTAGTTCAAAGGTCCTTTACTCGTTTACACCGAAGTTTTTTTTGGTAGTTTCGTAAACTCTCTATCTCTCTCTATAGCTTGCTGGGTTATATTGCAGCCCTATAAAGGCGTATATTAAGATTGAAACGTTTCCAAATTGCGAGTCGTAAAAGCTACTAGGAGCTGAGCAAAATGTACGTAAATAAATACGTTAATTATTTTTGGTCAGGTAAATTAAACTTCATTTCGCTCGTGATCACTGATTAAATGCCTTCTAAAATGATCATAATTAGTATTTTCCCTTTTGTTTGGAGGATTGTATATTTCCAATAGCAATTGATATGGTTCTGTGACTTTCTACAAATTTTTCTACGTAAGTCTCAGTTTCTCCCTAAGGCAGTTTTCGTATAAGAATTTTTAAATGCAGTTCCTGCAACGTAGGCAACACACGATTCAAAGTTTGAGAGGATTTTTTTTTAATATCAGCGTTTGGTTAATATCTCCTTTTCCGTAAAAACAGTTGAAAAGTAAAATAAATTATTTTTCTTTTAATTTCTTTATCAGTTGAAATATGCTCATCAGTTGAGACTTGCATTGATGTCCGTAAAAGAATTTTTTTACTGAAAAGTTTCGGCTGTCGTTAGAAATAGGTGCTTAAGATATAAAATAACTTTCACGAAGGGTTAAGTTATAAAATGAGAGTAAGCTTTGCTCGAGATAAATCTCAAATTGAATTTTTAAATTATTTTAGAAAATTTTAGAGTTTGTTTTGCTTGAAACGCCTTCCTGTACGCGGCGTGTAACTTAACTACTTTTGGATTTCTCTACCTGTGATTCAGATAGATTTCTATCCTTCAGATCAAAAGTAGAGGAAGTGCCTCACTCCCACGTATTAGTCAATCCCTTAACGATATAGTGATATTGATTTTGCCCTGCAGCACGTCCGGAGTTCAGAAAATGCGTAAAACCCACGCACCTTCGCTCTGTTTGTTTTTCTCTTAAAATTTCCCCACTTCCAAGGCTCGGCACACACGACACTTTTCTTCATTTCCGAGGTAGGAAGTGACGTCACACTCTCTCTCTCTCTCCAGAGTTGAACGTGCTTTAGCGAATGATCGGAGGTAGAGACTGCATCAACACGGTATTAAGGTCAGAGGGGAAAAAAATTGCGGCAGTGTACGGAACCAGTTTTACGTCAGTGAAAAACTCTTTGAGAGGTCGGACGGACGCGTCGTGAATTCGAATTCCGAATTCACGGTGATGATTTACGTCACGCCATAAATAGCCCCAGTGTGAAATATCCGGCGAGTTTATTTCACAGAGGTTTGAAGGCACCTGATTGATTTCAAATACGATCTCTCAAAAGAATCATCTAGCGTCATTGTGGAATCAAGAAGGCGCTACTACTTCGACCGAGATTGATTCTCTTCGGGTCGTTCGTTCATATCTATGGCCCTCATGATTTTCTTTCATGCGAGGCCTCTCTTCCGAGAAGTAAGATATAGCCTCGGAATAATACGTCGCGGTTCCCATTCTACGGTGAAGTTATGGACCGTGTCTTGGGTTGAATTTAATCTTCGATTTGTGTATCGCTCTATATTGTGATTTCTTCAAAGCAGAAGACGTAATTATTAATTTTTTTCGAAATTTTTGATTTATGAAATACTCAACGAATTTCTGATCTCCGAAAATATTTATTTATTGAGTTTTGTATCTTCACGAACTTTATCGTATTCGTATTTTAGTTTAATTTCTCTAGTTATTTTTTTTTATAAATATAACGATTTGTTTATCATAAATTATCGCAGATTCGAGAATCATCCATAATTTATTCGTAATTATTACGTTGTTAAAATACGAGAATTTTTTAACTTGCATAACTTATGAATTTAAGAAGGTTAAACGTATGTTTTCATAGAAGTTTTCGGTGACATATTTGAGATGAAAATACTTACAGCTCATTTTTTCCGTAGATTTAACCATTTTTTGATTATAGAAGAACATTTTACAAGAGTATATCCACCTCTATACAATGATTTATCGTTCGATGCTTTTTGGAAAGATATAGTTTAAAATCGTTGGATGTGATTTTGATTAGATAAAATTAAATTCCACAAATTCATCAATGGCTACATTATACAAATAATTGTAATTGCGTTGAAAACGCTGCCCTAGTTAAGTTTTCATTTGTCGCTCTCGTGAAATAATTGCTGAATGTTCATTAACAAAGTTTTGAAGTTATTCCGTACTTCTAAATGGTGCAAAGAAATTAAAATATTTCTTACCTGAGGTACTCCTCTGCAAAACGGCTTTCGGTATAGAACGAGTGTCTCGTTCCTCGACACGAAGTTGGGGTACTTGGTGCCATCGTGTGTATCCGACACGGTGTTGCAAGGTTCCGAGTCCCATTGAGGCATGTGCGTCTCTCCGTTGTATCTTTCCATCAATCCGGCCTTCCTGAAATCGGTCTCTCCCGTGTACACGGTCACCGTGTCGTCGCCGAAGTCGTACATCTAGAAGGAGTAGAGAATAATTGATTATTCATTTCATTAAATCTTGGTTTTTCTTAGTTTTTTGTGTAAGGGGACAGTAGTATCCATGGATTTTATAAAAGATTTGAAGAGTTTATGATCGGTTTAAATTTTAACAGTTCCTATATTCATAAAACATTTGATTAATTATTTAAAGATGAATTAATTTCCTCAAGTATTTAGATAAATAACTTTTGAGGTAATATATTTTGATTACAGAAGTTAGTACCAACTATTTAGTTTAGTTTGCTCCAAATTTGTCATTCGATATAGTTACGGAGAAGTGTTTCTATTATATCAGTTTATATAAATGTTTTTCGAAGCATTTAGCCGTGAGTAATATGATAAGAACTCTAAACATTGTTTTGTAATCATTCATAAATACTCGTAAATGTAAATAAAGAATTAGAGAATAAATAAAAAATTAAAACCTTAACTGCGTATTAAAACAGTACTACTAATCAAAACATAAAGAAAAACAGAAGATTTGACAACCGTAATCGTTTGGCACGAATAGCATCATCGTTCGAAAACTAGCCTTGTAAGGATTAAATTTATCTTCCGTATAGGATAATCATTACCTTGATAAAAGGACAGCTCTTTACATACGACCCGTCAATGTGAATGAATATATCCGATAATGAACTTTCTCATGAACATCGCTTTACGTTTCAATGACCTTCCATACGAAGGAAGAACGGTAGCAACGGAACGATGGCGGGGTCACCAGAATCCAATGCACGGAATCGTACTCCTCGATACATGGCGAAATTTCGAAGGCTAATTCGTCAGGGCTGTTGTAACTAACAGTTATCAATTTCATCCAAGGCGGTAACTCGACACCGTTCTAACGACTTCCGACAGAGTATCCGCGTTCGACTGCTAGATCAAACTGTCAAAATAGACGCCTATTTTCGTCGTGAATTTTTTGTCTCCTCTCGGAACAAAGGGAAGAATTCTATAGAACGCCAAGTCACCCTGGAACCGGTCGTGATAAATTATCCTCGATAAATGGGATTCCAGCGGCGACATTGTCATAATACGATCCTTGACTTTCAAGCGGAATATTTCTCTCATTGTCGATAATTGCCGTAGACCGCGTCCTCCGGCTGACATCCAGAGTAATTAAGTTCCGAGTTAACGAGGTGACCGCTTCCTTTTTCTCCTTTCACCCACGGTTTCGCGCCAGATGAATGCGGGATGGAAAACAAACCAAGGCGTCGCCGTTCCGCTTTTCGCAGTTCACTTTTTTTGCGACTCGGAAATGGAGAAAAGTTGGAGGAATGGAGAAATAATCCTTCGGAAAATTTCCGTTGACGTAACGACGTCTCTACTGTTCCCCTGGAGGCAATATCTCGTTCTGACGTCACGGATGGGGGAAAGGGGAAATTAATAAAGCTTCGAGACTTTTATATCGCGAAATAGATAATCGGAAATTGACCTTGATTGTCCGATTCCTGTGGATTGGTTGGAATGCTCTTAGGTGGATTCTTTAATTATTTATGTCATCGATTCTATGCAGGTGCTCTTGTATTACTCATCTTTTTTTCGTTCGAAAAATAGTATGTACTTGTATTCTCTATTTACCTACTTATTTCGGGCATTTATTATGCATTTTTGAGGTTAAATTTCGAAATTATTTTTCCAAAAATTAATCCTGTCAAATAAATTAAAGGGATTTTAAGTATTTCTGCAGCGACATATCTGCAACATTTTGAAGTTTAAGTTTGATTTTTAAGAATTATAGTTTCACCTATGGATTCTGTGAAAAGGGTAGTGTAGCGGTGGGATTTATGTGGGATTAAGCGTTATAATTCAATGTCCCCAAAAAATCATAGAAGTGCATTTTACGATTTAAAAATAAGCAAAAAATTGATTTTATTTAACATTGAGTTTCGAGTTGGATTCAAGAGAAATTTTGAAAGTTGTAAATAATGGATAAATAATAAGTAGAATAAATATCTATAGTGAATATGTCCAAAGAGTTATTTGAATAATACATTATAGACGTCCATAATAGTAAGCCACATAAATTTGAATGTAGAACTCTGGTACCATTCGGGAGGTATACATACAAACAACATAAATAGAACTTTTTGTCCTAAAATATATCGTCCACGGAAAAAAATCGCTATATCAGCTCCCTGCGTTCCAACAAACACTGAGTGGAATTTATTCCTCCCTACGTTTGCTCATCTTCGGAATTCATTTCGGTAGAGAATCGTACGGCCATGGCCGGCGATCGTAAATAACGAACTGACGAACCTTTCGCGTAATTGGCATCGAATGATCACTTCTTTCGATGCGATTATTTTGCACAGAGCGCTGGTAATCTCGCACCAGTGCGTCTATCACAAAACTGACACGTAGGCATCTATGATTCCAACGAATCTCGACGTTTGGGTCGCATCTTCGTGATTTAAAAGCTGAGATGGACGGAAATTTGAATAACTAATGTTACGCTTATTTACGCGTTGTTTTAAAGGAGTGTATATCAAATAGATGCACGAAAAAATCGTGAAAGCTAATTAAAAGGGGAAATTGGAGAAGAGAAAGTAAAAAATGTAACGGGTTCATAATCCATATAGGGTTGCGTTAAAGAGGGAATTGTCAATAAAATAATGGGTAACATTGATCTTACGTGATGTTTCATAATAACCTATCTCCCAACGGGAGCTCCTGGTGTAACTGATTATTAAAAAAATTTATTAGAAAAATCAAGGTAAAATATAAAGAAAAAATTTCGTAATTTAATCGAGATTCGAACTCAAGTCCTCTGGGTATTTTTCGTTCGAATCTCCAATTGTTCAATTACGGAGCAGATTCTGTTTTTTAAAATCATTAAGAACAGTTTATTATTCTTTCAATAAAATTTGGACGAATTACAATGAATCTGTAACAAATCAAATAATAAAAGCTTATGAGATAATTTTATTTAAGAATTGTTTTTACTGTTTAAATTATCATTTTGATTTAAAATGGCTAAGTAGAGCGTTTTCCGGAATTTGGCTGCTTTTCAGCAAAAATTAATTCTTAATGTATTTTAATGAAAATTAAAAAGTATTTCTTGTGCCAAGAGTTATTTACTGTACAAGAAAAGTTAATTGCATCGAACAAGATCTAAGAATGTTATACTTTGTGTAGCATTTTCTTCCTTTCCTTACAAATAAAGGCTGGTCTACCGTTCTCTTTTTTTAAACGCGTTGCTAAGGAATATGATCTTATTCGAATTTTATTATTTTCATCCCAGATACTTGAGCCTTTTTTACTGTCATCAGCATGGTAATGGGTTTCATTGTTCGCGGAGATAGATGGATTGCGTTGGTCAGAACGACCTCGATTCTAAGAATTTAGAAATGTAGATTCCATCTGTAAATGATTATTTTAATTTTTTTTAGAGATTCAGGAATTTGCGCTTATATCTCTATCTCCACAATTTATTCTGATTCGAAGTTCTAGTTTAAAACTAATCCAGTCTTAAAAATGACGAATAATCTAACAAAATAAAATGAATGATTTTCGTCCAAATATCGAAATCTGAATGGAACAGTACTTCGATTATATGTTGATCCTAATCAAAGTAGATAAATAGGGTGATGTCGTAAAACTTATCGAAAAGAAAGAATGTCGAAACAACTTGGCTACCATTAATCAGAAATCGATTTCAACCGAAAAAAATTCCGGTGATTAGTATGACGGTCGGGTTTTTAAACGTAACACATTTAATGAAGGGAAATAAAGTTGAGTAAGACATTAGGATGACATGTATTTAATGCAACCCGTCAAATTCAAATATGCATCATTACGATACCTAAAAGAATGACTTTTGTGGGCGTATCAATTGACAAACCTTACGCCCGGAGAAGATTTATGAAGTTTAATGAGCAAATGTATTTGCGCGTAAAAAATTCAAACTGTACGAAATTACGATGACAATGGAGTTTTCGAACATCAAGGGCGAGTGCATTACAATTGAACATCAATTTTCTTTAGTTCGAAAGAAAATTTTTGAATTGCAGGACAATACGTTTTTTCCTCTCATTTGTCTGCAAATCTGTTGTTGAATTGCGATTACTTTAAGTTTTTACGTTGTTAAATTCCGCTACATTGGCCCTTGTGATTTTGAGATTCCGCTAGCCTTCGACCTGAGCAAAAATTGTTAATGACTCCTATCGAAATACGAATTCATGTGTTTCGACAAGTGCACGTAAAAGCGTTTCAAAAATCTATCATAAAGTTGGGAAACCATAAACATTTCAAATATTTAAATGAAACGTTATCAAGATGTTGTTATCACATCAAATGAAATATAAAACAAATATTTTCCTAGTTGTTCATATATTTTAAAGGTAAATTGGTAAACAATTATTTTTCGTATTAAAGTCTCATCGCATCTTGCATCTTCCCTTTTAAACTTTATTATATGATAAGTTTATGCCTGTATTACTATCCTATTCCTCTATGCTCCACCTTATCCTATATTTTACGCTTATAGTGTACCTTTCTGTGTGCTATGATCTCAAAAGGCTTCCTCAACATATACGTGGTTTAGGTAGTGAAGAAATAGTCCCGCATCGCTTTCTCTTTCTCTAGGAGAACAAATACTACTTATTTGCTTAACGAAACCATGAATCCATGCCAATTAGAGAAAGAGCGAGATTAGGTTAGTCTATTTTATCTCTCGGGCTGAAAAACATGGCCTATTACCACAGACGTTGATCATAAGCATCATTGTGGATGAGATTTCTCATTAGCATTTCTCATTAATTATTAATTACAGAATATATTTTGTCTCGGTCGAACAGTAATTTGGAAACCTAGTAATTAGCATTAACTTTAGTTATGTCTTAATATATTAGTCAGAAATTATAGTCGGAAAACTATTGAATAATCCTGTATATTCGAAGGTTATGTTTGGCTCGATTAAATATTATAAATGAAAAAGATTTCGAAACGTAAGTTTCTATACCGACTTAAGAAAATTCTTTCGATTCTCAAGATGATTGAACATTGTAGATTTATCGATGGAACGGAATTTATAACGGAATATCAAGGCAACGAAAAACTAGGAGTTAATCAAAACATATAAAAGATCATTTTCGTTTTGAATACATGAGAAGTATTTAATTTTCAACGGAACTCGACCGTATGTATTGCATAATTCAGTTTCGACCGTAGCTTTAGTTGGATGATTAATGAATGCGATGCTTTTAACTGCACCGATTAACACATGATTGATTCCTCACGTAACGGAACGGCCGAGGACGAAAATAACAGAACGAAAGGTCTCTTCCGCATCGAAATTCCGGCCGAAAGTCCAAAAATATTTAATCAGATTTACCCTGTCGATCAATCCAAGCTTCTCGAAGTGAATCCACGATGGAAGAAGGGTGTTCCCCAATCCCACCAGAGGATCTTTGTACCCAAACATGAATTCTTCGGCTGTCATCTTCACGATGGGTTCAGAATTCGTCTGCCTCACTATGATGTTGAATCCAACTTTGGTGAAGTACGATGAACTCTCCAAAACACTGGCCATGCTCTGGAAAGAGAGAGAGAGAGAGCTATTATAGTTTCTAAGGCGCGGCACGTTGCTGCGAGGTATTTTTCGTAGGGCCTCGTGTAAATCGTACGACCACACGGAAGATGCCGAATACGCGAACGGAATAAACAATCCACACTCAACTACGTGTCGCAACAAATTTGTGCTGGAAATAGACGAGGCAAAGAAAAGAGTAGGCGTTCCTATTACTTTTTCAATTTTGAGATATGTGTGGAGAGCAAAGAAAAATGATGGTTTGTACGTAAGGTCTTTGATAGTGATTTTTCGGGGTAATAAGATAGGATTATTGAGGTTAATGTGTGTATATCAGTCCAATATAAATGCTACTTAACGGAGAAAATACGTTATTTTGAACGCGCGAAATGTAATGAATGGAGTTAAATTCATGAAATAATAAACCTCAACCATAGGAACAATTAAATTGGACGATTTATGTTTGAAAATTTATAAATTTTTTCATAGAGTTATTGTTCGCAATTGTTTGATTTTCAAGTAATGATTCGTAGTTAACTTCAGATATTTTAGATTTTATTCATAACCTATCTTTAAATGTATGACCAGAATTAGAAATTCGATTACTAGTTCATTCCTCAATTCCAATTTTTATATATAAGTGAATTTTTAATTGAATGAGGTTGAATATTATTTCTACGAGAAATCAGTTACATTCAATCAATTTGAGTTTTATAATTTGATCGTCTTAAACTTTAATATACTTTAGAATTTTTTCATTTTTTTATAGTTTACTCCTTGTATTCTATCATGGTAGAATTATAATGTATCCTGTTCAACAGACTCAAAAGTGGTTTGCGAAATAGCCTACGACAACATATTTTAGTGTTTTTCCAGTTCGTTTGTAAAGCATTATAATGTTTGTCCGTTTCTATAGCATGTCAATAATTCAAATAGTTAACATTCTTAAAGACTTTTTAATGCATTTAAAATACTAGAGTGTTATTCGCTTCATTTTTTTCTTTTGAGAGTTTCTCTTTAACAAACATAGTTAACCTTCTGATGAAAATGTGCTCAACTTCGTTTCAGCTGACAAATACCATCTGTTCACGCGTTTGAGTCAAAGGTAAAAAGTACGGAAGGACGATGTTCACGTATTTCATTGGATTTTTCACGAGGTTAAATTATTCTCTTTCATCTAATTCAGCAAACCAAAGTATACCCGCATTGGCCTCGAATATTGAAAGGATATCAGTTTATTTTTCTCCAAAACCCTCATCTCTTTTATGAGATTGAAATACTTTTTTATTTAGTTTCAATGAATATTAAATCAGTGAATAAATTCTGTGGTTCTAAAAAGTCAGAGGAATTGTACGCGATGTTCATATTATTCAAATAAATGAGATAACGTAACGAAACAGGATACGTTCAGAGTGATTAAGTAAATCTTCGAATAGAATACCTCTTTAATATTAGGTTAAAAAAGATTAAAAGAAAAGGAGGATTACTGAATCTAAAATGTTTAATTGGCTTTGTAAATTTTCAGCAAAATTATTTGATGTTTATTACATGCTTTAGGTGCATTCACTTAGCGATTTAATTTCAATTAAATTTTTAAGTTATTGCAGACGAGATGTACTAGCGTAAATGGTTGTAAATTATATAAATAACATTCTCGTTTCTTTTATGATCTTGCAGATGGTAAGCTAAGTTCTTTAATAACTCCGTTTAGAGATAGCTATTACATTCTCTCGATCCATTTCAATTACAGTCACGACTATCGAATTTCACGCAGTGTTTGCAAGGAATGTCCGGTTTAACATATGGTTATGAGCGATCTGTTTGCAGTTATCTTCCACTTAGCATCTAAATGTATTACCGCTTACCTCATCAAATTCTGCAATACGTCAATAAACAAGCATTTTCCTTCCGCGAGGCGTTGAAATTACGTCCTATTAGCCTTTTTTATACTTTTCTTCTGATGAGAGAGGTTTAATTTACGCGAAGAGGGTGAATATCGCTATGATTTTTTTCCTCGGAATCTCGGGATGTAAAGTAATGGAGCACGGAATTCGCAATTTACGCGTCACGACGAGAAACCGAGCGCGATTCATCATAAATTTCCACACATCCGAAATTTCCCATGAATCACCCGATTTCAATTGCATCCGCAAGTCATTCTAATTAAATTAACGACCCGATTCGCGTAAATAGTATCTTCATGCACCGTGAGCGATTTTTTTTTCGCGGATTATGAACACGTTTGTTAACTTTAGCGGCGATTATTTTCAATTTGATTTCTGCACGTAATTATATCTTTGCAAATTTTTCATTAGATAGATCCATCTGACTTTGCGATTGTTTTAAACGGAATGATTAATAGAACAAAAGCTCATCAATTAACGAAGCAAATCATGTCTCGTAGTTGGACTCGTTTCTACATCGGTATGTGGGGCACTTGATGGTAACACGGACAATCGTTTGTTACCAGGAGAAAACGAGGGAAAGAACCCTTTCATTTTCAACAGATACATTCGTTCGCTTGAAGCTGAGGAGCTTGTTTCGTTTTCAGCAAGGAAATGTGATAAAGGTAATAGTGAAAGTGTGCCCATTCTTACCATTAGCGCTATGTTTGGCACCAGGACGGTGTCATTAAGCTGTCCTTTGGTCATTTCGGGAACGAACACCAAGGGATGGCGTGGTATCGACGTCAAGGTACCATTACCGTTGAAGACGATGTTTGTGTGTTCCATGACCTCTCTGAAAAATAAGAATAAGAAACCTTGGTTACCTCTTTAAATTGACGACACTCACGATTGTCAATCATCAGATTTTAGTTAGTAAAAAATATATATAAAGAATGATTTGAATATACTGGATTACTCTATAACTACTATACTGATCACTATAATAATTAAACATTATATTACTTGAATTAATGCGGAAGTTATGAATAAAATCAACCTTTGATAATGACTTTAACTTGGAAGCATGCTTTATCAGAGCTTAGAGGTGCTAAGGCGTTTCATTTCAGTAGATGTTTAATAAAAGCATTTAGTTGGGGACATCTTACTTCCTCAAGGAAGCGAAGGTAATCAATTTTCCACCTGTTTAACGGAATCGCAATGATAGGATACGAATAGAATTGATCGAAAGCCAAAGATTTTATCTCATTACTGCGCATCTCACAACCTGCTGCAGTGAGGAGTCAATGCTATACAGTAACACCTCAGATGCTTCAAGTGTTGAGTAGAGCACATAGGATACAAGTTTATTACCTTTAAAAGAATCGAATCGGTCGTTTGGAAAATGCTGTAATATAGTATGAATAGCCTCATATTGAATATTCATGTTATAGAAAGTTTTTTTTGTGATGAAACGATATGAAATAGGAAATTTTGGCGATTTAATTTATTCTGGAATCCAAACTGTACCTTTATGTATGAGAAGGAATTGGAAATGTGGAAAAACGGGAATAGAAAGGCCTTTCTGCCGTTAAACCTACTCGTATATCTTTTTCTGGTTTATGTTATATGTATTGTAATCATTCAATGTTATCTTGTTAGGTAATAAATTTTTACAGGTATTATAACAGAATTTGGCTTGCTAGGTCTAAAAACGTGTAAGACTAACTCTAAATTATTGCTTTCTATTACATTAAAATCATTAATCGATGTAAATCATTGATAAGTTACTTGGTACCTAATTTAAAGATCATTCTTGCTGTCATATATTTCATTTCAAACGATCTTGGATACAATACATTAATTTTTCGTTTGCCTTTTATAATGATCTTCGGAAACTTGAAAACTCTCGTTCAAAGAATTCACGGAAACATCCTCCGCACTGTAATCATATATAGTGATAAAAAATGTATATTAACTGATTTTTCTGGGTACTGGAGCCGAAAGATGTCATATTTTTTACCGAAAACACTCTCGTAAATAAAGCGACATTTTTAACATAGTTAAGTTTCGTTATACGTTCTTTGAAGGATGAAAATTCGGTCCTTGAAATTTGAAGCGAAACGTCCTTGAGAGACGGCAAGATGAGATGTATGGAATGGTCCATATAAAGTGCGATCATAGATCAATGCTTTCCGATTAGCAACTCTTCAATCTCGCTTTAGCGAATATCATTTTCGGTTGAAAAATTATCTTCAAAGGGAGCTGTTGAATGAAACTAAAACTGTCAATTCATCTCTTATACGAACCGACCTATTTCTGTATAAAAGGAACGGAGTTCAATTCGCTAGCATCGGAAGCAGTAATTTTTGGATAGAAAAAAAACGAGTCTGAAATGCCGGATTTATCTTTTCGGACCCTCTACGTTCTGTGAGGGAAAAGGTTGCTTTAAAAGGGCTTTTATTCTTTAAAAGGGTTTTTTTTATTATTTATTTCCCTCACTGATGGCGGTGTCCTTTTTCTAGATACCGGAGAGTAGCCAATCCGATCAATTGGATGTCAAATATATTTCCAAAGACCACTGCAGTGGAAAAGGATCAAAAGGTCTACAGCTATTCGGAATTTCCTCAAAGAGCTATTTTTGCAGCGGAGTAATTAAATTTTTGAGTAATCGAATCTGACTGATCGGATTCGAAAGGTGGACTCTCTGCACGTAGCCTTTTTTTTAACCCTTTCGAGATGCATCCACTGTTAAAAACCAGGAAGTTAATTGCTTTTTAATACACGGGAGTTGATTAAGATTGAATTTTGTCTTTCGTTCTGTTGTATGTTATCCTTTGTAAAAAGCGATGAAAACTAGATATTGATTGCATTAACGTTGTGGTATGCACACCATCAAACAAAGTTCGATTGAAAAAGTTGATCTTAGGATTGGAGTTCCATCACCCGCTTATGTGTCTATACTCGATTTGTTCCATCAAAAAATAAACTGGTCTTTATGAGGTCCTAGTGGACCTTCCTGGTTAAGGCTCCTGGAATATTAGTAACTCAGAAACTTTGAAAGATGAGAATTCAATGACTGATAGTTCGTCATCAAATGCAGTATATTTGAGCTATTTAGAAGCGTAAAGTAGTTAGATAAAAAAGGTCGAAAATTTGACATAATTTCATAAAACGTACTAATTCTTTTCGTTCCTAATTTTGTGGAAGCCATTGAATTAGACTTAAATGAAAAAAAAACTTAGTATATTTCGACTAATTTTTTATATTTTTAACCTATAACCCAAATCTTTTGATGTAAAAAACTTTGTGATTTGGTTTTTCATTTTTAATTTTTTATGTATTGCTTAATTTATTTCTTAAAAATTATAGCAAGAATTCCTATATTTTTTTGCGTGTATATTTCAATTATTATTACCCAATTCGTCGAGATATCTAAAATTCATTCCTGTTGTTAATATTAATTTTTTTGTTGTCCATTGAGCAAAGATAGTCATTTGATTTTTTTCTGCAGTAACTGAATTATAGCGTATTTTGCAGGATATATATATATATATATAGAGAGAGAATTAGTTATCCTCGATACTACTCACACTTCGCAATCATTCACTTTCTCAGCAAACGGAAAAATATGATTCTTTGACGGCCCAAAACCTTTCCTCGTCAAGAAGATCCGAAAGTGCGTGAGATTTCACTACGTATGAGGTGACGTAATTTTGTCCCTTCCTGACGAAATCGACTACCGGCCCGGAAGAGTGCTTGTTAACCCACATTTGTGGAAGGTTGGTGACGTGAAATAAAAGGGGTACAGCCTCCGTAACACTTTCAGCCGGCGAAAATAGGTCATTGTTAACTCTTTCTCTCGTAATTTATAGCCGAGGAAGGAAAGATCGGCGGATGTTAAAAATGCTCGGAATGAGGAAGCTTATCCAACGTTTAATTAACGAAGGAAATCATTAGAAGAACGGTTGCGTAGCAATGTTTTTATCGCAATTATTTGTAACAGAAATCTTTAGACATAAATCTGACATAGGTTCCGAGGTAAAAATAGGAGGGAACTTAATAGTAGTTGTTTGTTCCTTATTTTAACCCGTTTCATACACGAACTTCATAAGCTGTAAACTCAGTACGAGGAAGTAGAAAATACACCGTGTCTTCTCAAGCGTGAATTGCGAGAGTATTCCCGTTAGAACCATGGTATCAGTTTCTCATTGTTGCTGAAACATTCTTCTCCGTGAATCATTGTATGATGAGATCAGTTATTCTAGTATTGCACTCATTGCATACCTAAGTTTAATAAATAAATTATCACACGGTTGCATCTGAATCATTAAGAAGAATAAATAGAAGAAAACCTAACGATCGCTTAAGACTTCATTGAAAGAGGTCAAAGGTACGATTCCAAGTGAAAGTGTTATTTATCGTCATCCATTCATCAACATTTGTTGCTATTTCGTTCGAAGGAGGTTTACTGTAACTAAGCGTAAAAAATCTGTGGTTATTGACAGTCGACACGTTAAATAAGTGCATGAACTCGCTGTTTATGTTTCTCGTCAAGTTCATAAGCTTTTTATTGATGTCAAGTCATACGGTTTAGTTTTTGCTCCATTATTCAAGATACCATTGTATTGGATTGATGTAAATGTGAATCATACCGTTAAGTTTGTCTAAAATTTTCTTAAGAATTAATCATAATCGATTTATACCGCCTTATTGTGTTGAAATTCGAGTGGAAGATGTTTTTACTCTATCGGTAGCTTAGAGGTATGTAACGATTATCACACAATAGGGATACACCACAAAAAGGTAAGAAGCCTAGGTTATACGTGAACAAGGATTAGCTTAGATAGATGTCTTGCTTAATTGACAAGCAAAATTTAATAACAAAAACAGCGTATATTCGACCTATTGATTATATTCACGGGTTAATGTATGTTAAATTATTTGATTGTTTTTTTCCTTTGACATTGTTTGTCTTGACGTTCCTATTAGGTTCGAAAGATAATTCTTAAAATACGTGTTTATATAGCTAGTAATTCGTTATCAAATTAATAAGGTGGCTTGTATAATTCAGAACTTTCGTGGCTTTATGTAATACTAATCAAAAGGAGATTTCGTGGTGATATGGTGGTAAGAAGTTCATTACCGGCTTTCATCGCGTAATGAAAATGGGTCTGTGTCGAAGTTTATTAACCTGCCCGAGTAAAATGAAGTTTTCGAGGTCAAGTTGAGATTACGTCGGCTTGCTTGACTAGACGAGCTTTCGCAATGAAACCGCATATGCCGTTCGTATCTTACTTCCATTCAGACAACGTTTCCGGAAACGGGAATGTGTTGCTGACGTCTGGAAATGCCACATCTCGCCCTATTCCGACCCATTTCGCTTCCTCTAATGTATTGTGTACATTTTCACTCTCAGATTTTCCCTTTCAGTATCGTTACTTGCCAATTTGGTTTATCATTTAGATGCTTGGTTATATGGGAGTTATTCGCTGTGGTGAATCGCGGAAATAGTAGCACTGAATTCCAATTGCATTACTTGTTTATGAGATTAGTATTTGATGAGTGTAAAACGATATATAGAAACACTGTTACTTTTCAAATTTTAAAAACGTCCTTTCTGAAGTATATTCTGAATATACACTTGAAGCGTATATTCAGAAGTTTTAGGGAGTAGAAATAGTTTCACTCCAAAGAACGATTACTAGAATAGCAACAACAAAGACAGTTTTTACTAGAGGCTTAATTATATCGAATTATTTAGATTTTTGGAGTTATTTACCATAGTCTTATTCTTTATTTATTTATCTTTTATCCTCTCCTATTAATTCAATAAAATATCTTAGCTTAATATTAATCTTATTGAACGAATCAAGAAAATAAATATTTGCAATTTTTTTCTTGAATATCCTAATGACATGAAAATTATTTTCGTGTCCTTATAAGATAAGTTCATCTTCATACGTAGCCTAAATTTTTAAAATTCTTACGGATGGCTAATACGTTCCTCAAATATTACACCTTACGTCATTTTTCAAATGGCATTCCAATGAACTTAACCTCAATGGTGCATCATTCCATTAATATGAAAGTTACACAATGATTTCACAGAGCTGCAGTTAAAATGAATAATATAACAAGTGCATTACTCACAAGATTTTCCCTCTACTACGTAATATACACTAGATTAGAGCGAGGTTGATCATCTTTATGCGTATGTATTAAAATTTTAACGTATCATTAATAACTTACTTGTAAACATAGGGGCCAACTTCTTCTACTTTCAGCTTCTCCTGTCCTTTCATGAAAGCTTCTTTGTTTGTGATGTTAAAGAGAAATACTTTGAGGTAGAGATCCACGGGTGGCTTCTTCCAGATTCCAAATGTTTCTCCATTTTCACTAAGTGTCGCTTTCTGCAAAAGATTAGAGATATAGAATAATATAAAATCGGAACTTCAATACTTTAAGTCAAAGACAGTTTTTTGAATGGTTAACATTGGGTATTAAGATTATTAATGTGTTATTTTAAAGACGGCTGTGTTTTCACGAAAGAGAAAGAAGTGGTATTTTTGTTCTTTTTCTATGAACTCGAAACAAAACGCACGTTAATTTCACTACGGCGAAACAAGAGAACATGGCTAGTGTTTTCGTCACAGAAATGTTAATGTCGCGTCCCGGCTAATTTCCTTAAAGTTTCTATCATAAATAGCACGTGTGTGAAAAATAGTCGTCATATTTTTTAAGATAAATATAGTTGGATATTTCTAAGTTTCCTCGGAAAATATTTCATTGTCATCGTTTTGTAAACACAGAATCTTAATGTTTCCGCATGCTTTTCATATCTGTCATGCAGGAAAAGCACATTAGGGGAGAAGGCCAGAGGGCGTACTTTTGACATCTCTGACATTCCTCATGATTTCTCGTTTTCTGCGACTGCGTTACATGTTGAGGTGGATGTAAAGTTGCAAAATTACAAAATCCGTTTCTATCTTTGTACAATAAAGGTAATTCTTGTATCTTTGTAGAATAAATGTAATGTTATTCCGTAGAATAGGTTTAACTGCGACGCATAAACTGTTACGATGTTTTTAATACGTGTTTTTTTGCCTTTATAGGTCTATTAATGCAATGAATGCTTAATTATTTTTCCTTGAATCTTTTTCTATTAATTGGCGGGCCTCTTCTTTTTTTACGTACTTTATGATTGGAAATAATAACTTTTTGTCTATTTTAAGAGCAAACAAATTATAACTTGATGCTAGATAAATAAATGC
The DNA here is from genome assembly GCA_020796165.1 of Pantala flavescens. Classification (NCBI taxonomy): domain Eukaryota; kingdom Metazoa; phylum Arthropoda; class Insecta; order Odonata; family Libellulidae; genus Pantala; species Pantala flavescens. The sequence continues at coordinate 43,639,762 of CM036882.1, forward strand.
GTAATTGTTTTTACTGGCATTTTTCTAAAGATTGGCAGGCCTTTTCTTTTTTTGTACTTTCAAGTTGGAATTAATAGCATATTCTTATTTTATTTGTAAAGCCAACGTATTACGACTAGACGTAACTAAAGAGAACACGCAAAGATATCGATGTAACCGATTCAAAATATACTAACCATTCGGAAAATAATATCGTATGGGTTGATGGTCCACAGTAGAACTGAAGAGATGAGGCTGATCACTCCGGCAACCAACAGGTACACGTTGACTGAAAGTAAATATTTTGGTAAGATTAGCACAGCGTTGAGAGCGTGAGGGAAGAGTTTTGAAAATGGTGAAACGGTTATCGGCACCCGAAAATGAATGCCTATTGCGTGCCGTCCTTGTTCCTTTTCCTCCAATCGGAAATTCGGCATTTTTGGATCAAATATAAGCATCCTTTGAAAGTGATAATTTATTCCCCGTGAATTTTTTTTAGGCGCAACGACTCAATTGCGTAAGGTAAAGATTTCTCATTTCGTAACTCACGAAAGGGACTGTGGTAAAAATAGACACACAACATATATTTGTAGTGTTATTGGAAATAAGGCCGAACGGCGAATTCTCCTGTAATTAATTATTACCTTGAATGGATATTTGAGAGTGAAATAAGAAAATTTGGAGAGAAAAAACGGAGAACGTTGGAGAATTTAAAAAAGACATTCGTGTTTTATTTCATTATTAAATAATTGCCTCTAAATGGATTTTGGTGGTAATCTATTAGGATACCTTTTCCCTTTTTTCTGTATGTTGGTTGTTCAAGGGAATACATTTATATTCCATGTTGTTTACTTTTCAAGGAATAAACTAAGTGATGAAGACTTAAAGCAGAATAAGTAAACTTTGTTTGGTAGTCATCCAATCTCCTTATTCCTCGTTGTTCGATTTGTGTCTATATAAATTAGGATATTTTTTCGCAATTAAGGATTAATATGTTGAAGAAAATAATTAAGTTCCATAGGAAAAGTAAGGAAGTAGCGCACTATCCTCTAGCGATATGAAGTTAGAGTTCGATTCCCGGATGTAAGAATACCCTAACGTGCGAAATTGTCTGTGCTATCCTCATACTATCACTATTCTTTTATAGAAACTATTTTTCGATAACTTTTCAGCGAAAACTAATCATTATAATAGATCATTGGCAATTCATAAGATCTATGTTCCAAGAACCCTTATTGATAAAATTATGTTCTGAGATTATTTTTACATAATCCTCTAGATGCAGGAGGCGAACCTATAATGCAGTATGACGTTCGTGTAATGGAGGTGTATCATCAAAATATGACCGTTCATTTCATCTTTAAAAATTAATTTCAAGTCGTGTTTCCCAAACGATGTAACATACCGGAAGAATTATAAGATGAACCTATGTATGTTATTCTATTTTAAGTGCTCTAATCTATTCATTATCCATTTGAAAACATTCATAATGGTCCACAAAATGAACCGTGCGTGACTCCCAACGCATTAATGGCATACTTGACGCCGTCGGTCGGCAATCGTGGTCAAATGGCGTAAAATCATCACAGATCATCCGAGATTGGCAAATCGTTACATCATTGAAAACATCACCTCATCCAGTCACTCGATTTTTGCCGAAACCTTCTTTTACTTTCGTTTATTCGTTAAGCAAACATTTCCTCTACGTCTCCGAATTCGATTGAAGGTAAACATTAAAAAATCCGAGTTTGTTAAATAGAAGTTTTGAGGTAGTTCTTATTTGTGCGAAAAATTGATTTGTAGGTTAAATTTACACTCGGAGAGTTCGAAACAATTGTTCGCGCGGAGGAAATTGCACTTTTTAAACAATACGCCGTTGGATCTGTTCCCGAGCCCGTTAGGTTCCTTTACGGAACATTAGCGGATCACCTGCGCGTTTTCCCTGAACCTCTCTTGCACCACCGACGATCAAAGTCGGTTCCTCCCTTGTTTTGGGAACCAATTCTGGTTCCTCCGCCAACTTAACCCATCGACGTAGAGAACAAACACATCGTCATCTACTCGCATAACCTCAGCACCAAAAAATCTCCATAAGCGGGACTTTCCCTTGAGATTGGGATGAATGGGAATCCCCATCCCACACGCCGATAATTTCACAAATCCCGTCGGCCTCGCAGGGGACATGGACGCCCGCACGGGACGGTATCCTCAGTGGCGCGAGCTTCCGTAAAAATTCACCATTCGTTTTCCCACCCGGAGGCGAGCGGGAAAGTCGCGTCTATTCCGGGCACCAAAACATCCATAAACACCATTCCGTCGCACACAGCCGACGAGTGCGTCCGCACCGGGCCAAAATGTGGGCCAAGAGGAAAGGAAATTCAAGGAAACACGGCGATAATCACTCCCGAAAATTGCGAGCTCACCACGCCTCTTTCTGTCCAATATCCCCGCAACGGCCTCCGCTATCTCTCCGCTCTCCAACTGCTCGCTATGCCTCCGCCGGTCCTCTCTTCTCCTCTCCTGCTCCCGTTCGTCTTCCGAAATGTGGGAAGTCTGCCTCTGGAGGGAAGCCTTCCTCCGCGGAGACGGAAGGTTCGCCCAAATCCACGCAGCGCCCAGAGGGTCTGCCGCCGTCGACCATGGCCACTGCGGGAACTTCATTTGCGAGCGGTCTCTCTTGCGGGGCGAGATTCAGTTCTGACGGCAGTGATTGCCTATTAAGTCCTGTCGGGACCTTGGCGATGTCGCGGCCCTTATAGGCTAGCGCGATCGGTGGGAGGGGGCGAGGGGAGTGCTGCACCTTTTCAGTTCCCCGCCGACGCACCGCGCCTTTTTTCCTCCTCCCCCCACTCAGTGGGATCCTCGGCGATGCTGTTCGAGGTTTCGGCTGTGAGATCATCGTGGGTTATTCCGGGTACGGGAGTTATGGCGTTCGTACTCGGAAGAAATCCTTGTTTGTCATCGGTTCCATTTTTCGCGCCAAATTAGGATGATGAGGATTATTAATCTTAGGTTTTGCGTAGGAGTTTTTAAGGATGGATTATTATTGACGGCTCCAGTGTCATGTTTGGTGAGCTTTATGATGTTTACGTATTTCGGCGTAATAAGAAACGATTAATATTATATTTCAATAGATTTAAAGGAGAAGGAAGGAGTTATGCCGTACGATAAAGTAATCCTAGGGCAAGGAGAATTTGAGCGTTTAGACTCTAGTTGGGATTCGAACCCGGGTCCTTAGTAATATAATACGTATACAATCATCAAAATACAATCTAATGAGGAGTATAGAGGCCTAAAGTTAAACAAAGAAACTCATATCGTGCGCTTTTATTTCATGACGATTTATATAGTTTATATTTGTTGTTGAAAAGTAATGTTTATTTAGCTTTTATGTTATTTTTTTTCTTTCCTCGTTATTTGAAAATTATCGTTTTTCGATTTTGTGGCGATTGGTTAATCAGAAGAGCCCTTGAGATTAAATTCGATTGTATTTGGATCAAGGGTGAGTTTAAGTTTCGGCAATTTCTGAAACTCAAGGAAAGCCAAGGTATCGCTGTTTCCTTAAATAATAACTCGCCAAATACTTGCTTCCCATGTAAAATAAGCAAATTAATTTTGAGATGAGAATGTGGAGCAACCGTATGTCCTGTTTATTTCCTACAGGATATGACGAGAGATAAACTGATAGCGCTTCCTGTTTTATGAATTGTACTTGAGTATATACTCAGAAAAATTGCAGGTTTGTTTCGTTGAAAAGATATTAAAATCTTCCGTAAAGAGGATGATGGGCAGATTTTTTTCCTCCTTTCAGAATGATATTACTAATTGGATGACTATTTTTATATCAGAAAATACCAGATATTTTTATTACTGTTAATATTACAGTTTACTAGGAATGTGAACGGTATGAATATAAAAATCATGGAATTTCTACTTTTGAAAATCGAAATCCAACTGGTATATAAGGAAGTTGTATTAAAACTTTTTCCATCAATTGATCCTGAAGGCTAAATTTGTTAAATTAAAAGCTTGCAAATAAAAGAACGTTTTAGCGTAGTAAAGTACTTTAACAGATGGTAGGAATATTTTTTCTAAAGAAGCATCAATATGATCGATCGATTCGTAATATGTAATCATTAAAGATGTAGTAAGAATATCTTGTCCTTGCATTGAATAGTAATTTACTTTCTAGTGAGTCAACTTGAGATTCCTATCACTTTTTATTTTACCCATTTTCAGTTTTATAGAAGCAGCAATCTTCTTGTCGTTATTATTCATTGTTTCAAATAATAGTGAATTTTATATCGTGAATGATTTATTGTTGTATGAGCGATGTATATTTTCCAACGAAGAAGGTGTTAATGAAGGTCATCTTTGGTTAAAATTTGAGTCTCTTGGTCGTTCTATAACAGCTCCTCCTTCTTTTTGACATTTTGCGACATTGTAGCATCTTCGACAACGGTTACAAAATAATTCGTCCTTACGTCGTTCACCAAACTGGGACTGGAGAAATCTTTATGAGGGACCTTCCAGAGAAGAGCAAACGCATCCTTGTTTTCTTTGTTCGCCGATATCTTACTTTCTCCAAGCATTCGGGACGATTCTTACGCCGTGGGACGAGCGAATCAAGATTTCTACGAAAAGTACCGGCTCGAGCATTTTTTTCGTGCTTTTTCCTTGTTGTAGGTCCGAGATATCGCGCAACGTAAGAGCTTTACGATTACCCTTAAATTGAGTCATTATTTCGATGATTAAACCATTTTCAAATTTCCTTACACCTGCTTTGCTTAAATTATTAGGGTTTCAGCAACCACTGTACTAGTTTCCTGTATGAATGCATTTGACGTCTTGATTCGGTGCATTTATTTCCTTCCTCGTGTTCCATCCGTTCGCTTGTTTAGTATTCTGCTTGTCGAACCAATTGACGGTTCCCCTACGCATGATGTGGAGTTCTTTCCCGTATGAATTGATAGTTCCCATGAGTAAGAAGCAAAAAGTTAAAAGTTCGCTCCTAATCGGAAAAAGCTTTGGAAAATTTATTTTCTTTCTCGGTAAACATCAAGGTCGGGGTGGTAGAGTTTCTAGAAAACTCGTAGTGCGGGATGCAGGGTCATTTAGCAACCGTAATTTCTGTGACGTTAGCAACGTGGGTATTACTCCGCTCAAGTTCATTTATTACGCATCGTATTTGTATAGGAAGGGTTATTGTTTGTTTTCTTCTCGTATTTCCACGCAGTAGTTGATATGTGCGTTGACGTGTCAGCAGAGCTGGGTTTAGAATTTATAAATAGTAGTTTCCTATGAATGAGTCGAATTTCTAGTTGCGATCTATATCGTTTACTTAGTATATTGGCGTGGTTATATTGAGGTTTATGTAAAAGGGTATCCTTGCATTCGTTGTCAAAAATGATCATAAACACTACTTGTAATAATATTTTTCTTTATTTGACTATAATGAAATATTACTCCTTTAATTTAATTGTTTTATGTAACTAATTATAAGATATTTCCGTTTAAAAAAATTAAGTGCTCAGAGATCTCAGTGATTTCACACGAGTTTTCTTAGTTTTCTCTATTCACAGTCTTTTTACACGAATGCCAAAAAATACTTGGATGCAGAGTTCCTATTGGATGACATTTATTATAGAATGTTACACTCGTAGTAGTTATGTTAATAATAATGATAATTCGTAGAAGTTTTCAAGCTTTGAGCTTCGGAATTCTATACTTTCATCTTCCGTTGCCTCTTTTCATAGGACGGTCGTTCAAATCTCTCGCAATCCAACTGGACTTAGGTCCTTTAATTTTCAAATTTTATCTCGAGTTGGCTTTCGCTGAACAAAAAATTTAAATAATCCCGGGTAAAAATATATGAATTTTAAATATTGTATTAAAAAAATGTTTTCCTTTTATATTTTTGTCATGTCGATAGTTTCTCTATCTTCAAGTCGACGTAATGTTTAGAAACTGATGGAGCGTGAAATTGACGCGAAAAAGTCAAAACCTATGTAAACCATTTAATTATGGGAATACATTTGTCGCATTCATTTTAGTTGAGGAGAATTGATTGCTGGGACTTTAAAGGAGTGTGATTCATGTGTGCCCCATTATGCAGCCATGAATGAAACCTGGGCCCGAACGGCCAAAGATAAATTACTATCGTTTTACACGTGCTAGCGTTAACGGACTAATAAATGGCTGAGTTCTTTTGCTAATTAAATATTGCGCGCTTATTGCGATTGATTTGATAACTTAGTTTCAGGAGCATTTGTTGTGTATGTGGCACGGCTTTCAAAAAGATTGATTACGGTATACAGTTTAAGTCCAACATTTTCAACTTACTCAAAGGTGAAATGTAAATGTATGCTATGCGATCTGCTGTTCTTAAAAGAAGTAATATAAGCTGAAATTAAAATAATATCAAATTAAGCTCAAACAAGAATTTATGGAAAATAAATGATTTTGTAATGAATCCGATTTGTTCAAAACTTTCATACTTGTTCTGAATCATGAATCAATATGATTTTTGGTAATAGTTTGTAAATATATTCTGCTTTCATACAAATTAATGGAAAGAATATTGAACTTTATTTTGTATTGTTTACATTGGCGATAAATTGTATATTTTTGAGAAATGAACATTACATCAATATCTACGAAAGAAGATTTAGAAACATCAATCGTGTAATTTTACTTACATCCGTTCAATTGAGTTATTATCAATAATTTAAACATTAAAATTTAAAGAATGAAAATAATTATTTCATTTTTGTTTCTACATAAGTACCGATAGTTTGGTCAGGTAATAAATCAAATGATTTCGAAAGACCGCGATGTTTGGTACCAATCGTTTTATTCATTTTCACCTCGGTAACTACAAATCTCTCTTGCTTTACTTTTTATTACTCCAACGTAATCGAAAGTGAAACGACCAGAGCGAATCTAAATGTTTTGTTTACTTCAGTATTTTTCCACGATACCCGAGAAAAGTAAAACTGTTCGAAAATTATTTGTCTGGGTGCGGCTACACGTCCTTCGACTCTCCCGCCAAAAGTTTGCCCATGTGATTTGCTTCGAAGGTAAACCTCGAACGGCAGCTCATTGCCTCTGCTTTCATCTTCATTCTGTTTTGTTATGGTCTGTCTCGAGTGATTCAATCACTTAGCGGGTCCATCGAGTTCAAATAAATCAAATCCTTAAAAATTTCCGTCGTAGGAACTGGATGTTAGAAATACTATCGATCACTAATAAGGAACGTTTACATGATTTCGTTATTGTTATCGGTAAATTCATCTCGGTTCAGTAAAAGTGTATTGAAATTGGTGATTTGATAGGACATTATTGCACTTTACGCAAGAAAACATTAGTAGTGATCTTAGAACATTTAAGGTACCTGTATGATATATGCTTCCTTAAAAATAATATATGACACTTTAAAAAATACTGGCAGTTAATTTTTAAAATTTATATTCATATAGAAAACTTATTCTTACTTATAAAATTTCCCTCATTCTTACAGTTACGTAGTGTGTACAAAAACACCTAAAAAAGTGAATTTATATCATCTACAACAATGAACACCTAAACCCGTATTTATCTCTACAGATCATGTATTGATAAACACATAAGCTTAGCTGATGATTGCATTAGATTTATTTTATACCATACCATATATTTATTATATACCATATATAGATACCAAAAGTAATAATTCTTCTAAATCACAACTTAATAACAGTTATATTTTTCTAAATTTCATTAAAATCATTTTTTCCATTAAAATTTAAGAAATAATATTTTTATGCGATTGTAAGTATAATAGTCAATAGTATATTACGTACGTCATTATTATATAATCAAATCATTATGATCAGGCATAACTTAAAGGAATGCTACGATAATAATTCGAGGGACTTTTCTTGATTTGAACTTGAGTAATTTTCCTCTGATTTTTAATTTAACGACCGGTTTCGTAAGGAGTTTTTACATCTTTAGTTATATAATTGATAGAATAAGCATCGATAGAATAACTATCAAAATATATAAATTGAAGATTACGAATTGCAAGTTTAGAGGAACTTAGAATGAACTTTCTTAATCAGACGCTCATTAATTAGAGAGCAGAACCTTTACGCGAAGGCGAGAACGTTTGAACAATTGAATCATCTCCGTTGAGCGTTTGCGGTCGGACCGCAGAGGAAAATCACAGGATAGACGAGAAAGGGTTTCGATAGAGAGCGGTTTTTGGTCGATTCCTCATTCTCCGATGCGTCATTTATATTAGCGGCTTCGACCGCTGGAGATTAACCTCATCAGTTCGAACTAATCCCGAGTTTTGATAGAAATTGAATTTCTGCTAAATTCCAATCGATTTCGTCTCATATTGCTTTCAAAGTTCGACTTTGGAATCGAAGCTTTTGGAGTAATCCCTTCCTTTGATTACCATTTAACCGTAATTTGAACTCGAGGTGTATTTAGAGTGCTCGAAAAATGGTATTTGTGAAAGAATATCGAATTGAGTTGAAAAAGTGGCTGACGTAGAACGGTTTATCATAGCAATGCATCTATATGAATACCCTGGACACGCTGCTGAGGAAACCAATATATTCGTTTCTGTGAGTTTTTAATTAATTTTCTCATAAAATTATTAATATTTATTTTTACATCACGTCTATAAATGCATAAGGGTTACCTTATATGTATGCAAGACAGATTTATTAGTACTTCTAAGAAATGACCGAATCAGAAGTATGCTAATTTGCCAAATATTTTCACTTAAACACGCTAAATCCCATTTCACATATTTTACTTTTTCTGCCATTCATTCCTTAGAATTGTTCTGTATATCTTTCTAGGTCCAAATCATATTTGATATGCATATATTCATTCCTTCGACCTTCTACTTGAATTAAGGCATACCATAAGCGTAGCTAAACCTTACTTCTTTGAGTGTTTGCCTATCAACACCAGGTGTGTTAATTTAATCCCAAGTTTTTGCGGATGCTTCACATCTATCGATGGATTTTAGGCGAAGCAAAACCGGGGATGCAAATCGGACCACTCCTTGTTTGTATGGATGCTCATTATTCTTCCGCGCAGTCATCATATCGGATACTTAGTTCATAAATATTAATCAAATTGACGAAAGAAATGAAGTGACCTTCATAAACGAGTGATTGATCCTAAAGAATAAAAGAAATTTGAATATCTGTGCGGAGGAAGGCATACAAAATTTTCAATTTATTCTTTTTTCAATTCTTGTTGAATTTATCATGAATCTCTTACGATTAGTGAATACAAATTTTATTCATCGTTAAGGATCGGTAGTTCAAACAATTGATTGTTTTTCATTTAGGGATGCAATATATTGATATCTGAGTCAACTTATAATCCATCAACGTTGTGATACTCTTTGAATACTTCTATCTCTCATAAGATTCGTAAATCTCTGGTGACATGAGACGGAAATAATTATGGCATTAATATGCAATTTATCATAGTAATTTGAATTGATTGGAAAAATCAGATAATACAAAATTTTCATGAAAGGTAAATATAATTGACTATTTTCTTATTAATTATGGCTATATAAAGTCGATAGATTTTTTTAGTTCCAAGATATATATTCAGGATATAGTGTATCTGTACACAGAGTGAAACGTAGCTAAAACTACATTGTACTCCTTACAGATGTTTCTTCTTGTCTTTGGAAACAGTTGCCTTGAATTCTATTAATAATTATTCTTATATAACACATGTTCAGAAAAGACATTTTAATGAGGATATCACACTTCGTTATTTCTTCGTTTCACCTTTTCTATCATTTCCCACAGTTTCGCAATTCATTTCATCTAGGAGATTGTCAATTTCAATTCTATTAGGTGTCAATTTCAATAATATTTGCGTCCATGACGTTTGAAGGCTCTATTGAAACTATATCTTAAATCAAAATAACTAACAATTGAATTTTAAAAATTGTTTTCATTATTATATTAGGATACTAGCTATATTTCTATACGGTTGATATTTATCCTTAGAGCTGATTATAAAAGATACTCGGTATCTTAGTTATAAAATAGAAATTTTCTGTCGTTAAAATATATTGTGCATACGAATGTAGAGGTATATTGGAACTATTTATTTCATAAAAAGATGTATGTATTATCATTCCCACGATTGAATCATTTCATAACTCGAGTTCAAATTATGAAACGATAGCAGCTGGTGACATCACTGTAAAAAATTAATGAAGAAAGAATTAATAATCTTAATAACGACCTCAGGTCGTAATCTAAGGATTAAAAAGCCATCATGCAGGAGAAGACAATATTGCCAGCCGCGAGGAAAGTGCCCGTAAGCTCGCGAGGGGACAAAAAATAAAAACGGAAGTAGCAAATCAAAAGTAAATTATCCGGAATTATTTCCACAAATACGAGGAGAGAGAGAGGGGGGTGGGTTTTGTACATATGACTGCGTACGTCTCTCCTGGAGAAGTCCGTAAACAAACAATTTTTATCGATCTATTTTCGAACTTCATTAGTCTCCATCCCGTCTACTTTTTTTTTGAAGAATTATTCTTACGGAGAAGGCGTGGGTTTGATCTGCACTTCTTCTGACGCAGTTCTCTTAATGTGGTCGAGATAATATCCACTATCGCGTTCCGAGGGCGCAGGTTTTTCCCCCGGAGATTGTTTTAACCTTCCGCATGCCAGCAAACTTTTCTTCAACGAAGGGAATACAATCATGGATGTAAGTGAGATGAATGCAGTGGAACTTTCCATTATATTTCTTATTATTTCTTAGGGTAAGCGTTACGGTATATTAATAGGTGTTTTCCATGAACAGGCCGTTCTAACTTTATAAAAAGGGAAGGGCAAGCTCAATATTATTCTAGTAATAAGCTTTGGAGGTTGAGTTATTGTTTGTAGAAAGCATAAAGGATATCTGTACTCAATGATAAAATTCTTATACCTTTCTCTTCATCGATTTTAAAATTTTCAGCCCAACGTTTATGAAAAAAATATTGTTTAGTTTAGGGATCGAAATACTTCACACTGAAGTAAGTAGTTATTTTAGTTCTAAATATCAATGTGAAAAGGTTTATTTATCTTAAAATGGTATTGAATAAATTTAAAATTCTTTACTTCACGAAATTAGATTAATGGTATTAATTTTCCTTCCATAAACTCTACTTACTTAAGCACTGTAGTTTCTTTCACATTTGGTTTTCAAAATAAAAGAAAATTGCTTTTTCAATAAGACAGATTATCGCATAAAGTACTTCCATCAAGGGAATAACGTCCAAGAATTTAGGAATCTTCTGCATCTTGATTCAATTTCCGTATTCGAAGCAGTGATTTAAATGATCGTATGTCTTGCGTCTTATAATATTGAAAGGAAGAATCGTAATGAAATGACTAACTCTTTATTGATCTTTTGTAATCAAGAGGTATATATTAGATAATTTCTGAACACAATGTAAAATATTAAAATCTTGGTATTTTAAAGGCTAAATAGAAGTGAGAACTGGGACTTGAACCCAGATACCCTGTCTAATGTAATCACGTTACACGAAGACACCGGATTGTGATATATACGCCTTTATGCTAATATTCACATTCGTAAAATTATTGTGAATTTTTATCATAACTTTCTTAGCGTTTATCATGCCATACGGTAGAATGGCGTGTAGTTATATCAATTACGTATTCAGTTAATGATGAATAATTCCTTCAGTTCGTTATGATTCCATAACGTGCATACAGCCGGCCTCATTTCTCGTTAATTTATCATTGAAATCTGTCACAAAGCACTACAGCTATTAAGAATGTGGGAGCTATACTTTATTGAAATCCCAGAGAGTGAAATGTACTCGTTGTTTGTGCCAAGATAGACGTTCTTTCACTATAGGAGACATATAAGGGAAATCTATTAACTTTTTCAGGTTGATCCAGATGATACACAATTATGCTGACGGACAAGGTGAAGGATAATTGATGACAAAAGACGAGAGATATTTATCGGTAGTCATCGTGATAGGTTATGTTCCATTTTCAATTGAGAGAACGATTATTCAGTGATTACTAATGATAGTAGGTTCTATTCAAAGCTATTTTGATATTTGATCGTATTGGTAAGTTTTAGCGATGTTTAAATTTTCAATTGTATTCTTATATACATTCTTCTTAAATGAGATTAGTTCCATTAAACTCTTGAATCATTGCCGTTTACAATTTGTAATACTAGCGGAGGGGAGTATTAGGAAAAATCATTTTATGTTTATAAATTATATAATCTATTAATTATTTTTTTTGATACGTCATAATAGATCCCATTTTCAAGGAGACAATGTATTTTTAAGAAAATTTATGATAAAATGATAGGGAACTAACAGCTAAAAATAAACAAAAGTAAAATCTTTGAATAATTAACTACTCAGATCTGATGTGGACTAAACTTAATGTAAAAATTTCCAGATTTATTACTATGGCATTCCACGAAGTCACGCCTTCTCACATTGATTTCATTATTCTTTACGTTTTGGTAAAATTAAGGCCTTATTATGATATAATTATAATTCAGATATAATTAGATAATCGATGAAGTTGTCACTTTAGTGAACTCCATAACAGTAAACCAACCATAAATCGTACACGTAAATAATATTCAAAGAGAAAGTTGGTTCCATAGGATTATATTAAATTTTATCTGTTAACGAAGAATCTGAAAATTTTCAATTTTTTAAATCAAATTAACTTAGACATTTGAATGATACCCACCTACCAAACAGTAATGAGAAAGCAAAAGAAATAATCGGTCACTAATAGCAAATATGAGAGAGATTGAATGAGTCAACTAAATATAATATAATTAATATATAAGGATAGAAAAATATTCACCACTCACTCATGTATAAAGTAATCAGTCGATGGCTCAATATCTTAATATATAAGTCATTTCCTTTTGACATAATAGCCTGCGTGCGTTAAAGCTTCAGGTATCACAATTTTTTCTTAAATTTCCTCATAGTTTACTTTAGCGCGTGGTCATCGCTGAAAGGACAACACCACTCTTGTTTTCCGAATGCGTAGTGAAATACTTCCTTCTACAATTACGTATTATCGATGTTGGATCTTTAATATAACTTAAAATGATTTAACGTGATAGTTAACCTTCATGATGGAAAAATCCCGGAGATTATTTTTATTACGCTTTAGAAGCAAACAACCTGCGATGATGCGACCTTTGGTCCAAGTGACAATAATTTTCACTGTATAAATCATGACTCCCTGTCTCCTGAGGTATTTAAATCGAGTTTTTTTTTTCTTTGAGAGAAGGGTGTTTGAAAGTTTTTTTCGTAGCGAAGGAAAACTTGCTATTCAATGGTGCAAATTGCGATATTCAACAGCGGGATTTCATGCAGCTACTATATGATGGAGGATAAGGTCAAGAATGTAATAATCAGTTTATAAAGTTGTATAAGGTAATTTTAGCTCGCTACCCTTACATTTTTCCCTTAGTATACTTTTAGGACTATTTCACAGGGTAACTATATTTAGTTTTTTTAATTTAATTTTTTTAATGTATGAAGAAATCCAACCTCAACGGGTTTCACGTACTTTTTCATTTACTCGTATCCATCGTCGTAGAAACAGATTGAACTGCTGCAATAAAATTGTTTTCGGGAAATAGGGACTTCTGCTTCAAAAGAGGATTGAAAATGGTCCATAACAAACGAATGTAGAAAAGAAAACTACTGTGTTTCATTTAGGTTAGGTAATGACTTCACCTCAATATTACTTACATGTTTACTGTAATGATTGATTAGCTGGAAATGAGGGATCATTTTAAAGGAGACATCAACGTAATATTAAATTCAATATTCCGAAATTTATATTAATATTTCCTATATAATGAATTAAAATATTTCATAATTGTAAGAAAATGAAAATAATCCTTTTCTTTAGATTATCCTGTTAAAATGGAACTATATCAAAGAAATATTCTTTATTTAATTCAAAGTAGTTAAGATTCTGTTTCAGATCGCTATATTAATTCCAAACATCAAGTTCATTGACCCCCTATTCTCCTACCTTCTTATATTTCAAAATTTATCGCCGTCCAACGTCCGCCTATGGCCTAAGACAGATGTGCATTCCATGCACGAACCATAGATGAAAGCGAAACGGCTTTCTAGATTTTAAATACTTTTCTTGTTTATATTCAACTTGCGATGCCTTACTATTAACTCTCATAATCTCTTCTGCACGGAATTATTTTTCACCCTTAGAGATATACATGTAGGTCACTTATTGTCAGTCATGTTCAACTTGAGATATTTCTCGTCAAGGAAATAATTTGGTTTTGGTTTATACATTTTGTGCGCTGGATATTATCAGAAAGGGTAAAGTGGATTTCTCTTACTTTCAAAAGATTTTAATTGACAACTGAATACCTGTTTCCGCCAATTATTACTGTCTTTACTTCATCATCTGATCGCATACCAACTGACTTGGTCCTTGGTTGGAACCGGTCGCATGCTTTCAGTAAAATTTTGGTCAGAAATCACAAGGTCTCCTTGTCATTACGGGTAATAAAATAATGCTCCTTTTTTACCGAAATACTGAGAGGTTTTGAAGAAGCCATAAAAATTTTCACTTCACGAAATGAATTTTTGGGTTGGAGGGGGATACTGAATGAACCTGTTTCGCAAGATAAATAGAGATATAAACTGAAGTTGTTCAAGGAAAATGCTGATTTTTACTCACGAAATTTTTAAAAAGACTTATCTATGTATAATTTATAACTGCTATTATTATGATCATTATTTAAAATTTCATGAAATAAGTAATATTTTTATAGATAAATTTGACTCTTTATTAGATAATATTTCTTAATTCAAAATTTACAGATGTCGGTATCTTTCTGACAAAATTGTCTCTATTTTTTTAATGTGTATTTTTTATTACTGCTGGATTACGTACCGAAAGACAATCTTATGAATTAAAAAAAAGAAAATATAATTCTCAAATTCTTTCAGGGGTAAAATGAGATTGAAAAAGGGCTATTAGATCGTATTCTGATAGATTTAAATTTTACGAAATTAATAGCACGACAAGAGAAGGAAACGAAATTTATTATATTACTCAATAGCAGAAATCTTAAAATATTATAATAATCGTTTTCTTCTTGTTTTGAAGCCAACACGTATATTTAACGAAGATTTAGGTCTTCTTTAAAGTTAAGGTTTTAGTAAGAATGTGCTTAAGAAAGGTTGAAATACATCGGAAACTCACTCGGGAAATCAACAACGGCTGCCCGGCAACCAACATCGCAGAACATGGAAATACGTGTTGCGGCTCCCCGGAGTCAATGAAAGGACCGCTGCTAACTCCTTGAATTCCGTGTTCTTGCGCAACTTCCTGGAACGGTCCTAAACAGCTACGAAACGGTTTTCTCGTAAATATTTCAGAGGATGCGTATTCTAGTTTACGAGCAGATTCTTAAGCTCCGAGAGTCCATGTTTAATTAACTGCCTTTAATCTTTAATTGCCACGTTCCTGAACGTATTGCGTAGGGTATATATGTATTAGAATCACGAAAAGAAATTATTGTGGAGTTTTAAAATCTTTATTTACTACTGCGCTCTTGATTTTAATTATGAAATAATATACTCATATTTTGAGGTGTTCTGATGGATAATATTTAACATTTTTATAGACATTTGACGTTGAATTAGATGATTGTCAACGTATTATTGGGAGTTATTTGGTTTTGTATTTATTTATATTATTTATTTAAACAATTCATTTATATTATTTATTTAGATTTTTTATTTATATTATATACCATTACGGAAACCGATTTAAATTTAAATGTTATTATAGGTGAAAAATTTATAAAAAGTAATTCTAATATGCCTTCAAGGGAATATTAAGATCGATAGCTTAATATTTCCATATCGAAACAGTTGCCCTCCCTGAAAATGTCGATTTTTCCTGATCAATAAAGGGAATGTATTGGATGAACCATTTCGCTTCATTTTAAGAGTTGCATCAATGTCATCTGATGGCCTTGAAATCTCTCGTATCCAGAGGATGCTGGTTCGAAGGTGAATGACCCATCTGCCGCACATTCTTTGCCCTTCTAGACATCTGAGATTTATAGACTTGTTGTTGTGCATCCACTAGCTGGAATTAGTTGTATTTTGTATCTTCCTCTCGCGTCCGGTGTTTGGTCGATGGTCTTTCAAATTCCTTTCTAAATTTGTAGCTTTTTGTCTAAAAATCGATGTATAATTTTATTGGGTCATGTTAACAATCGATACGAGTTAATTAATCCAAATTTATTTGCCGTTGGGTAAAAACGTGTGGGTGTAATTAAGTGATTTATTTGAGATACATTTGTTATTTTTCTTACGAGTAGAGGATGGATATTCACGTAGACTTTTCGCTAGTAAAATTCACTTTCAAGTCTTGTTCTTATTATCCGATAATTAAGTATGGATTATAATATATAATTTTAGATTCCTTCCATACATATTAAAAATATAAATTAATATGCGAAAATATTTCTCAAAGTCAATGATCAATCAAAGCGTTCCTTCGTAAAGTTGCACGAATGAGTTTTATAGAATTATATCCAGAAGAATTCTATTTCTTTATACTATTTAATTTCTGTGAAAAAAATTTCATAGGATTAATGCCAGAAATTTTCTGAGGAACTATTTTCTAGTCCAATATGCTCATTTATATAACTTGAGATATGAATTAGATCAACTTTGACCGTAAGAGTAAAGAAATGATGATTATTATGCCATGGAGCGTGAATAAAGCTATATAAAATGAACTGGTTCTGACACTTTTAACTTCCATTAGAAATATTTACGATCTTCATTCATCAGTGCATAGAAATTAGATTATAGAATTTATTTTTCATCATGGAGGCGCCATATCTCTTGAAGGTTTATCGCCTCGCATGTCTTTTTGAGTAAGCCATTCCAGTATTTACGTATTATCTTGACTGTAGATCGTAACTAGGGACACTCAACTCACAATCGTAGAGATCTATGAACCGTAGGCGTTAGCGAGCAAAATCAATTCATGAATTCATTAAAATAATAAAAAAAACTCTCTGAATTATGTATTTCCTTTTTTTCATCCTCTAAGGAGCCGGCGGAGGCAAAGTATTCCGGCAGAAGATTTCGCGAAGGTCGCAAATAGGCTTGCGAAATCACCCGTAAAAATGATCCGTCACACGGAGATTTAAGCAGTGACTTTCACCTTTCGTCCGACAAAAGCGTCTAGACCTTGCACTAGGAAGCTGCTGCGATAATCAAACCCTTGAACCCAAGGTCTGAAAAACATCCCGGGAGACGGGGCAGGAACTCCCGATCAATCGCACACAACCTTCGCCTTGTTTTTATCCCCCCAAAACGCTGGAGAGTCGTTATGAAATTAGCCGGAGGACGGCGTTTGCGGTGAAACGGCACCCGACGGGACGATCAAGCGAAAGCTTTCCAGGGTTGCGCAACCTCGCCGGCAGTCCCACGCGTAGATTAAATCGGGTAGCGGCGCGCTAACCCCCTTCACGCCCACTGCTGAAACTCTTCCTCGAAGTCGCCTCTAGTGAAGGTGTTCGTGGTTCCCCGAGGTTCTTCCGACATGGGGTCAGGGACTGAGTCACTGTCGCACGCTCACAGGAACGATGTCCCCATCCTATGCACGTTCGATAGATCTGCTCCAAGGTTTTTTGTCTATCCGTTTGAAAGGTTAGCGATGAGTTAAAGGCTTGAGCGGACAGCTTCTAATAATGATTATCCTACGCAGTTTTCGTTAATGAATTCTATGGACTCGGTTTTTGTTATTTTACGTTTTAAAATTATGGTCAATTGCTCATGATTCCCAATTTTATTTTGCATTGATGATTTTTACAATATCGAAATGTACGCATTCTCCTCTAAATTATTAATCTTCTTTTTTTGGTGTATTTACTATTTTGTAGATTTTGAATGAATATCTTACACATCCAGCGTTTTTAAAACACCCTTCATATCGTTGAATTCTTATATTTTATGTTTATGCGATGTGTTCATTATTAATAGTAGATGTGGCCGTACTCAAAAAATATAAATAAAAATATTAAAGTTTTCCATCATCCTAATTTAACATTAATTTAAAAATAGCAATCTATTTTATAGGCAAGTTAAAGATTACTGTAAATAGCTATTGATCAGTTTGACGTCTTTAGTTAGTATGTATAGGTTTCCTTAATTTATTGTATTAAATTTTCAAACGCACATATGAATGTCTGAAATATTTATCTGCACGCTAGGAATATAGATAAAAATTTTACTTATGCGTATACATTTCTTTTCGAATGGCTTCATATTCGTTCTTACCATGTAGTCTATGTAATGATGACCGTACCGTATATATTAGTAAATCTTTTTCTGGGTATTTTAGTAATCAGGCCTTTTGATTCTGTTTGGTCAACCCCTCTATATTGCATTTTTTCACAGAATAAGGTCCGAACAAATCGGTTATATGAATCATTTTGAATACATCTGTAAACTGGAATTTATTAGCTCGTGTTTAGGAAAGCATTGCTAGGAATTTTGTACGAACGAAATATTGAACAGAACAACCTAGGAATCCATACTACCAATCTTATTTAGCTTATTATTATATTATGTACCTGATTATAAGAGAATAATAAATCATTAGACTGCTAGTTCAGCAATATGAGAATAAAGAATAAATATGATGCGTTGCATTTGAAACTTTTTAATCTTACGTCATCAACTTGCAACGACTGACTAAGCATTGTGTACTAAATTCTCAGTAAAATAATGAGTAAAATACAATTAACGCATAGAAATATTAACGTATGCATATCTTCCGAGAAACGGGGTTTTTACAATGCCAGTCATCTGGGCCAGCATTACCTCTACACAATGCTTTACTTATCTTTATTACATAATCCGTACTGCGTAGCATCTAGCAATAAGATATATTGCACACATGATTTTCGTTGAATACCAATTTAAGTTGCAGCTGTATCTAGTTATAAAATCAAACACGAGCAAATGAAATAGGTATATAGTCTTCTAAGGGGATTTACTCACTTCTGGTACACCACGTGTGCGGCAGTTTGAAATATGAGGGGATTTTGTTTATATGCTTACGAGGAAAACCCAGTTCTCTGACTCCGAGACGCCTGCTTTCTGTGAATGACTCAGAGTAACTCTTGGAAGGTTGCGAAACGGATCGACGCCCGGACATTTTTCGTTCTTCGCGTAAAATATTATTTCCCTCGAGAGTGATCAAACGATACGAATGTCCCAAACCGCATCCTATGACGGCAATGGATCGATGCCAACGGATTTTTCCACTTGTCTACTATACTTTCAGATCCCTTCAAGGTTGTGCGAAACTCTAGGAATGGAAAGTAATAGCACGGAGCGTTCTCAGTTAACTATTCGCGTATATGGCCACACTACGGGAGGAATTTTTTAGCGATAAAAAACATTACAGAGAATGAAATCTGACGATGACCTTTTACTTTCAGAGGAGGCCTTAATTAATCTTTCGAATCGGAAATACCGAATGATTGTACACGATTTTCTCGGAATAAAGTAAACGCTTGGATTATTAAACTAGCATTTTTTAAAAATGTTTTGAGTTAGACCATGATTTTGTTTGCATACGTTGCTCTTAGTCAGTATAGATGTTATTTCCTTAGAGAAAAATGGAGAAAAATTATACTCTCTGGAAAAAGTTATTTTTAAAAATATGTTTACAAGATGAACGAAAGAAAACCTGCGGCAATAATTAAGTTCAATGCCGTGATGAATCATGTTATCTTTTGATCAATGCACTAGTTACCGTGTTCTATACGTTAATTAGTATTTAGGCCTCGTAATTTTGAAAAGCAGTCGAGTAAAAGTGATTAAAATAATGTTCATCCCCGTCAGCGATTTTATCAAAAGATCTATTCTAACCTAGTGAAGGCTATTCTTCGTTGACCTATAGCGTATGTTTATTATCTTCATGAACATCGCTTGTATTACCAAGTTGGTAAACATTTTTTTGACGATATCGGCGAGTGTATCGATGGATCTATTGTAAACCTTTTAGCTATGCTTTTATCACCTATTCTACTTTCATGACCTCATTTTGTTAATCATTAGGATTACACGCTATCCTGAATGTACATCAGTACATCGGTCATAGAGCATAGGACAAAATTTTTTCATTTATTAAGGTCAGGAATTATGTAATGTTTGTTAAATATCACTAATTAGCAAACTGATTAGTAAAAGATGCATTAAATCGTTCGCGTGATTGCAGGAATATCTTTGTTGCTATTTATATTCGATTTTATTGTTGTGAATCACAATAAAATAAATTCTCTGAATGACGTTAAAGAAACTGGTAGTAATCTTTTAATGTTATATCTAGAGGTCAATAAATAATAAGCACAATCAGCGCTCTTTCAAATTTTCGAATAACGATATTTATGAAATTTTTTACTATCTTAAATTCTTTTAAATATCGTTAGAATAAAATTTACAATGCATCTTCTTCATCAGATGTTTGTTCATGAGTTCGTTTCATATACTTCGACAACCTATGACTTTCATTCATAAATTTTAAACGTCATAAAATTTCTTTGCAATCTGTTTCCAAGCCAAATATTTTAACCCCTTTAATACAACATTTCTTGCTTATTTGACCTTTAATAGTTAATTTGCTACAATTTACGTCATTATAAACGTTTTATACACTATAAACAAAAACCACCTTACGTAAAATATCGAAAATCGAGTCCCTTTGGATGGAGATCCTAAATGTTAGCTGATTTCCTCGTCGACCTGATTATCCTCATTTATGTTCGTCAGTCCATTTGGAACAATTTTCTACGCTTTTTAGCACTTTTGTGTGTCAACATTTTAAGAGGTGAGAATATCGCATGGAAAATGGCTTATAGAATTCGATCAATATTGACTACTAGGAGACAGAGGGCCTTGGGCATCAAACTCGGCCGTATCGTGGTAAAAAATATTAAAACAGCTCCGCTGGCAATTTTAGCCTGCCTCAAGGATCCTGTACCATCTCTCAAGAAAGGCGTTTTTCTACAGAACACTCTCTCCTTCTCTCTTGGAATCATCTGTTGCCTCCGCTCACTCCCGGATTATGCATCTCCAATTCAAGTTGCGAAACTTTTCGTAAAGTAAAATGCTTTCTATTGGAGGAATTTCCGGAAGGGAAGGAATTCCATGCTTTTAACCGCATTTAATTACTAGCGATCAGCAACCTTCGCTATTTATAGAGATCCTTTCCGTTGGATTAGTTTTTCTGGAGATCTGTTGGTGGTCAGAGTCACTTTGAGGAAAGCTGTTCCGGGTTCGAGTCCCAGTGGGAGCTTATGGGTGCAAAATGTGCTCAGCTAGCGGAGCTATTTTAATGATCTTATTATGAAAGTTTTTATTTTTTTTTGTATTTTGGGGTATGTCCGTTGCTTTGATATTCTATTTCATTTTTCTGAGATATAGAGTGGTTCTCTAATTCTATTGCTGTATTCTTCATCAGGCTTTGATTTGTTATACTTGATTAATTTTGATATCCTTAGAATTGTCTTATTCGAATGCTGCTGCTGAAAAGAAAGTATTTTACTCTTACTGTGATTGAGAAATCTTATAATTATATCTGAAATCATCGTTTTTCATTGTATATTGTTATAAATCATAATAAAAATTAAATTAATAAATATAAATATCAAAAATATGTTGTAAATATCACAAAAATCAAAGCGTGGGACATTTTGATGCCGTATCGAATATAAAGATTATTTAGCTCGTATCCTGGTCAGGAATAATGAAAAGTTGATGGAGAAAGTTTTAGAATAACCGTCGTTGCATAAAAGCATTTGGAATTTCCAAGAAAAATTTCTCCGACCCCAAGATTTTAGGGTATTGCATTAAAAAGCACTCCTTTTTCCAGAGAAATTTCTTCATTTAGTGAAATATATGCCAAACAGGATTCCGCCAAGTGAGGTTCAATTTTCTTCTAGATTCTTCTGAAAATTTAATAAAAGGGATGTAGAGGCTCTTGTGGTTTTCTCCCGATATTATCATCACCATAGTTTCTGCTCCTTTTTATTTAGCCATTTTACATTCGAGGAATTACAGTTCTATGTCGAATAAATTATGTCTTAGAGTTAATATACGGAAAGAACTGTTTATTAAAATACATTCCTGAAGTGAATTTTATATATGTTTTAATATGTATATACATGTATATCATAGAACAGAGTACATGCATTGAATCTCCCGAATGCATTTTCCATTTTTTTTGTTATTCTTATGTTTGTTCAAAAAAATATGAATCGTCAATAGCCTTCAACTACTTATTCCTATCCCAGCTATTTTCTGCTTCGCAATTTAGTTAATTGCAGACGAGATTATGGTCGCCATTACGATTTACTTTTATTCGATTAGTCATTTTGGTTTTTCCACTTATATAACACACTCTCACACGGAAAAAGAATGCACAACTTGAATAGATCTCATTCACTGCCCTTCATTGCGGAGCTCAATAGAAATATCATGAATTCTTTTCTCCTTCAGAAAATATGAGCTTTTCTTTCTCTCTGATTATTTACCATTTTAATTGTCATCCTTTAGGTGACCAATTGATCAATGTTCAACTTCATTTAACGTGTGACATTCTTGCAAAAAACAGGATATTGTTTTCTCTTTTCAATAGACCATTATTGGTAATTGTTGTTATAATCTATTCTCTGTGTTAGTCATTTTAAACAGTAGAACATTGTTCTTTTAAGTCGTTAAAAATGAAGAAACTGCTGGATTATTATTGCATAACAACATTTGTTGAAATGTATAAATATTATTTTTTCGATATAAAACGAAATTATACAAACATTTTAATTAAATTGCATGCTAATGCTGTAATTATGAGTATAGCAAAGTTTTTTACGTTCTTTGAATCAAATCGTTGAATTAATATTGAGAAAAGTTTAAATAATTATTTTCCAGTCAAGAAAAATAAAGTAGAAATCATAAAAGGAAAATTATCATAACCGTACTGAAACAATAGTCCGATGAGAGAAAACTGTGTCTTAATGATTTATTCGTATCCTGTTTTAGTGTTGGGAATCATAATGAACTTATATAACTTGATCGTATGAGTTGGCGAGAGAAAGTTAGAAAAATATATTTGAAACTTATGTTCAGAAAGGTTTAAAGTTTTTTTTTAAAGTTAATTCATTAACATAATTTCAGATTCAAGCTACAAGTCCGGTATGGTTTGACATAAGTTATACTTTAATGCGGATGAAATACCTTTGGGAATTATTAATAGAAATTGCATCAAATTTTTTTTAGTATTCAGCGCAATTTTGATACGCACTACCTGCGGATGATCACTCTTTTACATCGCATATGTACGTTGGTCATTAATATTGTTTATAGCGAATGACACGAGGTATTCCGAGAAATCCTCTTTGTACATTCATTTCTCATTAACAACATATCTTATGAGGAATGGAAAGATGAAATGAATCGGCACATATAACGTGCGAATTTCCCTTCCGTTTTTTGCCTCTCCTCGGACCTTAGGTCGTATTTCACAATGGTCACTTAAGTCTTAAGATTACGAACATTTTTATCTGCAATGACAGCTTGAATGGATAGAAAACTTGATATTAATGAGTAAGTTATACAGACTTCCCTTCGAATCTACCCTACCGTTTCCATCAAACACCCATTCCTGATCTCAGATGTGTAATTTCATAATATTCACCAAGGCTAAACTAATACGTACAAGTTTAGACTCCAATTTAAGGAATTATTGTAAAATTCAGGCCCTGGTTTGATCAAAATTGAAGTATATACAGTTTTTTTAATACGCAATATTTAAATGAAAATTCACATTAAAATTTTCATCATTATGCTAGGCAATGGATATTATTTTCTCCTTGAAATAAGTATGCTGAAAAATTGAGTCGAACAATTTCATTCTTAGGATTTGTGTCTTAAGGGAACATATTCTCATTTGCCTCGTGATATTATGAAAGAAAGATAATGATGTCTTGAAAATTCTTAGTCTTTTGAAATCTCCGATAAGTTGTGTTATCTTAAAGATAATTTCTAGTAAGGTTCTTCACCTTCTAAACGATTAACGTAGAGTGTCAGTGTAGTTTATAAACTTTCAGACCATTCCATATTTTTAGACAGACAAAATTAGGTGTTCTGGGGAAATTCACGGAATAATGGCGTTTTTATTGAGACTAATAATGGTAGGAAACTAGGGCATTCCTACATCACTAATTTCTTCCTTTAACTAACCGTAAATCTGAGCAGATTTTCCCCGGGAAATTTCTAATTGTTATTATTGATTTGACAAGATGAAACCCGGTCTATTTCCTGTGAGGAATTCGTTTAATCGATAGCATTCTTAAGTATTTAAAATGAAACTGCCCTTATTTATGGAAATTGCGGTTAAATTTCTAATTCATTGTTAATTTTCATGTCCAATTGAGGTAAATTACTAAATATCTGATTAAAAAAATCGAGATATTTTCTTTATTTTGGAGCAATTTGGTTATACCCGGCTAACCAGTGTTGTTGTTTAGTTGGTTAAGTATTTTTCGTAGCTAGCCGTAGTGTTTACAATTATCAGTTTGCCGAGTGACTTATTTATCAACACATATAATCGTAATCATCCTCATATGTTTCTTAGAGAACTAAGTAAGATCGGTGTTTTCGTGCTGAGAATAAAAATGTTTAATAAAAAGTGACACTGGTAAACCTAACATCAAGACAAAGTTTTCATTCTTATTTTCAAAATCACACCTTTGCCTGGCACATCTTAAGCTATATATATCAAAAGAATTATTTGCAATTTAGCTTCCTTTTTCGTTCGGTTTAAAATACGCAAATTTATGAATAGGTTACCACAGCTTCTGAGAAGAGCAACGCTTCAACTGAACGTCAATTTTTTGATGCAGGTTGAGATAGGACATGGTACTTAGTCAAGTTCCATTGAATTGTCATGTCGATAAATATAATCAATATTCACCGTTGCATCACATTGCCAGCTCATTTGTATGTTATGTGAAGTAATGTACTTGTGTTGATGTCCTAATAACGCAGATGGATTTCTAATATCTTTTTTCAGTGGTCACGCAGAATGTTTTAACACATGTTCGCCATCATCTAAGATACGTTTATAATTTCTTTTTGACTGGAAGTTTTTTATTATTTCAGTGAAATTTCCTTACTGCTTGAATCTTTAGGTATTTGCTTAGAATTTAAAAACCCCGTATCCTTTTTATAAAATAAATTGAATGAATTATAGGAATGCACGAAAATATTTTAAAAATTGATCTGGTTATTGCAGCATCAATAAATAAGTATGCACATCAAATAGATTTAGATACGTCGAGACATCAATATACGTATCTTACGAGACATTTTTCTGTTTTCCAATCGAGTATGTCAGGTAAACGATCTAACCTATATTAAAGTATTAATATGCTTAAATTATAATTACACTATTGATATGACCGAACATCATTTACCTATATTTATAAAAATAAGTTTATTTAGAAATATTAATACATTAATCGTGTGGCTGCATGCAGTTGTATTTACATCAAAATCTTTAATAATAGTTATTTATCTGTGGTAAATTTCCCTAAATCTGTTTCATAAATCAAAATTGAGCATAAATGGATTCTTATTGTAGTGCAGCTCGGTTACGAATACAAATGGTTCATATAACTCTTTTCTATTTTCTTAGATGTGTAGAAAACCAAAAAACACCTTTTCTATAGGTCAGATCACAATGGCGGAGAATTTAAAATGTGCCGAATTCTAATCCAAACACGGTAACTTTGTTTACGAATCAATCTAAAACGCCTAGGGAAAAGTGTGACCTCGGGCAGACTGGCTACTTCTCAATTACCGTGCCTAACCTTTGGAAACACCCATCGGGCATCTGTTCTAAACATACTTTGGTATGTTCGAGAGAAATATCGTATTTTTGAGGCACCACCCAACGATTGGCCGTGAAAAAATGTGTCGTCATTTCTCCGTCTTAGTGTAAATATTGGTATTTACGCACGACGCAAAAGCGGTTCACCTATCTCTAAAGCTAAACACACCAAAGAAATTTGCATTCAAAATATCGAGAGTTCAAAATTCCCATTTTGCACGTCTGGTTAGAAAAATAAAATAAGAAGGAAACCGGATGTGAGTTTGAAAGCACAGCTGACAATGAGCAGGTTTCGTTTCGAGCATTGACGAATTTACTCGTCATATCATTCGCTTTGGAATATACTCGTATATTATACTATATAATACACTATATGTATACACTATACTTATATACCTTAATCGAACCAATTGAATTTTAAGTTGATGCGTTGACTATTACATACCAATTTCTCTTTCGACAAGTGAAAGAAGAATCTTTTATTATTCTAGTATCGATTGGTGAGCACGAAATAGGATTCTAATAGCAGTGGCAGCTTTTTATGCTGAAGTAATGACTCTATAATTACAATTGTTCCCTTTTTGCATTCATAAGTCATTTCATTGGTTCAAGTACTTTCTTTCGTTCTCTGATGTAAAGCGAGTCATCCTACCCAACTTCTTGCTCACTTTTCCAATTGCTCCTTCCTAAGGACTTTGGAAGATTGATCGGTATGTGACCTTTTACAGAGACTAAGTCATTACAGCTTTAAATGACCAACTTGTTGAAAACGAGATAAGGCAAATGATGGTTCAATCAAATCCAACATTCAAACAAAAGTATTGAACAAAAACTATAATATTATCGATAAAAACTGTAATGCCATCTAACATTGACGTGGTGTTTCACAAATGAGTGCTTTAGATGAATTAGCATAAATAGATATCCAGGGAACAATGTACATAGTAGTACACATAGATTGAAGATTGATTTCCGTGTAATTACTGATCAGTCAGTATTCGTTTTTCATCTAATAAACATTCAAACATTCTTAATATTCACGCTAAATTCTTTAAATATTATTTTAAAAGTTTTAAGCGGTACGGATTGCTTAATAATTTTATATTCACTTTTTACACATAACTTGTTAAATATTTAGAAAATGAAAATTGTTTTTTAAATTCGAATCGATCCTGTGGTTTCGTATTCAGGTGGTTTTGAAAATTTTTATTGAAAATAAAAAAAATGAGATTTAAAAATTATAAATAGAAATATGTATCTACTTAATCTGATTTTTGAATTGACATTAAATCTAAATTTAGACCTTTATGCTTTCATCGTATAATAAATTCATTATTTCCCGTGGATTAATAAAATAATTATATGCACGAAATATTTCCAATTTAAAATATACACGTAAAGAGGAATTTTTCTTCCCTGAAGAATTGCAGGAAGCCTATATAGTTCACGAACAAATATATATATTTTCCGAATAATTAACTTTATTACTACTTAATTACTCTTATTAATATAAAAGTACCTTTCCATTCCTCCTCCATGCGTTCATTGTCCTTCATCGTGATTGTTAATCTTGAACTTCTTTAAATAAATATCCTTCCTGTATTCTTGAATTTTGTTTCCGAAATTCTGGAAATTTATCGTCTGAAGTCGTACTTTATACTTTAGATGATTGTTTGAATGGCAGAATATTTTATCTCATATCAAGGAAAAAATCACAAATGTATGGAATACAATTATAACCAGTGCTAGCACATACCGTTCGCAACAACATTCGAATAGCGACTAAGCATTCTGATAAACGTTCGTACTGAATGGAGGATCGTTAATTGTTCTTGCAATGCACCTTGTTAGATAGAGAACTTATCCCGTTGATCAGTGTTTTACTCCATCAACCATCATTACCCATCAACCTTTATTAATCTTGTTCACCGAGCCTTTTCCATAATTTTCCGTCATCTTTTGAACAAGACGCGGGAAATAGAATAATGCTAGAAATTCACTCATATTCATCTGCTACTTTCGTTAATGGAAATTTGAAAAATATATAGTGTAATCTAGTTTTTTAAATCTTTGAATGATTGCCTCCTAATTAAGGGAAACGTGGGCTATAAATGATGGAAGAATGGAATCGATGTCTTGCGAAAGGTAGTTGAAGATCAAACCATGGTCACAGTTGAAAGGATGTTAGCCGTTTAAACGCCTTAGCTTGGAACTTACCGGCATCTTCTGTTCTTATTTCCAGCTACGAAGGTCATGATTATTTTCAGATGTCGAGCTAATCAATTTAATATAGGGAAGCGAGAGCGAAAAATTAAAATCAAGTGACTTTTAAGTTGAAAGATAAAAATTCCATAAAGTATAAATATTTTGATATAAATATTTAATTGAAATTTAATTCGTTATGATTATAATTGAAATATAATTACCTTATATATGTAAATATTTATAAAACGTTGTAAATATTTACAAGAAATAAATCTAATTGTATGATTAATTTCGATTATTATATTTTATTTGCTACTAATACAACTCTTCGTTTCTTCTACCCGTATTTATAACGATTTCACCTTCAATTACTGCTTTCTAATAATCAGCGTAAGATGAAAAGTGATCATTGAAAAATAAACGTTATTACAGGTTCTAAATTCTTGTAAAAATTGTATCCTTAAAGCTGATGGTTCTCTGTATACCTAAGTTACCTTCAAGGCATGACATTGATTTGAATAGAATTAGTAGGCTGGAAAAAAAAACTTTGTCTCTTTTATCAAATCAAAGAAAGGTGCTTGATAAAGGTCAAGTTGAATGTATTTTCTGCCAAAGATTCCAACTCGCATACAAGGTGCCGCGTATCCATTCAAGCTTCAAGAGGCAGGGAAATACTAATCGCATTAGTTGGGTTCAAAAATAGACCCGAAATGTTTGTGACGAAGCAGAATGACGTGTGAGAAATTAAGAATGTTTTGCTTTGTTAGCCCTATTCTTTGAGGATCTTGGATGAATATTCTGCCAGGTCAGCACACTTCATTCACTGTCGACAGAGAATTTATTTCCTGGATTATAATTTTTTTGTTGTAATGAATTAGTAATATTTATTACTGGATATTACTTATAATTATTTATAATTGAAATATTGACATTTCAAATTCGTTTTTTAATAAACTTCAAAAATTGAAACGGACCACAATAACCTCAAAAATAGAATCGCCCCAAATCGACTTCAAAAAGGAATTACAATGTCCCGCGGAGAAAAAATATTTTTCCGTTTCTGCAAATAGTGTTCCATTTTCGGCTTATGGTGTGTGTATGAATGTTTAAGATAGTTCGAGTACGTGTGTCTTTCTAAACGAGTTTGTTTTGATCCTATAAACCCAAAATACGTGGTCATGGGACCATATGTTTCTATCGATGTTTATGAATCATGCTTCTAACTTGAGTCTTATATATATTTTTAATTTAGAAATAATTTTACTGCAAAAGTGCAAATTTTTAAATTATTATTATGCTAGAAATATGAATATAATAGTTTGTTTCAATCTATCCAATCCAAGAATTGAAATGTTACGATCCTACGTTATTATTTTAAAATTATTGAAAATGGATAGAAACAAAATATGATAAACCTTATATATGAGATAAAAAAAATGAGAATGGAATGTATGGTTCTATATGGGACCTCTTTAACAATTAGTATGAACAAATGGAATAATATCATATCTTAGTTCGCGTGATTGCATTTTTAGAAGCTAAGTTTCCGCTTCGATCACGATAGAATAAATTTTCTGCTCCATCCAATTATATTACCTGAGATGTTATTATAAGTTATATTAACGAGCTATTCTCTAAGATCAATCGCTCAAGGTTAAATACCACGTCATCATTAATTTCATCCCTGAACTGTTCTACAATACGCCCTTATAAAGACTCGAGAAAAATTGATAGATATGGAGAGTTCAATAGAGGATGAAAGAAGCTTTGATGACGTCATTCCAAGAGATTAGGATGACTAGGGATAAAAGATTCTTTTTTTGAGTTGCTTCGCGAAATGCTGTTGTCGATCCTTTTGATCTCGAGGACATGGATGTAGTATTTAGGCAGATGACAAACACGAATATCGAATACCGTCATAGTTTAGATGACGTACGTAGGTAGTACTGGTTTAGAGTGGAGAAGATGATACGTAACATTGAAACAAGAAGTCAAAATGTATTTCTAATATGTGCTGGCCGCCTTGTCGGAATGATTAGAATGCTTACATTCTAACGATGAGGTCCCGGGTTCAAATCCCGAGGAGGAAATTTTCCTAACAGGGTATGGATGTTTGTGACACCTGTTTTTGAGTTACCCTGAAATTTTCTTGAAAGTGGATGTTTGTGTGGTCTTTGATAATAAATAAAAAAAGAGATAAATTACAAATTTCAAAACAAATTTTCAAGTATCTATGTAAATGAGACTCGAACTCAAGTCTCCTAAGTGCTATAAAGATACTAATCAATGTTGTCATTATACATTTATTTCTTATGCATTTTTCTCTGGATTAAGGTACAATATTCGTGAATATATTCATACGAAGGAATTTACATCAGAATGTTGAAAAATAATTTCATTAAATTACTCTCAACCATGTTTCCAGACATTTAATTAGTTTGCATTTCAATTTCATTTCATAACAGAATTTCAAACCATCATTTCAGGTGAACATAAGCGTTCAATGCATGTTGCATGAAATTAATCAAGGCAATGAAAATGACGAACAAACAGGACTATTACGAGGACGAATTTTGGTGGAGTCGCGTCTGTCATTACAGTTTCTTCCGAGAATTTGAGAATTACCGTTTTAGCTGTTTTTTGTCTTCGTTCCCATACACGGCGTTTCTTCATTTCATCCCTCGAAATTCAATGTCATGGTGTGGCATCTTGAGTAATGGAGGTCTTGCACCGCATTGTTTCAAAAAGTGCCAATCATGGCACTCAGTCAATGTGCTCTTTTATACGTAGTCAAGGACATAAAAGGTGCCGATGTTGCTCTGGAAGCATAATTGGCTTTTTCAAACCTTGAGATATTTGATTAATGTCGAATAAAGTGGACGTAAGTGATTAATACTGGCAGTTGGTAGTGCTTAAGACGTTATTGGTTGTCCAAATTGCTTTTCTTAATTACTGCGAAGTTTTGAGTCTTGAGTTTCGTTGAGGAGTAGAAGGAATAATTCTCATTCGTTTATATTTGGATAGAGAAAACGAATTCCTTGTCAAGGAATCAAGCTTCGCTAGTTTTATGAGTTTTTTTATAAAAGATTTACGTAAAACAAAGATTGTACAGAGATAATCAAAATTTTTTTATCGATTGAGTTGTGGACATTAACACATTCATTATCTCTTTGACTCTCTTGATTTACCATCGTCTTCCTTGTGTTGATATTGAATTCAAAACTCAAGTAATTTTCATTACATTTGCATCATTCTGTTTTAGGTTAAGATTCAATCAGCATTATGATATCTAAGTAAAATATATATGAGGAGGACTGAATTACAAAAATATATAATTCCAGTCATTCATTTGAACTCGGTAGGATATATCTTCCATATCTTCGAACGCTAGTATTCTCCTACATGTGTTCCTAACAAATCCACTCCTTAAATAAATATATATAATTTTTGTGCGTGTATTTAATATTGGAAAATAATTCAAGAAATAATCTAAAGTTCATACAAGTGATGAGCATGTATAATATATCATATTTTAAATTTTTATGGTCTCTGATCGAAAGAAATTGATAAAGAATCATCTCCCAATTAAATTATACCGGTGAAGGTTAAGGCTATTGATTTCCTAAGAACTTCTAAAATAGCACGATGTTAATAAATTCAGTGAAAAGTCAATCAGTTGGAATTTAAATGCGAGGGGAAATTCTGAACGGAACACTGTGACTAAGGTGAATTGTTTTTATGCAGCACACGCACATCCGAGAGGAAAGTATTTTGCAGATGAGCTGATGTCAATAGAGTCAAGAGTAGTGTCAATGGAGGAAAGGTTAGCAGTATTTTAATGAGTTAATAACAGGGAAAAATCAACTAAAGTAAAAGATAAATGATTTAGCTTCATTTTGCAATTCCAGATAATCGACATGGAAACGAAATCAAGAAAAGACTTCATCTTCGTGATCGGATGTTTTTATTGTAATTTCCTGAAAATCCTTGGGAAAACCATTACATTATCATTAGTGCCCTTTTTTGTATTAATATTCAACAGCTTGTATTCCGTCTTGCAAAAGTTTCACATACATAAGAGGGATCGATTCCAAATATTAACATTTCCAATTTAAGACTGAATCGAGTCTCAATCATCGATATCTAATCATAGCATCCCATTGAAGGAAGATGGCCATTTACGTATTGAATGTTTTTTCTTCTTAAAATTGATGCTTGTAGTCTGTTGATGAATTTCCTTTCCTCAAAACCCAAATACTTTTTTATTCTCACGTAATTTCTAATGAAACTCAATTTCAATGAGGCTTGTTACAAATTTGTGACTTTTTTTCGAGGAACGTTTCACAAGTAGATTTATCTCACCAGTTTTTGCTGATTAGGTTTGAATTCTATAAAAGCGAATTAATTGTTTAACGTCCTTCGTTTCGAGTGTTTTTTTTTCGAGAAAAACTTTCTAAGGCTCCTAAGCTAAAAAGATTGTGGAGATCAATTGAATTTCACTCTTAGCTAACATTTTTATAGGCTCCTTAGAAAGAAAAGTTTTGCATGACTTCATAAACCTATCAAAGTCAAAGAGGTCGTAGTAATGAACAATAGATGACTTAGGTTATATTAGGCATTAAATCATTGAAAATTATATTGCATTCTTAGGTGAATATATGTTCAATTCTAAGTGGTAGGTAAAGCGTAAAAATAATGGAAATTTTAACGGAAGTTTACTCTTTGATTGTCATGATAGGTTGATTTTCGAGGTTTTTTAAATTTGTGAGGTTTAAAGCCTATTAAGTGCGTGAATAAATGATGCAGCTGTGAATGCTCGAAGCTGTGGATGATCGAAGATAATTTTCGCTCATTGCTGATAAAATGAATATGGGTCGGGTTAAATTTGAGCAATAACAAAAGTAATTTTGCAAATAAATTCTCTCTAAATAGAGGAGCAGTTACTGAAAGTTACCGTTTCATGCAATAATTGCAATTAAATTTTCTATTAATGTTTTATATTTAATGCGAATTGCCTCGAAATTAGCGTGCAAATATTTCTCACGCATGCTTAATTCTTACTAAAGCTTGACTATTTTATTAGCTGAATGAAGAGCATATTATTAAAATATCTAAAGAATTATTGAGTAGTTGTAACAAATGTTTTTTTTCTTACAAATGTTTAGTGAATGTTTATTTTTTGAATTTTTAAAATTTATGATGATGACTCTACCTCATTTCAATTGATAATTAAGAAACCCTCCATCGTTATTTTATCTTGGAGTAATTATTTTCCGCACAACTGCTTTTATGCAGCAACAGGGTTTACAATATGGAATCTATCCTTGAACAAGAATAAAATATCTACCGCTCCAGGCTAATCTATACTTTCACCAAAGAAAAATAAACAACCATTAAATCCTCCGTTCTGATTGGAAAGGAATGGAGATATTAGCAATCGATTTTTTATATCGTGAAGTAATTTCAGATGCTTTAAACGATGGACGAGCTTAGTTAAAAGCTAACATCTCATGATGACGGATTGGATATTTACCAGCAGCCATTTTGTATCGGCAAGAAACATTTAGCTTAGCTAATGCATTCCATCTTCGATAAACTTTAACATACATAAATTGTATATTTTTATAATATGATTTTAGGTAATGAATAGATGATTTTGAAGATTAAAGCTTAAAGCAAAAGCATACAGTAAAATCTCTTTTCCGAAAATACGTATTAGTTGATACAGAATAGCAAATAATAAATGTAAATAATTCATAAAAGAATACCAATATTGTGAATCTTGTGTATTCAATCGTCGTAGCTATCTGAATTAAAAATGTACATCTTATATTTTGGATTTCTTAGCTCTGTTTAGTTGGTAATACATGTGGTCGTATAAGAAGGAGATTTGAAAATAATTGATTAATTATCTTGGAATTGTAATCGATATGATCATACTTTACTTAGTAAAGTGCTGTAAATTATAAGAATGCATATTTTATATTTTACGACGAACGACTAATATCTGACTTAAAACATATTTTAACAGTCAAGAATATAGATGAAATCTGTAAATCTTTCTTTTTAAATCATAATTCAGTTGAGCATCATCCATGTATATCTATTCTAATAGAAAAAATTTTTAATAATTATGCTACGTAACGTGACGTAACCTATTGCTAGTAACGAGTGAATCTTAAGGAAAATGAGAGAAGTCAATAGAAATAATAGTCCCCATTACTCAAACAATTAATTACATACATGAAAAAACTGAAATAAAATATGCAGGCTATTTCTACGTTTATGTAAAATATTTAATGCTTCCCCAGTTAATTAAGCATGTGTAAGATAAATTCATGTTTTTATGGCATATCTTACCGAGGAATTGCTATAATTAGGAGCATGACCAGGCTTCTTTGTGGTGTAATGGTGACTTGAGAAAATCGTGCGGCACTTCCTATTCAAATAAACCAATTTATATTTCTCTTAGGTCGCATATATCGAATGGCTTCTGTTAATTCAACAGCTCAATGAAGTGGGTCGTGGAAAAACACCATTTCACCTTGTTAGCAGCCACTTGATTGCGTCGTGGACATAGATCCATCGTTCATGCACGGTACCAAGGTTGATTTCTTCTATTTTAATCAAAATTTTGACCTCTACTAGTTGCCACGCGCTTGCACTCTGGACCTGGAATGGATAATACGTTCAGGATTCCCCATTCCATCGTTTTTCCTCGTCTTTTACTTTCGAACATGGCGTAAAGTAAATAGGGATTCCGATCACATCTCGGGAGATGTACCGTCCGTTAACGAGAGTTCGAGAAGAAGCATGATATCACGGTTCCTGTAACCAAGGGCGACAAATAGACGGAGAACAACTCCATCTCGTGTTGCTGTACCGCGTTTTGGAAATACGAATAGATTACTTTTATAAACAAGTTAATTGGGTTGCATCCATAGGTTTTCTTCTCGCAAATCGTAATATAGAATTTCATAGCTTCTGTATCACCTGGAGCAGTAATTTATGATCGATATTTTTATCTATTTGGAAATCTTATTCACCTTTTGACGTCTACGAAGAATTGATACGTTTTATTTTAGTGAAAGATATTATTCTAAGACTGGTATGTTAACAATGTAGTAGCCTTGTTAGTCTGTAAAGTCATTGGTATTGCAACCCGGAAACTCGTACTTAGGTTTCATATGGAGCAATTATGGAAGGATCAAAAGGAGCGGGTGGAAAAGAAACACATGGAAAATATCTTTCGGAAAGATCGGTTCATATCTCTCGCCATTCAAGTTGGCAACCCTTCTTTGTCTGTTTTTATAGTGGAAGATACATGGATCTAAAGATGAGTTTATTTTATCGGCAGTCATAGGTAGATAAGTAGATATCTCTAAGTTTGGATATCAAAATAGTATTTTATATTCGACGTTAATTATGAGAATTATAATACATTGTAAATTTGAAAGAGTAAAATTATTATACCTTAATTATTAAATATTAGGTATTCCTTATTTCATATTTAAAGTGATAAATATCCTATTACATATGCATATTCTAAGCATTCTAATTTTATGAGTGCAAAATTTTGTTTCAAATTCACTTTTCGATTTTAGTTAGAAATATACGTATATACGAGGAAGAACGTCTCTTATAATATTGGCTTTAGGAACAATTCCAGAATATGCAAAATCCTGTTTCTTGGAAGAGTATGTTGTGCGGAGCTCCAGCCAGTGATACCAGGTCCCTTTCACTTTGAATTTGTAATAGATCCTTCGCATGCATATCGTACTGTTATTGTTTCCCCCAACTGAAATTATAATTGAGTCATACGTTCATTAGCGAAGAAAGCGGGGGATTAACACGCACGCATCTTCCCGCAGTGTGTACTGTAATTGAAGAGACTTCCTTTCATAAGGGGGAATGTGAAGGAATTCGTGGCAAGGGAGTATCGGGATTCAAATTTCTGTGACACATGGTATTGAGGGGTAGCTCATGACATCTCTTTGTAAACTATGAATCGTAAATATTGTGAAGGAGGAAACGTTTTTGGACTGTGTTGGAATCACAATATCTAAAAGTATCATTGTGACTATTTTTAAGGAACGGATAATGAAGAATGATATCCATATATCATGAGATATTTCATTTTAGTTGTTTTAGTTCACTACCATTTTATAGTACAATCAATGAGGGTAGGAAACTTCGTGGGATAATATCGTAATAATTGAATATAAAATAACTTAATAAATTTAACAGTAGAATTTTGTTATGTTATTTTACATTCTATTATTAAACTTAAGCTCTTAAGTTTGATGATAATTCTATTCATAACAAAATTTAAATATAGAATCATCACAAGTGTTTCAATGTCAGTTTGTTCATAATTTCTAATAATTTGCTACAATTAGGAATTTTTAAATTTTATAACTATTGAAAAATACCAGTTTTGATGTCATCTATGAGATTTTTTTATTTATTGAATTTTCTTCGCTACTTTTTTTTTAATGAGACATAATTTTTATCACCAAAAACGCTAATTCATAACGAGTATTTATTTTTGTGATGCGCATTATTAATTCTCAATTGATATTCCCTTCTCCATAATAAGAATTATTTCATATAAAGCCTTTAGTAGAGTATAACGTTTAATATTACATACCTTTTCTAGCCTTAAAATTCCAAATTTACAAAGCTTAAAAAAGAACTTTAAAAAATCTCTATATTATCAAGAAATTTTCCATTTAAAGGTTGATTTTCGTTTCTCTGGTGAAAGGGTTGTAAAAGATGTATTCCTAGATATTTATAACCGAACATCTAAGTGAGTAACGATATGAATTCTTAATTCTAAGAGTGACCTTTCCTTTGAGCTATTTCATAATTCCCCAAACATCGTAAATATTGATGAAATTCAACGTCCTTCCTTCCGCAGGCTTACATAATTTTTCCTCGTGTTGCAATGTGTATGTAAAATTGGATGTCAACCTAGTTCTGATAGAAATCGTGTATAACCGTAACAGCGTCGTATATTTCACGCAGTAGACATCTGACATGTGTCGCTCGCGTCAGACGCTGTACAAGCACGGGAATCACAATTTCACTGAATAACAGGAAGTATGGAGGCGTGTGTTATTGATGTTTAAAGTTTTGCGTTGTTGCCTCTTTTTTTGTGAACATCGGATTAAAGGGAGCTTAAAGATACTTCCGGAAGAAAGAATTCCTTCCGTGCAAAAAATTTTGAATCTGACTTTGTCTGCTATTGTCCTTGTCTTCTTTTATATACAATAGGAGGTATCGTATTTTAGAAAACCTTATGAAAAATTCGATGCAAAATAGGGAAATAAAATAGTTGCTCTTTTCCTGCTCTGACTATGAAATCGTTTAATTTATTGACTGAAATAACGTAGCGAATGAATTATTAAATGCAGATTTAACTCAAAACCATCAATTCCCGCTCACTTGTTCTTAAGACTAACGAATAGATGTCGTCGATGTTTAGCTTTCTTCTATAACCTTATTTATTAAACATGAATCGATCCATTAACTTTTCACCCCTTAATTCGTATTCATTCATTTTTATTTAAGATGGATTAGATCTAAAATTTAAACTTCACGAACGTATACATTGCAAAGAAGAACGTTTGGAAAATATGATCTGTATCTATCATATATCTCCGTATTATTTTATTAACTGTACATTAGGAGAGTATTTTAAGATTCTCCGTGAAAATGCACATCAAAACGGCATTTTTACAGTATTATATTTTTTACTCATTAATTAATTTTAAGATAGCATTTTTCTTTCAAGATCTTTGTTCATGTTAGATATTTTTCTTT
This sequence comes from Pantala flavescens, assembly GCA_020796165.1. Lineage (NCBI taxonomy): Eukaryota > Metazoa > Arthropoda > Insecta > Odonata > Libellulidae > Pantala > Pantala flavescens. Next base: position 43,677,792 of record CM036882.1, read on the forward strand.
CTCCAAACTGAATTATTAAATTAATATCGATAAGAAATATCAAACAGGATCATCGTGAACAAGAAATACTTTACAGTGAAAGTTTTGATGAGGTAATGGTATGACACCGTTACTTTTCATCATTTTCATGTTGCGAAAAAGAGCAATAAAACAGAAATTTTGAATTTATCACTTCAAGCTGGAAAGTTCTCCTCTAATAAAAGGTTCAACTCTATGTTTACGATAGCACTTAAATGAAACTGACTCATAATTTGTTATTTATTTATAATTTTTAGCACCTCTGTTAATAATGCGGAACAAGCAGGCAATACATCTCTTTTCCTTTCGCTACGTTACGTTGACAAGGATGAAAGATCGATGGGTTTGAATTTGCTCATATTTCTCTCGTATAAAACGCTGCTTTCTTAGGTACATTACTTCCTCAGAAAACTTATAGTGCATCCCGATCTGCTTTGGACGCGATCCCAACATCCAAACACGCTGCAGCAGCTTTCATAGGATACAGATATTAGTTTCCTAGGTAAATGAAACAGTCATATAACTCTCTGACTAAGGGGGAATTCCATGCAAATGTGAACGTGGCTGGAGGCTGCATAAGGGCTTTGATGTATTTCGTCCGGAGTAGGTCAATGCCGCGGATTTTGCCTTGTCGCGAAATTAATTGTGCGATTCTACGTAGGATTAGTATTGGATATCTATTTCCTAGTGTTGGCTCAAGTTGGATGGGATGTATGAAGAGATCGGAAGTACTTCCTTTGTTTTTATCGGAAACATTTCCTGACAAGGGAGGTGTTTTTGTACGTAATTTATTGCATTGTTTTTCTCTTACACAGGAATTAGCTCCTTTCAAAAGAACATAGGACAGTTCTGATAGTAGTTTAAATTTATCCAAGAGGATATATCTAGAATAATATCGAGAATGAGGTATCTTAAAATTATACTTTATATACTTAAATTGAAATATATACGTACTCTATTAAAATGACGTTAGTCACTTTTTAATAGGTAAATTTAACTTATTTTGAAGTGATGTTTATCAAGCTACTTCTTTTATGAAAACGTCTACTGCCATTAAAGCAAAATTTTCTAGATATAGTTATTCTCTTCAGAAAACATTTACCTAAGTGTATTTAGGGTTAGAAAGCGATGCAATGTGCTTCATACAGAAGATTTTTAGGTTCTGGAGCTTTAAATAGCCATCAGGAGAATCGAGTATTGATGCAAAAATCGTAGTGTATTTTCAAATTTAAACTTGCGAATAAACTTAAATTAAAATCCTATACAGGTAAATTATTTAACGATTCTATTTATTGTTTGATTGTAATATTTTGCCCTAGGCATCTCACAAGAATTAAATCGGAAAAAATTGAAAATAGTAGAAATTGTCGAATATTTTTGAGATTAGACATATCATTTGTATGGAAAGAAGTTAGCCTTCACATTTCCCATTTAAAATTGATCAGCAACTTTTCTGAAAATAGTTTCTCGTCGATTCCTCTTGACCATCCATTTCTGTTTAGCCAATAAGCGACCATGGACTATCTATCATAGCATGGCTTCAAATTGCTAGCGTATATCCATAGGATCTATAGGTCTAATTCCATCGTTGATTGCAAGTGAGTTTCATCAGTACGATTGGATCCGCTTTGCAGTTGAACTGTTAAAGCGTAACTCTCTCATATGAGTCTCCTGTTTCTATGACAACACGTCTAGCTCCGCTTTGACATTTATTTCGAAAATCTAATCCACGTAATGGTATTAGAACGAGATCTATTTGGCGCCACTTCGTATCATGCTCATTCCATTTCGTGATGGAGTCTAAATTAAACAACATTTACTCATTTTACACTCCCGTTGTATGAGATTGCATTTTACGAGATTTAATGTTTCCAAAAAATTTTAATACGTGGAAGTTTGAAGATATATAATAATAATTATTATTATATAAATTTAGTATATAGATAATGAAAGTATGAACGCGTTTTTAAACTAAACATATGTATATTATTTTTTGATATTTTATCGATCTCTAATTTATATTTGAACGGCTTTTGCTCGTTAAAGTTTGATTATATTTTACTCTCTCGTCGATCTCTGTACGTAATTGTTGTCGATGTTTTGTTTTATTTCGTAAATACGTTTTATATACGGATGTTGATGTAAAGAGTTAGAGTATGCATCGAGAAAGGTTTTTTCCCTATAAAAAGATTTGGCATTGAAAAAGATGAATTATTCATTATCAGAAGGTATCCTCTGAGGGAAGGTATTCTCTGAGTGTCGGATGAAATAAAAATTACACAACTGAACGATGGAGCATCTTCCTTCTATCACTTAGGTTTTACCTAGTTAATAATGTAGTTAAGCTAATTTTCTTTGAGAAAGGTACAAAATGAATTGATTGTTATTACGAACGCTTTATACAGAATAGGTATTTGTATTTAATGCGAAAAAATAAGCGAAAATTAATTGATGAAGGACATACATACTTTATCCTATCTTCATCTATGCGGTTTTCTATTATATTAAAATTCTGATGTTGTTGAAGCTATGAAAATTCATGATTTCTTCAACCATTTTCCTTCTGAAATACCATTCTTTATGTACTGTTTCCTATTAAGAAAGATATGTGAATACACTCTTATTAATGGGTCTATTATCCTGAACCAACAGCATCGTTTAAGTCTAGGAATCTCTCTTAACATCTAACGATTCAGTAAAGAGCAAGTGCTTACTTGTGCTTAGATTCATCTCCGTTAATTCCAGAAGAATGGAAATAAGAGGGGTATTGTAAGGCAGTTTAACAGACGAGAATTACAGAAGACGAACTGAAATGGAGATGTACAACCGTGAATGGAGGCATGAATGTTTTATTCAGTCCCTTTGCCAAATAACGAAGCATTCTGCGCGCCAAGGTGCATTGCAAAGGTATTCTGAGCTTTTACCCCGTCCCGATTATCTTCTTACTCGGATATTTCCTAACAATCGTGAAGATTCTTGGAGACGGGAAAGGAGAAATTCTAAGCTTAGTTACATAAAGATTTAGAGTTAAATATTCATTAAAATTTTGTCTACTGTTTACGTACTATAATATTTATATTATTATTAATAATGGAAAGAGTTATTAGGAGATAAATGAAACGACATTATGAAAGACGGATTTTATAATGGATTAGATTGCTTAGAAATGGAGATCTGGTTTCAATGGAGATGCTATGGAATCTCTCCGTTTCATTTTTAGGTTTTTTGAAAAGTTTCTAAAGTATCTGACAGAAAAGATACTCTTATAAATCTTCCATGTATTTCCATCAGTTATTATTTACGAGAACAGAATAGTATTAGAATAGTAATTTTTAGTACGTTGTTTTTGAACATATCATAGGTGACCCTTAATTATACAAATAACCATCTGCGAATTCATCCAAGGAAACCGATATTATATAATTCGTATTAAAATTTTAATTGCTCTTATTTTAAGTTTTTATTCGTGAGTATTTATTTGTATGTGTTTGTAGCATTACTGAAACCTATTTTCAAATTCACGGGAATAGAATCGCCTACTGCTTCAACACCACTTCTGCGACAGTCTTTAAGAAGATTGCTTATAAATCATTCTTATAAATCGACCCGTTAGCTTTACCTTAAAGCTTCCTTAAGCCAACAAAAAACAATTTGAATCCCTCTTCTTTTAACAGTTGAAATCGGATTTCTCGTGCATTACAATTCACATATTAAATAAAAAGGTTGCACTCATATTTAGAGTTCAAGCAGAAATCTTGGGTCTAATCAAGGGAAACCCTTCTCTGTTCATTCATTACACGAACATTTTCAACGATACATCGTCGAGTTTAAATCCTATAAAAGCTAGAGTTTTTGGTGAGAAAATGAAATAAATCCCGCTTAATTAATCCTGGTGTTATTCGGACGAACCCGAGGAAGAAACTGGATGGGAAAAAAGAGCCCTTAATAGTCCAGAAGATTAAATCTCAAATTAAATCCAAGCAGAAATGCGCCGCATTTGTCTTCCTTTCAGCGGGCTGAGTCATTAAACCCCACATCTATTTGTTATCCACCATTTCGCTGCGTAGTGAACGTGAACGCTCATGCATTTGAATATCCCGTCGATTTTATCGTTTTTGTAGGAAAATGGTGGAAAGGTTTGCTTGTTCAACGTGCGTTACGTGTTTCAGAGCGGTGTCCCCAAGGAGTAGTTTCAGGTGACCTTTATGTTTTTAGCTGTATTTATAAAAATATGGATTATTACCGTCTGTTAAAGTATACACTATTTTTTTAAGAGATTAAATTCTTAAATAAGAAAATAGATAATTCACATTTTCATTATCTATTAGTTATATTTGAATAAAATATATTTGATACTTGGTTTCAAAATTGGTGATGCATACATTCGTATCTTAAATATCAATTTGTTAAAACATAACGAATAATGCATTTTAGTTGAATATCCAGACAAAAATTGTGAGAAGTTATTTGATAAACCTTTTTATATTAATAAATAAATATTAATTTTTATGGAATACGTAAGCTTTAGTTGTTAAGGAATCAATTACTTGCTAGAGAAAATGATGTTGGTATTCAGTACCTCACAGTGGTTGTAAGATGAAAATAATGTTTGTCTATTTTTAATGAATAAAAACTGAAATTTTTTATTCGTAATTTAAATTATACGCCCTTTAAAATACATTTTTCTATCTCTTTTCTAGAATTCCTGGAAGATTCCAGGAAGAGGAGCAGATACCCATTTGCTAGAGGAAAGAACTCGTGATGAAACTTTCCAATAAACCAATTCTAATGGAGAAGATATTTCTCTCAGTCAGAACTAGGCTAATCATGATATTACTCCAAAATATCAACAGGTATGTTAACTTATATACTATTCAATGTTAGGAGAACTTGGTCCATCTGACAGTTTTCCATCAAATGTAATATTTTGAATAATATTGATTTACAATAGATGAAAATAGCTTCAAAGTAAACATATCTTCCTCTCGTAACAATTATGGATAAGTCGTTGGTTAAAGGGATATTTTAGTTCCTACTCTATTTTAATAGTAACGCACACAATGAGACATCTTTAAATGACTCCTCTTCACCAATAAATCATTCAAAACGATCAATCAGTCAAAATTAAAAAGTAAATAAACGTACTTACATTTTCCGCATTTTAAACTCATCGATATAAGTGTCGGTCGGACCTTCGAAAAAGGTTCTTCGTCGTAGACATGAATATCACTTTGATGAATCTTGCCTTAACCTTCCGGGAAATTGAATAATTACTTCCCACTTCTTTCAAACAAAAAACTTCGCAATCATGAGAAATGTCTTTCTTTGATCGATTCCTTTGCAACAGCCAGTGAACAAGGACTGATTGGACCTGAAAATCGCTTATTTATTTGAAGGTTAAAACATCTGCACGCAGTTTAGACGGGTAAAATAAACGTGCGTGGAAGCCCTCTGTTTTTTTATGCCGCATGTTTTGCATATTCTTACTTTCTGAAGGGGCTTTGGTTTGTAAGAGTGATAAATGAAGAAGATGATGGCATAATGTTTCCGAGAAATCTATTGTGCTACACAATTTGGGATTCAAGCTTTATTGTTTGTTTAATCGTAAACTCTCAAATATTTGGAATTCGTAAAATATTTCCTATTAAAGCGATATGAGTTCTTAGGGACTTATTCTGAACTAGTCGGTTTAAGAGATCAACTCAAAGAACTGTAAGGAAATTATTTGGATATTCAAAGGATAGTTATTAATTATTTTCGGTGTTGCTAGGAGATACCATAATTACAGAATATAATGAGTGATATGTTAAATAATTTAGCCAATCAGGTAAATTTATATTTTACAATTAATGATCCTGGATTGATAGGGGAATATAAAAGAAAACAAATTATGTATTCTACATGTACCAGACAACCTAAAGGTGCACGAAATTCCTTTTCAGTAAGATACCAAGGGAACAATTCCGTAGATGATAATATGTCAATATGATATTATAATATATATTATGGAAAATATAACTAACAGATATGCGGCTTCTTCAATAGGTACAGGTCACGTGTAATTCTCGTTCACGTGAATAACAGAGGTATCTAAGGAATTCTCGTATGCACAGTGTATTTTTCTTTGAGATACTCGATCCATGCAAAATAATTGTATGGAAATAAAATCTCGTACCTTTTGTCAATGGTTTACGATTGAATGTCCGCAGGACTCCGTCGCCGTCCTGCTTTGAAATTCCCTGGTATTGAACGGATGCCAGATTGGAAACATGTTCCCTAAAGACAAAGCAACACACTCTCTCATTCTCTACGTGATTGTACATACTTCTATGAAAATGAATCTGATCGAAGATATGGTTAACAATGGGTTTTGAATTGAAGGAGTGAAAAAAAGTCCAAGTAACTCGTAATTTCCCTGAGAATATCCGCTTAATAAATATAGATTTTTATGCGATAAGAGGAATATCTTGCTAAGCTTAACTTCAGAGGTTTCGAAATTAAGATCTTCCGCGAGATTATAAGCGTTAATTAGAAGTAATTAGTTTTACCTCTGATTTCAATGCTTCACGTTACTCGACAAACAGGTTTATGATGTATATTTTTTCATTTCTTCGATGCATCATCGTACTGTTGTTGCTCAACCCTTTGTTATTTTATTATGCATGTTGATTGTAATAAATCATTACGATGTATAGACAACATCCGGGACGTGATATACGTACCTATAATATGCACTATTTTGAGATTCAAATCTCTTGGTGAGAAAGAAAAATAACATTACTATTATCTTATTGCTCTAGGTTCTATCGTTAAGGTCATAACATCCTCCAGTATCGTAAACAAATTTGTTATCCATTCGCTAATTCTTTTCCTTAGGAAACTATCGGTAAGAAAATTAAGTCAAATTATTTTGAAATTTTACCGTTTATTTTCTGATTGAAGTTGCATTACATATGTACATTGCATAGTGTTCAAAGAAAATTTTATAGGATATTTCATGTCTTTTGAGTAAATAAATGTTTTATACCTATGAATAAATAAATAAATTCAGTATATATTCATAGTATAGTCGTATTTTACTTTGAAGGATATTTCGAAGCCAAAGGTTGTTCTTTTTGTGAGAGAACGAAGTTATGTATATCGTAAATCAGCTATGAATATAATTCGAAAGGATGTATTTGGATTTCAATTAAATTTTGCAAATTGCAAATTTCGTGTTTAATAGAACCGTTCGGGTGCAAGTGAATGCAGTTTGAAAGCCAAGTTACTATCAAAAAAAGTATGAGAGTGTATTAGTTTAGCATTATAAATTTGCTATTTTATCGAAGTCACCGTTAGAGTATTATGAATATTTATGCCAAGAAAATATAATTTCTTATTATATCCGTTAATGAAAGTATATCTCCGATAATTAGTGGAGTACCGACGCCATAGCAACCGACCGATCTTAGTTCTCTACACGTGATAGAATACTGCACGTGGACCCTCGAGATGAAAGAGTTTACACAAGAAGACAAACTTTTTTACATTTACTTTTGAAATGTCAGAGTTGTCGGAAAATTATGCTAAATTATGCAAGATGTTAGAATACAAAATATTCAAAATTATTTTTTAGCGATATCTTTTTTGTCTTTTATACTGTTTCGCAATGAAATTGCTAAGTTTTAATTTTATGAAGTAAAATCCTCAAAATCAGCAGCAACTCTGTGCTAGTAATTTGTGTTAATTTTTTTTACTTATTTTAAATCCTTATTTAATGTTTTTCAAATGTATTCGTTGATATTTTATCATAAACGAAGGTCAAAGCAATTATAGAAGAAAGAGATTCTGCTTTTTCAGAAATTCTCCAGTGTCTCTAGGTATTTTCTTATAACACTCCCCCTTCCTCTCCTAAGTGGCTTGGCATTCGAAGTGAGAAATATATAATTATGATTATGATCATACTCCTCCCTACAAATCTTCATTGCATGCATCTGGAGTAAGTGCATGTTTCTTGGATATGGAACGAGCGTTTTTTATTTCGCACAATCGATAGTTGTTGGAAATGCTAGGATTCATATACTTATACGTTTAGGTCGTTTATTCATCATTATTATTTTAAAACTGGAGATAGTAGAAAAATAAGGAGGAGGATTTTGCTAAAGCATTAAGTCAGTTTCAGAAATCACATTCAGAATATGCTGTATTAACACATCAAGTAACAAAAACAAGTACATTATCAAATATTCGTAATAAGTAAAGTTCTTGTTACATTAATTAAATAAATGAATATATAATTAAATTTCTTTTTTAATATATTTTGGTGTCATCATAAAAATGTTCCTCTTGATTGACACACTACTAATTTTTAATTATTTAGTATTAATTTCATTATTTTCTTCCGTCTATACTTAAAAATTATATTCTCCGATATTTAATACATTTACATACAAATCACGGTTTACCGATATCACCGAAGAAGGATTAAATAAGGGAAATATTAGGCAAATATTTATATATTCTCATTATAGAATAACCGTTATCTACAAAGTACAGTTTGCTATCTTAACATTAAATATCTCATCTAAATTACGGCTTGAGTTTTTCAAAATTCGGAATGAGCAGCTCCTTATTCTAAAATAAAAGTACCAGGTGATTATTAGGCATAAAGTATAAAATCATATTCATTATCATCATCATTAATAAAAATTCCGAGCAAATTCTTGGAAATGCGAGCATTATGATAACATAGATTTGATTAATGAAGCCAATCATAGTTTAATAGATGTAGCTCTTCGAGTGATAGATATAATCAGATGCTCTTTTCAAACGAAGAAATGGAATTATCGTTTGACACAATAATTACCATTAAACGCTCCTTCTCTAGGGAATTTTATCGCTTGGTTACCATCATTAAAAATGAAGCTTATTCCAAGGCCAAATATTAATTATATGTATTATATCTTTCCCAAGTGATGTTTAACAATAGCTTTAATTTTCCACTTATGCATTCATGTAGAGTCATCTTGTGCTAATATATCACGCCTCAGATCATTATTGAAGTTACATATTACTTATGCTAACTATTTAGACATATTTGGAGTGAATTAAAAATGGGGTTTATCTAAGAAAACAAATTTTTTAGAAGATCAGTTGTTGAAAAGAATCGCTTTTGGTTAACCTATACGTATCATTATACATATTCTATATAAATATTTCATATTCGTATCTATAAATATAATGTTACAAATAAATAGAATATTTTATCATTACTTAAGTATGAGTTGTCCTTTCGTTATTTTTGTTTGATTTGTTTAATTTTATACAGCTTTGATATATGAACTGATGTCCCAACAAATATTAATTTAATATCATGTAGGTTTAATCAATGGAACGAGGTAGCATACAAGTACGATAACATGTTTTCATTCGTTTCATGCGATTAATCTTGATTCAGGCATTGAGCAATTGACGTGTTGGGTGCATCGTACATCCAAGACCAAGTCTCGTTCAGAATTTCATGATTGGTCTTTCACTCGAGCGCAAATGTTTCATAGAAAAATCGCATTTGCAGAAACTTCTGCCTCGTGAGATATTAATTATGCTTTTGAGGGGACATCGGTCGCTATGGCCGCCGATAGTAACAAGGGGAAGATTAATGCGTGTTTCAGTACCAAGAGCATAAATCCAGATGCAATTACTCCATAATGGTGCTTCCATCTCCCACTCATTCCCACTTCATATTCGTAAACCCCATTCCGGTGCAATTGCATGGTTTACGCACCCTCCCTCCGTGTAAGGGCTCAAAGGGAGGGCTTTTTCAGTTGCCTTAATGATCGCCACTTTGTCTCAACCTTTCTGATAAGTGAAAATTCGGTTTCACTTTGTCTTTAAATTTCTAAAATGCGAAAAATGTATATATTTATCCATTTATCATTCTTGTTTAGTTACCAAATTAAATAATGAATAATTCTTTATTACTTCACGATTTAATTGATATCATATTTAGTACGTTTTCTGCCATAACCATTTTAATCATGTTATATTAATTATTTAATTATTCGTCTATGTCGTTTAAATATCGATGTACTTCATTGTTTCAAAATTTTGTGATTAATTCTTTTTATTGGTTTTTCCTCAACCTTTTCCTATTTCCCAACATTGTGTTGCTTTTACACCTTCCCAGAATCATTTCACACTTTGATCCTATCTGTTTCTCATTCTCAAGCCATTACTTTTCCTTATCAAGCAATTGCTTTAATTTCCTTAATTATTTGTGTCTCAATCAGTCCTCGAGCTTCATAAGTTCCTTAAAAGTGCTTCGTTGCTTAAACTACTTTACTATCATCTTATTATGTGACGTAGCTATTTCCTACTTACTTTGAAGTTGTTTTTTTCTTTTGTCGTTTTTTGTGGCCTTTTATTATCATTCCTCCCATTACGCATGTTGCAAGATCAATTGTGTCAAGTGGAGTATTCCAAACAAAACAGATTTTGGATAAATCGTATTGAAAAGATTCTCAATGCAAATTAAGAATAAAATAATGTTTGATCGATGATCATCGAGAATGATTTTTTGCTATACATTGAATTGCTATACAACTTGAATTAATTCGTCTTCAGTATCACATTCGAAAAATTACAATTGTGTGAAGTAATGTTTTAGAGGAATTCTGGAAGTGTTCGTTTTGGATAATTTCTCATTTTATAGAAGCTCTATCTCATCTAGCATCTTTAATAATTTGAATTGATACATTCTTGAATTAGCATCCTTTTTTCCTCATCTTTTGTTAACACTTCTGATTGAATTCTATGTAAGGATGATGAAAACGTTCTCTGCGTTGAATTGATACTCTTTCTAAGTTTATTAATCACAGTATGTAAATGATCAAGAGATATGTAACTTACAGCTTAAAGTTAATAAGTTTATTCAAATATATAGGCAAGTTTTCTATGACTTTGAATTGTAGATATTGTATTTATGTCGTAAAACTTTTATTACACCACGCGTTTGTGTCTCAATTAATCTCAAAGCTGATACTTAATTTTATTACCTTTATTTATAAGGTAATTTCATTCTTTTATCATGCGTATGTAACCTATTTTGTCTGTTACTTACACTTTATTCTCTAATATCCATACTCTTCTTAGTTCACGACATTCTATTTTCTTTCTTTAACGACGTAACATGGAGAAAACTTTTTCATTCAGTTCCTTCATGGATGACTGATTTAAATATGCCTTTATATTCATCGAAGCGGTCTGGAATACCTTCTCTCTCTCGCTGATTCCTCGACTCCAATCATTCAACAACATTCCCTTTCCATTTTCTCCTTTTATTGTCACTCCGCAGTAGGCCGTGAATGTGCGTCAAGATTTCGAGCGAATTTTCCTTAGCTTCCACTTGTTTTCGCTATTTCACTCGTCACGGTCTTGTCATACGGCTGCGTATCATAGAAGGTCGACTGTTTTGTAATTTATGAAATGGAAACCTCATAATTTAATACTCCGGCCGTTTTTTCAGTTTCCTTAACAGAAGAATCGGTCGAGTTTTGCATATATATCGTGGGGGGAGGGGAAAAACAACTCCTGCGTATACGTTTCTCCGAATGCTGAATTTCTTACTCAGAGAGTTTCCTTGTTTAGGAAGCTTTACCTAAAATGCCATCGACGTTCTTTGGGATTTTTTTTCTCAGAGGAATCGCGGTTGGTGTGCATAATTTATCAAGTCGTTAATCTTAATCAAATTCAAAAGGAGTTTTTGTAAGAACATGAATTGGATGTCGGATGTGGAATGCTTATTATTTTTTTAGGAGAGATGGATTTTAATTTATATTTGTTCCCTGACTGTGTTGGGAATGATTTTCAGCATTGTGGGACGGACTTGCTCGAAATAGAAAACTGATAACATGACGGAAATATTTTATTACTAAATGGTTGTTAATTAATATTATGTTTTGGTTGGAATTCGTTTTTTTCGACTTACAATTTTAAGACAGTCATCAATCAATTATATTATGTAATATTTATACATAAATTAAATATTCTTAAGTTTAATGTGTGTATAACCTTGTACTCAATAAGATTACAGCAAATAGTGTTATACTCGGAAAGTCTTCAGTATAACAAAGCTCGGTTAAAAATGAAAATTGTGGGAAATTACGTACTAAACTCAGTATGTGAACGCGTTAAGTCATGGAAGGCCTTTACAATGAGATAAATTTCCTTTCAGTTATACAGAAATCTTTCTGCGGGAGTGCACGAAGGTTATTTCATGGTACCTTTCTTAAAGCTTATGAAACTGATATCTTCTGGTAATAGCAGACTCGGTGATTACAAAATGCCATTCTCTGTGCCCACTAATACTTCCCAATACTCTTTTTACTCCCACACCCATAGCATTACCCACGCATGTCTCTGTTACAACTGACGAACGCCTACTGCTTCCATACTCAGCGCGACATAAATATAGCAATGCTCAAATAATAAGGGAAACTTTGCGAGAAATTTATAAGCCTAGACATATTTTGTCCTTTCCCTATTTGAAGTATTCTAGGCGTCATCTAAAATTCACATGGGTTACTTCCTTTCATCACAAGGAACACCTGAGAGTAATCGATTCACATTAAGCAATGGGAACTTCAACGCCAGTGATTAATTTAATATTGTAATTCCAGACGTTTGACTTGCGTCGATTGTCAACGCAAGCATAGACATCAGGACAAAGTAGCTGATTCAAACAATGAGACAATTAGCGCTGAATGACTATTCCCAGGATTCACTACAACGGAAAATTCATTCGGCAATCGGTCATCGATGAAATGGAATGTGCCAATGGTAATTTCAACGGCCGATTTTCCTCGTAGATGACAACGGTGAGTGGAATTGTTTGCATTCGTTAGTGTGTAGAATATCTCACCGAGCTTTCCAGGTGGATGCGAACAGAGGAATTTCAAGAAATGATCGTTTCCGTCGAAAACACATTCGTCGAGAATCTGAGGAGAGAGTAATTGTGCGAATAATCATTCCCTCCCCTTCTGCGAATCGTAGTTGGGATTTGTATCGATCGGTAAACACTTTCGCGATGTCGGAAGATCCGAATCACAGATAAAGACGGTGATTTACATCGGAGGAAATGAGATTCTTGCCTCTACGAAGATTTAATTGCACAAACCTAGATGCATCAATATATCTCGTATCACGACTTTGGAAACGGCCCATAATCCCTTCGAGATCCGAAATTCCTCGAAATTACAGAATTCTGAACGGTTTTCCCATATCTCAGGTGTTTGTTTTCGTCGATCTTTTTGCCGCAATCGTGACCCGTTCTTGACCCGTAAATGTTCGTATCTGATGGAGGTATAGAATGGGTACTTACTCGGAATTCTTTCCATAATCGGTTTATAATACGGAGAAATATTTTTCCTAATTGTATCTGCGGGCTGGGAAATTTGCGTCGAATTTATCGGAATTGAAGGAACATGTTGAAACCTTTCAAGAGGATTGGTAATGCCTATAAATTCAAGCGCTAGAGTTCATGTACGGAGATAAAATTCTTCGTTTTTCCAATTATTTCGATATTCAGGCCAAAGGTACATTATATACGCTGTATTTTTTCTATTTAAGCGTTACATTCACTATTGATTGTACGAATAAAAATACGATATATATTTTATGTATAATATTAGAATCATTTTACCATATCAGAATGAGGAAATGAAAGAACAATCTAATATTCAAACAATTGCTAAAGTTCTGCCAGATATCGTCAGAAATCATTCTGTCAATGTATTTGTATAATATAATCTGTAACTATTATGTAAATTTTATAGAGCAATATAATCTCCATTAGATGTAAAAAATCAATTCAATCTCGCCTGGAGTAACTGTTACTATGTGCGGTATGCGTAATTACAATCCATTTCGTTTAGTCTCAGAATCATTACATTAATTCACTTGAGATAAAAAATACATACTCAGTTGCAACGAAATTGTGCTCAATATTTGATTAAAGTTGAGGGTTTTTTTCGTCCATGGCGTTGATAACTTCGCCTATGATTTGAAGGCTTTGCAGTATTAATATATACTACTAGATCTACTATATATTAATCTAATATTACTAGAACTACTGAACATAGATGAGAAAGCAGATATTCATATCAGTTGGTCATTAAGTGGATATTATTCTTTTTTTGTATAATAATAATTTATATTAGTTAAAGTTATGATTTGATGTGTTCTGGTTTGAATTGCTTCCAAAATTTCATTCTAAGCAGTCGGTTTCGATCTTTATTATGAGGTAATGAAGCGGAAGGTCTGTTTCTAAGCCATGAGAACAATTGTCCTTCAAGTTTTTTATCCTATCGTTAAATTAGTTTACTTACTTTTATTGGAAATCTATCCATACCTAAAAACCACAAGAAATATTCTCCAATATTTAATATTATTCTAATGACTTAAATAAAATACTTTGAAACCTTGATCTTTGATATAGAAAATTAAAAGTCAATTCTTAAATCCAGGAATTCCATTTTAGTTTTTCATTACGATGAATCTTTTTTCGATATAGTTCCAAGCTATTGGCATACGATCAAACATATCGATTATTATTGTTCCGTCTTGACATTCTAATTTGAAAATGACCCGTAATTAATTTCTTCGCACATAACTCAGCTTTTTATATTCGCTATAAAAATTTCCAATGACTGAGGTGAAACAAGCCAACTCATATAAATGGAAGAATAACTTATGTAGATTATTCAAAGTCGACTGAAAAGCGTTGCTTCTGATGATAAACGATCAAGGATTTTATATGAGAAATGTAAGGAGAGGGTTATTAACAAAATATATCTAATTTGGTTGATAGCTCATTAATATGCTATATCCATAGATCAATAATTAGCTGAAGAGTTTTAACTTGGATAACAGGCTAAAATTTATGTAAATTTGCGAAGAAAGGTACTTAATATTCATGATTTATCATAAATCGTTTTGATACATTGCAATTTATCTCGATTTCTGCCTTCCTTCACTTAAACTCATAGTTTTAAGCCTTTGATTTGAATATAATTATCAATTAATTACGCAGCCTGATCTTACGCTGATAGTATACTCTCATGTATAATTTTCCTTATATAAACAGTAAGAACTTTTATCTTAATTATTATTAAATGACTTTAAAGTGAAAATGATGAAAATTAAAAGCTTTAATGATATTTACACTTACTCTATCGAAGGATGCATTTATTTCTTTATACAAACATTCTTGTATGTATAAACATCTTTATTTTGTATTGAATCATAATACCAAATTTAATAATTCTCAATATGAAACAAATGCGATTTTACGTGTTTATGATTGTAGCGGGGATGTTTATTTTGTTTATATGCTTAGATATATGAAATGACGTATACATGAAAGATATTAGTACGAGTTAATGTTTTGAAATAATTATATTTCCGAACTTTTGAAAAAGAAATTATTTTTGAATAATTAACAGTATTGTACCTGGAACGTCAGAGACCTTTATCTTAACGAGTAAAACCTATTTCAAACCGTTCAAAACTAGATTAGTTAGTCGTCTTCAGCAAACAATAATAAATCAAGAAGAATTTTTTATTGGTAACACTTTGTTTATGTAACTCGAGAGGTTTCTTGAAAAACCCAAGCTCTAGTGTCTCTTTGTTGCCTTCCATAGTAAGTCGAAAGGTCAGGGAATACATAATTAAGTCATAAACGAAGTGGTTGTATAGCTAACAAGAGAAACAAGTGAGAATGAATTTGCGTCGCGGAGATCAATATTTAAGCACATAAGCGTTTTTCTCCTATTAAGCCTTTTGCGTATTCATAGTTCCATCGGTTGGTGTTGACCTTTCCTTCTCCTAATTGTGGTAATCACTCCGAACGCATTGTCTCCCATTCTCTGGAGTACCGTGAATCGATTGTGGCGCGTACTCCCCATCACGTTCCCTCTCCAACTATCTCTCTAACTATAGCGGCGGCATAGACAGCCGTTGTGGAGTGCTATCTTTATCAAGATCTGCGGAGAAAATCATTCCACACGGCAGACTTAACGCACAGATAGGAATGCCGGGATGCATTTGCGATCTGGAAGCGTAGCGTCCGTTGGAAAATGCGGAAGTTGAAAAAGATTAACGAAGGATTTAATGAAGCAGTCCGTGTTTCATTAATGCTCGATAATACAAAAAGCAGGAAACGGCGTTCAGGTATTCGAATCGATGATAAAAAATATCGAATAGTCGCGGCCTTCGCTTTGTGGAATTCCACGGGATTGGAAAAATAAAAATAATTCGTGTAAATAAGTAAATACCTACTCTGTTAACAAAGCGATATTTTTCAGAAAATGGCTTTCCTTTTTGTGGAGTTTTTTTTTGCATCCACTCGTAGAAAATTAACTGCCTCATTAGAGAACACTGTACCGCACAAGTAGAGCTTGGATGTATCGTAGTAGAATATTCTGTTCCAGTTTAAGATTTACAATAGAGTTTCAGTTAATTAAATCCTTTTAAAAATTTACTGTTATTTTTAATCATGTGTATTAAATAGGACCAATATACGAAAGAATTATTATAGCTATTGGGACCTGCTATAGTAGACTTTATTTTCAGCTAAATACATTATTATTACGAAATACAAAATTATGAAATTTCCATCTCCACAGAGATTTTTCATCCTTTCGTATTTATTATAATTTACTATCACCATTAGTTTTATTATTTTATGTATATAGGAAATATAGGGTAAAACGTATGAAATATATAAATAGACAATGCAATTAATTTGACTTAACCAATAAATAATTCGAACCAAGGAGACATTTGGTTTTCCAGGATCGATAAACCAAGGTTTATTTCCCTACATAATGTTATTCTTTTCAGTCGTATGGGAAGTTATAAATATTTAATTAAAAATACTATTGTTCTATACGGTGTTATCGTAGTTTTTGGGGGATATTTATTGCTATTATTTAATTGTATTTATAACTGCATGGAGTATTAATATTTTCCTTCAATCTGCTAAAATCCTCCATAATCTTTTCGTTTGAAACATCTAAGACCGTACCGCCGAAGTTTCTTTTAAGATGAAAGTCTCGTGATATCGCTCGATATTTTGGAAGAGCAACATTCTTTTCTAATGAGAGCTCTCGGGACATTCTCGGAGATCGTCATCACACCTACCAGTTGTCCTCGGATGAGGGATCGATGCTCCTTCCATTCATTTTAAGAATGCACAGTGCGACTCGTTCGGATCTTTTTGTCGGAAAGGGACGTGCTTTTTTAATCGCGTGCTCTCGTTCGATTGCCATACACGAGCAAGGAGAGTTCAATGATCTTTCTCCTTCAAAGGCGCATAGAAAAATAAAAGATGGGTGGTCTGGATGTTGTTTCCTCGGTCGACGACACCGATAATTGTCGAATACACGAAAGAAATCCACTCCCGAAATTTATCGCTGACGATTTGAGTCCTCGATCACGTGGTCTCTCCTTCTACGTCCCTTGGATACGCCGATGCGCTCCGAATCCAGATTCTGCATTTTTTTTCAGCGGCGCGTAACCAAATCACGCGCGCGGTTGGTCCATGTCTCCGCGAGCACACTCTCTTTGTTGAGTGAAATGCGTTCGAAATATTTTTCGGCGCTTTCTTCAGAAGTTTTGGAAGGGCCTTCGTCTCCGTTCGCTGTATTATGGTAATGGGTTCCTTTTATGGCGAACGAAGATATCGGTTCCGATGTTGGGGAGGTATGTGTTTGTTTTCTCGATTATCCGTGCTTAGGTTGAGGAGAGGATGTGCGGTAAATCGGGAGACGTAGATGGTCCAAAGTCATGTTTTTTGTTCTTTATTGTATTTCCAGTTTGCTCCAACTTAAATATCGTTAAATTATGCGTACATGTCCATTCATAAGAATGCTTCGTAGACTGGTAAAGAGAGTAGCTTCACCCTGCGTTGATTCTTTCAAGCAGCGATGCACCCATTGAGGACAAAGCTTTAAGTGTCTTATATATATTATATTTATTTATAAAAATAATCGTATTATATTCTCAATTCTATTTGAGGCCTAAACACTTCTTTAACGTACATAATCAAATATCTACTAGAAATTTTACATCAAAAGATACTTCAATGCGTTCCATTAGAAAATTTTGTCGCTTCTAAACTTTGTCTCAACGTTGTTCTCTTTAATTCGACCTATCGATCACTCCATCTCGTTCTGGAAAGTCGTATTGGCTGTCCAAAGAAACCAAAAATTCTCTCAAATATTCATACTAAGGAAACAAGTTGTAGTTGAAAAAGATAGACCGAGTTGATCTTAAAGGGAACAGCAGAAAAACTCTTTTACGAGAGAAAATATCAGATTTTAATCGCTTACAAATCGTCGATGTATGCATTTGAAATAAATCGTACTTCATGCATTGCTGGCTTTATAATCTCCGACCATTCCATTCCCGTCATTGAATTAATTGCTCCAATCTACTTTCTCCGCAGAAAGTTATTACAGGTTTCGAATTCCATAAGTGCGTCATTCGCTCGACGATATGACATGAAAAAAAGGGAGGCTCGATAACTGTTTTATAATACACACAATTACTATCATCATTCTTACGTCGTCGTTATGGCGACCGTCCACGTCATTTTGCCGAAGCTTTGGCGATGAATTTTTATAAAACGTATATTTGGAATTTCGGTGGTGCAAAATCGATGTGGTCACGTGGCATCACACGTGTAGCATAAACCTTAGGGCGATTGATGCTTTACCTCCGGAAAATTTTGGCTTGAAGAGCGCTGTCACGACCCTCTATTCACCGGCGTCATTTGCAATAATCCGTTCGACAGATGGGACTGATATTTCTCGATTCTTTCCCAACCATGTTTCATTTCGTCGGAGCGATTGGTGGGCTTTCACCCAATAAAGGGTGACGATACATTGCCCTGGTCAGAGTGTCTCTACTCTTAAGCTGTTTTCCTTGTCGTAATTAAAAATATGGAAAATCGTCGTAAAAATTTCAGCGAAATCAAAATAAGAATATGAGGAATGATGTAGGAACTGATTGAAATTTTCGACAAGTTTTGATGCGTGATAAAAGAGGAAATCACTAAGGTTATATATATCTTAACAGTTTTATCTTTTATTTACGTTATATTGATCGTATTGTTTAATTTATGTATTTAATTAACTTAGATTTCATCAACATTTCCCTTAATTGTATAACACAGTAATTAATTAAATTTAAATTCCATCAAGCTTACTCTCAATTGGTTTATTAATCGAGCTTGAAAGGTTTTAATTATTTTTAGTTTGGGCTTTAATTGTGGGATTCCTCCTTAAAAATATTGGAAAGTCATTTGAGTTGTGGAATAGATGATAAGTAAAAAGTCAATTTTCAAATTATTATTTCTAATCTTTTACTCAATGAAAATTTGAATTGGATACGTTAAGTATCATACAGCTGACTGAAAATGGCTGATAAGTTTTTATGAAAGTGTCATATATATTCGCTGGCGATTTAAATTTCAAATAGGAAGAATGCAAGTCATACAACACAAATCCATTAAGAAATCAAGAATCACAATCCAGGTTGAAATTTTAATTCTTTCGATGTTTTAATTTATTGGCAAACTTGAAATAACACGCCCTTTAAGCAAAAGCTTTCTATAAACCTTGTATTTATTTTGGAGCAAATTTTACGAACGGCTATTCATTGCACTCCCTGTGCATATATGAGATTAACACTTTTTGGGGCGTATGGACCATATATCAACGGATGGATGCGTAGGATACATCGCTTCGTAATGCACGTCAATGCAGTAATTTTAGAAGTACCGCACAATCCCATTCGTATCCAGCGCACGTCTATAAAATTGATACCAGCTAGAGTGGTAATAATGACGCAGTGCCCTTCCGTAAAAAAAACTCCCTTTTGAATTGCTCTCCATGATTTAATTTTCTTTAAAAATTTTCGTAATTTACGACCGAGTTCTTATAATGCATCCTTATTATCCCATAGGGGCAAAAAATAGCACGAAACCGGTTTTAAAATTCCTAGAACGCGCTCATTCTATAATCTCGGTTGGGGTAATATTTTCCGATTCTTTCAGAAAATATTTCAAACATCGTAAACTCCTTTGAAATACGTTTTGAAAGGTCTTTCAATAACTATGCACTCTATAAATTGGAGGCTAATCTGTCCGAGTATCATTGTAATAAAAGCGATTTACGATTTAAGAAGATTGCCATTTTCCTGGAAAAATTATTCTTCTTTCCATAAAGGTTAAAAGTAAACTACGAACTATTAATCTAATTGTTTAAGAGACTTTGAAAGAATTTACCGTCGAAATCCGAGTTTTTAGTCCGTAGGTCTGTATTTTATGCTTTCAGATGTTATTAATAATTAAAATACATGGATATTTTTCATTGTGACAAGTTTTTCTTTTCACACCATTTCCAGTTTCCAATTTAAAATTCACTTATTTTTTTAAAATTTCGTTATTAAATGCATTGAATGACATATTTTGCCCTCAAGCATTATCATTTACGTATGGCAAGAATGTCCTATTTTACCGATGCCCGTGATTTTTTAACTTATTTTTTTGTGGAATCAACCAGTGAACTTACTGGGTATTACAGTGCCTTCGGTTCTAGAAATTTCTATACAGCACACTTATTTTAGATATTTTTTAATGACATAGATCTATTCCTAATGAATAGGAAGGAATTGGGTATTTTTCACTTCTGTTCAACTTTAATTCCTAATGAATTATATCAAATAATTTTTATAGTTTTATATTCATTATTTTGTCTTTCCTTCGTTTCGTATTTATTAAATCCTTACTTTACTGATTTTATAATTTTTGCAAATTTGAAGAGAAATGACGACCAATTCAAATAAAAATCCTCAAATTTTTTACTGAGAGCCTCTTTAAATATTCTCTTTTTCTCAGAATTATGTTGCTGAGTTTTGGGAAGACATTTTCAGTATGGGTGATGATATGAATTGCTCATAAACACGTTGAAAATTTTATTTTTCTCCGTTGCATATCTCTCTTCACTGCTAGCAATCACGTAGACAAACATTGAATCTAAGTAGTAGCGAGGCACTCAATAAAACTGGTCAAGCTATATATTCCTCAATGTCAACTTGAAATTCCTGCTGTGATATCACTCCTTTGTTCTCCCACTATTTTTTGTTATCATTCTGTATTATGTAAGTCAAACATCTCATGTTACGCGTTTTTTCTTTATATCTCCTTCTCGACTACGTTATATGTTTAAAATCTTAGCTTCTTTCAGAAAATCGTCCGTACCAGCCTTAATTTTTGTAAATTCTTAGAACATCATCTTTTCACAATTATTTGTCTTGTTTCGTAAGATAATCTAGATATACTTTTATTACCAAATTAATTTGTAAGGAATTTACTTTCACCGTCTCACAATCACTTTGTATTAAAGGTTACTCTTGCAGAATACGTACTTTCTATGCGGCTAAAATGACTTTTCAGATCCTTTATATCTTCTAAACCGTTATAGGTATTCATTGGATACCATTTAAGTTAGAGATTATATATTACTATTCCATTCTCTTTCTGTTGGTTAACTTTCCTCGCCATAAATACAGCGTTCCTATTGATATTATACTTTAATTTATATTTTACTTCGTTCATAAATAAGAGCAGTGAAACATAAAAAACGTTTTGCTTCGATATCACTAAAACTTTCTTCCGAATTCCATGTATTTTCCGCAGCATTGAATTAATAAGTGATTTACAATTATATAATCCAGCGACTGGTCATAAGGAGAAATAAAATCTTAATAAGAGACATCCGTCTTCGAAGGAATTCCACTCTTTGACGTAATTGGCGAACGATAGACATTCTAACTCTTGTTCCAGCGGCTTCGACGATTTCTATGAAAGTTATGAGTATACTGTCCACTCATTTCCAATTCCCAGTCCATTTGAAGGTCAAGTGCTTTCTGTCTTAGATCCCCCGTAACATTAGATTATGTAATATCATTGGAAAAGGTTCATGAGTCCTGATTTATTTATCATAACCCTGAACGTCTGATGTCTCCAAAGTCGGTTGATATTCCAACATCGATTGTTTACGAGTTTACAGTACTATCTGCGAACTTATGATATAATGTTGAAAAATACTTTCTTTCTGGTTTTTAGCCAATTATAGAAACACATCATCGTTATCCTCTAGGAGGCCTATATGCAACAAATGTGGTCTCATAGATTTAGCGCACTTGACCTTACGATCATCGCTAGGCATTCCAACTTACTTGTTTGGCTGTTTTCCAATGTAATGCGCTTCTAAAAAGTAAATATACTTGAAAATGTTTCTGATGAAATGAAAAGAGTTACGTGTATTCGTTTCCAAGATTCTACAGAAAAGTCGCTGTTGAATTTTAGCGTGCCATGGTGCATTAAGAAGAATTTTAACGAATTTTAAACTAATAATTCAATAAAAGATGATTTTTTGACACGAAAACCGCATATAATTTAGATTACTATCGAGGAAACTAGTTTTTAACATTCAGAATACATTTTAATGGTTCTGATTTGCGAATAACTTTTCGATTCACTCCAATAGATACCTTAAGTTATCGATGTACTATAGTTCATTGGAAATTTTCGTATTTCACTACCTAAATGAGATGCTAATGCTAATGATTCTTACATACTCACTAAAAATTGAGCTAAATTTATCTTAATTGTAAGGTTAATAAAGAATAATATTTTGACCAACTTTTAAATAAAATACGAACATCTTTCTACATTTTCTCCAAGTTATGAAGACCGTAATTCTATTTATAATTTAATTCATCATTTATTCAAAAATTTACGGATATTTTATGTATTCATGTAATATATACATTTACAATACAATATTAATATAATGTTTCATTTCTCTTGCGAATAACTTGGTATTATTCTCAGAATATTAGAATTTTAAGATGAATAAAAATCATTCCGCTCTAAAAATGTACAGAATTTCTCCATAAGAATTTAATATCCGAATGGATCCTAAAATCTTCTTGTACCATTTTTACTCCCGGATTGTCGGAACTGAATAAAA
The DNA here is from genome assembly GCA_020796165.1 of Pantala flavescens. Classification (NCBI taxonomy): domain Eukaryota; kingdom Metazoa; phylum Arthropoda; class Insecta; order Odonata; family Libellulidae; genus Pantala; species Pantala flavescens. Next base: position 43,700,888 of record CM036882.1, read on the forward strand.
TGTAAAATATAAAGTGTATCCATTGATCGTGAAACCTTTACTTTATTTGCCCTTTTTATTTAGACTTCTTTCCGACGTACCACTTGAAAGTATAACCGATCGATCTAAATATTTTCTTTATTTGGAACACATTTTCGTCCTTTAACAATTTAAGACTTCTGGAGGAATTTTATATACAATCGTTTTCTCTAAAATAAACTACATTTTCACGAAATAAAAAGAGAAAGCATAGATAATTCTGCAGGGATAAATAATATTTTCTATTATAAAAGTTTTTCCCTATGAAATAGCATGTGCATTGATTAAACAAGTAGCTTTGAACCATCTCTCAATAGAGCTCAATGTTTAATGAAGCTTACTTGCCTACAATCGCCCGAGGGAAGGAATTGTTTGCATTACTATAACAACCATTGGCTTTGAATTTTTCATGAGCGAATATATTTACAATTAACTGAAACTGAATTTACATCTGATCTCCAATTTCCATTAGAGATTAGCACTAAAAATTCAAAAAAATCTTGCATTCCATTCTTTAGACACTCCCTTTTTAAAAATATTTTGTAGAGAAAAAATTTAATTATTTTTTCCATCATAACAAATGTCTATCGGTCATAAGCATCCATTGTGTCATAGATCATTAATTAAAAGAGTTAAATGACCGGTATGTACTTGAGAATCCTAGCGGTATTTACTCTATGTAGTCGTAAAAGTTTAGTCATAAGAAAACTCGTAATTTTTTTACTATTTCGCATTTTTTGGGTTCCTATCTGCTGTTTCTGTTATACTTAAAATTGATGGCTAAATATAAATATTTTTACATCTTTCGTTGGAATATTATCTCTATACAAATATCTTCATACGGAATGTTCCTATTAATTATTTTATGATAATACCAGGATTTTAATGTTTTTAATGCTTGCCGCCATCATAAATTTTTCTTTGTCGCCAAATTTACAATCTAGTCTGTTTTTCTCATTTATTTAAATTTTATTTTCGAATTTTATATTTTTTAAATTTTTTCCTTCAATTCTCTCTACTGTTATTTGCCGTTCGTTGGCAAGTATGCGGAACTTGGCTAGGCTTCCGTTATTAAGATTCGTCGCATGTAAAATACTAATGTACAGCGATTCGTAATGCAGGGAAATTGATGCTTTTGACATTTTATTGGAAATTCAATGAATTCAGAATTACCTAATTGGAAGCGCATCATACATAAATGACACGAGTTCAATCGCTCATAGAGAGTCCTTGGAATTGTTTCCTTGATTACTTAAACGGAGTCGTATTGATTTGCATCTCATTTCCTTCGAATCACCAAACGCAGGGAAGAAATTCTGCGTTACGGAGAGTTTCCACTAAGCATGATCTAACGCATGAAATCTAAAATTACCACCTATCTCGAAATTTTCCGTCAAGACTATTCATTCTGATTGTGTTACCTGTCATCGGATCATCATTTGAATGCGAATATCCTTCAATGAATAGAACCTTTATAGTTTAACTAGTAGATCATACAAATATAACCTATGATTATTTTAATAAGACATATTTCACTCCCTACTATTTCAATGCCGATGTTTCATTTTTGGGAAAGTGACGTTCTATTCTCATATATTCTACGTTTATCGTTTATATCAGGGAAATCCAACTAATACATTTCTTTGGTTTATTAGTGTTCAAATAAATTGTTAATTCTTGATCATTTATTTAACTATTTGCTATTAAGTATTCAAGGAAACCCAGACAGTTCTTTTTACATAATTTAATGACCATTTATCTGAATTTCTTGTTACCTTTCAACGATTTATTTAATTCGATAAATCAAGCAACGAGATGTGTAGGATGGCACGTCAAGACAATTCTGGAAACAATGAATTTCCTTTTCCAATCTTTCCTTTCCGGAACAATTGATATATATTCATGAACCTGAACATGATTCTAAGAGTCATTCCAGCTCTAGGTTTTCTCTAAAAGCTTTCTGTGTAGTAACCAAATTTACCCAAAACACCGTACTTTCCTTCTCGTAAATCAGAATATTTTACTGCATTTACATTCCAGTTAAATGTGGTGATGGAACAAAATTTCAATGTAATATTTAAGATTGTAGGATGAACCTATAATATTATAGATTGGTAAAATAAAGAGTGATATCTGAGTAATTCTTAATTTATATTTAGTGGAAACATTTTCTCGGATATCTTTTAGAACTTTTCATCATATGATTTTACAAGTATATCTCTCGAACTCTACGCTTACATACAACATATATATTCTCTATTTAGAAAGGCACTGCACAAAACCGAAAGTATAACTTATTGTTGGTAGTCTTAAAATTTTTCATAATGAAGTAAGCTTAGGATAACTATTATTTGAGAAAACAAACTTCTCTGTCTCCAAAATGAAGTAAATAATACTTTTGACTGCTAATGAATCATTGGAATGGTAGTGAAACGAACAATGTTAACTTAATAGACTCATCTGTAGAATTTTTCTTTGATGCTGCTTACGTAGTTTTAAACGACATTGTTTTTTTTGTAATGTTTTAAAAACTCCAACTCTATTTTTTTCGGATAATATAATAATCATCACAAATGTGGTTAAATTATCAAATCATTATTTACATCCATGTAGAACGTATTTACTTTATATTTTTCCTTAATACCAAGATATTACTCCAAAATAATTCACGTATTTATATACCCGCCTAAAAATATAAGTAGCGTAATAATGTCCGCTAATGACCATCCTATGAATTTAACGAATTTTTCATCAGTATTTGGCCAAAAAACAAAATAAAGAGCAATTATTTTTCTATAAATGTATTTTTGTCCGATTAAAACGAGAGATTCAATTTGACTCGCGCAAAATAATTTCGCGACGTACCATTTTTCTCTCGCGGAAACTTTCCGCGAGCAATTAAAAATTCCGGTCGCGACGCTCCGAATCAGCTCTTTTTCCAGCTCTCGAGGAAAAGGATTGATAAATCGATGGCAAGGCTATGACGCGCGGGCGGATCGCTAATTTCTGATTGATATGGCGTAAAAGGGCTGCCCAAAACACGGCCCGAGAGTACACGTGAAGCTGTTACCTCTCGAAAGAGATCGGACAGGGCTGATCTATACAGCGTTCATGCACTGCACCAAAAATCCCATTCAATCAATATCGCGGGGAAAATAGAGACTCGGTCCGCTCTGCGGAAAACAACAAACAGTGGATGCGATTTTGCCCGAGTCGCCATGGCGCGAGAATGCGTCCGTCATCAATCTGAATCCCGGCTAAGTCAACAGGGAGCGGACGTGATCAACGATCGGATGAATGCTAAACGCTCTCCATATGTGATGCGAAGTGCTCATCGTACGTTGTGCAAACGGGGATGCTCGGAGACTTATGCAACCGCTGCTGCGTTCCAAGACCTATTTTTTGAGGGAACACCACCCCTTTTCCTATACACTCCCAACCCCCACCTTCACCCCGTATAAGGGTACGTTGTATTTTCTTCTTCTTCTCCGCGGAAGGAGTGGCGGAATTTTCCCCGTTTGGTTTGATTAATGGCGTGGTTTATGCGGTGACTATGCTGCTCGATTGGACTTATGCAAACAGTTTTAAATTATGCGGGAAGATGAAGTGTGGTGCGGATTTAGCGGAGTTGATTTATATCTTCATTTGCGTTGTTGTTTTCCTGAAAAGTTTGTATAATAAGGGTTTTTGTTTGAGATTTTTCTAAGATGGTGTCCAGATATACAAATATGGAAAATTAGAACAGTATGGGAGATTGGAATTTCGTAATTTCAACAGTAACAATAAAAATAGGAATGAATGACACTAGCTAGTGAAATTTTGCTCAAAATTACACATGAAATACACACTATATATATAAAGGTGCATTTCTATTGCTTAGACCGTGGTTTGAAGATTATTATGTTAAAGTAAATGTTAGTTTTTATTTTCCTCGGAGCTTTACTTTTTATTTGTCATTAGGAGATTCCATTTAATGTCAATTGCTAAATGAATTTGTGTTGAATTTCACACTAATGTATTAACGTAATAATTTACCGCAAAAATCATCTCCTATATTATCAAGAAGAGTTTGCTAATAATATCCCAGCGATATTTTATAAGAATCATGGTTTTTATGACAGAGCAGTCTCTGCACTTAATTTCATCTGTTTTCCTGCTACGAGTAGTTTAAATCAGACATTTTCTAGGTTTCTCACGTCAGTTTTATAAATATTCCTTACTCTAGCATCGGTCCAATCTATTTATGGAATTCAATAACAACTAACCCAGTTCATGCGGAAGAAGAGAGAGATTATTTTCCCGAGAAAGCAATTTTTCATCGCATCGTGGATTCGAAATCGTCCGTTGCCTGGTTTCCGTCCACGATGAATTACTCCCTTAACGTGACTGAAACCCTTACGTGGATTCACTTTGACGTAGAGATATGGGCCACGTCTGGGCAGATTCGCCACGGTATATTCGCCACCAACGTTCAAGCTGCCATAAAATACGTAACCGTTGCATTTGCTTCTAAACAACGTCTGGTCTGGTCCGTCGACGGGAGTTCAGCTCAAAGCTCGCTTTAAGGAAATATAATAATAGCATTTTAAGCCAAAAAGTTTGTAAGTATATAGTATATCCTTGTCTGTGTGGGTCAAGTAGATTCTAAAATATGAATCAGACATAAATTTGTACTTTGACAGTGTCCTCCAGTTTCGATTGGCATGTTAAAAACTCCCGTCAAAGAATTTCTCTTCGTAAACTTTTACGGTGAGACGAATCCCAGGGTATCTTTGTTTAAATTGATAGCACATTACATCCGTGGCTTCCGCAAAAAGTCAACGCGCGAGAAACTAAAAGAAAACTTCATGAAATATTCATGGACTCCCTCGTTCGAGATTCGCCACGACTGAATTAATTAAAAAGTTTATTTTTTTTTGAGTCGACGTGTCGTCGCTTATTAAGCGATATCCCTAAAGACCGTAGCTTTATGGCCGGTAATTCCCCCACCGGGATAAAGGTTAAAAGAGTGTTTTCATTCTCAAAGTACCTTTATATCGAGAAAATTCGATGACCTTCGAAGCCTATCGAAGAAACAGACGAACATAAATCAGTCGCTCGTATTTCATCATTCTCTTCCGTTGAAAATAATGCGATATACATATTTCGATGATTCACTTTATTCAAAGTCGATGCAAATTTTCCAGCTAGAAGTTATAAAACTGTCGGGAATATCGTTGGGTATTTTTTTTCCGCTCATCTCAAGAAGTTTCCCGTAACTTCTTCCAAGAATTCTTCCAGAGACTTTAATTTTCCACTTTGGGTTAAGTGACTCTTAGTGCGTCGGGACGGATAAAAAAACTTTTTGGCTTCTTTACTCGAATCCCTGGGGGTTTTCCCGCGCCCTCGCCGGAGTGATGTACAAATCTCTCTGAGGTGGGAAAATCACACTCAAAAATCGTTTATGGGATGTTCCGCGGAGCAATAAAACGATACGGATGAATGGTAAGGGTATCTTTTTATGCCTATTGGGCGTCTGATTGGGAAAGAATCGCGTAAATGGCTTCTGAATTCATTGATATCCAATACGCAAAAGGTACGTTTTAGTTGAAATTACTGTTTCCGTATTATGATATGTTATATTCATATAATATATCACACACATTTCTTCGTTAAATAGTGATTAATTCAGGGAAGGTTGTTAATCTTTGCAATCGTAGTTTATGATATAATAATAAAGTAATAAATAACGATTTTCCCTAAAAATTTTAAATATGGACATTAAAATTAATTCGATAAAAAAGTTATTTAAATGCATTATTTAAAATGATATATAAAATAACATAATTTTCTAATATTAGTTTAAATTCTTAGTTGTTTTCTGATTTTGCACATAACGCAATACCTTTAAAAGGGCAAGTTATTCAAATAAAGACCTATGTTAAGGAATTTTTTAAGGGTATTTCAAAAAAGAATTTGCATCTAAATTTAAAAATTGAAATCTCTTTTGTTTTAGAAGCTTCTAATTTTAACCGAAGTATTTCCCTATTAATCCAAAAGAAAAACAGAGATAATTCAATTTTATGCGTTAGTTCGTTCGCTTTCGTTTTTTTCATACGAGTTTACGTATAAAATATATATGTAATATGCGTATATATTACGTACACGTTTTATAATACACGTTTTATAATACACGTTTTCTGGAAAAGAACAAAGGGTGCTGTAAAAGAAATATTTCCATAAAAAGTAACGGAAACTTACCATTACTAGTTCTTGGAATCGATATTTTTGCATCACAAGCATTTTACATTTAGCATACGAGTGTTTGACTAGGAATTAAAATTATCATAGAAAAGCCATTTTATGAGTATTAAGTGACGCGTTTTCTAATCTTAAATGATGTTGAAAAGATTATATTGTGCATTCGCTTCAATATAAATCTTATAAATACACATTAGCATAAATAATCAATAGGAGTACATGTATGTCAGATATTGCTTAGCTACCGATGGTATAATCGTACTAAGTCTATGTGATTACAGTTTAATCGTGGGATTTTTATGTACAAAAGACATTTTTAATAAATTAAGCCTAAAACAAATTGAGTTTGAAATTCCTTCGTTTGAGGCTCTAAGTAAAATCATTTATATTAAATGGATACTTATCAAATGCAATTAATATAAATTAAATAAATGAATTAATTAATTATTATAGAACTCCGGAAACTCAAAAATAAAATATTAACCTAGTCGATGTTCGAAAAAAGTTGTGTGTATAAATATTTATGCTTCAGTAACCCTTTTATAAAGTGTAATCTAGCTCCTTTTTCACCATTGTTATCTGCGGTATACGATTAAATTTTCACCTTCACCGTTTATTCCAATAAAAACTATCAATGAATGTAGTAGTGCACTAAATTTCACGGAAAACACAACCGCAATGTTTGTTAAATATTTTAGATATTTACTCGTCTATCAACTTCTTTTATTTTAGTCGATGCTTGTCTTACGAACATTTTTATCTCAAAATCCTCGCGCCGAAAAGCGGATAGCTGCAATCACACGATGGATACGGAGGCAATAAAACCAATAAAATATGTGGAAACCATCAAATACAGTTATGTTTGCATAAACACGTAGAAATCAACTATCCTAGCGATGTGTACATAAAAAATATTTATGGTTATCTGAATGTAACCTAAATAATTTACATTTTTTATTATATATTTAATGTGTTAACTACAGAATTAAACTAAAGTAAGTCAATAATCAGCAGATAAATAATTTTTACACATTAGTTTTTATGATTATAGTTTTGACAATGCTCTTTATGTTAAAAATTTAGGTCATAGAGGCTAACATAATGTGAATTAATTAAACGTTAATGATAAATTATCTTCCATTTGGAATTCAATTATCAGATAATCTCAAATGAGGAAATAAGTTATCAATAGGTATTTAAACAAATATCCCATTGCGAGTTTATTTTAATATCTACCAACCCCTGTTGTTTATTGATTATTTCTACAATTCCATTTCAATTCTACAAGGCCATTACCTTTTCAAATAATATAGATATTGTACAATACGTATAGGATATTTTTGTAGTCGCTAAATATCTTATCTACTCACAAAAAAACCTAAAATGGTTGAATAATATGGAACTTAGGTACTTCGATAAGTATGAAGTTACTCGTGCAAAAAATATACTATAAATATGTCCTCTTTAACTAAAAAAGCACTCCAACTTCGAAGAAAAGAAAAAAAATTAAACCGATTAACGATACATCGATTTTCCGGATAATTTTAGTGTTCGTTAGAAGTTGGAGCGAATTAATGGAGCTCGTTAAAAGTTCGGCGGGAAATGTTAAGACCTTGTCAATAGTAGAACTTTCCATCTTTCACTGAAGAGGCCGCACGCAATAGGAAATGAGCTTGGAAGTGTGGTCTCGCTTGGTTTCTTTCACGGCCGATAGGCGGCGATTAGGCTTCCTTTACAGTCGCGGTAAACTAACGCGCTCTTAGTTAAGAGTTCAAAATGACGCCCGTTTAATGGCAAATAATGTTCCTTTTGAAAGCATTGTGATCCGACGTATTGGGAGCCCATAGTAACCACAAGAAAAGATCAATTTAGTTCCAATTAACTTTCTCCTCTAGACAACTTTATCTTTTTCCATATAGAGGGAGTTTGTGAGTTACTTATTTCGTTTTGGGTGTCCTTTGAACGATATGATATCAACGTGCTTCCCAGGTGAACAATTTCTCATAATAGAAGCCTTAAATTGCAAATAAATCAGTTGAATATCGCTATTATTAGGTTTTCAGTTGCTCATTTTATGCGTCATAAACTCGCTACATATTCTCAACGTATTTAATTTTTACCTTTCCTTTATTTGTACACGTACTCCAAAGATTGTAATAATTTGGAAAGAATTTCAATATAACACATCAAGAATGATATTATTCACTTATATATACGTACATTATTTATATTTGAATTAAGAATGACTGTTTTTTATTATATATTGTTTAAATTCTTGCCGGATCCATGAAAGTAGAAAATGAAACAATCCCTTAAGTATTCCAATACCAAGGAATATTATTGGTATAGATTGATATTGAAGGATATTATTTGATCACACTATCCAAACAGGTTTTCTTTTGGTGTCTTTATGCGAGTTCTTAGAGTGAATCCTACTTCTGATACTAGGTAACGAATCAAGTATTTAGACACTAAAATCTAAGAGATTTTTTTAGTATATAATTGGTGTTTTCATTATAAAGGAGACTTGATTGGTACTTTAGTTTGCTCTTATACGAATCTAAGCTGTCGCAGATGGGATTATCTCTCTCAGTTTTTCTCGAACGCTTCAAAGTATACTCGGACAGACATTGGTTGACTTTCGGATATTGAAGAATTATCTCAGAGATTAAATTTATATTTGATTCTAATTGCTATCGGAGACTTTTTAGCCTATCTCTTTACTCTCAGTAGGTCCGTACCGTCCGTTCGTTATTACATATGATTATGTATGTACGTAAGATTGTTCCGGATACCCTCACCTTTTGTCTGACTCTGGCTAGTGGACAATTTCTGTCACCCTCGATGACTCTTAACTAGCCTCAGAACCTCGTAGAATGTCTCAGATATTCTCAGTTTGTTAACTTCACTCTCATATACATCACGATAATCCAACACTCTCACTTCCCTTCAGCTAGTCTGTACTACACTATAAATAAATATCGACCTAAAATAAAGATGTGTTTTACTATCACTAAACATTTACGTAGGTTCCTATACATGGAAGATAAGTTTCCTCCGAACGATTCCCACTGATGCATCAACAAGCGTCAGAAAGTAGAAAGATACTCCCATAAATATGACGCCTTCGGAGAGACTAGTGATGTGTCTATGAAATAAAAGATCGATGAACTCTTTCAGTAAACAAATATCCTAGATTTATCGACCCTTTGATTTCCGTAGATAAATAAATGCCCTATCGTAACTAGCGAGAGTTTTCACCGTAAAAATTATTTCGGGGTTCAGATTAATGATGCATCGAGATAAAGTTTGAGAAACCCCCTAGCGAAGGGTTGGATGGATTCTGAAGAAATAACTTCTTTCAACTTTAATGACCAGTCCGTAATATCGAAATGTTTATTTCCTGGTTCTCCGTTCTGTTTTCGGAATCAAGATTAAATGTTTCCTCTGTTCTAAATTCCGAACCGAGTGAGGAATGTCTGCTTGCACTAAGAATCTTCTGTCTTCTTTATTAAGAATTTCCTCCCTATGGTGGGGGAACGCGGCCTCAGGCGCCGAAGACGGGGCACTTTTGACTTTGATGTCGAATACTTCACAATCGTCTGAAGCAGTAATCACTCGTTCCTTGTTGGATGGAGTTATTTCTGATATAATCTAACATCATGCGTGACAATGCGATGGATGGTAGCCAGGCTTCCGTTCAGTCCTCATCTATAATCCTCATAGTTTCGTAAAGTTTGATTTATTTGCGAGTTCTGAATCAATCGCGTGTATTTTTAAAAGATAAATTAGCTCAAAAGATTAATATGTTCTTTAATTATGGACTGGAAGATGATCTCTTAAAATGTGTATGATTTTATCCTGATATTTTAAAGATGTCAGTTATATAGCTGGTGGAGCGAATGCATCATAAAATTTAAGTAATACTTTGGTTAAAGTTAAATTAATTGGTCGCAATGAAGTATAAATTGCTCGAACAAAAGATATATTTAATCTTGTCGTTTGTTGTTGCAAATTCCATCTGCCAGTTGGTATGATTTATAAAATTCTTCTTTGAACTGCAAATTTTTTATATACGTGTTTCTCTTCCATTATGTTTTTCCCATATCGTTAATCATCTGCAAATTCATGGTTGTAGTTTAATATTTAAGAGTGCAATTGAGTTGGTTTATGTGAAGTTTAATTTATTTAATGCAGCTATAATTCTATTTTATTAACGTTCATAAGTATATTTTTAATCAATGAATAAGGATTAAATCTAACATTATCGAAAATAGAAATAGCAATTCGGTTTATCTGGATGCCTCAAATTAAATAATGTGTATTATGATAATAAGTTAATTTGAAGTTAATCTGTGACATATTTGCACTCGGAGCTTATTTAGAAGTTTACGTATTAAATTGTGGATTGCTGTCCGGGAAGGTATAATCTCTAACATTTAACGCACATATTTTCCGTTGGTTTATTATTAATGTATCCTCTTCCACATAAATATTTAGACACGTTAACTAACTTATGTAAATGTGGTAAATGAAAATTTATTTTTACGTCTTTGGTTATTTTCCAACCTCCCTTCCTTCTATTTTCACCAGTTTCTTATTCTGCTGCACCTCATTTATCACCATCCTCCCCCGCATTTCTGCTTTTCACTCCAAAAGGACGCCTCAGTAAATCTCATTTCCATACATTTTTACTCCATCATAATTATTTACCTCTACCGAAAACAGCAAGGGGTAAACATCGGTTTGAGAAACACCCTGCAATATTCAAAGCGATACCTAGCTAGAACAGACTGTACTATAGGTTATGAGAAATGTATTCATTATTAGGTAATTTAATAAGTGATGAAAGCTTGAGGCATTAATTAATGCTCCTTGTAAAAGTATGTCATTTATTTCGCGTAATGAGAGATGGATGTCAAAATATGTGACAAATGACCGTAAGATTATAAATAGTTGAGTTAATAACTATTTTCGATGATCTATTTATTAATGAAAATGTGTTAAGACTGGTTTTTGGAATGCAATGACTGTGACGAAAACTATTATTTGAAAAATTTCAAGTTTAATTTAGCTTTGACGACTATATTTTGTTTATTTGTTCCTAAAGTACGAAAAAATAGTTGGCCCATTATATGTCACCACTGCATTTCAATGGTAAGACTGTTACGTACGAAATTTTCAAGTAAAAGTCATAGCTTTTTTATCTCAAAAATTAATATTCTGGCGCATAAGTTCAAATTACATCGACTCTTTATCTTCTTTTTGTTCTACTTAACTCGTACGATATAAATTTAAAATAAAAAAAGGGATTCATTTTTACAAATTCGTATTAGAATATTCTTCTAATTAAGGTCATTTTACTCCTATGAATGCAAGAAGCATCTACGAATGAAAGAACACAATTTTACATCGTAGTATTTCTCTAACATTTTAACATTATTAGAACAAATTGTTGTTAATATTCCTCTTGATGAAGACTATTATATCTTTATCCTACAAAATGATGAATATCCTATATAATGATGCGAATAACAATGACTTAAATCAATACCAATTATATCACTTAATTCATTCAATGATTTAAATGATTACCAATCATATCACTTAATTCATTCAGACATCCGAGTGTAATTGGACGAAACTAATGTCGACACCTCCGGAACCTGTGCCCTCGGAGTTCCCATTCTTTCATCCGAACAATTCGGGAGACATACCCCCCTCTGAGTTAGAACATATGGAGCACTCCTCGTCAATATTATGCTCGGTGATTCATTTCATAACAGGACAGACTAATATAGCACTCGAAATGCGATAGGGGCGTATAAAACGAGACCCACCCCTTTTTAAGGAACCTCTCCCAGCATCTACGGCGATTAGCCCTGCCTCATTGTTTCAACACCCGATTGCCACCCCATCGGATTTCGGCGCCCAACCAGCCAGAATATTTCCGTTTCCACGAGGTTAAAATAGACCCCTGTCACCCACGTCGGAGCTTGAAGGATTATCAGCCCCTCAGAAAAACATCTTTTTAAAACCTATCGATTTTTCTTTGAACCCTTTCGATCCACCCTTTCTTAGGTTCTCCTTGCTTGCTTGTGCAGCAGAGGATAGAGAGGGCAGCGCGTAAATATACAGAAATACGGAGCACGTGGGATGCACAGAAAGGATAGCGACCACGGCGTCCATTCCTCCTGAGTCCCCGTTTGTTTATTCCTCGTGTTATTCTGTCCTTCTGTCCCTCTCCGTTCCCTCTCTCATCTGCCTCCTTTTTGGTCCCCAGCAGACGGTCACAAATATTTAGCCCCTTTGGATACGGACGCCCACGTGGATAAATATTTAAACATTCCTAACCTAGCTTAGCGCACGCCGACGTGCATCCCCCTGGAGGGAGTTTTACGAAACGAGATCGAGAGTACGCTTTCCTCCAGAGGCGCTCTCTTACTTACGTTAGAAGGGAAAACCCACAAACTGTCGGATTCGATCTCTCGTCGAGATGGCGCTGAAATGTTTGTGGCCCTCGGATAAGTAGTGTTGAGACGAGAGGAATTGTTCCACTCTCGATCTTCCGAGGGTTGGGAAAGTGGTTGGGATTCGTCAGAGGTGCGGAGGGATTGTTTTCGTGGTCCGAAGATGAATGTTAATTATTTACGGAACTTCTTCTTTATCGACGGCTTAACCCCATAAGGGTTTTATACGGAGTGTTAATGGAACCCTTCCACGTCTTAGTTACCTATGTATGATGATGGTATTGGCAGGGGGAACGCGTGTTGGAATTATATATTTTTCTCTGATTTTTTTTTTCACGAGATCCATCTCTTTTGAAATATCTCGTAAGTTAGCAGTGCAGGAAGGGCAATAAAATTTCGTGCTGTCAGAAGACCAAATGGCCCTCAGTGTACCCCTTTTAGAAGTTTTTTCAGTAAACTTCTTACATCGTACGTCGTTGTTAGCTTGTTTTGATTAGGGGTGGTTTTATTTCAGATGTTACGAAAGCGTTTTTTTCTCTTTTAACTTTATGCGTTACAGATGCTGAGGTTTTAACAAGATGTAGATGTTTTATTAGTTTTCTTTGGTACGAATAATACTTACACAAGTGAAAAATTATATTTGCTATTTATTTTTATTGAAACTTAACCCAAACATAATTAAACTTACGATCATTATTTTTATTATTAATTATTTTGTGCTCCGTTCTAAATTAATGGTTGATAACCAAATTTTCATCAGATTCGAAAACTCGTTTGAAATATTTAAAGTAGATGTATATAATATGAAATATCAAATCTTAAGATACATGTGTAATTTTAAAAAGGTCTTCATTGTGAGTTTCGGACTGAATTTTGTGTCATTGAATATTTTGAGTTACGTTTTGCTAAATATTTCATTTCATAAGACTTGTATAAAGCATAAGAATCAATTAAGAAGCACAGAATAAATAAATGAGATTAAATCAAGCTTTTTAAATGATGATAATTTGATTATAACGGAATAGCTTTCACTTCCTGCATCATTGGTACAATATCTTTATACGTCATTATATATTCCTTCCCATAGGATTTATAATTTTACTTCTGATTTTATTGGTTAAATAAACAGACAAGGAAATTTTATTTTAGGAGACGATGCGGAATAACCCGATGATCTAAGTCTGAGTGAAAGGAAAAGCTTTAGAATCATCAAGAGGATTAAGACTGGGAACTTAATGGCGAATTACCCGTAAGTAGATGCATAATCATTATCGCTTCCCTAAGAATTATGTCTCCTTGACTACCACTCCTGCATTGATTGTTTAAGTGCTTTTTATGCGTCATGCGGTTGTTTTTATCCGTTGTGAGGGCTATATATTGAGCTCCGTAGATAGATGAAGTAGAGGACATTGTAATTCCAGTAAACGGCACGTACGATCAAAGAGATGAATTGAAAAAGCCTTGTACGAATCAATCGTTGGAATTGATGTATTTACTTCATTTCGTTCTTTGCTCAAGAATAGGGAAATTAACTTAAGATGGTGGATTTTTATACTGGATAAAGGAAGATGAAGTAAATATGCTGGTTTTAGTGCTTACCTTGAATTTAAGCCAACGGAACATAACGGGGTGTTGATGTGAATTTATGTTTGAAATTAGTGGTTCATGATTCAACTCCTGATGGGAAATGTATTTGAAATTCTTGTTCAAGAGGTATTTTTACGAAAGATAGTTTTTCCATTGTCATATTCATCTTTAATAGTAACATTTTTATCGAATTTATTTCAGGATAACTCCCTTAACGTTAAAATGTCAAAAGCTGGTCTCGTTCCATTAATTTTTCGGAAATAATAATAAACCTTCCATCGTGATTTTTAATTTTATCACTCATAAATGTACAATATATTCTTCTCAGGATATTTTGATTTTATTTCCTTTAAATGAACATGCTTAACTCACTAAGTTTTTGATTAAAGTTTATTTTTATTCAGTGATGTTGCTTAAATATTGTTGAAATTGTATACTCTTTTATGTGAAAATGGATTGAATGGAATTTGAAGATTTAGAGTTGATCCTCACATATATTCACGCATTGATTGCTATTATATAATTAATCGAAAATATCTTTCTGGAAATATAAATGTAATTTATGCTCCGCTATCTTCACTACTTCAGTACGTTATATTATCTCGGGAGAGTCGACGAAGAATTTCCGTCGTGAAGCAAGTGATCGCAAACAATTGTTTCCGTGACACATGAGCTACGTGACGCAGACTTTATTCTGGATGCGTTATACGAGATCGTTATAAAAGTTCCTCTCTCTCTGAAAAGAGCAACCCTTTGGCAAGCGATGCTGGAATCTCGGGAGTTTGAATGACAGCGAGTATATCCACCGACTGCGTTATTATATGACGGCTCTTATAATGTGAGAGATTGCTAATGCGCTGTTTTCGCGATTAACTCACCGATAATTTCTCCTTTGTTCTCCGTACACCCAGTGCGACGATGGAAATACGTTATGCATGATGTGCTCGCGGTCAGATACGCCTTCTCCTTGCATTAATCTTGCACAGAGTCGATTGCATCTGCGGCGCGTGATTGCAACTCTCACGAATAATCCGGACCGACGGTGTCGTACCACTTGCCGGTGAAGTTTTAACGTTTTAACTTTCGTACGAAAACGTTGCGGGTGACACGTCGTATCGTATCGCGGGATCTTTTTGGCGGAGTACTCTGATATCGGTGGGTAACCAAAGGGAGATATCGGGAATTATTTAGTCGATGCAAATATCAGTAGTTTACGGGTGTGTGGTAATTGCAAGTTTATCTTCCCTGTTTAAGGAAAGCGATGAATATGCAAACGTCATGGTTATTAATACGAGCCCTCCCACGTGAAGACACGAGGAGCGGGTGACTATAAATCGTACGTCCTTTGCCATATGGTCTGGAAATGAAATACTTAAACTTCGCGGCGTGAAAAATTAGTGACAAGGCACGAATGTACAAGCACATCCGTAAATTAGTAATTAATACGGCTTTGACGTATTTGGGAACAACGTTTTAACAAGTACGCGAAACCGGATATTTCAGTGCTAATAGTTGGTTGTTGATTTTCATCCTGTTCTTGCGTGGAAAACGCATAGAATTTTTCCGTTTTACATACGTAATTGTGCAATTTTGCGTAGTATCCTTAAAGTTTCTAGATTAAAAGTTTTATATGTCGTAATTAATTTAGAAATACTCTCAAAAGAAATTACTTATACCGTTTAAGGATGGAATTTTCTGTTAAATAGGAAAATCGGAGATATCTTACAGGAATGGTAATTTTATCGCGAATAAAAAAATATCTAAATATATTCTAAAAACTAATTTTGATAACGTGGAAGTTTCTAGACGTTAGATCTCTCTCTCTTCTTTAGTTATTCGTTTTCTTAAATCATTATCATAAAACTTTTTATGAACTGATTTAATCCAACGTAGTATTTCTCTGTAAATAGTTTTATATGCAAATCATTAAGGAAATTTGCATTCTATCGAGTTAATAATCCTTAAAATATATTTGCCCTTTTTATGGGTTTACGCTTGAGGGATAAACGTAGGATAACAGATGAAGGAGATATACTCAGTCGAGAGAGGGCTTCGGAATATCTTGAGATGACTATGTCCGATACATGGAAAGGTTTGCGAATTCAGAATTCGCTAAAAGATCATTACAAAAACAAAGATTACCGAATTATCGCTCATCAGACGCGAATGAATTTAACAAGCCGCTTTTTGTGGTCCCTTGGAGCATCGCATTTGACTCGAAAATACTCGCTGATTTATTTTAGTGATTTCGTCTGCAGATAGGAACTCAAAATTCGACTGCTTCGATACATTTTTTGCGTAACTGCTCCTAATTAGGATTGGAATACGATTCGTATTGGACGGAATTCGTCTTGACTTGGATGATCGGCCGATAAACCCCTTTTGTGTTATTTTCCAGAGGTTAAATGAATAACTAAAGGTTTGATGTTTTTGTTCCTACTAAATGTTTTACTTTTATCGTAGATAAACTAAAAAATAGCTAAATAGAGTAGTATACTGAGTACACATTTTCCATGAAAGAGTTCACCTTATAGAGGCAATAAAGATTTCCGAGTATTATTCTTTAACTGGCTACTAATGTTGATTAATCACTTCTAGCGTTGATCTATTTCAATGTTTCATTGTTTCCAGAATTATAAAAATATAAGCACAATACGAGTGTGCCCTTAAATTATATTTCAAATATCTTTAATTTCTGAAAATTATTTATAACGTATTTAGTTATTTTCATTGGAATTTATCTTCAATTTTGTAAATTCAAATACTATTAAAATGAATTTTATTTGAAATTTGATTATTGGACGCAGACATATTACGTTATGATTCCTGCTTGTATTATACGTACGTATTATAATATAAAATTTTTCGATTAAGAATAGCATGTCTGTATGTCTATGTCTGAAACATTTTATACGTTGATAATAAATTTTATTTAAATTAAACCCTGGGCATAGATGTATTCTGCTTTAATTCCAGCTTGCATTAAGTTAGGAATTGTTATTTTTTCTCATGCCCCTCATTTTGGTTGGCTTTTGTTATCTTCTTTTCTGGCGTACCAGTAGCGAAGAAGTATCTTCTATTATTAAATTCCTCACGTTCCTTAATTACACACAATCAAAAGAGCTCAAATTAACTCCTGGCAACGATTCTTTCAGGCTAATCGCGGGCTTTATGGAGGTATCCATTCCGTTTATTAGACCACGGAGCAGAAACGGAACCCGATGCCACAAGAAAACCCGCATTTTAATCCAAAGAGGAAATCTTATTATCGAAGCAACGCATTCTTTTAAATTAGTCGACCCCCTTTTGTACGCGCAAAAAAACAGGGAAAAATCCGAAGAGAGGTGTAAAAAAAACGAAGTTTTTGCGCGCGTCTGAATGCAGTGCTCGAACGCTCCGCATTAAATCTTGCCGATCCGCTCTCTTGCGTCCAGATTCGTCCATTACGCCGAGTTAATCGGCGGAAGTTTAACCCTTGCAGCTCCCTCCCGAGCATTTAATTTCCACTGCCGTCCGTTTTCACAAAACGCCCTTGGCGGGGAAAAAAGACGGCTTCATTTCCGTCGATTGGAAATTCGAATCATGAAGCACGTTCGCGAAAGTATGATTCCCAGGGAGGGCCTCCCACACACGATACATAATTCACCCGCCCATCAATTCCTCCACGCGCTTTTTACGGGAAAAAATCGAAGAGGGAGTCGTTCCGCGGGGGAACCGTCACACGGGTCCCGTCCCGATCACCTGACCGACAGATCGCTCGCCCGACAGCTCACTTTACCGACGGATCGACTGAACGACAGCTCCATTGACCGACATAGAAACTGACCGACAACTCGCTCTCATAAAATTATTTACGAGTTGAATGAATAGGCGTCGTTGCAAAAAATATTTAAAATCGTTAGTTTAAAGAATCGGTTGTCAGGCTTCCCGTGAAATTATTATAAATCGGTAGTCGACATTAATTTTTGTGATTAAAAAATACCAATGAAATTTATTTGACCACGAAATGTTATGAATATGTCACTATGATTCATGAATTATCTTAACGGAAAAATGTTTTTTCTTAATTGTAAAAAAATCTATATTTTTTCCAATTATATAAAAATTTATATTTTTGAAGAGTTGTCGGTAAGTTTCTATGGCGGTCAAT
The DNA here is from genome assembly GCA_020796165.1 of Pantala flavescens. Lineage (NCBI taxonomy): Eukaryota > Metazoa > Arthropoda > Insecta > Odonata > Libellulidae > Pantala > Pantala flavescens. Next base: position 43,719,353 of record CM036882.1, read on the forward strand.
GGAGCTGTCTTTCAGTCGATCCGTCGGTCAAGTGAGCTGTCGGTTCGACTGTCTATTCGACTGTCGGGCGAATGATCGTCGGTCAATAGGCGTAGACCCCCGTCACACCCCTCTTTGCATCGAGCTACCGGTGAGGTCCCCACCGCGTAACCACTTGACGGCTCGGATGGATGTTTTTTCGGACGCCCTTCCCCCGTGCCCATCATGTATGCATTCCTCTGGAAAGCGACACCCTTCATACAGCTATTCATTGTCCGAATCCGTGATCGGCCGGAAGCACAGGCGTGTCCCATTGTCAGCTTTTCTCGGAATACTTCCGCACCCCACCTTGGATCCCCGCCTCCCTTACCTCTCGCGCGCATCTTTACACGAAAAATTATCTTCATCCCTTCCTCTCTCAAGTACCCCGCCCAGAGGGTTCCTCGTATCATCTTGCGTTGCCATGGGTTGGGTGATAACCAAACGACGTTGAGTTTCGACGATCGAATCTTGAAACTCTTGAGCGAAAGGGTTAGGAGTCGGAAGGGGTTACGGAACTGAAATTCGACTCCGAAAAAGCATTGGTATGTTTCGGAAACATAAAGGTTTCATTCCCAATATCTTCTCAATGATTTCTCTATTACATCTTTATAATATTTCCATCGCATCTCTATCATTTCTCCATTACAGCCCTATAATCTCTTCATCACTAATTATATACTTCTTTCAGTGCTAACAAGCTGATAAGTAACGAAAATAGTAATTCTTCGTCGCATGTACAACAATAAACCTATCGATCATAATGCTCATACAGTTCAATCTCGTATCAACCATTCGCTATTCGTAAGAATAAAATTACGCACTACATGCTACATGAATGTTACGCGCCACCCGTAGAATATGAAACGGAAGAGCAGTCTCTCTAATGAGCATTCAATTATTCCGCTCGTAAAAGTGCGAAGCGATAAATAAAATCGCGGGATATAGTAGTGATTAATTGCCTACCGTGATTGCTTGTCGTGTACTATGCATTGTAAATCGAGTAGGCAATCTGACATCGCACAGCATGAAGCGGTTGGGAGGATGACGCGAGTTCTATTTGGTAGCTAATTTTTCGAGAAAACCGAATAAATTATACGCTGGTGAATGTACGATAGAATGCATTTTTAATGGTTACGAGTTGAGGCATAAGGATGATATGCTATTGATTTGAATTTTTTAAAATAAAATATTAGTGGAAATATTTCTTTAAATGCCGCTATATCTTTTTCCATTTGAAATCCTGCACATTGCTAGCAAACGTATTTTTATAGAGTTGTCTATTTATATTTTTATTTATGTATCTAAATCCTACGGAACTTCTAGAAGTCTGAAGAGGATACAAAGCTTATCTCTTTCCAAATTCAAAGAGCTAAAGCTATACATTTCTAGGTATTTCTGATTAGCTATCGAACAATTTTTCAAATAGAGAAACGATTCCGAAAATTTCACGTACGCAAAATACGAGGAATCGCCCACACTTATTCCAGGCTTAATTTTTCCAGCTCAGAAAGGGATGATTCAGAGAACGAGGTTATTAGGTCAAGTTATTAAGTTCTCCGTTTAAGAGTACTTATTCCGCAACGAGGCAAAAAAGGTTCCATCGACTGTTTCTCGTAATTTTCGTCTTATCTTTCGAATTCAATCCTCTCTAATATTTTCTTTTACTTTTCCACGAAAAGAATCACGATAAAAATCCCGAAAAAACTCTTCCATTTCCATAATGGATGCCTTCTTAGTTTATCTCGTTGTCGCGGATATTTTCAAAATTTAATACGTTCGCTTCCACTTTACCGAGAGAGCCTCTTCGCCACTAGGGAATATAGAAGCAATTATTTCAGCTCTATATAAGTTTTTCTTTTCTACTGCGCCATTTTTCGGAGGAGGATAACAGCTGCATTTTTCGCTACCTAATTATGGCGGACTCTTCTCCCTCTATTTTCTACGAATTCTTGCCGCTAATGGCCTTTTTCTTCATACCCCCGTGACTTCCTCCAACGCTGCATACTCGGATCTTGCGAATTCCTAGCTTTATTGTGCCATCTACTGCTTTTGATTAATTCGCCATTCTAAGTCATAGTTGCTCGTATTTCTTCTTCGTTGTAGGTGATGACATTTTTCGTCTTATGGAAAATTTACATTGATTATTATTATTAAAGAATAATATGTTACAAGCGGTCAACTTTTTGGAAGTTACGTCAAATTTCAAAAACTCATTATAATTAGAAAATACATAATTATATATGGATCAATATATCAGAACAATTCAACATACGAGTTGTTATCAAAAATCGCATTGTTAGTATAGTTCTTATTGTACATCGTATATACAAGGTAAAATATAAGTATCTACGTCCCAAAGGAAAACTCGAAGCATTGTAACTTTCACAGGTTTTTAATAATTACGACCGGTTTCATCACCAGGATGACATCTTCTGGTTCCAATATGTTGTCTAAATTATTGCATTTCACAAATAATTCGTAAGAATTTAATTTAAAATAGTTTTTGATTATTCTCAACTCGTTTTTATCTATTTTAGGGAATAGGTGATTATGCAGTTTTATATTCCCATACAATTTAGTGTTAGTTAACTTAAGGATTGATTTCATCATAACCTTATTACTTCCATCGTAACCGATCGTTAAAATTAAAGCCGTGTTACGTCTCGGGTAAATACCGCATGGTCTCAGTATCCTATTGTTTTCCATTTTATTAAAAGCAGAAAATTATTTAGTCACGGTGCGTCGTTTCTGGCTCATATATTTTATGCATAATACATACCCCGCCGCTTTTCAAAAGCGAACGTATTCTCTAAAGTCAACATTTTGGAAATTTTAACCCGTTTACACGATAAAACTTTTCTACGCTTTATAAATTTACACGGATATTTTTAGAATGCTCATGCGAGATCATGTAAACAGGCTTTGAATTATTAAACAAAGTCCAATTTATTAAAACTCTGATGTTAAAGCTCGGGCATTTTTGGGTGTTGAATTACTATTTATCAGTTATCTTTTGTATTCTTCTTTATTGGTGACCAACGAACTTGCTTTCTAGACTGGAAAATTTTGCGGAGGTAATTAAACTAAGCTAACTTAACTAGACTAAACTTGGTTAACCCAACACTGACTTACTTTTGTTAAAAAGTTGGGAAGTACAAGTCTCAGTATATAAATAGAAAGGATTAGACATTAAAAACGAGCAATTAATTTTTTATACAGCTAGTATCTCGTATTTTCAAACGCAGCCCACACTTTGTCGGTACAACTTTTTAATTTATCACGTCTACTTCATGGAGAAATGGACCGAAAAAATCATTCCGTAGTATTTCAATTAGCTGAATGCATTCCTAAGCCGTCCTGCTGCGTTCTTTCTTCAAACAACCCAGGTTGTTTTGCTGTTAGCGTTTCACGTTCTTGGTAAGGATTTACCCCAGAGGATGGAACTTTGTGTACGTCTATTAAGTTGTAGGGACGCTCTCGAATTCAACTGTTGGTCGACTAAACAAAACACAAACAGCAAACTCTATTCCTTCTCTCTCTCCTTCTTCTCCCGGAATCTCTTCTCCCCTTTAATTCCACGCTAGCTTGTATCTTTTATCTATCAATCTTTCCCCGAATCTTCCTTCTAATCCTACCTCATCATTTCTAACTTATCCGCCAACTTATTCTTGATGAAGGATTAAACTGGAGATTGAGTTTGCAATCTTCGTTTCCTCGGAATGAAGAGGATTATCTGTCGGTTCCCCTTAATTATTTCCCATTCTCTTACTCCTTCAAATCTGTTTGCGGAATTTCTCATATCTTTTATTGTTTTCTTCCTCTAAACTTTCGTCAATCAATACTTTCTACGTATTATTTTCTGTTCAACAACCATCTTACTACTTTTACCTTCCTACTTATATACTTAAATATATCCATAGTTAATCATAAGTTATAAAGATTTTCTAGGCTTTCTTAAACGATTTATTCAATATTCAACTATAAATAATTGAACAAATTAAGTAGTATATATGAATACATAGCTATCCAACGTAGTTAAAATAAAGATCTATGAATTCATTTGTTATCCTTTTTATGGTTTGTGAACACGAGGCTCTTTAACGTCAAATTTCCTCTCAATAAATGTTATTTAAATGGTGGATTAGTTTTTCTACTGTTTATTCAAGTAGTTTCTCTATGCATCCTCTTTGGAGAATAGGAAAGACAACGTTTAAATTTGCTTTCTTGCATCATGTTGGTTTAAGCCAGAAGCTACTAATTTCTAATATGGTAAACGAAGCATTTAGAAGGATGACTCAAAGAAAATAATTGATCTTTCATTTCGAAAGCTTTCTGAGTACACGTTAATGTTCTGTTGTTTTCAAGTTGAGAGGTTTTACTTCAAGGAGTAGATTCATTGCGTATAGTCATATCCTCTATTGAAATGAGACTGTAGACTTGGAAAACGGTCGAAAAAAAATGCTTAACCTTAAGATTGCTATCTAATCTATCTAATCTATCTAATCGCCTAATAAAGACCTATGTATGTATGTATGTATGTATGTATGTATTATCACTCTTGTGTAAATATTTCCTGGGAAATATTTCTGTATTTCGAAAAATTTCTAATTAAGTAAGAATTGCTAGACATGGTAATACGACGTTTTACTTACTCCTTGAAATATTAATTTTGTGTTTCTATCCAAGGAAAAATAATAAGTCATAATAAAAAAACTCATAGCACTATGGGATCAAAAATGAAACCCCGTACAGCTTTGGAGTAACATTAAATGTCTCCATAATTTATCTAGTGTCTTTACTAATTTTGAACTGTACGGTCTTTGAGCGGCATTGAAAATTAAAGAAACATGGGAGTGTAGAGAAGTAAGAGACGTATCTCGCTTTATACATCTTTATTCAGTGAATTCAATCATCAAAAGCTAATATTCAAACGGGAACATTCGAGTATTTCCTGGCTTTCTACTTCGAATCTACTCCCATAAAATAAAATACATCAGTCAATTTTTCCTTTTAGCAGTGATTTTATATATTTTCTAATGGAGAGATAACCTTCAGATGATTCAATAAAAATGCTTCTGTATACAACGTTCGATTATGTATCTGATGAGAACGAGGAAAATGTTCCAAATGGTTTTATTATAAAGAGAGATGGAGGCATATTTTGAGACCGCTGGAGTACGAAACGCACTGAATACCTTCTATTTGTTTTTTTTTGTGAAAATTCTCTTTATATTCCTTGTATAATAGTGAATTTTATTACTGCATACACGTAAATCATTGAGTAAATAGTATGTCAAATGTTAATTATTTAATTATGTAATTAAATAATAATTACATCTGAACGAAATGTCTTCATTAAAACTTTTATTACAAGTATTAGGCAATTTAATCGGTATTGCTATATCTTTATAGAACTCTGTTACACTTCGTATTCAATCATGTCACAATCCACGATGTTTTATATGGTTACGTATTCATTTATTTGTATGGTAAAAAAGATGCGATTGTATATTTCTCCTAACAAATCGCAAAATACGTTTAACACGCGTTTCAATATTTCGGAAACTTCGTCCCATTTCCCAGGAACGTAAATACCGCAACCTCACACCTCATCTAGGGCCGTCCTTAACTTGCAGCCTAGCTAATGGCTGAGCACGTGGCCATCCATCCGACAGCCCACCACTTTCCAATCGAGACAGTTCATCACCCGCGAGACACGATTCCAAAGGGAATCAGTTAAAAACAGTTCGAGCAGCAATCCTTCTAAAGCACCCGTTAAGAGGGCACCTTCGCTCAAGACGGAGGGCAATTACTCATTCCTTCTCTCACGCTTATCTTACGGGAGACGTTGAAGTATGCACGGCGACTGTTAGATTCCCTGTGCAGCTTTCCCCCTTTTCCTTCCACCGGAGGTCCCTCTACCACACGCGCCCTCCAGCGCCGGGAAGATCAGCGCCGTCTGCCGGCAACGGGAGATGAATCACCCACCGCTCTCCTCTCTCAAAAGCCACAAATGGCGCCATTAACATTGCACGATGACGGCCGATGCGCGTGCAAATGCGACTCTGATTTTTTTTCTCTCGCCCCCCTCTTCTCGCAACGGTCGCGGGGGCAATTATTCACGTCCCTTTATAATAGCGTCCCTTCCCTTCCTCCGCCAGCAACCGGAAATAATCGTAGATGGGAGTTTTTGTCCGAAAAGGGTTTATAGGAGAAGTAATGTTTTTTCACCGATTCCATCGTCTTGATTCGGTACGTGGATGAGATGCGTGTAGTTCGTAATAACACGCACTTACGATATTTCTGTCTATTATAGGCAAGCGTTAGGGTACTTACAGCGTAAGGGTCATCGGTTTCTTCTCTGTACTTCACCACCTGGTTGAATTGAAAGTTTAATGAGTGATCCAAAGAGTGAAGGTTCATTGTAACGAAGACAATGGGAAATAAAGGCTATTTATCTCTATGTTGTCTTGAAGCAAGAAGTATTAAGACAATGAGCTCATTGAGTTTTTTTATGCGAAGTATTAGTGAGACCAATGGAGTGGATTAGGTAGCTATATTGGAGTTAATGTAACTTCTCTGATGCGCCTGAAGTGGGTTGCTGGGTTGGTATCTAAGGCTGATATAGGAAGTCGCTAAAGCATTTTTGTGAGAGATGTATTAAATATAGCTTTATACATTGACGTATAATTAAGTTGTTTTCTCTGCGTTAAGATTGCTAAGTTAGAATATTTCCAGAATTTTTTTTATATTCAAACACTAATTTTACGAAAGAAGATTTTCTACTTTATATGACCTTAAATGTGCATCTTTTAAGGGATTTTTTCGTTCTGATTATCGATATTTATTTGATAAATTCATTGATATTGTTAGGAGATGTTTTTTTTCATAAAGTTTGGTTTATATTTTTTGGATGATTTGATATTTATATTTGAATTTCGTGCAGCTCATTTTGTAGGTCAAAGATCCACCTGATGTTTACTTCAGATTTCGTTTTTATTCTTACTATGTGTGCGGAGGTTATCGCGTAGAATTTTATTTTCTGTGCATGTTCCCAAATATATTCTCTCATTTGATATTTTTCGATGTTTTGAAATTATTAACTCCTTGAATGTGAAGGTATTAAAGGGGAGTCGGTAGTTTCAATATTCCTCAGTCGTGAGAAATAAATTCATAGTATTGAATATTGAACATTCAATATGCAATTATACCAATTCTTTAAAGCATTTAGTTCATCTGTTAACAGAATCTTCTAGATAGTTACTATGGGAAATCTATGGAGAGTATGAATAACTAACTTTTTTCTAACCACTCGTAGGCTAGGTTATTAGCTAATTTTATAATCTAAGCCTGAGTATGTAAGTAGATAGGTAAAAGTAACGGAGACCTTATTTACAGTATCAGAATTGTGTGAATCAAAATCGTTTCTGAATGACAAAGCGTGCAAAATAATTCTTATCGTTCATCAAATGAGTATGAATATTTACATGTGATGTTATTTATTCAGCTAGTGTTTGTGGGTTAGATTTCGAGCAATCGTAATTTTTTATGTGGTACCCTGCATTTTAATACAGAGATAAAATGTCACCACTTGGCTTCAGCACGATACTATTCTAGCCCAACAACAAAAACACAGAAATTTGCCCGCAAAATATGGCTCACAACTCGCAAATAAATTGAGCAGAAGCTGCGTGCATGCAATCAATCTCCGGAACAGAATAAATAATACTCGTTTTTTTAATTAAAAGAAAATTCATCCGGAATACATGTTTTTTAATTTTAATTTTGCAAGCTTTTTCCGGCGGCGAAACACGTGTTATGACGATAATGAAAATGGATGATTATTAAAAATCCGTGAAAGGGAGACAAATTTTGAGTTCCATTCACTCTTTCGCGAATCCGATGTTTGAAACATTTCTCCAATAGAGTCTGTGCGAATAAATCTCCATAAAAATATAACGTATTGTTAAATTTGTATATATTTGCTTATATGAATCTTTTTGGCTCAAAAATTAGAATCACTTTCTAGGAAAGGGAATGACTTCGCACGTTGAAGCATGCGCCTGGAAAACCCTAATGATAAACGGAAGTGATAAAGCACGACGTGATCAGCATTTGAACTAGCTACCGGAATGAGGATGAGCCGTGATCGACTCTAGACTTGGTTTAATAGTTTGAATTTGATTCTTTTAATGTTTATTACATATCACGAGTCATAATTATAGTAATTTGATCATATGATTTGGCGAAGCATGGATTGATTTGTAATATAGAATAGAATGTATAAAATAGGAGACATGGATTGATTTATGATATAGATATAAAATAGCTCAAGGAGATTTTGAGAAGGGATTTTAGTAGGAGACACTAGGAAGTATCGATGAAAGAATCATGAAATATTCGTTTAATTTAATCTTTAAGACAAATTATTGACATGAGGTGTATAAAATACTATGCTTTTACGAGCAGATCTTCGTATTTCTTAGAAAGAATGAAAATAAGCTTTGGATAAGACGTTTGATTTATTTTTAACATGCTTCTCTATCTATTCAAATAAATATTATAAAAGTTAGTAGAATGAGGAGATTTATAAACAAATATTGTAATAATTATAATAGATGAAATATGTCTCTAGAGGTGTATGGAGGGAGGTTAATTCTTGTAGAATCTCGTTCTAAATATAAAATATTGTTGGTTTGAATTAATTGCGGTGTGTATTTATTAACAGGGTTATAGTTATAGGAGTGTATTTTATTTATATTTATAAATTTTTCTATGCGGGTTTGTGTATTTTTATCGTGATAGTAATGACGCGATCAATGTGATGGTAGCAGGATGACTGAAAATCGTCAATAAATAACTATAAACTAGCAGTTTCTTCGTTAAATTCCGTGTAAATGTACGCTGTATTTACGGTGTGTCTTCATCTTATATATTTGAAGCATGAGTGCTTGAATTAGCATCCCCATAAAAATTGTTTAAGTGCACAAAAAATTGCCTTTGAGGGATTCCACGAAAAACTAACTTAAAAGAAGGAATATGAAAATTTTAATTAAAATTTTCTCCGCTAAGGTTTCTTCTGAAATCCTTTATAGAGTTCTTATGCATTGGGAATCGGCGAAAGAAGTTGAGAACTGCTTCATTATAAATCTCTCAGGGAAGCTCAACTATGTCGCAAGAAAATGTGGAAAGGAAATACCTTTCATCCCCTCAAATTACCAGAAAGTACTCCCATCTGCAGTGCGGGACTTCTCGTAGTCCTATTTGAACTCCTTTTAGAAGATCTTCAACCAAATATACGATGGGGATATTTCACTTCCAGTTCGTTACATCCTCGTAGTCGCTTTTATTCTGAAAAGGTTATTTCCTGGACTTCGAAAATGATCGATGCCTTGAGAAGATGCTCATAAACCATTTATAGCCCAATTCATGTGAAAGGCATGGCTTCTGTGCGAGTCGCTATAAGGATTCGGTTCTATTGAGAGGATTATACCATAAATTAATGCATAATAATTAATGTAAGATATGGAGAATCGCCGTCTTATGATATATGAAGTTACCTATGGTACTGATGCGACTAAATCATTCATTTAATTATCGTAAAGTTTCAATTTCTCGCCATTTCTTGTTTTAAATTGAAGGAAATGAGTGGGGAAATGCTGAAGGAAATTCTCTTAAAGGTTCTAGTTCCATTCGTGTCGCTATTTCTCACTTCCGTTTAACCTTTTCATACTCACGCACGACTTATCGTGTCAAGTCAATTTGACAATCCTGAACTCGTGAGAGAAACTGTTCCGAATATGTAGAAATGAATAGATAAAGAACCACAATAAACACGGTTTTATTGTATTAAATACTACTAAAATAAATTTATGCCTATTTCGTACACTCGTATTTGTACATAAGAATAAGTTTTCACATATTTACTTATTACGTCCACGGAATTTTTTAGTAATTAATAGAAAATTTTAAAGGAGGAATCCGGAAATATAAGATAACATTAGTAAAATACTCGTAATTACCAGCATGAGAAAGACGAAGAATTATTAAGCGATAATGAGAAAAAGAATTGGTGAAGTCAAAAATAATCCACGATCATTTTTTTAGGAAATATTACATTACTTACAGTTATCCTTAGTTTGGTTTATAATTGATACAGTTATATTTTATAAGCAATTGGAGCTGTTAAATTATAATTGGATAATTGGAGATATCATATCATAAATTGATTCAGTTTCCGTTTAAGAATACGTTGAAAGTTTTAATTTTTCCTTAAACTATAAAAATAACCAATGTTAAATAGTATGCTGTTATGTTTAAATAGTTATCCAATCGCGAGCTATCAAGTGTCGCAAAACCTTTTTTTCGTAGTCTTAGTGTGTAAGTAAGTGTGACCTGATTAATTTCTAAAGACCCACGGAAAGCGGATAATTCATATTTGGCTTCACATCGCAGGAAATCCATAGCGACTCCCTAATACGGTGTTTACCTCCGCAAAACGAAACGAGGAATTCGTCCAGAAATACGTAAGCCCGGGCGAAGGATATTTCTACGTTTAGCCAAGGATAAGTCTCTCTCTTTCTCTCTCTCTCTAATTGAACAAACTTTTCCACATCTTTTGCTCATTTCTCGGCTCATGCGGCATCTTGTCCCACTTTCCGAACCATCCGCCAACTTAATTTATCTCCACAAAGTACCTTTCTTCCCTTTTGCCAGCTTATCGCCTCCGGTCTCGGAGATACCCTCTCTAAAGTAATTGCTTGCGAAGTTCCTCCTCGCGCACGGTCTTTCTCGTCCTCCCCCTCCCTCTCGCAGCTCTCGAGTCCCGAGTCCCGAGACTCTGCAGCTTTCCGAGGGCTCGGAAAGCCGCGGCTCATACTCGAATTATCGAAAATTTCAGACGTCTCAAAGCGGAAACGGGCCTTTCATCGGCGGGTGAGCGGCGTAGAATGTGCCCCGGGGTGGAGGATTCGTTTCGAGACGGAATTCGCACCTTCCATTGTTCTTCAGGGACGCTTTTTGTCCCCCCGAGACAATACATCCAAGAGTCCGCCAACGGAAGAGCGGGTGCCGAATCAGCAGATATTCTTAGGGAATGATCTCACGTTTAGAGGGTCTGTGATCTGGCGGAAGAGTCAAATTTACAGCTCTCCGAGTTTTGATTGATAAAGTTTAGCCGATTCTCTCTCTTCGACGGGTTGGTTGTTAAAAGAAGGGTCTGTGGCACGGGCGGTTTTTTAATTGCTTACCCCTTAAAGAGGGAGAGAGAGAGTATCTAAAGTTTGCACGTGCTACTGGAAGTATCTTGTAGAGATTACCTATTGTTTGTCAACAGATTGGATCTTCTGGGAATAGTATACCTGCGATTTGTCCATTGCCGTAGGGTCCCTTGCAATTGAGCGTAGTGTGGAATCGTTAATATCGATTGGGCCCTAAGGTTGGGCAATGTGTGATGGTAAGGAAGTGCTCAAGATTTTTGTGGTTTATCTCTACCGAGTTCCTTTCGCGTGAGGAATATTTTTTGGGGAACAGTCCCTGCAATATCAATGCCTTTTTTAATCGCTATCTTATTGTAATGTATCCTCAGCTGTCTTCATCTGGTTAGAAGCGTGATATTTATATCCATCTTCCAATAGTGTAATGCTAGGAAATATATAAAGCGAGGCAAATCGTTCTTATCGTAATATTCTAAATCCAAATGAATAATATAGCTACCGTGGAACAGTTTCTTTATTAGGGAAAATATTTTTTATTTATAAAATTATGTGCGATTAATCACTGAAAATAGGTTCTTTAGAACTCACTAAAGCATAGCGAACACTGATGAAAATTCCGTATTTAAATTTTATCATGGGTTCGATTGATTTTCGTACGAATAATTATTCCTAATAAAGGCCCATGTATGTATGTATGTGTTTCCATTTCAACACATGGATTTTACCTCTCGTTATCCTATATTAAATTTTAACAAAGAAACTTTTATTAAACTTAAGAGAATAATTAATCAATTCTAGGAGAATAGTTAGAGGGAAATTTTCAATTTGATGGGAAACATGTCCATGTCTATACGATTTCTTTTCGGATAGTAATTATCAATAAATTGAGTTATTATATCAAAATAATAAAAAATAATCAATTCTTATAAGGGAGTAAGTTGTCTACAAAATGAAATCGATTATAATAATTTTTATTATTATTAATAATTATTTTTAAAGGTATATAGAAAGGTATATAAAGATACTAGAAATAAAAGTAATATTCGGTAAACGTCACAACTAAACAGCGTAAAAAGACAAATCACGAAAGGTATTCTCCCGTGGAATTAACTCACTTAAAGTTTCCTTCAGGCTATTTCATTGTTTACTTCATGTCAAGCGCAATTTAGAATCATTTTTTTTGTGTACGTATTTCAGTAGCTCTATCCATCTATCCAAGTTCCAATTATCTCGGAAAATTGCCCTCAACTCTGTGTCCACCATCACGAGAACTTTCTCGGATGGCTCCGAATCAAAACTTTTCGGACACGAGGACGATCCTATTCATCTTCCAGTTTCATTGTTCCATTGTCGATGGGACGGTACCGTGGATTTATATCCTTTAAAACGAACCTTGGACTTTTTCTTTAAGCCATCCAGGTCGATATAGTCGTGTCACGCTCACCCGCGGAAGTTTGAAGGAATTCCTATCACTTCTTCGCAGAGCCACTCAATGTTTTGTCACGCAGTTCCCATTTTTTATTTTCACAACGTGAATCTTTCCTCCGTCGTCGTAGGGCTTCTCATTCTTTTCTAAAGCGCCGACGAAAACAAGACGGTCTCCGTAAAGCCATCCACATTGGCTTCTGTTTATAAAGATAGCCATTTCTCCTACATCCAGACGATTTAGTAAAAGCCCCATTCAAGGAAGACGACGAATTTTCAGCTCTCCTTTTTTTATACGAACTAATCTCTTGATAAATGTCGGGTTCGCGGATTGCGGTCCTGACAGTCGTAGCTTTATGGAAGTCTAGATTTCTCGCTCTTACGTAGTTCGTTACTTTAATATATCTTGGAAACTTCTACGCCTCCACTTTGTTTTCCTTAATGTTCCTGTTTCCCGGGATATTCTGATTGGCTGGTCATCGTTCTTATGTTTCTTATTGTTTTGAATTTACGTCTATTTCTTGTTATTAATGATTGTGGTGAAATTGCGTTAATAATGGCGATTAATGTTAGTAGATATAGTTATTGTCTTTTATTATCTCTATAAAAATTATTTTTTAAGGAATAAATAAAAATTTCTGTGAAAAACCTTTTAGTTGTTGCTGCTGCTGTTAGTTGGAGATCCGTATTGAGAATAATTTATCGTATTATTTGTTAATATTACATCAGACAGAAAAATATATAGAATTAATGACGTTTTAGTAGTTTTAGATTTCTCTGTTTTTGTAATTTACAACCAGTTTATTGAAGTAAGTTTAGAGTAGGATATTTATGTAAATATATGATTGATAATCTATTATTATTAATCAATATATTTAGTTTATTTTATAAATAAATTAAAAGTCTTCAACAAAATAATTTAGCGGAATGTTTGACGGTTTTTATGTAAAGCGTTGAATTTAGATTGTTGAACAATTTATTAAATTATTAGGGGAAGTGCAATTGGAAGTGCAAGAATAAATATATCGAATAAAAACATATTTGAACGGTATTATTACTTAGTAGTTTTGATGCAGGGATTAATATAAGAATTCTCTCGGATTTAAAATCCATAAATCTAGACTTCATCGCGAGGATTTAAAAGTCATCAATCCGGTAGCGACCCATTTTTCTATCATTGCATTCCACCATTTTCAGAATTCAATCCCCAGCATCGCGTAATCTTTTCACGCTCTCGACACTCAATCTTACCTCTTGCCGCAAAGAAGGAATGACCCCAAGAAACCTTTCCGCAGTCCCTTCGAAAACTATCTTTACCTTTTGCGTTTAGTTCGTTTTTTGTTTTTTAGTTGGAAAGTTTCAAACGCCTCTGAGTTTGGATTTGGGAGAAAATCCACGTCTGTGAGAAAACCTTCATCGAGTGGTTTCCTGCTCATTAAGGAATGGTAACTAAGCGTTAAAAGTCGTCGTCGGAGAAGAATAGGGAAGTGTTTTTTTAAGAATCTTCATTAAGAATACATTTAGAGAATATATATCGATCGCAGTAATTTAATCCCTTTTGTTAACTGAGAACTCTTACCGGATGTTTCTATAAAACCGAGTTGTTCCGTAACTGGGGCGTAGCATACGGCTGCACCGACCGTCTCCCCGGAGACGAGTAAACAGCGCTAATGACGAGTCCCTCTATCTGGGTAAAGGAGGTACTAAAAACTTCGCAACGAAAAAGAAATTGTAAAAGAATATAGGGGTTAATTCACGCTCAAATTAATCTAATGTATTACTTTCTTTAGCTCGTCTTATGAGAGGAGGAGTTTTGAAAAGTTTCGGGTGATTCTCGGAAAGAGGCATTTACAAGTTTTTTTCGTAGTGCATTTAATGTTTGCGCTTTTAAATGGAAAATGTAAATTAGAAAATTAAAGGAAAATGAGAGAGCATTTTAATTAAGTACACGTTGAGTATTTGCTCGGTGTTTTAATTTTTACGAGTGAAGGCAATTTTAATTTAAAGTGTTGTACATAATTCTCGTTTTGAAATTCAAGCAGATTGAAAAAAAATCTCTGACGGTGTTCTGTTAACTCAGATTCTTAGAAAACTTCGAATTTTATTTAATTTTATAATCTTGATGAATTGAAGATAATTTAAAAATTTAAGATCAATTTCAATAATTCAATATTAATTCAAAGTCAATAATAATTCATACGTTTATTAACACCTATAAACACTTTTAATAGTTCTCATGGTGAGAAGGGAAGGCATATGTCAACAAAGTTTCGAGAAAGTTTTAAGTAGCATATAAATGTTTTATTAATCTACATTTATTGGAAAAAAAAATCATTCACTTAGATTTTATTTAATAAATTCGCTCTTAGAAGTTGATGATTATTAGTTTTCTAAATTGCAAAAACTGAAGAATGTTAACAGAATGTTAGAAGAATGTAAAATTACTTCAAGATGTAGCTAGCATATTTTCTGTTATGAAAGAGTTGTTGAATATTGATTTTTATAAATAATAAATTATGAATCAAGTGTTACTTGTGCGTATCCATAAAAATTTCTCGTATGTTACATATTAGAGGGAGTTCAAGTGAACGTCAGCGTAACGTAAGGAAAGTTTGAAACACTGATATTCTGTGACAAACTTCATCTATTCCGCTGTACAGATTTTATCTTCTCTGGGCCATAATGTGAATTAGAACCGTTTATTTAATGCATTCATCCGCGAAATATGAAATACTCGTATGGCCAGTATCACTACCCAGCAACTGCCACCAACGACCCACATGAATTGCCCTTGAGCGGAATAATATAGCCCCTGCGAATCGTATTTCCATTTGCTACGTCGAAATTTACTTACCAAAGGCGCGTTTGTATGCTAGTCCGTTCATTAACGCCCGGATATTGCCGTGCGGGAGGGCAGACATCCGCCCGAAAACATTACGGAGCCGCCGTGTCCTTCTGAAACGGACGTACGCTCAAGGAGGGTTCGTTACAGCCGAGTTTTGGGTTAGTCAGTTATTGTGTTACTCTGCTAAACATGAGGATACTGCTTAATGGGCGAATTAAAGGTTCCGACGGTTGCCAAGGTCCGAATATGGGTTTCCCATTTTTTAAAATTTTACTCGCAGAAAGTGTAATTATGTGAGTTATTTTATTTCATAAGATTCGATTTTAAACGAAAGTTATGAAGCTATACATTCCAAAAAATAGATGCAGTGTAGGATTTGGCATTTTTTATGTAAGCAGAGATATTTTTTTTACTTTCATGGAGTATAGAGTAAGTTAAAACCATTTGGTATCCTTCTACCAACCTTTATTTCGATTACTTTGCATTTCAATATATTAGTTATAATATTATTTTTACAACAAGGGTCTTAAACAAACTTCTGCAGTGACCTACTAATAAAAGAGGGCTCACTTGCTAAATAAGAGGTTTGCATAATTTTCAATTAAGCATTTCATATTACTCTGTTATTTCCAATAATCAGCAATTATATACCATTAGATTGTAAATTAAGTTTCGATTATGAATTATACGACTCAGTAGAATTATTGATATCCTATCAAAATTCCGGATAACTGACTAACCGGATGGAATCCGTCATAGATAGGAACGTGTAATTTTAACCATTATCCACTAACGTAGTCTGAATTGTCTTGCTTTCCGAGTATAAACTTGAATACAGAATAGGTGTGAATCCTCTTGAATACAGCGATTATATGAAATAAAATGGTCTTCGAATACTAGTTGGGTACTTCCTGTTATTTTTAGCTATAAAAATCCGTAAAACTATAATTTGAAAAATATCTTTAATACTGTATTTTAAATATTAGATTAATTAAGAAAAATATCCGTAAAACTATAAAAGATATTTAAAACACAATAATTTGTAATTAGAAAAAATGGCTTCTTACGTAAAGTAAGTAATTCTATTCAATTTTAGCTATGAAAATTGTTTAAGTTCAGCTGATGGTAAATTTTGTAAAATGGAAAACTCAAATAATTAATAAAATTAGATAAATTAAAAGTTTAACGTAAATAAACCGATCAAATAAAAAAACGATTTCGAATATTACGATATACTCATTCATAACTGAAAGAATATGAAGACGGCTTTAATCGACGTATATTTTGAATTTCTCCCATTCCAAAATGCTCTGTTATCTTTCGGAAGAGGTCGATTGAAATTTAACTGCAACCAAAAATTTTTCCATCATTCCCACACGATATAGTCGATATGGAGACATTATTCTGCATCCCCAAATCCCCAGCAGCCGTCCGAGAGAAGGAGAGAGTACACAATTACAGCTCTCGGAAGTGTGCCGTTAAGCCCTGTGATCCGACCGGCGTATTTTGTAGGGCTAATGCCTGGGATTGCACGAGCGAGTGAATGCAGGTTTTGGCACTGTTTCCAGATATCCACGTCCGAGAAACTGCCTTTACGCTTATTTGCGATATTCGTTCACTTCTACTAATGGACTTGATTTTCCGCTCCGTCGATTGATTTTGTTCCCGTGCCTTTTTACTTTAGACGACAAAGGCGCGCATCCTGTTCCCCATATCTCTTCAAATTGGTTCACTATCAGTCGTTCCATTATCTCATGTGATCCATCCGCTTGATGGATTTTTGTTTCGTTTGGAAATGTGAGAGAATGTTCCACATTATGCTGCGTAAGCATTCTCGTCTGGGGACATTTTTACTTGTGAGCTGAATTGCCCCGGATTGATCTACTTGCTAGAGTTGGTGCGAACGTTCGTATATTTAACTCGTTCGTATTCAGCTCTGTGTTATTGATGGCTGTTGGGTTGGGATCATGTGTTTAATATTGCGTTATTTTACGGATTTATGTTGTGATTTACTTTCAGAAATGCTTATGGTATGTTTCTAAACTCAGATTTTTTCTCTATGCAATTTAAGTGGGTTGATTCCTTAAAATAAGACATGAATCAGAAGATTTAAAAATTTATTTCCAATTCTCTTGTAGATAATTTCTTATCTAAATGTTTTAATATTTTAAAGTTATGTAGTTAAGTTTAGAACGTTTATGTAGCTTTGTAGGCAATATAGCTTTTAATAGACGTTAATTGATCATCCATATTTGTTTAATAAGAACGTATTTAAACCATATGAGATTGCTTCTAAAATTAATGTACCTCTCCTTATGAGACTAATACAATTAATTCTATATTATTAAGGATTTTTTCTTTTACTTTTATAATAACATAGAATACACTGAACGAAATAAAATTTAATATCTTTCGTTGTAATAAATAATTATAAAAAATGTAATAATTTTAAATCAATAATTTTAAACAACTATACTTCGATCTGTATTTCTAAAATCATACTTTTTCTTTTAAGTCGCATGTATCATGAGTATATATCATTCGCAAAAATACTCCTCTTGAAATACTCCTCATACTTAAAGATGTAGATGAAAATTTTTCCAATTTTCTCGTATACATCTTCTCGTATGTAAATGGTACTTTAATTTGTATGTATGCATCACATATTACCTTATTTTCACGCCATGGACACTATATCTAACGGAAGTTGAGGTACAATTTTTATCGTCCGCTGATCTCTTCCGGTAATATTCTTTTTAATATCCTCATTGTTTTTCGTTTATTATTCATTGCGATTCTCGTGTTATCCGCTTACTTACCACTGAGATAAATGGTTACGCATGGAGAATTTTACATTCACCACCACACTCGTACTCTAAGTTTCGAATAATTAAATGAAAATTATCCAAGTTCAATCTAAATATAGGTACAAACTTTTGTAACTATGGAAACTTGATATTTTGAAGTTTATTTTTCCGAACGGTCAAGGATGGATTTAAAGTAAAAAGATTTTTTTCGTATCCTTATTAGTGTGCTTCTTATGTTCAGAAACACCTCATTGCTCCGGTAATGATAAGGTACAGGTTTATTAAATGAATTTGAGCTTAATTCTCTACGGTAGTCTGAAATTTCCATTTAGATGCAATTTTAAAGCGTCATCATTCAACGACTGACTGGATTTTAAAATGTTACTCTAACGAATATTTTTTCCCTTATTTTTGAACGTCACTCCCATAAATCACTTTGCGAAGAAACTGTCTGAGAGTCATCCTCAAAACTGTTCTCAAATTAAACTTCTTTAAGTCACGAATCTTTGGCTGGGGCACGTTGAGTATAAGTTGCTTTCGATGTAATTTTTCGGCTCTCGAAGAAAATGCATCAAAGAGAGTGGAGAAATCTGCAGATATAGCTCAAAGTCTCGTTTCTTGGTTTTCTAAAATATCCGATGTGGATTTCACATATCCATTTTTTATTTTTTTTTCGTATAAGTTACGAGAATTTGCTTATACTCTCTATAAAATGGTTGAATGATTTTATTGAAAATAATCCCATAGGTAAAGATAAAAAGCATTTAAATAAGAAATAAAGAAGCAAAAAAATACGTTTTTGTAAGTTTTCATATTTTGAAATTCATATGTATGATTCTTTTCGTTTCATTCGGATGATTGGAACACTTGATTGCATTACTGAATTTTTCCGGTTTCTGTCTTTTAATTGGATTATTAAATTTTAATGCTTGTTTAACAATATTTTACGCACACTGTGTTTGAAAATTACAAAATAATTCTGTACATTTTACTGTTAATGAGGTCGATTTTATCATTCATTCTCCTCTTAAATAATGCATAATAAATTCAACTTCTTCTGATCATATCATTCAGCATTTTAAATTTATTTATCATTATGCATTATAAATAATACCCCACGATAAATAAAATATGCTTTAAGCGTTAATTTGATTAAAATGAAATAAGCATTTTTTAAGTAAAAGTTATCTGTATTTAGTCACTTGAAGTCCAACGCAGTTTCAATAAATAATGAATAATAAATATTGAATTTATTCCATGTTTGAACAATTTTACCCATTTATCTCGTAATTTGTATGAGAGATGGTATAAATGTTATGAAAATCCAAGAACATATTTTATTCTCCTCTCCAGTGTTTCATAGTAATATAATCACTACATTCTTTTCACTGTTTAGACTTATTCTCCAGAATGAAGTATCGAGTACTTTTCATAAATAAAGATCGTTTAGCTATTGTATTATAGCCATAGATCTTATCTAAGAAATAAGTAAATTCATGATTTCTTTCATTCCGACTTAAGTTCCTTTTCACAAGATTCAAGATACAAATCACTGCTTGAAAAATTAATGCCTGGAACACCGGGAAGTGAACCGTGAGTGAAGTAGAATTCGTACAATTTCGGCGATTCCATCTTGATAAAATCGAAGCTCACTTAATCGGCATGAGCCACCGTTTTTCTAAGAACCTTTTCCTCGCAAACGTTTTCTCCCGATTTACATTCTCACGCGGACAGTGAGTTGTGTATCCTCTGTCCTCTGCTGTTCTAATTCAGATATCCCGTTTCTAAATTCGCTACATGTAGCTGTTTGTATCCTTCTTCGGCGTTAGGATCATGATATTTCCTTGGCCAGTGGGTGAAATCCAGGATGAAGCGGAGTTGTGCCGTAGGAATACGCAATCCATTCATTGGATCATTTAATTTATTGCTAATGCACGCATTCGAGTATTCCCTTTGGGTCGAGTCTCGCATCATCAAACGCGTCTTCCGTCGACGGGAAAATTCTGGCGAAGAAATGAAGGCTGGTGTAGCACAGTGATACGGTGGGAATAACGATGAAGATAGAATTCTGTATCGGGGAAAATTATCTATGCACAGTCGTGACTGCTGATTTTTTGCCCTGATGTAAAAAATTCCATTCTTCTGTATTGATGACTATTTTTTGGTCTCTTGCTTCACACCTGGAATGATACGTGATTTGAGTTGTGTTTTATGAACTGTTGTGATGTCATGACGGTGATATTGAACGGTTTGATTCAAACAAGTGTGAATTATTAGAGATGTTCCGAGTTCCATATGGTTAGAATGGTCGTAAATGAAACTGCAGTTTTGTTTAGATTTAATTTATTTCGTCAAATCTTTAAATCTTCAGTTCTTTCTATACCTATAAATAAGAAAATATCTTCTATAATAGTACTATTAAATCGAGTAATGTATTTTTTTCGTATGGAGCTATGGCCTATGTTTCGAAGTCATATCATTATCAGGAAAACAGCTAGTTGAGCGTATCACAAAGAAATTTTATTTGAAGTAAATAACACATCCAAACGTTCAGTTTTATTTGTCTTAAATAAGATAAATCAACCGTTTTCTTTGAATAGCAGAGTATAAACTTGACATTTATTTTTTTCAAAGGAATGATTAATCTTTCGTGTATGTAAACAAGGAAGGAAACAAAATATTTTACTCTGCAATATTTTTCCATAGAAAAAGGCTCAAACTTTTTTTCAAGCTCAAAGTTATTTTTTAGTCAAGTAAATGTATATATAAAGGATTCATTTTATAAAAGTCTCTTAGCCCTTTCAATACTTTTCAAAGAGTAAAAGCAGAAAAGATCCAATTTCTCTTTAAATTCATTTTCGCTTTGTATTCAATTCCGAGATTTAAAAAAAATCCAACTGCGCAATATATTTTTCACGCAATATCGTCTCGAAAAATGGGCTATCTATAGATCAAGTTATCCAAAAGGTAGAATTCGTTTGATATATACAAACATGGACGGACAAACCTTTTAACTTTAAATCTGCGTTCAGAAATTTCCATAATACGTATTTATGGGTATACAATGTGCCAGTCATTTCCTCTATTTTTCGTATTCCGAGGATCTCAGTGACCTGGAAACGTACGCTGTTCCGGTCTAAGACCCGCACTTTGCACTATCCTGAATTAACCTTCCTCCCCATGGATACGAGAGCGAGCGTAATATATTATTCTAAAACCCAGCGCCGTTACCAAAGGCAACCAATCCGGCTGATTTCGTAATTCAAACAAGAGATCATATTTTTCGAACGTATTCATTTCTTTTTGCGCTGATATATTGCTCACTCTCGCGAATACCTTTTTAACGCATTTTGGCGAAGCGTATATATACATTTATATAAAAGAAAAGCCGTTCCAATTTCGTCAGGTGGTTGGGGGTGTTATTTAGGAATGACGTCATAATTCATCGCAAGGGGCGGCCATTTTCGCTCCAACCGAAGGGTAGAATGGGTTTCGCTCCGAAAGCTTATATAGAGAAACCCTCCGTTGTGAGTAAAAGAGGACTTCAATTTCCGCCGTTCTTCCGAACAATAAACCAACCCGTTGCTGAACCTGCGAACTGAGTAATGGTTTTTTCTCCGGGAATAAGTCCCGGGAGCCCATCAATCCCTTCACGGTCACCGGTGCAGCCAATGGCCATCCGAAACGTTAAAAGGTAACCTATCTCTATCGTCGATGCGTCACATTAGGGAGAGGAAATAGGAGTCCAGAAATTATTTATGCGTTTTAATGGGGGAAATGATTCATCCGCCAGGGAGACAAGTGCGAATCGCGGCGCGGAAAGGAAAACGTTTTCCCGAGGAAAAAATTGAGCATCGAAATGGTTGTTTTGCTTTCAAAGGCGGGAGGGATGGCGTTTACATTCGTTTATTCCTTGTTCCCATGACGGGCGACCATTTTTCCGTGGGACTACATTTTTGGAGGATTCCATTCAATCGGTTGTCCTCGAAGGCTTTGACGTGTCTTTTTTTTATCAAAGGAGAGAACGATGATAGAAAATGATGCGCGATTACGCGTGATGGGCAGACATTTTTTATTCGGAGTCGAGGACGAGGTGCCAAGAAACATTCGTTGGAGGAGAATGGAATTTTCGACCGCTCTTAGGAGGTTTTTACGCCTCTATTAATCCATCGCGAGAGTTGTTTCCAATTTATCCGTCAGGTTATTTGAAATGCTGAGGTATTACCGTTTTGAATACGTGGCTGGAATAAATCGCTGTCGGAGTTGAATGGAATTAATATTCGGGTTTTTGAAATCGGGAATTGCTTAAGCTTTTTTGACGATTACCGAATATTTTTCGTTGTTAGTGAATGTATTTTTTATCTCATGATGTCTCAACTGTAGTGGAAGATATAAATTTTATGTGTTGGTGTTTTTGTTGCCTTATCATTAGGCTGTAATGGTGGTAATACGCATTGATTGAAATGTTGACGAAAAAGTCTCCGTCTGTTTCACAAAAGGTCCCATCAATAGAAATGTTTATCGAGTGAATCTATGTCTGATTTTCCAGAATACGATTTTTCTTTTATATCAAAGGACGAATAGGACTACCAAATTGAATATCAAAGTAAAAGGTAACTTTCTGAACTTATAATAGAACGAATCTAACTTTGAAATGAATTAGGATGAAGGTGATAAACATTTTTATTGCAATTTGGTTATCGGGCATATTTGATATAGAATAAGAGACTCTAAATGTTACGTATTGCAGTACGATTACTTAATAAGATCTAAATAATCGCGCATATTTTAGAAAATTATTTTCCCCGCTTTAAGATCAATTACCCAAGTTTTTTATTATTCATAATCAAAAGTATTTATCCTCGAGTCTCCAATATTCTATTTATATATTTTGAGATGAGATGAGCATAATTATAATTAGACGTCTTCATTGCAGGATATTAAGAATAAAAAGTCCTCTCTTCCATTTAACTCCTAATAGGTAAACTTAAGTTATAATTTAGTAGAAGTGAAAATATTCCTATCTTTGCTATAAATATTAAGCCTTCATCACACGGAAAAGTTTGCTCGAATAAATTGAATGTCAAGGGCATTTGATATATGGGGTTAATAGCTGCTTGGAATAAGTCAAAAGACAGGAAGAAACCAAAACGTACAAAAATAAATTAACTGCTAATATTTTGGAGAACTGCTTTTTATATTTTTCATTAAATGACTGTAAATTCCTATTAATTATTTTTAATATATCGCCCAATTAAGATCGTATTTAAAGTTCGAAATTAATTCAAAAATCGTTTTATTTCCTTTAAATCTGCATTATATGTGTGTTTTTGCATAATATAAATTTAATAGCACAGAATAAGAAATTAAAATTTTTCGAATTTGATGTGAAAATTTCGAAAAAGTATTTAAAAAAGGAAAACGATATTTTCCAAAGTTACTGGAATTCGATTTATATTACGCATTTAGCATAAATAATATAGAAAATTTATTCGATACATTAGAAATATTTACGCAAGCAAATTTCTCCAGCAATTACCTAGAGGTTACATCGGAAAAGAAATCTTCGATAGACTTCGTTCAAACCTTAAATATCAGAACGTCATTCCCATGCTTGGAGTTAGCATTTCTGGAAGAAAACTCCTGACCTCCACAACGATAATTCGAACTCTCAAACTTGATTGTATTGAGGTTAAAGGATTCAGGAAATTTGAACGAATCGAAGAGTAGGAATTGTAACGGAAATCTTTTAATTCAAAGCGACACCGTAATCCAAGCAAGGATTTCTAGACGAGGAAAAGCTAAAGAGATTACCCTTTCAATTACCTGCGAAAGCGTAGTTTTGTACCTTCGTTCCATTCAAAAATTCCATCGAACGGATCGATTTCCGATGGTGGGAATGGAATATCATAAATTGAGTCGTTAATTGAAAGATCCTATCTGAAGCTCAGCGCGGCTATTTAAATTCAAGGATCTAGGTATTTCACCTGAAAGAGCTAGAATAATGAGTGCGACCATTGTTTTTTTTGTTCCTCTGATGCTGCGATACCTAGAAAATCCCATTTGGAGACCTATTCTGCCCTTTTCCCGATATTTTCCCTAACTAACTCTCCAGAATAAAGCCATTCCGAGGCAAAATTGCATATAGGAGTCCTGAAAAGCTTTCGAAATCTCTTTATACGCTTCCCTTTTCTAAAGTTCCGTTAAAAAGGTACTTTTTATTTCGAAATTAGTTCGGGGTCGATGCCATGCAGTAGAATTTAAGCTCGGGCCGGCGGAATAATTTTTGCGTGAGTCGCATTTTACTTACTTATTTTACAAAAGCGGCCGGAATTTTAAATCCGAAGTAATGTAGGTTAGATCAAACGCATTATCTTGTTTTTTTTTTTCGTCGTTGGTTTGCTTGATTTTATAGGTTGCATATCATTACGCTTAAACATCTCAAACCTCTCCTTTTCTGTTTTCTATAGCTACCGATGATTACTAACTCCTCAATTAAAGCAAACTTAATTAACTTAGGGGAGAATATTCTCTGAAAAATTGGATTGCTTCTGGGTGCAATGGCCATTTTAAGTATTTACATTTAAATGCAGGAGCTTCCAAGAGATTAATGACGGTAGACACTATAAATTTACGAATTTAATAAACTAATTTTACTAAACGTACTTTGGTGTTGATATCATAAATAATGAATCATTAAATATATAAAAATATTATTAAAATAATAAATAAATGTAGATAGTAGCCATTTATGATAACATGGAGAGCACAGAACCAAGCTTTATTAATTGTTTATTCCAATTTTTTAAAGATAATTCGTTGAATTATGTGATGGAAAGTTTTGAAACCAAACGGATAATTTATATAGTTTATTCATGTGATATATTATGGATGACGATCGTTATAAAATTCTAGTATATTAAACTAATGTTTTATTTGTTTACTAACTTACTTATGATAATTTTTTTACAATAATGAATTTAAACAATTTTTGTATAATTAGAATTCAATAATAAATTAATAGTATTTTAATCCCTTATTTGGTCTGAAAAATTATATTTTAGGCCACATTTTCTTGATATTTTAGATTTTTATTTCGAAGAAAAAACCAATTATTAATTCTCATTTATGTATTTATTATTAATCATTATTATAAATCCTCTCTGTAAATAAAGGCATAAAATATCCTGAAGCGATTGCAGTAAAAAATGAAATATAACCTACAGAAACATTCGCATCAAGTTTACAAGCATCTTTAATTCATCACTTGGAATCAACGCAAATAAATCCGATGCAAAGCTTTAGATTTAACGGTACAAGTGCATGAACTACGAAAAGAGCCATAAATTATCCTAGTTTTCCAAAACGACCCGTCTACATCCACGGTCGCTCGTACATCCAACGTACTCCTCGCTAGCTTACTTTTCCTCTCCGAAAATCACGAGACAAATTCGCGACTGCCATCGTAGGATATTTATCCCCGTCGCGAGGACATCCGAAGATAAATATCAGAGTGACTTTCGGTGGGCCAAATTTCATTCCATCACGAGGCACTTCTAACCCCACCACGCTGTCTCTTCCACCCATCCACCCACACACCCCTTCCCCCTTCAAATCTGCAAGTCTTTCCCTTATGTTTTACTTCCTCATTCTCCAGATTTCGCCTTGAGAAGCTACGGAATCGCGTTCGTGCGTCACATCCCTCCGCATATTCCATCCGCCATCGGGGGTTCAAAAGGACGACTCCAGGGCTCATAGTCAAAGTCCACTTTCCCGAATTTGCCACATCGGAGGGCATAAAGAGACGATAACGTGTGTCGCATGCAACATCAACAGGCGCTGCATCGTTCGGAAAGTGTCACCAGCGGATAAACAGTGGAACATAAATTATTCATGCATTTTGAGTCTAAATATACTATAACGGAGCCGTTTTATACGACTCATCCGTACGCACTTTTCCGACGGAATAATACGGCCGTATCTCTCTCTCTTCTCTCTCTTTCGAGTATTATGTATGGCGGAATCTGTAAAATGAAGATAAAGAGGTAAAGGTGGGCTTTCGCCGCTTGCCTACTTTTCGTATTCAGGGTGGACCGATAATCTATCGCCGAATGCATATATGCATGAGCTCCGTCTTTTCTCGGGGTTTTTTGGAGGAGGTGTCGGCAAAAGGGTACCGGGTTACAGGGGTTCGCGGGGAGGGGTCCGCAGGGAGGGGTCTGCATACGGGTAGGGTAAGCGAATGCCGCAGCATAAGGTGGTGAGCACCGGGTCGCTCCCATGCGAAGACGGTAATCCTCTTACGGGACGAATAAAATCGATGAGTCGAACGGCAATTTCCTAAACCACTTTTCCCCAGCTTCTTTTATTTCGCCCTTATTCAGGGCGTTAATGTTTATCCCGCTGAAGGAGTAAATCCGGGGTGGGAACCTTTTTTATTTTTACAGGGGTTAAAAAGAGAGACATCTCTCCCTAAATTGACCCAGTTCGCGTTTTAATATTTTTAATTACCTATCGAATCTATTTCTCGCGGGTTTTTTTTTATTTCGTTAACCATGGCGGGAGATTCGAATTTTTTTCGCGCGTCGTCTTTCAATTTTTTTTCAATTCCGTTTTTCATCGCGGGTTTTCTTTTCGGGAGGTGTGGGAGGACCCCCTTAAAATCGAGTTTGATTCTCCTCGGGATGTCTAACGGTCGCAATCCAATAAGAGTTCAAGTTTCGCATTGATGGAAAGACGCGTTTTTCTCCCCTCTCCCCATCCGAAATTCTTCCGGCGTCTGTTACGTCTCGGAAAACTAATAAAGTTCGGCAACCAAAGTTGCCAAAGCGGAGGGCTGATTACTCGGGAGTCTCGCCTGGAAGGGAATATAGATTCGAGGAAATCTGCTCCTACGGTGTGGTGTTCTTTTTTCCTCTTAATAAGTTAACGGTCGCAGACTTCTTTATACTCGGAACTCGCTAGTAATTCTGTTATGTGTATTTACATGAATTTACGTGAAAACCGTTCGCATTGGATACCACGAGATGGGGGTCTTGATTATAAGTGTGACCGCAGCTGATAGATTCATCCTATTTGTTCGGGATTCAATTTTATTCTGTTCCCCTTGCCTCCACGTATTTTTCCTTTAGTCGATCTTCGTAAAATTCAGACTTTATATGTTTTAGGATATATATTACTACTCATTTGATATTAATGCTTCTTTTTGGGAATTTCTAATTATATTTTTGTTCTTAAGTCTATAAGATTGTAGCTGTTACCAGCCAAATTCTCCCATTAGCTAACTTATAATTGTGACTAAGAATATAATTCTTTGCGCAATCGTTTTTCTACAATTTTTTTCTGATGAAAAATTACTAAGTTTAATTACTTCCCTATACCTTTGAGAATAATATTTTCAATAATAGCTAAAAGATGATACAAATAGAAAATTTATTTTATATCTATGATATTGCTGTCAGGGAACTCTTTTACTTAAATACGGCAATAAAAATGGATAGCAATGAGAAAGTATAAGAATTTAACATATGATGAGCTAAATATGGAATAGTTTGTCAAAAAGTTAAAACATATTATAATCAAATTCTATTAAGACTGCTATGATATTGGGGAAATTCATGATACAAAATATACGTAAATCTTTCCACGGAAAATATAAATTTATAAATAAATATGTATTATATCCGTTTTAATATCACTGTGGAATTTAAAAAATAATTTCTCGTTTTTTAAATAAAAAAATAGTTTGTTATACTTTTTTCATTCATCAGTTAAAAAACGTATTTATGATAGGAATGTAAAAATACGTGTTACTCGACCAAGTTTTTTACTTGGTGTGTATTTAATTTTTTCCTCTCATATTTAACATGTATTTAAATATAAAATATTTAATATTTTTACTGTGAACATAAAATATTTTGACATTTTTTGTTTCGCTCTTATTTTCCTCGTGAATATTTTAAACTGGAAAAATCAGAAAAAAATGACGAATCGCATTAAAACCTGAATAGGTATATTATTTGGAATATTTAAATTCGATGGCGAAATTTTTTAGGTGAAAACTAATTCATCGTTGGTTTACAACCCTGCCGAAAACTAATACCACTAGTTTTTATCATGCGTTTGGAGCAATCAATTGTGGATTTATCTCGTCTTTTGTTTAAATGGATGGGCACCGTGGGATTCAGCTATCCTTGGAAAAAGCGACATCCTCTGGTGGCTCTCCCAGAGAAAGCAATCAGTGAATTATTACCTAGAGCACCTACATTCGAACCTCATTTAATCAAATGGCTTTGGAAGGAAACCAGTTACTTTTCCATTATTTATTACGACTTTTTATCAAAGTTATTTCGAACGGAATTAATCGTTGAAATATCGTTCAACCGTTGATACATTTTTGTTCACATTATATTTCAAGCTAAACTGAACCTATTATTATAATATGCATTTTAAATTTGTTTTTTAATTTTGATTTATGTCATACTTATAAAAGAATTCGATCTAAAGAATTTTTATTATAATTATTGTAATTCTATATTTATTACGTAAATGAATCTAATATAATAGAATTTATTTCGATATGACCCTGTTAATTTTTATTAGTTAAGCATAAATAATATTTTTGCTTTAATAAATGACATTTATACTGCTTAAAAATTCTTTTGTTTATATATATATATATATATATATATATATATATATATATATTATTTATTATTAACATATCCAAAAACAGCCATTAAGGCCAATTACATCGGATCTTAAACACTGTCTAAAAAATTAATAATAATTACATATATATTAGAAACATATGACAACTTTGAATATACATATATATGTTTTAAATGGTTTCAAACTTGCTTCTCTGACTCCCTATCCCTTTAAAACCAGGAAAAAGGTGACATTCTAGGACGATACACGTGCGGCGATATGAAGACCTCTGGCACACACTCAAGACAGCGCACAATCCACTTCCAAGGGTGCATTAAAAAGTAGTGAGGCTGATTGAAAGGTAGGTGATGGTTTTGATTCTTATCTTTCTCAGTTTTCCTCGTAGACCCTGAATCGCTTCTCCGAAATCTGCGAGATATTCTTGAAATATAAACCAAGCGAAAAGAATCCTATTACAGCAGAAGGTCACGTGCACTGTTCTTTAGCTCGCAATACCATTAGGATTTATATAAAGACGTTAGTTTAAATTATATCCGCGTGTTTTCTGGTATGAATATTTTTGAGATATAAATTGCTGGATGATTTTTCTCGTATTTATTCACTAATTTATCGGAAGTGGAACCTATAATCATCATCATTACATTCTACGAAATCAGTATGATAAGAGGTGACTTCGTAGAAAGCCATAGTATAATGTAAACACTTTGTAATTTCCGCAGAAAATTTGCTTTACTAGTGACCGGTTCCGCAATGTTAAATTGCATCTTCTTATACTGAATATATTGAATATTACATCTTCAGATACTGATTTCGTAATGTTTAATTACATGTATACGATACGATATAGATACGAGATATAATTCTACAGGAATGGAGACAGACTTTTTAAGGTCGTTTATTTGTTTTAGGAGTTGATGAATGGAACCGTTCAATCACCAATAAGGTATTACGTCTAAAGATCTCACTACCCTCTTCTCAGTTGTCACTTTGAACCTTCTCGACTCGTTTTAGAGGGTTTGACAGTGGGTTGGAGGATCCAATATAGTGCCACCAGTCAGCGCCACGGTCCTCTTAGAATCGACGATGCAGAAAATCAGTTATAAATAGGTGTACTAATCAGGGAGAAGTTAAGAAAAATAACACAAAGTTTTTGGTGGGAATTTAGTATTCAATGAGCATTTAGAACTAAAGTTTCTTAAGTGAATAATTTGGGGGATGGGAATCCAGCCCTGATTATTTTACTCGCGTTCGTGTTGTAAAGATTATCTTCTAATTTGGTATCGGTTTAGGCTTTTTTCAGTTTTCGAGATATCGCCTCTTTACTGTTCTTAATTTGAATATCATTCCTCGTACTCGAATTCAGCCTGAGGTTATCGTTAACGTACCATTTATTACTCTAACAACGCAAAGCTTAGATGCAGGCCATGTAACCTATTTAGAAATTCTAGCGAGGTCGTAAGCAGCGGTGGAAAAACAGTCTCCCTTTTTTCCTTACGGGAGAGCAGAAAACTTTTCCTTCCACGATCTGTACTAACGCCTTCCTTCCCAATCTTTTCCCCTCAGACGCAGGCAGTGCACTCTACGTGCGAGTTGCAGTATTCCCTAGGTAGGATCGTAGCGAGGCTATTTTCGTATCGTAACGTTCGCGAATCGATAAGGGAGGAACTTCACGCCCGCGTTTCCTTTTTTCATCCCATCTTTATTTTCCCACATCTGCGAAGCGTGCTGCTCCCGCATTTCCCAAGTCGGTTCCTCTATTTTTTCGTATTTGTGATCTCCACATATATTTCTCGAGACGGGAGCGCCAACGGATTTATAGCGGGCGGAGGCGAAACTTTTTTAGGCTCCAAATTATATTTAACCCAAACTCGAAATAAAACAAATGGGGAATGGAAAAGAAAGTGGCTCTGTCAGTGTATCTCGATACTTTTTTCTCGAAAAGAGTATGAAGGATGACGGGAGCTAGTGTAATGAATTAGGGACAAACGCGTTTCAGAGCGACAGAAATATCGAGCAGAAATTGGTAAAGGATATATGTACATTGTAAGAATGAGAGTCAGTATTTAAAGTTTTTCGTAGAGTTCGATTTTTTTTCAAAGATGATGATGGATTCTTCGTTCCTTGACGAAAGTGATCTAAATTTATACAGCTGTTTCCTACATCTAAATTTTAGTAACATGTTCACGATCAAGCGCGAACAAATTTACGAAGACTTTGGGAGTATAAGAAGAAGAAAAGTTAAGCATGGAATGGCTTTGAGATTGGTGATGAATTTTTCTTTTTTATTTCAATCGTTTTCTGTTTAAAAAGTGAAGTTGTTTACTTCTTAGATTTGAAACGATTTTTTTATAAAGGCTCGTGGTAATGTTTGTTAAATGTTAGGATTAAGCTACCACACTGAATTTCAGACGTATGGGTTTTACGTAAGTATTTTATCGAAAAAATTTTCATGTTGAATGAAATGGAAATCTACAAATATTTCTCTCTTAAATGAGGATTTGAAGATGTATACTCCTTTTTGAAGTTTATTGAGTGTGAACTCGCATTTTGGGTGTATGACATACATTTACTAAATATCTGAAATAATGCCGTATCATAAGCTTTTTGAAATTTTTTATAGTGAAAATTCTTTTATGTCCTTTGAAAGATTTTTGAGCGTTGAAGCGTGACTCATATAAAGAAGTTTATTCTTTCATTAAAGTAATATAAAGTC
The DNA here is from genome assembly GCA_020796165.1 of Pantala flavescens. Lineage (NCBI taxonomy): Eukaryota > Metazoa > Arthropoda > Insecta > Odonata > Libellulidae > Pantala > Pantala flavescens. The sequence continues at coordinate 43,751,051 of CM036882.1, forward strand.
AAAAATTTCAAATGCCATCTGTATATATGGTGCCATCATTATATGTTTCATATATGCGTAGTAACTCTATATTTGGCCATTAAAAGTTAACCAGTTGTTTCAAACTGCCTAAGTATTACTGATCTCTTTTAACCGTTTAGAGTTTACTTGTTTGGACTCCTTGTAAATTTAGATGAAGTTACAGTTGCAGAATAATTATTGAAAATACAAATTAAATTAATGTTTCCTTTTGAAATTTTACTCATTGAATAATTTCTTTTATCCATATCAAAAAATACGCTAACTTCATCAAATAGTATAATTTATTCATATAATTTATAGAACACTAATAATTAATTATAATTATCTTTTACTTTAATAAAAGCTGAGGATTGAGGTATTTAAACTGTTATAGCATTAAGTAACTCTCGAGTTTTTTGAACCGAAGTATATCGCGAAATAAATTCGCGTGTTTCTTTTGAAATCCAATTGACGTAAAGCTCGTTCAGTTTACCGGTAAAAATAGACATCGTATTCATACGTGATGTATAATATCAACACCTCAGTCGGTGTAAGGTTTCGACATCCTATCCAGATATTCCGAACTCTTTATTCAGCTATCCAGAAATGTTCATTTCAATGTTCGCCGCTCTGTTTATTTTTCTCTTATTCTACGTATTCCATCCGTAGTTAGCTCATCGACTGAAGATTCCTTTATCTGAATACTGAATGAAATCCATTGTGCTTGACTGTTATATTCCGCAGATTGAGAAATACATTTCGATGTGTTCGAACAGTGTATTTTTCAAAGACGATCACGGCTGGTAAACAGATATGAATTCTTTGCTCTTTGAAGGGAAGCTTAAAGGTTATAATTCAATGGATTAGAGATGCATGAAATAGTAGAGCGTATTGATTTATTCTCGTCGACGCAATTATCGTGTTAATAGTTCTAATTCCTTCGATAATTTGCAGCTGTCGTAAGACATTGCTATGTCCGCATTAAAGTTGGAATCTTAATGCTCTTGGAAGCTTATATATATATGATGACACGTACAAGATAATCTTTAAGGCACAATATGATACAGGTCAACTATTATACAGTAAAGCTCAGATAAATACATCTTTCTTATTAGTCAAGCACTCTGCGTTAATTAACTTTGTTATTCATTAAATTGTTTTGGTTATGCGAATTGAAATGAATACGAGATATATTGATCATTTAAGGTAATTTTATAAAATTAGGAAAAATAACGATTGGGAACAAATATTCCTAAAGTTCAGTAACATCTTAAACGATGTTGTTAATCGTTGGAGGTTCCATCGAGTCTAAATATCTTCTGGCTGTAAACATTATTCAATAATTTATTCATTGGATCCAAATTCCGCTACATATTTTGACGTATCCCGTCGCTAAGCGAAACCTCGGTGTTTATTTAACGAAATATCAGACCCAACGGATTAGCGTGTTTAGTCTACTTTGACGGGTAACATCTGATATGTCTGCAATCCGGAATGTATCTATTAAACAGCACATTAGTTCTCCGAATTTGATTCTAGCTTCGTACCTGGAGAGAGATTTGCATGCGATAATGAAGTCCTCGTTTTAATTATATGCTTGTATTTTCCGTAAAAATAGGTCACGATTGCAATTTTAGATTTTCCTCATCGGAGTCAATTCGGTCTATTCTGTAGCCACTTTAATTTTTGCGAATCCAAAAATCGTTACCAAAAATAGAGAGATTTTTATTCGCGAATATCTCACACAGAAATAAAATAGTACATCTGAATTCACCTTCCATTCCGCTATTTTTCTCTGATTCCATTTTATGAATTTTCGGGGCTAATGAAGTACATTGTTAGAACACTGTAACTTTCCATACCTAATGGAACCTTAAAGAGTTGCATATTATCTTTTCTTTATTGAAATCAATCAAAAATTTATTTTGTGCCCAATAGAAATTAGTTTAGTTTGTGTTGCATTGGACTTTGATATTATAACCGTATAAATTACGTTCAGTAAATAAATATACTTCTTATATATATAATAAATATACTACTTAAAATAAATAATGTACTTGCGATAGCTAAGCTATTTACTTATGTACAGATCTTTATTGAGCTGTCACTAAGAGCATTCAAAAATGTCTTACGTAAATATATATGCCCGTCCGACTTAAATATCAATCCCGCTATTATTTTCAGCTTCGATTTTACGACTTATTTATCGCGTCGAGACGGGAAGCAGGAAATAAAAATATTCCGGAATTTTATCGCAGCTCTCCGTTCCCATTCGAACCACTCTTTGATTCGCTTGCATTAGCGGCTATTATGGGCGCTTGAAGATTTACTGTACACCACCGCGCAACCATAGAGGTCGCATGCTATAGAACTCCACGATCGCACGTCTCCGTGGAAAGAAGCGGTCGTTTAATTGGGCGATTCTTTTTCGGGAAGACGCCACGTTAGCACTCGATTAACAAGCAAGACCGTTGATGCGCGTCGAGACACTCCGGGATTAGATCCATCAAAAGGCAAGCGAGCGCGCCTCCGTGGGTGACGTGTCCTTCCGGTCATCGAAGCGATGGCAAGGACGAGGATGCTGCCGTCGCCTGTCGGGGATTATGTTCCGAAAGGGAAGTGGTACCAATGGCTCTGATGAGAAGCCAATAATGCGTATCTATTCACCAATTCGGCGTATCGACGCGGATCCTTTAACGACATGGGTTGAAAAGGCTGTGGATGTATCTCTGCAGATGTTCTGTATATGGGATTGATGCTGTTGAATCAGCAGGATCGTTTTCTTTTCAATGGTTGTTCGTTTAATCTATGTCGTATTTAGATTATCTTCCATGATTCGTATTTTTTGGAATGATTATTATAATGATTCAGAGGGTGCTTGTATTTTACTCAAATGAAACTTATTCATGGGTAACTATGAAGTAATTATCGATATGAAAAAATTATGTATTAACACTTCTTCAAGGAGTCTGTTATTTTTTCTATGGTACCTGATTTGCGATGGTTATTTTTTCCAATTTCATTTGCTGATTAGATGCAAAATCTGGAATTAATCACAAGTTTGAAGTAATGTGTCATCATGTAATCATAATTATTATATACACATTTAGAATTTACTCTTTTTATTCTCGAACTGGAATTTGAGCTACAGAAAAGAACAGAATATATGAGGCAAATATTAACTTTGAGTTTCTCTTAAGCAATGTGAGTGTATGGGTAGAAATATCGCGTTTTATGATCATACACTTCATGAGTCAATCATTTAACACGCATCTGATGTTTTAGAACGTTTTCTCATTGCTTTGAAGTAAAGCATATTATATCTTATGCTAAAAGGAACTTGAAAGTTATTAGATTATAAATATGAAAACTTAAAACAATTCATACTTTTAATTTTAATACATCTCATTTTGACTTATTCAGTTTTTTCGCAAACTATTATTTCTTAATTTCCTCGTTCTTTTAAACAATGCTCCTTCTCATGAATAGAAACAATATACTCTGGGATGAAGAGTTTGCAATTTTCAGGTCAATGAAAAACGATTGAATTATACGGAGAAGAATGTCTGGAGTTTAATTCATTGAAAGAGAGTCTCTTACTCCACTCATTTCAATTCTGCTCGCGGTGATCATTGTACCTTAGCGGACTGACAATCGAAGATTAAAGCAGCTAATATTCATGTGATTGCATTGGAAATGAATTCTAATCTATCGGTTGATTTAAAACTGATTAAGGACGATAATTCTCGGAAGATATTGCTTGAGATTTAAGCATAGTGAATATCTGAGTTTTTAAAGGTGCTTTTCTTTCCATTCTCCTTCATTGTTATGAGATAATAATATATGTTAAGGCTGTGATAATTAAGTCTTTAGTTTATTAATATAATTGTCGTATACGATATAAAAATAACTCATCGCAACTCTGTGTTTTGTCTCTGAAGGTCACGTTGAGTGAAGTTTCAAAAAGTGAGCTATTAATAGAACTGAGGGGTTCATATTAAAGATATAATGGAAGAGTAATTCTGAGCTAAGAAATACGTATGAATCATAGTCTTTTCTCTATCATAAATGTCTTTATTTTCATTATCTTGCACTATTGGGCAATTAGCTTTCAAAAGATTTCGTACAAACATATTACCATTTCTTTTTTCTCTAATTCTACTCTTTTTGGAACATAGATAAAGGAGATCATAACTAAATTACCTCATCTCTTCTGTATGAAAATTTGACTTATAATTGATTGAGTTATTTCACTATTTGTCTTCAACCTTCGATTCTTGTTTTAATATATATTTTACCATCACTGTGTATGTATTTGAGAAACAGATTATTGTTCCATAAGCTCATCTGGAATACTTAAATATTTATGTACAAGTACACATACATAATCTAAATCATGCTCAGAAAAAATCACACAGAAATGTCTGTTAATTGTTTAGAACCATCTATGAAGTCAATAGGTTACGTTGTGAGCTTTTGATTGCTCATATGAAATTGAAGGAAGAGAATATTTTAAATCGATGTGGACAGATGTTATCCATTTCGAGTTGTTTTTGTGAAAAATATAAGTGATTTTTAAGTTTATAATAGAAAGCCTCTCTACGCTCAGTATATCTCATTGTTTCATGTTGCAAGGAAATAAGAAAGATAATGCCTTTTTAAAAGGCTAGTGTATTGCCTGTGTATTCTAATCGAACATTCAGCTTCATCCTACGTATAACTTCTGAAATTTATGATGTATTCTTTATGTTAGCTTTGAAAGTAACATATCCCTATACTCAAAAGCAATTTATAAATAAATCTTAATGGAATGAGGTATTATAAAGGTTTTAAATAATGCGTATGAGCGATTATCCTCCACAAGCAGCCAATTCTACGAATGATTCTTTGAATGGTAGCGATGGATGAATTATGGGAACTTAAGGAGGTGACAAATTGCGAGGAGAAAGTTCGATCTATGAATCAAACCTCGATCCAGACATTTCCGATGGAAGGTCGTTAATGAAAAAGATTACTTCCATCTATCTTAAGACTCATACTTTTATATCTTAACGTTCGAGAGAGACCCTCGTCAAGTATATTATATTCATTAACTGCAATCAGCTTAATACCCTCGAAGAAGTATCATTCGATAATAAGTTAGCATTGGTTTTCCAGATGTATATAAATCTATGGAAACCGAAATTATTGTGAATATGCTTTAGCATGGCTTAGCAAATCAAATATTCGTATCGACTCAAACTCATATTCATTATAAAATTCAATTTTCATTTAATTTTGAGTATTAAGCCTTAATGAGTTTGCGTAAGTTGTTTTTCTCTTACCACATTGGAAACCTATCCTGGTTTACACAGAGTCTTTATTGGCTATTTCAATTAATCTCAAGGATAGGAGAAATATTGATAGAAAATATTCATCTTATGAAGTCGAGGAAGCAATTTACCAAAAGAGCTTTTAATTTGTTTTCATCAGTAAAAATACGATCCGGAATTGGGTTTCTGGAGAATGATACAGAACGTTTATGAGAGTTTCTAATTGAATTTGTTCAACAGTTGTTTTATTACATCGCCAATTTTCTTCTCATTAAACTCCTTATGCCTATTAGATCTGCTTTTTGTAATATTTCATGTGAATTTCGTAACCACTAGCTGAATTTTATTTATCAATAGACCATAATAAATTAAATAAATCAAAAAGTAGAATATTTACCTCAGAATTCACTAATCTTGTGTTTAAGGGCCAGTAAGAAATATCATTATCTTTAAGTAAATTTTAAGTTATGCTCTGCAATATATTCAAGGAAGTGAAGCAATCCTTGCAAATTAATTCAGGGAAGATTATGATGATAGGGTAAAGGTTAAGCGTAGAAAAGACCTTCAAATTATACGAAATTTAACTTGATAATGCGAAGGTACACATTTACAAATTGCAGTGCATTCAATGTAAACGAATGCAGAACGAGGTCTGAATATTGTTCCCATGATTCGAGATCCATACATCGAGATTTTTTTGGATTTAATGATGCAATTATCTCATAAGTAACTGATGGAATATTAAGCTTTATGAAAATTAGTAGATAGTATCTAAGAATGGTACTTACCAATCATGATATGGATAAGCCTTTTCAATATGAGAAGTGCTTTGACTCTTGTATTATCTACTGTTTTTGTAATAGTGTAATGTACTTCTTCATTTGTGTAATGTTATCTTTACCGATTCCTTTACCAATAATATTTCTACATAGAAAGTATTGCATTCATATTCCACCAACGCTAATTCATTCTTAAAACGTAAAATACGGTTCGAAGTCAAAATATTGAAAGTTGTGTCACCTAAGCTTGAGAAAGGTCTCCAGTGTGACGTCTTTCGTCGAAGTATACAGATTTATGGAGAGGATTCCATAAAATAGAGGGGATCATCTACATTATAGGATCAAGAGCCAACCCATTACTATGAGGGGCTATAAACTTTCGCTAAGGATGACGTAAGGTGAATCCTATTGACGTAAAGGACGAACGAAACGAGAATATTTCGTATCAAATTCTAGTAAATTTACGAAATAGTATATCAAGCTTAAATATTAGGTAGGATTATAAATTAGTGTTGCCCATTTTTCTGAATTTAGTAATTTTTCTGTTTGATATAGATATGTATTATTTACTTGCGATGAGTAATCTGTAATGCGGGTTTCATCAACTATATATAAAGAGGTCCAAAATTCCATCACATTAAAGTTAAGCCATTACAGCGAGGGGGGAAAGGTAAATTCGTAATCTCTCGGATCATCTCCTCCAAGAACCATCTTAATAAAGTTTCGTCTACCACGAATACAAGTGAGACGTCTGGGATAATAAATGACGGGACGTGTTTTTCGAAGATTGCCTTAGCGTTCCGATGCACGCCACACTCCGATTGTGACACGGTTCAAGCCCTCCGATTCGCAGGGGTCCTAAGCGTATGGACCGTAAAAAATTACGGCTCGCCTTTAAAAGTTTTATTCCAAATGATAAAGACGTATAGAGAAGAGGAGTTTGGGGGGGGGGCTAAGTTCGCATAGGTTCCTAAAGATGGCAGAAGTCTCGTGAGTCACCGGCTCGAAATTTTTACATTTCCCCTCCCACGTCCACACAAGAATATCTGATAAGGAATGGAGGATGTATTGTGAGCAACGATGAAAGAAACTGAGGAGAGAACTTACGAAGATCGAAAATTGCTATCTTGTCACTTTCAGCAAATATGTAGGGTGTGAGGGTCAACAGTCTGCACAACTGATTAAATGGACAGATTGGTCGGGGAAAAGATGTTTTCACAGCGCGTTCTCGGTCCGTTTAGCGCTTGGGGAAAGCGAAGGAGCTGTTTTTAACCACTTACCTAATTCAACCTTAATTTTCGAGACATGCGAAGGACCGAGGTTTTTCATTCCATGTAAGGTTACTTCGTCTTAACCAGGTTTTTTAACGCGGCAGAATTTTATAAATGTTTAATGTGTCTATTCTTTTGATATCGATATAAAATTGATTAAAGATTTATTGTAGTTAGGCTTCCAGATGGGAGCTCGAGAGTAGAGCTTCCATTCTGAATGAAAAACTTATTCTTAGGTTAGATTCCCAATATGAAAGAGGTAGTCTCTCATATAAGAGGTAACCGAGTTGATAAAATATCCGATTATAGTACAAGTCTTTTTAGAGAGTTTATATAAAATTAATCGATCAGCTAAAATACACTCGAGTAAAGCTTATACTACTATATATGGTATAGAGACTGTACTAATGAATCTATCTAGATGAAAGTTAAAGCTTATTTTTAATCGAGCATTAACATTAACGAAGATACAATTATTTGAACTCATTTGTTTTATGTACATAATAGCATTCAAAATCCAATATATGATTTAAATTATTTATCAATTAAATACATGACCTATAAATTAAATGCGCAATACAAATACACGAAAAAGGGCATGGGAAAATAATGTAGGGTATAAACGTATAGGGCAATACCAATAGAATGGGACTGTGATTATTTTAATGTAATTTTATATATTTTGTAATGTTTAATTAACGTAAAAGGTATTCAAATTTGATGTACCGTAGTTTCCGTAAATCTTCAACTTTTAATAGGTGTAAATTATTTTATTTCGAATGCAACTCTTGATTTAATAGCTTTTGAAATAGCCTCGAAAATCCGTAATATTTTATATTAATATCTGTTAAATTAATGAGGAAATACTCTCAGTTATGAGCATATTTTCAATTTCATAGATGAAATATTTGACCCGAAAAAACAATTTGCACCTTTATATTTTTTCTCATCACGATTTCCAATCAAATCCCTATGCCTTTTCAAATAATCACCTTCCGGGATAAAAATGTATTATATTCGCATATCTAATTTTATGCTCAATTCACCAGTTTTACGATGGTTTTTTTTTCTCAAACAATTCATTTTCCCTTTACTGCGTACATTATAACGCGACCCTTTCCCTCCGACCTTTTTCACATCCAAAACTTCCTCTCGTATATTTCTCTTTCCAAAAGTCATCCCTCAATGACGCATTCAATGGCGTGCATCGATTTTGCAATTAAAGCCCCGAAAACCCTAGCTTGCAGCGGCACCGTGAATACAGAGACATTAAAACATTGGTTTTGAAAAGTCGCCGCGCGATTTTTCTATATTATCTCCGGCATCTCTATGCGAATGTGATTTTATGAACCGAAATACAATTCCCAGCATATGGCGTCGTTAAAGTTTATTTATCGGAGCTTTAAAGCTGTCACGGCGAAACCTCGTAGATTCATATCCTACGAACCATGAATGTCCACAAAGAACGACTATCACAAATTATCGAAGCCATTTTTGTGATTCCATGACTTTTATAAGCGTCCATTCAATACTGGTGTTCTATTCTCTCAACTGTGGACGAGGCAGCTACGCATTCTAATGTAGTTTTCGTCGTCGGGTCACGAGATATTTTTCAGTGGCCATTTCGCTGATAAGGGAGAGGAAGTTTTTAAAAGCGTAGAGATATCTTAATTTTTCCCTTTGCGCTATAATTTTTAATAGATTTCGCCATTTCTTTGCGCGGATTAAAAGAATTTTCGCTCATCGCTCAGTGCCCAATTTAATGTCCTACGTCGTAAATCGGGTTTATCTCCTCGCGAAGTTCAAAAGTTCTCAGACTTATTACTCTACCATTAGCTTAATTGTCGAAATGCGCTCCATTAATTACATCTTCAAAGTTTCTGATTGGCTCAATACATCCTGCTTTGATAATATTTTCGAGAAAAAATGAAGAGCCCATCTTTCACGATTCAGCCTCGCAGTTTGCGAGGACGGAGTCGTCCTTGAGTTCGAACTTGAAACTCCCGGCACGCTCAGCTAACTTTAAACGAGGAGAGTTTTAATGTTGTTAGTTTTAATAATTCATCGATTTCTCATTTGTAATTTCGAGCCAACGTTTGTAAAAAAGTGGCTCAGTTATTGTTTTGGGAGGGCTGTGTGGTTAACATATTTGTTAGGAACAATGGGCCTTACCGATGGAATATATTTTTAGCTCGGTTTCACGGGAAGGCAGGAGGATTTTTGACCATATAAGTTTTTTTATAAATATGAGTGATGGCTTAAAAATTCAGCGGAATTGAGAATTAAATGTATTTTTGATGAAAACTGGTGGTGATTTCGTTTATTTTCCGGAGTAAATATTGATGTACGAATCATGAGGTATGAATGAAGGATAAAATGGTCAGGCCTAGAATATTTTATATCATTTTTGTTTGTAGTTTGATGGTGAAATAATCAAGGTAGTGGAATTTTATTCCATAAATATATGATGAAAATAATTTTTTATTGAAGTTTTTTCTCCGTAATGCTCTACAGAAATTTCAGAAGTAATATTTATCTGAATTGCAGAATAAAATAGAACTTGTTATAAATAACAAAGTTAAATGAATAAAAAATGATATAATAAATATCGTAAACTTACGTAAACATATTAATAATCGTGAAACTTATTTGTGACTGGTACTAGTTGATTTTCAGTTTAAATTCCATTTCCGAAAAGACTAGGCTCAGAAAAGAAACAGCTCTATTTATATCTTCTTATTTACTTTGCTACACCTTATTAGACAGCTTAATTAAACGATACAGATGTTACTCTCTTGTGTTATTCAACCAGTGGGTTAGAGCTATAATATGAATAGTTATACGAGTAAGTATAATATGATAAAGAAACAGGAAATAGACTTTTTTATTTCATAAATCATCAATTAATAATGGAATAAACATTTCTTGATGCGCAAAATTATTAAAGAGAATCTCTCTCTTAAAAGAAATCAGAAAGTTAGTGGTCTCTTCTTAATTTTGCCTTCAGTTTCCTCAAAGAAGTAGTCGTTTTCTTAAACGGCCATCAGAGGGCTTTGATTTAGAATTTATGAAACATCTCCCCGCTTTTTTCCAAAGAGGAAATGGAATATCACATTAAAGAAGGTTCGCGAGACCGGGGCAATTTTGATAATGGTTCGTAATATTTCATTTGCAACAGCTTTCAACAATCTCGGTTGCCATACGCGTCGGAAAAAAAACCTCTCTCCACCTACTAATACATTTCTTCCTAAACGGATGCTTCGCTCGAAATTCCCTTCTTTCTCTCGGATATTAGAGAGAGAAGAATCAGCTTTTTTTGTCAGTCTATATGTGCGGCTTCTTTGTTCTCGAGAAGAATTTCGCATTAGATGAGTATTAGAATTTTTTGTCTCCGGAGGTGACGTGTATCCTGATGGATATGCATGCTTCGCTTAAGCCCTAATGTGCTCGCTCAAGCGTGCATTTGGCGTTTTTGCTTTTCTTATGATTGCTCGTTCGTGCAAGTGAATCGCAAGTTTTTTTTTCGGCTAAGAAACAAGGAAAGGTGTCCAGATTTACATCTGGTAATGTCCCATTCCCCGATGTAATAATCTGATCGGAAAGCGTACGTACGTTTTGACTCGGATGGAATGAGTTTCTACTCGTGCCGAGTTTTTAGGAGTTTTTCGTTATCTATGGGGTGGGTCGATGGTGGGAGGGAATAGCGTTATAGATTCTCATTTGAAATCTATTAATTGCTCTGAAATATCGGAAGGTTGCTTGTGATTTGCTGTATCTCATCAGTTCATTATGCAGCTCATTTATTTATCATAATGTATTTCCTTGATATATAAGCAAAATTGCTAATTATATTATTGTAATTAGTTTCGAACACAGAATCTGTAATGATTGATGTATGGCGAGTAATTATTTAGGAAAAGGATTTGAATATACGTCCTAGCTCTAATTTATTTGCTGTGAATACCTTATTATCTCACTGTTTATACTCTTTATTTGAAATCCGTGTTTAAATTGTGGAATTCCCCATGAAGTATCGTATTATAATTTATAATTATAATTAGGCACATATTTACTTTCTTGTGTATATGCATCGTAGGATTATCTTCAAAAGATTTTTATTGAAGTTCGTAATTCATGAATATTTTTTTAAATTTTCGTCATTGATTTGCCATTTTTGTAAAATACGAATAAAATTTCTTTAATTGTGCTCAAAGAGGATAGATTTAAAGTACCAGTGCTGCAAAATATTTTATAAACCGATTCGTAATTAGACGAACTTGATAAGTATATATTTTTATAATCATTTTCTCCAGTTCAATTTTAGAAATCGAATAATTTGGAAGATTCAAATATAACGGAAGTTAGGAAATTTTCCCATGAATGTCGAAAAATGTCGCACTATAACTTCAAAGGATATTCATTTAGATATTAGTTTATAGTTCTTTTAAAATTCTCTCATGTAAAATGTGTTTGCTATTCTCAGCATTTAAATATCTAGCTATAATATGAGTATGTTTTTATCACAAAGTTATTTTGTCAGCAAATATTTACTTTTAATTGTACACTTTAAATGATCTTACACGACCCTTAAACGGTTCTGTTCCCACGGTCTTACATAAATTTGGAATACATTTTGCCTGAGTCGGGGTGTGACAAATGAACGCGTAATGCCAATAGGAATGCGTCGCTAAGTAAGTCTCAAGTGAAGTCGTAGAGAGCAATAACAATCGCTAACCGAAAAATAACTTAAAAACAAAGATGGCGAACGAGTCCGTTGAAGATCGCGTTACACTAGAGTGCGAGGAGTTTGTTAAATTAGCGCCAGCTTCCCAAAGTATGCTTTGAAGAAGCAGCGGTGTTCTTCCAAGTGGCGTTGGCAAGGAGACACAAATTGTGAAGGGCTCCTCTTCTCGCTCGCATTGAATAAATTAGGAATGTTGGCTCGAAATTGTCTTCCTTATGTCCATTCAAAACTCTTTACTCCAGTGTCAATGTCTTCCATTCTGTCGGGCGACTAATTTCTTCTGTGTGAAAAATAGATGTCAAAAGAGCTATACAACTGTATTCATCGCTCAAAAAAGAATATACTAACTAAAAAATATAATACAAGCTCCATGTTTCAAAAGAAGACCGACTTTGTTGGTAATGAAATGTTTTTAGAGTGTACAATTATTACTGAAAGGAAATTCGGTCACGCTGTGTCTCTTCAATTGTAAGATGTGTCAATTTTGAAGGTAATTGGGTTATTTAAGAAGGACAATTTTCATCCTGGGTATTCAATGAGATAACGGTTTTAATAATCTTGTATTTACATCAATTCCACCCTAAAAATTATCTAATTTTTATCGAATTATTTTCTATTATAACTTCCATTAATATATTAGACTTTTATTTATGTTATATCTCTCAATATACCTATAATACCATTCAGTCCTTATTACTCCTCTGTAATGGAGAGCATTTTGGACATACTAAGAAAAATATTACTAGGTCATATTCCTATATTTGCGAATACTTATTTCATAGACTAATGAGGGACGATTATAATTATAACATAACATATCTTACAGCTTCTATTGACCATGTGTCTACAAATTTATCTCACTAATTTACTCGTATCTTTATTTTAAGACTGTAGGAGTAGTCAATGTATTCTTACAATATTTTATTCGTTTATAATAAAGGCTAGAAAGGAAACTTTTCTTCAAAAGATACTGTTTAATACAGATTCCATTCACTCTTTTACTATCCATCTTAGATAGAACCAAGTTAATCTTAGTCGACGTAAAGGTTTCAGGTTTAAAAAACTCGAGGGTAGTTTATTATCGTAAACTCAGCAAAAGATACCATTTACAATTCTGTAATCCCATTCATAGTGAATCCCTTTCCATTCAGTTTTCCTCTGTCAATTCCACAAGTAGGAGTAGCTCCTTTGAAGCTGTTAGATTTCTAAATTATGGTCGGCAGTGTCATATATCTTGAGAGCACACTTTTTTTTCCTTGAACGCACACGAGATGTCCGATAGTAGATAATAACGACGCAGGTGAAAAGGAGTATCATGCGAAGGAAGCAGTGAGGCGTCCCTATGTCAACCCAGATTATGCGACCGGGTAATCTCCTTTGCCGTCCCTTACAACCAGGGATTGACCATAAATAATCGAAGATACACTCATAGCTTTCCACTTACGGACAGAATTAGGAGGTGAGTTTCCAAAGAGGTGACATCCACCTTTTCACCCGAGTCTCCAACAGCGTTCCAACCCTCTGGTTGAATCGTAATCCTCCAGTCCGCGGAACATCTAGCACCGTAAATTTCGGCGCGTCTGATTGGCGGAGAGGGACGAAGACGACAAAAAAATACACGAAAACCACTCGATCCTTTTCAAATGCGCCCCGGTGTCTCGCAGCGATAAAAACAGGAAAGGATAATGGCAGAATTCTTCGTCGGCAAGACGTCCGTGCGATTTCTATAATGATATGTGCGCGCGCTATGGAAGACGCTGAATGGGTATTAAGGCATGAGTGGTTTTTCAAGGAGTTTTTCGAGGTCCGTGACAATGTTGCCAAGAGATTTTTGTTCTGTCCCTAGCGAGCGAACCCAAAGGTATTACATTATGTGAAAGCCGGCCGGTCATCGGTTACGTACGATTGAATGGTTTTAAAGAGGGTCTCTAAAGAAGAGTTCCTCCTTGGGAACGGGCCCTGCGAGGGCCACCGGATGTTCTTTCAGACACCTCTTGTAGGATTAGCACGGAGGAAAGGGGAGGAATAATTCCGCGATACTTTCCATTCACTCTTTCCCCTCCTGGAGTGTGAGAATGGTATTGAGGGCCATCGGGCTGTGCTGCTACACCAGAAGGTTGGGAGTCCCGGAGGCCTTTCAATTTGGGATGCAAGCAATGGCGCCCGGGAATCATTCTTTTTTGGGACTCTTCAGTATGCCAGACCCGCGTCTCGGTTTAAGCATTCTCCCGCAAGTCATAAGTATTCATCGGAGATTTGTTCGGTCGAATGAGCATCCCTATGACCAATTCCGAAGACCACGCGAAACTCTCTCCCTCCCTCCCTCCGCGGTGCGAAGAATGCCTGCTTATGGTGACTTTCGCGCAATGAAATATAGTCGGGGAAGTTTTTTTAACGACTTCATTTCTTCGCGAGGTGTCGGGCGAGGCTTTCTCTCTCTCTCTCTTCTCAAAATTTTTTCTCCGCTCCTTTTTTTCGTTACGACGCATTCCCGCGGTAATTAAATTCTCCGAGGCGCTGGTCTTACCGGGTCGCGTCATTTCGCGGCCGTTCGTCATTTGTCTCGCGGAGAGAAAACAGCGATTTGTCACGGGTCTTTCGCCGTGTTTGTTTTGCGTTTATGCATGAAATTTTCGGACTCGACGGGCCTTTTATGGTACGTCTCTCGTCTCACAGGGCAACGATTCTCAATTTGCTCGCTAATGGACGGCTTTTAAAAAAGCCGGGATCGTCGCCGGCGCCGAGTCTTCTCCCAAAAATCAAATCGAATCGCGCACTTCCTGGATACGGCCAGAATAGGGAATCTTTCTGTTTAATATGGTCAGCGGATATTAAGTTCGAAAGAGGTAATCGCGAGTCCCGAGCGTTAATGCGTAAAGTTCCCACATTAATCAAGTGAAAAGAGTCGTCTCCGAAAACGCTAACGTCTTGGTGGATTTGCATAAAGTTCATCTTGCGTTAAGGTAGGCCTAGATTCTCGTCACGGTGGTTTATTTTTTTACCGTTAATTCTCTCCTCTGTTCTGGCATATTAACCAATATGGAAATGTCTTCTCTACCTGTCCATCTTCTTCTTTTCCACGCCTTATCCTCGATTTCACCTTTTAGCAGTCCATCCCTTTTCCAATTAGTTCCTTATCCGTTTCTCAGATTAGTTTTACGTGGAAGTTTTGCATAAGATGGAGGTTGTGAAATGTTCTGTGAACCGTTGTCTAAGTTTCAAATGATGCATATTCTATTGTCCAATAACTGTGTTTATTTTAGGTTTGTTTGGTTTAAGGTCTCTTTTTTGCGTAATATCAACCTTTAAAGAGACATTTTAAATGTATTCATACAATAAAATAATGTGCAATAATATAAAAACGCGGTATTTATTAGTCTCAACAATCGACTTCAAAAGCAAACGAAGATTTAAATTAATACAGTGAAAATTAAGAATTAGACTTTAATTTTTTATTTAACTCATAATATAGACACAAGAAGATACGGTCCCGATTATTATTAGTTGTAATAAACTCTCATTTAATAGACATACAAAAAGAATTATCGTAGTCAAAGCTCTATCCTGGAAACAGTCTACAAATTTTCGTTTATTTTTTTAATCGAAATTTTAAATGTGACAGAAGTTCAAATGTGAGTTCAAATTCTGGAGCAGTATCAAATTAAATTTTCGTAAATTATATTTATTTACTGATTAGATTAATTTTCGCAGAGAAGTACACTTTTAAGTGCATTTATCTAAACATTGATATTTAAAATGTTTAATTATTCATCGTAAATGAATTGACTGATTCGGAGCAAGATTCAATCAAAAGAAATTGAGTTCTTCTCTATGTAGGTTATCCCCCTTCGTGTGAGGCGGACCGTAAATCAGATGTAGATGTTTGGAATTAAATGATACATAACGCTCAGAACTTCTATATTCAGCTGAGTCACCATTCAATTATGTAAGCCGAGAGCATGAATAAAAATGTATTTGGGTCAAACGAAATATTAGAGCTCTTCGCATATAAATATGGAAATCTCCGAGTTGGAAGGAAACATTACTCTCTAATAATTATGTTCCCGATGTGTTTCACGATAATCCTCGGCACCTAACCATACCCACAAGTTCCTCGATGGCATCACGAGTTATTCTCGTCTCTCTCTCTGCAAACCTCTTTGTTACGGGCAAATCTGCATATCGGTATAGGAAGGGACTCGAACCGACTTATTTACTTGCGTGCGATGTAAGGTGCGGCAGTCTACTCCGATGGGGAATCCGAACTATGCCATCTCGAATCTTTTACCGATGTTTTTATTAGATCCTCCGACTGTCTGGCAACACGAACTATCGAGTTTGGAATGATCATTGTCTCGTTTGCAAATCACGACTGAACAGGCGTTCACGCCGCGGGAAAAAATCCTATAAGGACGCGTGTTATTAAATCTACGTCGCTAATGAAGTCGGTGGGAACGTAGGATAACCCCTTTTCCATCCCGGTCCCGGACCATATGGGCGACTTAGTCCGTTTTAGCGGAGATTTAGGCGGTCGCCTAGCAGCCTAACGCAGACCCACGGGTCGATCCGACCGGAAACCTCACCATTCCTCCCCAAAATTTCGGATTTTATTTGTCGATCGCACGAGAATCTATTTAGAATTCACGGCTCAGGTCTTTTCGTCGTCCGAACAGGTTGCACCCGCCGCGACGGCGACCGTGCTGCCATCACAATTCGTATCGTCAACCTGTAACTACGCCGGCGAAAGGTTCCCGTCCGTGAGCTGAATTTCGCTCTAACGTCCGTCGGCGTCCTTTTTTCCCGCGATTTTTATCTCCCCCGATTCATTCTGAAGCGTCCTACATTCCTCCTCAAAGATTTCGGGAGGAGATCGCGATCGGAAAGCAAACTGCCGGGAAGGAAAGAAGATAAATACCCCCCTTCCTTCTCCTCGGTCGTTTTTGAAAAAAGGCCATCTTGCCAGCACTGCCCTCTTGCGGAGTGAAGACGCACCAAGTGTTGGGGGCTCGCACGGCTTTCCTTCCCTCCTCTTCCCCCTACGGTTCTACAGCACGCGCCACCAGCCTCTCATACCCCTCCTCCCTTAGGGAGCCCGATACCACCCTCCCCCATACGGAGGGAAAACCATGGATCTCCCCTCTGCCCCACCCCGCCTCCATACCCGACGGTGGGCGGGCGACCAATAGATGGCGGAGGGATCTGGCCGCTTGTCGGCGCCACTTTCGCTCGGCGTCGTCCTTCCCCCACCATTCCCTTCCCGGGGATTCGAGGAGGAAGGACCGATTTCGTGTGGGGACTTCGCCCGTTCGTGTAAGGGATATCTCTCTGGTCCCTCCTGCGCTCTCAGGCCCTAGTGAACGCCGAAAGACCACGGAGGGAGGGTGATTCTTCGATTCCTCCATCACCAGGACGTCTTCACAGTGCATCGTCGAAGTCATCACCCTCTCGCAACCTTTACCCTAAAACCCTTTCGCGGGGTTCCCGGATGCGCCCAAATCGCGTCACGGAAAGTGCAGTAAGACGTCGCGTCAAAACAGAGGGGGCCCGAAGGCCCCTCCCCACGCCGCCAGGTGGGGACAACGAGGGACGTCCGCGTCTCAACACCTCTAGGTGTCCGCTCTCCGTCAGTGTGTCAGTGTCTTCTAAATGTCGGCGGAACCTTAAGGCCCTAAGGCCGCCGCCCCGCCCTTTCCCCAAGCCTACAGTGTTTTCCTCGCACGCAGTGCCATGGATTACCCCACAACGCTGCTTCGTCGGATGCTCCTGCTGTTCATCCTATGCTCCACGGCCGCCCCCGCCTTCGGTGAGTTTATTTATCATCCATAACGGGGACCTTCCTGCTAAGGAAACGCGCCTTGCGAGATGTCGAGATTCCAGCTAGCGCGGTGGCTTTGGTCGGAGCCAGTTTTCCTCTGCCCACCAATCGTTAAAAAGTTTCCGAGCTCGGCGTGGATTAACACGCGAGGAAAGTTTATTAATCGCGCCACGCGTAAATATCCCACGCGTGAAATTACCTGTCCAATTGGGTCCGTATCTTCCGGAGGGTCGTTAAAAGTAAACAGTCGTGATGCTTTTAATGGTCGTGCCGCGAGGGAACGGGCCTTTTTCAGCTGCAGCAACCGTATTGAGTCGTTAGTTACGCGGTCAGTCGAGTGTTATGGCCGTAAAATAAAAGGAGAAGGATTTGTTTTCGTTGTGGAGGTCGCACTTTTAGGATGATATCTTGTTGTCGTCGTCTGGTTGTGAGGTTATGATCGCCTTGGTGAAATCTTCGGGGCCCCTAAGGCCTCATTCCGTGCCTGTGTGGTCCATTCTAGTCGGAAACCTATAGGTCTCTTTTTCCCTCATCTCTTCTTTCACGCCTTACTCCGAAAGAACCTCCTGCTATCTGCTCCCAATGCCAAACTACCTCACCCGAACATCCTTCACACCTCCCGCGGGGGAGGGAAGGAAAAAAAGGCGGCTGTGAAAATACTAAGGCCCCCTTCTCGTGAATGGGAGAGGTTTTTAAAAACGAGGTGTCGCTGTCGGCCTAAGACGGTCCTTCCGGACGTAAAGACTAGTTATGTGTTGATCTTACGATTTTCTCGGATTTCCCATGGTCGTTCTATATGTACAGACTTCTCCGTTACGAAGAGGTTGTGATCGAATGGTACTTCGTTCTGGGGTTTGGCTCGTATGGATGAACGTGGTCTTTAGGTGTTTTGGTCTACCATGAAATAGTAATTCTGGTGTATGTTTCGGTTTTGTGTGGTTTAAATGTTGTTATTCGAGTAGTTTATGATACTGTAGATATGCTGTGTTGGGAGATATGGGACTAAATGTTTTGGTTTTGTACGAGTATAATGGGTAGTGAAGGAGGAAAGTGAAGAGATATCAGAGTACATTTGCGATCGATTCATCATTTACGGCTCGGTTATAGCGTTTTCTTAGGTTGCACAACGAATCTCCCTTGAAATCATTGTGTGTTAGCTATGATGATAGTGAAATCATGTTATTTGTTACCGTTTTTGGAGTTATTGTTTGTATTATTCTACCAAAAATTAGGCTCATTGAAGACTATTAGTGTATGATTGTTTTCTCCAGTTAATTGACGAAATGGAATGGATAATTTTTTTATGCAAACTTGATATAATCTTTCGTAGAAGCGTATAGTGGCTGCTCAGCCATTGAAAACGAAATTATCTTTAAGTCGTTCTATGTTTCCTACAATAATAAGTTCCCTAATTGGTTTATTTAGAAATTTATTCGTAGGTAATGGGTGTGTATAAGTTTATCACCGTTTCATCGATTCGTTCGTTATATAAGTTCCTTGATGGAATTGGAAATGTATTATTCGAAAGATTGTTTTCAATGCGAGCATAATAATTAGTGAGCCAGCTGATGTAGATGAGTCGTTTATTATTTCTCAGCAATATTAAGTTAATAGAAGTAGATGATATGTATAGTTGAATCGATTCGTAACAGCTTGAAAGACCTGTAGGCATTTGTGAATGTAAATGTATCGTCAGACGATTCTGTATTTTTATCTTATCATTTTATACGATTACTTATTATTGTGTATCAGGTCATAGGGTCACATCGTCGTTTACAGTGTTCCAGGAATGACCTCCAAAGCAAAAATGACAGCCACAGTTTTCATTTTCAACGTCTTACTTTCGGGAACCTAGAGTGTGCGAAGTGGGTATCTATGGTACTCGATCACCCAGTTTCGTCTATCCCTTCGGGGGCTTTCTATGAGTAACGAGGGTAAGGCACGGTGCGGAAACCCTGCAGGGGGTGTGGGCGAGCACGGTCTGTTGTTTTCCCCCATTGGAACAGTGAGACTATCTCTGACCAGGCTCGTGAGCCACGGCGGAGAACCGTGAAGTCCTTTGTTGGCCTAGCACGTGGCGTCTTCCGTCTGGTACGATGACAAGTCCGGGGATGGGAGTGCTTCGGGGGATCCAGGGGGTGACGAAGGAATAAGAGATGAAGGACCCTGGTTTTTAAGGGGCAGACAGATGAAGGGGGGAGGAATTGTTGAAGGCTTTTTTGCCAGGGGTTTCAGATTGAGAGAAGAGCAGAAAGGGTTTTTTTTAAGGGGTGAGTGTGTGTGTGTACGCGAGGGATTATTAGGAAGGGTGTACGGCGGGGGAGAAATCTTCATCTCCGCGATTGTTAGGGCAGCGTTGCCAACGTCACTAAAAGTCGATCATTAGGTACAGTCGCTTTTGTGACCCAGGTACGCGGATCGGGGGAACTTCGTTAAACTGTCGGCAGAAACCGAATTACGTCGACGACGACTCGCAGGCAGTCATCCGACTTAACAATGGTCGATGGGCAAACGAGGTCTCTCCGGGACCGAATTCACGAGTCAAACAGAATTTCGGTCGTGTTTTGAACGAATCATTTTAATCGGTTTTTGCCTATAGCTCGTTGAGGTGCATTGGTAACGGCGCTGGTAACGTAATGGTAGTTTATTGTGGTGCGTTACCGCGACAACCTCTCTACGTCACCGAGAGTAATTTCGGGTGCTTCGTAAGGGATTAATCAAAGTCGTCATTCCGTTCGTAAAACCCCGCGGTAACGTATTACCAAAACAGCATTGTTCGATTCCCCAAACGTTGGCAGCGCTTAAGAGGAGCTGAAAAGGCTAGTGGGAGAAAACGTCGATGAGGCAGGGAAAGAGGGTAGGGGATTTTATTTCCCGAATCCGCCCCTTGATGGAGCTACGGACTGTTTTCTTTTTTTTTATTCCTCCACGCACGCGACGCATTTTATCAGGATTGAAGACGCTGTGAGGAGGTGGGGGAAAGACTTTTACCCGTGGCGGAATGAATGAGGGCTCAAGAAAAGATCGGATGAGTTTTCCTCTTTGATGGTGCTTCCTGAAAGGAGGGGTTGTCTTGACTCGTGATTGCGCCGAGAGAATGCACCTCGAGGGAGTGTATCGGACATTCGGATGGAATGACTGCGGAATGAGAAAAATACCTTTGAGAAGAAGCTCCGTTTTGGCATGAATAAACGCCTCGAGCGACGTAAGGATTTTCCGTGAATTTACACGAAGACGGTTCCAGTTGCGCTTTTCTTCCGATTGTCTCCGAGAAATGCTTTCTTTCTATAGGGAAAGGAATGAATAGGGGTGTATAGATTTGAATGGGTGCTAGTAATGTGTGTTCTTTCTATTTTATCGATTATTATGGAGGCATAAACGATCGTTTATCCGTTCTATCAGGGGTAAATCTATTCATAGATCGATGATTGCCTATTATTGAATTGTTAGACCGATTTATTCCTTTACTCCGTACAACTTTTATGTTTATATGATACCATATAAGATTAGAAAAACATCAAAACAAGAATATCTTTAAGGGCTAAGATAAATAGTGAGCATAGATAATCTCTTGTCTCGTATGAAAGTGCTAGTTTGCGCTCATTTCCTCTCGTTATAATTAAGATATTGGACTGCTGATAGGTTGGAAACGTCATATCTCTTCATATAATAATTATCATAGCAATTGGAAAAAGTTAAACTATTTTATAGGCTACTTAAAGATGTCTACTTTCAGAAAATATACAAAGTTGATTACTTTTTTAGATGTTTTGTTTTCTACTTTAAGGGTCCTAAAAGAATCCAGTTAATTTATATAATGGTTAACGTATTAAGAAAGTAATACTTTACTATATTTGTTTCTTTCTACTCTTAATTTTAAAACTGTGACTAAATCCCAATGATTTCTAGTTTCTTGATCGATTTTGTAAATCCTTTATAATCTTAAATACCTATGGCAATATTGTACGTACATTTTTCATTTATTTACCTTTTAATATTTTCTCACCCTTAAGAGTCTAGTTTAGATGGATGGTTAGATATGAATTGATTACTACTAAAGATACTTCACTAAATGTATGAAAAATAAATCCATCGCCGTTAATTATGCGCTTAATCATCATTTCTAGCACTTCACACAGTATTTCTCTTTTCATATTGCTATAGTGTTGAACCCATCATTAACCTCCTGGCTAACCAGTAATTGTCATCGTCTTTCCCCCCAATTTAAGTCCAAACAGAACTACGAACAAAGGTCTCGAAATGTTTCCCTAACTCGATAGCCACGTAATTTAAAGTACCAGCCATTCTGAATCTCCCCGACACGGGAAACCTCCGGTGCAGCGGTAATGAAGGGGACAGGATTGAAGAGTCATGAGTCACTATCTGGATTTCTTAAGTAATCAACCATTCCACCACTCCCCGTGAATTCACTCGCGTCAGCATTTCCTCTAATGGGGAGGAAACGGAGTCCCATAACATCGCCGTAAATTCTAGTACCTCTCGCGCTCACCGTACTCTTGAAATTGACTGCGACCTTCTCTGTTACCAGAAGCATTACAACCGATAATTTTCGAAGAGAAATCTTCCGGTTTCTTTCTTACTTAATAAGTCATTAGTTGATTGGCGGATTTGTATCATCGGATGTTTAAATGGAGTAGGATTCGTCGGCCAATTTCGGTAATGATTCGATTCGATGTATATTTCGAGGCGGCCTCAAGGCTTTGTTTGTTTTGAGGGAAGAAGCCGCAGCGTGTGTATTTATAAGGCTGCCCAAACATGTCCTTTTAACTTCCTCGTGTTTGTGGATCGGGAAGCTGATAAATTATGTCACCGATCGTAATATTCAATAGGAATGATTTTGTATTCGTCATGACTCTCGAGTAAACAGTGTTTGTGGAATCGCGGAATGTAATGACTCATTTATGAAGTCGTTAAATTTGCGTTTGATCGAATTGTTCTGTCAAATTGCGAATTGTGGTTTGCAAAATAGGTGATACGTTAATATTCACAGTGTAGGTGGTTCCAGCTTGGGTTACCAGTGAAGGTTAACGTATAGGAATATCTTATTGTTTAGAAGAGCATTATTGCCATCTTTTTTACGATGATATTTGTAGCAAATAATTGCTTAACTCGTTCCTTTTGCGTCGTATATATATACGTAACTTGGAGTAGTATATCGTCTACATATACTTCTTCCGCGTAAGTATATGTAGAGTGTTTTGCCATTGAAAGCATATCAAGGTGTAATTTTACGAGGAATCGATTTGAATAACAATGCTGGTAATGTTTTCAACTCCAGCCATCTATGGATATCAGAACCCTAAAAAGGGAAGAATTGTGGCACTATAAGAAGACGCTCATTATGTACTCAAGTCCCTACCCAATCTGCTCTTGCGTTTATGCTGGTATTCTTCTTCTTCAAGAGGCTTTTTAGGCTAGGAATGAAGAAAAGAGGACCTCAAGGGAATAACTTAAAGCGTCACGATTGGCTTGTTTTCCTAGAAGTATCTCCTCAAAATATATCCAAGAATATGCCGTAAAATAAATGAGGAGATATCTTTCTTAGCGGAAAAATTTTTCATAAGGGCTACACAAACACCCTTATAAAAAATTCAAGGATAATTTTTGATGATAGGATTCCCGAGGAAAATTTGCCCGACTAAATAAGGATCAGTGGAAATAACTCTCTCCAAGAAATCGGCTCTATCAAAGAGTATAACGAAAACAAGGGTGGTTTAGTTCTTGCCGTGTAATTTTTGACACGTATGATAATGATTTTCCTCCGGATGATTGCAGGTTTGTGTGCTCTGTCGCACGCCCCTTTTCAGGGTGTATATTGGATGCCAATTACGTGCGGGACTTTTCCAAGAACCACTTTGTAGGGGCTTCTAGCGGGGAAAGCATAGTTTCAGGGCAACTGCATTCTTCATCCACACCTGCCTTATCTATTCGTTATATTATGCACCCCTTGCGAAAATTGAGGCAGTTTGTTTTGCTGATTCAAGTCCCTAGTTGTTTACCTTCTCATTTTTTGTATAGGAAGCATAATTATGTTTGTGTACTCATTTTGATGCTTGGGAAAAGGCAGTGGGGTCGAGTAATGTTCGAAGTATGTGAGTATATTATTCAAACTTCCATACTGTTGTAATACTGTTTATAAATGATAATATTATCTTATATTTTACAACTTTTCGTATTATATTCTTTTTAGGCTCTTTAAAATAATAGTATTTAAAGTAATATTTATTTACGATGTGAGTTTCAGCTTCGCTAACAGATGTTCGTCGTGTACAAAAGCAGAATTCACAACTTTTTGAGTCTATAAAATTCTCGTAAATGGAGATTCCATTTATTTTATGAATGAGCGTTCTAATAATTACACCTGAAGACTTTTGATTTGCTTATTTTCATATCAAAAGCCGTAGAATTAGGTTATGAATCGACATATTCCCGTATGCGAACTTTGTAATATATTTCTTAAGGTAAGTAAGTGGAAGATTATACTACGATGAATGACGGTTGCTGCTTATCTTAGTAAAATTTTGTTGGTGTTCTGACTCGCTGATGAAAATGTTTCCACTCCGTTTAGCATTACGTTCAGGGGTCGGTTTGAACCACTTCCATTAGCAGCGGAAAGCTTTTCAATAGGGATGATTCATCATAGGCGAGATGAGGAGTGATGTCCTTCACTTCTATGCTTTCAGCATCGTATAAAATACATATCTAGCGGGGGCAGTGAAGTGTAGTGCCATACAAAGATTGATAGGCAAATGGGGCCATTATTATTAAGAAATATTAAAATTCTCATGTATAGGAACTGTTTTTTGTCGTTTCTATGTACCAGAGAGAGAAGTAAATAACATCAGTAGATTGGTGAAAATAATACAAGATTCAATACACACGAATTACGAACGTATACAATGCTGTGCTAGTATAGATAATTATATTATTAAGATAATGACAGAAATGAATGTGTTTGTAAATATGTACGAGTATATAGGATCGCATTTATAATGAAGGGTAGTCGTACGTTATTCAGTTAATGAGATCACTCCGATAACATTCGATGTTAGCATTAGGGGTGAATTTCCACGAATCGGACCACCCCAATCCTAAGGGGAATCTCACAGCTTCGCAGGTTCGCAGTGGGCACACAACGGCCGTTAATAAACCGAGCTCAACATCGAGCAAAGGAAATCAACCGCAGTACGTCGCATCTCTCCCCCGGGGCGGTTAGCTTTAAGCATCGGGCGAAATCGCGTGGGTGTCCCTATACAGAACGGATGTCGAAGGATTCAAAGTCGCTTCTTTTACGGGCACCGACGTGATAAAGAGACACGCTCTCGCAGCTGTGAGTTGTTTGTCTCTCCCGTTCGGTTTTTGCTCCACAGGAATGCCGTGAAAAGAGACCCTTTTCTACTCAGAATCAAGGTTCATGAAAAAGGGTCGCTTTTGGTTTATTTACCCTTTGCGGAGAGGCGAGAATAAGGAGAGCTTTTTTCCTTTCCCCGGATCGAAGAGATCTTTATGCACCGCGGCGTGTGTGTGTGGAAAATGCAGCCCGCGAACGCACCTGCCGAAATGAAAAAAGGGTGAATAAATTTGGGAAAGTGAGGGTGTTAGAGGGGGTGGGGGCGATCGACGGATGTATTATAACGCGGGGTATTTGTGTCCCAGGATACGATGGCGGTCGTCTTGATGAATTTGTATGCATATGAGAACAGATAGGGTCTCGTGCTTGTTTATTTGTTCTGAGGGAAGTGGGAATGTGTTTTTTTTGTGATCTGATTTTTTGATAAGGTTACGTAATTATTCTACTCTGTCTCATTACTGAGTTTACGGCGTAAATTTTCACCTTTTTTATCGTATGATCTTTTAATAAGGTTTAAGGAGACCATGTGTACGTGGAAGCACGCTGCCATGTTTCTTTTAATGTATTACTGAAATTTGCGTGGTTTTTAAATGTTTAAAGTATTCAATTATATCAGAATGTATGCTATTATTACCGTTTGCGTGATGTTTATCGGAATATACAGTATAGGAGTGAGAAAACGAATGAATTTTGAATGCCTTAAAAGAGATATACTAACTCATAATTTCACTCGTATCTATTTCAATCCATATGTATTTTAGCTAATAATAATTTTTTAAAGAATCATCGTTAATATAATTATTTGCATTTAAAAATTCCTCAACAGTGTGTGCTCTTTTAGAGCATTAATTCTTTTGGATTTTAAAATCGTTATCAATTTTTTACGACGTATATTATTTGAGCTACATCAGATGAATCGATACGAACCAGAACACTGATTCCATAGATTTGACTCCTCGTGAAAGTGTAGAAACCGAGATAGAAGTCTACTTATCGACACTCAAATCTATGCCTCGAAGTACTCCAATCGATTTGTAAGATCTCGTAACAAGTCTCCCCGATACGAGTGAAATAATTCTTCTCTCATTTTCAAGCTCCAGAAGGCGAGCTTAATTAGCTCTGCTCGCCGAGTACATTTTCGCGAAATTTGCGATTCAAATCTGGGTTATAATGGTTTTAATGTTGGCCATGCACTACATCTGGCTATGTATTTCGTTTACGCGGATTTAATGGAAGGCCGTCGTTTAATTCATGACTTTCAGGCCATTCTTTCGTAATTTGGGAAACGCCGAGATGCCCCACTGCCATTCCACGAGACATAATTAGGTTCTCATTAGTTACCCCTACGTAACCAGGGAAACCAAGTCCGTATGAAACCAAGATTAATCAAACGAGCGAAAGGCTAATTATGTAATCAGATGTTAGGTATCTTTAAATCGACGGAGCTTATAAAATTGATTAGCGTTTTTCTTTTTATAGTGTCTGATTTTTTTAAAGATGCTTTAACTCTTCTACACGTACTTTGGGTTAATGGTACAGTTATTTCATTCGGTTTAATGGATGTCAATTGTTTTACGATAGAGTTCCAGGGTAATTTGAATCGAATAAAAATGGAGTTGTTATTTTAGCCTTGAGAAATGATTCTGAAAATGAAAAACAATATTTTGATACTAGTATTCGTTCTAAAGTACTCCTTGACTTTTAATCTAGATTGAAAACACTTAAACTCAGCGAGTTTACTTCTCCTTCTATAGGAAAAACATCGATCTCCAACATGGCGATATACGTTAGCGTAATCTCTCCTTTTCTAGCAAAAGGCTCTCCAGAAAAGCTCACCATCCGCAAATAATCACGCTTTCAGCACTCCTTTTCTAACGTCCGCAGTAAAACAAGCTCGAGATAACGTAAAACACCGATTCCCGCGAATCGCATCTCCTCCTCCCGCATTCGTTAGACAGGAGCCAGCCTCTCTCGGATCGGAGAACCCTCGAAACAAGTCGAGTAATGGATACAGATCGATTCGCACGGAAATATAGGTCGATTCAAAAACGCTAACCGCTCCTTCCCTTTGTTTTTGCATCCCTTTACATGCAGATGCCGTTTGCATCGGCGAATTCCTCGCCTCCCGTGTCGTTCGCGAAGATCGTGTCGCCGCATATTTTTACGCGAAAAAAAACGAACGATAAAAAAGCTCAAGGAACGCGGCATTGTGCCCGCGAAGGATTCTTTTAATTTTTTTCGTTGCAGGAAGAGTAAGAACGTTTTAAAGAAGGGGTTTTTTGTAAAGCGGAAAGTGGGCTTTCCTCTTCTAATTGAACGGCCCACTCGAAAGAAAAGCTCATCGTTTCGCAGCTTCCGACAGCAATTGTTTTTCATCCTTCACGCGGCGAATGGAGCATCATGCCCGTAACTTAATCCCGTTAAATAGTCATCGTAAATGGGTCAGTTAAAAGGAAGGAATTTCAGTCTCGTTTTAGCCCCACGTAAAACTAAACCTTCCCGAAGAAGCTACCATCATTCTTCCCAAACGACGACTCCTCTCGTGGGATTTCCCGTGGTGCTCTTCTTCTCGAAAGAGATCGGATTTAACTCTTTTTCGGGAAGGAGTAAAGGCAAGAATGCCACTAATGCCACCTAAGAGAGCGTTATTTTTTTAAATTTACGTCCCGGACGAGACATTAACAATTATACGAGCCCATCCTGCCGCGCCCACCCGGTCCATGCCAAATTTTCCACGGATTAAGTCCGTCCCGTCCTGTTTTATGTTTCCATGTTCTTGTCACCTTTTATTAAAAGCTCGCTCGTTCCCTTTATCTGGGACAGGCTTCATATAAAGCGAGCCATCTGCAAATATATATGTCCGCGTCTTTCTGGAACCTTACGTATTCATCCCGTATTACTCGGGAGACGGTCCAAGCGCTGCTCCTTCGCTGGCAAACCTACGTAAGGGATCGGAGAATATCATTCTTCTCTTCTCGAAATCGGATCGCGAATTTTTTAATTTCGAAATTATAAATGGAATATCGAATTACTTTTTACGTGTACATCTCGGAATACAGCTTCCGCGAAACTGCCTCCTTCCATTCGCGAGATTTATTATTAATTGAAACAGCCGCGGAAACCAAACTCGGATTTTAATTACATCTTCAGGTGCGTGTTACGCCGCAGTCTTCCCGGAGCGTAGGTGAAAGGAACGCCATGCATCAAACGCACCATCCAAGGATTCGAATTTATAATAGTCTCGTGGCAGAACTACCCGTTTTCCTTCCTTTCTATGATCGATAACTTGTTTTGCGTTAACGCGTATCCCTCCCTATATTAATATTTGCATCCTAACCGAGGAGCACGGTGATAATTTCATGCATTACCTACTCTTCCAGTCGTATCTCATCGTTTTTA
This sequence comes from Pantala flavescens, assembly GCA_020796165.1. Classification (NCBI taxonomy): domain Eukaryota; kingdom Metazoa; phylum Arthropoda; class Insecta; order Odonata; family Libellulidae; genus Pantala; species Pantala flavescens. Next base: position 43,779,743 of record CM036882.1, read on the forward strand.
CGTCCATATTAGTCCCAAGAACATCTTCGTAATAAGATATCTCGACTGGTTTGAAAAAGATGCGCGGCATCGTTAATAAAAGGTGGAAACGTTATCCGGTCGCGTATTGTGGCGAAATATATATTTGGTGCGTCAAGGATGAATGTTTGCGGAGTTATGGTTGCCACCCCGAACGATCCCGGAGTGAAATTGCTAACTAAACGAAAGTTTCCTTCTTGTGAATAAATTAAGGAATGGATGTGTTTGATAAGAATATTTATTGCGTATTTCACAATGAAATTAATATCAATTCATTTATGAGTTACGGACGTTAAGTCTATAATAAATGGACGTAGGAACTCGATATCAGTTTCCTTATCGCTCACTTAAGGTCATTTGTGATGCAAAACCAGCACTCGAATTAAACTTCCGTATAATTAAGATGGATAATTTATTATAGTCATATTATGGTGATGCTCATAATTGAGAGATTACTATCGATTCACGATTTATGCAGTCTTGAGTATGATTTATTGACACGTCCGAGTAATCACGTAGAGGAAATGTAATGAGTGGTAGGTTGATCAGAAAGTTAAGACTTATATCTCTCTCCCCCTTTGAAGATATATTATAGTCAATTTACATTTAATTAGACTAGGGAATGAACAGAAATCGACGAAGTGTTTAAGTTTGACTTTAATATTCGTCGATTATTTGTTTATTATTGTTTAAATGCGTATTTATTTATAATATTATTTCAGGCAATTCTCCGAATATAATTTAGTTACGTGTTTGGAGTCAAGATATGTTCGGAAATTAAAATTTAAGAGATATACAGGACGTATAAATCATGGCACGAAATTGAATCTAAATTGTCTTAAATTATGGGAAATTCATCCCCGTAATTATTTAGGGAAATTAATTAGACAACGGAACCCTGGTTCACATGCTGGAATCCCAACCCCATCTATCTATAACTTTTTCTCACACACGACAGCTAAATAGAGAAGTTGCGTGCTCGCGCGTCGGCAACATGAAAGGACGCAATGAAATTCACTCGAGAAAATAATGACATTCATAACAAGGACGCGTATTAGGGAAGAGGACGTGAAATCGTTGCCCTATCGCCATACCACATCTCGGTATTTTGTTTCTATCTCTTTAAGTAGGCCCATTTGTTTCACCTTGTTATAATTGTAATTTCCTTTCCCGCGCCTCCAGATATTTCGGTTTTACTATCGCTTCCAATCTTTCCCCTTTTCTCGGAAACGCGCCACACATCTCGGGCGTTAAATTTTAAAGGAAACGGTCTGAGACAGCCCCTTTGGGGACTCGCAGGTCGTTCCCATCATCTCCAGCGACTCCTGGCCCTTAAATCTCCACAAGTTTATTTCTCCTTGCCAAACTAACTCTTTTGGGACCATCGCCGCGGGCCGACGTATCGGTTCTCTTCAAAAGAGATGCGCCGAGGACTATAAAATCGAATCAGCGCGTAGACTGGAGCATAACGTAGCATCCCAATTATTAGTTGGACCGAAACCGTATGGGTTGTAATAGAAAAAAAATTTATTCGTGTTTTTATTCATGGGTGCCCATGTTTTCTGCTTGTCATATTAACCGTGGTTTTCTCGCATAATAGAGGTTGTTAGCATTCCTATATTTCATTCAAAATTTTCTAAGAACGTCCTTTTTACGTAATGTATTATCCAAGCAAGAATTAGGAGTATTGTTCAGTTATGTAAGCTGCGTAAAGTGCTTGTTTGAGAATCACAGACATTGACTGGTTGGAAAGAGGATTGTAATATGCTCATTTTTCGAATTTTACCAATGTTATTTTATTTCTGTTAACCTTATATCAAGGGCTTTGGAGAGACGAGACATTAGACAAGTATAAAATACGTGACTTATTTAGATTATGCAAGTACATGATTTTCGTAATTCGTACAATTACCAGCTAATTTTTTGTTGTTATTCCGTCTCTATACAGTTATTTCAAGTATATAAGTTAAGTCAAGTGCACGGTGCTTTATTCATTTTATAAATTAAATGGAATTTCACCTAATCAAACCTTATAAGCTATTATCATGGTAATAAATCTCTGTTTTAAATATATTTATCTCGTTTCAAAACTAATCTTTATCATCGTATAGTATAATTGATTTCGTGGCCATATCCTGTGTTGGCAAGCCCCGTTCCACTCCCCTTATATTCCAAAAGGAATAAACATGGAGCTAGATCACTGGAAGCACGACATTGATAACTTCGAGAACCGCTCTCGGTACCCGTCGACAGGAAAACCAGGCTTCCGAGCCATGCACTCTCCACTCATAAATTTCCCTCCGATTCCATTCCCCCGGTGACGGAATACCGGCGCGCAGAAGAGCCCATTACCACGGAACAGACCCGGAGGTTTCAGGGAACAGTCGCCGAGACCCGCGCCGCATCGGCAGCCCTTTTTGAAAGCGATCGCCGGAATCATCTGCATAAAGAAAGGGCTGTCGGAGACAGTTACGGGGCAGAAAGGAACGCGCTAGCAATTTCACGCTACGTGCCTCGACGATTCCGCCCCAGCGGTTTTTTCGGTCGAGCGTACTCAGCGATCGTAATAAGCTATCCAATAAAAAAATTCCCCGTGCGTGACGACGGCCTAATCACGTGCCTTTTTAACCCGGTCGCACGGGAAGACGCAAGTACGCGATCATAGCATGTTCCCCCAATAGAGAGGGTCGCATAGGGTAGGATTCATACGTACATAGGAGGTCAGCGGGGGCTTTGATGTTGCCGGAAGAAGTTGCCGGGGCAACAGTCTCTCTCTCATGAGAGCGCCAGACTGGAAGGGTGTGGGGTGGTCATGCAGGTTGCTGGAGGTGAGAAGCGTAGGTTGAACGGGGTCAAATTTTCGTGCTACCGGCGAACGGGCTTCGGAAAGGTTTTTTTTATTTATCTCCTCCCGGTAGATGAGTATAATTATGAGGAGCACGAGCGATGGTTATCTCAGGAATTTATCCATTTATCCGGCGAAATCGATTTCAGAAGCGTGGTGCGTGGGGGAGAGAGGGGTGGCAAAAGTGTTTTCGCTGCGGTGGGAACGTAAGTTGAGAACGCGCTGCACAAGAGGTTACCTTATCCATCCTTTGAAATAGGATTATCTGTTCCGGAAAGAAGCCACCACCGAATCCGCAAAGTAGCAGCTTCAAATGTGAAACCGGGGATGTCGGAGACTGATGTTCGTGTCGCTTTTGGGGAGGATATTCTTCCTGGATTACGGAGATTTTCTATACACAACGAAAAAGCATGTGTATACACAACGATTTCTTAAAGTAGTAAGCGGAGGAAAACGCAACATGTTTACAAAACATCGATTTATTCGCTATTCTAGGTGGATTTAGTTGTATTGAGAATAGTAGGCTAGTTCTAGCGGTTACGTAGATAAATCGATTCGATAAAAAGCTAACAACCACTTATTTGCGATATCATCGTGTAGCTTCCGTAGTTGTTTGCTGGTTTTGCCCTAACTTTAGGAAAGATCTATTGTTATTCTATGCAATGAAATACTTCAGAGAGTTAACTTTCCTACGTTTCCCTTGACGAAATGTTCAGCTACTTTCTTTTTCTTCTAGTTGTACGCACGGAAACATCTGTTCGGCCTGATTGAACGAATGATGCAATTCAGGGAAGTGAGTTTCGCTTAACTTTCAAAGGAATTTAATTGAGAAGTTAGGCTAGGAATTCATTACCTTCCGAAATTTAGTGTAGTATCTCATATTCTGTACTTTACGGCAGTCCAAATTTCAACTTCTCTAACTCGAAATTTATGTATGTATATTGCTTGATAGTTCAATTAGGTACTCCTATTACTATTGTGTTAGTCTGTGACGTAAACTTTCGTTTTTCCTTTCTACCATGAATGGGACGTATGAGAACGCGATCTCACGTTCCCGATCGTTCAATAGCACACTTACAGGAGTACGGATTACTATTTCTATCAGCATAGCGTGTTAATTCGCGAAGCAATTTTCCGTAATAACCTCTCCGATCCCCATCTCCCTGCATGTTCCATTAATCCTCCCCTTTATAAAGTCGTGCAACGCTAGCTTTAATGTCGTTATTTCGCTTCGTAAATAGAATCAGCCGCAATCGTCCAAATTGCCCTCGCGATTCGAATCGGGCGTCGAGTCCGCGAACGCGAAATTCCCGAAAAAAAAGGAGCAACGGAAGCCGCTACTGCAATTTATATATTCGAATTTTTCTGAGCTATTACATCCATCCCTTCGGGGAGGTCTATTTATCGCCGAAAAATGTTGTACGGCGCCGTGACCCAAAAGCGGAGCATTGTCGCAATACGTATTCGGGGGTTTATTTTTCATCCCTTCATTGACGAGTTCATTTTTTTTAGGGCTCAAGGGAATCCGCGCTTTTCAGCGCCGGTCGGGATGCCTTTTTTACCGGCAAAAAAGCCCACTCCTCGCCGTTAATGGGCTCAAAAAAATCTCCTAATATTTCGTGCGCTGCCGCGAATAAATTTCGCCGTTCTTTTCTTTTTTTTCGGCGTGATGGCTTCATTCACTTCGTAACAGATAGACGTACATATTTCGCGAGCCGGAGGAAACGAGCTGCTCTCGTCCGTTGATTAAGATGGGGATAATTCTCCGTTAACCCCGTCTAGCGCTCCAATTACTGCTTCTTTGTTCTAAGTACTAGTTATGGTATGAAGTTCGTTTAAATAAATTTACAGCTACTAGCACTTAAAGTGTAAGTAGTGTAAATTTAATTTTCTTTACAACCTCGTAATATCGGTACGTCTTCGTATTTAAAATGCGTCTGCAAACTGTCGCGATTTTTAGAAAGGTCGAGATTTTTAAATCGAAGCACTCTTTCAAAGGAAGTTCTCAATTTCTAGTGAATTTAAAAGGCGTCGGAAATGAATGCTTCGTCCCCTGCGATGTTACGGAGATCAGCGACTGCAGATAAGGTTTTTCCTCGTTTTTTTTTCTAAGGGTATCGCCTTAAAAGCGGTCGGCCGAACCACTCGGCGAGCACCTGACGGGAACGTCTTCATGCTACGTTACATCCAGCTCCACCAAGGCGTCAATTTAGGTGTGGATGTGTGTGTGTGAGAGTGCGATAAGCATCTCTGCATTTATGTTTCGCAAAATTTTCAACGACTGCTCGACTCCGGTTTATCTCCCTTGTAATTCAGCCGCTCGTTTCCTTCGTATGCTAATTGTGCCATTTCAACATCGACTTCGCTCATGATTGAGGATCGCTCGCGAATATCTCGCAAACCAGATCAAGGAAGCGCTTTTATAAAGGGATAGGGAAACGAGACGGAAACAGCTGGAACTGGAATCTATAGCGGAGACTGCCGTAAAGAATGGGATGAGGATTCAGATCCTATAATGCTGGTTGCATAGCTGTTCCCAATACGTCTTCCGCGTTCAACAAGCTAGATGGACACTAAATTTGTCCCATTAACTGGGATTCCGTAGCAACTGTTCGTGTCGTTTACCCTCTACGTACTAGTGCTACTTTCGGATGCGTTAATTTTTATAGCTTAAGTTTTAAAAGGCTGGAAAGGAACGCAGTATGTTGTTTATAGTATTTTTCCTAAGGGTACAGTGTCGTAAATCATCGCATAATACTACGGAGTTAAAAGTACGTGAAGAATAAAAATGGTCACATCCACTTAGTGTTTTCTAGCTAATGTTGTTTCTGAACGATATTGTTTTTATCATATCCATTGCTTTATTGGTTCTAATTTATGATTACTTACTCGGGTAGTTCGTTAAAATCTCCGATTCGGTCAATAAGGCCCCGTAAAGCCATGCCTGTTTACCATTAGCGAAATGCTCGTTAAATTGATTTAGTAACCATCCTGTTGAAACGATTACGTCCACTCCTAGCTTTTTGTCCCTATTCCAGCAAAAATATGTTTACAGAGCGCGGAAGACTACTTTCACGAACCTCTTCGTAAAAGGAATGGTAAGGAGACTAGTTGAAATAATGGTTTATGTCGGTTTCTATCCGGCGCCAAGCGGAGATTGACACTATGGAACCCATAGAAACCAGAATGCCCGTTACGGAAAAGTGTTCTACAGCCATATCTCTCGACTGCACACGCGTCGTTTCCAATCTAAAGTTTTCGGACGTCCTGCGGTTCCGTCATCATCGGGCGACATTAATCCGACTATGAATAAATTCATTTCGTTCGATTCTCGTGGCCCAGATCGAGAGTCGCGGCCTTGTTTCGCCCTTCCATTTAAGGAGTGCGTCTCTCTCTCTTCTCTTTGCTTTCTAAATGAGAATTCCCCGATCGCGGATGGAAATCGTCCCCGCGCCCCGCGGCCATGTTTTCGTTCCTTTTTTGTTTTCGCTCCGCTTTCACTCCGATCGGCGCTGCATGCGATTATGCGAATTCGCGGTTCTGCGGCAGAAATGCAAGCGGTCCACGGATTTACATTTGCATTCACGCCGAGTGGGATACGGCTGGGGGTGTTGTTGTATCGGCAGGTTGACCGGACGTGCCAATCCTTCAACGCACGTTTTTGGGGGAGGGGCGGGTGATGAAATTGATCCGAACTGGTTGTCGTTTCGCGAACTGGGTTGTTTGTCGGGATGAAGGCGGTCCTTTTGAATGCAAACCATAAGTCATCGGCGCCGATCAGCTGGGGTCTTGTGTAACATAGGGAAAACTACAAATGCGTGGTGGTATTCAAATATCAATGTATGTAAATTGAGTTTTTAATCATCTAGACGTGACCTTTGGATTTATATGGTGAGGTGTAATCGATAAAATTATCGATTTATAAACATAAATATCTGTCGATTTTTATTCGATGTATAACGAAATGTATCGATGAATTAATGATTAATTGATGGTACGTTCGGAGCTGAAGTTTTGTAATGTGAATAATTATTTCAGTGCCCTATTTTCTGGATTACTATTTGGAACAGATATCGTTTGTGTCAAAATAAACTATGTTAGTGATTAATGAAAAGAAAATCTTTGAAACAATTCTATGACTATTATAAACAGTATAAATCTGTTTCTCCAGAAACATCTACTGCTTCTTTTCACTAAGAAAGTATTTATGTTAGAGGATGCTGCAGACGTTTTGTTAACAAGTCGGTGAACCATACGGGAACTAGAGTTGATGGTCCATATCTTTCGCAGTGTATCCAATCCTCTAAATGTTTCCTCACGAGGATTTCAAATCATATCGGTCACGCCGCTTTGGAAATCGGTCCTCAGTAAAACGATCAATTCGACATCTCTTCTTCTTCTAAGACGAGAATTTTTCCAACGATTCCGGGCGTAGCACTGTTAAAACTCCTACGGGGGGTCCAAGAAGAAGAAACGTTCTTCTTTCGGTTCTTCAAAAGGTCCGTTCGTTTGATGAATGGCGTCGCAGTCGAAACTCCTCCTTCGAGAGCGAGATTCGATTTATCGATTCGCTTCGCAGGTGGGTTCCTCGAGAAAAAGGACCAAATAAAAAAGTGTACTTCACTTGACCGGATCGGGTGGTCGGACTACTCGTGCGAGTCTCATTCTTTTCGGGACGCATTGTCGAGGGGTTTTTCTTCTCCCGAGCTCGGTGGGCGGGTCGGTTTCCAAGGGAAGTATCTATCCTCTTTTTTCCACGTCCAGTTGGAACGGTTCTCTCCCGACAGCGGGACTGAATTCGCAGCGATACTCGCCTTAATTGAGGAATAATGGAGAATCGGATTAAAATCGATCGTGATGAAGCTGACCTCCCCACGCGATCCGGTAGCTATCAATGCGAACCGCATTCTCCCGTGTTTTGAATAACCGTGCGAGAGGTCGTCGTGACGCGGAGCTTTTTGCGGGGATGCAGTGAAAGTGTTTTCAAGGTGTTGGTTTTATAATTGATTCCGGCGTGCGATATTTTCCGCGTTGCGGGATCGTGTTATGATGGGGATGAGATTGATTGATGTAAACGCGTGTTTCCTGATTGTTGTTACGCGATGTGATTATTGTTAGAGAGTTGTTGGAAGGTTGTTGTAACGTTGTGACGTCCGTATTATTAAAATTTTAATGCTGCTGTTTTGTTTATTAATGTTTTACTTCGCTTTTGCGAGCTGAAATTCAGGAATATTGCATTTTCTTGTTATGTGTAATCCAAAATGTTCAATTTAATTTATGTCGGACATGCAAAAGTTTAAATGTAAGCCGCGAATTGAATTGGTTTTCATGATACTTACGAAAAAGAATGAATATCACTAATTGTAAGATTTATAAGCTAAAGAAAGAGTAAGAAGCTTAATGAGAATTACTTTCAATGGTAAAAAGGAATGCTTATCAATCATTTCATATTTATATATTTGTGTTCTTTAATAATTGTCAATACTTATTGTTATATAATATTTCCATCTATTTCTTTGGATTTTTTGAGGGATTTGAATCTCTAAATTGCCTTCATATTCAAGTGAATAGTCCATTAAATTTGTTGGTAATTGTTCATTTTATTGTATGAATAGATTTGCATATGTTGATGACGTTTCCATATCTAAAGTTAATTCAATTTTGATATTCACCTCCGTTCCAACGTCTATAAATTGACAATTTTAACCTCTTGGCATGCATTCCGCGACCTTACAGTGGCCTCTTTGAATAGTGTGATCTTTTCATCTATTTACCATCTGTTCATACTTCTTCTCCATATATATGAATCCTCTCCTGCATCATACTCTCGTTATCAATTAGTGGAACGACATTGCGAGAAGAATCAATTTCCATGGAAACGGATCTCTAAAAACTCATTCATAACCATTATTTCCACGGTAACCTTTAGGAAAATTTCAATGAGAGATACGAATCGGAAAATAAGGAAGTCGGCACTCGTAGAGACCTTTAAGGGTAGAGTTATTTATTCCCTCGTAAGAGAGCCATAGTCTTTCCTATTTACTTCATCTCCGGTCAGCGAGTGAATATATATTTCCCCTCCGCCAGGAGCTCCTTTCGCGTTTCATTTAAGACTACCCCGCGGTCTTTTTTATCCCCATCCCATTCAGCCTTCCACGTGTATTTATCGAGCATTAACTGCCAGGGCGAGATGCTTTATGCACACATTCTTCATAAGGCGCCAGCTTTTGAATTAACCAGCTATCAGTCGGGTACACCTTTCCCTTTTGTCAGCAAGAATAGGAAAGAACACATTACTAATGAACCCATGGTCGCACGCCGACGGCAGGGGGGAAGACAGAAAGAGGGGAGCCCGAGGTAATTCACGTCACTCCTCACACACTGCCGGTGTCACTCAAAAGGCATTTTACCTCGTGACCCTGCTGCGAAACCCTTCCATCCACGGACATCGCCTTATGTGACCAGGGTTGCCAAACTAAGTCCATCTCCCCCCGCCTTTTTGTTTTCATCTCCCCTTTGCGACTTTACGGAAGATCTCCAGCGGTCTCTTCTGTCAATGTTGCGCGACCTGGGTTGCACCGATAGGCCCAAGCAATGCAGGAGGTCCCTCGAAACTCAGGGCGCGTTTTGTCAACCGTAGTTAGAGGCCCAGTGTTGTTGTTATCTGTTGCGGGGATGAACTCGAATTCATCGCGTTGCAGCTGTTCATGATTTTCGGATTTGGGGAGAAAGATGTCCATTTTCGTAATGTGTTTGCGGTAAAAGGTGAAGTGAATCGTGTTTCCCGGCAGGGGACCTCTTCACGTTCTTTGTTTCCCTAGCTTAGCGACAAATCCATTGAGTTTTAAGCTTTGGATAATAGGGAATTTGTGGTTGTTAAGAGGTAACAATTTGGATTAAGTTTGAACAAAGGTCTTAAGTATTGTTTTGAGAACATGTGTTGGAGAGGGAGGTCAACCATGCTAATGTAACAGCCTGAATGTTCCAGGTTTTACTCCTGGACAGTATGAACTTTATGGTTAGGAAATCCTTTTACGTTATCTTACAGTTCAGTTGATCAGTACTGTTAACCTCCAACTTTATTTTACCTTCAGCTGTATGCTATATATTATTCACAAATAAATAATGTCGCAGTTTGGCTATTTAGAACGTTTACTTAATGGTATCGACATTGCCAGAAGTTTTCAACGTTTAATTTAAAAGCAAAATCAAACTCTCTATCTTTTAGTGTTCATTCAAGAATAATCCATTTACGAGTTGCTCTCCCATTCGGGCACTCAGCGAACGGTTATGCGTGGCTCTGAAGATAGCGGAATAAATACGGCGTTTTTTCCCTCGGCCATCTGTTTATCCGCCTGCGAATCGCATCACAAAAAAGCGGATTCAAATCGAGTACACAATCGAGTGAAATGACCAGAGTGGGTGCTGAAGTTTTACGGAGCGTAAATTCCGAAATCATGGACTCAACTGTCGGGCGATTGCAATCTCGTCCATGTAGTATAGAAGACGTTCGGTCCGTTGCTGCTTCCAAACGATAACGAAAAATAATATCTGCGGATTCCTTCTTCAGCGTTACGAGTCTCCTCGATTGGGTATCTAGAACGTATCTCGTTCCCGATGTAGTAGCAGAGCGGGGGGAGATGGTTGACGCAATGTGTAACTGTTGAAATTTACATTTGTGAGAGTTTGTCCCTTCCTGCGAACGGGTGTGGGGTTATGTTGACTCTCGCGAGGGAGGGTGGGGTACTGTAGTGTACAAACGAATGGACCTTGGCCGCACAAAGGTATATATCCATGGGTTTTACTGCGGAATAAGTTGCGTAGTTATCATGGAAGTTATGCCCAGTTTATATAGCTCTTGCTAGATGAATATGAGTATTTGATTCGTCTCATAATTGTATTTATGGATGATAGTACAGTCCCGAGTATACAGTAACTGCTTTATTTATGCGAATATCTCTCTACATCTCAGTGCCAATTCATACAATTGATCAATCATTACGAATTGGATGGATTTCGCTCGTGGTACAATCATAGTCCATTTATATTCATCAGAGTTTCCATGTTTGGGTATCGCGAGTCCTTATCTAATTCAAGTTTCACGCGTTGTTTGTTCCCTTTCTAATGGAAGTTCTAATTTAGTATTCTATTCGCTCGGAAATATATCTCGAAGTCAAAGGATAAAGCTGCAGCGAACGAATATGCGTGTGCAGATAAGGGCGAGGGAGGTCGGGAAAGGTCAATCTTCATCCGTTAGCAATAAATCACGATGGTAATACGCTACGAGCGCTCTATAGTAGATATAGAAACGATAAGTTTATATGCGTCTGCGAAAATTAAAAATTCCGCTTCCGGGCGAGATGAGTCATCCCCATGACGCAATCGGCTAAACGCGTTTACACGAATCGAAAACATCCGCACGTACGTTGTTTATTTCTCGATTATTTTTTCGTAATTGTTCGTTTCGGGAGGGTTAATTACCTTCCAGTATCTCCCCCCGATCTTTTCTCGCCGTAGCGACAGTTGTTTGGGCAACGTCGTTTATTCTCTTCCCCCTTCACCATAGTCCCCCGCCCGGGGGCGCTATAGCCCGCATACTTGTACCAACATCACAAATCCTCCCGTCCCTCGGAGCGCAAGGAGACAAAACCCTTCGCATTTTCATTCCCAACGATTAGAAGGAAATCCGTGACGAACCGGTAGCAAATCCCCGAGGAAAAAAAGATCGGGGCGAGTAATAGAGGGAGCGTGGGCGGGATTAATTTAATGCTTTGCGGTAAGCGATCTGGCCGTGCTCTCCCGAGAGCTCTCTCATCTCTTATAGGGTCGGACCACCCATAGGATTCCGGGTCTTAGGAGATCGCCCAGGAATGATTTTGGCACCCTGCGGACCGGAAAAAAAGTAGACGAAGGGGGGGAAGATGCGTCTACGAGAGGCGAATGTTTTTTTAATTTATTCCTCAAGGGGTTAGGATCCGGAGGGTGGAAGGGAGGTGGTGCTCTCAGGGATGGAGAGAGATAGACCAGGAAACTTTTTCTCCTCCCCAGAGCGAGTGGGGACGGGGAGAAATCAACTTAGACAAATCTCCGTGGAAATGCTTCGGTTGCGAACGACTTTGTGATTTGATGGAATTGAAATTCTCCGCGTCTGGGGACTGATTTGCGACGGTATTACCGTGGGGTTCTTAAGTTTTATTGTTTGGTGATGGGTTTTGGTGTGTGACAAATAGAGTCGAGGGTTTCCGAACAGTATTCGGGACATAATGCGGTTTGTACTTCAAGCTCTTTCTAGTAGATGGTCTGAATAGAAAATGAGGTGTGCTAGAAGAGACGGGGTGTGGTTAGGATGCAATCATTCACAGTTACTTAGCATTTTTTGAAAGTATTTAGCTATTAAGATGTATTTAAAAGGTAATTGTGATGAGTTTGGATTAAAATAAGAGGTTTAAGAGTGAAAATTTTTAGTGATTCAGTGTCTCGAAATAGGAGCCATTAATAACAATCATTCTCCATTCTCTTGTTACGTAGCTGTTGAGATTTATCGCCGGAAATCTTACACCACCAGTTCGCGTTCTTTTGAAATCGTCTGCTCGCAAATCAACAGTTATATATCCTATCTAATATTTAAACTACGAACCTGAGACTTATGGTCCTAATCCCGTTTTAAATTCGTGCGCTAGAGCCGGTCATCAAATTTTATTTTCGTAATCCTTTGATATCCAATCCGATCGAATTTATAGCGGCACTCCATAAAAATAGCCAACTCCGAATTTGTCCTATTTCAGAGGATTAAACCAGAAACTTTTGAAGGAGGAGGGAGTTGAGCAAACGTTTAGAAAACCACCAAAGGAGCGGGTTTTAGCGTGACATATTATCTTTCCCGTTAGCATTCGTCGTGAATTTTATCACCGGGCCTCAAAGAAGAGGCGGCTCTTTTTGGATAAACAGTCGCTTTTTTCGTGGAACGGATTTTTTTTTTTACTCCGTGTTGCCAGCGTCTTCGTAAGCATCGCACACGAGTATTAATGGGTTACGGAAAGTGATACACGCGTTTCGTTCGCGTTGAGGATGCACGAGTGAAAAAATAGGCGGTAATATTTGATTTTCTCGCGGCTTAATCTCTCCCAGCACTTTCTACGTACATAAATTCGGATGAACCTCGTTTTCCACGCTTTTAATCCTCATCAAACAAAAAAAATAACGAAAAGGAATGCGTCCTTGAAGCTGGATTAGTCCCAAATCTCTCTTTCGCCATAAATTCGTTCGTTACGGCACGAAAAGAAACCCGCGTTTAGGAGGCGCCTATGGCAACGCGTTTTTAGTTTGTTTCTCTCTCTCACGTAAGGAGAGGCTTTTTTTTCGGTGCGTCCCATTCTTTCGTCCGGCACTCGAGACGCGAAAAATACTTTTTGTGAGTGGTGCGACAATGGCACCTCGGGTTGAAAGGGGGCGTTGTAGTGAGAGGGGGTCTTGGATCGCGTGGGGGGATGCCTTGAATGGGAAGAATGGGAGGCAAAATGGAGGGCATCCGATGAGATCCCTCTTCCCTTTTCCCCACGGGGAGTCATTTGGGTTTCCAACCCCCCCACTCCCCCTAGCAACCTCCCCCCTACAATAATTGGGGGGAGAGGAATGGAGGTCCTGCCAACATAGAGGCTCGTTAAATTTTAATGTTCGGAATTAATTGGGGTAATTTTCGGTGGGTGTTTTCGGTGCGAGTACCCTCTCCTAAACGTATCAGAAATCTCCGTAATGTACTCAACGCCTATGGGGTGCATGTGCGTGTACTATCAGGATCGAATGTTGTGTGTTTTTGGATGGTTCGGGGTTTTTTTTACGCTCCCGTGTCGATTTGCCATGGGTGGCGAAACTGGAGTCGGGATTATGCACGGTGTCGCTACGCAGAGGGATCGGGTTTGTTTTGGGGTAGGTCGCTCTCGAGGATTTTTTTGTGAGTTTACGTACCTCGGCATGAAATGCGTCGAGGATGAGTGAATGATAAATAAATTTTCACGGCTTCCGTAAAGGCCGTTCCTGCGAGAGTCAGTTAGCCCTCCTTAACCATGACATTTTGCAGGCTGCCGATAAAGGGTTTAGGACCGATGCTATATTCTTGGATTTCAAAAAAGCATTTGATACAGTTCCACACAAAAAATTACTGCAGAAACTCGAATCGTATGGGATTGACAGTCATATCATTCGGTGGATTGAGTCATTCCTAACAAGTAGATGCCAACGCGTTGTCTTGGATGGTGTTATTTCCGACGAAGTAAACGTTACATCAGGGGTTCCCCAGGGCAGTGTTATTGGGCCGGCATTGTTCCTAATTTATATTAATGATATCGTAGACAATGTAAAGAGTAACATCAGGCTCTTTGCGGACGACACTCTAATATACAGAAAAATACAAACCGCGGAAGATCATTCGATACTACAGCGTGACCTGGATATTATCTCCAAATGGTGTGAAGACTGGCAGCTCGGGTTGAACGTAGAGAAATGCGTAGCAATGACCATGACGCGTTCCCCTACAAATTCTTTAAATATATCTCCCTATCAGATTAGCGGCGTTAAATTAGATTTCGTGAACCACTACAAATACCTAGGTGTCGTTTTCAGTAGTGATTTATCGTTCAAAACGCACATTCAAAGCGTTGTAGGATTAGCTGATAGGATGACGCGGCTATGTAACCGCATCCTTAGAGGCAGTCAGTCGAAAGTCAAAGAGGTGGCTTACTTTTCACTAGTTCGTCCTCTGCTGGAGTACTGCTGCGCGGTGTGGAGTCCGCACGAAAAGGGTTTAACCTTAGAACTAGAGCGCGTACAGCGAAGAGCGGCTCGTTTCGTTAAGGGAGACTACGGGTTCGATAGCAGTGTATCAGAGATGATTAAAACCCTCGGCTGGACATCTCTTGAGGATAGACGAATCGAATATAGATTAAAACTTTTTGAAAAATTTAGAAACGGTGATTTATACAACGAGATACGCGACATCATAATTCCCGTAATTAGCGATCGTAATTTTCGGAATCAAACATCAAAGGAATTACGTGAATTTATCGCGCGTACGGAAAGTTATCATCGGTCTTTTTTCCCGGATAGTGTTAGAAGAATTAATAGGATAGATAAATAGTTAGAGAGATTGGTGTATTGACACCCCCTGCCATACGCCATAAGGCGGTTTGCGGGGTATTTATGTAAATGTAAATGTAAATGTAAATGGCTGGGAGCCGTAGCGTATGTTTTTGGAGCCAAGTAGGAGGGTATTGTCGAAGCTGTCTCGTTACAAGTGACATTTATCATAAATAAATTATGTATATATTTCGTATGTGCCGTAAGTTTTTTGTTTAGGTTCCCTGTTCGTGTGTTTTATTATGTACGTAATGTATAATCTTTATTAACTATCAATTTTAACGTATATTGAACCAAATAAATTAGACAGCAACAAGGGTAGAGTTGTTTAGAACTGAAATCATTGTGAGAAAGCATGACTTCGTGGAATGCCATAGTAATGAAAACAACTTTGTAAAGTTTGTTTTGTTTAGTTAATTTATTTATCGCTTTGTTACGTCCTAACAGTATATAAGGCACAGTTTTATTGATTATACGTACAAATATATATACTCAGGTCTTTGTGTACAATGATTGTATATTAGTTGATTGTATTCCTGCTTATGTATATCATTATGTATTCAATTCGTACTTTTGATAACTAAACATTTATTTGTAACTTCCTCCAAATAAGACAAGACAAAGGACTTAGACAAGTGAAGGTAGAAGAAACGTTTTATTCTTATATTATGCTCGACGATTCTGCGTTACATTTGTCGTCCTTCATACTCTTAAAAGCAAATCACTTTGGAGTGGATGAGTTGATGGCAGATGAACTTGAAACGGAATTGTTTTTTTCTGTTCCTTTTCTTCTCAAGAAACGCACATCCTTCGAGAAATTTCCTCGCATTCATCGACGCAAATGGAGTATTTAACCCATTCACTAGACACGGCCTCAGTTCGACGAAAATCTCCTTTCACAAGTCAAGGGCGGAAGTTCTAAAAGGAGAGGCCCAGAATGGAAATGTTTCTCTCGAATCTTCATTGAAAAGACGTAATGCATCGTAATCAGGGATTTACTCCCAATGTTCTGAGGACCAATTATGTACCGAATACGAGAGAGGAGGGAGCCTTAAGTTTTTTTTTATACATCTCGTCTTATTACTTCCACAATAGGCAACGGAATGAAATCCTTCTCCTTTAAAGTTCGAGTACTTCTTTTCTGTGCACGAAATAAGACCCCGCGTATGCTCTTCTCTCTAAGATGTTCGATACAAAAAGCACGGAAACAATCAGGACATCTGAGTAGTTCCCGCGCGTTTCCTCCTCATTGGATACGTCTATAGGAACCGTTTCTGGATGATCGATCGTTTTTAAAGGTATTGAAGAGGGAAACAAGTATGAGGAAGTCAGGGAACAGACGCATCTGTTCCGAGTTGTCGGATATGCATCATATCGAGGTTCTCTATTCACTTTGTGATGTGAGTCACCGGATTCGACGATGCGTAGTTAGCGACCCGAATTCATGTCGCGGGGCCACTTTTGTGTTCGCCAAATGGCCTCGTAAAGGGAATAAGTAATAGCTGCGTGTATCGTAGTATGTATCGCAGAAATCGATTCAACGACGATGAAAATTGAGCGATGCCTAGTTCCCCCCTCTAGGCTTTCTAATGCTTTCCGAGAAATTTAATTTTCATATCGGCAAAGTGGCTTGCTCACTTGGCCAGGGTTTGTGTTTTGTTCTGCCCCAATAGCTGCCTCCGAAATTGGGTTTTGCCTCTGATTGGGTGAAGATAATACGCGTCGTTTCATATTCATGCGAACTGCAACGGAGGCGAGCTTTTGGTGACTGTTATAGTTGGTCAGTTGGGGTTTGGGCTGGAAAAGCTCCGAATTGTAATCTGTGTTGGCGTGTGAATAAGGAAATAATGTAGGAATATTAAGCTAAGCCATATGGTGTCGCATATGAGGGCGTAAATATTAAGGATACAAAAGAAAAAGATCCAAAGAAAAGCTGGTGGAATGAGTAGAATGAATGATAGATTAGGGGAGGGTTTAGTGCGAGAAGTTTTTGGAAATGGAATGATGTATCTTAAGTGAAGGTAAATAAGTTGAGTAAATAAGGAAGAAGCATGGAAGGTCGTGGAGGTATGGAAGCAGTAGGAGAAGGAAAGGCAACTTTCTTCTAAAGTAAACAAGGTCGTATTTCATATCCTTCGCTGGATAATTTAAATTAAGATCGGTTATGTGTTTATGTCCATGGGTCAACTTAAACTTACAAAGAAAGCCGCAAATACATCGCCACTTTAGTCTCCTCGGAGATAACCCTTTGCAGAAAATACAGGATCCGTTCACACCCCACTCTCCATCATACGATCTCGACCCATAAATAACTCATTACAAGCGATAGGATTCTAAAGAGCCGTGTTCACCCATGTTTTATGAGTCATTCGGTAAATTCGCCTCATCGGCCGCCTTTATCAAGCGGGATCCCTGGGTGGTCGCCCACCATAGGCCCCTAACCATCACCGCCCACGGAGTGGATACATATTTTTCCAGCATCCGGGCTGAAATACAATACGGCTCATCGTTGGAATGAATCCCTTTCAGGATTCGAACCTCTAACTAATCGAGTTTTCCTCCCGCGTCCCTCAGGAGCGCAAAAAAAATCGGCAGATGCTTCGCAAAGTGAGTGCGACATCTGTTCGCGACATAATGGCCATGTTTTTTCCCTTGTAAAGCGAGCGAAAACCTTTTGGACGTCGCGTGGCGATGTAACGCTTTCACTGTAAACTTACGAGATTTGGGGGATTAAGCACGCTGGAGTGGGCACGGATACACGGATTTAACAGCGTGACTTCGTCACTTTTATCATTTTTTGCGGAGTTTCGAACACGTCCTCCTCGGCGGTTCTTACTGCGGTCTAGGGAGTCCTCGTGAGTGAAGTGCTTCTTTGTATGATAATTTTATCATCCGAAATGTTTTGCCAACGCACGCACACCTGCCGCGTTCAAAAGCACGCCGTGTTAATGCGTCCCGTTACGTCGCTAAACTGTGTCCCGTCGTTCTTTCTGTTTTTCGGAAAGGATTGTTACGTATTCATCTAAGGCTTACGGTACATCTCCGTGCAAGTGGACCTTCCAAAAAGCTCTTTTATGTACTCGAGAGGATTACAATTTCAATGGGGATTCGTGGTTTTTTGCGTGGTCGCGAGAAATTGAGGATTTCGCCTTGTCTCGCCTTTCGTAAAAAAGTCCCAAAAGCTTTCGAGGTGTTAAACCTCGAGTTTTCCCAATGAATAATTAATTTTTAATGCGGAGAAAGATTCTGGCTTCAGCTGATTTTAGTTTCGATTGTCTTCGCTGATTATACGTCGAGTAAAGAGGTTACTGTCGTCAACTCTACAATGTGTACTTAACCTCAATTCCAGCGCATAATTTTTTGAAGGGAACTTGCGTTCATCTTAATTATTTCCGGCGTAGAGGTGACGAAGTTGTTATCTTAGGTAGAGTATATTATTATGTTCAAGTATGCGTTAATTTAGCGTGACACCTAAAGTACTTCGTTTGCAAAGTATTCTTTATTCTTTTTAAAATTTTTACGTATATTACGTCCAATTTCAGCTTATATTTTAATAATAAAAGAGAGTTTGTAGCAAAGGAAAAGAATCGCAGTCCCAAGTAGTAATAAGGAAGTAGTCGTTATATTCCTTTTATTGCTGTTTTATACGTACACACTCAGTTTTTTACTTATCCTCCATCGCTACCATTTTTAAAAACCATCTCATCTCTTGCCCATCATCAAATACTCCCGAAGTCGCATCCGTCCAACTTCGCGCCATCTCGAGATTTTTCTAAGGCTCCCGATAATTTTACTCCGCCACATTCTCTCCCCAACTTCCGCTTCTTTTTTTTAGTGCCAAACCATCATCTCGCCGGAAAAAAATTCCATTTGTTCCGCTTAATAAAGAGCTGCGAGAAATGGCTTATCCCACTGCGGAAAAGGTTAACGACTCCCAGAGGGTTGAGACGTCGAATTTCCTTTCATTAACGCGGAAAACGCGCGTCTCAAGAACGCGCCCGAAAACGTGCCGGAGAAAGAGAGAGAATATCCTCGTGAAACGTCTCCTCATCTGCAATGAATCGGCGTTCCAGAGCCACTCGTTCCGTTTTTTCCCTAAGGACGGTGGTGCGATACAATGCACTGGATAAGACGGTCACAATGCGCTCCCTTCGAAAAAGTCCCTCAAGACGTCCTCCACGGACGAACTGACGGAGTCGCAGACAGAAGTGGGATAATCTCTGGAACATTCCCGTCCTGACCCAGTTCTCGGATTCTGCAGAGACGTCGGTTTTTTGCCCCACCCCACCACAGTTACGGATTCGCTTATCGATGCCCAGAATTTCCTCCCGAAGTCGTACTCACTCGAGGGCAATGCAGACGCTTCTGGGCATACGGCCGACTCGCGCGGTGCCGGTCTCTCTCTCTCTCTCTAAAAACACGCACCGAAATGCATTTCTCCGTACGGTAACGGCTTCTTCATTTTCTTCACACGTTTAATCCCCCGAGGGCTTCATTTGTTTTTCTCAGTTGATTCGCGTCGACGGTGCAAAGACACGTCTGCAAATCGACTACGCCCCGGGAGCTCTCTCTCTCCGATCACGAGGTTGCCTTATTTGTGCCTCGAGGCGTATCCCATCGCCGTATTTGCGGAGCTTTTAGGAAGGCTTCGATTCTTTTATTCATGAATTTGGATTCTTTCGACTCATTATCACCCATTTGCTCGTTTGCTTAATGCGTTAGGCGTCTGCATATATGCGCGAACTGGCTTCCTCTTCAGTACGGAGCCCATATGTTAGCAATTATTCCTCTCTCTCGCAAAAACACTAGAGTCATTAAAGACGCATCTCGATGAGTAATGCGAAAACAAAGCGGTTAAAGTTTCATTATTTAATCAATCAAATATTTCTTTTTTAGGGTATCGATCTGAGGACGGGTGTATTGAGATGATAGTCATCTCGAGTAAAGGTCAAACATTTCCAAAGACGATGTTTTATTCGAAAGGGGATTGATTCTTTGTTCGGGATGTCGTCCTTCCTAATGAACGGACCAGATGCTTCTTTTGTTTTAAGCGGAATGAATCGATCGATAGCGGACGGACGGCATTCTATTGTGAGAGCTCTTCTCGAACGGATGCCCATTCTGTCGACTACGTCTGTGGAATTTTTTAGCGGCGTGCTGTTTCACGAATGTTTCAGCGCTGTTTGTCCCAGCTTTCGGATGCGTGAATGGGCTTGTGCAAAATATTTGTGGGACTGGTTAGTACCTCTTCTATGTTAGACATCGCGATATTTACTCGGTAGTTCTCGAGCTCCTAAGTAGTAGGCATGGAGATGAGTACATCATTCAGCGTCACCTTGTTTTCCTACGGCTGGTGTACTACTGAGGCTCGCCCAAGTCATTTGGAAATGCTGTACAAATATGAGATTTTTTAACTAATAATTTCTATGAATGTGTTATGTTATTGGTGAGTTAATGTGAAGACCTCGTCCCAATTGCATACGGATTTTTATTTGACGATATTTGCTGACGAAATGACTGATTTCTATTCTATTTAAGAAAGAAATTTTTACGTTAGCTTTCCCTATTTTGGTTCATTTTGCGGATTTTCGAATGTCTCTTGTTATTTTAATTCAAATGTTTCTTGAGAGTCAAGATGTCGCTTAAATTTTGTCTTGTTTGTGTATCAATACTGGTAATCGAACCTTTGTATGTTTTAACTTATTTGTAATATCTAATGTAATTTTAATATCTATGTAAAGTATCATTTTTATTTTTTATTTTTGCGTATACCAAGAATATTCAATCGTTAATATGATTCTTTACGTCGATGACAATCACGATCATCTGTCTTTCTGGACTTATGTCGGTAATCGAACTCGAGACCATGCCCTAACAACACTTTTGAATTACAGCTCACTCAGAATTTCTGGCAAGGAGTCATGACGTCTCAGAGGGAAACGAGCAACTTAGACATTTTCGAATTTTCCAGCATTTGCAAGCTTCGAGTTTCCGATGCGCATAAATACAATCGTTCGAACTCACGTAAATTTATTCCGTCGTACATCTAGCGTCCAGTCGACAGATTTATCGGAGTGACCGCTCTCGAGAAATCCACCCTCCAGACTTCTTAAAAAAAACCTTATTCACGAACCTCCCCGTCACCGAAGGATATAAAAAAAAGAAAGGCACTTTATCCTCCTTGGAAAGGGTGAGAGAGAGGGTACTTGAAAAAGCTCCATAACGTATGGCAGTCCCAACGTCGACTAACAATTCTGTGACTACTGCATCCCCGTCTATATTTATACACCCGTGCACACATATATTCGAGCGTGCATATTTCTCGTCGTGAAATACCCTTCGCCGAAGGGAAGGGGTACCGCGGCTTTTGTACGGAGAATAAATCCCGACAGCTTTTGGACGCCTCTTCCCAGAAGAATCTCTCACAACTCCTTACCCCTTTTATTTTCTACCGTCTTGTTAAGGCGCGGCAGGAATTTGAGGATGCCCTCTCCTCCTCATTCGGAGAATCGGAACACAAATAAATGGAAGCCCCCGGCGTCGGAAGGGTTGTGGATGCAGGGGTGAGAAAGCTTCTTTTATCCCGCGGGGTGCTGGAATACCTGGCGAGGGGGGAGGAAGGAAATAGGAAGGATTAATAGACATGCTTGGGCTTCCTCGAATAAACTGGATTCACAATAAGATGATCCGCGGTCGCGCCGGATGTCGGTGGGTAAACGGACGGTGCTGGATACGGGAGTCGCGAAACATTCGCCCCAAGCGGTCAGGTAGCGATCTATAGTAATGGGTGTATAATTGTGGTTGCTACGCATGGCGATGTGGTTACGGTTGTTGTTAAACGCGGGTCGTTGTGAATGACCGGCGGCTAAGAAGGGCCTCGAATGAGATGTTGTAACACGGAGAGGATAAGCTCTTTTTCCGAGCCACCGCTTTTGACGTGATTTCAGGAATTTGCGGGTGAGAATGGAGGTTATCCGGTTTAACATCTGCCCTAAGGCTTGTTGAGTCTCTTTTCTTCCGATTCCTTTGTGTATAAATATCTCGTGATTGAGTTATGATTGCACGTGTGGGGTTTGTTTCTTTAATGCTATTGTATCCTATGACGTTTTCTTCTCTTATATTAAAGGAAGGTTACGCTTATGAAACCAATTTGTACATTTTATCAATGATATGTATATGAGATTCTATACAGCCACAAAGAAGAACTAATTTATTCTATCTTAGCTTCTTGTATTGTGACAATAGAACGATTATAGAAATAGATTCTAACATACGCATCACTGTCATTTTAAATACGTAACGCTTGATACGAAGTACCATAAGAAGTGTAGCTTAACTAGTCAGTTCGTTTTGAATCTTGCGCAATGAATTTCTTGAAGCGTTTCGATTAAAGATGGAATTCATTCGTAAATTAAATCTTCTATCATTCCTCAATACGATCCCTAATTGGACTTATCTTTCCTTTATTCAAAAATTCTTTACGTCAAGATGTTTGATTTGTATCTGTTGGCTTGTGACTTTTCATACTACGTACATAAGTGATTCTAATTCCACTCCACCTGATAATAGAACAAGCTCCTGTTGAGTAGTTAAGTGGGGGATTATAAATTTCATCTGTTGATGTTCTAAATGATTTACTTTGGGAAGAAGACGTACGCAATAATTCCATAGAATTCATTGAAGGGATTAGAGTCTCCGAGGATGCTGCACTTATTATCAAATGAATAGGTGCACCGGAGAGGATAAGAGGCTTACGTTATATGATAACGAGAAAATATAACCATCAAGAAGTCATTTTTTATCGTTTCCCAAGAATCAAAATATACTCTCCGGTTAATTTGACGCGCATAATCTCCTCAGCCGCCGCTACTTACTGCTCGCATAAAGTTCATTCATGGACTCGTACCTTTCAGGAATCAAATGAAGTATAACGCGTAGGGATTAGAGGGGAAGGATCCGTTAAAGAGTCGTAATATGGCGCCTGATCATAAGTAACTTTCGTACTCGTTTCCAAAGGGAGCTTAACTCGTACACATGAAGAACACGAGTCGGGGGAGATTCTCTGTTCTGTGTGGAGGTGAGAAGGGGGGGGGGAGTGCGGGGGAAGGTATGCGGGATAGGTAAAAAGGGGTTGTTTGGCGCATAATGGGAGGATGGGTACAGCTGCGATAGGAAAGGCATTGATGGATCCCTGAAGAGGGAGGTATAGTAGTAGTTGAACGGAAAACTGAATCGAGTGGAGGTGGTAAGTAAAGTGGTGGGGAGGCATCCGAAGAGAATTTTATTACTCGGCATTCGTAGCGTTTCAGATTGGGATGGAAATGAGATCTCTTTGGGAAGAAGTCTTCTTCTCTAATCTCATTTCTCTCAGAAACCTCCTCCTTCATCTTCCTTTTTTTCTCTTTCAAGATTTCCCCTTCTCAATCCTCAAGTCTTTAACTCCTTATTCCCCACTCCTATTGTGCCTCGTACCACACAGTACCTCAAACCCCACCTCACCTCATACCCCACCTCACCTCATACCCCACCTCACCTCATACCCCACCTCACCTCATACCCCACCTCACCTCATACCCCACCTCACCTCATACCCCACCTCACCTCATACCCCACCTTGCCTCACACCCCCGTTTCCTGTCCATCCCATCGTCTTCTTTTCCCGATCCATCTGATCCTTTTCGGCCTCCCATTCATCCCTGGACGACCTTTATAACCGCCCCATAAAACGGTCTCATTTCGTTTGCGTTATTGGGAAAAATCCGCTCATAATTGAAATTTCCTCTCGTTATCTCGTTATTCGTCTAATCTATCGCTGCGTCGCGGTCCTCCTTCGGCCCCGTTCTCTGCTCAGTTGGTAGAGAGCGGAAGATTGTGGAGGGGTTAAAGACCCTTTTAAGAATGGTCTTGGAAGAGTCGTTCTCCCGACACCTATAAAGGGATATCTTTGGAACCTTTAAAAACGTCTCGTGCGTTCGTCACTCCGATAAAACAGAATGAATAGGGAAGAAAGAAGGAACTCTCAACAACTACACCGGACTGTTAATTTCCTTTTAGGTGTTTTATCTCCAAATTCCTCAACGGATTCCTCCTTTTAGCGTTTGTTTGTTTATCCCCACGAGGCTCCCCCCCCCCGTTCCTTCGAGGCGATTTTTTTTTGTTCCCGCGAGATGCAAAAAAGAAAGAATCGGGCGATTTGGAGGTTGGAAATTCCAGAGATTGTTTATGGACCAGTATTTCGGCTGGTTCCCCGAGCCTTTCTTTTTTTTTCGGCTTCCCAAATAACGCGTCTCGTTCCGTGTGTGTGTGTGGAGGATGTCAGGAATCTTATTCGTGTGGGTCATATATGTAGACCGCTTTACTCGTTCGTAATCGTCGGGTGTGTTCCGTTCCGAGGTTTGCGGTGGAGTCCCATTCCGATACGTTGTAATATCCCTTCTTAAAT
Source organism: Pantala flavescens (assembly GCA_020796165.1). Taxonomy (NCBI): domain Eukaryota; kingdom Metazoa; phylum Arthropoda; class Insecta; order Odonata; family Libellulidae; genus Pantala; species Pantala flavescens. Next base: position 43,804,180 of record CM036882.1, read on the forward strand.
CGTCTTCTTACTCGGCAATTGTGTGCTTTTCGTTTCCCGGAGTGTAGGATGGATGCCTGGAAACAATCGCAGATTTCCCTCTTCGCAGAGTTCGCTTTTTTCTTGTTTGTGGTCCGAGATTGTTTCAGAATACGTAAGCATCTGTTTTAATTGTGTTTGGTAGGTGATAATGGAGGTTTTTTTCTCTAATTAGGAGTTTAATCTGTGTGATATTAGATATTTGTTGAAGTAAAGTTTATGAATCGCATTTTATATAACTGATGTAAAATAGGAATATTTTTCTTTGTGGATTGTACTGCGTCAGAAATCTCGAAGAGTAATGTTAATATAGTTTATTTTTTAAATTCTACTTCTTTATGCAACCTTTTGATGGTGATAGGTACGTAAAAATGCAATAAATAAAAATGTTAAATCGCACTAACAATAACGGGGGTGACCGTTAGTTATATTAATAATGGCAGACCTACAAAAGAATACTGCTTTTTCATATTGATTCACTTTATTTACTGAATATCTCAAATTCCCACGTTTTGTTTACGTTGAAATCGCTCTTATTTGGTCTTTGTAGTAAAGAATGTTATTCTAAGCGAAAAGACCACAATTGTGCTCTTTGAGGGGAAGAAAAATATCGCCACCAACGAAGAATATATAAATCAGCTGTCTCACTCAGTAATCAACGCTTTTTTCTCTCTTCAAGTATATGTTTTTGAAATTACGGCGTTACTTTGATATACACTTCCCCAATCAACTCGCACAGATTTACGATCTCCGAGTCGAAAGGCCGTTTCAGTCGGAAAAGATAGCGAGGAAAATCCACGTTATTCACATAGATCGATCTCCGAAATGGCCTCAATAATTTCGCATCGCGAAAACCCCTTCAATCATCATCCCGCGGTTCGCTTTTCGCCCCTACATTTATTGCATAATGAGGTTGTTTTCGCCTAATACGTATGTTTTCCGACCCTCACATTTTCCCAGATAAGGTATCGAATGCCGTGTTCCAGGCCATTCTCATCTTTCACGTCTCAAAGCCAAACATCGAGAGCTTCGCATGCAATTTCCGCAAATATCTTTCGGAGATCTGAATTTCAATTTCCATCGACGAATCCGCGCCCTTTGTCCCGCAGCCAAAACGGGACTCTTTTTTTATCCCGAAAAAAAATGAAAGAACAAATTGATTTTCTCTCTCTCTCTCTCTATACATAAAGCTCGGCGGTTCTTTCATCATCGCAGTACCGCCGACCTTTCAGAACCCCGTTCTTATTCGAAATGCGTCTCCACGATCCGACGCGTACGAGTTTATTAGTCCCGGTCGTAAAAAGAGAATCAAAAAGGAATCCATATTCCGATTGGTAGTCGATACGTTGTGGAGAGGTGGATGGAGCAGTTCACATTCGTCGGATAGGGAATCACCGTTATTTGGCGATGTTTCCACTCGACCTTCTGGTGGTGGTCCCCGTGTTAAAAAAAAGACCTCGAGGGCTTTTTCGGAGGTGTTGAGGAACCGTCGTGAACATCCCGCCCACTTCTCTCGTCTGCATCCCCGGGTGCATTAATATTTATACATTTACGTGGTGTAGAAGCGCCGTAGTCTCTCTGGAAGACGCGAATGAATTATCCTCTCGGACGGCCGATTCGACGGAATTATTACGCTCTCAGCGGCGGGTCCGTTCGAGCGATGACCGGCAGTTTTGGAATGCGTCGAATTTAGACCCACGAGATGAGATTCTCTCGGCGCGCAGTTATTCCCATGGAGTGCGAAGGCCGCGATGATGCGTCCGGATCCGTTTATAATGAGCGTCGCCCTAAATAGTTTCTATTTCCCTTAATGGGTCTCTCTCTAATGTCAAAGGATGCAGTGGCGAAAGGAAGAAGTGTACCGGAATGATGTGTTTCCCGTAGTTTTCAATAAAGCCCCCCCTAAGACAACATCCAAAATGGTTGATGACACTGGCAATGATAGCAGGAGATCTCCAATTAAAGATCCAATTTCGGGTCACTTAATTCCCGAACGGTCTCGCTTCCTTAACGAAAGAGTTTATAATCAGCGTTGTTTTTTTTCATAGCAGTCATCAAGGCTCGTAGATGGACCTAATTTCTCCATCCACTCGATCCTTCCTGATTGCTTCACGGAGTGTTAATCCAGAGTCGACGATGAGATTGTAAACGCCCTTAATCGCAACTCTTTTAACTCGTTTGTTTTCTCGATAGTCCGTTCACGTGAGAGTTTCTCTCTTAGGGTGCGTATAGTCGTCGTATTTTTCATTTCTTACGTCCTTTGTCTTATCAGATGTTCATATTTCTGGACCCGCATTCGGTTTTCGGCTACCGCGTCTCTCTTCACCACATAAATTTATTTATTCTTCGCCTCTTTCCCATAAATTTCCTCGTAAATTCTTCGCTCGCTTATTTATATTTCTGTTGGCGTAAAATATTTCGGAAAGTGTATCTTAATGTGGCAGAGGCTATCTTATCCGTAGCCCTGCGTTATCTTCCTAGCTTTATACGTAACGGTAACTTTAGGATGTGAGGGAGGTATCCATGACATGCGATATCACGGATTCCTTTAGCGCCAAGAACTATTTATTTCACCAATAAAGATTCCAGATTATATCTGTCTACTCTTATTAGATAGAAAATGTTCTATTTTATTTGTTGGAAGAATAATTCATCGTTGAGTGTTTTGGTTGTCATGGGAAGTCAGAAATTGAAACTTTCCCGTGATTATTACGTAAAGTATTAGAAACTGTTGATTGAGGTACCTCCCAGGTTGAATTTAATACTGTATTTTGATGCATAAATGACTTATTATTTTAGATGATCTACTTTTTACGTGAAAAGTAATTACAATTCCATACATTGAACATACAAGAAACAGTTATAGCGCCAGAGCTCTGATTCCTGGTCACCATCGATAGAATTCCACCATCATGCAGATTAAGAGCATCCTTCTTCCTGTGATAAAAAGATGAAGAGGTCAAGCAACGGTGGACTTATAAACCGGGCTGTCAGATAGTGGAAAGTTGATGGAAGTTTTCATTATTCACGCAGCTAGATTTCCATATTCCATAGCTTACTATTTTTTGTAAGCTCTCCGTTATAGACCTATATTAGGTACCATATTCTTTCACACGATATTCAACGGCAAAGAACTCAATCTGGCTCAGACGTAGATCGTATCTTTTTTGACGTTCAATTTTTTGTTTCTGATCCTTTTTCGAGACGAGTTAACGAACGGACAATTAAAATTCGTCCGGGAGCAACGCCGTCAGCGTGGATGATTCATCGTTTTTAGTACGAGGGAGGTGAAATGATGCATAATTTTACGGAAATTCCTTAACTGGTAAAGCATATTTGTGTCGTAATATTTTTCTACGTATAGGATTGCGTGTGAAGAGTTAATAAGTTAGGAAACCTATTGATTTACTTAATGCTGTATGGTTGACTCTAGCTATGTAACCTGCGTGCTTATGTTAGCTTTTACTTATAAGAGATGGTAAATCGAGGATTTATTGGTTATTTATGTAATAGAGAAGCTATTTTTTCGTGGAATGTCTAGAGAATTAAACTTTTCGATAAATTATTTAATAAGATTGGTTATAAATACTCTTAAAATCATTAGTAGAGATGTACTTAGAGAGTCATGTTTCTTTTAGTACGTATTTGTACCGTGCTCAGACACAAAATAAGGCTCAAATAAATTCAATTTCCATCTACATTCGTTTTATTAAACCTGTAATTAACAATATATTGACTGACATTATAATTGCTTTAATTTGTACGTGGTAGTCAGTTTCCTTTACCGTCGTTTATTTTCGGAATTCGAAGCGCAGCATCCACGGAAACAAGTGCTAGCAATTCGTGTTCATCTCTTGGCAGCGACGGAAAATTCAAATCCCACAGGTCACGATTTTCCCCAAGCCAACGACCCTCGCTTTCAGTCATCTCGATTATAAATTCGTTTGTTCGGAAACTTACGTATTCCCGTCTTTTTCAGCGCTAAAAGGATATCCAGTTACGCGAATTGCCCATTTCTCCCATCCCATCCTCATAAGTTATGCATGCGCCGAGACGCGGGCACGGCGATGGCTCGTGAGGAGATTCGAACCTCGCCCCGCATTCGCTCACGAGATTGAAAGGAAGGGAAAAATAAAAGAAGGAGGCGTTTCCTGCCCGGAGAAATTCCTCATCTGGTCCCTTTCGAAAGCGCTATAGCAGGTGCGGACTTTGGAGTGACCGCACTAATTATCTCCGGGGAATGAAAAGAACCAAACGAGAGAAAAAAACCCGCGGGATTCTTACGGAGTCCGCGATAATTACGATTTTTTTCCGTCCCTACCTCACGGGCGCATCGTAAAAGTGGTCAGTACCGTCCGCGAGGAATTCTCATACAACTCCCCCCAGGGCACGAAATACTTTTATTGTCCCCGCGTGAATTCGTGTTTTTCACACCGCGTACGGAAGCCCGGTTTTCCCGTCGTCGACTCCCGGGAGCCATAAAACTCTCTTCGGGATGGAATTTAGATGGATCGGACGAAATGGTTTTGCCTGGTTCGCTAATGAAGGATGTTGGGATTCTCTATAGATCCGTTTGCTCCGGCTACCGTTCCGGTTACGATGCGATGTCATAAAAAATATGTCGAATGTCCTTTGGCAGGTGGACCGTTACTCCGGAGGAATTCCTGGCCATCGGAGGGCAAATGAGGGCTTTTGCGATGCGTACTTCTGCGGTAATAATAATGATTAATGGGAGAGCGAGTTCTCGGTCGCCGTAGTGTATCTGCGGAGTTTCTGGTGTCGGACTTAGGCTGTAAGTTCGCGCTAGGTTTGTGTGTGTTTACCACGTGTCTTTTTTAATACCTCCAAGTTTTGCTTTGGTTAGCAGAAGCTGTAATCCTTCGTTTCTAAGGTATCCGCTTTTGTTCGCTGTATCGTATCCAAGGATTAGCGAGCTCACGAAAAGGATATTTCTGAAGGGATTTGGATTTTGTACGCGGTTTGTTCGTATTATGTGATTTCTGAAGGGTATGACGGTTTTATGAGGGTTATGGATCTATTTTTATATCCGTATATCGAGTATCCGTGTGTTTTACATTAGTTCCTGTTTGAAAAAGTGAGAATTCAGTGATGATTATTAGCGTTTTATTTTTATTAATCCGTTGCCATGCAACCATTTTCGTATTTCTTTTGGACCATGCTCTTTATATTTACTCATAAATGTGAAATCCTATGTATGATTTTCTATGCCTAGTGCTAAAGGTCATCAAGGCTAATAGGAAGCATTATAACGAATTAGCGATTGACGTTTTAAACATTTATAGTAATTCAATTTATATTCGCTAGTCTCCTAAGATGATTGAATTATGTTTTGCTGAAAGATTCTTTGATGTTATTCACGAATGCAAAGTAGTAATTTTATTTCAGATTTCCCTCCACTTTATTTTCATTTTAAATGGATGACATTCCTTAAAGTCTTTCCCCATTTTAGTAGAACATTCCCAGGGAATTAAATCGCATATTTGAGTCAGTCAAATTATATTCTATCCCTCTCAGATGCTCGTATACTATATTGAAAAGAAATGTGCTTTGATTAAGATGTGACCCTAAGAAAGTTTGTATCCACGTTTTCCATGTCTATAATAGGACCCATTAGGAGTATATCCAATAGGGAATACGTTACAGATTCATGAAAAGCCGGTCGGAAGAAAAAAAAGCCCATCTTTCGTCCAGCATCATTTTCTCTCCCCATTGGGATATTCGTCTCTACAAATTGGGATAGTGCTTTTTTGTTCGAAGGAAACAGTCCGCGCTATCCGTCCACAGTAGCTGCCGTTTTTTCCCTCCTCTAAACGGAATAAAAATGAGGATTCTGACTTAACCTTTGGACTCCGCTGGTTTGCTTATCTTAATGAGGTCCAGATACCCGAAAGGAAAAGATGTTCCACTTTCCGTCCCGCCTTTGTGCCAACCGCTACTCCTCCTCCTCTTTGCCCTGCATTTATACGTCCCTGTGTACACTACCGCGCTTTGTGTACGGATACGTGTTCCTACGGCGCAAAATATTTTGCCAAGTTTTCCGTAGGATTAGTCCCTTTGATGTGCTCGTACTCTCTGCGGAATTTCCTGTCGCCGAGGCCGCCGTGAAGGAGGGCTTCCAAAGGGAGCGATGTACCATCCAATGCCGTTTTCATTACACGCGATAGCTCTCGGTTTACTCTAATGAAAGTATGCATTCGCTATTAATTGCTTCCTCCTCTCGTATGTTTTTTTCTTTCATTCGGCTCCGCTCTCCGTGCAGTTTCTGTCTAGTCTCTCTTTTTACTATAGTTCCGTTCTTACTCTTTTTCCAAGAACCGTATGCGGAATTGGCACTTGCCTCTTTCCTTTTTAACCACGAGAGGTTTTTAATCTCGAGGATTAATGTTTGATACAAAGGCAGTGAGAGAATTGGTGAAAAATGAAAGATTTGTTGAGTGTTACCTTTTGCGTTAGATGCAAAAGTGACCGATGACCGTTCTTCAACTAAATTATGAGGCTTAGTGGAAGTTTTTATCGAGATATTAATTACAGGATTGTAATTGGATGTTATTGGTGGATATGGTATCTGTAAGAGGGTATATAAAGAGTATTTTTAAACACATATATGTATATATACCAGTAAATGGCCCGATATAATTAATTTTAGATGTTTGTGTGTTATCCCTGCCGCTTTCCACTATCATAAATCAGTTTATATCGAACCAAATAAACGCTTACACTAAGAATCAGTAGCAACAAGAAGGATGAAATGGGCGTGGTTCAAATAATGCAGTTAAAAGCGATTAAAACAACGAATGGGAAAATGATCCGACGTGTGTAGTAGAAGAAGTTACGAGTTGAAGAATTTAGGTAAGACAGCGCATCACACGATTGTGATCTAAGAAGGAAACGTTTAATTAACATCTAAGTTAGATTTTCTTCTTCAGTCACCTCCCCTGAGAGACCCTTTTCAACCGAACCTTCCAACCCTCTCGATGTATAAAAGCACGCCGCCCAGCGGCGGAGGTATGTCTGCATTGCCCTCCGTTGTTTGTATCTCAATTTTATTTCTGTCACAGATGACGACGAGAAGAGAAATAATGGAATTATTGTCGGTTAGTGAAGCGTTCTTAATAGAAATGGTAAACGGAGTTCTCTAATGGAAAGAGGAAAAGTGTTACTCGAGAGACATGCGCTGTCGAATGAGTTGAGGAAACATAACCCAAATTCCTCTCACACTTGAACTTGCGTAGCCGTAAATTAACGCTACAAATCAAACATGCTTTTTAAAAGATATGGTTAGCACATTGAAAAGGGAGGTATCAAATACGGTGTCAAAAATATATACATAGAGGATGGTCTCTGGTGGACAGAGAGGGCTTTTAATTCACACTGCAATTTTATTTAGCTTTGTAGTTCGAGGCATCTTTCGCAGGAATTTGTCAAACTTTTTAACGACTTTTTGCTCGAATTCCTTTTTAAAGCGATTTAGCTTTTGCGATATCAATCACATTCGATCATCTGATTTTCAAGAGAAACTCTCTGATTGAGTGCTCCGTTTCCAAGCAAAATTCATTACGGTGAAATTACTTTACGCGGAGTATTTTTTTACTTCAAAGAGTCGGGTACGAAAAGCGGTATTGGAATTCAAAATAGAATTAAAAAAAGGAGCTTGGATGAAAATATATTTTCTCTTCCTTTGGGTTTTTATCAAAAAATAATAATCAACCGAATTTATTTCGCGTATTTTTCTCATAAAAGCATTTCACTTCTATCTAAACTAATTCGTCCTTTATTATTATACCGCGAGCCATTTAAGACTCTCCTTTGTTGCGTACAGGTAAACACAGCCACCGGACCTGTTTATCGCGAACCAAGCGGTACTTCTTTGGCGACCCCGTTCCTTTATACACTGAGGATCCAACGACATCAACACGCTCTCTCTATTATACAAAAAAAAGTAGACGCCTACGTATACGCGACAAAGAGCCGAAACGAATCGTTTTTAATCTCCGTCCAGTCGCGAACGTCAACCCATTTTCCGCAAGCCGCCCTTTCGCAGTCTGAGTGAAAACATCCCTTCTTTTTTCGGTCAATTAAAACGCATCAATCAGCCCGAGGCTGGAGAAGGCCAAAGACCTTCACATTGTTCTTTACGAGCGGACCGTCTTCCGAGGAGAAAAAAAGAATTTAAAAAAAGTATGAGGAAAGCACCCCGACGCGGATGACGTGTTCTTCTCTCTTTTGTCGCCACCCGAAGGAACGTTTCATTGCGAGCAGCACTTCATCCTCCTCCCTTCAGACTCTTTTTAAAGGGGTGTGTAGGAAATAGAAAAGTTTTTCCGAGGAAAGAACCCCTTTGAAGTGAAATGTGCATCGGCGATAGGTCCAAGATCGTTCGCTCCGAAGTGCTGGATGGCATCTGAAAAGAGCCCGTGTGTGTGTGTAGTGAGAGAGGCTGCGCCGGAAAAGGGGGTGGGTGGAGAAGGGCTACGTTGCCAAGTCTCTCGCCCCCGCCTTCGACCCCTCTCGACGCATTCCGCACGCTACGTACACGCAATGCTTTCCATAGCGAGGGATTTGTTTTTAGTACTGTACGACCAAAGCGTACGTCCGTCCCCCCCTTTATAGTGACGGATACATTTCGGTAATGCTTAAAAAAACACCTTTCTATTTACGTGCGTAGGTTAAAGTGCTACAAAGGCGATACGAAGGTGGTATGAGAGGTTCGACTCATGAAAACCAGCTCCCAGAAATGGATCGATAGCGTGAGACCAAGTCGGATCGAATAGAAATTTTGTACGAAAGCGAAAGAGGTTTGTTTTGCGGGCGTCTATTGCCTGAGGTTTTGTCGTAATCTTATTGGTGTGTTGTTTCTTTGCGAGCAGGTGGGGTGCTGGGAATGTTCCGAATCGAAGTCGGGGTCTGGGTTCGAGTCCGGGTCATTCTTGTGTTTCCGCTGGTTTCCATTCGTTTAGCTCAACTGAATATCTCTTTCTATAGTCTAAACTTGGAAGAGTTCGTGTGAGATGAGTTGCTCCCCAGCTAGGTGCGGTGGGAGCAGCTGTTGGCTTTCAACGAAGTCTTATGTATTAATTAAAGGAAAGAATCTGGACTAATTGGCGATTTGTTAGGGAGATATTGGAGATAACGCACTGTTGTATTCCTAACTAATTGGTGATAGGTTTGGACTAGAATAGGGATTCATAAAGTCGATTTATTTGTTTCCTATTTGGTTTAAAAATAGAGGTTGTAGCAGCTTACATTTCTTGTGTATGTAGTTATAGAAACGGAGGACATAACAATGGACGAAGTTACACGTTACGTAATCTTTATAACTCAGTTTGCACGATTTTGTACGAATCGTCTGTCTAGGTGGTCTTAAAACAACGTGGTCTACGTAGTTGAAATGGACAGCGGAAAAAGACGGCGTGATAGGACGAAATGAGCCGTTACATCCTATTTGTATTGCCACTCTACGCTCGTTTTCTTCGATGCAAAGATACGCGGACTTTAAAATGCAACATCCGATCTTCGCATTTCCACCCTCGGATTAAGTCGCTATCTTTCCCGTTCCCATGTGTGCAGTTCCTGTCCGTCGAACCACGAGCTAAGGATGCAAAACGAGAGGGTTTTATGCAGTCTGCGCAGGCACATCCCCCGATACGCACGCCGGACACGTCTCTCCCAAGACGGGCTTCGAACCCGAGACCTCGGCGCTGGCAAACCAGCCCGCCGACTCCTTTTTCCTTCACCCATCGCTCGACCGTCGTCAATGGTCAACCTTGAGAGAGAAAAAACTTTTTTTTCTTCCTTCTCTCTTTCGCCAAAAATGAAAAGGGGAGAACCTTCCGTTGCCACCCGTCCCTCCCCCTCCGAATCCATTATGTACGAGGGAAAATTTTTAAGGGAGCCACGCTAAAGTTTACGCTCGGGAGATCGCCAGTCGCAATTGTCGCCTTTTTAAAATAGTAAAGTGACTCGTCGTGAAATATATCTTCCTCGTCCCCTTTCTTCTCTCCCCTTGAGTAATTGTCCGTCTCCTGACACCCTGCACCTTCTCTCGCCTATCCTTGCGCCTTTTGAATGCGTCTCGAAAGACCCCCCCACCATCTCGGATGCTAAAAGATCCCCTTTTCCGTTCCCACACCATCTCCGCTCACGGCAGCCTTAGTAACCCCTCAACCGTCCTTTCCTCCCCTCTCCATGCCGTCAGCACGAGCCTGACTCGGGTACAGCCGTGATGAGGTGGATCTTTTTCCCTCCCCTTCCCCTCGAAGCATAAAACCTCACGGTCTAGAACATCTGCCTTCACGTCCGCGTAGAAGGCTCTGATTTCCTTTCCTTTTGGGTCCACCCACACGCGAGCACGCTCCCACACGCACGAGGGTCTTCCGCGGATGGGATCTCTCTCTTGTGAAGGGACACAAAGGCCGTCGCGGTCCAACGCATTCGATGGCGTGGGACTCCGATCGGGAGGCGATTTTCGTCGGTTATCGCCCGTAAGAGAGTCGCCCGGATTTGCCGGGTCGTAAATTCTCGATCGCGACGGTCTTGCCGGAAACGGCGCTCGTATATCATTATTTTAATTAACGCTAATGACGTGGAAGAAGAGATTTTTATCCCGTTCGTCTCGGTAGTCTTTTTTCGGACGCGTCCGAGTATGAAGATAATAATTTTATGTTAATATTTGGTCTGAATGGCGGTTGCTCGGTAGGGGTATGATTTATGAAGTTCGGTGGACGACAATGGGTTTTTTCTATAATGAGCTCTTTAAATTTTTAAAAGTGCCGAGTCACGATTATTCATTTTTGTGTTGAAGTGTGTGTATATGTGGAGGTCGTTGCGTACTTCCGTTATGTCTGCTATTCTGGCTTCTCATAGTAATGTTTTTGTACTAAAACACAATTGCTGCGAACTAAAAATTCGTGGGTCCAAGTACTATACATGGTACACTCCCTTTGAGTACAGGCATTATTTTCAAAGATCCCAGCGTCCCAGTCTTTTTACTTTCTATTATTCGAAGGTATATAATTACTCTATTATGAAGTTCATTACTATTGTATGGGTTCACTAAAAGATAGGGGAAGATAATTCGCCGTATTATCTTTTAATTTCACGATCGCATACATTGGAAGACCCTCGCCCGATGATCTAATAGGGTCGTGACCTTTACATAATGGCATAAATTCAATACACGATACCTCTAATGATAATACAGGGCATTATCCATTAGCGATCCCCCTGTAAATTTTAGGGTTTCGGCAAATAAAATCCGACGTCTTGACACGAATTAACGAACGCTATTAATGCCATTCAATGAAGAGATGCAAGAAAACCGATTCATGATCAAAGGAGGGGACGGGTCGTCGGGGAAGATTAGGGCATCGTTCATAGAGATGAGCCAAAAATCTGTATCCGGCAAAGGCTCTTCGTTTCTCCCCCATCTCCTCCTCCCACACACGCACCACCCCCTCTCTTCCAGAGACTTCACAGCCGTCACTCATGAATCGTAGGGCAAAGGGGCGGACGAATGAGGTTTAGTGAGGGGTGGAGGTCGAAGGGACTCGTCGAAAATGATATCCCGTGACAACTAAATAGAAAAGGAGCAAATGCGTGGAATGCCTTGGGGACCGGCAGTGTGGGGGTGGTGTGTGCTGGATATATAAGGGATATATTCACCCTCTTCCTCCTCTCAGTCAATGGTTTCCTTTTTTCTCCCACAGGCTTCTTGTGTTTCATTCTGCTTGAATGGTTATCCCTTGTTGTACGAGCGTTTTGAGGAAGACGTGTTTTTTCCCTTCGTTTCTTTTAGAATCTCCTTTCTCGAGCGCGAATACTTTTTTTGTAGCACATCTCTCTCTTTACGAGACGGGAGTCATTTTCCTCCACTTGCTCGGTTTATTAACGCGCCTATTTTTTCGTTTCATCCAGGAGAGACTCTCTCTCGCGAGTGTTTCTTTTTTGCGTCATTTTGTTTCGCGTTATGTTATGACGTGATTTATCCGGAGGGAATCTCGAGTGCCTTCAGGGTCTTTTATTTTTTTCCGAACGGATGAATCGCGTTAATTTGGGGGAAAGTTCTCTTTTCATCCTTTCTTCAGTGACGGAGATCGACACCAGGGGTCTCTCTCTCTATATCCACGAAGAGCGAGAGATGTCTCTCTCATCTTTCATATTTTCCCGGACGGGCCGATTTTTTCCGCCCTTTGATGTGGAACTCGGGTAAATCCTTGAGAAACGAGCGTACAAGAAGGGTCTTCTTGTCAGTGTGTTACTCGTGGAGAGCGGGGTCTCGCTCCAATGGGCCGTCTTTGTCCACGGTGGCACATTTACATCTCCTCCAAGGTCACGTTTCCCGACCGCCTCTCTTTGATCGGAACGAGATGGAGTTGTCAGGTTGGGTTTAATCATCGCAACGACTGTTGAACTTTGAACCTCGACGAAGCGCGAGAAGAGGAGGGATATCCCGAGGAGAGATAAATTCGAGGATTAATTCCGATTTGTTGTGACAGCGGCTTCGACGTTCTGCAGAAGTCTATATGATGCTTTTCCTGTTTATCATTCGCGTCTCAAACTTTTTGATTCCTCCCTCAAAGCGATGTTTTCTTTTGATATTATCCTTTTAATGTCTATTTCGAATTTTTTGGGTTTTCCCGCGGGGAGGACGTTGGTTAATCGTGGCGCATTAATATCAGGGAATGTTTGGATGGTATCGCATCATCTTTATGATATTCGGGTGTTTATTTTTAAATGTCACCACGTCTAGACACGAGTCTGGTGTAGTATTATTGATTAGTCTTGTATATTAAACATAGTGATAGAAATAAATATTTCTAGTGATGTTGATGATGATGATGGAAGAGATGACTACGTAGCTTCGTTTGACTCGTAGTTTATCATTGTACTTTACGACTCTAGACATCGGAATTCGTATTTGATATATTGTGATTGGTAAAACTATTTACTTCGCCTTTATTATTTCAAATTTCATATCTGAGCACTCACATGTCGAGTTAAATTCACTTGAGTAAATAAAAATATATTGGAAGATTTGGGATGTCGTTTTCGCCTTGGCAATAGTTCTTGATATTATTCATAGGTTTTGTTACGGGTTTCAACCAACAATTCAAAGGTTGAGTTGTTTAGGTCTTCCATTAATGTATCGAAATTTAAGCAAACTCGATTCCGGTCACTTTTATCTCTCAGCTCGGAAGTAAACAGCATAAAACATGATCAAACCCCACCCCCATCGCATTCGCCAAATTCTAGCAAAACACGTGTAAAGATAAAATTCCTTCTTCTCGCAAAAAAACCAAAGCACCACGGTAACGCATTCCAAGACGATAATGAACCTCGAATTATTTCTATTTCCAACGAGGAATTTTTTTCCGCCCAACCTAATTAGATCGTTATTCAGATGAAGGAGACATGCAAAGGGCATGATCCCTGAGACTGCGTATATTTATTGGTCCCAGATCTCCTACGTCTCGAGGGCCCCGAATTCTTCTCGGACCCTTTTTTTGCGCTACCGGTCGAGATTTATCGTAGCTTTTTATCTTTTTGGATCGGGTAAAAAGTTTTTCCCGAGCTATTAGTAGTCTCCCGGAACATTGCAGCGCACCATTTCGAGGATATATATCCAGTATTTAAATTAAACGTTCAATCTCTTTCGGGATTCCCCGCACTAGCTCCTCGCCTTAATTTAAGGAAGAAAGTTAAGCCATTTGGGAAGAGGGACTGCGAGGGTTTTTAGATTCGCGAGATTGTGATGGGATAGAGGAGAATCGTTCGGAAGAAAAATGCGAATAGCGGAATGGAATCTAGCGAATTTTCAGGGCGTGTTTAGGAACAGGATTAGCCATCCTCAATTGCGAAATTTTTGTTTTGGTCTAAGATTTATGTTTGGCTGAATTGTCTTGCGAAATGTTGAGGAGAAGAAGTATGGAGTTGCTTGTGGAGTGCACCTAGGAATAATTTACGTATTTTTTTTTTGGTTATTAGAAGTTTAATTTAAAGATTTATCATTAGTGTAATTAAATAATATACTGTATGGGCTCTAAGTATTATAATATTAGATTTTTTAATGCTATATAATATTAAAAAGGATCGTTGAGGTGGACAAATAAAGGCGTGTGATAAATGTTCATATTAGAATTAGGTCCACATTAGAATTAATTCATTCGAATATTCCTTGATTTTTAAAACTTTTCACTATCATATACGTCATAGTTAGATCTGATTTTGGTCTATAAATCGTGATCATTTTGACTTCGATATTTTTGGACGTAATTTTTCAAAATTATTCGTAGTTTACGAAACTATTAGAATATTATCACTTGAACACTTTTAAGGTTTGACTTTACGACCGTTTTAAACATACCATTAGCTATTTTACAATTATCATCTTAGGACGATTCACCGCCCATTTGCATATCCTTATTTCTTTCCCCATGAATATGCACGACGTAGACAATCGTCTCTCCCGGCGAACTCTATTTTTTCGGCTCTGATTTATCCCCGAAGGAGGGAGAATATCATCCGAATCTCCTTACCCATTTTATTTCCCTCTTTCGCACCAGAAGCGCACTTAATAAAACCCTCAAGAACCGTAAATGGAAATTTCTAGCCGGCGTAACTGACTCCGGGGAACAGATGAGAATTCCGAGATTACTTCCTCGCGTCATCCGGTTTGAAAAATTTTTAAAAAACTCTCCATCTCCGGAAAAAAAAAGCGCGCCGAAATTCAACCTGCACAGGGCCTCGGGCGCGAATCGGGTGGGGAGGGTAAATTCGGGAAAATATAGGGGCAATCTCGTGGATATATACGGAGCTTCTTTTTTCTCGCTATCTCCCGCTCCCAAAGAACAGAGCTCGTTTCCCTATCTGCAGAGAGGATCTGCTGAAGAGAAGTCCTTATCAAACATTCCTCGCTGGATGGAATAGGGACGGCGTACATCCTAGGAGGGATTCCCCCCCTCCGCGTAACGCGTAAACATCGAGAAAAAAGGGATTTTTTTTTAAAAGGAGACCGAATGTTTTCGGCGGGTTTTCTAAAATCTGAATCGGGCCCTTGAATCGGGGGTCGATGGGGTCATGTGCACAGTCGGAGGAAATGAAAATGCTCGGTGGTTACCCGTTCCTATCTTCTTTGCTCAATGAAAGCTGCTATTTTCCTCGTAAATTATGTACGAGTGCCTCTTCTCGTTTTCAAACAAGAAAAAGGGTCAGCTCAATAGCCCTCAGCACGGATTCTAGGAAATAGTTTCGGTGCGGACCAATTTTAAATGGAATTTTGTTTTTTTTTTTTCGTGAACGAGCTTTTTGGTTTAACGAGGCTTCCTCTCTCTCCAGTCATTTTCTGATCTTCAGTGTTGATTGCCCCACGCCCTCCGTCCACATCCTCTTTTTCGATATAGCTGACGAGCCATCCAAGTATGCGTTTCCTAAAGCTTCGGTGCATGTGTATTGATGTTTTTGTTAGTTCCAGTACATTATTCTGAGTGGATTATTTACATCAGAGTTCGAGAGGATAATAGAAGTAATTTTTATACATAAATTCCTAGTTTGAATTGCTAAATTATGTGTCACTAATCCTCAGAAATTGTTAGCCTTTAATTCTATAATACACACGAATTTTATCACTTGACTGTTTTGTTTTCTGAGCATTTTTCAAATTATAATATTATATAATATACGCAAAGGTACTCAAAAATTTCTTTAAGTATAAATGAAGTCCCATATTGCCTGTAAGTGTACATATATTTTATATTCGTACTGATATGTGTAAAAATCTGGTGGATAGGTTTCTATGCCAACTTCTGGTGCATTGTTGATTCTTTCGCTACATGACTCCGAGTTCAACGACCTCATTTTCAATACTCTCTATCTTGGTTAACTCCTGTTTATCTGGAAATTAATTTTTGTCCATTTTTCTTTTATTTTTTATAATTTATTAATAGAAATTAATATTTTTATTTTATAATTATCTCTAGGCGGATCGTTAGGATAATGTATCTATCCTTCCTTTCGGTCACTCACCCCTTTCCCCATCCGTAAAGCTTTCTCGAATAAAGACGATTGACACCATTAAGGGAGAATATTCAGCTCAGGGTGGTAAGAGGGATAAGAAGAAAATCACATCTAAATCACTGAGTCTGGTTTCCAAGAAAAGATAACTCGAAACGCCCATTTTATGGAAGGATTTTCCAGCCGTGTAAATAAGTGAAATGCAAACTCACCATTTTTTCCGTCCACGCCATGCAAGAGTTGTAAATCTCCCCGTGGCTTATCCATATCATGCCGAGTCCTGTAGGTACTCGTATCGCCCAGGCGCGGTTTGTTTGCCCGATTACCAGGATGATTAGAATAAACCCTTCCGTCGCCATACCACGGGCGTGCCGAGAGGATATTTTTACGTCTGACGAAGGTCTAGCTCGTATTAGAAGCGTAAATTTGACGAAATTAAGGCTCCCAGATGTTATGACGTCGGAACATTTCTAGCGAGTGTATAACACTTCCTTCGAAACGAGAATTTATGCGTTCACGTGTTCAGTCAAATATTAAACACGCCGTTGCTCTACAGGACTGTTTAGTTTATAGTTGTTCGCGGACCAAAGGGTGTGATTCAGTGTTCGAATTATTTTCCTTGTGTTAGAGGGAAAGAGATGAAGAGAAAGATGAGTTGAAACGTTTTCTGTGGTTTGGTATTAGACGATTCTCCATCGAAACTTTTGTTCATATTCTTCAGTTTTGTTTTAATATTTCTTTTGGTATCCCGAAGAAAAGTCGTATTTATTTACGTCAAATAGAATGGCTTTCATCAGCTGTCTTCGGAGAATGATGCCACATCGTGAATCGTAGATTTTTGTATATTGTTTTCAACAAAATATCGGTAGAGTTGTATCAGATGATTTCACGAGAGATACACATGTAGAATTTTCTCATACTATTCTTAAATCAAGGTAATTATTTAGAACTGGAAGAAGGCCCTTCGGTGAAGAGGTTTGGGAATCACAGCTTTGGAGAGTCCAAATAAATTGGTTTCGATTTTGGGTTACTAAACTGTTGTTCTTCATACATTCAGGATGATCTTGAAGTCGATAATAAGATAGATTACGATGACCGAAATGGTTTGTAATTGAGGATTGAAATAACCGAATCGTGACTTTGGAATCGAATAGCGGTGTTAGGGTGTGTAAGTTTCCGCGTTCGTAGGGGTTAAAATTGTAGCTTTACCAGAGATTACGTAAAGGGTCGAAAGATAAGTTCTATCTAAGATTCTAATTTAAGAACGATACTGTTATCTTGCTTGATGTTCTTGTATGATTATTTAATTTGAATAATTCTATGCGGAAATGTAGAAAAGAAAAAGACGAAGAGAACTTTACTCGATGAGTTTCTGCGATGTGGTCACAAATGTCAAACAGAAGTAGAATAGCGGCATCCTTGTTGGGACCTGGGTTCGAGTCCAGTCATTTTCTAATTTCTTTCACGTTTATATATACTAGACTTTGGATATTACGAAGCCCTTTACATATTATTCCCAAAGTTGGAATTTACGTACACATGTCTCGATACCGATAAATCACTAGAAAAAGAATATTATAGTCATTTACTAGAAAAATTATCCTTCAATAGATATTAATTTTTGACGAAAGTATTATTTTTTATAATTTTTGAAGCTATTCAGAAGGCAACCTTTGATCAATCCTTACTTTATATTCAACTGTATCACCTGAAGTATTTAATTTCACGTGGAACTTTTACTCTTCGTCTGCTCAAACGAATCTGTAAGATTCCCTAGCAATTTCGCATCGAGATAAATCCGCATCTCGGGAAAGTGTATCGGGAGCTCGGATTTCGCGACGGCTTGCATTCTCGGATAAGGAGGATTTTTATATTCACCCAAGTGCGGTCTCCAACCGTTCTCAGGGCACTTTCTAAACCGCGAAATTAATGAAAATGTCTGTGATTACATTTCGACCACTTTCCTTCTCGGTTTCGTGAGCCATGTAAACAGGTGGATACGCCGTGAACTTTAATGAAGTGGCCTTTCAGAAGGCAGAGAAACCCGCGGTTAATTTTTGCCCTTCGCATTCGGTTTCTCTTGAAAAAGTTCGAAAAAATATTCTGCGGCCATGCGGACTGCAAACCTTCCCAAGTGAAAGAGGAGCTTACTTGGGTGACTCTCGCATGGGAAATTAAATTTTCATACAGGTTGCCCCTGTATTTATTATACCTTCCTTGGGTTTTTAACGTAATGCGAAGATACTGAATTAGTTGTGAATAGTACCCCTACGAGGTCTTAAATCCTGTGAGATGTCTTTCATCAAAAGAAGTTCGCTTTTTAGGGAATGGTTTCATGTATATTTTGAATGGATGTGAATCGGTAAGCTTTGAGGAATTTCAACTATTCTGTTTGAGGTTTTGAATTTAGCTATCTTATATCTCTTATTTTTATTTTAATACTTTTAAATGGGATATTTTATAAGATACATAAGTTTATCGTAGTTAAGTAGAGATACAGCAGAAGAAATATATTAAATGAGAAATCCAATTAGCTAGTAATGACTTTAAATCACTTAAAACTTAATCACTTTTATAAATGAAACGTATGACTTATTGGTGTCGCGAACTAGAAGGTAAACACGGATTAATCTATGTTTCTAACGCGATGGTTTATTGTACTTGGTAATTAAGTTTGTAATTACGTAGATTCTGGAAAGTAACGGTTGGACAAAGTAAACTAGACTAGCTCACAATGTAGTAGCTTGTGGTTTAATTATTCCTACCACAAAAGTGTAAATTTTCATTAGTATAAAGTAGGTTTATTAACACCGACGTGTTTGAGTCTTCGTTAAAGAAGTGACGTGGATAGTTCAACGAAGAAAACCTTGTGGGCTAATGTTAGCATTGTTATCACTTCTACGAGATCTATAGAATGTTTGGACAAGGAAACCTCATACTAGGCCGCGTAGATAAACCACGACTAGAGAAGGAAAATATCTCCGGAATGGGTCGAGACGAAGCCTTAACCCTTAATTGAAATATAGTCAAATTACAGTTATTTCCCAAGCATTGCTTATATATCATTCATAATTCAAACACCGGATCTTACGCCTAGGGGTCGTAAAATTCCTATCTCTCTGAGTCTGGGTGTGGCATAGATTAGAGGTTATGGTAAAGAGGGACGACTATAGGGAGAATTAGGAACTCGTCGTGTGAGAAAAGAATATTAATCGATGGGAATTAAAAAAATGCGGGAGGATGGAAAGATATGGAGGAGAGGTCACCGAATTGAGGAATGGGACTGATAGAGAGAGTTTCTGGGTGGCATTAAGGGTGGGGTCGGTTATCAGGAGGCATAAGAGAAGTGGCCAAGGAGAATAAATTTCAGACGTCAAAAGCAAAGCCTCTGTGAGCGTCTGTAGGATCAGACGGGCAGTCAGATGGACCGAGATAACTTCGAAGGTGAAGGAGCTTATGTTTCACCGCTGAAAGCCAAATTCAATTATTTTGACGCCCGTAGAATACGCCGTCGGAGCGAGATTATCACTCACGGGTGCTTTTGAAGGAGTTACGGCGTGCCATTGGTGCTCGAGCGAGTAATGGTTTAGATGTTAACATGGAAGAATGATTGTAGAAGTTTTTTTGAAGAATTACTCTTCGGTGTCACCATTAGTATTTGAGATGCATATAGGCTTAAAGCTGTTGATGAATTCACGGGGGTTTTGCTGTATTTATTTATGTAACATCGCCTTCACAAACATCTGTTCATAGGGCAATTACAGTGAGATACTCATTAACGTATTGTGAAATAAATTAGAAAAATTCTGGGACTCGAACCCGGGACCTTTGCGTATTAATAGCTTTCTAATCATTCGGATACCGAGACCAGCTTTACGATAAATTTAATAATTTCGATAAAATAGTGTAAGAAATGAAGAGGATTGATTAAATAAATTTTAATAGTTTCGTAAATAAATTTTAAGGGTTACTAAGCCTTCGACGGCCCTGTACTTTTTTCCCTGATAACGATGTACTTACGTTATTGGACGTTAGTTCCGGAAAAAAGTGATTAATTCAACTCTTCCCATAAATACGTAGCGTAGCATCAATTAAGTTGCTTCTTGTTCTGAAATAGAGGTAAAGTCGATCTCACGCGAAACATTTTAAACCGTTAATATTTCATCTCGACTCACGTCCAATTTTCAAATCCGCAATCTTCTTCTTTGTAGCAGCCGGTGGCTATGAGCACGAAATCATTTACAAACAATGCTCCTTTTTAATTACTTACAAATTTCGGTGAGAAAACCCGTGTATCGAACTAATCTCGCTACCGGTAATTATATGAATTTGTTAATTTTATGCGTTCGTATTCGCCCGACGTAATGTATTTCTCCTGTTCTTAACGCGACAGATGCATGGGTTCCGAGAGAGAGGATTACTTCATTCCGCAAAACTCTTTCCCATGCGATAATCAAAGAAGTATGGGAACTTTTCTGAAATCCAACCAGTTCGCGTTAATTAACTTTTATCCGCGAAATCTTATACTCGGAACGGATATCTAGACGCGCGACTGCTCAGTCTTTCCTCGCATCAGATACGCTATCTCGAGTCCTCAACAAACCGAGTTTATTGTATTTGTACCAACGTCGGCGTTCTTTGCCTTTCTCAGGAGGTAACTCACCCGAAAAAATCCTCTTAATCTTTGTTCTGGTCGTATGTGTACATTTAATCCTGCTTTAGCTTGCGAATATATATGAATCGTGGGAATAATTTTCTCGTAGGATTTGAGTAGCTCACGATTATGTCTATTTTGAAATAAAATTAATTGTAAAGCTCTCACTTCGTGGAAATTCGTACTCAGTGAATAAATAAATATTATTCTCAAGTTAAACGTATTATCATAAGGAACAAGGTATAAGTTATTGCACAGTAACGCTGTGCGCCGTGGATAATTCTAAAGTTAGATTCAATAAATCTAAGGAGACTCGGGTTCGATTCCCGGTCCCGTCAGACTTTTTCCAAGTCCATTCTACCTTTAGAATAAACGTATTATCTTGAAGTTACAATAATTTTCATACTCATGCAAATATTTTGATAATAATGTTCCACACATTCTATAGAAGTTTAATGCTATTATTTCTGTACTTTCTCATATTTCTCTTTTGATAAATATAATTACTATTTACGTACACGCACTACCAATCTGTTGTCGGAAGTATGAGACCACCTTGGATTCGTACCTGTAGATAAAACGAGGTTCGCAAACTTGTTTTCAGGAACGTAGTCATTAGTTACGTAAAGATAATTACAATAAAGATCTTTATTTGAAAGCCAGAGTGGAAAGAAGTTATCTTTTCTTACATCTATACCTTACTCACCTGATTAGTATGTACAGAGCTCTTTTTTCAACCCTTTGAATACAATCCTAACCACCAATAAAAATGTTTCGAATTATATCTTCATCTCCGTCATTCTTTTATACGAGAGCACTTCCATCAACTTCCGTTTCTCACCCATTCCGGTTACGGGGCAATTCTCCCAAACACTCCGAGCCATCCTCTCTCTTAGGAAGTCGAATTTCCGCAGCTGGGTTCGAACCCACGCCCTCTTGCTCCACTTCGGATGGCGTGTGAGAGCGTGCGTGTGTGAGACAATGAGACTGGCAACAATTCCACTTAAAACCGTCTGCAGACCTCTTGATGGTGCACGTAGATTGAGCGATTGTCGAGGGCTTGGGAGGCACTTAAAAAGGCAAGGATTGGGGAGTTCTTAGAGGAGAGAAATACTCTCTCAGGACACTCTCTCAGAGAGGGCGTTTAAGGGACCTCCTTCTTGTAGTGTTTCCTCCTTGGTAACTTCCGCACTCGATGGGTTAAAAGTGGTGAGAAAGAGAGGGCTCCCGGCAGCTCGCATCCCAAGTCGTTTTCGAAAGCATTAATTTTTATCGTTAACTTCCTGCGTTCTTCTGGGATCGATGCCAGCACGTATAAAAGAGGCTTATTCGTTCGGGAAGTTCGTCATTAGTTCCGAGAATATTCATTGTGTGTTTTCGTATCGGAAGTCTCGAGGGGATATTGTGTGTCAAAAGGTTTTATATTGGCGAGGTTTCGGGAGCGTTGAGTTGAGTCGGTCTCGGGGATTACCAAGGAAAAGGATAATAAGGAAATTGGGGTAATTTTAGAAGCGGTTGATAGCGTCGAAGGTATGAGGGATTTTCTGGGAATAGCTTGATGTGAGGTGTGTTGTCATAAGCTGCGAATATGCTTGTTTTTGTTATCTTAATTTTGATTTTATTCGTTTCTTTGATCGTGGAAAAATTTCGTATCGTAATAAGATTGATTAGAAGAGTTAAAATCCTAACTTGCTTGAATAATAAACTTTTATTTTCGGTTAAAATTTATGGAAATTGAGTTTTACGTATGCTTGAATCAAAATAATGAGGTATGAGAAACAGGATCATTTCTTTTGTATGAATGATTTGTCGTAACGGCTTTTATTACTTTAATGTAGGCAGCGATGATCATGATGATTTCGTATTTTTAGGAGCAGATGAATAGAAGAATTTTCCGCAACCACCATTTCCGATTATATTTCTGAATAATGGGAAAGAACCTTTTATTCTGCGACAGCGATAATCGTGTTTACGAACAAGTCGAAATCGCAGACAACTTTTCATTTTCGGGTCATCAGTTTTCCTTTCATCGACTCCTGTCGGATTAGAAACGTTTTACATATCTCCGTACAACGTTTTTCGTGCAAAATAAATGCGTTCCTCTTCCGTGATCGAACAGTTTTAGTACGGAGGATATCAGCGCTCCCCAGGGTCGCGTGATCGGCCCTTCTTTGTTTTTTCTCTCGGCGTCGGCGCAGATTAACCCGAAAATCTACGAAAGCTTTTTGGCGAGTTTAGACTTATCGAGAGAAAAATTAACCACTTAAGTCGAAAGATAGGAGGAAAGGTTTTGATGCTCCTAATAGTCTAGCCCACGGATATATAGGTGGCGTGCTCAGGGTATTCTTTTTTAAACAGCGTTTCGCGTGCCATTTATAAACCGACCGACGGTTTTTCTCATCGCACGAATGATATCGAGGGTTCAATCCACTCTCTGGGCGTAAAGTGGCATTCCGGTGAAAGTGTTTTGGAGGCGATTTGGTATTCTGCTCGCTTTCTTTCAAGGCTCTAGTTCGCTCTCATTTCGATAAAAAGCGAGGAAATTTTCTTACCGAACGATAGCGTGCGAAAATCGAATTGCGTCGAGTTATTTTTTTTAGGGAAACTTCGATGTGTGCTCTTTGATTGCGTATTTTGTATCGTGTGGTGTTCGTTTAGTTGGAATTGAATTTTTATCGCTTTATTGCTTCAGAAATGTCGTTTTATAATAAGTATAAAGGGCTGTGTTTGATGATATGAGACCTTGCATAACGAAATAAATATATAAATAAAGATTCATGCATTATATGATTATTTTAGTTAATGAAATTCAGTGATATTAAGCGAGTAATTACAAGACGTTCTAATTTTATATTTACGAATTATTTATTTCGCGTTATTAGACTTCTCTTAAAATTTCATGGTTTCCTTTACAAGTGGTTTGTACTAAGAACGTAATATTTGACTCGTTTTGGGTATTCACGATAGAGAAAAACAGTTCCGTAGTTAATATAATGGTTTTGGACGTGCGAGAATAAAGCTGAAAAGAATCGATCCCTTGTCCAGAATGTGTTAAAATTTAATTTCGAAGTAACTCAAAATTGCACCTTAATTTTCTCTCCCTCAATGAATAGTGGCCTATAGTTTTCACGCTTAATATTTATCACCATTTCAACCCAATTACTTCACGAAAACTTCCAGGTAGTTTCCGTCATCTGTTATATTAAGGCAGTTGTTTTTGGGCTCTCGTGGGGTAATAATTTCCGGAATCGTACCGTATATTGTCTTTCCTTGCCATTTTTGTTTAGCCCTGTCGTTCATAACCCATCCAAAATTTTCTACACCGAAATTGCCTCCTCTCGTGCCAAATAAATTAACACGGCCGTTCCCTTTGTCGGACGATGCTCCGGGTCTTTTAAAACCATCTCGATCAAGGCCCGTGACGCGGGGGGAAAAGGGAAAACCATAACTCGCTCATAAGCATCTCTGGAAGTGGCGTAATTCCTTCTTCTCAGAAAGTAAGTGTTTCCCCTCTTCACGTCCTCGTGTCGTCAAACACGTGCGTCTCTGCGCGGAGTGCACGCTTTAACGCCTCCTTTTCCAGCAGATGCCTTTCTTGAGTTCACAGGAAGTCTTTCCAGGATTTGTGTTTTCACGGAGATCTCCCGCGGTGGTTACGGGCGCGGAGAATTACGGCCTAGTCGAACGGTACGCAGCTGTTCCTCGGGTAGGACCGTCCGCCTATGTTTTAAGGCTTTCAAGAGGGAGTGGATGATTTTTTTTACGCCTTTCCTGTCGTGAAAATCGGAGTGGCAGAAAAAATCGGCGGAAATTTTGCGATCTTTTGAAGTTTCTATGTTCCGAAGGGTTTTTTTTGAAGTGCCCGCGGAAGGGTGTGAAAATGGACTAGTTCTTCGGGTAATAATGTTCGTCATTTGTTTGGATTGCGGGTCTTTGAGGCAAGATGCTGCTGCGTTAGAGCGTCTGCTAATAATCAGTCTCGGTCGTACGTCGTTTGGAGTTTATGAAGGTTGTTTCTCCTTAATAAAGCTGGTTCGATAAATAAGAAAAGCCTTGTGAATAGGTTGTATACTTAAACTGATGTCTAGCAAGAATGGAGACAGTTATTATGAGGTTTTAATATCTATTAATTAGAATTTTTCCGATAATTAACTTATTCCGAGAGAAAAAGGCGTTGTACAGTATAAAGGAACATCATCTAAACAAAAAGCGTAAACCATAAACATTTGAAAATCGATCTTAATTGATTCCTTTCCTTAATCAACGGACTCTATTGATTAAAATTACGATAGAATTATAACAAAACGTTCACACATGATATCTTTCGTTTTTGTAAAACATGTTACGATCTAGCGTAATTATTTTTATGCCCCCATTTCATCAGTATTAGCTCATTCGAACGTTTATAGTCAATCAATAGATAAATTAGCAATTTAAGAGATTAATGACGCATTCAAAGAATCATTCGAAACTGCCTTCTTATCGCCGCTAATTTTTCATTTTATTGGTGAAAAACCTCCAAATTGACGTAACGTAAAAAAGGGAATCTCGTGCCCATTTATGGTCCAGGTGTTGAGTAGGAGTCTGCAAAAAGCATCCTCACGTCGATTTTCGACGTCTTACTCTTCGCAGTTTTTTTATTCGCAAGGATGTTGTTGTTGCCTCAATTTGCGATTTGTAGGACGCCCTCGTTAGTCGCTATGATTGGACCGTATAAGTGCATTACAACTGCTCTTATCTTCGAACGAATCGCATTCCCTCCTAACAACAGGCGAAGCTCAAATCGTTCCTCGTCGAATTAAAAAGGTCGTGTTATTCATTTTCGCCGGAGAAAATTTTTACGACACGTAAGAGTAGCGGAGAGATTAAAAAAAAGCTTTCTTCCAAGAGAGGCTCGGAGCGATAATGAAGGACAAAAGGGCGGCTCTTCAGGAAAAAAAATATAAAGATAAAGCCTGGACGTGAGGGCTGCTTAATCTTCCTCGAGTACCCACTTTCCCACTTGTTCCTTCGCGACGACCCCCGGAGTACAAGGAGAGGAACAGGTCCGGACTCTAAACAACCACACACACACGCGCGTTCTTTTTTTTCGCGCGTACGAGAAAAAAAAATCGCATCGAGCCTTTGTTTAGCCGTACGCTCTTTTTATCTAAATCCTGCTCATTGAGCCCAAGGCGTTTCACTCACTCTTCTCGTACGAGATTACGTGCGGTTTTCCCGCATGTTTCACTCTGAGAAAAAAAGAAAGAAGAGGAGATTCTTCTCTCTCTCTTAGGATCGTCACTTTAGACGTTAAAAGATGGGCAGAACTAATCTCCGAGCAGCTGTCATAAGGTGGAGGAGGACTTTCAGAAATTTGGGTTCCCAAGCGGTGCCGCTTTAATCTACTTTTTTAATTTTTTTTCTTTTTTTTCTCTAAACGGCCGGACAGGCGCGTTGAATCGGTGAAACGGTGTAATAAAACGAGTGGAATACTGATTGGAACTGTTAAACGCCTCAACGAAATAACGCGGTGCTCTATTTAAAGTCGGCGTGATGTACGGGCCAGGTTTCTCTATTAAATGTTCGTATGTCATGATCTCGTTTTAAAGTTTTTTAATAAGGCGTGGCTTGTGCGCGTTGATATTTATGACGGAATCTATTTGCGCGATATTTTTCATTGCGGCGATTTAGCTCTCCGGAGACTTTACTGTGCTTTACGTCGAGGTGTGTCATTTATATTTGTCTCGAATGATGGTTTATTTTATAATTCTCTCTCTCTATCCTTGGAATTCTTTTTGCACCCAAGGCGATGAAGGGGTGTTATTAATTAGTGGCTGTGGATTATAAAAAGGTTGAGGAGTGGTAATTATTATTATGAATTATCTAGCGTAACGTAGTGGTGTTATTTATGGGTGTACTTGTTTATTCATTATATTCATTTAAAGTCATGCTTCGTTGTTTTCATCCTGGAATCCAATGGAACTGAAAGGTGATGTCAATGAGACATTACTTAGCTTTATTAATTCCGTTTTATGAAATTTAGTCTTTGATTCATTTGCTGATTTTCTGAAAGTTTAATTAGAACGACTATGAATATTAGGTAGAATATCTTAGATCACTTGGTATTTTTCTTCTTAAAGTTACGCGTATAGAGGAGCGGTTGAGTACACGACCAAAGTTTTCTGGATCGTAAAGATTCACGTTCCCCCATCCAATTCCATCATACGTCTCCATCCAGTTCCCAAGTTCTCAGTAGTGCAAATCCTACATCCTGGGTTACATACAATCAAAGGCAAGAGCATTTCAGCGTCTAAATTTAGATCGAGCACCCAGATCTCTCAAAGAGCCGTCCTAAATGAACTGGGAGTGTACCAAAGATCGGCTCCTTTCATATCCTTCCAAGAAAAGTCCTTTCGACGTAGCGGAATCCACACGGAACATTAGCATAATTGCAGCAAATGGCTTTTAATTGAACTCTGGCGCGTATTTCTGAAAACATTTTAAAGTTCATTTCCCCCCTAATTTAATTACCATTACGTAATTGAATATAGGATTTTCCCTTTCCTCGCGTGCGGCTACGGAATTTGGCACAATTCCCAGCAATTTATCCGGTAATAAATGGGACTGGTTAAGTATCCGAGGGATATAGCCCCCGCTGGGAGCAAGAAATACTATAAAAAAGTTCTCTTTGACGGCACGAAGAAAACCATTAGAGTGTCTCCGCGTTGACATTTATTTCTAATTGAAAAAATCCCTTTCTCCCCACAGTTTTTAAAAAGTTTATCTGGAGTAAGTTGTCTTTTCGTTACGTTTATCTCGGTGTCTCGGTTTGTGGAACTTTTTTTCGTGTGGGTTTCAGGGAATTTTATTAAACCTCATGAGATTGACTCATGTTGGCTTAAGTACAAGAGAAGAAAGGAAAGAGTGATTTTAAGAATATCTATCTAAGATTGCTGTTTCTTTGATCTAACTTTTTTATTGCTCGAAACCATTATCGCCCTGTCTTGATACATTAATACCAATTTTTTGGATTAAGGTTGCCAGTTACTTATATTTGCTCTACTTCATTTGAAACTCCAAATTATATAAGTATATGAGATTTGAGTTGCAAATTTTTGAAATCGCAAACTCTAAACTACCAAACTAACGTCTGTTTGATGTCCAACTTTTCTTTCGTTATGAGCTTGTTCGGCGTAAATCATGATTATTTATGTTGATGTAAAAACAGATACTGGGTGGTTATTCTGTTTTTTTTTATATTTGGAAGCCCACGAAGTGTAGCTTGAACTTTTTTCTTGTTGGATTAAGTCATAGAGAAAAAGTCCTACTAACTCCCTATTTTATATTCACATTCGTTAAAGTTAATTCACTACAGATGTGTTGATGCTCAAAGGAGTAGCTTTTTAGAAACTCAAATTCTTGTTACATAAAAAATCTATATGTAACGATAAGAAATAAGAACTTTTATAGCTCTCTTTATAGACCGAAAGTTACGAGCTTATGTTACTATTTATTATGCCTACTTTTTGGCATTGTAGCAAGTTACAAAATGATATTCAGTATGTCACTTTAGGTTATGTAAATTACTGGTTAAGGGGATTTTATATCTACTCCTCGAAGAAAATGTTTCTACGACAGTCCACATTGTCGTAACCCTTCTTGGCGTTTACCACTTGCCATCCACAGTGCTTATCCTCATATGTAGCAGATCACCCCATTACCATCGTCGTCTCTGACCCTCCACCGGTATCCAAGAACGCAGCTGTCAGATCGTTTCTCTCCTACGATAAAGTCGCATTAAAACTTTCCTCGGGATGCGAAGATTCCGCTCCTTATCCCTCCCGTAATTGCAGTCACCTCATCTGCTCTGTGTTTCTTTTCTGAAGCGTGAAACCCGGCGGGATTAACGCCGTCCGCCCGGTAAACCAAACGCGCTTCTGCCGGGCGAATTATCCTCACGCCCCCGTAATTCACCGGTCGAAGACCGTCGTTAGCGGAGGTTAAGTTCCCCGCGGAAGGCGTCCCATTCCGCGGTCGAATCACGCACGCCCCCACTCCACGTCGCTAATTGGGAGCGAGCACAAGTCCGCGACGCTGATTCTCTCTTACGACCCGTGTAACCGTCAAAAAAGTCGGACATCCCAATTAAGGGAAGGACTTAATCTGGTGATGAAGACCTCCGGATCGGGGAAATCTTATCTGCGAAGAAAATCTCCTCCTCGTGTTACCTTTTTTGTCAAACACCCCCGACCCAGAAACATCGATGGCTTCCAAAGAAGAAGTGGCGTCCCGAAATATACACGTATATCCTCCGGTAGTCCGTCACAGGCGGTGGAAGATGATGAACGACAAAGCCGAATTTGTCAGTGGGAGACGCGGGACACCTCTCCTTCTTTCCCTCGTTTCTTGAGTGGTTACTTCCTCCCGTTCTTTGTCCCTCGCCGCCTACGAACTCGTGCGTCCTGGAAATCTCATTCGGTCCTTTTTCTCCAAAAGGGATATACGCGTCGAGCACGCTCGGGTAAGGGATTTTGGGATAGGAGACGTTTCAGAGCGAAAATGCAGGCGTGTTGTGGGTGGTTATGCAAAATGAGACGAGTGTTTATGAAGTGTTTGGGCTGCTACGGACCGTTTCGGGATTGAGTTATGGTTGTTGTTGTACGTCATCTCGGTAATAGGCTTGCACGGATTGTGTGGGAGACTAAGCCGTGGGAAGAAATGCAAAAGTCAGGCGTTGAAATGCAATTTTACCGTTGTCTTTCTCGTAATTTATCGCTTCCACAAAGTCAGGACTCGGTTCTAGGAAATCTGCACATGTCTAGCGTGTATTTCGTTGTGTGCTTCCTTCTTTTTAATGTTGCTATTTCAATTGGCTTCTAGCTACACGTTTGTTCATGTGTTGGGATTAAATTTAATTTTCACCTATCTTTAGTGGAATTTGTTCTTGCGTATCGTAAGAGTAACTTTGTAATCAATAGACGTAAAGGTTTTGCCTGATCTACTTGAGGTTTGTCTTATATTTGTAATGGATGCGACAAATTGAAATTTTAGGTATACCTCTGAAAACGCATGCTTGATTGTGTTGAAACAAGTTATTTCTCTAAAAACTTACGTTCTTCCTTATGCCGAAATTCGCAGATACATAAGGGCTGTAGTCGAGGTAACGCTTTGAATATTTTCATCCTGAATAAATAATGAAATTTTATGTTTTATTGCTACCAAATGTCTCTTAGATATGTCCTCCCATTTTAACTTAAAGTGTCGCTTTATATTCCGTAGACTTACGTACAAGTTTCGTCCAGGAGCAGAATGGGAAATTGAAGTTAGGGGAAGGAAAGGAAATGAGACGGCATTTATGGATATCACGGAAGGAGAATATATATTGATGGAAGAAGTAAAACTGTGTCCGGGAGAGACACGGGCGGGGCTAGAGAAAGCTGTAAAAGGATGGACACTTAGAAGAGAAGGATAGGAAAGTAGAGAAAAGTGTTTATGAAGAAAATAATGGGAGGAAAGAACGCACCGTTAGGCTATAAATTCGAAATTTCTAGGCCACCTGGACCAACCGCAAGTCGCATCACTAATGCATTCATCCTTCAACTACAACTCACACGTCTTTCGACGCCATGACAAATATGCACCAGCATTCTGGATTTATTGCACCGCGCTCCTTCAAACCATCCATTCCTCAATGGAAAAATTCACACCTCTGTTATTCCCAAAAGAATTCCCTCGAATTTTTATACCTTCCCTTCTCGCGCTGTCTACGACGATCTTTTAAGCCCTTATGAGGCAGTTGTCGTAACGATGTTCAACCGTAGGGATTTTGTGGTCTCTAACACAAACCGTCTGAGTGCCGTAGGAGAATGGGAAAAATCCTTTGAGGTCTCACAGACGCGAGTAAAAGATGGGTGTAGCGAATCGTTAGCAGCTGTTAGTGGGGGAAGGACGGGGCACCTCCTTCTCCCTCTTTATTTCCTAGCATCACCGTTTGGAGGTGAGGGGAATGGGGTTTTGTACGGACAGCTACGGACGCCCACGCGCCAAGAAGATGACGTTTTTTTCCCGTGCGTGGGACCGCCGTGAAGTATGGCCGTGCCCGTCGCTGATGGAACCGTCCTGTTTTTATTCGCCGAGTGGATATCTAGAGGTTTCGCCTCGTTTGTGCGTTAGGGAATCGTAAATGTTTTGTACTCGAGGGAAAAGAGGCGATTACGGGCACCCAAAGCCACGTGTCAACATCAAAATCGCGTCGTTTTTTGAAAATTCGTTCTAGGTGCGTCGGAATGTATGCAGATTCGCGAAAGGTGGGATAAAATTCTAATACGAGAGGTGTCTTTTTTATTTCCGGTTTGAGGGAATTCGCGGTGGATTTTTTATAGGAGGAAAGCTTTTGTGTAGGAATGGCTGTGAATGAAGGTATTTTTTTCATACAGGTCGTTGTACTGTTTTAGCAGATCGGTATTTCATTTGTAGAATCGAGTTGAAATTTTTAATGGTATTTGGAATTCAAGCGGAAAGCAGATTGGTCGTATTATTGTGTCTTTCTGAAATATCCAAATGGGTTCGTACGTAATATATTTTTTTAAAACGTATTAGCTTTGCGTATGAGGTTTGGAAATATTTTATTAACGTAAATAATTATTTAATGGTATTTACCTTAACAGTATAGTATCTTTGAAATAGATACGTACAGTTTAATACGAAATCCATTTGTAGTTATCAATAAGTTTACATTCTTTACATCTTAAAGGTATTCAGAGTCTTAATTCTAATTAAACATATATATCAATTTAATTCATCAGTGCTTTTAAACGTATTAAACATGGCGAATATTTGTTATCCCAATATTAACTTTGAATAAAATACTTGAGGTACAATATCAATCAGACAGTTAGTTCTTTCGATGTCGATTTTCGCAGTTACGAGAGAAAGAGAGCCCGAATAACCCAAAGGGATTCACACCTAAAGAACACACATTTCGCAGGACAATATCCCGCGGAAGTTTAAGAACCCCAAAGTTAATAACACCATGGCAACTGGAGAGAGAGAATGACGGAATCCGAAAAGCATTCGGCGTCGGCACCTGCGAATTCAAATCCTTTGGGGCAGCGGTGTGAATCATACAAACGCGCGTTGGTGGGAGAGAGGCGTAAGCGCGAAAGGAACGCAGGTAGAAGGAAAAGAATACCGGTAGAAACGGTTGTCAAGAGAGTAGGCGACGTGGAAAGGGTGAGAGCTGGGTGGTCCAGGAACTCTCCCGTGATATCGATCGAGAGAATTAGCTCTGCTTCGTACTTTTCGGGGAGGGTAGGAAGGGTCGCCCACGGGGGAGATAAGGGGCAAGGAGGGCCCCTCGGGGGTATGTGCCGAGATTGTACAATGCAAACCGGACGATTCGTTTTGCGTATGTCGAAAAAGGGGTCGGAGTTATGGGGGCCCGTGGCAGAGGGCGTTTAGGAAAGGAACGGATTTTGCGGAGGTCTGCGGGCGTATGCATCAAACACCCCCCGACTCTTCTGGGGTTGACGCGGGAAAGAATTTACGACCGTGCTTACGCGGGGAGGATAAATATCCCTCCACCGATGCACTCGTTACAGTGGCCCTTTGGAAAAGTCCGTCCAAGCGTGGAAAATTAATATTTGCGTCGACCGCGGACGATCGAGGACGATCAGTCACTCGGCAGTGCCGGACACTGCGTAGGGCGCATCGTTTTAGACGTGTGTTTTTGATGGACGGTTTCGTAAATTGGATGTTTTTCCACCCGGGCCTATTATACCCTCATCTCCTGGTCCGGATGCCGAGTAATAGAGTGCGATCTGCCGGGAAGATTTTTCCTTCGCCCCCGAAATCGGTGGCGATTAAAAAAAAAAGGAATAAAAATTTCCCGAGTCGTTTAATCCTGGAAGACTGAGGGGTTCTTTGTTTATCGACGCGAAAGGGTGGGTCCGGCGAAATTAACGCGGTAGCAAATTGCTCTTCGATTTTTCCCTTCGTAAATGGATATCGATCGGTTGGTCACCTGCTCCAGCGTCCGACTATTCCTTTAATACGAACCCACGGAGGGTTCGTAGCCATGTTTTGTGAGCGTAAGCATCGTCGGTTTTGTTTGCCACGAGTAAAGAAAGGGAGCACCAGTTTTGTATGGCGTTCTTTTCCGTGAGTCCGGACGTTTCATTGCCGTGGTCATTAAGCGGATTGCTGCATCGTCCGTTTCTGAGGACTTGTTAGCAATAAAGGGAGCTAAAGTTGTATTCGAATGGGCAGGTCGCCGTACGTGAGGGACACCGGGGGTGCGGGGGAGATTTTTCTATTGGGGTGCGGGGAATAGAATGAGTCTAAAATTCGTATACGTATCGGTATCGTTATTATTGTTTGTGTCCGGAGCTACGTGGAGATGTGATGTTTATCGAGTAAATGTCGTAGAAATGGCTTCGTAGAGTAAATGTGTGTTTGAAGGGGTTTTTTGTTAATCTCGGTGTAAACTTTCCCTGAAAACTGTTTAATAAGTTTCGTAGAGGTTTTTTAATGTATGATTAACCATTCAGGGATAGCTTCTTGGTTTTAAAATACTGCTATGCTCCTTATAAAGCCATATTTTTTTACGTGTTAGAGTTATTCTCTCAAATCGTAGGGTTGTATTTTATTCAGAAGTACGGCAAAGTAGCACCTGACCCTATATCGTTTACCCTGGGGTAAATTTGTGCACTCGATCCATAATACGGCACGACTCGACTCCTTTCTAAGCATGTTTATTGGTCGGTTTTGATATCACGTTGTTGAGAAAATCCCGTCGGTGAATGTTTGCGATTCTATTATGTGGTCTCATTCTACACGCAGCGGGCTCACTTCAGCGGGGATCCTGCATTTGAAATGATTATAAATAGATTTTGGGCCGTCCTTTCTCATATCCTGCTAACCAAATTCTCTTTTCATTGAAAGGGAATATGGTTAGGACAAGCATCCTCGCTTTAGTTCCCTTTGCGGTCTATTTTTATGTTTTCCTTTCAATATATATTTATCACGATACCAGTTTAGGTCAATGAATGACAGTAATCTTATTGTTAGACGTTCTGGAAACTAGATTAGAAACGTTTTCCTTTCTTTACAATGCTGTGGTGGTTTCTTGTGAAAAATACGCGTTTCTGTGATAAGCAATAGTTTTTTAATAGATATGTATTCAAAATTTAACTGAAATACGGATTGTATTCATGTATGTGTATGATGTATTTGTCATGTATGTCATGATGTATTTTTTGAATGTTTCCATCTTTCTTAGTTACAGTTAACGAATACCATCGAATATTATGTATTTTTTCGTGTATTACGGTGCATTAATTCAGTTTTCCATCTAATTAGCTATTCCTTACTTACGTGTTTGTCGTACTAACGTAATTTCGCGATTGACCGTGTCAAACTAGATTCCCTTTCATAAGCGGAGGACGCCACACTCATCTTTTCATCAAGGAGGGATTTGTTGGAGTTTGCATTCGTTCTACTTGTATTCACGCATGGAGCAATAAAATTAGAGTTTATCTTTTGAACGCGTCGTAATATATTCCAGTTTTCTTAGCTGCTCTTTTTCTCTTTCACCCTTCACAAAACGGGAGAACGTTTGTTATCCGAAGTTGATGTGCACCGTTTAATCCATTAGATGCCCGAGGCCCTCACCCAGAGCTTTGCATATTTCTCCCCCATCAGAGTATATAATGCAGGGAATATTCTATTGTCATGATAAAGAAGATGCTACGGAACAGGCTTCCTCCTTCGTTATGTCATGGGTGCAGCTTACTTGGTATTCTCCGTGCATTTCCATACAATTAAGAATGCTTATTAGAGCTTATTGATCGAGAATTGGCAACAGAGGTTTTTGTGATGTTAATGCCGCAGAATGAAGGGGCTTCTGAAATGGAAATAGGTGAATAACGAGGGGCAACTGTTACACAAGTCGGGGGGTGTATTTGTACACAGAGAACGGGAATTACAACTTCCGTGAATCATTCGTGCACTCGTTATAGAGTGTGATTTATTGTAGGGAGTAGTTTTCCGAGTATTGTCTACTTTTTGTGAACTCGTAAAGCTCGAAGGAAAAAATTTTCACGAGCAGATGTGGTCAATGAAGATGATAAATTCGTGCAATTCCGTAGAGATGAAAACAAAGGAAGGAATAAACAAATGTTCAATTATCCTCCCTTATTTTATGCATTTTAATGGAGAATTTATTTATGTACATAGATGTGTGTGATATGGAGGGAAATTTATAGAAATTGAGGATGAAATGTTAGAATATGCTTAGAACATGCAATGTATTTTTCTAATGTTTTTAATTATAAATATGGAAAGTTTTAGTAAAAGTTTTATAGAAGTTCTTCGTTACGCTACTAGTTCGTTGATAATAACTTTTATTATTGTTTATCTATTCTTACCCCTTTTTAGCCCCAGGTCTTGCTCCGCTTCGATAGACAATCCCATTACATTTCCCTTTCATATTTCCTCAAATTAGAGAGAAACTGAAGCAGAGCTTTCCTCTCGGTCGGTTGAACGCGGCCGATCAACGGAGACGCATTTTTCCTCCCACATTTGCGCCGGAGACATTGTCATCATAATCGAGTCGCCCTCCAATAACTCTCGAACTTGAACATTTCCCTTCGATTCGATTACTCGCAGTGATTCGATTGTGCCCCGGAGCGCCTTTCACCTCTTTTGCAAAGGTTTCCATCATACGACGTCATTTTTGGCCTCTCCTCCCTCTATATCCCAATTTTCTCCACAAAACCGCCGATTTCGTATCGTCATCTCGGCTCTAATACTCAATCTGCCGTGCGAAATTAGTCGTGCTCGCTATATGGATCGGGGCTAATTGATTGCCTCGCTAATTCCCCGTCCGATGAAAGGGTTGAATGGGGGAGACGTCCTTCCATAGCTGAGACGGAAGCTCCGGCCCATTAAACCCTCACACGGCGTTCAAAAGTTCCTGTTTTAAAAACGAGGAAGTGCGAATGGAAGCGTGGGTGGATGCAGATGCGACCGACGTCTGCAGATCTGGACGGCTCGCTTTCGGGAATGCCCTCCGTGGACCCGGATGGTGTCCCGCAGGGAGTTGTTTTTGCACCCCCTCTCTTTAAGCAGTTCGAACTTTCAGAGTCGAAGTAATTCGTTCGGTTTCGGTTCGTTTGAGCAGCGACTCGTATCGATTCATCCTCCCCGGAAGGATTTTGGGCGTAAAAGTCTATTGTGCGAATTGATGGTCGCTGACGACTTTATTCAGGGTTTCAAAATGAACTATCCCCTTGCGTGATTGTGCAGGGCATGGATGGCCGGGTAAAGGGTCCATTTCTCTATAATTTAGTGCCCTTACGTCAACGGTTAATAGTCAGTTTCTAAAAGTGATGATTGAGCTTTGAATGAAATTGGCTCTATGCATGGATTTTCATTTGTCTGAGATGTTTGGAAGTATTATCATCATGTTGATTTTGAATACTCCCTCAATTGTAAAGTACAGTTCAGTCATAAAGAAAATCTGTTCACGTTATGGAACAAATCATTATAAATAGGTCATCTGTCAGCTGTTGTGGGTACTGAAGGTTTCATAACTAACATGTTTGAGCTTACAAATGCGTACAGATTCCTTATGAAGTTACTTAATTAAGATGCAACAAACATGAGAACTTTCAAAAACATTCGTATCTTCTGAAGGAGCAATTTACGTAATGAGTGTCCTGATAGTTAAAGATGGTTTCACAGAAAGGAATAAATTATAATTATGCTAACTCTATTGAATTATTTAAAAACTACGGAGATTTTTATTGGTTTTTAAAATTACTGTTCGGGTTACTGGAGAGAATTGGTAATATTTGGTGTATTGTATACGCATTTTGTTCTCAATACCATTTCTTAAATGGATCAATTCAATGCTATTCAAGCTCAAACATGTTAAGTTCTGCTGTTAGGTACTCAGAGCGACGCTTCTATTGTACGCATTTCGTTCTCGTCGAACTAAACGTCGTCAAACTCGAGATCGCAGCGTGATTAATTCGTCTCGCCCGGAACTCCTTTCCAATAGGACTCTTCAGCTCCGAGGAAGTTCTCCAAACCCTAATTACGAATTGCAAAGACTCCCGAATTATCGACACGTGCATGAAATCGCAATCGTCGATCGGCGAAAACGCATACGTGGTATTGTTTACGTCTCTCGCAATCAAGCCATTCTGCGTTCGCCTAGATGCCCTCCCGTGTATCATTACTCTTGCTGTCCGAAGCACGCCGCCCGTCGATGGGCGCGGCGCACAGCTCCGACCATTACTATGTTAATGGTTAACCATTGACTGGGAGCAATCGGCGAAATATCTCTCTTCATCTTTCCGATTGGATCCCTTTCAGAGGACAAAAGGCCGTGCGGACGCGTGTCGCACATTCGGACCCAATTTTTTCCGCTTCCAAACATCCTTCCGCAGCCGCGTGACTCAGCGGAAGGCGGCTGGAATCCTCAATGGATCGCCACAATATTGGGCCGGAAACGAGTATAATCCGAATCAGCTGTACGAGAGGGTATTTCTTTATTTATCGCGCAAAAAAGTTATGATTACGCCGAGCGATTTTCTTTTGTTTACGCGTCGTTTTCCAGCGCCACCGCGCACGTGTGTACGGTTTTCGTACTTCGTTTGTTCTTCACGTCCGATCCTTCTGGTTTTCCTTCTGGAAGATCGGAGTCTTTTGCAACTCGATAAAAGAAGTTACCTCGAGAGGTTTAGAGGATTAAATCACTCGAAAAGGGGAGGAAAAATGAATCTGGGAGAATTATAGAGAGTCGAAATCTAATGAGAGAAGCGTTGTGAATCGTGTGGGGCTGTTTCTATCCCATCTTATACTCTTAAATGAAATCGCCTACAGCTCGACGGCGTAACGAGGTTAGAGAGGATAGTCCCCCTCAACTCCCTCTTTAACTATTCCCCCATAGCTTCCTAAAAACCCCAACTCTTTAGGGGTGTCTAAGGTCCATAATCCCTTCTCTCTAAGGACCCCCTCGTGATTCCCACCCTTCATCTCTCTATCGTTCATTTTACCCTTACGAAAGCACACACTCGTACACAAGGCACGGGTACACTCATACACACACAGACACACCCCCGGCAACTGCTGCCAGGGATATATTTTTGCGCCAATGGGCACGAGCTATTCAAAAAAGAAGAGAGGAAAAAAAAAGCATTCCGAGCAACTCATTTTCCTCCATCCCTCATCTCTTCCCTCCCTCTTTTGTATCGAGATAATGAAGTGGCCGTATATGGCGTAATTCGCCCATTAGAAGTAAAGCCGCGCTGCAGTCGGAATGCAGCTGGCGTATCGGACGGATTTGCGGAGAGATTTCGTTTTATTCGCGTCTCTGTGTCGGGAAACGAGGAAATGAATAGGAATCGCGGAGGAGGACTTCAAAGGGAGGAGCGGGGATTATTGACATATTTTTCAATGTCGCCCGAAAAAGAGGACGGCTCCATTCCGGTCGGAAAAGAGGGAACGAAATTCGCGAAAAAAGGAAATATTTCTTTCTCTCTCGGAAAAAATTGTAGCACGTTTTTCCACGAGAAGGGGGCGTTCCATTTCGGCAATTTTTTTTTCGCAACGTTATTGTTTTCCGGACCACGTAGTCGGGACTCATTGAAACGGTCATGGACATGGATTCGAACGGGGAGATAAATTTTAATGGACTAAAAACACACATTCGGTACGTGCTTCCACGAGTGGGAAAAATCCTTTTGGGGCGTGCGATTCGCTATCTCGACCCCTTTTTTTTATTAAAGACTCACCTCCTGTTCCGATCGACCACGGATGCGGAGGGAGAATTGGTCCAGGCGGAAATGATGATGATAAAAAAGGGAAGAGTCAGCTCAGGGAAAAAAATGCGTTTCGAATGCCGAACAGGTTGTCCGGATCGTTCGTGGAAGGTGCTCGGAGATGATATTATATTCTCGAGATGGGGAGGTTTTAAGGGGCGAGGCGCACTAAGAATTTATGATTAAACTTATTATTCTCATCGGATCTTGTTTTATGGAAGAATCGGGGCGAAGAGTTGAGATAATACGTGATCTGAGTGTGGGAGCGGTTCTTTTCTCCGGTGAAATCTGTTCTGATTCGGTCCTTTTTTAATTCCTCCGTTGATGACATCGGGAGTTTTCGAGGTTGTGTTAAGGGTTGGTCGCAGATGCGTTCTGCATTCAGTGGACATTATTCCCTCTTCTGTCGACTTAAGCATTCAGAGGATCGACTTTTGATAATCCCCGTATAATATGGTACGATATGTCATCAAGGTACTCGTAAATAAAAGTGCAAATTGTTGCAATTATGTGCTCCGTTTCTTTTTTCTTCTCCCTCGTTAATTATGTAGTTGATATTATTACTCTTTATTACCTGTCCACCACGTGTTAACGTGGTTGAAAAAGTACTTAAAGTGTGGTATTAATTTGTATTAGATCGATTTGTAGCGAAAGAGCTCTGGGTATTGAGTTGGTAAAGATGAATATTACTAGGAGGCTTATGTTTAAAGGTAGTACGTATTTTTGATGTAATATATCTATCGAATATAGTGAATTTGTTGTGTGTTTGCTGTGAAGTTCATTTGTAGAGCATAATTTTATTATCATTTTATCTCATTTATATGATGTTTTAGTGCAGCGCAACAAAGACTTTATCACATTTATGGGAAACTATTACTCTTTGAAAATTTATATTTTTAAACATCATTTAGCCAAAAATTAACCTTTACATACTAGTCCTTTGTTCATGTGAAAGCCTTTTTTGGGTTTTCAAATATCTTTTACAATTTTTCGGACAATTTTATTGCTAAATTTCAAGAGTTTATGTCTTAATTGAATGTGATTTCAGCATTCAATTTAATTCATTTAACTGCGGGCGATTTTAATCGTCGTTTTCCAAGAATTACGTCTGTATATGGTATGGGTTCAAGTTTATGTTATTATTGAATATCCTCTGCTACAATCGAGAACAGTACTCGTGAATGTGAAATGCATTTTTAAAAGGTAGAAATGTCATGTTGAAGTGGATGTGCATTCACCAAATCATCCTTTACATTGTTCCGGTTGATCTCGCACGACAATCACATCCAACGAGTCCTGATCGTAATAACTTCTTCCTTTACGAGTCTTTGTTGCATTGCTCTGCTTTGTACGCACCCGAAATTCGTATTCTACCTGCGGCTGCACCAAACCGAAAGCACTAGAAAGAAAATTCCTCACTTACGAACTTCATAATGAAAATGCCATCTCACAATCCGGGCTAATTTATTCGTTTCCGGTAGGTTTGCGTGACGCACATTACAAACTGGATCACTCCGTTCCCTGGGTGGCATTTATCACATTTCCATTCAACATGTTTATGCGGATGACAGTGTGTGCGGCCGGACTTTTACGGGCATAAGTGCTCTATTTTCTCTCCGCTCGCCACGAAATCCAGTCGCTTTAATTCTTCCGTTACTCTCGAACGCAATTCTCCGTGAATTTTGATGATGTTCAAATTTTTAACTCGAAAGAGATCCACCGCGTTTGACCACCGGCCATGAAGTATTCAACGCAGGATCTTTTAAGAAGGCGATCCGCTGAATGGACAAGTAATGATTGTAATTGAAAATGGGACGAGGATACTCCTCCTTGGGCCGGAACTCCTTCTGTCAAGATTAATTAGGCCGGCATCAATGTAATTCATTCCATCGATATCTTCTCGGAATTCTCAACCCTCTTTTTATATTGCTCGCGAGTAATTGATCGTCTCCCGAGCTAAATGTAACTAATGGTATTATTAGGTATTCGTTAAGTAATCAATCGCTTGTCGTCATTAATTCAGGGGGTACTATTAATGCACGGATTGATTCGATCAATTAATGAAAGCCATTTTCCTTTTCGGTGTAATTGGAAATGGAAATTTGTAGCGAACTTACGGACGGCTGCATGTGTCTTATCTTTTTTAAAAGATGAATTTTGCGTTCGCTGTTATCGACACGCACCGGGTTGGTTTAAGTATGTGGAGGATGAATATGCTTCTTAGGGAAGTTTAATATTACTTTGTGTTTATTTTCCTCTTTTTTCTTATTATCTATTACTCTAATAATAGTATATATAGTAGAATATATATTTTCACTTGAAGACTTATTTTACTTTTGATTTTTTTACTGTATGTGATTAATTATATTATTATTTTTATGTGAGAAGTTTTAAGCCCATTCAATGTAAGGATTGATCATGGTTACGTTAAATTCTTCATTAGTCTTTGGCTATCGATAACTCTCCCTCTCGACCGGAATTACGTATTAATAACTTATTTCATATTCATCCCCAAGGCGTGGTTACATTGCTAGCATTTCAGCCACAACTCAAAGGTGAAACAAGGATTGCACGGGGGTTTACGGAGGTACCATAAAGAACATCTTCGGCCAAACTTTATAACTAGTTTTGCGGGTACACATAAGCTATAGGATATAAAAGTGACCAGAGAAAGTGGTAGGGACCGAGGAAGGAACCCTGAAGTATCTCTTTTATACCTGTTCCTCCGCTTCGTTGATATTTTCCATTACTATATTTATTTGTATTTCATGTAATCTATTGGTAATTTATGTATAATTTTATACGTAAATTTACTCATGTTTAGGAAAGGAAAGGAATAGTTTTTTTTTTAATTTTTAGTTTCTGTAGTGTCAGATATTTATATAAAATATTCAGTGAAGATCTTGTTGAAAAGAAGATGCATTATGAATGAATAAAGGTGTCGAAATCACATTTCTAATCCCGAAAACGTCAGATGGTATAGCAAGGTTTTTTTTGGCCATTCAAAAACCCTTTGGGGCAAACCCTTCGGAAAGAGACCTTCGCATCAAGCCCCTCAAATATTTAAGGGGTCCGTCCCGTGGAAATCCACGCTTAAGCGACCGATCCGTTTGCATATAACATTTCGCGTCCGTACCTTTTCCGTGTTTGCCCGAGCCTAATTGGTCCGGGAGCGGCCCTGCATTAGCGCACCCTTTTTGCGGATGCGGGGTCGTCAATCAACACCGCTTCCTCTCCTCCGCTTGAGTCCTTTCGTCAAAAAAGTGTCAGCTCGGATCGGTCAAATGGCGCGGAAACGCCTCGATTTATTCATTTCGGGAGAGCGTGATTTATGCGCTAATCGATCAAAAGAGCTCTTTTTTGGGCAAATGCGGAGATAAGCGCATCGCGGCGTGACTTTTGTTTTTCGACGATTATTTTTTTTTATACCGCTTTCGGCGCACCCCCATTCCCATCCCCTTACCCCATCCCTCTGTCCGATTGAAACGTTCCTATTGCTCGGCTTTATTTGCTCGCGAAATTTCCGCGCACGAGGTTTGTCCTCGCGAATTTTTTTTTATCCCCGTCTATATATATGTTGCGCGGATTGATGACCGCGCTCTCGGATGTGGAATGGAGTGATACTTCCATTTCCCGCGGCACTTTGTTCCCGAAGATGCGCGACGAAATGAAATTTTCATTCGATGATCGATGTATTGCGTTTCTCCATCGGCGGGGATTGAGTTATGTGTTTGCGGGTGTTGTACGAGATACGGGTACGAATCCGTAATGCACTCATCTGATTTTTTTTTTATCCAGTACTATCGGGAATATTTTAGGTTCATCGAGTTTCATCGAATCGGTCTCGCTCGTTATGTTCGACAGTCAGACGTGTCTTATCCCGTTCAGATCGCCTTTCTCTTTAATGAAGGATGATTTAACTGTGTCGAGTCTTTCGCAACGATATTTACGAAATGTCCATGTCTTTCAATTTAAATGTGTCAATCCGCTGTTGGTTTTCTCTTGATATTGATGAGGATCAAAAGGTTGAGAGGTCTGTCGATGTCGTCTGTCAAAATTGAATGTATCATTTATAACGACTTTAAATCTTAATTATTTATTCAGAATGTCTAATGTTCAAAGGGTATCTATAATACGATCCTAGAAAATTTCGCGAGGTTTGCCGATTTATATTGGTGACTGTTTTGTTCATTATAAATAAGTTGTACATATTTTATTTGAATATTTTGGCATGTAATAAGAATTTTGAACATCCAATACTATA
This sequence comes from Pantala flavescens, assembly GCA_020796165.1. Classification (NCBI taxonomy): domain Eukaryota; kingdom Metazoa; phylum Arthropoda; class Insecta; order Odonata; family Libellulidae; genus Pantala; species Pantala flavescens. The sequence continues at coordinate 43,846,955 of CM036882.1, forward strand.
TTAGAATTTTTGACTTAGTTTTCTAACTCCATTCCTTCTTTCTAGATATGATTAAAGGTTGTTTTGAAGCGTTAAATATCCAAAGGCTGCTTTTATTAACTCTAAAGAAAATCCTGTGTCAACGCTTACACTAATAATGCATTTTTCATTCCTGTCATAATTCGATTACTCTGAAACTACGGGAACCTCAAAGGAGATGAGATTTCTGTTTTCATGTTCTTCAACGAAGCATGTAATTTCTCCTCGTCATTATTCGACAAAGAAATCAAAATTCCCCCGCAGAGAGTTTATTACTTCGCTATCGTCTCGCGATATTTCCCTCCAGACCGTGGGCTCTCTCTCTCTCTAAGCCCAAATTAATTTCCAACTCTTTCTTCCTTATGCTCACGACAAGACTCAGCCTTCGAATCATTTTTCTCCCGCAAAACACAAAGCTCCGTTTCTGGAGGTGGGTCGAAGCATTCGATTGTCGAATCGCAGAAACCCAATCATTCATCACACGTGTTTTGACATCTGCACGCCTTTGATTGTGCGGAAGGCTCTGAATAACTCTTCGAGTTCTTTTTCAATCCTATTAAAAGCTCAGCAATCAATTTCCTCTCAGTCGTGTCGCGATTATATAGACGGAAAAATAAAAGGAAGAGATGTGTGCACCTTTTAAAAGAGTTCAATCTGTTCGAGCTTCTTACTCCCACAAGGGTTGCGCTAATGTGATTGCTTATCTCGCGATGTGGGTCATCATCGTTTTCCGGTAGGTTTCGCATCTCTCTCTTCATCGCGGAAAGAATGGTTCGAATCAAAGCCGCAGCGTCCCGTTGTCGGCGGAGTAGAAACAATAATACGGTGGTCTGAGGTTTGGGAAAAAGGAATGGAAAGAAATGGGAAAGAATCACCGCGGATGTCCGCATACAGCGGCGAAATCTCCCGTTATGATTACTCTCGGAGTTGATTTGCAGGTCTGCTTCCTTCGTAGTACCCTTTCTCTCTTTCTCTGTTCCAGAAAACGTCTATTTCGTCGAAACGAAAGGGGTTTTAATTTTGACACGCAGAGAATACTTCTTTCAATCCTTTCTATATTCGAAATTGTAAGAATAATGAAGAAAAAAAAGGCTCGGCGTGATATTTTTTTATTTTCGGAGATGAGAAAACGTACTCGCGGTGAATGATGCGGATTGCGAAAGTCTTCCGGCTTTTGTCTTCCGTGAAAGCTTTGAATTATTACGGAAGCGATTTGCGGTATGGTTTTTAAGTTTTCTTTTTTTTGGAGGAAGAATGCATTTCTAATCCGGATGGTTTTTGGGTTTGAGTACGTGAGGTAGGGGAATATTCTTATTCTTTGGAAGATGAAGGTTGTATATTTTCCATAGGAACCGATTTTAATGTATGTTCTATCAGTTGGAATTATCAGTAATTTTTTTCTATTGATTTTAGTGTGGGAATCAATAATTTCATATTTCTTCGTATAAATTACAATGGATTTATAACGCGTTCAAAATATGTTACTCTATGTGTTGCGATTTAAGGTAGATATTTATTCTTGACTCGAAATGTATCGCTAAGAGAAAAAAAATTTCTTTATTCCTCTTTCGATAATATCCCTCCTACGGAAATCAATTCTTTTGAATCATATAGTCCAGGAATGCAAACTGAATACTCTTCAAAATTCTTCTACACTAGCGTATTTAAAATTTAAAAAGTAGTCTTTCCTTGACAATCATACAACCGTCTAGGAGCCTCACATTTCGAACGGAATGTAATTTCACAGAAACACGGAAAATCACAGCTTACGTTCCAGCGTCAGAATTCCCGAAAAGTTTTTGTTCTTTTTTTTTGTCTCGCGCTCACAAATCTCTCTACGGCGTCGTGGAATGCCACCGTGTGAGACTAATAGTCACTACCAAAATCTCCTTCGATAAGCCCCGGAAGCAAATCGCATCCAATACGAATTCCTAGTCGGAGTCATCGAACTATAGAATTCGCTTTGAATCATCGAATGTTCGCAATCGATCGGAAATTTTTCCTCCCGCGCGATCTGCCAATCTCTCTCGAATCGCGCGAGACAAAAGAAACATCGCATCCGCGAACGGGGGCTGCCGCAAAGTGATAGACGTCGGCATGACGACATTCGAGGAAGACTTTTCAATCTCGAAAAAGATGACATGGTGATTTTCATTCGACCTCGTACATGGCATCCGTCGCCTCCCTCCCCAGGGACGTAATCATTTTTGAAATTGTTTGACCCTCGTTCGGCTCGGTGACCGACAGGAATCTTTTTCCCCTCTCATTTTAGCGAAAAATACGTCCGTGCTCTTCTCACGCATTCGTCGACACGCGTCCCGATGAGATTAATCCGTTGACGTGAAGAGTTTCGTACGATCAAAGGGACGAAGCCCGAGAAGAGATTACTCGTACGGACCTCCGCTCTGATGACGTGTTTCAGCAGGAGATGGGGGGACATTACCCTTTGGAAACAGTCGCATCTTGCTTGCCTTGGAGGTGAATTAATTTTTACCCTGTGTCATCCTAGAGGGGGAGGAGGGGCTCGTTCCAAAGCTGTCTTGCGTACCATGTAATCGTGATTAAAGAAATGTTGAGCTCGTGTTTCTTCTATGGGGATATTATTTTCTGGGGGTTTTCATTATTCTCTAGGGGTTTCTAATGAAGGATTATTGGTTTGGAAATTTTTCTTTATCCATGGGATGCATTCAAATTAATTAAATTTCAATTACGAAAGATTCGAATATAAGCAGCTTAAGGATTAAAATGGAATTAAAAAGAATACTTTCAATTTCCGATGAGTCATTATGGATATTATTTATGCTATTTTATTACTATATGATCTTTTAATATTTTATTGAAATTCTATTGTTTTGGGATTTAGGAAGAATTTTTTATATGTTTAACAATCAATGTGAACTTTTCTTAAGAAATTGAGTTACCGATTCAACAAAAGTCAATGCATTATTTATTATTTATTTTATTAATTTATTGAATTTTATTCTAGAACAGAATTTTCGTTGATTGCTGTATTGTTTAGTAAGATGATGAGATAACGATGAACTTTCATGTCTTGGAGCGAGCAAGAACTAGTTATACATATATTAGATTATATTTTTCCATTTCCCATGAAATCTAATTTTTTTTATTCCGAGTTATCTCATAACCTAGATCGAAACAATAACATGTGTTTGTGTGTGTGTGATCATCGTTTATCTACTCGACTTTAGAAGAAGACATTTTTAAATGGTATAACCCTCCGACGATAAGATATCTCTTGCGTCGTAGATGTTCCGTGAATGATCCCCCGCGGTAAATAGTGCGTGAAATATCCGGAAGTTTACGAAATAGAATATACGGCTGACGTCCGAGCCTTTCTCAGCGAGATAATATTCTTTCGAGTGTTATTGAAATTTTAGTTACCTCTTCCGTCGAAGTTTTTAGTTCGTTTCGGCGCAAATCTAATACCCCAGAAGCGCCTTCCGTCTATAATCTACTTTGGAAATTCAGTAAGCGTGGAAAGAAGGGGGGGATGCTGAAGAAGGGACACGTCTGGAGCATTTGGACCAGAGGAGAGCGGGTTAAGGACCTTTCGCTTTAGTGGACGACGAAATTCGATCCTCATTTTTTTTAAAGGGGTCGAAATTGGAATGATTTAGGAATGAAAGGAGCTAAGTGAAACTAGCAAGGGGATTACTCATCGATGGTACCATTCAGTCCACCGACCGACGCCCGCCTTTTTATTTGCCCCGAATATCGGTCGTTGGTCGATACACGTTAGGCATTCTATCGACGCGATTTATTATTTCCTAGTGATTGATATGATTTTGGTCGTGTGCGACGGCGGCGTTGATTTTGGGGGAGAGTACGTAATATTTTAGCCGTCGGGTTATTTGCACATGCGCTTTATTTTCGCTATATATCGCGCTATTTATTGACAGCTATAACTTGATTTTATTCCGATTATTTTTTGAATGAATTGCTTGAATTTGATGGAAATTTTTAATCGTTCTCAGTATGAGTAATTGTTGAAAGAATATAATTATGTTTATGTAGATACCCTACGAGCCGCCTTTCGGTGTGTGGCATGGGGTGCAATCTCCGTTCTTTGCTTCCCTAGACGATTATTCTATCGTATTGTTCGAGGGAGAAACGAAATTTTGAAACTGATTGTTTTTCATCTATTTTCCTTCCTTTCCTTTATAATCATACCCATTATAAATGCTTGATTTAAATCTATATTACTTACATTACTTACGTTATCTATTCTGATATTTCCTAAAATTTGATATTTTTAATTTTGCTTACGCTTTAGTCTTTTAAAATTTCGAAACCAATTTTTACTGATGTATTTCTCAATATTTTTCATCCACGTGTGTGCATCATACTAATGATTTTTTTTTCTTTTCCTTTTGCAGGTAAGTGTCTTTCACATGCAACCAATACCCGGAGGATTCAGTACCAACTTTACATTTAGTATGGAAAATCGAAATGGTAAGGTCGTTGAACCTTTTTCCTGATATGGTTGTACCGATGAGGCTGCTGGCTCGGGTCCAAGTGGTAAGGATGGAAATGTTTTCTCCTTCCACCCGAATGATCGAAACGCATCTTGCCGAGTACGCGTGATCTTTACCAAATGCGCCACATTAGCCATCGTCTGCCAACCCCCAGAGAACGAAATTACGGCCTATAAAGCTCCCACAATTTTCCGATGATGGCTTAGATGCTTACAAGATTTGAGACGATTTTATTGCTGCATAGCAACGCGAGCTTAGCCCTCATTCAAGGAATCGTTTTATTGTTCTTTTTCGAAAGTGATATTTGTTCTCCACGAAGTCGTAAACATTTCCTCGGAAACATTTAGTTATTATCATCGAGGATTAGAAAGAGAAAGCGTTAATCTGTTGTTGAAAGTTCATGATGTCTTCTATTCGCGGATGTATGTTACTACAGGGTGTTTAAGAAGGATGACTGCGTTTTGTCTGCACGTTATTGTAAGGGACAAGTCGAGGCTGTCGAAAGAAATAAGCTCTCTCTCTCTCTTCAGCGCCTTCACAAATACATTTTTCTCCAGACTCCTTTGATGGTTATGGGCAGTTAAGGAGATGGCCTTCATCGAAAAGATTTCTCCTCGGCTGCATTTCCCCCAAAGTATAAAAAGCAAGAGTGTGGAGGGTTGAGATTGGTGGTCCGCTAGGGTGTTGGCACCACATCAAACCCTCTAGATTTACCGCCTTGGCAGCTTGTCACCCACAACAGGATGTTGGCAGGTCTTTTGTAAATATGGCCCCACGAATCCGTCGTACACTCGTGGGTTTCTCTCGTTCCGAAGTTTGTAAGACGCACATTACATCGATCACAAGTAAACTCCCCATTCGTTTCGTGCGTGAAGGGAAAAACAAAAGAGATCCAGAGGGGCCCATTCAAAAGAAATCGCCCGTGAAATTCTCTTTGTTGTAGTCGCGAGACGTTTTTTATCTGTAGAGAAGAAAGATGCGCAAGTTTCACGATCCGTCCGAAAGAGTTCGGACAACGCGGTCGACTATAGCCGCCGTTAGCGCCTACGGTTTCCCCGGTCGTAAAAAAAGAGAGGGACGGGTTCGAACAGGACGTCGTTATCTATTTAAATCATAAGAACTCTTCCGATATCGGGAGTCATAACTCTCGGTCGGTACAAGCTTCAAAAGAGCTGAAAAGGGGAAGAGGAAAGTTGAAAGGAAACAGATACGAAGAAGGAATCAAACTCATGGAACCATTAAGAGCGTTTTCCTTTCTCCTTTTCGTTTCTTTTTTTTCGACGTTTCCGCCGCTCTTTCTTTCGGATAATTTCTCCAGATATCTCTCGTCCTTTTTTATTTCTCGACCGAACAAATTGTGTGTTTTTCCGAGAAGGAACCGCTTACGATTCGAAATCTCTCTCGCTCGTTTTATTTCCTATCGCGAACGTAGTTTTTATTGGCCCCTCTATATCATCCTTTATGTAATGTTTTGATTTTTATGTGTGGAAACTTGTAAGGAGGAGATTGCTTTCGCGGTGGTAGGGGATTGTTGGCGGGATCGGGTGGTTTTTGGATGGAGTCGATGCTACCGGAGATAGCGAGCAGAGAGGGTGTTAAAGGTGGAGAGTAAGGGAGGATACGCTTTTGAGGAGGAAAATAGGGTGCTTGAAGAGAGGAAACGGGATTGAAATGGGGGATAACTTTTTTTTTACGTCGTCGACAAATTAGAGTACGCGAATCGCCCATATTTTTCGGGTCGGACTTTTTAAAAGCTTTCGAGAGTGTCTTCAGAGCTTTAAGTTCTAGTGAATTAAGTATAATTGATTGTGTTTTTCGGAATTTTTGCTCATTTTATGGTTGTGATTTTTCTTTATGGTTCAATTAATTCTTTAGTATGTTTTTAGTTTTGGAAGTAATGGAGGAATAGTTATTTAGCCATTGTGATTTAGTCAGCGTACGAATAAATTTAATGTAGCAATTTTCCCATGATATCTGGTGGAACATATGCATAATTACGGGACTGAAAGTATGGATTATGTGCATTCACAGCTATATTTTGTCTGCGTATATATAATATTAAAACGCGGAGAAAATTTGCTAAAAGATAATAAGATTTTTTAAAATGTTCAGTAATATCTGTACTCTCCGAGTCTAAATACGGTCATCGACTCCCTTTTGTACGCAATATGAAGACTAATTCAAACACGCCAGTTCCATTGTCCTTATACCGTACAAAACAGTATTCGTAGGAGAAACTCTCCCGCCATTGAAGCTCCAAAGCTCTCTCTAATTGGAATTATATCGTGAAACGAATCGTCTTATAAGCGGTAAGTTACTTATCGACAAAGCTTTCGAAACATTGTTAGACAAAACAAAAATAATTGGGATTAGGTTAGGGAAACACTCAAAACAATAAGAATGATTCGATATGACAAATTATAAGGGTCGGAAATCAAGCACATTCACCTTTTTGCTTTGAAGAGCGGTCATTAACGATAAGGAAGCCATATAAAAGGCTGAGGTGGCAAGGTTAAACCTCCACAGCTCGTTATCCACACGAGGTTTCCCTCTTTCCTTTGTTTGGAGGGCAGACGATTCTTTTATAGCCTTATGTTTCGTGGTTTGTCCAGACCTCTCTAATTACTGGGATCATTTTCCGGAAAGTCCTAACCATTTCGCGGACACAAAGTTTTTTAATTAAAAATTATTTTAATCGTAGTAATCCGAGTCTCGGTACGGAAGTGTGAATCCCTCAAAGATGTACGTACTATTCTTAGTTCGCGTCCTCGAGAGTGGGGAGTAAGTGGCTTTTATTTCGAGGTTAGTCACTCCTTTTGTGGTTCACCGAGGAGGAATTCCTGGTGGGGTGGCGACGAAAATATTAAACAGCGCCTCTCGAAAGGCTGGTTGTCTTTAACTGTCTTCGCCCCGCAGCCTCCTTTGCGAGGGTAACAAAAGAGATTTGAGGCAGGCTGAGAAATTGGGGGAGTGATTTGGCGAGAGACGTCTGGTGAGAGTTGCGGAAATAGAAGAATAACGATAAGGAGTGAGATGTTTTGGGGGAGTGAAATACGAGGGAACATGAAAGAGGCCGGGCGAAAGAGGAGAGAAATTCGGGAAGGTGATAAAGAGAGGTAGAAAGGGGTTGATGGAGTAGGGGAGGGGTTAAGTGAAAGGAAGATTAAAGTAGAAGTGAAAGAAGGTAGGAGAAAGGGGGGTTTCTTCTTAAGTTTTAAACGGATTTATTTCAGCTCTAATGTTCCGTTTTACTCGGTGTATTAGCGCGGTGTTTTATGGGCGTAGTGGTGGTGGTGGAGGGTTGCTTTGAAGGTAGATTGGCCATCAAGGTTTCGTTAAAAAAGTCGCGCTCAAACTGATTTTTTTTGTGAATCTGCGGAGATACTTCGTCACCCTTTATTATTAAATATTTTTGCTAAATTGCCTCGACAAATTGGCCTCGTGTTAGGTGCCAAGGGTTTCTTTCTCTCGAAAAAATATGACACTCGGGTTATGAATAGATGTAGGGTGTCGCGGACAGGCGTGTCTACGATGTGACAGTCGAGGGCCAAGATTTAATATTAATACGAAGAAAGACAAATGGAATGTTCATGTCTTCGGTTCCATAAATAATGGGTTGATAAATAAAATGAAAGGTTTTTTAGAAATTTATCTACATCACACCTCTCGGTGAGCTCTTTTATGAAAGGTGTACGTTGGATTCGATGAAAATAACTTCGGTGAAGGAGGATGCCAAACGGTGCCTTGCCTTAGGGCGCCCAGATGAATCATCACAGTTCTGAATAGCAATCACCTATGACAATGAAATCCAACTTCTCCCATCCTTTCGTCACCAGGCAACCATCTGCTCGCATCCCTCATAAAACAGTCATGCAGTAGGAATATACATCTCCACAATACCATTATATATATACACACGTCCACAAATGAAATTTCGTGCGTTAACAATATTCATAATGATCCGCGCGGAGATGAGGCTATCGCCGGGATTTGATTGATCGGAAGAAAATTGAGGAATTGATTTCTGATGGATTGATTGATCTTCGTGCTTTATCGTCGGCGGCCGTGCAACAAAAAGGCCCTCTTCCAAACCTCCGCAGAGAAAGGAATAATGGTCGGAAAAGTGATGGACGGACGGATGACTCTATCAAGGAGAAAGCGGGGAGAAAAAAGTTTTTTTCACCTTAAATATTTGGACGAAATATGCCTCGGATATCTCCGATGGTTATGCCGATAGAGAGAGCAGATAGAGATGGATTAGGGGGAATACGTAGCACGGTGACGTGCTCAAAGAGGAACGAGGACGAGCTGGCGTTGTTATCCAGGGACCTTTTATGTTACGGGAACGTAAACGCTATTTATCCTCCGCTTCTTTTACTCTTTTCGTTTTTTTTACGATCGGCGAGATGTATTTTTGGTCCTCTCGAGAGGAATGGGTGTTATCGGGTGGAGGTTGGGGGGAGGCAGGTAAACCCAGCCGTCTCTTTCCCCGAATACTTCCCTCCCTTTGACCCGCCCAGGACTCCCGCTGGGCACCCATTACGCAGCATCCACACCTTTGGCTCTCCTACCCATCTGCCTTCTAAATAGATTTTTTTCTTGCGCGCGCCTCATGTACGTACCGTTCGTCTTTTTTCCCCGCAAGAATCTCGCTCTTCGGGGGGAGAAGGGAGAGGGAAAAGTGTGTATTTTTCGCACGAACGGTTCGTCCCGTCTAGCAGGTGACAACGGACGACTCAATAAACTCGTTTTACGGACGTTTCTCGGAATTTTTTCTTCACGTCGCCTTCGGCGGTTAGGTCGATTTTTCCACTTCTCGATCTGGATCCCAGTGCCCCGATCTGGAAACATCTAAGGAGCTAATGTACGGTAAATTAGGCGTAAAGGGTCGTGGAGTAAAGTCGCCCGAATAAGCCCATTTTTGGGAAGGATGTTTGGACGTTATACGGTCGGATGGGACGCGGTTGCCCAAGGTTACGAGCCGTGGACCACCTAACAAGCGTTCCGAATAAGGCGCTTATGAAACGTACTTTTTATCCCTCTCCAAATATTTGTTTAGAAGCTTGTTATAGCTAGTCTAGGATCGTCCTCCCCTTACATATATTTTTGTTCGTATGGTTTCTTCTATTAAATGTCCATTTACCTTACATTACCTCAGCTTCTTTTACTGGAACCGGATGATGACCCTCGCGTTCTTTACGCATCCCATTTTTGGTACTTAGCGACTAAACACAGGATCGTAAACGTCATTTCCAGCTTTTATCGTTTCCCAAACTCATCCCGAGCGGTGTACAGTTACATCCTGTTGCTTTTATACGGCGATGACGCTGATGTATCCCGACTGGGTACCGGGTTCATTAGATTACCGGCCCGAGGATCGAAATCGATTTTTCCTCAAATAAAACGCGTGAAAAACGCCCTCTCACCTTCGCTTCGACCCCTGGTGGTAATGGAACGGACTCCTGCTCTTGAGAAGGAGTAGGCGTCTTTTTTTGCCCGCGATACCGGTTCGAACCCGGTCAAGGACGTCGCAAGTTTTCCGCCGCACTTTGTTGCTCTCGCTCCTCGCGGCGATGCACGTTTCAACCCTTTTTTTGGAGGAATTCATCGCGTTTCTTCATCCCTTTGTCATCCTGTTGCTGTTTTTCCGTCGACGTTCGTCGCCTCGTTCCCTTTTTCTTTCCCCCTTTCGCCGCCAGGGGGACGCGAGCGCGCCACGTGAGGAATCTCGCCGCTCTTCCTTTTTTTCCCAGCCCGTCGGAATGAATTGTTTTGAAAACGTGCATGCCAATTAACTCCGCTGCCCCCAGGCCATCGGAGCGGCTCCTTTTTATTTTATCGTCGAGGAAAACGCTTTTTTTAAAGGGAAGCGGGCAGGATGGTCGTTGCGCAGGCGGCCATATTGGTCCGATCGGATTTCGCCCAGAGACCATTAATGTTTGATCCATTTGTTGCGAGGTTTCGGGACGGCTTAGTACGTCCGACCGGGGATTTCGACGCGTGTTATTGTGCGATAACTGACACCCTTTTTGGGTCCAGACGAAATTATTTTCGCGCATGAGTAGGCTTTCACTTAGTTTGAATCGATTTGATGCGGAGTTAAAACGTGGGGGAAAGCGCCACCATTCTCTCCCCCTTTATACAGGGAAGGATCTATCCCGCGAGGCATTAAAGCGGCGCTTCCATATCCAGAATATTTTGAGTCGATGGCAGGGGGTGATTTGAATACGCCTCGAAGAATTTGTGTTTTTTTCGGCACGCACATCGTTACGGTCACAGGTCTTCAATGCATGAGCGTTGTCCAAACACAAAGCGCAAATCTCGCGCTCCGTAACATCCGGTCGAAGATGACGTCGGAATTCGGAGTTGTCAATTTGCGGGAATTCAATGGCGCGGAGTCTCGGCGTAAACACCAATGAAAATGTATGGTGGGCGGTTCCCCATGAATTGCAAAATTATTTACCATTGGGAGCGGTTAAAACTCCATTAGCGTAACTTCACGGAATTCGGAATGAACGTCGTGTTTGCATGGATTTGTTTCCCTGTAAGATGTTTTTCGCGTTCGTCACGCGCCCACCGATTGAATGTCGGTAATTAGTTGCTTTAAGCACAATTAGTCATTCAGAGGACGTTTTTCTCTTTTTTGGTTCTTTTGAAATCCCCATGTTTAAGATTCAAAGGTCAAGAGCACTCTAATGATGCTTGAGGTGCCTTTTTTTACTAGCGTACGTCCATTATCGCCTTATGGAAGATTTAAATCAGTTTTCTGAAAAGCATGCATTAAGTGTAACCCCTCATTATCCCTCGTATCATATTAAGCGTGAATGTGTTTAAGATTCGGTGCCGATACAAATTTCTTTCTGTTCACCGCACCTCTGGTCGTCTCGCTTCCGATGGAACTCCCAGATTATTTTTCTTAGAATTCTCCGGATTTATTTACTTTTCCTTCAAAAGCCCATCCTCGTATTTCGGACCCTCCCTCAAATAGGCCAGGCCTACACAAAAGTGGCTGGGCGACCCGAATTTGAGTCGCAAACAAGAGAGTGACTTCTAAAATGTTGGTCCTAGTCAAGGACGCATTGAACCAACACATATCAGAGGCAAATAGCCCCATAGCAGCTTTTCCCTATTTATTGTTTTAAGAGATGGTCGCAGGGACATGGTTTCAGGACTGTTAGATAAGGGTCAACTTTCTTATGAAAAGGGAGGGTTATGTCTTTAATGTTCATGTAGGGGAGTGCGTTACGTATTCTATCAGGTTGGTTGAAGCTTCGTATGTCCTGTTACCAAGCAACCAATAGTATGGAAAGGGGAGTAAGGTTTATTAGATACGAAGGAAATGGGCAATGAATTAAATTGAAGGAAGGTTTTTTTACGAAAAAGAGCTAATGTATATGTATAGTTTGAAGGTAGATGAAGTCTACGGATGGAAAAGAGCTTGTTGCACGAATCCTAAATGTAATTGCTCGTAGTAAATTACATCATCCTTTTAAATTGATATATAGATCGTAAATCGCAAGCACAGTTTTGACGTTAATGCTTATAGGAAAGTATTAAAAGGTACAAGTAAAAGGATAAGAAAATGATAGATGGGAATGACTTTCACGTGTGTCACAATGAGATTATTAAATATTAGTTTAGAGCAAATGAATATCTACCACAAGAAATATGATTAGCATCTAATAACTTCTGAGGGAAACCACTAGCTGCACCAAAATTAGATTACACGTCCTCCGTCGTGTTTGTAATAGTCATTAATTTACATTTAGGGGGTCGGTGTCCAAAAAAAATTCCCTACTCCATGTTGTTTCCTTTATCCCTCGCCCAGTAAAAGCAGCACTTCTCTACCCAGGTCAATTTGTTATCCCAAAACCCTTCCTCATTACATAAACGTTTTACGTCATCAATTGCTTCTTAAAAGGGGGATATGGAATCCTCAGGGCCTCCTAATTGAGTGCACCATCCGAGTCCGGCATCCAAATGGAAGTTCGAGTACATTTTGAAGTGGTCGAAGTTTTTGTCGTCATAGATCCACTAACCGTTGCGAGGCCGTTTCTACGGCTACCTTAATGAATATTCATTTCTTACTCGGGCCTTTGTATTGGAAGAGCTCGATTGGCATCTCCGTTGATTAATCGGAGATTTATTAAAGAGCAGCTTCGTACGAATCTCCACTCGGACACGGTGTTCATTTCGCTCGGAAGTTTGCTCATCCACAGAATATATGACTCACGTATTTCGGATGCTCTCGACCAATCCGATCCTTTCCCGTTATTGTTTGCGTACCATTGTTATGACTACCCTCGCCCTAAGTGGGGGGCATTATATTTTTCCAATCCAACGCACAATGCTTCGCGAATATATTTAATTGCGTGGAGTGTTTTGGATATGGTTCTCCCTCGGGACGGTAAGGAACCCTATGAGAGGAGAGGGAGGGTTATGAAGAGGAAACCACGGTGGAAAGAACGAACGCGGGATGTTCGCACAGGAGCGTACAGCTTCGAATAGCACCGGATGGATGTACTTGAACTATTGACTTCGTTTAGGATGCGTTAAAAAGAAAGCAACGGAGGTTCGTTTCGCAATCACATCGTTTCGCGCCGGTACCGAGGTCACTCCGCCAATGTGGGCTCCGGAGACATTTCTTCTTGGCACGACTCTACTCGACCCATGGTCGTGATTTCGTTTCCGCTTTTTCGAATTCCCCCGACGCGCGTGTTATTCTGACGCTAAGGCGCCAGACACGCTTGAGGTTCGCTTATCGACGGAAGGGTTTAATTTATATCCAGGAATTCGTGTATAAATTATCGGTGTTTATGTCGTAAGAAAGGTCGGGGAATTGAAATGGACGGCCTGAGAAGGAATTTCAACATGCGAATGAATGTTTTAACAGCGTGTGTTTACGAGAAAAGGAGCTCTTACCACTGGCGTTATGCCTAATGAACGAATTCAGGCTGAGGAATATTGCACGTAAATTTCAATAAAGTAGTGATTTAAGTGTTGGATTTGTTGGATGGCTATTTTAAACTGGGAATTGTCAGTTTATCTCGCTGTTTTTAGTTGTGAATTCGTAAACTATCATATCTATTTAATATTTATTCTGATGATCGCTGTCTGCCGAAACTGGTCGGTTATTTATTGAAATGTACTGTGGAAATCACTAAGTTTTTGCTTCTCATTTAGTATTTATTCATTAGTATTTTATTCTCAATTTTTCATATTCTCAGAATATAGCTGTTATGAATTTTGTTTTTATTCAGACTTATTTACGCATTCAGTGTTGGTAGGTAGATTTCGCAGTACAAAAAATGTTTATTATAAGTGAAATATATCCTTCTCATTACTATATTTTTTGTAGAGTTCTCATTCATTTTATCGTATAAATTCAACGCTATGCACGGGTTATCGTTCTTTTTATCATATTTATTTATCCACCATAAAAAGTTTCTTTTTATGAGTTACGTACAAGTTTATTGTACAGAACGTGGTGGTTAATTCCTGTTTACGCCGATTGTTTTCTTGTTGCCATCTTCGAGTGGAAATCTGAAAGCAAATGCTGAAATGAAAAAAAAAGGAAAAACATACGTCAGCTGCAGTATATTTACAAATATCAATTCCCAGTAACATTTCTGTATTCACTGGTCGCCCTTCATACACTCCCAGTGCCCCTCGTGTATTCTTTTGGTCCGATGGTTTTTCTGATATCCTTGTCTCATATGTCTTTGGGGTCCCCTCTTAACTCGCTTGATGTCTCATGGGATCCATTAGGTTATTTCAGACGTCAAGATGATCTTCTCTTCTTGAAATGTGCCCGGCCCACTTCCATTTCGAAAGCGTCTATTTTTTAACGTGTCACAGTCTGCGTGTTTGTTTTCTCGTTCGCGAGCTCAGTTTCCCGTCGCCTCTCATAATTTTAGTCACGACTCGTGTACTTGTGTAAATATCCCCGTTTGGGTTCCATTACGTCTTATGGGGTGCTAAAGCTGATACTGCTGTTGAGGCATTAGTCTTTCCACGAAGAAGCTTCCATCAGAGGCCTTTGATTCGGATTCGCTTCGGTTGTCATCCGAGGAGTGATTTTTTTGGTTGCGAATACTTTATGAGTCGAGAAATGATTACGTGGGTGGGTAGGGTGCTGTGGAGGCTGTTGCTGATTCTTGGTCTGTTAGGTTTATTTCGTATTCTTAGATTATATTCATTGCGCTGCGTTTAATTCTTATTTATCTCGTTATATTATATATAAGTTCGACATATATCGTTCCTCGTGATATTTTTGCGTTGTCGTCTCAGGTATAGCGTAGTATCTGCTAATATATGACCGGATATGAACTTCATGTAGCTTTTATTCCGAGATTATATCTTCCTTGTTAAATTTTCGGCTCTCTCGATGTTTCATAATTCAAATATTTTATTTAAACAAAGTTTTTAAGGTATTCATGGGTAAAGTATCTAACATCTCTAAAGCATTTCCGTTAAAATTACGTAATTTTTAAATCAACTTAAAATTAAACGATGAAGTAAAGATCAATCATTGAGAATCGAAATGGATTACTCTGTTTTAGATCCTTGAAGATGATTTACATTATTACAATTTTGATCAGATCAATCTTTATCGATAAAAATCTAATTGAAATCAAAGGAAAGTTCATATATACTTTGAGTGTGCTCGATTCATTTGCCGTTTCGTAATAAACGTGGAAATTGGTAACCATGACTAAGTAAGACGTCGGTAACCGCACGAGTAAAACCGATTCTATTACATACGTCACGTCTCAATACGAAGGATAAATAGCCAGGCAACTCTAGGAAGTCGACCAGTCGCAACCCGCTGTTGCAATTTTCTTTCGCAAAACGCACACACGGCGACGTGAGTCACCCCATCGGAGAATGTCAAAAGGGCAAACGGCACCGTCCGCAACCACTCAATCAATCCACCAGGATATGAACGTAAACTGCTACTCGCGTCATTTCGGCCATAGGCTCCGACTCCGGCCTCAGTACCTTTTTGATTAACACGTTGACCCGATTACTCCCTCTCTCTCTCCCGCTATAAACCCTTGAGCAAACACGAGGATAAGCCGATGGTCGATTCACCACGCTTCCACGCGCGATCTTATCGCGTCCATCGGACCACGTGAACGCAAACTTCCGCTAAAGCCCCGAACCTAGATCATCCCCGACACGAGCACGGCCGAAAGCGATCGCAGCGAGATATAGATCATCGGGAACGGGCGCGATGCATATCGAAAGGATCCCCCCTTCGTCCAGAACACGTGACAAAGACTTTAAAAGCGATAAAACATCTTTTGTCGGCAGGCAGGTACGCCGATGTAAAAAAGGGGGGTTCTAAGGGGAGACGTCGCATTATCCAATCTAAGCAATTAATGTCGAAAGAGGTTCGCCACGGATCTACGGCTTACGAAGAAAAACAGATGGGTTCGGAGAGGACGCGAGCGATCCAATCTGCACGGAATGAATGGAGAGGGCTTTTGGAGAGGTAGGTTGGGCAAAAAATAAAAGGAGGGTTCTCCCGGACATGCGTTATGGTTCGCATAGTATATATAAGAGGAGGAGTGGGAGAGGAAAGTTGCATCACACAAAAATCCTACCTTCTGGGGACCCCTCCTCCTCCTCCTCCAGCGGTGGGTTCAGCTGGCTTTCGCGCCATTGTGCTGCCAGACCACCGTGGCATCCTCGGTTGTTCCGGGGGGTGGAGACGGGTATGGGGGGATCCTTTTTACCTTCCCAGTAAACACTCTTTCCGAGAGACGGACACGGGGTGCGTAAAGTGGGCTGTAGGAGACTGCGTGGCCAGGGGTGGGATGCGGTTTCTAGAGTGGCAGACCTTCTTTCATCACAGGCAACGGTCTCGCGTTCGAAACCACGCATGAGAGGTTTCTTTCGTCCGCGAAGGAGAGTTTCGTGTACTGAATACTTTGGAAGTGACGTGGAGGATCCTTAAGGTGAAGCGAGGATACGTGAAGGCTTATGAAAACCCCCTCTCTGCCTTAAAAACCTCTCGACATCCTTCATTGCTGGTACTCTTGCCAGAACGGGTTGCCACCGGGACGGGTCGCTATAGTTCGTCTCTCTCCTTTTTTTCTCTCTCGAAATTCTCTCTCCTGCTACTGGTGTTGCACGAGCACAATTGCCGAAATTTGTTGCTCGTCTTTCATACCTCTTGAATGCTCCAAGGTAACTTTTTGAATCCCCTGCGAGTTTTGCAAGGAAGGTACTCTCGGACGGTGTCTTACACGAATTTGCTTTCCGTGTCTAAATTACTAAAGAGGCTGTTACTCGCTTCTCGTAGCGCGACTATATTCAACGGTGTTTCTCGCTGTTTAATTTTCGAGATGTTTACCGTTTATTTAGCTCCTCGAAGCTGGGATCCTTTACTGAGATTGCTACTGTGGAGGTGTCGTCTTGAATTTGTCAGAATTGCGCAATCTTGTTTCGTGTTGTTATGAAACGTCGGTCTTTACATTCATGTTTCTTAAATCCGACGATTGTTTAATTCGATATTCTTTTGTTTTTTTATTTAAAAGTGTTTTAACGTCGGATATGTTAGTCTGAATGTAACTGAGTGAAGTTGGAAATATTCAATCGTAAAATACGGAACGTATCGTGATTACGTATCTTCGTCGTGTACATCTCTGTGTCTCTCAGTTGGTATCTTTAGCTTTTTTTAGATTGAAGTATAACGATGTTTCTAAATTAGAAACCTTTTCGTGCGTGTTCAAGGTATAAATGTATCTGTAAGTTACAAGTCACGCGATTAGGAATGAATTGAAGGAATAACGGATGAGAGCAAAGTGCGAGAGTATCGGGATTCGAACCCGGGCTCCTAATATCTTTTCAGTTTCTCTAGCC
This sequence comes from Pantala flavescens, assembly GCA_020796165.1. NCBI lineage: Eukaryota > Metazoa > Arthropoda > Insecta > Odonata > Libellulidae > Pantala > Pantala flavescens. The sequence continues at coordinate 43,864,339 of CM036882.1, forward strand.
TGCTAGGCTATCTTGGCAATTCATTAAGGCATTCCGTTAGTACCTTATATTCTATTCTTTTATATCTTACTTTACTTTGTTTTGAGCTTTTAATCCGACTTAAGATTTATGTTCCCTGCTAATCGTGTTTAAGCGCGAACGATCTCTAAGGAATTACGTTCTTCTCATTCAAAGGGAATGCTCTTTTGGCAACCCTTACCGAACTTTAATAAATTTAGCATGCTGCGAACGAACTCGGCACTCCAACAGTGGCAAATTATTGGGTCAACACGTTTTCATCCACGAATAAAGCAGCCGAACGAAACGAGTGAATTTTTTAGAAATAAAAAGCCTCGGGGCTGCGGCAGTAAGCGTGGGTTTGGCATTTTCCTCCGTCAGATTTTGTTTGTTATTCTTTTCTTTCATTCAACTCTCCCGCTCTCGACATCTCCCTACGAACGACTCTTTCACAAGAGGCAGGCCATCACACGTTTCCCACTGTTTCTCCTCTGCCATTCCCCTTCCGAGTTAAGCAACGCACGGTGTTGCTTACAATTACACTCCACCCTTGTTATTTCTCTCCCCTGCGTTTTTTTTGCCGTCTCTCTCTCTCTCTCCCCGTCCTGCTGGCATTTCTTTCCGTGGACGTTTGGAGTGCCGGGGTCGACGCTGAAGGTGGAGGGGTTTCGTGTAAATTTATTTATTTTTTTTCTCGTTACTCGTATATCCTAGCTTTTATTTGGCTTTAAGGAATTGTAAGCAATTCGAGGTACGGATATGTATCTGAATACGTTTGCGTGTTTTTTGTATTGTATACGTAAATAAACATTATTGTCGATTTTAATACACTTCTAGTTTTGGGAGGATATTAAAAAATAATTGTATAATCAATGATGGAAACATCGTTTGTTATAATAGAAGAATGCACAATTACTTTATCACAGATATATTATTTTTATCGAGACTTTTATACTGTTAGGTTATTCCCAGGTGGGATACTATTTACTATACTCATAATTATGAATGCTAAACCTGTAATTTAGTGGTAAATGAACTAAGATTATTGAAATTTCTTAGTTTAAATTTATTCTTTGTTCATTTGATATGGATATGGCTCCCTTTCACAAAGTTTAGCTTGATCGTATCTGGAATATAATTAATGTTTCTTTTACTGCAATATTTATCTACTTCGCAATATAGACGGATAGGAAACGTCTTCCGTGTCTGACGAACCGTTTCATTTACAACTGGAGGCCTCAAAGTTCATTCTCGAGAAGAAACAATTTGCACGAAATAGAATACGACGTATCTTATGAGGTCTCAGAAAGCCAATGTTGCAGCCTTAACCCCTTTAAAACTGCAGCGTGGCTAGACCAAAGCCATACTAAGGCTATTTAGCGCCATGGATACCGTGTTGTGTTGGTAGCATATGGCATGATATGCAGCGTAAAAAAACTAGCTCGCGCCCCTGTACAGTAGTTTTCGCCCTATTTCCCTCTCTCTCGTAATTGAAGGAGTACTCCCTAGCCTTTCTTTCTTCACGAGCACTTGGTGACATACTTCACGGAACGTTTCCAGGTTACAGTTTTCCTAAAATTAGAAACATCTGGCATTTCGGCACAAAGTAAGCTTCACAAGATGTGTGCTTCTGAAATGTGTTCTTGTAGTTTCTTTTTTTCAGTCTCGATTTATGAAAAGAAAGACATTTTTATCAAGTTCTGTTGGAAGCGTAATTTGCAGGATTTCGTCGATTCTACTTCATTCGTTTTATTTTACCTTTTAATGAAGTTTGTGCACGTTATTTAGTTTTAAAGATCCATCACCGGGCAGTTCTGCACCAGTATCGCATACTTTGCCTTATGTGTCAATTAACAATCATGACAAAGAACTTTTCTAAGTGAAAATATCGTACATATTTGCCAATAGCTCTCGTTATCATTGTAACTAAACTATCGATCACGAGCGATTTCGGAGTTTCATATTTTAATTTATGTCCAATATGTAAGTTCCCCCATACAATGGCCCGCAAACCGAATTCCGATGTAAATTTCAACCGCAGCCGATGAACATTCATAGCGAAAGTGTAACATTTTTAGAAATCCCCTAACCGACGAAGCGGAAAAATGTTCGCCATTCCATCGCCTCGTTCATCCGTCGCTCTCGAGTAAATCCTCGGCGCGAAAATTGCGTTTTTATGTTTGTTGTGGCGATAAAAATCCCCGTGGATTAAAATATCCTCGCGGGCGTTAATCCATGAAAAATCGTTTATTTATTCAGCGGTGGGATTTTTGTGGAAGGAAATTCCACTGAGGGTCCGAAGTTTCCCTTCGCATCGTCTCCTGCGAAGGATGCCTCAAAAAGACGAAAAGGAGTGGAGGAAATTGAATCACATCGGACAAGAGATATACTCTCATTCGTCACCAGTAATATGTTCATTTCCGTGGAGAATATCTCCCAAAAATGTTTATTTAGGAATATACGAAGCTCTCTCTCGTACCGGTGGTCGTTCTCATTGTTACAAGTTCTCGCTAATCCGTGCTGATTTTTTCGCGAAGTCCTCCGGTGTTGTTTTGTTCAGCATCCTCCCGAAACTACTTTGCTTATCTTTTTACCTCCTCAACAGAGATTTTCTTACTCGTTCAGGCGACTACTTAGGCGCAATTTCGCGTCCTAATGATTTAGCGATTACGGGGAAATTTTCCGAGCGGATTGTTCCATCAGTTTACGTTATTTCCTTTTCTTGGAGAATCAAGTGCTGGAGATCCCGTGAGATGCTCTGCATGAATATGTGCGCTTTCTAAGTGGGTCGCGAGTTTTTTTATTTGTTGTTGAATGTGTTTTGTAATCGGATCGGAAGTTATTGTTAAGTTCCGAAAAGTAGGAATATTTTCTGGAGTTATTTTCATCGCTATTCATTTTTGTTTGATCGGCTTACGTCTTTTTGTATTTTATTGCTATTTTGGATTCTTAAACCTAAGAGCGTGTATTCTTTGAGTGGACTTATTTCAAACCACAAGGCTTTAGTCCTATGATTTCTGAATAAAACTAATGTATCGTTTTGGTGTGATTAGCTTCTGATCCTGCCTAATAATGTGCAATATTTCATTTCTCCCTGAAAAGCTAGTCATTGCAGTTAGTTGCAAGAATAGGAGTCTTATTTCAATAGAGTATCGATAGATTTTAAGACTATATATTTTTTTAATTCAGGACTGAAATGCCAAACGCTTCTTAGAAAATTAATTTTGGGTTTTGGAGACATACAACTATGCTTCTCCAAATAAAAATTGACCATTCAATATACCATATCTAAAAAAGCATTACAAAATTCGTTGAATTCATTAATATATTTAGTAATCTATGATTCTGATGAATATTTAATTCAATATTTTTCTCGAAATAAATTGAAAGTTTAGAGCATAAATTGGAGTAATTTAATTTCTATTTCCTTCTATACCTCAGTTCGTCATTTATCGACGATAACACATTATGATTCCATAAACCTCTTCACTCATATTTCCATCATGAGGAAATTCGCATCCCTAAAAACCTTTCGTTTCTGCAAACACCCGCACCATTTCCTCCTAAACGTCACAACATCCCTTAATCAAATCTTTCCATCGACGGCCTCAATAGTGGATCGCGGATTCCCGTCGACAGCATCCGAGATATAGTCCAATTTAGCACAAGTCTGCATTCGGTTAATGCGCTCCAAATCCGTACGACTCACTCCCAGTACAAATTCATTCGTCGCCGACCGAAAGGGACTCGTAAGATTGACGTATTCCGCAATTACCAATTCAGCTTGCGTAAATCATTCCTTTCCCGTAGGAGTAGAGACTCGAAAATAGAAACTTTTTTTTAAAGCTCGTGGAAACCAGAGGCTCCTACTTCAGTCCCTCAACCCATTTCCTTCTGTACCTCTCTTTCCGTAAAGAGAAGAGCTCATTGAGGTACCGAAGCACGCAGTCATCGACGGATAAGAATGAAGGCCGGTTTCGGAGGACATACACCCGAATTGCTTTCGCGAACGTCTCGGGATAATTAACGGAAGGGGATTGGCTGAAGAAATTACAACGCCTGTAGTTTTTACCTTATCACTCACGGAACGTATTTTTTTTACGTCCCGCTTTTTATTTTGCTCCTCCCTTAACTTTTGCTACTTAAGGGAGGGGGATGGAGGCTCGGGATAAACAGGGTATATTGAATGCTCACCACGTAGATCTGTTTGCGTGGTTCTTTTTTCCCGGGAAAAAAGGAGATGAAAGGAAAGCACGTCGGCGGCACCGGGGGAGCGCGGCGGTGGTGGTTTTTCGAAATCGAGTTAACCGGACGACTTAGGCGAGGGAGAAATAGAAAAGGGGTTTCTGTAATAAGTTCTGGTGGGGAATGGCTCGGAATGGTTTATGAAGCGGAGATGACAGGAGGAGGGTTTGGGGTGGAGGGAGGGAAGGCCAGCTTTGGAGAACTCGATCGAGTGGGGAGAATATCTCTTTCGCATTTTAAACGGACGTTTCCTATTTCAGCGATACTTTGATGCTTGCCCTTGATGAAATTTTTGGGATGACCGCGGCGGCTTCAAGGGCGAATTCCTGGCCGCGACGATGAACGCTCGGTCGCTCCACGGCCGCAGGAATACGCGGTATCGATTTCGTTGTTGTTTTGTTGTGCCAAGGCTGGTTTTGCGCTTTTCGATTGTGTTTTTTTTTCAGTTCTTTTCGATACGCCGACCCCTTCCGGATCTTACGCAACAGTCGCATTACCCTTTCAATTAACCCCCAAATAAGACTATTGTTCGGGAATTGAATTCGGCGCCCCGTCGTTTATGGAAGCATGGATGGCCAACCTTTTTATTATTTCTTTATTAGCGCTTCGAATAGGGTACGAATTAAATCATCGTACGCTGTTGAAAGTTAAAGAGCGGGCGATAAAAGGATATCGAGTTTTTTGAAATGAATTAGTTTTGTTGACAAGTGAATCCGATTTGGATGGGTACCTTTACAAATTTTTTTACGTTTTCGGGATTGATAGAGTGCTCTACGTTCGCGAATATTATTTTTTTTATTGAAATACTTTAAAAGGCTCTTTGTGTTGTATAAAGGCAAGTTCGATTCGGAATTCGTTTTAGAACGTTCGGATCACTCGCTCATTCATTTGTTTGTTTTTACGAATTCTCTTTGATTTTTCTAAAATCGTATGTGCAAAGGTTTTGGTATGAAGGAGAAATGCATGAAATGAGATTTATAAAATTGTTTTTATTCCTTTGGTATAGTGTTTTTCGAATGAGTAGTTTTCTGTTAAATTTTACCGTTGATGAAATTTTGACTTAAAAGGCTGTAGCTCTAGAATTACCTTTAGTACCTTATAGTCAATATTTTCGTGAATATATATTATTATAGTAGATAATTTAATGTACTGGAAAGGGCACAATATATGCTAAATGATTATATTAGGAAGCGTATTGAACGAAAATTTTAAATTTATATAATTATAGTAGAACAGAAGTCCAAAGGGCCCATTGTGCTTACAGAAGATTCATCTCCTTATTGTTAAATTCTTCAGGAATCCCAAGAGAAGAAACAAATATTTCGACCCCCTTCCAAAATATTCAGTAGACAAAACATCCGTCTGGAGGTGCACATAGAGCCGAGTGCGCCCTAAAGTTAGGCAAACAGCATATCCACGAGAACATTCCTGGACCGAGGGAGACATTCGCAGCATCTCTTTTGAGACCCGCGGGAACGGTTATATGCGGTTACAAAACAAGGTTTAGAGTTACCACTCCTTACATTTGCCCCCGAACAACCTATTCCATGAGATGCATCACCTCTCCCTCACGCGTGCTCTGCCCTAGTTTTTCATTTTCGAGACCATATTTATATCCTCCACTCGTCCTTACGACTCACTCCAGCACATCTTTTATTCGGTCCTTCGGTGGTAAGTGGCGCGGTGTAACACGGTTGAAAGGAAGCACACAACAGCCCTTCGAGTGTCCGGGATGCGCGCGTGTCTCTTTTCTCGGTAGCCTAGATGTTAAACAAGCTCTCGAGCTACGTTGCACGGAGAATAAAACCGCGTGGAGTGCCGGCATCTGTGTACCGTAGGATCCCCTTAAGGGGTTTGTATGGAAAATCCCTTTATGACCACGTGCACACTAGGGAAAGCGGGAAAGAAAGAGGTGGTTACTTTTGAGAGAACTCCTTTCAAGGATGGGAAACGGTAGAGGTGTAATGTAGGACCGTCACGCGTGTACTTGCGTAACCATATGTCGCGACCGTTCGCAATCATTCAGAATTCGCTCTCCTACGGTCCGTCGATGGCTCTCATTGTGTACGTGGTCTCTCCTCGTGCGCTATCGACGAGAAAAACAACAGCGTGGGGCGTCAGTCTTTTGTTTCCTGTTTTTCGTCCCTCTCTCTCGCGAGCGTCGCTTCGCAGCTGTTATTTTTTTTTGCAGCACTCCAGACTCGCGGAGGAGTTTTTTTTATGCGCGCGTACATCGCGAGATCTTTGACGAGTGCCTTTGTCTCACCTGCACGTCGGTCTTTAAGGAGGGAAAGAAAGAAGAAGATCGCTTTCCGCAGGCCGTTGCTTGTTTATCCTCTCGCGAGCCCATTTGACGGTTTCGCTCGGCGGGAAAGGGAGTCGAATGCGACGAGGAGAGAGTACGAGTACGAAAAGCTCGACTCAAAGGAAAAGAGAAGGAAGGAAAGGAAACGAGAGGTAAGGGCAGGATAATGAGACAACTCAAGACTTAACAGCGACCCTTTCCGTAATTAAATTTCGCGTCTTTTATTCTCCTCGTTGAAGAGTGCCATCTTGTTGAATTCGTTAGCAACGAAGGAGGGGAAGGGAGGGAAGGAAATGACGTATCTCCGTGGCATTTGCGTGAACAATCGAGGACCCACGAATCACACATTTCCCGCCACCAAGCGGAAAAACTTTAACGCGGTTAACGCGACTTACGAAGTTCATTTAGTCGCCGGATATGTCGTAGGGGTGTTGCAAGATGGTATAGGGGAGGGTGTAATCCAGTTATCTCGTCAACCGGAGTTTCTGCTAGGCCCAGTGGGTCGCGTGGGAGGAAACGGTTCCAGAAAGCTTCTAAATACGATTCCGAGGAAGAAGTCAATTGAAAGGATTAGACCGTCGTCGCGAGTATTTCAGTTTAATTTTTCCCGGATTATTCTCGCGGCTAGATGGGATTAGTCACCGGCCGTCTTTTCACTCCGCGAGGGTGAAATTTTCGTGACGCGAGATTAATGGGTTCTTTCCCTTTTTTTTCCTACGAATACTAATGCGTCCTCGGCAGGGTTTATTACGTGTCGACAGATTCCGCAGCTGTCGGGGGAAAAAGGGTTATCGATGAATGAGCGACGTCAGACAGTTTCCCGCCCCCGATGTAAATCGTGGATTTCTTTTCCGGGCGGAAATAACGTGGGTGTGCTCCCAATCCATTTGCGCGAGCGGGGACGTGGAACTATTTTCCATCGGCGGGAATTATTATTCGGGCGGAAGAGTTTTGATGGCCCCCGACGTTTATATCTCCAAAACTGTCGTCACGGAATGTGTTTTTCGAAAAATAAGGTGAGATACGAGGGAAAGGAATCGATGATTATTTCGTGATGCGAAACCCGATATGACGATAAAATATATGAATGGAGGAATCGGTTTTTAAAGGGTTTGGAGATAGCACGTGTTTCAGAATGGGTTGGATGAAGGTGTTACGGCTTGATCAGATACGTTTCGCATCTTTTGTGTTTTTGTTCACGTATGATATATTTGTACGTACGTAGTTTATGTGTACTTATCCCTGATAGATTACGAAAACTTCAGCTATAGTCGTATTTTATTCCTCAGAAAATATATTTTGTTTGGAAGCTTACATATTCCACAAGTAGTTTGTAGCCATGGGAATATAATCTAGAAAAATGAAATCATTCTTCTACAGTGAATCGACGTCTTTCAATTTCAGATTGAGAATCATTTAATGGAATTTACTTATCACAAACAGATGTAGCTACGCAATTACATGCTATTTAATATTTCAACGAACATATATCTATATCCTGATAAAAAAATTTCTTTTTAATCTGTATTTGAACCTTAGCATTAGAAGGTTAGGATGCTAAAACAGTTCTAAGTATATCAATCTAAATTTAATTCCCCTCTTCGTAGATTAAGCGACGTGGATAAACACTCTTAATGGGGAAGGGTAAAAAATACGGTATTCAGTGATCGGTATATAGAGGGGGCTATTAGAAGATCTATCCCGTGATCTATTAGCGATGTTTTCTCAAGGTTTCCCATCTCCATCACTTTCATCTCCCCAATCTTCTCCTAATGGCTTAGGTTTCCTCTTAATGTGCATACATTCGCTCCCTTTTTAAATTTTCCTCAACTTTTTTTAAGTTCGGTTAGCTTCTCTCCGAACGGATTTTCTTTCGCAGCAACACGAACGCAAAGACAAAGTTTCTTTTTCGACCGCAAAAAAGAAATGCATATAGGGCCGCTTCCAGACGCGTCTGTGTTTACTTTACGGAGGCGATACTAATGGGACAAAAAACAACCCGGGCGTGCATTCGTGTACGCGAGACAAGGGAGAGAAAGGATGGGTTTTTAGTCCGCTGGCGATACGTTTCGGGGACTGGCTGACAAGTTTCTCCATGACTTTTTCCCCTCCGTGTCCCCGGGGAGGATAAAAAACCTTACGTGATAGCGGTTACCTCCCGCGGTCTGTTAGAGGTCCGGCGGAAGATTGGAAATCCGCAGGTTTTTTCAGGAGGATTGTGGATATCCGGGGGTTTTATACGCTCGTACCGGAACGAGGTTCGAGTGATCTGTAGGGTTTCCGTAGATGGAAACTTTTGGGAGCTTTTTCCGGTGCAGCTTTCGGTGTAATGCAATAAATTCCTTGGAGTTTCTATATAAAGTTTTTAAAGGAAGGAAATTTTCAATGCAATTTTCTGGTGCGTAAATAGTTCAAGTTTGATCTTTTTTCGAATATAACTGAGGTGTTGCTGATTTGTTTACGGAATTATTCTATTCGTATTTCTCTTTAGCTCATTATTTTTTAAAGGTACGATGTTTGTGTTGTTTTGAATATGATCTGGACTCCTTCTATTCCCCACGAATGTGTACGATTTTGATGTTGATGCAATAATGCTTGGATTGTTTATAGGAGTAATTATGTACAGATGTGCCAAGTAATGTATTTTTAAGAAATTGAATGGTATGTTAAATATTCTAAAAACCAGCTTTAGATATTTATCAGTCTATGAAATAGCGTTTGGTTTTTACGTATACATTCAGAGATTTTGTGATTATAAAATGTTACGATTTTTTATTCCTATCTTGATGTTTGAACCTTTCCTCTTTACTTTTCTCCAATCGAATGTGAAATGGCAAATTTCCTTATTGGATGAAATTCCACGTTAACTTGATTCGATTAAGAGTTTCAATAGCCCATGGCTGAATAGTGCTAATTCAAATTCGGTCGCATTTCCTTCCACGGATCTGCTTCGTGACTCTTACGTTTGATTTTAATAGGAAGATTATCCCTTCATTAATCGCGAGAATATATAAAGCAAACGACTCAATTAGCGGAAATCAAAAGGGAAGTATCATTTTGCGTTCATAAGACTCATTACCGCCGATTAAGTATTGATTCATTCTTATTAAATGATCACACATCAAACATTTCAAGTCATTATCTGATGGAAGTAAATTAAATGTAAATAGAATGGGACCTTAATGATGGGAATCGTGTATATTCCAATACAAGCGATTATGGAAGAAAGGGTAGATCAAATTAAGTAAAGAGAGGATTTATTTTCACTTTATTCCAGATCGATGATCGTGTTAATTTATTGTGTGTATGAGATTTAAAGAAGGATTTCTTTTCTGGGTTCTAAGTTCTAACTTCTGTTTACTTGTATTCATAGCGTTCTTAGATGATTTTATGAGACGTAAATTTGAATATAAAGATCATGTTATGTCGTCGTCGTGTTTTGAAGAGGGGATTGTTTGGAAGAAAAGAAGTTACCTTTTCCAAAAGTTTTTTTTCTTTTCGTTTTTCATCTTGTGCTACTAGTATAAAGATATGTTCTTGTTTCTTTACTTTTGGCTTCTGGAATAACTCTTACGTTTTCAAATACTTCCAAACAGCTTCTATTGTACATCGGTACTCAAGCGGCACTTAGGACAGCCCTTTTCTTTTTGCGAAGAGCTTCCAGGAAACCTCAAGTCCTCGTTTTGGGAACTTTCCAGAATCTGCAGAACCAAAGCGTTCGCGAATGTTTTATGCTCGGTCATTTGCAACGTATCGAGCCCATATATCCATCTACCACTCGCTTTCTCCAGCCGTCTCTCTCATCCTAGGAATCCTCCCGCTCCAAACACCCCCCCGCATGCATCAGTCCGTGTATTTTTGGCCGTTTCGATCGTGAAAAAATAAGAGTTCTTCTCCGTCCATCAAACCCATTCTCGTTTTTTTGGAAAATTCGCCTCCGGGAACCTATTTCGGGATCGTCGAAAGAGAGCTTCCGTCTATAAAGCCTTCGGTGACGAGAAAGTGATTTATCGCCCGAGTAACGAAAGCAGAAGCACGGCCCGTAAAGAAAATAGTGGCGAAATTCCGTCCGTTATTCTCGACTCAAAGAAGGGTTGTTTTCGCATCGGAATGAGTAAGTTCTTCCCCGTAGCCCCTTGTGAGATCACTCTCCTTTGAACTTAATTTAACCGCTACAGATTAATCGTTTTTCGGGAAATGAATCGCGTTTCGGTTTTAAATGAGAGATGAGGATCATAAGCACGGAGATAGGATTTCGGCTATTCTCGGCGTATTTTTTTGGTTTTTGTTTCTTTTCGGAGTGCGGAGCTCTCATGGTTTTATGACGGGCACTGCGCGTATTTCACCAGTCCATAAAGCTCTCTAAGCGGAGGATGCGTTGTAAAGTGGCAATGAATGAATTGTTTGAGGAAAGGACGTCCCTCGTCGATGAAGGATGTAGTCGACTGTTAATTGTTGTTTGAGGTTCATTGCGTCTCGGGTTAATTACGGTCCCCCGTCGCTAATGGAAACGTACGCGTATTATTTTAGGTTCTATTGGTATTGTTTTAACTATTTGGCCTATTTTATGGACCTGTTGTGGAGATGATTTAAGAAGGCTATAGAAACAAGGATTGATATTTAATAGTTGAATTCTATATTCCAGCGAACTAAATGTATAGTTAACGTTTAAATTAATCGTGGGAGGTTTTGGTTTCAAATTTGCGCGATGGTATAAAAGTTGCGTATTATTTATCTCCAAAGTTTATCCGCTACCACAGGCTCCGAATAGTATCGTGACGAATCGTTCTAAAACATCAAAACTGCCCGAAAGTCGTTTGAATGGTCGTTTATTGTAGGAGCTATTTCAGATGAGGCAAAATATTTCTCTCAGCACAGTTGTTTCAGTTTTATTTTCTTCTCCTATTTTTTCTTTGATTCTCGGAATTTTATTTCTATTTGCATGAGCCAAAATTTGGATATGCACTGCATATACTTTTTATTTTGTAGCGAAAATTTAGGTTTGAATGTTACTGAGCAAATACGAGTTATAAGTAGACGAGGAATGATTTGGATTTTTAAGTGGACCAGATTAAAATTTTCTATGATAATCTTTCTGTAAATAGAACTGTTCATTTATGAATTGTGTGTGTGTTTATAAATCAATAAGCGGTGGATGATTGAATATTCTTTAAACATTGCGCAGTTCACTCAGTATAAGAACAACAGGCTACGAATTAAGTACTTCCTTTGAAATATTCCCGTTTATCGAGCTCAATACCCCGTTTCCACGTTCTAATTTTTTTTAGCTACTGTTCGTGGGAAACAATGAAGTCCTCTGACCCGAGTCACCTCTCACAATGCCGTTGTGCGTAAATATATCGAGTTCAGAGCGACTCAGTCCATTGGGCAAAAACCAGCATTGTCTGTTTCCGAAGACGCTCTTCATCGTTGCGTGTCATCCTCATAAAAATTAATCGATCGCCCTATAAGTCTCGAGGATTGTGGGGTTTAAAACGCGGAAATACCGCTCTTACCAAGAGAGAGAATTCATCCAGTTCTCATCCGCAATCTTCCATTACGTGGCTTTATACACGTAGGATTTCTCGCGAACGCGTTATTCGAATTCCGTTCGGTGGCTAATAATCTGCGGACAGCACAAAAAGAGTAAACCCGTTCTCCGCAGTCATCCCCTACGTCTCTCTGCCCGCGTTTGTCCCCACGAAGAATGGTCCCCATCTCCGGTAGATACGCGATCGTGGCTACCCTCCAACGAGCGCTGTAGCAAACCACCGACGAGCCAAGCCGCCATTCCGTACGGTGCCATTTAGACGGCATTTGATCCGGCGCCATTGTAGGAAAATTCCCCCTTCGCGGAATCCAACTTCCCTTTATTTTCTTCCCCAGCACTTTTTATTCCTTCCCCAACACTCTTTATTTATCGTCATTGCTCAGTCGGATGAAACCTTGCAGAAGACCGAACTCGTTTCGTGCCACCGATCCCGAATTCGTTCTCTTTTCTATTCGGCATCCCTTTTTTTATTCGTAGGGAACGCGAAAACAATGCGAGTAACAACCCCATTCTCGTGAACGTATATATTTTTGCGGGGGAAAGTCCGGGAAAACGAGAAAGTCGTGTGTTTCCACAGCACCCCTCCCTCGCGTGTGGTTCATTTATGAAACCACCTCATTGTTTCTTTGTTGTCTTTTCGGGGTCTCGATTCTACCTCGCCACCCACGAGGCAAACGCGCAAACACCCCCATTCGATTGGTGCCCGGGGGTGTGCGGAGGTGCGTTCGGAGGAGGGCCCCGTGAGAGAGTGGGCCCTAGGCGGGGTCGGCGATGTTTGCGTTGCATCAAAGTGTTTGTCGTCGGGGAGAAAGGAGGTTCTGCGGAAAAAAGCGTGCGAGAAATGTCCTCTATGTTGGCGTGCTACGACCCACACGGATGGCCGTGTTATTTGTCCATCTTCGGGTTGTTGTAAAACAGCGGTTTATCTGGTCTCCCCATTTTGTGCCACGACCTTTTTTTGTCAACCCTGGCTTATATTGCTTTTTTATGCGGCTCCTGGGGATGTTCTCGGGTGCAGTTTGGTTAGGATCGTCTACCAATAAACCCTTTCTTCTGGGATGTCTTTTTCGACCCGTACCAGTTCTCCCGGAGATGATCATCAATCACCCGTCATCACGATTAGGAATAAGTCGTCCAACGGTAGCCAAGGCAAACATCGTGCTCGCTTTTTTAACTGTCTACCGCATGCTTACTCCATTATGTGTATATATACTCCAGAAACCTCACCAAGTTCCTCTCCCAGTCGTTTCCCTTCCGATGAGATGGTTATTACTCGAGGAGCGGTTACTTTTTGGTCGGAGTCCACTCCATTCTGCGGTAAAAAAGGCATTGTTTGCGTTGCCTCCCTCGAAGGAACAAATATTTAAAAATATTTCCCTCATCTCGTCCTCCCATTTTCCTTGGGTTGTTCCACTAACCAGATACCATCGAGGGTCTCCGTTTCCAGAGAGAGAAAGAAATAAAAAATAAATATACCTATAGGAGATCACGTTGGAGATGCGACGGGGACGCCATTCAAGGCTCTCCCACTCCACCCTTTCTGTGGGGGATCCTCTCTTTTTTTTCCTCTCCACCCCCTTCACAAAACCTCACCTACCGTATCTCCCTTTACCTCTCCTTAACCTCCGGGATATCCCGATAAGAAAAGCGTTTCCAACTCCCTCTTTCCACAGAAGGGAGAGATTGGGTCTTTCCTAACCCATCTCCCTCCTCATCTTTTTTCTCCGCTTCTCATTCTCTTCAAATTCTCATCCCGCGGAAAATAAAGCCGCTATCTGAAGAAAGAGCATGAAAAGATCGACGAAAAGGAGTCGTCTAGAAAAGGGAGAATATTGGTGTACCTCCGGTGGGTCTGCGCGGCCGTAGAGGAAGGCATATCAGCGGGCGTTTGCCATCAATTGGGTATCCCTCCCCCGACCGCGTTGTGTTCGCCGTGTGTATTCCAGGGCTTGGTGTTTCGGGAGGGAGTCGGGTGTCGGTGGTGGTGGTGGTGCATTGATCCTCGACGTGGAAGCGGACGGAACGCGCTTCTGGCGTCGGCTGGAGGAGCAGCGTTTTCTCTAGGGGTGGGGAGGCCGCGTTGGAGAGCGATATTGAACGGGGAAGAGCGGAGCAGCGCATGCGCCAAAGTATTTTTTCGGTAGAGGGAGTTCGTCTGCACCCCCAGGGCTATACGGTCCCCCCAACGGAGGGAAGGCAGTCGTTTTCCCCCGCTGCCTCCTACTAGCCAGACCAGGACGTCTTCCCTGCCCGGTTTTTCGGGGATTGCGAGGGCTACCGATGGGGGGCGTTGCTTTAGTCCGTGGGTTCCATACTTAATGCCCCTGGCCCGGGTTTTTGGGGCGGGTTTTACCGATTGCAGAACCACCGGTAGTCACCGGGTTTTCATTTTTTGCCCACCGGCGAATCTCGAAGTCGATGGGGTAAATTGAGGAATGGTCGGTTCTTGTCCCCTCCGGTCTTCCGCAAGCAATCTAGGTGTTTTTTTTGCTGTTGATTTTCGTGTTTTGCGGATTAGAGAGAGATATTAGGTGCGATTTGGGGATTATTAATAAAACCGATAAATTTGCGGGTTTTTGGGAAAAGGGGAGAAAGTAGTGAAAGGAGATCTTAATATGTTTATCGTTGATGTCAGCGTTTTGGTTTTATTAATGGGGAAGGTGTTTTTATTTTAATGGGTATAGGTAATGGTAAGGGATAAACATAGGTGAACGGATTCTAGCCTCAATGATCAGATATTTATACACACACCAAATGGGAAAGGATTATAGGTTAGTCTTGGTGATTAAAGAACGATTAAAGGTCAAATTTTGTTTAAATTTAAAAAAATGCCTTTTACCTAATATAGTTTGAGACAAAACTATAAATTTTTATGTCTTCTATTGTGGTTGATTGGATTGATTGCTAACTGAATTTAAGAGTTTTTACGTTAAAGGTGACGTAAATTATACATACAGACACTTACATAAGGTAACCAATGTACAAATTCGTCTAAATACTACGTAATTATTGTTGCTGAGGACGAAACTGGTGTGGCTTGGTTTAACTTGTTATCTCTAGAAAGCAAAATCTCTTTTATTGATACACCTAAACTGTATAATAATCAGTTTGGGATACCTAACCGTTTACGATTATAATACAACGAAGCTCACGTAACGTAACCAAGGGAAAGCAGGAATAGGCACGACAAGGATGAATCTTTTATCGATCATTTCGGACTCTCCAGCTGTATTTTACACCCTAAGTGACCGAGATATATCGCTCCAATTATATACGTTTGCGCACCGCCGCTGCCGCATTGCGATACCGAAGAATAACGACGGACGTAATTACAAAATTACTCCACGCTTCGACGTACCGCTGCGGTCTGTTCCGTCCAGCGGCGGACTCGGATACCGCACGCGTATCACTATAACTCCGGTCGCCACGGACGATAAATTCAACTTCGGATCGGAGGTGTTAAATCTTGCCCCGATTCGATTGGAGGGCTCCGCGTGCGTTATCTATCCCATATCTATGTGCTTTCCGCTCCCTGGATGCGTCCAAAGCAACGGTTGCGAGGGAACGTTTCCCCGGAGTCGTTACGTACGTTTCGAGCGAAATCATTTCATCCGAGGGGATGAAAATCCTAGCAGGGGCTCAAGATTACCTTCTGGGAAAAAGGGACGAAAGGGTGGCGAACGTGTTATTTCCCAAAAACGGTCGGGATTATATACCAGCGTTAATAATACTTCAATTTACGGCCCATTTTGGAAGGGAGGAGGCATGGAAGGGGCTCAGCGCGTGTGGTCTTCGTCGTATCAGCTTGGTAGTCATCTTTCGGAGAGCACGCATTAAGAGTCAAATTATATTTGTAGTGTAGGTGTTAAACTGCCACCCGTAAGGTCCCATTACAGCATACAACGTGTATTCAGAGCGGTAGGGTTTTATTTTTTCAAGGTTTCCGCGGATCAATGCGGCAATTAATGGGTTTTGCTCTTTTTCCGAGGCGGTATCCATAAGCTCGTGATAACCGCTATTTGGCATCGCGATAATGCGATTCCGGGAGACCGCGTTCTCTATCGCACCCAAAAATGGGTCACTTGATCTGCACCCGCGGCGATTTTCCCAGTTGCACCTGTTCGTCGATGCGTGTTCGAATTTGATCTCTAGGGGTAGGGATCCTGGGGTTCGCGGGGTCAATCTAAAAATAGTAGTACTGCGGGTTTCACATTTTGCGCTTTCGTAGGCGCTAACATGCGGGTGGTGTGTGTGCTTTCTCTAAGGCTGGGTCTGGTTTTACGTTAATAGGTTTCTTCGTATTAAATATTTATTTAGAGAGTTAAACGTTTTCTGGAGTTTCCACGAACGGGCTCTATTAAAGTGAAAGTTCGTTTCAAATTCCATCTTTGTTATTCATTCTGTAAAGAGGTTGAGGTGTTTTTTGTTTTGTAGTTTATTGCTCTAATTTGTTTCTTCAATAAATGAAAAGGCACATTCTTAAATTGACTCACAAATTAGTTACGAACTTACAAAATAGCTCGCCACAAAAATCCTTTTTATCTTTGATGCTGATGTTTCGCTCTCTCTCTCTCTGAAAATGTTTTTCAAGTAAGGAATTTCATTAGTGAGTGTTGTTTAATTGGAAAGATTCTATTTCTCAAATAATCCCTAATATTAAATATTTAATTCTATTAGTACACAGTACCAGTTTGATAAACTTTTATAGCTCAGCGATTCTATCAGGTATCAAACTGGAATTAAATCCGCTGCAACAGATATTTTCAAAGAGCATGGGTTCGCAGCAAACCAAATATCTTTTTTAATCGTCTCATTATTTTTATAGACGGCATAATTGATGAGAGCATAACGGGAAATTACTAATTGAAAACAAAACATAGGGAATAGGCAGTTTGCCAAGCGTCGATATTATTACACGAAAAAAATCATCGAATAACTGAGGCTCATTATACAGCCTGGAACTTGTTTTTCGGTCTCCACTATCGGGCATAATAGGAGTTAATTTAAAACACGGCTCCCGCAATCCTGTGGTAGCCGATATATTATAATACGCAGGAAAATTTATCGCTGCTTTTAGGGCAGTTTCAGCGCGAATCGAACGCTCCGCACTCAACGTATATTAATTTACGTGGCTCCCGGTTTCCAGGAATAAAAACTTCCAC
Source organism: Pantala flavescens (assembly GCA_020796165.1). NCBI lineage: Eukaryota > Metazoa > Arthropoda > Insecta > Odonata > Libellulidae > Pantala > Pantala flavescens. The sequence goes on from CM036882.1 coordinate 43,881,599, forward strand.
GTCGCCATGGAAACTGGGTTTTTTCCTTTTCTATGCGGAATCACGTCTTCAGAGCAAAAAGGAACAAGTTCTATTGTTCCAATTTCTCAAGGTGATCGAGACACGATCTTCCATCGAATCCCGCGTCTGTATTCAATCGAACCTTCTTTCATTTCCCTCCGAATCAAAACCATAGCGCGGATTGATTTTCAACGTGCCTCTCCCGCCCCTTCTAATTACTCCGCGGCGATGAAGGCTTTTAAACGTGCATAACTCATGATGAGGAGATGTGACGCGGCTATAGGGGCCAGAGAAAGGGTTCGGGAGAAAGGCGGGTAATTTGCTTAATGAAATACGCTATTAATTAAATGATCAGTTTTTGGAGTCAATCACGCCCTAATGAACGCGATCCCTTTCTCGGATGTCCTGCGAACGAGAAGAGATGAGTTCGTAGCGGGTTACGGAAAAATTTTCAAAGGGTTCGGATTTCGATCGTGTTTTTTTTTCAGTGCGCCATATTGGATTTCGAGGTATCGCGACCTCGATTCGAGATTTTTTTCTCGTCTTGTTTCTTTCGATCGCTGGTGTGTTTCTACGTATTGTCCAAGTCGTCTGTGTGCCTCAGTCGAAGACGGGCAATTAAAAAAAGGCTCGGATTGATTTTTGCCTTTTTTCCCCTTTCGCGGATCGGAATGTTTGGAAAAGGATGCCTTCGGAAAGGAAATCGATCCCGAACGTTCTTTTGTTTTTTTCATCTGATCCTTTTCGACGTGTTTTCTTCGTCGGCGGGTTCGGAGTAATTAATTTGTTTTCGGGAGGTTTTTTTGCGTACGCCTATAGGAGAACTGCGCCGTTTTGTCCTAGCGAAGAATGCTCCGAGTTCCGTAATTGAGTAGAGCTATTATTTGTTTATTCGGGAGAATTATATAGACTCCGTCGGCAGTGTTCTATTAATCAAGGGCCCAGTCGAAGCGAGAATTTTTCTTCGGAGACTAAGGACGAACATCGCCCAAGTGGGAGGACGAAAAGTTTCCCGCGAAATAGTGTCAATTGTGAGCCTCTCTCTCTTTTTCCAAGGAATGTTAACGAGTTTAATTAGGGTCGGTGTGTTTAGGGAAGGCTTAAAATGGGCAGCCAAGAGTCGAGTAAAGAGACCGTTGTGCAGGGCGACGTCATCCCAAAGGGAAAAGTAAACCAAGTAATAGAAAACAGTGGGAGAATTCCAACTTGCTCGGCAAATATTTGACGCAGTAAAAAGTGATATTGAATGTTTCGTCGCAGGGAAAGTCTTCTGGGGAATATTTCTTCTTTATTAACTGGAGAATACATATCCTTAATATTGGTAGTAAAGCAATTACAATGCTTGACTTCATTTGGTTTGTCGTCGGTTGATCAAAGGGTTGGAGAACGATGCTATTTCGTTTAGTTAGAACCCCATATTGAGTACGAGTCAAGTATATGGGATACAGCTGACAAAAATGTATTCACGTACTTGTAAAAGTGCAACGAATAGACATATGTTTTGTTTAAAATCGCATTGATAAAGAAGGAAACTATTCTTGCACGCCGATTAGGAATCTCTAATGTATAGGGTATTAGAAGCTAGATTGTGATAAATTGTTACGTTTAAGGATAAATTTCCTTTTTATAAAACTTGATCGATGTTTTGCGGCCATCCAGGCTAACTAATAATGGTAGGAATATAAGGGAAATAGACAGTTATGAATCTATTTCAAACATTCATTCTTTACTCGAACTATTCACGATTACAATAGACGTTAAAAATAGCGTATTTAGCACATCCTAACCCAAGCCAAAACTGGGCTTGTAGGGTATTTATGTAGATGTATTTGGGTTTCAGCAGCGCGATTTTCTTCAAAGTTGGAAAGGTTCGAAGTAGACAAAACAAAAAATTCACTAGCTATTGCGAGAGATAGAAATGGAACAGTATACAATTTCCAGTTCCAATACTCGCGAAACCATCCGAATCGTAAACTAAGCATTCAATGTAAACTAAGGGAAAGGATTTAATCAAGTTAATGGTAAAGAGAATGTTGATTTTTCCTCGCCAAATTAATGTAATCGGTTTCACCGATGGCGCGTGGAAAATCTTGGCGGAATATCTTGCGGTGTTTAAACAGAAAGAGAGTTTCATCTTCGTTTTATTAAATGCAAACATAACGAGGGTAATATTAAACAGTTTGCTTTCCTCCATTTTAACTCATCTTTTTGGTCTTTCGTTTCGTATTGATTTAAAGGGGATGGAGTAAAAAATTCTTCAATGCAGGTATTTAAGGTTACCGACGTTTTCTCCCGCAAGATTTATTATACGCTCTCAAATCGAAGACTAGTTTTCTTTTTGAACTCTTCAAACGGAAAGCGTCAAATCAAAAAATGTTCTTAATGTCCAGACGCGTTTTCCAAACCTAATGAATATGTAAGGCGTCTGAATCGAGTTTACGCCGCGAAGAAATATCTCCTTTTAATTAATTCACAATTACAAATTCCGACGCTGGAAAGGTTCCGTTTCTAAACGTTTCCCTTAACGAAGCTTAGGACTCAATCGTTTCATGGCAACGTTCGTTTATAAGCGAGCACCCAGATATCCGTTTCTATCCTAGATATACGAGGGCACACTTTCGCAACGAGAACCATCAGTCAAAATTCCAGGTGCTCTCGGAAAAGGGAGAAAAGATCGACAGCCCTCGAAATTGGACCGGAATCGATTCATCAGAGCCCATTCCAGTTGCATTTCCCTCATTTCGCATCCTCCTTTGTGTCCCTTATCTCTTTTTTGAAAACGATTTGGGGGCAGGAAACGTTAAAAGGGGAAAGGAGGTGGATGGGAAGATGTGGTGGGGCAATACTGAAAACTCGGTCGGAAAAATTGATTGGAAAAATGAGGTAAATACGCTGTTAGGTTTTTGTCCGTTCTCTTTTTACTGTCCCCCTGTCGTCCAACGTTTTCTCTCTCCTCTTTGTTTTCGCTGTTCTCTCCCATTTTTGCTACAGAATGGAGGTATCGGGAAAGCGCGTTGAATTAAAGGGGATGGTGAAAATGCGGCCCGCTGCGAAGCTCTCTCTCTCTCGGAGAATGAAACGGGGTGTATATATGTGGGGATATGAAAAGGGTGCCGGGATATTTGATGGTTGCTTATAAAGAATCTTATTCAGGGAGATGGTGCTAGTACATTAAGGCGTGGTGACGATAGTGCTCTATTCAAGTGCCAGTTTATTGTTGAACTGCTTAGTAATTGTATGCAAATTTCTAAACAATTCTTAACATCACTTATAATTTTAGTTATATATTTTTTCTTCTTCTAATGTACTATTCTAGGAAACATACTTGTGAAGAGCTCAGTTTTTAATATCTATGACTATAGTTTATTTATTAGTAATAGTGTTATTAAATTTAACGTCAGCTATATAGTAGGAAAAAACTACTGTGTAAATAGCACTCGAACTCTGTATTCCAATCCCATGTACTTATTGTGCTAGATCGTGATGAATATCTCATAAATGATATATCTTATGTATTTTATAATAATTCGTGCCATGGAAACTATAGACATTACTGATCTTAAAGTCTTATCGTATACAGACTTGTAAGAAACTAGATTAGTTGTTACTGTAAGAATAAAATCCGATATTATTCTCAATACCAATTATTCGGATGAAACTTAATACTGAGGAGTTGAACATAATCATGAATCTCGTATAATTAGCTGTTGAATATTATTTGGAAATAATTCTGTTTTCCTTCCTGTTGAGATATTATTCTTTTTGTGTCTTAAGATTACTATCAGTGTCGTTATCTGTTTGCTATATGGCAGAATCTTTAAATTCTTCATATCGTTAAAGTCGTTGCCGATCTTTTTCAGGATCGTATCGTAGTAATGTAAGTTGGACTTCCAATGACTGAAACGTATTATACGACTTAAATGATTTCTATACCCTCTCTTACCCCCTTAAGAATTATATTATTCTGTCAGTAGTTAGATCGGGACGATAAGGGAAGTTTATGAATGGCTCCGCATACGCTGCCCGGATTCCAGAAGGCTCGACTGCATTTCACGATTCAGCCTTCGTATTCAGATCACAGCTGCCATTAATATTTATTACGCGCTATCAGATGTACGAATTCATGTAAATAGAGTATTCTGATGAAACAGTCGTGCTTATCTTCTTCCGACCATCTCCAGCCGTCACCACCTTGGCTTACATACGACCACATGGCTCCCACCAGCGTAACGTCAGTCTCATACACGATAAAACGCTCCATTTTATGACTTTCTATTTAAGCTCTCGCGAAAATGAACACATCCGAACCAATTCGGACGCCTCTACCCCTCCCTAAGGGGAATTCCAAAAGAATAGAGGTTTCGTTATGTTTACGTTCGCTTCTCGGGTAAATACACAGAGGCGGTCACACGGATTTGCGAACCAATTGCATTCCGAAAGTTAGTTTGTGGGTTCGTCGCAACTCGAAGAGAACAGTAACGATGTCGTAAATCGGACTTTATCGTCGCGAGTTGTCAGCGCTGTCATTTCGGTGCCAGTTTTTAGGAATGAGAACTTGAGGGAGAATAGAAAAATTCATTTCTTTCCTTAGAAACCGCATTCGGGCCGGAATGCAAAAATATACAAACTGCTTTTGTGGTCATTATTTAGGAATATTTCTGTTCTCGGAGGAGGATTTTATTGCCGGATTTTTAACCGAAATGTTTCGCTGGTTTTGTTTATACGAAACGTTTGAGATTTTCGTATCCTTGGGTCGATCATTATTTATTTCTGTGGCTTACGAATTCCATTTTTTACGGCGGGATACTGTTTTTAGTGTCTCTTAAATATACCTCACGGTGTTATTTCTCTATTTTACGTCTATGTTTGTATTAAGGCGAACTGTTTAACTTTTCGTGGTTTAACATAAATTAGAATATGTTTATATGGACTGAAGAGAACTAAAAGGAAAGAAATGAATTTTTTATCGCAATAAACACCACTGACCAGTCTTCTGTGTTATACCTTTACGGATGGAAATTCTCGAAGTATTGTTTCGATTCTATTGTGTGGATGGTGCAATTAAATTAGTGAATTGTAAACATGAATAACCGTTTAATGTTCCCTTCTTCGTTATAAATCCATTACGTACAATTATAATCGCTAAGAGAACAGAGTGTGTATCATTAGTTAATTATGTGTTAGTTCCTTCTCTGCATGTTTCACGATTCATGCAGAATGATGATTAGATGAACGCAGTCGTATTTCATTTGTTATGTTCAATTCGCAGATAGCTATTGCCACGTCACGCGAACTATAATCGAGTATTTACCGGCTTAGTCTCCAGGTTTCAGTCATTAATCAGCAATCCCGGTGATGGAAAGCACGAGGCTCGTAATACCACAGTAAATCCATTTCTTAACGATCACTCAAGTCTCCGTGGTCAAGTTTTAAGCCTTTCGGTAAATTAAAGACGAAAGAAAAGACTAAATTTCCAGCACATGAATATGCATGGGAAGATTAAAGGGTAGTTAAAGCGGGATGAATAAAGCCGCGTAGGTTTTTTTAAAAGCAGCCAAATATATGTATTTGTATAAATGCTCGGTATGCAAATTTCTTCACATTTTCGACGATGCAATTTCCCCCTTTAATTTATGCTCACAGTTCGTTAATTTCTCTAATCGTTCGAAGTTTTCAACGCGAAATAATGTCCTTATAATTACTTCCTGCTCGCGGAGATCATCGTCCTGAAGCGCACACACAATCAAGAAAGCGCGCACGCGTATGAATATGAACACGCATTAGCGATATAAGCGGTTCGAATGAGTTACAAGTTTCATAAATAAGCTCGAGGAATTTTTCAAGAAACCGCATAAAGACCTCTTAGATTTCATTAAGGTCCCTTTTATTTTTTTTTCCACCCCGGCGCGCTCGCTTTATTCCGCAACCCCTTTTTTTAATTTACGGTCGGAGAGAAGAGGGATGTTCCTTAAGGTTTTTCACGCCCCCACTAATTCACTGCTCGTTCAAGACGGAGAAAGGGTTCCGGATGCGTATCTCGGCTCTTCGACTTTTTGGCGAGATGCTCCCCGAATTTTTTCTCGTTTCCTCTTCGGTGGAGTGGAAAAGGGGAGACTTTCTCCGCCGCCTTTCTCACCCGCCTCTTCCCCGCGAGACAATGGGCCATCCGGCGAAAAAATGTCTGCCTCCTCGAAGGGACAACAAACATGTTTATTACGTGGTCAGGCTGACAATGAGAGGCCCCTCAAAGAGGGTGAATAGAATACAATGGACTAATTGGTACCGTTAGCGCCGGCAAAGACTTCGGCCGCCTTAAGGTTTTTACCCAAACCACCCCACCCTCCCCCCCTATACGCACTCAATAGCACCTTGTTTAATTCCAGCGTAAAAAATCGACAAAGGGAGGAAGTTTTAAAGAAGGTATAAATTCATTTACGTCGGGGACGCGTCCTCCGCGTGAGTCACGGTGTCCGGGAGGTCACGGAGTTAACCCCAATTAACACGTAAATCCCGAATATATGGGGGATTTTTTTCTAACCCTTTTCTTCCCAAAAGGAGCCGAAGGATAAATAGGGTTTTTTTTATTTAGTCTTCTGCGGCCGACGCGAGATGTTTTGATGGCCCTTTGTGGGGAGAGTAATGACTCCATTTCCTTTTGCGGTGCATTAGGATTATAATTTGATCCTTCCTTGATGTTTCCGTCCATTACTAAGTTCTTTACGTCGACACGCTTTTCATAGAGTTTTGTAGGAACGGTGCTATTGGACGTGACCCGAGTGCGCGTCTATCGGAGAAAGCATTAATTTTCTAGAAAGCGCGTGATTCAGGAAGCTCTTAAGAGGTGCCTACGTTTCCCGATGTTTTTATTAAAGAGGCTTACGCACTTCCGCTCCCGGTCTTTTATTTTTCAATGAAATCTTCGGATTATGTTAAGTCGTTTTAATAGTCCTTTTTGTTCCTGTAATCATTCGCTATTTTACGCCAGGTTGGTTGAAATAGACTTCCGTCGCGATTTGTTACTTCCTGAAAACACCTCACGGCCATTCATAGCTTTTTTGTCGTAAAAAATACCACTCCCAGTTTGTGGTAATCTTTCTATAGTCTGTTCCACTTTTCTAGGCAGTATGGGGCTTATGGAGAAATCGAATAGCCTCGTACGCCGGGTCATTTTTCTGGAATATCCGCGATATCCACGAAATTTGCCTTCGCAACGGATGAAATTAAGATTTTCAACTTAGTTTGGTGGATTTTTTTCCAGTTTTTTGGTGAAATTTGGATAAGGAAGGATGGTTCTATATATTGACGGAGTTTTTTCAACATTTAAACAAAAGAAATAAATTTTACAGCGAAATTAAATAAAAATGGTCACCTCACCAGCCGTGAACAATACTAAAACTGCCATTTCTCTCATCCTATCTAACGTAAAGTGCTAGTTTTTTCTTAGATTACTCTTTATACCTTATGAATACATAAAAGTTGACTTATATTAATCTTTGACTGATAAAATTTTAGTAAAAAATAATTTAAGTGGAACGCAACCTCCGAAAAATTGGATCGTGCAGTCAAATTTATACATCGCCTAAAAATTTTTTGTTTCTTACGTTACGAAAAACTTGTCGCGAGAGAAATTGAGATAAATGTTGTTATTTTCATTTACAGGTTATTCTGAGTCGATATCTTGAATAGAACTTTAGTTTTTGAATTTTATAACCGAGAGCGGGTCCGGATCAATCCGAATTACGCTTACGGGTCTATTAGTCTCGAACAAAAAGTAACAATGATTAGCAATCGGAGCGCTAAATCAATTACTCCCTCGGTTATAAAATTCAAAAACTAAAGTTCTATTCAAGATATCGACTCAGAATAAACTGTAAATGAAAATAACAACATTTATCTCAATTTCTCTCGCGACAAGTTTTTCGTAACGTAAGAAACAAAAATTTTTTAGGCGATGTATAAATTTGACTGCACGATCCAATTCTTCGGAGGTTGCGCTCCACTTAAATTATTTTTTACTAAAATTTTATCAGTCAAAGATTAATATAAGTCAACTTTTATGTATTCATAAGGTATAAAGAGTAATCTAAGAAAAAACTAGCACTTTATGTTAGATAGGATGAGAGAAATGGCAGTTTTAGTATTATTCACGGGTGGTAAGGAGGTCAGTTTTTTTCATTCCGCTATAAAATTTATTTCTTTTGTTAAAATTATGAGAAATCTTCGTCAATATATAGAACCATCCTTCCATGTCCAAATTTCACCAAAAAATTGGAAAAAAATCCACCAAACTAAGTTGAAAATATTAATTTTATCCGTAGAAGTAACTCAGAAATAATTAACTGACTCCTTCGGGGAGGCTAGGTTGCTCCCTTATGGGAATTTACGTGCATTTATTTCCCCGTAAGCCTCCGTACTGCCAGCTTTTGTGGAACGGACTATAGAATATCTATCTTGTTTGTGTCCCACCGGATGGGCTCAAGTCGCGTCCCATCGATCAACTATGAGACAGAGTTCTGTTTGATAAGCTGCATCAGACGTGGTTCTATCAATGATCATTTTTGATGGGAGAATTATTTTTTTATTAAAGTCAATGTGATATTTATTGGGAGTTTAAGTAATAGAATTTCATTGAAACGAGTTATCATTAATTGATGGACTAGGGGAAAATAATTTTGTATCATATGGTGCTATTAGATATCACAAATTTTAATAACATTTGTCACAATTTTTGTGTAGATTAGGTTCAGCATCCACGATCCTTCTACTGAATATATTATCTTTCATATGTTATCCTAAAAGAATATATTTCACAACTGTCATCCTAAAAATGAGCCTTCCTTGGTAGTTTCATTTTTATGAATTTAATGAGAATATTGCTCTTTAATGTAACGGAAGGCGTCATTGGAGTAAAATGAAATGTTATAAGTTCCATGGTTATATTAACATCAGTAAATTGTATCACTAAGCTCTCTTTTTAACGAAGGAAACTTCAAAAAATATTAACTCTATACAGCTGAAAAAGTCTTCCATTTCACTGATGCGTTGACGTTCCATTAAGTAAAGGTTCCGTATATGAATACCAATGGAAGTAGTGTATAGCTAGAAAGATTATTATCTATAAAATATTTTTTTTAGTTCCCGAACATATTTTTCCTTTTCTTATCTTCCTCCCACGATGCTTCAATGGAGAATATATTTCTCGATAGAAGCATTGTTCCCGATTTTCAATACCATTATTTCTCCTTTTGTACCTTTCCGTTTTAGCCAAAATCGGGCTACTTTACGAGTAGACGATCGTCCTGCCCGATAATACAAATAAAAACCCTCGAAAGTGGCACAATGGTCAGAATAGTCTGGCCGTCCATTCGAGGGAGGGATATATATATTTATCTGTCACTCTAAATGGACGCTCTCCCAAAGTAAAGGGTGAGGGGACGGACTTTTCCCTTTTACGAAATTTCCCCCGAATCTCCCTACGCCGTCTTTCTGCGAAGACGTCGGATTCTTCCGCATCTCCCACGCCCACGCAGCATAGACCGAAAGAAGGACACGTGTTCGTCCCTCCGAATACAAATCGTCCTCAACGAACACGTTTACGGAGGTGGTGAGCTACGCTACGCGAGCACAAAAGGTTGCGGAATGTCCCGCAACGTTAAATAATGACGCACGGCGATGTGTTTTTGTTTCTGCGGTGAATAATGGACGCGGAGGAGGGAAAAAATTATGTCCCGGCCCGAGGGTAGAGGGAGTGGGAGGTAAAAATGACCGTCGATTTTTAAAACGAAACTTTTTGGAGACGTGGGCGTCCTTTTTTTTATATACACCTCCCTCTGGTCTTCCTAATGACCCTTCGCTATTTCGGGGGCATATATGACTTTTGCGACGTTCAGAGGTGGTGAGGATTAATCGTTCCTTTTTAATTGGATCTTTTTTGTAGTCTTCTCGCGTTAGCGTTCTCGTTTCTTCTACGTCTGCCCCTCTTTCCGTAAGATGGTGTTTTCAAGGCGAGTTTAATCCGCATTTAGGTACTTATTCTAATTTTAGGGCACGCCCACCCTTCGCCGCGGAGGCTTGTTTATTTGCCGAAGTGCGCTCGACTGTTCTGGCTCAACCGGAGTTCTCTCTCTCTTTGATGGCACGGATGACTCACGTCAAACTGACTGCGGGAGTCCGAATTTCACTAAAAAGTTTTTCCGAGCGGAATGGGTGCGCTCCGGTGTCTGAGGAGGACCAACATCTCTCTCTCTTAAGAGCGTCCTTCTTGGACCACTTTTTCGTCTGTTTATTTTCCGCGAATTTAAATAAGCCCAGTCTATTTATGAGGAGTTCGTTCCGGTCGGTGGTTTGGTCAAACGTCGTTTAGGAAGTCCGTTTACGAGGCGGAGACAGTCGTTCTCCGTATCCTTGGTTACGAACCGCGGGGTCTCGTATTTAATGATGTGAAAACCTGAAATAGGACCGAGGCCAATTACAGTAAATAGCGGGGTAACGAATTTGTGCTGCCCAGACGAGCATACCGTCGGGGGTCTGTAACCAAGTGCCAAATTCGTAGGCGCCAGCCTCGGGGAGGTTTCTATTTACGCTAAACGGAGACTACTGAAATGTTTGATTACGTAAATGATCGAGCAATGGTGAGTCAGCTTTGAGTTAGCTGTGAGGAGTTCAACTATTTCTGTGAATTAGTCTTCTAGGTTGAATCTCGTTAGAAAATCTAAAATTAAATGTCTTAGGTTACGTTTTCAAACAGAACGAACGGAATTCTTGATATCGTGTATGTTTTCGTAATTATTTTAAGTAAATACCTTAGGAGTAAACTAGATTCATGTCTTGACTGGTCTATAGTAAAGGAAATTTATTTTTTTGTTTAGATCATAAGAAGTTTTCAATTCTCTGTTGAAACGCTTCTGTAATGGGTATTATATTTTTCATTCGGGTAAGGCTCATTATATACTGTCCTACATTGCGAATAATACTGGAAAAAATACGTACTTTATCACTTCTTACGTCCTTTTCATAACGAGAAAATTACTTCGTAGTTAGAAAAATCCCGACTATCCATTTCATCGCATATTAAAGAAAGAAATAATTTTAAAGATTTAGTTCGTTTTGACCCAAATGATGCAGATGTTTTCACTGGCTAAAATCTAGGCGACTAGTCCCATGTCATCGTTTCGAAATTCTTTGGGGGAGAAAGGATTTAATGACCCATTCAAAAATGTTTGCCACGATCCCAAGCCCTTGCGGAATGAAATTATGTCATGTTTGTAAGCGGTGGACGTATATTACCATCTGTTTTGAATGCGGATGTTTTTATCGAGTAAGAAAAAAGTGATGTGAGATGAATTGACGTTTCATAAAGTCTGTGTGTGTACGATATACGAGTACTTAGGGCTGCCATAAATCGAAGTCATCATAATTTTGTGTTTCCAGGGTTTATTTGGTGATGGAATGAAGGTTAAATATATGTACGTGTAGATCTAATTCGTACGAAGTTCCGCACTATTGTTATTTTAATTTAGAAAATTATTAAGGCAAACTTTTTGGAATTATACTGAATCTCAACCAAGAATGTTTGCTAACGTATTGGCGTTGGACGGAAAAATTCAGGCCAAGAATTCGGCTTTTTCAAAGTTCAAAGATTCCGAGTCAAAACGTCTTTATCGAATTATCGAAATTCTTTCGTCCGCAATTAAGCGAAGCAACTGTGATTACCGAAGCATCCGAATGATACGGGGTGTTTAATTGAGACACGGATCTCCTATTTAGAGCGAGGTTATTATCTTTAATGGTCGGGGAAACATCGGCGTCGCATCCGAGCGAAATATATAACAGCAATCGCGAGCTTCGTCATCAGCAATTTGCCCTCCGAAATTTCATTCCTCGGAACCCCCAAAAGAAAAAAAACGAGCGAGCGTAATTGACGAATTACGCGAGACGAAACGAATTCGCCCCGAAAATACCAAGATCGCTTTCGTAGTCCTTTTTTAACGGCCATCGCAATTTTTTTTCTCCTAAAAGATGCCCTCTCCCCGCCTAACGATACGAGCAAGAAGCACGAAGGGACTTTTTCTTTTCTCGATAAAACTCCGTCCTTACGACGTCCTGGACCATTTACGATTTTACGCACCGAGAGTTTTCCTCTCTTTCCCCCCTTAATCGTATACTTTCCGGGGACCACACCTCGGAGCGGAAGTGACGTCATCGCGGGACGCGTCGGCCGCGCGGCGAATCGCTCGAAATTCGATCCGCGAGATGAAACGATCGCCTTTTGTTTCGGCGGATATTTTTAAATCGCTCGTTGCTCGGAAACGGGCGATTTTCCGCTGCATCGGAGCGTTGTCGGGGATGAATGAAAAAGTGTACGAAGGGATGTTTTTACGCGCTTCAGAAATGAGCCTCTTCCCGAAGTTGTTTCAGTGTGCGCTTCCTTTGCTCGCTTGAACGGCGCAATGTCCAATTTCCGTTTGATTTAATCTGCTTTTTCCGTATTTTTTAGCTTTATAGTCTGTAATTAGAGAAAAAATTCATGCTCACATCTTTGGTTATTAAATATTGAAAGAAGAGTGGTTAAAGAGTGTGGTTAAAGCGGAGCAAATATCTAGATGGCTTATTTTTATTGTTTATTACATTTCTAAACATTTTTATGATATTATAACAATACGGTTTTACGGGAAAAAGTTAAAGAGTTAATTTATTCATGTGCAGTAAGCTTATTTTTTTCTCTGCTTTTCCACTTAAATTTTCGTTAGTTTCTCATCATCCTTGCTGCTTACTTAGTAGCTCAATCTAATACCGTTCAAACTAGTGATAATAATTGAAAATTTCCGTAAATAATACACTTATAATTTTATTATTTAATACTTATGATTGTATAATCTGTTTATTGTATATATTTTTTATATCATCATTGAAAATTTTAATTTTGATTCATCCCGAGGAATCCGAGGAACGAGTTTTTTAAAAATTCACGTATAAAAAATCAAATAAAGTCCTTGATCAAATAAATCTCAAGCTAATCTGGAACTGAGATATTTCTCCTTCCAGTATTTCATAACGTAGAATTTACACCTTTGTGCTCTTAGTTGTCTATTTATTCCTATCAGCATGTACAATCGCTTCTCCAGGATATGGATATGAATGGAGTTAGAAAAAAAACGTACGTGTCACACAGCTTCGTATTCAGAATGACTCGTAGTGCTGTGTGCCATCGTATTTTATTAATGAACCGTTTTTTTGTCGCGGCTATATCTTCAATTAGTATTCTCCGACTCACACGATAACGGATATATTCCTCCGTGGATGTCATACGGTTGATTTACTTTCATCACCCGCGACCTTTTTCACTTCTTGCCGAGGATTACGCCACTTCTCAACCACTCCGTCTCCACCTATGGTCGCTCTCGCATCGCTAAAAACTCGATTCTCACGCATTGATGCCGTCGCTCCCGGCAACGCAAATTACGTCTCCGAGGCGACACGATGGCCTGCCTACGATATGCGCACTGCGACCCAAAGGTCCTCCACGAGGCAATTGTTACGTTCGCTAAACCACCCCTTCCCCCAGCATCCAGCTTACACCGCGATTTAACTCATGAAGCGAATTAGCATACGAGACCGTGCGACGTCATGATGATGCCTTAATCGGCGAACGTGGGCGACCACGGGAAAAATGAAATATATGGAAATTAAGAGAGAGAGAGAGAGAAAAGGAAAACAAAAAAGGAGCAGTATGTTAATTTCGAATTGTGTTTACATACCCCGTCCGGGTCGTGTTTGTTTTTTCGTCACACTCTTTCTCGGACTTCTATTTTCTTCCGTTTAGGTCACGATGATTGTGCTCGTTCCAAGAGCATGGGACGTGACGGTCCGAGCTCGTCGACGTGTAGACCACGGTCTCTATCTTGGACCTCTCTGTTTAATGTATTCCTCGCTATCTCGGGGATGAATTTCCAAGGCTGAGAAGGATAAGCTGCCAAGTGTGTGCCGAGTCTTTATAGGATTTTGCGCCAAAAATGTTATTCCTGTGATATTTATACATTTTAAATTCCCCAAAGTCGGTGGTATAGAGAATAAATGACAAGTTCACCATTACGTTTTAAATGATTAAAATTTGGTTTAATGGGATCAAATGCCATTTTCCTTTTGACCTATTATTATTTATAATCATTTTAAGTTTTTACATGTCCATAGAATTTCATTTCTTTCGTATATTGTGAATATGGAAAATTGACTGTGTGTATGAATAATCAACTTTCTGTGATTTTAAGATAATATAAACTAATTATTTTTTCTTTCTTTGCAGGTAAGTGTATTTACATCACTCTTCGTGTTTGGGCAATATTCTGTGATTCCGTGAGTAACATCTTTAATCTCTTGACAAATCATGTATTCGTACAACAAAGTTATAAGGCAATATCTTGAGCTCAGATTTGAATTACCTTTCGATATTTCTAAGTACAAAATTATCAAAGCACATCACTTCTGTGAGTATTAAGTGAAGTTTGTTTAGTATTTTTATACCTGAAGACATAGATGCTTTCGTACAGTATCTTTTGTGAACATGAATTCGACTATAAGTATGATTATATTTACCAATTTTTCCCGTTGAAACTTGTTCAAACTCTATAGGAAAGCACGTATTATACTAGGTTAAGAGTGGTTTAGAGTATTGTTTTATTTAAAGCCGATGGAAAATATTTTACAGATAGATAGGGCAAAGTTCTCAGTCACATCGTTCGCAGGAGGGATGATGCAACTAGCGTTGATGGGGAATTAGGCACGAGTTCGTATCCCGCTTTTGCTTATCTCCTCAAGCCATTAATGCCATTAGCTCGGAAATCCGACGATTTCAGCACAATTTCGCTATGAATAACGCTCCAGATATGAGTCAATACGGCATTAATAGGATAGACATCATTAATCAGCATCACTTTATATCCTTCATTCCACAACAAACGTAAGCGTGACTGAGTGAAAATTAAACGAAAGACGCATTATCCTCTACTCCTCCATGATGCTAATTAAATGCATTCTGTTAATCAAGTCGCCTCACAGGGCTCATACGAGTAAGCAATTCACGTAAATCAGCGACATAAATGCTTAATGCAGTAGTTCGTATCATATAAACATGGCTCAGCGGATGGAAATGCCGTTTTTTCTATCGAAAGAGATCATCAAATCAAACCGTCGATCGCGATAATATTTATTCGAGGACTTAATTCGACGTTAAATATCGAATCATAGCCCACGAAAACTTTCCGGTTCATTGTGCAGTATCGTAATATCGACCGCTATGACCCCGTTGTTGAACACGCAAATGAAGTGTAAATAATTCATACGGAGATTGAACATGTTCTGGTATCAAATAATCTGATGGGTTAACGAGTGATTTATTATTTGTGTTTCTATGGCAAAAGGGGGATTGGATCGGTGACCGAAGCGGAATGAAATGTAGGTTGATGAATGTTTTTTTCTTTGTTGGTACGGGAGAACATGTTCAATCTGCTGCATACTGAACGAAATTAATTTAAACATTTATGGTGTAAAAAGTGAAAAAGGTTACGGGGCAGACTATTTTTTGTGATCATAATTCTATTTGGTCGTAAAACTGTGTATTCACTCTCGTGAAACGCATAACGTATTTATTCAGTTATTATTTTTATAATTTTTATGTATTTAATGTTTCAAATCGGATTTCAGTTTTTTTAATGACGTGTTTGTTCGTTTTGTGTGAAAATTAGCGTTATGATTTTTTTATCTATTGATTGAAAGGCATTCAAACAAAATGAAACCATTCCTATTACTATTTTTCTTTTATCTCTCACAATTATACGTTTTTAATATAGTGATAGACTATTTTTGGAGAGGAATTACGTAAAAGTAAAAATGATATAGATTTATTTGATAATGAGAGATTTTAATTTCAATTAAATTTATTTACAAAGGAGTAATTTTATCCTGTCACTAAAGGAAATGGAAATTTCATTTTTAATCTTGTACAGTATTAAATGTATGTTGTACGTTTTAGTATATAATGGTCTATCTATATGGAAGTTGCGTTTAATGTCAAAGGATAAATAAGATTAAACTTAAAGTGAAGTTAATAGGAATACAGTTTCCTAGATAATAGTTTTCATTTAAATATAAAGCGTTACAACACGTAATTCTCCCGAGCTTGGCCCAATCCTCTACGGAATGATAATAATAATAAAAAGAACCTCTTATCCGGCAGATTAGAAATCGCTCCCCATAAAAGCGTCAGTTATCCCGCCCTTTTCATCAAAATGGAAATCGGTTAATCAACGTTTTCACAGCATTAACTCGTTATTTTTATATCGCGCGAGCATTTTTATGCTCTCCCTGTCTGGCTTTTCATTCCTCTCGTCTCTCCTCCGGATTTTTCCCATCGCCTACGACGAAATTGGTTTTGTCTCCGGGACGTCATGTCATATACGATCCTCTTTTTTTTCCGTCCTATCTTTTTTACGGCCCTGGCCAGGATGCCGCCTAGGAAGAATATTAAGAAGGCCAGAAGAAAGAAGGGAGATGATGTTCTACATTCGTTAAGAGGATGGGAAAGGAGAGAAGGACGGTCGAGCGTCTGGTAATTACCGCGGGGTGAAGAAGGGGGTTTTTAGAGGCGTCGATGGAAGAGGCCCATACGGGCGGAAATGGAGTAGTACATTAGCCGAGGAGGGCCCCGTCTCGGGAGCGATCGGTATGAGAAATGACGGAGAGGAAAATTGTCGGAGAAAAATGGTGAGAATGCGTGGGCGAGGGGGACATCAGGTGTGTTTTTCTTGGAGTATGTGACGACTCGAGCCGTCAAAACGGTGGCGTCGTCCGGGAGATGGATTGTTTGCCACGGCCGCACCGGCGCTTCCAATCCAGAAGCTTTTTATCGCACGTGTCGGAGAGAAAAGTTCAATTTCTCAAAGTTTCTTCGTGCCCTCCGATGGTGGTTGGCTTTCGGCGAATTTCGCTTCCCCTTCATGCTGTTGGGAATAGTTGTTGTATAGAATTGGAATTTCTTCGCTGTTTTGTAATGGGGCGGAATGGAAGAAGTTTTGGGTATTGTGGGAGGTGATTTTTACGCTGTCGGGGAAATTCCGGTGGTCAATTTATAAATGAAGTTCACGTGTGGGGATCGCTATCACTGAAATGGTTACGAATTTAAGGAACATTTTTCTCTATTTATCTATTTGTCTGTCTCACTCACATCGTAAGTCAGTAAGGTTAAAGTTTTAATATTCATAGTGTGAAATGAAGGGTAATATTTATCGTGGACCAATAATTACATTTTCGTGGAAGTCCTGTATTCTGTAGAGTATAGTTTGTTCTATTCTCTTAGTATTCTTTCATCGTATGTGAATTTAAGAAAACTGAGTTTCATTTACAGGTATCAAATAGGAGGTAGTGATAATATTATACGAGTGATATTATTATATCGTATCTATACTTCGTATATGTTTTTACCAGTTCCATTAATTTCTACGGAAAATATCTGCATCTATTGGTTCATTTTGCATCGAAATAGAATCCCTCTAACGAAATGAGATTATTTAGTTACATTCAAGATACAACTCGTGTTCATAGAATCAATCATATAATGCAACGTTTGGGTATGTAATAATTTTATTTTTTTAAATTGCTTCTTCCTACCTATTGAAAACAGTAAGCTTCCTCTACTACGTAGCAGAATCTCATGGATAATGATTACGTGAAATTTAACATGCATCTAACGATAGCTGGGTTTATATTTTCCCTGTGTTTAACTCGTAGAAGCACTTCTTGCTTCGGTCACCCTAGTCGAAACCCAATATTCAACTCTGTAACGGTTTTTTTCCTATCTTTATGTTGTAGCTCGAACATTGTAATGTTTATAGAAGGGAGGGAGCGGAATTTACGAGTAGTATTAACATCGGCGGAACATCAATACACTGGTGAGCGCAGGGGGTGTAGTAGAGGGCTAGCGTTGCATGGACGTGCGAATGGTAAGGATCAGCGGAGAGGCCATAATACAGAGGGGAAAGTTGAGGGAGCGAGAAATGGCCGATGAAACAGATGGGGAAGGAAGTTACTATACGGACAAGGGCGTGGAATCTTTTCAGCCAAGGGCTGCTCACTCTTATCGATGTGTTATTCCACGACGAAATGCATTTACTCGATGACATTACTGCGAGCTGTGTCAGAATTCGAATCGGATCCCCAGATTCCGTCCTCCCGGTGTTATTACGATGAAAGGTTGATAACGGAGGATTACCGGTCGCGTAGCAACAGTGAGCTTCTTGGGTCCGCACAGCGGAGGAATTGTCCGGTTATCCGAACGCTTCTTTTACTCACGTGTAGATGTTTTCGGAATTTTTTGTCCTTGCGTTTCTTCATAGGATCGAATTTGGTTTAGTCGGTAAGGTTCGATTTCGGTAGTACTAATTGAAAAGGAGATTCTAGGTTTAGGTTATGAATTCTTTGTTCATTTTTAGCTTTTATTTACTTTTTTTAAGTAAAGGTTTAGGCTATTTTGAGGATTATTAGGGTGTAGTGTTGTTTTACGATGTTTTCAGATATTTTTGTATTTTATATCCTTAATAAAATTACGTCTGATTGTTACGTTTAGCGTTTTATCGTACATTAATGGAAACATTTTACTTCTTTTGAATTACGGCATTGGATAATATTACTGAGTTTACGATATTCATTGACGAGTGTGTTTAATTTATTTGATCCATGTATATAATGGAGAGAACTTAATTAACTACACGATGATATAAAGAAAAATGCGTAACAGGATGGTCAGGTTTTTATAGACCACTTTTACGTGGCGCGTTAGAGAAAGTAACGCACTTCGGCGTTAGATAGGGACGCCAGCGAGTAACACCCCCTGCCACACCCATCTGGCGGGGTGAATACGCAAAAGTTAAAACACTCGGAGTCAGCTGGAGTGCCGGTTGAAAGTGAGCAGCCTACCAAGGAAACGGAATTCTCAAATCGAACTCTCGATTCTAGATCGATTCGAAAATTAGGCGTCAAATGGGACCGGAAGAAACCGCCTCCGTCAGGAAGGTCCTCTACGTATATGACGAAATATTCCATTCGACGGAATTATTGAAGAAGAGCCGGGAAAAGTTGTATAAAACGAAAGTGCTAGGGATGGAATTACGTCGCAGAGGAATAATTTATGTATCTTCCGAAAAAGTTCGCGGTAAAGGTTCCTTTTTTACGGCATCGGGAAGCAAACTGAGACAGCGCGTGAAGGGAAGTCCCATTCCTCACTGGCTTTCCCTCATCTCCGGACCAGAAAAGAGATTGGGTGCAGAGTGGAAGGGATTGAGAGCCCGGAATTTGCCCTCCGAGGTCAAGTGTAATGAAAATATTTGATGTTCATTAATTATTTAAAGGGTAGGGGGGAGAGGATGGATGGCTGAGAGCTAATTCGCCGAGTTTTTTTTTTTTCGCTGGTTCCAGACCTAGATGAGGTCTCGCCAGAAGTCGCTTATGTCTCCGGTTTTTTCTGCGGTCGCCGAAAGATATGCACGTCCTCATGATGTTCTCTCTCATACTTGCGTCAGACCTCACCGCTCGGTAATGCGACGTATTTAGACGTAGGGTTCGTGGGTGTCTGGAGTAGGTGTCCATTGTTTGCGATGCGAACGATTTTTGTTGTTTTTGGGAATGGTGATGGGAACTGTCAACAAATTGGCCGGAGATTTATTTTTACTTTTTTATTATACTTAGAGAGCAGAAAATATATTTTGATTCCCAAGAGTTAAGGGGAATTGCAATCATTAACTCAAGTGTTTCTCAAATTAAATATGTGGTGTATTAGGAATGTGATATAATGGTTAAATCTGAATCGTGTAGTTAGAATATTTACGTGTTTTTTTTTTTTAATATAAGTGATTTTTTTTTCGTATAAGTCAGTAGAACCGCTTTCTGTCTATTAGCAGTGATACGTATCAGGATTTTAGGCGAATATTTTGATATGTATTTGACTCAAGAAGGACTTAAATGAAAAGAGGTAATTGGTTTAATTTCTCGTTTTAATAAAATAAAGTTGACGATCAAATTAGTAATTGAGCTTGTAAATTATATTTCTAATAACGCCAAGTACTTTTAGCAGTAAATGTATATAAATCTGGAAAAGCCTGAAAAGTTTATGGGGGTCTACAGATAAATATTTCGTTGTCTAAGTGAACTTATTTCGGAATCTTCCATTATAAGGTCAATTATGTTGTTTTTCAATTCAATAGTATTCATCCCATGTCATCCGAAGTCTATATGATTGATGATTAAGTTATGATCGAGTTTTATATGGCTAATAGCGTTCCCTTAGTGATGGCAGGTAAACGTCATCTCCTACTCAAAAACGTTGAACCCCAACCTTGTATCGATTGAGAGGTTTACCTTATGCCTTATTCGAGATTCTCGGTGAAAGGCACGACCTTAAAATCGTAATTTATTGGGACGAGATTGGAGTCGGAAGTCTCCCTTCCTCATTCCGTTAAAGATGATAGTCCCTAAAGAACTAGGATGGTCTCATATTTTCATTGAAGGTCCCATAACATCGATAGTGTTTACGTAAATCAAGGAAAGTAATCGCTAATGTTTATATTAATGTAACTATTATTCGATTATTAATTTTCCATTTGATTGTATTATCCTAATTCATTATTATCTATATAATGCTTTTACTGATTCATTTATAAGAAAAGCTCAATAAGAGTGAAATTGAGAGTTAACGAGATTTTTATGCAGTAATGTAAAGCGTAACAATTTATTCAAGTACACAATAATCCATTTTCCTGCGTTTGATTGTTAAATTTATGTTCTGTAAATTTATAAGTACAAATTAATCTTGATTTAATAGCTTGAATATTTAAAATTCGTGATAAATTACGTAATTGAATCATCAAAATTCCATTTGCCGAGCGGAATCCATTCAGATGCGATGGGTTTATAACCCCTTATTTAATAAAAAAGGCGATGTTCCGATGCTGAAATATTTTTATCTCAGTCCCGTAAATTGATCCACGGGAGATACTCGATTTCAATAAATCCAAAGATACGGAATAAATATAAAATTTAGATGAAAACATTTCAGCCTCTCTTTGCCAGGACCCCTGTTTATACTCGCTCGCTTTCATGTCGGATGTAATCTAATTCTCGGCCCGAATTTCATTACCTCTTTTCAAAAGGAACGCGTTCAAATTTGTCTGCCGCCATCCAAAAATTGATTCCAAGAATCCGCGACGTGTTTTGATCGTCCGACTCCTTTCATCCAAAGAGAATCCGACGGTAGGTAAACCGAGAAAGGATCTCAATACGATACTCTCCGTGCGCAGATGTGTGTGCTCTAGTTTTTGCCGTTCCTCCCGTCAATTGTCGTCGCATATTAGCAATCAGTCCGACGTTCGGACATACGGAGCAGCCGTGGCAGTCCCTCTCGCCTTTTTTCCCCGAAGAGAAATCTGGATTACATCTTCCGGACCTTGATGTATGCACGCGTCATCAACTCGGTGTGGTTACATTTCAGCACCGGGAAAAAATCGCCCGGCTCCTATTTCTCTCGCAAGGATCATTTGCATACGATCTCGATGGGAAGGCGTTTTGAGTGTGTGTGAAAATGTTAATGGCGCAGCGAGTGGAAAGCTCTTGAAGGAAATGTATTCGGTCGGTGGGGACCGATCTGTCTTCCGGAATTTTTAAGAGGTGGAATAACGAGATGGTTGTATTAGGATGTTCCGCCGCTGACCACGGAGACGTAAGTTCGAAAGTGTTAGAGGCCCTCCTCCTCCTGTTCGTTTGAGTGTCGTGCAGACTTCCGCGGGCCGTCCGGAAGGGTTTGTTTGTCCTCCGTTATATGGGCTGTAATTGCGAGTCGGTTAGGGTCTCAAATTTCGTTGACTTTCACGGCGATGGTACCGTTTACGCACTTTAGTGACTCACGTTCAAATAAATCTGGGTTCGACGGAAGGAGTTTCTATCCGGTGACTAACCGCCGTTCATTTACCAATGTTTACGTTTGAATTTTTACACGTTTTTGTTCTTTGTTTTTGGTACCTTTTGTGTTAAAATGGTAGTTAATGTGTGTGCCATAAAATGTGGTTAGAGTTGATGAAGATGAGATTACCAAAAAACCGGAATTTACTCAACTTATTTAGGGTATTGTATCTCTTATAGGTATTAGTTCAGGAGTCGCATACATACGGTATGATTTGTCGAAAAAATTAGGGAAACGTTTCTTATACTCTCTCGTATTATTCCAATTATTAGTGTGATCTTCGAAGCGTTTTAATTTGACCAATTCACGTTCTTTACGATTCAATGCTAGTTTCACAAACGAACTGGTAAATGGCGTCCCTTAATCCCACTCGTTTACTCGTGGACGGCGTTGTTTCCTCCAGAGTTCTCTTGAGATCATAATCTCCCATTCAAATCAAGTCGAGGAAAACCGCGTTCCATTATAAAGCGGAGGATGAACGATAAGAATCGGCGAATAAAAGAAGAGTGGATGTATTGTTCATCAGCCCACACGAAGCTTCGTTACGGCGATTCAGTGGTCCGGTATATAAAAAAGCACGCTGAAGTGGCAATCGTTATATCATCCTAATTTTATTTTTTCAATTCTTCTCTTTGCCCTCCCGAGATACATTCGGATGCCGGCAGTTACATTCCGAGCGGTTAATTAATCAGATTTCTCCGCCCGTCACATAATTTTAAATACCGTTCAGGTGCGAGATAAGAACCTTGCGGCATCTCTCGCGTCGCCCATTATTTCATCACGCTCCCTTTGCCGAGTCGCTGACGATCTCGTAACTTCTCGATTCACCTTTCGCGAAGCGGCGTGGGCAATTTTTTTATCTCGCGGAAAATCTGCACTCTTTTATTAATGTCTTCGCCCCGGTTGTTATTTTTCTCGGGTGGCTTCCCATGAAAGAGCACACTCCTCCGCTTTAATTGTCCCTCGAGATTTCGCTCTTCTATTTTCGTCCCCCCGGTCTCCGATAATGACCTTATTATGGTCATATCGTGACTGTGCCCCACTCCAAGAACCCTTCGGGGTCGTTAAGCCGATGGCGCCCCCTCTTTTGTGTTGCATGAACCGATGCATTAGCTCTCATTATCGCTAGATCATCTCCCCGATTCCGCCTCAAGCCGGTTTTTGTTTAACGTCGCCCCGACCACGGTTCTTTTCTCCCTCATCCCCTTTGGTTACTTTTATAATCTTCCCCAAAGCGTAGGAGGCGTAACGAAGAGTGACAAAAAGCGAGATGTCAAGGGTCACGCGGAAGGGAATCGCAGTCGCGTTAAAAGAGGAAATATCGCGCTCGGTCCATTAAGAAGAGGGTCCGAAAGGGTTTTAACCGATGGCTCACAATGGGGAAGGTTTCCGGCCAGAAGGATCCGCAAAGGGAGGGAAACGGGGTAATTAATCAAGCCCCCGGTTAAGAGATTTCCCTACGCCCTCGTTTTAATGTGAGAGATCGCTCCCGGCAACTCGCGAAGCGGAGTTATTTGTTGAACAAGATGTTTTTCTCCTCGTATATCAAATTTTTACGCGGATATTTTTTCAAGCGTTCGGAATCTTTTGGTCGGGTTCCAATTGAAGTCCGGAAGTGGGGTTCTTCTTAATGAGCATCCAAGGGGAGAATCAACAATGTCGTCGGGTCCTAGAGCGGGTTCGGGCCGTTAAACTCGCGCAGTGTAAACTTCAGCGTATATTAATGGGGAGGTAATATTTCGCCGCGAGGAAAAAATTAAGACGAATGCGGTTTCTATTTTCGTTTTCTCGGGAAACCAGGGCGTGATCGCTTCCCTTCAGCCGGCTCTTTCGCTTCGATCCATCTTTTTATAACTCCCTTTGTAGTCCGTTTTATGCCGTGCCTCTTTACTATATTAATCATTACGGTGGGCCCTTCATCATTCGGATAAGCCAGAAAGACGCCCAATTTTATACTAAAGCTCTCCTAAGCTCGTATTTTTACGGAGGGAGATTTTTTTCGTCGCATTTATCAAGCGGTTGGTTTTTATCGCCGTGATTGTTATAGGTTGCGGAATTTTAGCCTTTTCGCAGTGTGCTGGATTTAAACTGTGGTTGGAATTGTGTGTGGTTTTTGATGGAATGACGTTAACTGTCTGTGTCTATAGGCATCGTAGTATGCTGCAAGTTTTAATGCAGTCAAGGTGTAGTATCCAATCGTATATTTATTTCGTGATTGCTTGAGAATGAAAAGTAAAAGGAAGATTTTGTTATAGAGTTTGATTGTTCGTCATTCATTTATGGTAATAGATTCGGTTGATTTTATTGTTATAGCGAAAAAAATTCACGTATCGAATCATGTTAATTGATATATATTTACGTGGCATGATCGTGTTCGTAAAACACGATTTTATCTCTATAATCGACCTATTGATCGATTGCTCGAGTTAAAATTTGTACCTTAAAGTTTTAAGTAATATAGACCGAGAAAACGGTATACGATAAACGGAGCTATTACGGAATAATAAGTCTTCAAACGAGCGAAAGTATAACGTCGCAAACGCTCGCCGAGTCGCATTATAAATTCCTCGGACCGCAAAGCACACGCGCGCAGCGGAATAGAAATGATATTTCCCTCTCAGTTCACCAGAGTCGACGTAAATAAGAGTGAAATGAACTCGTTCGCTGGGAGAGACAGTCGCGCGGACAACACGGTTTTTTGAAGCCCTTAAATCTGCGACGAATGTCCATTCATGCAACAGCATCTCTCCCTTTAGTGGACCCAACGCTCTCTCTCGCGAGTGGAAACCGTGGAAGTATCCGCAATGAAAGCGGGATATTTCGCCGTCGCTCCTTCGCGTCTCGCGTCGTTTTTGTTTCCAGGAATTTGGGCGCACGAGATGCTCCTGCGCTGAATTAAAGGGTTCAGAAATAAAAGAGCACCACCACATCCTTCAGTTTTCTGTGCGAACCTCGGTAGCATTTTTTATTTGACGTGCGAAGTAAAAACGACTTGACGGGATCGGCTTTTTATTCTCCGCGCTGACCCGTGTGTATACATTCGTCGTTCTTCTTTCTGGACTGCGAATCTGAGCTAGGATTTTTTTTTGTAAAAGGAGGAACATCCGTCGCTTTTGAACATTCCCTTCTCACTCTTCTCTCTTTGGTAAGCTCACTCTCTCGTAAGGAAATGAAGGAATGAGGTGGCAATTTAAACCCTCGATTCTTTTGAACGCGTAGCATGTCGGGAGAACATGCTCTCTTTATTTCGTCCCCCTTTCACGTATGCTTGTTTCTGCGTCGTGTTTATGTAACTGTATTGATTTATCTCTCCGGTAGGTTTTAAAAACCTGTAGATATGTTCGCGACAAATTCCTTTCACTTATATGAAGTGGACAGTGTACGTTGAGATCTCGACTGATGAGTTATATTATTATTAATATTCAATGGAAATCTGATAGAAATGTTTGAGGTCGTAGATGGAGAAAGGGCACATCCTACTTCATGGTCGGTCATTCGATGCGTAAGTGTAAGAATAGACAGTCTGCTCCTCATATGGAGTTAGTTTCAGGGTTAACTTCATTCCATATCTAGCCAATCAAGGTAATCTTAGTAGCATTGTTCCTGTACATGAGTACGTTCTTCTTAATGAACATATTTATCTATCCTTCGCATTTAGAGGTGGTGATAGAGTTACTTCGCACGAAAGAGCATCCATTTTTCCTGTGTTATGCTGTTGATATATGTTGCGATAAAATGAGCGAGAAGGCCATGAAAATATCATACAAGTTGTACAAGTGTCATTAATTATAATCCCCCGCCATTAATTTGTTTTATTCTTTGCATATTATAGGTTCATTAGGCACAATACCTCTTGTTAAACATTGTAAAAATATTCATAGCGTAGCTGGTCAAGAATGTTTTACTCGTAACATTAGTATAACTCAGCGATGGTTACAAATATATCCTAGTCTAAGTAGATAGTTAACATCGATAAATATTCATAGATAACATTCTTTCCGGGTTTTTAAGTTATGCGGCTATCAATTATTCGTAAAACACTCTCTAATGTATTCTAGAGATTTCCATCACTGTCCGAGGTACTCGGACTATCCTTGGCTCCAGTTCATCGCGCGAATAGAAAAACGAAACCGAAAAACGTTCGCTAGATTAGCGAATCGTAATTGATGTTCTCCAGCCACAACCTTCGCTCTCCTCAAGGACTTTAAAAAGGAAAATAGGAAAGGGAATCCTCCGCTAACGATAATTCACCCATTAATCCTCCTTCCAGAGTCGCCCTTGAAAGATGCAGATTCCCCTCGAAGCATATCTGCGCTGAAAGACCAGCGAATCTCTCTCTCCGTTTTGAAAAGGCTCTCGAGTGAGCCAACTCGCGAAAATGAATGTCCTATCGGCGACCCGGGGACATTTAGCATACGAAGGCTCGAGCACTCGAACTCCGGACGTCCGCACAAAAGGGCACCCAACGAAGAACATCTTCAAACACTTCCTCGGGCAAAAATCCCCGAGTCTCCGAGCACCTCAATCTACCCGTCGTGAAATGGAAATAAAAGTTCGCGTCGAGCAGGTCCATTTACCGCATTCCCTGCGATGTAAATCCGTAGGAAATGAAAGAAGCTCGGATGCATGCGAAACGACGTGGGCCGTGCGTGACTCCGGGCACCTTTTTTATCGCCGATTGCCAGCAGTTTCTCGAGCCATTCATTTCACGCGTTTTGCATCCCGTTCGCCCTGTAAGGAGGCTTTCGGGGAGGTTGACAGATACCGATCACCGAGATCCGTTTCGTTTTACGTCGAGAAGAGTGGTTTTCAAGCGACGCGACGCAGTTCGTTCCGAGTCCTGTTTTGGTAGCGCGGAAGAAGCTTCTGGTAATGGTTGCTGTAGTCTCTTGTGGGTTCAAACTTGCATGCGAAATGCGTCGTTGACTGTTCTTTTAGGTTCAATCGAGAGGAGGAGATGGATTGATGCGTCCTTTTTCAGTCGGTCACAGTGACAACGTCTTTGATTCTTTACGTTCTTTGTTGAACAGTGGGTGTCGTTTCGTCTGGTTTCGGTTGCCTTCGTTTGGAAGAAGTCCACGAGTGGAGTATGTTTTGAATGTAAACGAGGCTCACCCTTTAGACCAGATTTACTGCTTAAGATTGTAAGCTAATCTTTTACGCTCTAAACAAATTGTAACATCAGTAATAAATAATACCCGTATACTCGCTAGCACTTGTTCTACTCTTGCGAAGTCTGAATGCGCGATAAGCAATTCGAGTCTAAGGAGAACCAGACTCTATCCGCAGGTAGTCAAATAACTTGGATAAGTCTGTAAGGAGATAGGTATCACAATCGTATAAAGGTTTGATACCTCGAGGATATCCTTTTTCCAAACGTCCGTAGTCCGGTTGGGATACCTTTTTCATCGAAACATCTATCGCACATCTGCATAAGTACCCCTGCAAGCCGCCTTTCGTCGTATTACCACATTTACCATTCTGCTTCGTAAGATAGGTCACACATGAAACCATCTGGTGGATCTCGGGTGCAATCAAGTCGTTAAACGTAATATGTAATCGTGAAATAATTACATTCTTCTAGTAAAACGGTGGATAATTTTTCTATTATCGTTTTAACTCAACCTGTTAATTTTGAAGTAATTCAATTTCAGTCTCTGACTTTAATGGGCCACTCCACTCTACTCAAGCTACACCCTAGAGAGGAATTTCCATTTCCAAGTAGTCACCAGAGTGCATTACTACATCCGCACGGAGGAATTCTGAAAGGTTTTACTAGGCATCTGCAAATACCACGCTGACCAGCTGCTCAGATCGTTGTTTTACCTTAATGCATTTGCGGACGAACTAAAAGCCGGCAGTATTTTTAGCGTCAATGCAACCCGATGTTTACTACTTCTATTATATTCCGGTACGCAGGACAACTGCATCAGCAGATGTCCCAGTAATGGCTTTCCTCTTCATTACCGCATCTGCTGACGTTCTTCGTACGCGCCCCCGACGGCAACGGAATAAATTCCCGGCATCGATAAATAAGCGGAGGAAGCCGACGGCAAAGTCCGGTCGACCCCACGGAGGGCAAACAGAGCAATGATAAAAAAGCATCGAAAAAATGACGGCGTACCCTCCCCGCATCCCTGCCTACCGAAAAGAGAGGACGGGGGAGGCTTTGAGTTATTTTCGTTCGGAAATCGTGGAAGCATGGGTATCCACTTAGCGACGGACCCTACGACACGCACTGGTCTTTATTTAATGGGCGGCGATGCATCGGAGGGGCCGGTTGTCAATGGCGACGTCGTCTGCTTTCACGAGGAGAATCGGTCGTCCTCCGTGGACATCGGAAAACACGGCTCACGCGGGACCACAAAAAGCTCTCATGAAACAGCGAGAATTATAGGGAAGGAGTCATATGTTACCATCGCTTCCCAGACGTATTTTTCACCCTCGTAATCTTTTCCAGTACGCATCGTGGTCGCACAACGCGCGGAATCGTTTTTCTCCATCTTCCAGGGTTGTTTTGCAGGCGTTCATATCTCTCTAGAGTCACGCCGAGTTCTTTCGCAATTTGTATCGGCGCTGGCGGTAATGTCGCGGTGCGTGTTTTTACGGAGTGCATTTGTCTGAAACGAAAGCATCGGTACGGTAGCCGCGACAATTAAGCGTGAACTTATTCGCCTCGAAAGGATGGTGTCACCGGGTCAAATGATTAATTTCTTTTCTCGCTCGCGTGGATCTTTCAGGCACGCGTGCGTGCGAAGAGGGATTTTGTGTGGATGGTAATTGGCTCAAACGGTGGCTCAAGTTTTATGCCACTCAAAGTACTCTTTGCCTAGTCATTAGCCAGTCGGCATGAAAAACGCGAACTCACAAGGTGGACTTATCTTCGGGAAGTTGCCACTCTAAGTTCGCAATAATTTGGCTCGTTGAGTTCGTTCAAAGAGTGTTTAAGTTTAATGGTGTCTTTCGCACGATATGGTCTCGTGGAATAAGTTGGAGTGGTGGTGTCAAAATATTCGGCCGTTAACTCGTTATTTCATGGAAGTGAATGGTTGTTGATTGTGTAACATTTATGCAATTGTAATGGGTGGATGTGAAGTGTATAATTCCTGTGAAATTTGTTATTGATCTAAAAAAGAGTGTTATAAATGTTTCTAATATTTATTTGTCATAGATCGAGCGACAGGTTTTCATGGAAAATATACGAATTTTGTTCTTGATTCGCTTCCTGACTTATTTTTACGTATAGATAAAATTGAAACTAATGAATTAAAAATTACAGAAAGTGCTTTTAAACACTCAGTAGCTTCCGATACTCGGAATTATATCACCATAGTATAAGGAATGATGACGCGCAGATACCGGGTTCGAGTCTCGGTATAATGCTATTCCCCTCTCAGGAAAGCCATGTCAATATCCCCCGTTTCTAGTTTCCGTATAGAAGTTTCCCCCAGGCTAGATCTTATTCATCGTTCTACTAAACAAATATATGATACGTGGTAAATTTTAATTGATCGTCTAGCTTGTTGAGCTAGAGGCCGGAAAATAAATAAATTCTAGGAAATTCGAGGGAGAAATTCATTTGTTTACAGAAATACGGTGGGTATAAAAAACCACAAATGCGGCTAGGCATGTTAAAAGCCAGAGAAAACCAACAGAGATGTAATAAGAAGGGAACCTATTTACACGTACCATCGCCGTCGGCTCCGTAGGAGATGTCCTCGCTTTAATGGAAGACGTGGGCGAGTAGAGGAATGAAAAAATAAATTGGACGTCGGGAAGTAAGCTCGGAATATAACCGTAAAAAGCAGTAAATTTTAACCGAAAGCGATTAAAATGAAGATAACTGTTATGTGTAGGACAAATTTCAGCGGAGGAGGAGTTTGTGGGTGAGAATTATTGATGGCGAGGCGCCGGGAAGCAAGACTAATACGAGAATGAAGATCAAAGCAACCGTGGCGCCCGAGAGAAAATGTAAGCATTTCAAGGAATGTTTCTCAGAAGCTAAATAAAAATGATCTGGTCGTAAATTATTTCTTTTGAGCGTAAATCTACGAAATGTGCCCAACACTCAACGAGTTCCAATTTTCGTATGTTGGGTTTTTTATGTTTATTTTATTTCAGCGCAGCAACGGGGTGCTTTTGTGACGGTATATAATATATCATTCGCCTAACAAATTAGTATTATTTTCTCTCGAATAGATTTTTGCTTGGCTATGATTAAATTAGAGCACAAAGAAGATTGTAAATTTTACTTTTGCAAAATGAATGTTCTTATGATGCAAAATACATTCTGGTAGACACGTGAGAAGAAATAATTGTTATTCAACACTTGCGAATACTTTTTTAAGTATGTATTCAAAAGTTTTCAGGTTTATAAAAAGTTATTTTTTTTTCGAATTCAATTTATGTCTGAGTATAAGGTGTGAGTCTGTATTACGTATACATCGTATTTCCAATGAAACCGCGAGTAAAACTCAGAGAGGATTGTGTTTTAAATTGAATATCTGTTTATATTTAGTTATTTATGAGATGTCTTCGTTGATAATTACGGTTTCCTTTCGCCGGCAGTATAATGTATTCAATCGTTATTGGCAATAACGAATCATTAAGTAATAATATTAGCATATTAAGTTTCGCACATTTACATATTCCGATCTCGAACATTTCACTTTCACTCTTCGAAAGTCCTCATTTTTCATTGCCTCCAAATCCTTTTCCTTTTCTAAATCCAATTGAGGCCACTTAGCGTATCGATGTAATTAAACGATCATTTTCTTTTAATGAGGATGTCACAATATGACTCCAGACTCGCTTCGAAAATGAGTTCCTTTCCATCGAAAACGGGACTCGGTTCCCTCAATAAAACATCCGCCGTGCAATAAACCTGCGGCGAACGTGGAATTACGCGGGGAAAATTTAGTAACGTGAAATGACGCAACGAATTGTAGCCGAGGGAAGATTGCCAGCTGTCGATCATAAAGGGGAATTGTTTTGGTTGAGTCGTGATCTACCGAATGTCTTGCTTGTTTTTACGTAATTTATAAAAGTCATTTGTTCCTCGTTTTCAATAGAAATTTATGGCCGAACCGCTGGGTTACCTAGCAACGGAGTATATTTTTGTGATTTTTTTCTAGTCCAGTCTTACAACTATGTAATAAACGTAAATAAAATTATGTTAATCATCGGAAAGGTTTTCGTTTCCTTTTGCGATATTTTTATCTTCTATAATAAATCTATTATTTTATAATTTTTATCGAAATGTTGTTTAATAATCAGATTTTAGCATTTAATAATTTTTAATGATTGATAATTGATATTTATTGTATTTGACGGCCTATAAAACGCACATTTTTTCCTAAATTAGGTCTCAAAAATTTACTTGCGTCTTATATGTGAAGGTACCGGTATCGTTG
Organism: Pantala flavescens; assembly: GCA_020796165.1. Classification (NCBI taxonomy): domain Eukaryota; kingdom Metazoa; phylum Arthropoda; class Insecta; order Odonata; family Libellulidae; genus Pantala; species Pantala flavescens. The sequence goes on from CM036882.1 coordinate 43,913,012, forward strand.
CTTAAAACTATTTAAAAATACCCTTGGGAATATTACTATAGGAAACAAGAGATTAAGCCACACCATTCAATATAAACTATGAATGTTAAATTACGCTAAACTGCAAGGAAACAGAGCAGTAGTAAGTCATTATATTATTATGGTACCGTACTGGACTATTAAAACTTTTTATTTTATATATTTCTATTAAAACTTTTCTTGCGTGTGTCCTACTAAAAAAGGGTGCGTATTATATGCCGTCAAATACGGTAATAGTTTTTATCTACTGGTAAATTATAGTTAATAGTTTAATAGTCTCGTTTTTAACCGTATCCTAAAACTGAAATCAATTTTCACTTACGACCTATAACCGTTTATAGTTCGAAACAGAACGTAAAACGATATAAAACGTTCCGATGCACGGAACTGTCGACTACGTAAACCAAGTTCTACGAAGCCTCGAAAAGTTCTATTTTCCGTACGAAACTCCCCTCGGGAACCATAGAGGAATGGCAATCGGAACGTTGTCAAGTTCTCTCTCGGTATGTTTACCTCTGCACTTCTTTCATCCTCAGAGCCCTCGAGTGGATGTCGCGCTGATATTTGTCCCGGCTTCTAGATGATTGACGTACAACTTCGGTCGATCCATTGTGCTCAATGATGCCCAATGAACTGTGACGTTGAGTTTATTACGCAGAAAACTTAGAAGTAGATATCGAGAGCTCTGCCCACTCGCGATTCAGATTCAATAACGTGTGGCATTGTTCCCGGACTTTGTTCTGAACTACCGCAGCGGAAGATTTTGGTACATTTGACGCTTATTTGGAGTGGTTGTTGTCAGTGTCACCCTTTGAAATGCATGGGAACTTTCGTTTGGGTCACGGCTTAAATCTTTCCTTAGGTTCTTGTTATCTAGGGTTTCGTAGTTTTGAGGTAGCTGGAATTTTTTCGTAGTGGTTACGTGTCGTTTGGTTCTATCAGAATTAATGTAATTGTATTTTAGTGAGTAAGATGCTCTGAATGCTGGCGAGATTATAATGAAATATTTTAAATTAATATTTAATTAAAAACTCCAAATTTTTGTCATTTTGTTGAGAAGTTTAAGTAGGCTGATTAGTATTTTATTTTCTAGCGAAAATGTAATCTTGAAGATTCATGATCCTGAAGTAATAATTAAAAATAAGAAGAACAGAAATTGAACGCGGCTTACGTAAGGCTAACAGTATAATTTCATTATTTGAATGGAAACACGGAAATATATCTTTTTGCCGTATAGTTTACTTTATAATATATTAAATCTATGTAAGATCTTCATTTAAGTTGCAATACACATTTTATTCTTCAAGTATCTTGCTTTACTTCTTCTAAACTTCTCTGGAAATTCTTTTAGGGATTGTTATGTTAAAAGATCACAGTATCGTGCAATAACTCTTCGTCGTACGCCTTTTTTAAAAACGTGTTTCTTGCCAATAATACAACGTCAAGTTATCGAGATGATCTTTTAAGATACTTTCATTTCTCCATAAAGACTAGAGCAGATGTCGTTCGCCCTACAACTTATCTCCCAAACAAGAACTCTCTCTTCTCCGGAGAACAGCCCTTTTAACCAGGAATATTAACATCTCTCCTCTTAAGTCACTAGAAAGCTATCTCTACGGACCCTAGGGCAATAAAATCACCCGGTGTTGCGAAGCAATGTCGCAAAAGCCATTTCCTCTCGGTCGTTCTCGGAGCGTGACGCATTTTTTTACACGTTAAATTTAGAATCGCCTCTTTATACCATACGTGTTGAGTGGGCGGTTCGGCCATCTACTCCATTACGTACTTTTTCTCCGTTTTTCCCGCTCTCAATGGAAGAAGGAATAGACGTAGAGATCGTACGGAAGTCCCCTGGAGACCCCCAGAGGGACTTCCCAGCATTCTTCTACTACATCGGGAGGGGGTTTTTTAGACACCCTTTTTTCACCTGAAGGAGTTTTTTCCCTTTTTTCCGTTGGAAGCTCTCCTCAATAGCCTCGATCGGTATCGATCGTAGCCGATAGACTGTGTTTACGCAGGAGGGCAAGGGTAAATGGCGCAGGGGTCCTACCAAGAGCGGGCGGAAGTCTTTAAGTCGGTACCCAAAATAGCCGTGTGTTGCGGAGGTTCTAATATGAATAGCGATTCTCGGTCGAGGGGTCGGAAGCGATGGAGAAAAGATATCCCTTCCCCCGAAGACTTTTCTAAGTTCACCCTCTTTATTCTCGTTGTGTCGTGCGTTACGCCGAGATCCGTTTTGTTTGCCGAGGAATAGGCAGTTTATTTGAGGGGAGGTTTCGGTAGGGTTCGGCGATATATTCCGAGATGTGGTTAAGAAGGGAAACGGGGGATGTATGTTTCTTATCCTTACTTATCCGTGCTTTTTTTTATTGTTATATTTTTTGGGGTTCACGGGGTTTGCGTAACGGTAAGCTGTTATTGAAGTGTTTTGTACTGTGTTCGTGATTCTGTTCAGATTCGTGACTTTAGTTCCGCTAAGCGAAACGGTGTTGACGTCAGTGTTTTATTTTCAAGGAACGAGTATCTCTCTCCCTCACTAAGGTTAACCTTGGAGCAAGCTCATTGCTTTTATCCGAGTACGTACGTTTTGATTGCAGCTTCTGTTTCGAAGATTGCGTACTTCTGTAGCTCGTGTAAGCGTCGTTATATTCACATGTGAAGAAATGTTATTTTTAGCGATGATTATATCTTGATATCGCTCAAATCAAGCTTTTAGCCCTTTTATAAGGCTTCTATAATATTTTCACGCGATAGTTTTTGGCTCATGAACTAGAACACTGGTACCTTCTACGTGTATATAAAAGAACACCTAGGAAGTATACCTACATCATTGTTCTATTGTTGCCCGAAATAAAATGAGTGATGACTCAATAGCTATTAAGAGCACATGTTCGTGGTATTAGCATAATTATATATGATATCCACGCTCTTATTAGAGACATAAGTGGGGCACGTTTATATGGGCGTAGCCTATCAAACGTCCACACATTTCATTATTCTATAATCATTCTCAGAAATCTCTCATTGTATCTTTTTTAACACGTTACGTGTATCAATTGTCTTTATCTGTCAAAGAAACACCGTCGGAGCGTAACAAATTCATCGTAAGAGCGCGATTAATTCGTCTAAATTCCCGTATTCTTTTAATTAACTCGTGACAGATACGCATTCGGCTCGTTATAGCGGAAGTGAAAAGATGTTCGTATATTTCATCCGCTCCAACCACCGCTAAACGTTCCAAGTATGTTTGGCATTCCTCAGGGTGATATTACAAGCCAGTTCGAAATTGTATTACAACGCGCGGTCGCCTTGGAAATTCATAATGTATCCAGGATGTCCCGGACGAAATAATCGAGCCAAAAAAACAGGGGCATTTACATCAATCGCCCCAGACGCGGTAGCCCACATGTTTTTCTCGCTTTCAGGCGGCATTCCACCTGCCTCGGTATTCAAATGAAGCGTTCCTTCACGGATGGTCGGACGTCGCGGAAGTATCGGACGACTACGGAAGTCTCTCTCTCTCTACCCTCTTCCGAGCGTAATGAGTTACTCAAGGGATCACCCCCCCCCCCATCTCTTTCGAAGGCTAGGAAAAAAAATTACGTCGAACATTCCTCTCTCGTCTAGGAATGCAGTCCCCAGTCCGGTCGTTTCAATTATTTTTTCCGTCCCGTCTTTTCCCCACCGAAGAATGGCTAATCTATAGTCGATTACCGCGCTTCGCGAGGCGGCTCATTTTTAACGTCTCCGCTAACTGATGGGCAGAGCGACCCGCTTTGCCGCATGTCGGCTAAGTTAACCGCGATCGCATCCGTGTCGCAGATTTGTCATCGTCAGCGGTCGTCGATCACGCCAAGGTGTCCCAGAAGCTGTTTCTCGGATCGGCGGACGCCGGGTGACGGGAAGCGGGTGAAATTTAACGGCGCGTGATGCTAAACCGAGGTAATTAGCCGACGACCCGCGTCGCTTCATTACGGGACGCCGGATTTCCTGTTTCAAAAAATGCGTGATTATTCGAGAGTAAGGATTTTTGGAGCTGGTTCGAGGCGGTGATGTAATTAAGAGGGACTGTGGATTTTGGGGAATGCCTACTACCGAATTGGGAATGATTTGTGGGGGTTATTTTTGTCTGTTAATGTATCCGTTAATGGTTCTAATTGTGGAGGGGATTTTTTAAGTTGTCGATGAGGTATTCTATCCGTATCAATTTTGTCGTTGGATAAGGTGTCGGGATGTAATGAGTAATTTGATAGGGTTTTGATTTGTAACTTCGATTGCTCTCTACCGATGAATTTTGTTTCGTAACTCATACTAAAGTACGTGGAGATCTATGTTCGAAGAAATATTGTTTTGAAGTTAAATATTCTTTTATTAAAATGAGGGAATATACGCTTATTTATTGTAAATATTCTATTTTGCATAAGTCCGATATTTACCATATATGGTTTAATGTGAAGATAAAGATGAAAAGTTAATTTATCTATTTTAAAGTTTTGATCAATTAATTAATAAATTATAGAAAATAATGAAAGTTGATAGAATGAAAATTCTTTTCAAATTCAATTTGGAGAGTACGTTACAGTAACTTCATCGTTTAGTAAAAATGTTTACTATTTCAATGGAATATATTTGAGGAAGTCTTGGTAAATGAGTACGGTATTTATTAAGGCACTATAACTGTGTATATCCTTTTACTCTTTATTTCTCTGTATCTATCACCGTCGGAGGCAATTTAATAGTTGTTGTTCGTGTAAATCATAAACAGCTACGAGGGAGTCGGAAGTTTCCATCTCAAACATCTTCTCTCTATCTCTCCCTTCGAGGTTTCATGAATTAATTGATGCGGCAAACAATTTCTTGCGCGTTTATTTGAATTTACGAAGAGTTATTTACTCGAAACTCCCGAGTCGTCTTATATTTCCTAAGGAAATATCCGGAGGCTGTTTTCTCTCGAGAACTTTTCACCGTTCCCTCCTTCGAGAAGATACAGCCGATGCGGATAATGTATTCATCGCATTCAATCGAGTTCGAGATGATTCCATTTCGTGGATCCAAGATTTCCGAGAAAAAAGCCGCCTTCCATCGATGCGTTTCAACGCAGAAAACGAAGTCAGCTGACAATTAGCATGTCAAGTAAGGGTCCCGGTTTCCCGAACAGAAATTGGGCCGGACTCAAATGGCCGTAAAGCCGGTCGTTAATTAGTAAATGGGCAGTGTTTTTTATTATTTTCCCCTTCACGACCGGTTTTTAACGCCGGGAATTCCACTTTTCATCTCCCTCTGGACACGAGCCAATATACTATTTCAAAATCTCGCCTCAATCAATTGTTTTCGTAAAAACTTCGGCGACCACCCACGTCCATCCACTGGCGCCCTCTTCATTTTCCGCACCCCTTTCAAGCAAAAAAAAAGAAGAAAAAGGATCTCGAAAGAAAGGATTTTTAGTGAGTGCCCCTCGTTACCGTTAGGTGCAAAGATTGGAGAAGAGTGCTTCGGAAAAAGAAACGGTCTCAACAATGCATCATCGGTAATTAAAAGAATTTCGTGTCGGGAAAAGCTCCTCCTCCGCTAATGGACTATTTTACAGCTTAATCTGCCCGTGCCGTAAATTCACGTTGGCCGTCAGCGGGACTTCGATTACTTTTTTTTGTTGTTGTTTATTTATTCGAGAGTCGTTATCGTCTACCACCTTCGCGCCATTAAAATGCCGTAGATTTTGTCTGAGAAACAGGGCTCTATAGGGTGACGAAGTTATCCCGAAGCACTCCGAATTTCACGCGCTGATTTATTTATTTTTTTTCACGTAGGTGTTTTTTTATTTTATGTCTTTCGAATCGCCTTCTATTCTCTCCTCCTTCTATATTTCGCCTACGCCGTGGTTGAGGCGCCTTTCACTTATAGCGTCGGGTTCCTCGAAAGGCGTGAAAGAGGTCGGGTGAAGTCACTGCCATCTTCGGGATGAAAGATCTTTCGCCGTTTTTTTTTCTCGTTCGCAAGGTGGCGGGTTTAGGAATTGCGAGTGGTTTTGCGGATCTAAAAGGTTGATTTTTTTGGTGCAGAGGGTTATGGTGTTAACGTTCAGGGGGACTCGAGTAAGTTTTGGTGGTTGAAGTTACTACGGGTTTGATCGCTCTGAGATGGGAAATGATATATTCCTTTTTTTTAAGCAGGTTAAGATGTACTTAGTTGAACTATGCGTGTAGTATTATATGGTTGAGATATTTTTATTTGAGAATTTGTATCTATTAATAGTTAGGTACAAAATTACTTTGTGAGACTATTGAAGAAATGTCCTACAAAGTAACGCCTGTACTTGTAGCGTTTATCGAATTATTTTGTTTTGTTAAGTTTTCGTATTTCAAGTTTCAAATTTATTAATAATTGAAAGGAAAGAGTAATTTTGTTTCTTAAAATTAATTTTCTTCCCATCTAGTTCCCATTAATGAATCAAAATTGTACCACTTATACAAATTACTAAGTATTATTATAGAATCATCAGTTTCCATAATTTGAAAGCATTTCTCATCCTAATTATGCTTCAAGAAACATTCATATGGTTATGGTAAAATTGCTCTCTAGGAGCTTCATTGCTCCTTAAATTTTGTGTCACTTTAAGTCGAAAGGTCCTTGATATATTGTACCAAATAAAATGGTCCTCTTACTTTATTAATACATCCTAAATTGTCGAACTACTTCTGTACGTATACTTATCCACTCATATTCTAATGAATCTCCCCTTCAGTCCAGCCGTAGTTGTACTTTTATTACCTTCCCAATCTGTTCCAGATTGCTTCCCTTAATTTTCCACTCATTCGCTCTCGTATGTTAAACGAACTTAATTCTGTATGTGAGATTCATCACGATTAATTTTTTTTGTTTCATTCGCTTATGATTCATACACTACTTCAGTTACACCTCTGTACTCATACTTTTTCTGCTAGATCATTTTAGTGTTTAATCTTGTGTGCCTAGTTCATATTAATTAAAGTCTTTCGTGCGATGTTTTGATCTAAGTAAATGGCATGGATGTATCATTTACCCTTCACAGAAAGGTTAATTTTCGAAGGCACAGATTTACTATCCGTGCACGCGTGTGGATCCAAAACCATAGGTCTCAGCAGAAACTAGGTTGCGAGAAACTAATATGGGTCATTTTAGAGTAGCCGAAAGCTGTCCGCGTTCAATCGATCTTAGGACGGTATTCCATCCTTCAGAGCGGAACCCCGAATCAAGAGCGAGAATTTCTCGAAATCAGTCTTGACGCAACCCATTACTCAGCGTCAATATTCAAATTAACCAAAGTAGAACTCATCGGTCTTGTTTCTTCATTAAAAAAACGAAACGTATACGAATTCCTCGTATAAATTTCGCACTTACGCTTTTTGAATAACATCAGTCTATCTGCGTCGTGAAAGGATCGTGATTTTTATTGTGGAGGCAACGGGTTTTTGAGAGAGCTGTTCATTTCAGTTCATTTCCTCTGTCGTAAAAGCAAGAGAGTGTGTGTCTCTCTCTCTCCGGCTTTTTGTCGTCCTATACTTTTTCCGCGCGCCTATGTAAGCTTTACTGTCCTAATTCGCTTATCTGCCGTAGGACATAGTGCGATAGTGCCGTAATTCGGAGCGGAATATTCATGCTCAAGAGGAGCCGTCGGTTTACGACGTCGCCCACGCCCCGTCGGCCCTTTCCCAGGAACTTGAGCAAGTCTGCGGTTTTATTCTGGAACTAGTCAGCATACGGGCTCTCCCAGGCCGGACCTGTTAGTTCGCGAATATGGTCTTATTTTTACGATCTTTAAATGGAAATAATATAATTAAGGAGGCGTGTTTTTATTAGCGTCTTAGGAAATTGAATGCTCAGTTTAGAGTGGCTTCGCGAAGGGTTTTCTTCTTCTTCTTCTTGGCGTGTCCGAAAATGGCGCACGGAACTGCTAACGAAGCTAAACTTTTTTTTCTAAAACACGTCAGCGGGTGACGGAGTTGGTGAATTATTTTATGGCTACCCTAAAAGATGCTAGGTTCGGCGAATTTTAATTTTATTTTTGTGAATTTTTAACGTATGTGAATGTAGTTTTGGAATGGAGAATTAGTTACGTAAAAATATTCGCAAAACCATCAATCGATAGCCAAAATCATATTACTTCTCAGTTTTATAGTTTGTGAAGCCAGTTATATGGTATAAATTACTTTAGTATACTATCGAACGAATTTATTCTATTAGGAACTATCAAAAATTTTTGCGTTGAGGAATTCTTCTTAAGATCGATGAGGATTTCTCACCTTATTCGTATTTTTAAATAATTTATTGCTAATAATTTGCACGTGGGTCAATGTACGTGTCATATTTAATTCATTATCGAAAAATAAATCTGGCCTTTTTGGGAAATGATACTCCTGGAAGGTAAAATTTACTTTTCAGTACGGCTAGGTCGCTAATTGACGAACGTTCTCCGTGCATTAGCGAAATTCGGAGGACGTAACATACATGCAGGAAATCCGTTCGACATCTGAAAGTAACGGTCCGCCACGTTATTTGCACTCGGTTTTCTGCGAACCACAAAAGAGCGCGGCGAATTCCCGAAAGGAGTCCCACAAAGCACTCTCTTTGCACCCATTTTTTTCTCATCACCAGTGGGTAAAGGTCAAACATCGTAAATTCCGGCGAACGTGGAGAATGCAAACATACTCTCGCTCTCGATCATTCTTGAGCCTTTTCATTCGCGAAATCCTTTCAGAAAAATCCTTCCGCGCACCGGAGTCTTTTTAAGGAGCCGTGGAACTCGCTTTTTTTCCATCCCACGGATCCTAAATTGGGAGCGCTGGTTTCTCGAAGGACTTTGTGTCCGATTTGCATGGCTGAGCCATACCTTCTGAAGGAACGGGACGGACGTCTCCCATTCTCCGAAGCAGTACTTCTACTTGATTTGCTTCGAAACCTATACCACGAAGGCTCACGTTTGGTCGATTGTATAGGGAGGAAAATTTACGTGAGTCCTCGATTCCGTTAAGGAACTACCAAAAGTGTTTGTTGAAGCGAAGGAATGTAGTTTATTCTTGTTGGGCTTTTACCGTTTGAGTTACTGTTAAATTATAGTTGTGGAAAAATTTTGAATTGCTGTGATAGGATAGTTAAATTTGCAAGGAGGAATGATTTTACTCGTCTCTTTCATCTGCTCTTTACTAGGGGTTATTGTTGTTATAATTTACTATTTTCCGCTTTCATTTGTTAAGTATTCTTGGGAGTTTTGACTTTTTTCGTTTAAAAATTAATTCGATGTGTTTTTACGTCAAAGAAGAATGGTTCGATCACCCACTGTACACCAGATGCTCGAATATAATACACCAGACAATGATCGCAATAGCTATATCCACAATAGTACGTGGCTCCGATATTGTACGTTATATTAGCAGGCGGAATTAAATAATAAAGGAATAATTACGTTTAGAATATGCTTGAATCTGGTCTTTTATCTCTGCAGGTATTTCTAGCTCTAAGAAACATTCCCAGTTTAATTAGTGCAGAATCGGAAATTGAGTCGAGCCCATCACTTAACCTAATGGAAGGTATATCCATCGGTGGTGATATGTAAGCTATGCAATGGAAGGTGACAGTCTGAGCGTCACAGCCCTAGACCCTTTTAGAAAACTAGCGGAAGACGCGCTGAGCATCTGGCAAAGAGAAATGGTAAAAGTGCCCCTCAGTTTTTCACCCACTTCCATCTGTCAGACCCTCTTTACCGTGATTTTCACAGTCGCTTTAAAACAGTCGGGATGACCGAGAGATCGTGGCAGAGGTAGAAACTTGACCTATTAATCACTCGACTCTGAATGGACTGGGTACACTCGGATGCTTTGGCCAGTGTCCTCCGCTGTCGAGTACGAGATAGTCCCTCCGTCACCACGAAAAACAAAACTCAAACAGGGGCGTTCACTCGGCTTGTTACTCTTTTTTTCCGGACGGTTATCTGCACTCGTTGAAAGTGTTCCTTATACGCATTAATGTCCGCGGAAGAAAAATGTGGATGCCACCGCGGTCGTAGCGGTGTTTCGAAACTTTGGGTAGAGCAATTAGGAGTTGTAACGTCCGGATAACTTTGTTACAAGGATTGTAAACCTTTCAGAGCTCGCGTAACTAAATTAAGAGGATTCCTAGACGGGAAAGAGTCAATTCTCTTGGGGAGCATAGCGAGACGTTCTTATGTATATGTAGACGTTGGCTAATGCCCCCAAATATTAATTATTAAAGAAAGATGGTCGTCCATAAGTGGGCGAAGAATGAAGAATTAACGATGAAGAGAGATTCTTTGAGTATGGAATTCCCCCGGTGTTTGCTCTGCCCCTTTTAATGACCGCTGGAATTACTCATGCAGTACGGTCCACTGGTGTCAGGGCGTTGTCCCCGAACCAAGTGGCACGCACGAGTGGTCGAATTAATATCACCCCGATGGCCATCTGAGAGGGTACACAAATAGCCTACGTTCCTCCGTTGTAAGGCAATCGGTTTCGCAAAGTTCAAACGGGATTCGTAACGTCTAACGCGGAATATATTAGCGATAATTGATCGCTAGTTTTTTGTTAATTTCATCTCGGTCGAGTCCCAAAGGAGAGGAGAAAGCACCGTCATTTTTCCCGACCGTTAAAATAGACGTGTCCTTCGGGCGAAAAACTCGAGCAGAGCGAGCATCGGGTCTTTAGCACCTTCGATCACCTAACCCGATCTGGAAGCCTTATAAAGTTCCCGTGTTTCCCCGAGTTATTCTTCCCTCAGCTGATTTTGGAATCGCACCGTAATTTCCCCTAAAGATAAGGTCTCTCTCTTCCATTCCACGACAGTTTTCAAATCGGTGGTCTCTGCCCGTTATCGTTTCGTCACTTCCTTTCCACGACGTGAACGTCGACTTATAGATTATCGTGGATTAATCGTTTAGGACATTAGGGAAATTTTTACGATGGAATTTATATCCCAGCGAAAGCTTAACTGGTTGTGGCAGTGAATCAGTGCCTTCGAGGATCAGGAGGCTTAATTCTGTCGTAGCTTTATTCATGATAGTGGTGAGCGTTGGAATTTTTGGGATGGAAAGGCTCGGATTTTTAGGAGAATTGCTTAATACGTGGTAGGAATGATTTTCATTTCTCTTTCTGTGTGATTTCCCTCCGAACAATTCTCGTGGAAAATTGCATAATTGCTGTTTCGTGATTCATTGGTTGCTTTCAATTATAGGTGACCAAAACGTATTCTTTTTAAAGAGCATAGAGTCATAGCTTCTTTAGACGGTTTGAAGCAATCATAACTGAAGGTTGAGATAAAAGGAAATTAAAAATTTAAGATAGAAACGTACTTTCGAGAGTAAGAAAACGTGATTTTGATTCAATTCTGGAAAGTTATTTGGTGGAATTCCTTTACATTTACATTTATTGCTTGTTAGAATAAAATTATCATAATTATTCTCTTACGAAAAATTTTATACTGCTATTTTGTCATTTGAGAAATTACTTTATTAAAAAAAAGAATGTAACGTTTCTTGTAACTAAGGAAGTACATCTTATAACAAAGGAAAAATTGAGTATTATTAATTTATCAAGTATTGCAGATAGTAAGAAACAAGATCTGCAATAAAATGTACATGTTACATACGTTGCGGCAGATACTTTCAAATAGAATCTGCTCAGTTCGTGGAGATATGGTTACAATAGAATAAAAATTCACCTGTTGGCGAAGGAAATACGGGTCTCCGTAATCAATGGGAATGAACTTTCCATGACAAATCAATAGCCTCTATTTTTACGATTCGAACATCATTAAACTATAGAGAAGCCCACGATGACTGTACAATTCTTCCGTATCTTTTCGTGAGTCTCGAAACATTTCAATCTTTTTCGAGATCTTTGGACCACGTCGCACGCTCCGACGGATCAGCGATTTTTCTCTTTAGAAAAAAAAACTCCGTTTCTCTGTTCTCCGAGAGGTCGTTACGGAGTTATCCCCGAGCGAAAGTGAAAATCTGTGTGGGAGGAGTGTCTCCTACGAAACCCAATCGCCTCATCTTCGTGATCCTTAACTCTAGCGCGAAAAATAACGCCGATTTCATTCCCACGCGTAAAAAATAACTTATCTCTTGGTATTTCGAAGATCTTTTCGTGCAGTTACGGAAGGCCGCCTTTCCCATCCGCCGGCGAAACGCGAGAGAGACCGAATTGTTTCCGTAAAGAGATTTAGCACCCTTTTAAGAAAGAGTGGTGACATTTAAAGGGAAAAGAGACTGAAATTAATGCGTTGCCTGGTTACGGATCGTGAAAGATTTCGGAGATACGGAAATATCTATAGTGTTTACGTAATGTGTTCTATGGTGCTTTATGCTCGTACTGGTTATATTAGGTGACTTTTTAAGGAGAGATTGAGTAGAGTTTTGGGTTGGATTCGGGTACAGTGAAAGTTCAAAGAAATTTGGATACCCTTTGTCATGAATGGTGCAACATTTTCATTCTTTTTGAAGAGAGTATATCGTAAGAGTGATCTTAGAAGTCGAAATCCGCTCTTAATGGTAATGAAATTGAACTGTGGCACCTATGCCTTTGTGCTCTGTATTGCTATTTCTTTTCAGGAATAGAATTCATCATTAATATCGTAAATTTTATAAATTACGTTAAGTACAGCATTTGATGATGGAATTTACGTTATACTAATATTAAGTGCCATTTTATCGCGAGAACGATATTAATAGGTTGATTTTTGTGAATATATTTAATGTTGAAGAAAACTTGAAACCCTTTTTCGTGAATGGTACACCATTAGTACTCTAATAACAAGAATTTATAACCAGTACGGATCTGGTCTTAGCTGTATGATAGTCTTTCATACTTATGAAATAATGTAATAAGTGAGGTAAAGTATAAGTGCTTTACTTTTCGTCATTTAAGTTCAAGAGTTAATTTAGATTGGTTTAGATAGCTCTGAAATTAGTCCAGAATAAAAAATAAGTTATATTTTGGTTTAAAATCCTCTGTACGATGTATTGAAAAATATTATTGTTATAAAATTAAATAATATCCTATATTTATGAAAAAGATTTTAAAAGCTGTTTTTTTTAGCATAGATTCCTGGATACGTAAGCTTTTCGTTCCTGAAATAGAATATTAAAAAGCCTTTTAGAGATCTCGTGCATTCACGAAGTTTCCTAAGAAAAGGACTGAAATGGAATCGTCTCCGATGAGAAATTTAGCATTCCAACGAGCCACTTAGCATCCTTTTAAGTACAGTCGGTGACATTCATTAGAGACGACCCGGACTCGACCCTTTTCGAAGAAGCGTTTCACCTCTTAGCAGGTTGCTCATGTGTCAACCTCTCTGCGGATATTGGTCGGAGAAAACATCTTAACGGAATGCGAGAAATCTAATACCGTATCGAACACGGAAGTCGTTTCGCTCCGTAAGTGTCTGATTGTCAGATTTCGATCGTGATTGTCGGATCAATCGAGATAGTTCGCGGCGAAGGGAAATTTCAAGTCGTATCAACAATCGTGGGAAATTCGTAATTCTTTTCGTTAGCACGGGGTCGCTGGTATTCTCTGTTTGCCCTTTTTTGCAAATTTGCCAAAGATACGAGGTGGGTGTCTGGAACGGATGTGGTGTTTGTTAGCTTTAAATTTTCATACGCCGAAAAAAGTATTCGCCCGTTCGATGGTTGATTTCGGAAAGGTCAACCTTGAGTGATTTCCTTCGAAACTTCGAAGTAGACGTATAAAGTGCACGTTTGTGTAAATTTGGCGTATATATTTGCATGTATACATGTTGAAAGTCTCTCTGGAAATATTATTTGTGGGTGTGTCAATATCACGGTTCTCTCATTCATTACGATTAATTTTGAGTAGAAAGATTGCTCTTAGTGGAATAAAATATGGATCCAAAGATTGATATTTTTTGGTGCATGGTTTTTAGAGAATGTTGTGTCGATAAAGTCTTATCTACTTCAGTTAAGATTAGGTTTACGAGGGATTTATTTCATTCGCGTCAACAGAGCGCGTTTACGAGGAAATACATTTTGCTCGCGTCGCCTTCTGAATTGCAAATTACGCAAAACCTAAGCTATTTGTTATTGTTGTTGTTAAGTTTTCTTCGAGATAATAATTAATTCACGCATTCTCCGAAATACGAGGTTTACGAAGTAAAATTTCGATGTTAAGAACTTGGGTTTGTTGGAAGTTTTTTGTTTTGAACAAGTCTAGAATTATTGTGAATAATTTACTAAAATTGAGTTCCGTTAAGGGTGTTGGAGATGAAATATTTTAAGTGAGGGTCGTAACAATTTTCCCATTTCATCCCCAAGGAGTGTAATTAGGTTGCTACTAGTTACTAGTTTTAAAAATTTCCATGTTATACAGATGTTTCTTTGGAGTTGAGCATGATGTATAATTAGAGAACTGTCGTGAACCTCTTGCGCGTAGTTTTTCAAACGATGTTCCCTAAAATGTGTTCCTTTTTACGCTTCAGAAAACAATAGAGAGATACTAATTAGAAACTCCTTAGGCCCTCCTACTTCACGGTTCACCTCGCCCTCATCGTCCAAGCATTCTTTCTCATAGTTTCCATTCGAGAGAAAAAAAATCGAAGCGACTCCCGTTTAGTTTGTTGATCCGAAGTCGAATCGCCAAAAAATTCATCACGGAAGCGGATGTTTTCTATTCGTCTTTTTTTTCCCAGGGAAAAACTGCTCGTAAAGAATCGTTAAACGAGAGTCGCTGAGTGATGTTTAACTTCTGAGTTATGCCCCATGTTAGGAGGGAAAAAAACGAACTCCACTTACCACGCTTTTTTTCAAACACGCCCGATTCGTATGGATTTTTCCCCGCTCAAGAGTTTCGAAAAAGTTTGCCAAAGAGGAGGGGCGAAGTAAAAAGAAGGAAATTAAGGGGTTTGGTCACTTTTCGACGAAAATAATGGAAACGCGGCGTCAGCCCTCTCTCTCCTAATGGGCTAAACCCCCAGAAGGCGTATTTCTTTTACGGTTTAACACGTAAAATAGACGATTATGACTTCGCGGAGGGTGCGTCTTCCATCCTCGTCGATACGTACCTACTCGCCCGTGGTCGACAGCCTTTCTTGAAGGCGTTTCTTCGCCCTCAAGTCCGCGAGATTTTTTTTGTTAGGATGTGTTCTATTCTTTTTAGAGAGCTTCCAATCCGCGGCGCGCCCTTGTTTTGTTTTTACATTCTCTCGAACAAGGAAAACTTGTTTCGTTGCTCGTTAATGCGTCAATGGCGCGTATCTCTCTGGAAGGTGGTGTTTCTTGTAAAAGTGCCTTTTTCTACTGTCTACCTAAGAGGGTTTTGCGTAAGAAGAGGGTTGAAGGATTGGGGATTGTGTGAAGTATGGCTCGAAAGTCTAGGTTTTATCTTGGTTTTCCTTCTAACGCGAAGATTTTTCGTTAATGGTGAAATTTTTGAAGTGATGTTTGATAGCTTGGAGAGATTAAGGGAAATATGATTGTTATCTTTTGAATAAGCTCATTTTTCTTCGTAAATTCAAGATTTTTATCGCTAATAAATTTTAAATTTCGATATAATACGAAGTTAAATTAACTAAATTTCTATTTAGAAGTGTCAATTTCAATTATCAGAAGTATTATAAAGTTTATTAGCGTATGTATAATGTATCGTTTAGACATTAGAAGACGTTTACAAATTCATAGTTTCAATGGATTTATGTTCATTATTAATGATACAAATACGTCTGATAAACTTCTAATACTTGCTACTACCTACTTATACTCATATTAAATTTTACGTCCTTGATACGATGTGCAAAATGATACATAGCATTGGTAAATGCACGTACGTATTGCTTAGAATTAGTAAGCTATTTTTCCTACGACCAATTACGCTGATATCTTTAAATCCATATGATCCGATCATCGTTCCTTAACTCAAGCGAAAAACCTCTCTAGTCTTCCAATGAAGTCATCCATTCGACTTTCACATACCCATCTATTCCTTCTATCGAACGATCTCGCAGTTTTTCCACCAACGGATGCAAATATTGGGAAAATTTACGCACCTCCCTTGCGAAATCGAGTTCCGATGCAATCGGCAGATCTCACCCAAAATATTTCACGCTGGGACGCTGATAGGCGACCTCCCACTCATAAAATCCCCGAATCAACATCCCAGATGGAAATCGTACTTCGCGTTAAACAAGATTAATGCAACCTCTTTGAGAGCGCTAAAACACATCATTCCATCCCGTTTTCCCCATTGTTTGTAAACAAACAGTTCATTCCTTAAAACAGGGCGTTGCCCACGGTGATACGTAAAGATTCTTTGCTCACGTCCGTTTCGGACACCAAAATTCCTTCTCTTTTGGAAGGAGAAAGGTTTCCTAATCTCCACCCTCACGAATGTAGATTTTTTTAATCTTCAAGATGTCTCTTGGATGGGAGGATGGTTCCAACACAATGCGCTTTTGTCAGTCGTAGAATCCGGGTCACGGAGCTCATTTCGTACGTCCGCCAAGGGACATAACTCAGGAGGGCAGCGGACAGAGGACCGTCCCCCTTTCTCTCTGTCGCAGCCATCCTAATTAGAAAATATCGCGGAGTTTAGGACATTCAGTTCCGGGATTACGTACGGACCTCCGTTCCGGTCTCCGTGGCCGGCTGCCAAAGCAAGGACTTGCGGTCGAAGTCGCAGGGTCGAGTCGGTCCGTAGTAGTTTCGCTCCAACGTCTGTTGCCGATGATCACAGAAGATGGGAGACAAAAGGGTGTGTGTGGAATCGCTTCCAGAGGATGGAGAAAGGAACTCGTTACCGGTTCGTGGGGAATTTTTTGGTGGAAGTCCAAAAAAAAGCTGTTGAATCCGCCCCGAAAAGATCGGTTCCCTCGGGCACCCACGTAAACGGAATCAAAGGGGTCAGGCGGGGTTCTGGCTCCATCCTTCTCTTTCAGGAAACGAACGAGAGATAAAAAAGAAACGCTCTTTCTTCAGCTCGTCTGCCATTAGCATATTTTTCGGGTGGCCCGAGGCGGGCTGCGCATTGATGACAGAGCAGCCTATTAAGATGAGGGATGGGGGATAGCATGAATTTAAAAGCAGAAGATATACTTCATTCGGATGAAGCTGATTGCGAGGCATTCATTCTCTTGTGCGAGACGTCGAGATGCACTCTTGAAGAGAGGAGTGGTGTCGAAGTAAAGATGCTGGCTACCAGACCCATAAGTCTTTCTTCGCCTTCATACACACATCGCGTTAAAGGCATAAGCCTTTTTTGGCGTCTAAGACGTAATGAATATATGTATGAAGGTATGGAATCGCTCAGGTGGTGTTGGTTTTAAATCCGATTCTGCCATTCCTTTACCGTTCACCGAGTACCGATTCCTCATTGTAATTGGGTTCTTAAATAGAGGTTGGCTTTCATAGTGCAATTTCATAACTTTACGCTGATTTAAATTGAAGTCGAGAAGAAATTTGTTCTATTAAGCCTTGTAGATTGACTAATGTTTTGATTTATCTCGTTATTCGAGGGAGATAAATTCGAAACCACGACTTTCATAAGGCGTAATTAGTTATATATTATACTAAATAAGCTCTACTATATTAACAGTATATATAGTTACATATATACTATATATTTAATATAGTTTTCCTATAAAACTAATACCATTAAAATGTCTTTCGCCACTAAGATTATGCTTGTCTTTTAGAAATTACCACAAATTTTATATCCAGTACTGTTTGTTCATAATTGAAACTAGTAGTATTTTATGTTTTACGCCACAGAGATTATATTTTATTTCCTATTGTGTTGTAATTCCACTTATTCATGCAATAGAACAGAAGCATAGTTAAATTAATACAAGGTTAAATTTACAATAATTTCTATGACGGATCCAATGTAAATTCTTCTGATTTTAAGATCGTCGTAAAAAGTGTTTATAGCGTTATCGAAAACAGATCTTTAGAATGCGCTTTTAGAATACGCCTACAGTTAAGTTTATTCAAAGGCCGTGAAGCAGTAATTGTTTTGAATTCCGTGTCAGGAAGACGATAATTCTCGGAATTCGTTAAGTGGCGATGATTTAACTCCCATTCAGTGCAGAATAGTCGAAGTAAATTTTCCAGGTGCCCCTCCACCGCAACGTAAATAGAATATCAAAGTTTCGTCTAGAATTTCATACATGCGATTAATTCGCTCATGTTCCGCGAAAAGCCTCGCGATTCCATTTCAGTGGCGTAATAAAGAACGATAAAATTTTCATGAATGCAAATGAGGAAGCGGTGCATTTGCATTTCGTACCTTCGTGTGCATTCTAAATCGTATAACTTTATTTTTAAAGGAGAGAGTGAGTCAACGTTTAAACAACAGTAACTACAAAGCGGTTTTATTAACTCCTTCGAGAGAAGGTACGCTTTCAGCGAAAGTCTTTTGTGCGATGAGTTTTAATGGTCTCGTAAAAACAAGATAGCGAGAGGTAGCGGGAGATCGACGAAGCAATGAATAATGAAGTCACTACCTGTTGCCAATGGATATTATCTACGGAGAGTGCTAACTAGCTTTATTATTCATCTTTAATTGGAATGATACACGGCTATCACACGCGAGCGAGAAACTTGGACCGTACGCCAATTAATATCAGAAATCACGCGGACGGGTAAAGCGATGCATATTGCATGCAACAATGCGTCATCGTCAACGATGGAAATTTGCATGATCGAATCGCACCTCAAGGAGTTTAATATGCGCGCGTTTGTAGAAGCCGAAGTCTTGAGTTATCAAGGCCGTTCAAGCGATCCTCAAGAATAGTTTCTCGCGCTTCGTTCCCTTTGCAGAATCAACAACTCACCGCTCGCCTATTAATAACCATCAGCTCGCGTTAATTCCTCGGCATCCGGCGATTATCGGCAATTTATTAAGAGAGTTCCGCTCCTAGGCAACGAATCAGAGTGCCCGAGGAGCACAAGGGAGGTAGGACGTTAAGGATGAGAGACGTTCAGTCAAACGTCCCATTTGAGCAGAAACGTGGTGGAAAGCAACATGGAGGGGCTGGAAAGTTGATCGATCGAGATGGAAGTGCGGTAGAAAAAATGGAAAGCTGCGGGAAATGATGGATTAAAGTTCTCCGTGTCGTATGCGCTCTTTCATGAATGCCTCCTACCCTTGGGCTCCTCATATATGGACAAGTTGCTTTAGAAGGCGCCGGCCTACATGGCCGTGTGGGTAGTTCGTCTGCCTCCAGAGCGGTAGGTCGCGGGTTGGAGTCCCGCCCCGGACGAGTGATGGCTAAAAAGGGGTCTTTCCCTCCATTCCGCATCTCCAATTACCCGCTCCTCGTGAGCGCAGTGGGGAAAAAACGACGTGATTTATGCTCCCAGCCGAATGTATAATACGTCTCTCGAAGGCGAAGTTCGCTCAATGTCACGTACGAGTTTAATAAGAGGCAGCGAGGAGTCTGTTTCCCGGAATGGTGCGAATTGGTCAGTTTCCAAATCCTGGTTCGGTAGCTCCGGCTGTGTGGTTGCTCGCGGTGTAAGGTTGCCTCCGCGTCTTAAGTGGAAATGACCTTTTTGTGAAGCGCATCGGGTTCGGTGATTCACCAGGCTACCGGATGATCGAGTATATGGTGTCTTTTGTTCAAGTGGTTCTAAAATCGGGGAGGATGTTTGTCGAGTCCAAATGAACTCAGCGGAGCAGTTTTAGCTCTAGTGTTGCTTAACTCTTGTGATTCAGGATTGTGTATTTTTGCTGCAGATAGTTTTTTTCATGATTTCGTTTTAGTGTAAGGTTAGTGTACTTTTCTATCGTCATATGTAAGCCTTTACGAATGTATTTATTCTTGACTGCAGTTTATCTGCGTAAACTTATACGTCTATATTTTGCTAACGTAATTATTGCCACAAAAATTAATATAATAGATGCGATGACTAATCAAATACTATATTTCAGTATCACTATATATCTGGTTGAATTGGAATATTAGAGTGTTACTTTCAATAGAATGTTATTTTATTATTATTATTTATTACGTATTTTATCGCTGAGTAGGGTTCTCTGATAAAAAAACTATCATCTGATCTTTCATGGATTATTAGTAAGACTCGTATATGTTTAAGAATGAGCATTTATCGTTTTAAAGCATAATTCATTCTTCTCCAAAGAAGCAAGCTGTAAATTTGAAGACTTACATAAGAAAGTCAATTTTTATGAATCTCTCCTGAACACTCCTCCATTAAATTTCATGGCCGATGACCAGAAGGCACCCTTACGCTCTCATAACGTTTTGAGGATTTCTCGGAAAAGCACATGTCCACTAAAGAAAGCAGAAGACTTCCTCATGTTTATACTCCTTTACTCCACGGACATTGTGCACACCACGATATTATCAATCCGGACAATTCATCAAGAACCTTCTCTAAGTGGCACTGAAGTTCGAGCTGATGAAATCCACTCGAGTGTTTACACATATTCCGAGTTTCATCGCTCCCTCACTTATGAACACCGTCATATCTGCCTGAAAAGAGAGGCAGACGCCCGGTATTGAGTCCTTTATAAGCGAAACCCGTTTACAAGAAAGCGTGATCAGGCATGTTTTATCCACCAAGCTCCCTACCCATTCTCTTTTTTCCCCTCAGGGCTAAGGATTATCTAATTTCCGGGTAGGGATCGACTAAAAAGAAATATATAACGATGGAGATGGGATTTGGGCGATTTCAATCCCGCACCAACCCTCTCACCCCCCTTCCAGGCGATAGAGAAGGAAAAAAAACAGCCACACCTTCTCTACGGATGGACCGGAATGTGGCTATTACCGAGTCATCACCAGCTGCCTCCAAGCACCCTCCTCATCGCCACCTCTTCGTTATAATTACTCGTTGTTTTCGCGGCTACCGGCAGGTGGGCGAAACACGCGCTTTTTTCGCATCCAATCCGCAATTTCGCGACCTTAATTAGACGGCTGTGTTGACGTCGGGTTGTCCTCCGCCATTCCGTGGCGCAATTTCCTTTTTCCATCCGGAATCGATTAAATTCATCGAGTTTTTTTATTTTTGATTTGCTGGAAAAGCTTCCACCCTTGACGCGACCGAATCCTGGTTTTTTTCGTGAAATTTTGTGTTCTGAATCAAGTCCTTCACTTCTCATCCAGCATCGTTCCCTCTTCAGGGCTCTTTGTTGGTCATTTATCAAGATCTTTGAATTGAAGTTGTTTTACGTACTTCAGTTCTGTTGAGATAATTGTGGTTTGATTTCTGTGTGATTATTATAGTGGTGTTGTTGTAAAAACGGTGTTTAGGTTTGATTCATGTCGTGTTATTTTATTTATTTTTAATTCTTTATGATTAATAGTTATTGTTTATTAACCAAATGCGTTCCTTGCTTCAGCTCATGATATTGTCAACTATTCTGCTCTAATCAAAGGATACTCAGTTAGTCTTAAACGTAGTTGTATCATAGTGCTTATTGGCACGGAAATGCCCTTTAACATTGTAATAAATCCTTCTTTGTTCAATTCTTACATCCTTTTCTTCTAAATCAGCTATGGTTGTCTTCTATAATCTTGGGTGATGAAAACTTTATCTAATTGGTAGTATTGGTAAACTATTTGCGTTATTCTAACATCATTTAAGTAAATATCACAGGAGAAGGAAGTATTCACTCGAGACTAGCGATGCAAAATTAAATGTCTTTCATACAAAAAGTTCTCATGGACTTTTGACCAGCTTTCATTAATTTCAGTTCAGCGCGTTGGATATCGAGGAGAAATTCGTTCTCTCGGAACACGCGAGGTCTTTCCCATGTAAAAAGGGGGGAAGATTTCCGTATTCAAGGAAGTGCTCGGAAAGGAGTAGATTTTCTTCCCTCAAGAGAGATGATATGAAAACTCTCCGCGGAGTAATTTTTTAGCCTACTTCCTCGCAAAAATGGAGAAGTAGTCTCTAACCGCAAGCCGTACGTGCTCTCATATCTGTTCGGAAACTGGTCTTCCTCATACCATCAAACTTCGTACAAAGTTACACTGACACACATATTCTTCCTGCTCGTAGGTTATTCGTGGGTATCGGAGACCTCTCTAGACTTTTAACACCTTTCCTGTCACATAATATCTCAGATGTCGTTGGGCTAAGTTTTTGGAACTATTGGCGTAACATCCTGGTTCAGAGAATCCTATTTTGGCAGGAAAAGAAGTTCTAGTTTGTAAGGAAATCATGTACGATATATTTATTGATGATTATGTACGTTATTCAGTTTCAGTGCTATTTTACTTAATAATTCTCTTTAGTGAAATAGCTTCTTATTTTCTTCTTGTTGGTTAAAATAACGTAATAGTGATGTAGGTTTATGTAGATGTTTGTATTGATGAAATTTGGGAGTGAATTGAAATAATTTTTACACGTCAATTCGGTTCAAGAAGTTCATTTTTTGTTTACAGTTTTTGCTCGCATTTATTAAGTTGTTTAAATCCAATTCAACGGGTTTTAAGCTCACCCTTCCTACCCCTCATTGCTAAGTTTCTCTCGCCTTACAGAAATTTATACGCAGTAGGTATCTCGATCGAATTTAATTTTTTTACGACGATCTATTGTTCAAGAATTAAATTAAGACGCAGGCTGTCGCAGCAACTGTGTCTCCCCAAACCATTTTAATCTACGAATCCTTCGCATTATCGAAAGGGATTTTCTACTGGAACAGAGATGAGCCTATAACAGGTTCCACCCTCACAGAGAGAACGATCCTCTCTCTGATGCACCCTTCCCCTCTCAAGTAGCTCCGGAAAGAGAATCATCGTCTATAGCACCCGCTGCAATCATGCTTCAAAATTGAGTTTCATGTACGGACCGTGTTGATTGAAAAATTCAGTCGTGCGTCTACTTTGATTTATTCGCAACCGCGCGCTTTCCAGACAGGGAACACTCTCTTTTTCCCTCCAATCGGAGTTCATAATCACTTCTCGGGGGTACAGCGGTTCCGCTCTCTTAAGACTTTCTCACCGACGGCGTATCACGGATTACCGGAAGGCCCACGTATCGACCAACCTTTTCTTTTTGGAAGCGTGATCATCCAAAGGTGTTATTACGGCGGGAGAAAGGAGTGAGGGACCTCGATATTTGATTTTACGGGGGTTCGCGGCGTTAAAAATTGCCGGGCACGCAGCAATGACCCTCTGGAGAGCGCATGAAGGGGCCACACCCATTAGATTAGACGGAGCGGTCAGTCGGCGTAGGAAGTGTAATGTAGGATCGGTTACGGACGCGCCTCGTCGGATTGTCTTCGTGCCCTTTTAGAAGAGTAACGAGCGGGGACGAACAATCGCGAATGCTACATAAAGAGATTAGCCGGAGATAAATTGTTCCGTATATAGACGTTTTCTGACGCGTCCACCGCGGAAGTTGTCGAGTACGTATATTATAATGGCTGCTTACGCGTTCTGATGTGTTTGATGAGCGAATAAAAGATGACTTTTTGTGTTGATGTTTTAAATGTTTCTACTTGCATTGTGGTGTAAGTATGTCTTGTATCTAACCCACAGAGTTGTTAATTTGTTTCATTTTGTAGCTATAGATTGACGATTTTTAATTTATTGTGGAACCTATCACTACAAAAGTCTAGTGTGAACGTATTAGTTATTTCTAAAAGGAGTATATTTTGGGTATTTTGATTTTTTCTTGCTCATGTCCTTAAAAGGGGTGAACCATACGTTGTATTTTCACTGATCGTTATTTAAAATCTGCTATTAGTTTTGTCTACAGTTGCTAGCAAACTTTTGCTCTTAATAGAAAACCGTAAGATAATTGTATTCAGATGGTAAATTCGCTCGTACTTAATGCAATTCCGTGGAAATTACTAAGTGTTTTCAAGTGTAATTGTCTCCCTTCCATGTAATATACCTTGATCACATCCATTTTATCATTTCGTAAATTTCGTCAATGAAATGTAAATTGCTATAATGACTCCATTCATGCAAACGGGGATTCCATCATCAAGGAAGACATAATTTAAATCTCTCTCTGTCCGAGATTTTTTATCATTCATTTTTACCATTAACCACCCTCGAAGAACAGCCTTAGGCATTTATTGCTTCCAATCGGCTTCCATAGGGGCGACCAAGTCGAGTACCCGCTCATTAAACTTTGAGAGATTTAGTTTCCTCCCTTTCATACTCCCGTTTTCTTCTCCCCGAACGATCAGGGCGTAATTTCTCGGCGTCGTAATGCACAGCGATTGCAATCGCGATAGCTCGCAGCTGCGGAGCCGTGCAATGCGGGCTTTATACCTCCGGCTTATCGCCTAGGCGACATCGGACACATTCGCGTTCATCGCCTCCGTCTGGGTGTCGACACCGGACCGTTTATTGATGAATATGGAGGGAGTTGGCAGGAGTAATGGGGCGATGGGGGAGTGATGCAGGCATGTCCTTCTTAATTATAAATTGTGGAGTCAGTGTCCTGGGTATTAATTTAATGGAAGCTAAGTGTCATCGCGGATGGAGGGAGGAGGAGGTCTTTAGCGACAATCAGAGAGGTCCAAATCTCTCCCTCTCTCTCTCTGGTGGGGAGATGCTGTGAGGTCGGGAAAGTTTCGGGTATGAGTTGTGTTTCGGTACTTTAAGAGGGATGCGGAGGAAGCTGTTCGCCATACGCATTCTTAATTTATTAGACATTTATTTGCTCGGAGACGATCGTGAAACTGTTCAGGCCCCCAGATCATTTCTTCCCTGAATAAGTCGTTCCGATGGTAACATGTGTCTTTAAGCACTCAGATGCGTGATTCTCGAGGTGACCTTGCGTCCTGGATTGCCGTTACTGTTCACTTTCCATCAGCCGGTTATGATTTAATTTGTGAAGGAGGCTGGATGCATACTGATGCGTCATTATTCTATGTTGAGTGGCACGGCATTCAAGGGGTGTAATTTTGCGTAATATCTGTTGTTAGCTGTGTAAAAGCTGTTTATTTGGTGAGGTGTTATATTATCGTATTTGAAAGGATTATTAATATTGTGCGCAGATGATTTATTTGAGGCATAATTTAAACTTGTTTTACCTCATTGATTTACGATTTGTATAGTAATTGTTTAAGTAAACAACAAATGTTCGAATTCACTATTTAATCGTCTTGTAACCGAGTTGATGTTATTAATAAATTGCTGTATAACGAGGTTATTACTCATACATTTATATTTATAAGTATTTTATTATGCAAATATTTTTTTATCCCGATAATGTAAACAAAATTAGTGTCAGCATTTTTGTTATATCAACGGAAGGTTATAGGTATATACGGTGAGTATATAGTTGTGAACTCTTTTACTTTGCATTAATAATGCAATACATTTTTAACCCTTGCAATATAGGTATGTTTCGCAATTATTTTTATCAAGCCTGAACTTATTCACTAAAATCCTTAAGCCACAGATTTACGTTTCTCTTCAACATAAACATCATTCATCCGCCTACATTTTTAATGGGCGTTTCAGAGAAAACCCATAGTGTGGTATGCATAAAGGTCCAAGAAAATGATTTAAAAATGGCTGTTCCGCATCAAACCTCGATTTTTCCCAATTCGTCGAATAAAGCGTTCCTTGTTCCTCTTCCGAGAATAGACGGTCTTGTGATTCAAGTGAAAAGCACCTTCGATGTTAGCTTCTGAAAAGCCGCAATTATGTTGTCAAGTAGCCAAACGTAGCTCTGGAGCGACTAGATGCCGATCCTTGGCTCCGGGCAAACAATGGAGGCTTTCTTTCAGGATTTCTTTTTATAGCATCATCCCATATATTTCCTCGCGAGAAATATGAGGTTGATGCAATCCCGGGCCGTACGTTTTCCAGTGGCCGTCATAAACGCTGCTCGGTTAGTGATTCATCTCTAGATGACCCATTTAAACGCAGACTGTTGCGTTTGTTTTTTAAACTCTTTAACGATCGAAAAATACTGGAGATAAAGGAGGTGGTGCGAGTACTAAACCTTGCGGGACGCCTCGCTTCATCCTCGTTTCAACGCAGTTAAAACGTTCGCGTCTATATCGAAGAATACATCGCCAATAGAAGTAGGAGAGAGTTTTATGGATTCAGATGGGCGCTTTTAAATGGTCACTCCTCTCGGAGATGTTCCAAGTGCGGTCAGTCGCGTCCGGTCTGCTGGTACTCCGCTGCATTACTTACGACCAACGTCTTCCCCGTCCACCTACTTCAACAGGCGCGGCCGTTCGGTTCGTAATGAGGATTATAATCTTTCTTACGATGGAAGGAAATATGGGTCCCGGACGATCCGCCGGGAGCGTTGACGTTTATTACGCGCGTCGAAATTCCCGTCCGAAATCGGTTTAAAGCGGTCGCGACAGCAGCGACTTTTCCCCCTCCTTCCATAAGCGGACGAGATGATTCGGTTAACGAGCTCGAAGGGCGAAAGGAAGTGACACCCAATTGACATCCGCCTTCGGGAAACCGTCCCAAAATTTGCCTATAGATGTCCGCGACGTGAAAAAGAAACGGAGTCGATAAGGCATTAGAGAAACACGATTCGGATTCCTCCATCAATCAGCGTGTTTTTACTGGTCTTCATTCATTTCTTCGTGAATAAGGCTTTCCCCGTTTCCTTTCGACGCCTTCGGATTCGGAAAGGTCGATCCGGACGTCGCGGTCTATTAAAATCGATCCCTTTTTTTCTGTATTAATTTGTTTTCCGAGCCTTTTAGCCACAGTGAGGACATAATTTATCTTCTTCTCCGGAGCATTATCGTCGTCCTTTTCCGCTTTCCGTAAAATTGTCCTTTCTTCGATCGTTTTTATATTCGGGACCTCTTTATTTTATTGACGTTTGTCGGGAAGTGTCTCAAGAATGTTCAGATGGTATCTTTATCTAAATGAGAGACCAAATTTTGTAGAGAGTTAAGTATTTTCCTCGATTTCATTTGCATTTTACAAGGTAGTGGGAATCGCCGCTCGAAAGACATGGATTCGAATCTTTGTCACGTCATTTCTGTTTACGATTGGGTCGAAAGCGATACGCCAACGCGGAGTGGATGATTCTATCGCGGTCTTTTCAATAAAATGAAAATCTTACGATTTTAGCGATTACTAAATTTACTTTAACTATTTGCTTTGATTCGCCTTTACTCGTTTTGTTTATTTTGCTATATTAATATTGTTTTTTCTTTGTTTCTGATCATTTTACTATCGGTTTTTTGTTTATTATTTTTCCGGAAGACAATATGTTGGTATATATAACGTAATGTTTATAATCATGCCCTTAATTTTTTAATTGATAAACTCTTCGTATGTTGCTATTAAATTAAGTTATTATTATACAACTTGTAAGGTTTAATTGTCGTATAAATAAGGAACCTTTGGAAACGCGACGAATTTTTTATGCGCATATAATACAAATCATCATTATGCCGGTATGAAAACGAGCTCCCATTTCTCCCGGCGTGACAAAATTTGAGGTCCCTTTGGGCAAGTCTGGACCCTCGCATCTCCTTTCATTCGGTGGCCCTTTTTTGGGCTATCTCCTTCTCTCTCTCAACGGCCTTCTATTTCGATGCGAAAAAAAAGGAGGAGAAAGGAGAAACAGCTGAAAAGCGGCGCCCGGCAGGAAGATCTTCGACGACGCTTCATATATATATATAACGTATATATATATACGCTTGCCTCTTCGCGCCTGCACGAAGCGACCATTCTCCGAGTGGGTGTGTTGTTAAGGAGAAAGAGGGGGTTTTCGTCCTTCTTAGCCGACGCCCAGGGAGATATCGCCGAGTGGGAGCAGGGTGTGGGAGCAGAAGGAGGAGACGGGTTTCGAGATTTGGAGATGGGAGATACAGCGAGAGCGGAATGTAAGAGAGTGTGGCGAGATGGATTAGATTATGCGGGAATGAACGAGTGGGGAATGGAGTTTTGGAATTAAAGTGGGGCGCGGAATGGAAGGAAATGGAGAGGAAGCGACGAGAAGAAGAACGGGAGTGAATAATGGAAGAGATGGTTCGAAAGAGGAAACGGTTTGACGAGGAGAAGATGGAAAAAGGGGAAGAAGAACGGGAAGAGGAAAATGTAGATTGGCTGGGAAAAAAATACGGGAATCTAATATAGGTATACTCGCATGTAAAAGGTGCTCTTGTATATTTTTTTGGTTATTTTATGTCGTGGAGTTGGTCTGCCGCGCTCGATGATGCTGTTTTTAATAAATAAAGGGGAATTAAATAAGAAATGATTCCTTATATGGTGAAATATTAAGGCTGGAACAAAGAAAAACAGACTTTCAAAGAACTATAAGAATTATGTAGTCGGCACAACCATACTCTGCGAGTGAAAGAATGTGCTATAGGTTCCCGATGATGACTTGTTTGATAAGAGTTTGTTTTCCTTATTTATTTTCCTATTTTCCCTATGGAGACACCCCGCCCTAAGTCAAGCCCAAAGTAGTTGATTCGAATATTATGACTCTCAGATATTCATTTCTTGCGAAGTTCTATTTAGAATGCTTTGGTGTGTACAAGTTTCTATTAATTCGTCCTATACAGCGAGATTTCTGGAATATTGAGTTTAAGAATCAAAATGGTGTTTGTAGATGGGAAAATGAGTCTTTACGTGTATATTTACTCGTATAGTTATGTTCGAAAAGGTTTTGAACGTGAGAATCTTAAACACAGACCGAATGAATGCTTCACAGAGATATTTTTTAATCAAAGGACCAAACGGAAAGGCGTAAAAGAAGATAGAAGTTAAAAGGAAGGATTCATTTCGATAGAGGTCGATGGTTGTTTTTTTTCCGCGGGGAATGGAGAATGAACGCTCCGTCTCCACAGAGTGCGTAACATTCGCACGGCAATCCATTTATATACTCATTCGCTCCTTCCGAAATGGCTTGCGACCATTTTCGTTTATCTGAATGGAGATGAATCGCAAAAGGCGATAGATGGCCGATGGTGTGAGGGGTTTGACGTTAAAGGAGAAGAGCGGAATATCGAGAGCAGCGAAAGAGGAAAAGTAAATTGATAAATGGGGCAGGTGAGGAGACGGAGAAGGTCCCAGATAAGGACGGCGAATAAGGAGATGCGGGGCGAGATAAACGAGATGTGCAAAAAAGAGGAAGAAAGCTTGTAAACGAACAAAGAAAGGAGAGGATGTGGATTCAGGAGGGAGGAGTCGATGCGGGGATAGATAGACAAGATAAGGCATTATAAAAGAAAAAAATGAACATCTTTATTGGCGAGATTGAGCGCTGTAAACCGTCTCCACTGCATAAACGAAACTCGTAAAGAAATATTACCTTATATTAGAGATGATAAAACGTTTTCGAAACGGATATTGCGTGATGGTAACGATCTAAAGGGACAGTAAGGTTACTCTTTCGGGTCCAGAGGCTGGGAGCGAAAAATTAGTGGGACGCA
The DNA here is from genome assembly GCA_020796165.1 of Pantala flavescens. Taxonomy (NCBI): domain Eukaryota; kingdom Metazoa; phylum Arthropoda; class Insecta; order Odonata; family Libellulidae; genus Pantala; species Pantala flavescens. Next base: position 43,942,396 of record CM036882.1, read on the forward strand.
CTCTTATTTGCAGTTACCCTTAGGAGATATGAATGCCGTTTCATTAAGGGTTTATTACTTTGTAGGAATCCAACGAATGGCCGTAAGATCGCTGGGCTCCAGTTTTCATTTCGTTCGCAACCGGTCCAGCTTCTTTTCACCCTTGTCTTTCCTCCGAAATCGTCCTTTTTTTACATTGTTTCTTATCCCTCTTTAGATCTGCGGAGATATTTGCATGGACTCGCCATCTCTTTTAATTAAAAGTTTGATGGACGCAATCAACGGGAGATGGATAGTTTTTTGCAGCTCTGGGAACTTTCATAAAAGCTCGAACGAGAACAAGTTTTTCTGCTGTATGCGTTTTAGATTGACTGCGTCAATGTTGCAGTATTCGAATTGACCGGTGATTGATGAGGGTGTTTACGAGAATGGAGGCTGTTTACGAGAGAATTGGAGTGTGAAAGGGAATATTTTATGAGTATTTATGTTTTTATTTTAATTTTTTGCAATCAGTTTCACGGTTTCTTATTGTTGTTTATTTAAGTTTGGTGGTTTTAATTTAAGTCTGACTCGGATACATTTACACGATCTTGTTTTTGAATGACCAAGTTCCGTAAATATTATGATTATTTTGAATAAGGACGTAGAATTATGTCCAGTACGATCCTTAGTAATATGATAATTAATTTACGTAAGTTTCTAAAGGTAGAATGGACTTGGAAAAAGTCCGACGGGACCCGGGTTCGATTCCCGGTCCCGTCAGACTTTTTCCAAGTCCATTCTACCTTTAGAATTATCCACGGCGCTAAGCATTCCTGTGCAATACCCTATACCTTGTTCCTAATTACATAAGTTTGTTCATTTTTGGTCCAATTTTTCCACAAAACTAGATGATAATCTGTCTATTCGTTTAAGGGTAGTAATAGTTAACGTTAGGGCTTGTTAGGGACAGATTTGCTCAAAATGGAGCTGACGAAATGCTGCAGAATTTTTCCAAGTAGAAAAAGTAGAGCGTTTTCTCGAAAGGGTTGCTTGAATAGGACAAGGAGGAGGGAAGGAAAACAACAAAGAGTGCGTGGAAAAAGAGAGAGTTTGAATGAAACATCAGGCGTGTGAAAAGAAGGAAGAAAAAGGGTTCGGTAAAAGGGGATACGAAAGGGAAAGAGCAGACGGGTTGGCCTCGAAACAAGAGGGGCGACCGTGGAATAGCTCCCTCTCAGTTCCATCCCACTTTATCGGGTTTTAAATCGGGTTCCAAAGACTCTGAAGGTGTTAGGAGCGGTGGAAAAGGAAGGACTCTTGCCTCCCTTTGTCGCCCCATCGAATAAAAAAAATAATAAAAGGGGATCTTGGTCATTTGTTTCCTCACGGAGACACCCTGCAACTCCAACAGTGTTTATGTTATTTTTAACCTCCTTGGTTCGCTCCGTCGGAAAAAATTTTTTAAGAGGTAGAATTCTTTCTTCGGTTGTTGTTTTTTAGGTGATTAGATTGCTGTGGGAAAAGTTCGGATAATCAGATTCGGGTTTTGTTTTAGTTCGGAAAAGGTATTTTTGTGGTTCGGGATTCTTCTTCTCCTACCGAAGGATTTTTTGCGGTCGGTGTCGTCGTTACCAGGTCGCCGTTTCTGGGAATAGTAGCAAGAATTGGGTGCAGACGTATCGGATTCGTGAAGGTTTTTCGTGGTTCAGAGTCCAAAAAATTCAGAACGAGTAAGGAAATGGAAATTTTGAAGGAAGGATCGTGGGAAACATCGTTGCATGATGCGGTACAGACTTGAGTTGCCAGTCCTATGTTTTTCAGCTTCAAAAAATAAATATAGAACTAGTTATAAGCAAAATACCTCTACACAATACCTAGCCAGCGTGTTTATATTCTTTGTGTTGCTTAAATGACCCGATGTAGTTACCATTTATGTAATTTCCAAGCCCTGTTTAGTGGAATGTACCATAAGACACAATGCATACCGCCCTACGGACTATTCTAAAGCTTTAAAAGGGCCCAACATTTGGTCCTCATAATAGACCAGTGAAGAAAATGGCAGAGGGTATCGTATAAGGAGCTGCTCATAGAACCACATAAAAGTAATTCAAGAGCCACGCTGACTCCGAGTGGCCAATTTTCCTTCATTGAGGCTCTCCTAAAGGACCTTCTCAATTCCCAACGTAGGCTATGAGAACGCCCTAATACGAATTCAAATACTCCAGAAGCTCTCGAGTCTTTGTTTTGTTACTTAAGTCTATTATCAGCTCTATAAATATACTTTTTTTAGCAATCATACAATGTAGGTACGTTCCTTGCTCGTTCGTGAGAATTCTTTCCCTTACGTACCCTTTCTTAGAAGCTTCTATTAAGAGGTAGTACTTCAGGATTGTGATCAATAAAGGCTTCCTGCTTTTATGGAATGAATTGCTTCCTGCTTCATAATTAGTTCTCGCCAGAAAGTAGAAAAAATAATATATTTTTTAGGTGTTCATGTTCTCTTTGGACTTGGTTACTTTTTGTTTGCGGGTATTTTATTGGTTACAGAGTTTATTCCTTGTTATATTTTTATTGCTACTGATTGAAGTAGCTTAAAAGCATCGTTATATTCATTACAATTCTAATATATTCTATATTATTTTAACTGAGTTTTATGGGGTTTTATATTTAATTTCATACTTCGTGTAATTTACTCTTAATCCCTTATGAATGAAAAAATCTTGTTCTTTGATTATCGTGAAGTAAGAGTTTTCTTATGTCTTTTTATCTCGGCGTTATTCTTAGGTTGAAATATTTGCCGATTGTGGCAATTCGGGAACGAGGAAAGACGCATCTCCTACGTTGCCAATTATCCGCTGAAAGCCTCTGGGAAAATATTTCCGACTCCATCTTTCCAACCGAAATTCATCTCCTCGTGAAATTGCCGCGTCTTTTTCCTGCAGAAGCACTCGAACAAAACCTAAAAATAAACACGATGCATTCCGCACTCGGATGAGCAGATGAAAAAAGCGTTCATTTTCCACGTCGCGGAAAAACAACCATCGATAAACAGCTTCGTCCTCATCGCCGCCTAATTGAGTTCCATCCTCACCGAAGCGAACCGATTCCCTTCTGTTTTCGGCGTCGCGGAGACACGTCGGGGGTAGTCGCAGAATTTGTTGGAGCGGAAAAGAGATATGGCAGCAATTACCGATCTTCTCGGAATCCATTCCGAGTTTCGTCTCCACGTCTCCTTCCATTATTCCAACCGCCCAGTGTACGTTTTACGAGAGGCGTGGCTGTAGATGCGCGAGGAATCAAGAACCATTCCAAGAGAGACGACGGAATGTCTTTTTAAGTCGATGCACCCGCGTCGAACGAGAATTTATATTTATTCTCGCGGAGAGTTTTTTTTTCTCTCTTACCTCCACGTACACGCGTTAAAGTCTCCTTTTTAGGGATTTTCTTCTCGCATGAAGATCGGGCGTGTCTTCGGAGAAAAACTACAACGTCTTCGTCTTTTTTAAGGACCGAGAATCACTAGTCGATTGAAACGGTGTATTTGTTCCGCTCTCTTGGTCATCGGTCTCTCTCTCTCTCGAGGCGGTACGGGTGGGGTCGATGATGTATCGGTTTAAATCTCGTCGTTGCTACGAAAAAAACCTCACAGCTCGGCTATCGCTCTAATGTAGAATTAATCTTAGAAACACCTCTTTCTTCGATGTTATCTGACCTATTTAACACAACCGTGTAAATCGATAGATGAAAATTGATTCGTCTACCGACGCATTCCGAAGGAACGAGCGAAATCAATTTACTCTCTCGTTGCGCGTGATTTATTTTGCCGGAACATTACGTCATTATTTACGCCGTCGAGGGATTAATAAAAAGACTCCGTGAAGTGTCTTTAAAAGGAATGAAAAAGTTCGTGAACGAAGGGAAACGTCCGTGCTCCTCGGTATTTCTCGCGGACGTGAGCTGAATTGATGGAATTACTTAAACACACCGTGGACTAACAGCTAGCTTTCGATGCCGCTTTAATAATTAATCTTCTGGTATCCGTCATCATTTCCATCGGATGCGTCCTCAGACTTTCCTTTTAATATCATCTCCCCCTCCTCCGAATCGGAGATGATGGTTCCTTTTTTATCTCCTCCTCGAAAATCGATCGCGGAGGTGGTTTGGGGTCGTGTTTCTCCGCCCGAGCTGGCGTGGTAAAATTCGCGTGATTAATGGATTGGGTAACGCCTGTCGACTGCCTTTAATCCTCGATTATTCCCTCCTTTTCCCGCCTTTTATGGCCCAATTGTTTCGAAGATGGCGTTTATAAGAGGGCCATATCGCGTTTTTTTCCCAGCCCCGGGAGCGAGGGATATTTTTACGAAATGAAAAAGAAGAGACACCCGTCCCACCTGAGGCCACGTTCCGCTCCGTCGCACGAACGGGGTTCGTATCTCGTCGCATCTCGGCTCGAATTATTATTCCTCCTCCTTTTTGCCGCCAGACCGGTATGAAAACGTGGAGATGTAACGGCAGATGCCGTGCCTCGTAATGGTTACGTCGCACGATGATGGTTCTCCCGTTAATGCTCCCTCGAGTTAATGGTATAATTTGTTGCAGCCGAGTTGTTTACTGTGATAACAGGCATTATCCCTTATCGATGGTGTTTCAAAGCCTATGGTTGCAGGGAAGTTTATTTGATTTTGGTTTGAGAAAGGAGGAACGAGTGAAGTCGTGCAGTGACGTATAGCGCACTTGAAAACCGAGAGAAATTTTTGGTTGTTCTTTATTTCTCATCATTCACCAAGTTAGGAAGAGTTTAGATTGGTAGATACTCAGAAGAAATTGCCAATTTATCGCTCCTGTTCGCTTTTATTATCTTCTGCAAAATCTATCGACGACAAGGACGGTGCAAGAAATACCCGCCACTGCGACATGTCGGCGAGGTGAAAGGATTCGTGTCGGAATTTTATACCTGAAAATCAGCGTGATTAGTTTCCTTCCCGGTCCATTATTCTCCAGATTACTCCATCTCAAGAAATTAATTTCTGTTGCTGAAAGGTAGCGATGTCCGTAAATTGCTCTATCGTCTATAATTACGTCTCATTTTTGTTCGGCGTCGATGATCGATGAGATGCTGCGAAACGTTTTTCCTAGAATCAGAAACGAAAATCTTTTAAGGACGTTTTTGTTTTTCCACCGGTCCCAAGCGATGGTAGCATCGTCTTCCCCCCGGGAGGCTTCACCGGATTCGTAATTTAGTTTCCAACGTGTTTTTTTCTGTCCATCGAGTGTGTAAATTTCCGTCCGGGTTCGGATACTTTTTTATCGAAATAGCATTATCACCTCGAAGGTTTCCAGGCACCATCGTCCGATATTAAAATGATGTTTTTTACGCAGCCACCAGCTGCCACTGATACATCTTTCCGAATGCTTATTTTAGAAAATATGTTAAGTTGGTCTTTTAATGTATGGCTCCGCAAATATTTTTGTTGTTAGGTGTCTGGAGTTTGTATCGAAGGTGATGTGTTTTTTCGATGATGCCTTATTGTTTCATCTACATATTTGGTAGCGAAGACGTTTCATCGTTTCTTTTAGAGAGTAAAGCTTACAAGAGAAAGTTCCTCTTTGGTTTTTTGAAGGAGCAAACTAAGTCGACGAATGCGATTTCTAATAAGTAGCGATGAATCTGCTTTATTCGTCTCATCAATGCTTCAAGCGCTTTTCTGTTTTCTTTTACGGTCTCTTAGTGGAAGAAGTTAGGAAAATACTGTTTCCAAGGTTTTATAATGATATGTTTCCGTCCACAACTCAAATCCGATTTTTAGATTGAGCGCGTTTTCCAATCATTTTATTAAGTAACGTTCCACTAAGTTTTAAATTAGTCAATCAAAAAGTTTTCTCTTTCCTTCAAGAGAGCGGATTTTATGAATTATTCATCATTACGAATAAAAACGTCGGACGCCGATAAGTTGAGGAATTCCCGCATCTCATCTTTTCCGATTTCCATTCGTAAATGCTCGCACCCGAAAGACCGAGTTAATTCCTATTCCTGGTGACATTCAGCTTTTTTTTCGTCATGAGTTCGTTAAAAATGTATCCCGCTTCGTATCGCGTCTCGAAAAGCTCTTTTCACTCTTACGGACGTTGTTTTTGCCCGTCGTTGATATTGCTGTGACATCGGCTAGGATCGGCTTCTCTCCTTACGTGTCACTTGTCAAGAAAGTTTCCTCTCCCTCGAAGGTCAATTCTGCCTCCTCATTTCTTATTCTAGTTCTATAGGAATCGCTCGTTGTTAATATCTTGATACGGTGCTTTCAAGGCATTAGCAATTACCATCCCGTCGCCGAGGTGAAACTTTAATTCAAATAATGAAGGCATTTTCTTGCCGACTCGTTTTTCTCGGCATTATCGATCCCAACGCGTAATTATTCCGTATTCCATTCGAGAAACTTGTATCATTCCATTTGATTTCCAATGTAATGACATTTCCGTAAGATTACTCGTATCTTGCACATGCTACACGTCTCCCGAGCGTGAAAACAGATTATGATTTTAAAATTTAATGGAATGCTGGAGGAGTTTCTTAGACTAAAATCTTACTGAAGAGCTTTGAAATGTTTCTGAGGATTAATTTATTATTTTTGATAGAAATAACAGTATATCTATGTCTCTAACTCTCTTCTTCTACCTTAAATCGAAAAAACTTTAAGAACTATCATCAGGTGGATGTATTTTTTCAAAGGGCTGGACATTTATATAGGAATACACCGTTGTAAATTATAGGGTTCCTTAGGTAACTCGAAACTAAATAAGGTTATTTGATAACCCGAAGGCCACGCTACACGGCTAGATGTCCCGATAAAATTATACTTATGAAAGGGATTAAGTTATAATCCATCTAGATCTCTTATCTCAGTATCCTTTCGAATGGAAGCGGAACAAATTCCAAAAAATGACATATAATAAAGCATTCTGATATTATTACGCTCGGTAGGTTTTCGTGGCTGGAAAAGATTGCCAAAGGAGCGTTATCTGGAAGATTCTCGGACGATATTTTGCGTCGAAATATATATATTTGTGGAAGAGAGGAATTCGGCAGTGGGGGGCCCTTGGGAATAGCGGATAGCACGTAGGCCGGGAGAATCGTGTGCCTTTTTTTCAATCGGAATCAAGCATTTGAATTGCGAATGTGGGAAAGTCGTAGCGAGGTGTAGAAATAGAGCGTTGAAAATCGCATGATAATTGGTTTTTTCCCCTTCCGAAAATATCCCAAAGATGAAACGGGCCGTTAAGGAGAGTAATGATGTATGTGCCCCGATTTGTTTCGGTCGCCCTCGTATTTAAAACGAAACGAAATGGAATTTTTTATCGTATCGACGTCCGGATTTCTCAAGATCGTTCATCTGTCATAACGAGGGCGCCCCGTAAAGAGGTGAACGATGATCATGGTTTTCAACGTCAGAAGTCGTAAGGGATGCAGCCGATTAAGGAACCACTGCCTCAAGGTGGAAGGAAGTACGTTTTCAATTGGACAGTATTACTCAATCCATCTGGGTGTAGCAAGAGTAATCGTCTTACTAGAATAAAATATATGCAAAGGAAATAGCCCCTGGTTACGAGTGTCGAGTTGTATGTTGAGGTGAACTAATGTGCTAGATAAGGATGCAGTTGTTGCAGTATTAGTTAATTATGGAGACAGTATTATGATGAATGTCTATTTATTTAAGTGAAATGGTGCTGTAGCTTATAAATGAGTATCTAAGACTTTTAATGGCCTTCTACATGCTCTGATTACCCTGAATTATTTCTACTAATATAAATGTTTAACGTGGAGGGAGTGTACTAGTTTGACCAAATTCATTATGACTGATCTAGTTAACTTCCTCAAACCGTAACTTTTATTTTTCTACGAAGATGACGTTGTATACTTGTTCTTGACGTTGATATAAGGGCAGAGTGTTGATTTATCAGCAACGACCTACGTTTTAATGATCAGATCTATATATTTAAAGTGTCAGTGACTAAGGAAACCACAAGGTAAAATAATAAAGTATCCAAGAGATATTTTTAAAACTATTGTGGGCGTGTCTGCTCATTATACAATCTTTATTTTTGCCACGTTTACCATTATGATTGAAAATCTTCAATTTTTGCGAGTCGAAATTTCATATGTATTTCGTTCGTGAAATTTCTGTTCATTACTCAAATCGAAGGTTTATTCGTGCGTGATATTAATACTCTCGATGCGATAATCCAGCGAACGGATTATAATAATTTGCGTGTGAAATCTCTTTGTGGCGGCTGTAAATTAAACGTGTAGGTAATTATGAATTCGATGTAGTTAAATTTAATTACAACAGATGCTCCGATTGTCTAATTAGTTCTGTTAATTTAATAATTTTCCATTTATCAAGGGCGTTTTTTAAAGTAGTTAAGGGCATCAGCAGTTTTGATTTTTGTTAAATAAAAATTTTAATTGTTTTTACGAGTGTTTTAATTTATTACGGAATTCGGATTGGAATGAGGCTAATGTTAAAAATCAGTATATTCGAAGAAAACACGCCTTTTAAATTTTATAGCACGTATTGATCTCAGGCAATATTTAAAGATCTTGTTTACTTCCTTAATCTTTTTAAGGACACATACTTAGCGCTTGTTGTCGTAAACAAAGGAATCCCGTGGAGGAAAACAAAAGGTCGCGATATATATATTAACACATCCGAATCTTAATGTAATCGGAAGGGAAACAATGGCACGGGAGAATAAGGCACGCTCTCGTTTCCCCACACAACGTCGTCCATATAAGGGGGTGCCTCTAGGTCTCCCAGAGCGACAATTCGTAACAAATCATCGCGAGAAACGCCTGACAACGTGATGTATAGACAGATGTAAATAGGCCGCCCACGTCCTAACAGGTGGGATCTCATTAAGGGACGGAGTTATGCCGCGATTTTCTCTCTACGCTCGCGTACGATCGCCCACGCTTTCGGCTCGTCCACCTCCGTTCACTTTTTCGAGGCGAATTCGATTTTCGCATTAGCAGGTCGGGATGTTTTTCATCTCGATCAAGTCCTTTGTCTCTCTGTGGCCCTCAAGGGTCGGCTATAACTCCTTGTGCAAAGCCGCGGCTTTAAGTGGGTGGTAGTGCGGTCCAAGGGCTGGATTTATGGGTCTCGATGGTATAAATTCGTGGGTTTTAGGTCTCTGATTACGAACGGTGTTCGTAAGGACAGGCAGGAGATGGGCAGCGAATGAAATGGATCCGACGAAGGTGGAAATAAAATTGGGAGGGAATGGAAAACGTCGCGGAGCGGTTTTGCGGCCTGGATGCGATTCAGATATCGCCGGATCTTTTTCTCTCAGGACGACCACTGCTGGAACGGTTTTTTTTTGTCTCTCTCTTATCGTTGAGATGTAAATCGATTTATTCGTATTGGAACATAGCTTACGTATGTCTATGTATGTACGTGCACGAGTATGACATTTTCGATCGGAATCTAACTTTGTGTGAGGGTTTTTTTAAGGTCTTTATAAAGATGAGGTTGAGGTTGAAATGTATCCTGTCCGTTCTAAATGCCCCTCGGTGAGCGTAGTGATAATAGTAATGGTACTGTATCTGATTTATAAAACCTTGAAAAGTAATACATATTGTGGTAGTTCGGATTTTTTTGTAAATAATTTCAACGCTCATTTCCTTTGTATTTATCTTGGTTAGTCTATATTTAAGTTTATATGTACCTGTAAAAATTGATATATTATATGGTAAGGTTTTATTAATAATTTTATTTTTTGATTAAATCCATCATTTTCTTACAAACTTAATGTCAAATCGCTCATTTGATTAAAGAAACTGTTTATTCCAGTGTTAATGTGTTGATAAATAAATGTATTTTATTTTTAATATCATTTTTCGATATAAAAGAATACTTTAGAAATATATTATGAGCATATATAATATTACGAACTGTGTCTTAAACTCAAATATATCATATTATTTTGTCGCGTATATAAATCTCTGGAAATGTGTTTCTTTAAAAATGTATCTTTACTTTTCCTTCATTTAAAGCTATTCTCTTTAAAATTTATCGTTTCTCAGTGTGTAATTCGCCAATAAAAACTAAATTAAAGCGTTATATTTCACTTGTATAAATTATGAATCTATTCTAACCTCACGTTTTATTTTCTCTTTGCAGGTGAGTACAGTAAGTTCACCACTATAGATCATTTCTTACTGACACTAGGAAAGTAAGATGGGTATGGTCGGTGAGTACTAACTTTTTGCCACCTCCTTTAATCCTTTAAAATTTAATATCCGAGTTGGCGTCTCCATCCCACGCTACAGAGAGACAGCTCTTCTCCGGCTTACGCAAATTGTTTGGTTTTGTTTGACGCGATCTGCTTTCAAAAGAAGTTAAACGCGATCCATGGATGGATCTCGAGCTCCGATTAAAGGAGAAAGAATGGCAAGCGACTTCAATAGCCGTCACAATTTTCTTTATCATTGTACCCATTGTGTAAGAGCCTCCGAATGGGTGGAGGATAACTGCAGAGGGATGTTGAAGAGGGTCCAGGGTCTCTGTCGAGTGAATCGAGACTTCTTAAGAATCCAACTCATGAAACGAAATTCATGCGGGGTTTTAATAGATGGGTTTGTGCTCGTTACCGATGCTCAGTGTTGCTGCCCACTGAGATGACAGCGTCCCGTCTCTCTACGAGATACGTTTTACTTGTTCGCGTTTGCACAAGCGTTCTAAGGATTGCAGAAGTGTTTTTTGCGAGTTCTGAACGATAAAATTTCATTACCATAGATTCAATATGCGTTATTTATGGGGCCATAGAGTGATATATTATAAAGATAAACGGTGGAATGTTGTGTAAAAAGTTTATGGAGTCCGTTTATTTGCGATGAGTGAAGTAGAGCACGAAGGTTTTTATTCGCGAGGTCGTTTCAGTCATAATTTTGTTCGATATTAAAATATATTTTTTTCTATGTGTTTGAGTATATGAATCGTTTGAAATGGAAGGAAATAGGAGTTTATTGGCGAAGTTAATGGTTCGTATCTATGATATATATAACGGGTTCATTGACATTCGAACTTTTCTGAAATCTTTTTCATTCATTTCATTTATATTGCTATGTATATATGTGTATGCAGATATATTGTTAGAACTGTAAGCTATTGATCCCAAATACATTTACGTGGTGGTCTTTTAAATGACTAGTTGTTCACAGGTTCCTCTCCTATTTGAATTAAACGAGATATACACGTTTGTGCTACGTTCTCAGCGTCTCAGGATTAGTAAGCAGCTACTTTACTCGTCATACCTTGTCACATTCCTTTCCGTGCGTACATCATTCCATACATGAAGATGCATCTTATCGCATGTTACTTTTTATTTGTTGAGTTACTCCTGACTCTATCCTTCCTTTCTCTTTATCGATCTGACTTTTTTTATGTCTTTTTCTCTTTTGAATATCCATTTATTTCTTCTTATAAAAGTTAATTCTATTTTCATTCCCCATGGGAACAGAAATTACGTAATAAATAAATAAAATTTCTCAGCAATAAAAATCTTATCCAGGCTGCATCTTTGCTAATATTTGTTTGCCTCTGATTATATTTTTATGGAATATTTCAGAAATGTTGATCGGAAGACCATGAACTTTATCCTATAACCGTAGAGCTAAAAATAGAGACTTTTATCTGTTGGATTTGCTGTATCCTTCGGTACATTGACGAGGCTCTAATCTCGTGAGTGAAACTTCCCTTTGAGAAGCCCGAATCGGAGATCATCCAGCCTTTCCCACAAAAAATTGACGTCTCTCGTATGTGCTGTAGGCCTTTCCTTCCCAGTAATAATTTTTTCTCGTGCTTTTTTACGCTCATAAGGGATCACGATCCCTCGCTGTCGATATCACTCCCCTTTCACGGATCATTCATTGCAGCGACGTGCGATCTAACCTCACGTCTTCAATCAATCCTAAACGCTTCCCGTGGGAGATGGGCGAGCATCAGCGACGGCAATCGAACCCCGGCCCCCGAGTGAAGCGCGCGTCCACATCTCGCGGTCGCACGATGCGGTTTTTGTTGCCATTTAAGCCCAAGCGACAGACACAACCCGGAGGAATCCCGCGCCTCTTATCTTCTCTCCCTCTCGGGCATCTTCAAGGGCCGTGTGGAAGGCGTGTAGTAGTTCCCTCCGTAGAAGAATCCCTTCTCAGCACTCGACATCATCATTACCCTCCCTCCAACCCCCTCGGGTGCGCGGTTCTTTAACCTTCCGCGACTCCTTCAGCCGCGGTCCTCACACCAGAAGGTTTTAAAGAAGGTAAATGAAGACTTTTCACCCTTTTTCCCGCAGCTATCAAGTTACCCGAAAAGTTCCATCCACCCTCTCTCTTTGCTCACTTCATTTATTCGTTTCTTTTTTTAAGAGGGGCAATTCCTCCTCCTCCTCCCGCTACTCCCTCGCTCGAATTACCTCCACCAGGTATCTTCTCCCCTCTTATTTGTATGTTTAAACGTCTCCATCGCCTTAATGAAGAGGGGTTTTAATTTAAGCTCTGCAGGGGATCGCAGCTTCGTGCTTCGGAACAGTCCGTCCGACCGTTCTTGACCCTCACGTTTTCAATACGACCATCGCCGTATGTGGGACGGGAATAATTCGCGTGGATCTTTTCTGTGTTTCGGTACTACCCGAGAAAGGATGGGGCTGATGGGTAAAACGTGACCGTTCGTACGACTCGAGTTTGCGAGCGACGGGCCAGAGTCAACTTTCGTACCGTTAATTCGCTTCGGGAACACGATATGGAGATTTTTCCATTAAACACTCTCTCTTTACACCCCCACCGAGTGCCATTTCATCCCTCTTTCGTATTTTCTCCGATTGTATCAATCAAGAAGGCTTGATGCTTCCGAGGACGGTTTTGGTCACAGCCATCACGATTTCACTCTTTCGCCGTTCGCTCAACTTTTCATTTTCGGGGAGCAATTTTTCGTACGCGTGGGTACCCATCGGGTGTCGAACTCACGAACGCTTTCTCTTTGTGGTAAGCGATCCAACATTCTGGTTATCCAGAAGCTTTTCTCGTCTCAAGTGTCTCGAGTCATAAGTGAAGTGAAAGGCTTTGTTATTCGAATCCCTTCATCACTATGGAAATATACTTTCCCCCGAAGATTCTGTTTGCCCTTGCTTCATCAGCTCTTAACTAAGGCTCCTAGATGCGGTTTGATGACTCAAGTAGAGAAGTGTTTGTTTAATTAGAAAAAGGTCCTTTGTCTGTCCCTCGGAAAATGAGTTGTTTTACGAAATTGACGTTGTGTTTCAGGATCTCTTCCTCTATTCTGTTTTCTATTCCTTTGAACTATCTCATCCAGAGTTTGTGTTCGTTAATTTCGAATTTTTCTGTTTTAGATTGATGAATGTTTATTGCTATTGGAGAGGATTATCTTTCACGACCCACATGTTCGTCCGGTGACCATAGGTTATAGTCGTTCCGAGCTGCCATAATTGGTCTCCGAGTAAAGGATGCAGCCCTCTGGCTAATCATACATCGAACCAATACACTTTGATAATGAAGCCTTACACAGAAAGGCTCTTAATAGAATAGCAGCTGACTGTTAATAGAATAAGGAAATGGCGTTTCCATTCATCGAAAGTATTTCTTACTGCTTTTTTTCATTCCTCTTAAAGGATCATCGAGACGAACAAGATGCGCGTCCGCATAGCTTTCTCTCGCTTTGAAAGGAGAGGAGTCTATCCTTTAGTTTCGAACTCATTTCTCATTTACGAGTTAAACATCCCCTTTTCTTCAGCCGCACTCGTTAAAGTCCTCCGAGTGCTTTCGGGGGACAAAAAAAATACGACTCAACTTTTACGTCCGTGAGAAGTAATGCACCGGCGACATCGAGGAAAAAAATGAAGATCGCGCAAAAAGACTTTCGCTCGTAAAACGCTTTCCTTTTGCCGCTCGTGTTATTGTTTTCGTTTCATTCAACGCCTTCGCGCGTTACGTTTTATGAATAGCCATCTCATGCACATCCAATAGAGAGGGAAAGGAGGGGGAGGTAAAAAAGCGCAAAGTGGGTATTATTAAGCCGCGCGAAAAACAAACAAGTTTCCGAAAGGAACTTTATATATTTATATTTATGTATATCGAGAGTAGGAGTCCACGAGTCGGAAAATCCGCTAATAGGGTTTCGGTCCGAATGAATAAGGTTTCCTCCCGTTCCGATCCGTTCCGATGGCATTGAAGGCCTTGAAAAAGTTCGGACGTGGAAAGCCGTATTCAACCGATTATCCGGGTTCCCTATTGACCCAGGTTTGCTCGATCCTCGTTCGATCTGGTTTTAGATTGCGCGTGTTTTTGGGCCGTTAAAAGGTCAATCTTTACAATTTTTTGAGCTGTTTACGATCCTTTTCAGTACGGCTTTGTTTGATGTTCGTAAATGATCTCTATAAATTGATCTATCCCTGTACAAATGGTCATTATCTTCGGAGATGTTTTTCACTGTCATTTTTAGTCCTACATTGACGAAAGTCGTTAATTCTTTTCACAGAAGATTAAATTTTATTCGCATTTACACTTCCGCTATCGGTTTTGTGGCGATACGAAAATAACCACCTCATCAGTATAACCTCCAGTCCACCGCAGGTTCGCCTCCCAAAAGCGAGAATTCCGTCAATTTTTCATTTTCGCGTGTCGATCGGAAAGTCTCGGGCGTAGAAAATTTGCATCGAAACACTCCCGACCGCATTTTTGAATTCGTAACGCTTTTGTTTTTCTTACGGGCGAGATATTTCTAACTGGAGAGAATTCAGGGCCGCGTCGTCACGCAAAGCGCAAGATAAAAAGGCCCTCGAGGGGTCGTAATTTTTCAAAGTTATGGCGTTGTCAAGAGCATCGAAAATGCCGGGGCGGAAATCGTCTCTAGGCGCCCAAGAGGAGGAGATAACAGTGTCCCTCTGTTTGTGACCCATCAAAGGCTATGTTCCATATTCACTCGGTTCTTTAATAGGATTCACTCTTTGCGTTGGTCAGTATGCAGTTATGAGGGACGGAGTTCCTCCACGTCTGTCTCGGATACCTGCATTTTTATTCTTGTAAGGTTCCCTCATTTACATAAATTTGTCTGGGAACAAGATTGAGACATCAGTATGACGTGAGAGGTGTGGTTAAGTGTACCGGTATTGGTACCGGTAAGGTCCTGGGTTCGAGACCCGGGTAACAGGGATATTTTCGGTGTGTTTTTCTCTATATTTTATGGTCATAAGAATATTGATGTGATATGAGGGCATTATGATATTAAATATTGGCTAATTGTTTTAATTAAATGTTTGATTTATGTTTATTTACCTCTTATTTGTTTAGGGTTATTAATTCTGTTTGAAATGCGTCTTGATTACTTATAAAATCAAATTATTATCTTTCCACCTTTGAGGAAAGATATACAGAAATACTTAATTTATCATTTCGTGTTTTTTATCGTTGGTGGTTTTATATACCGCGAGGTACGAGCGTACTTCCATGAGTATTTTCTCTCACGGAATATGGAAGAAATAACAGCGAAATGGAATCGTTGATTCAGGCACTCTGGCGTAGAGTAAGCAGCCACGAGTGGGCATCCGAATCGAGCGAAACCTCTCAAAGACCCGTTCTTCGATAGAAAAAAATCATCCTCTTGCGGAAGCTTCTTCCATTCACCACAGATTCCTTATAAGAATCTACGGATCGTTCTACTCCCGTAGGTTTAAGCGAAGCGGGCTGACGTCCTCCACAGATCAACTAGTTACTTGTTGCCTCCTAGTCGGCCCGTTTTTTCCCCTGGGAACCCGTTCATATCTACACTCCTTCTCCCCGGCCTTTTTTCGATGACCGATTTATTTCCTCTCGTCGATATATTTTCCCGGGCGTCGTCGTTCGGCTCTTATTTTTTCTCTTAACGAATTGGACCGCGCCGGAGAGTACTTGACAGGCACTGAAAACTCGAATTCGACGAGTCGGTCCTCAGGCAACTCCTCCAGCCTCTTCTCATTATATTTCCCGCCTCCTCTCCTTACGTATCCTCATTATCCCCAATTTTCCTCTTTTGTCTCTCCCATTCTCCTTCCCTACGAGATCGTTTCTTTCGCCGTACCTTATCCCCTTTTTTCATCCAACTCGTTATCTGTCTCGCAGTTTCTTCGGTTACTTTTATTTATATTCTTCCTTTTGTATTCCGTTCGGGGATCTCTACCTCCTCCCCTCCACCAAAGCAGAGTTTTCCTCCTTTTGTTTCTCTTCCTAAATTTCCATTCTTTACGCCCCGGGTCGCAAGGAGTTGTACGTGGTTGTCCGCGCGGCTGGAAGTGATATACTCCGTATAATGGAATCTGCCCCTCATGATGGGAAATCCGAAGTGGAAAGCTTTCCGATGCGCTCTCTCACAAATTCCCCGCGTTGCATCGGAGAGTAATTTATTACGGGAATGTTTTGCAGTGCAGTATAAATCGGCGACCCGGATGATCCAAATATGGTAAACGGGGGCTTGTGCGTATTTTCCCATCTCGCGAGAGTTTTACGCGGACAATGGGTGGAAAACTATTTGTCGTGCGGGGATTATAAAGCGTTTTAGCGTTGCCCCAGAAACGAGGAGTATAAAATTGCCGTGGCAAATGACTAGCATGAATGAGAGTTTTTTTTGTATTTTTGCGATTGAGATCTCTTATCCAGAAGTTACGTTTAAATTCCAATGCAATGCGTTTCTTTTATTCAAGTGGATCAAATTATACTATCAGAACAGGTAGGATTAAATTATGACTGTTCTGAGTCAAATTGCGCTTTTGCAGAGCTCCGTAGCATATTGGTTAGCAAGATAACTTGCCGGGTTCGAATCCCGGAGAGAGGTATTTTTCCTGTTAGGAATAGATGTTGGTGTTCGTCCATTGTCTAGTACTGCGCTCTCATTGTCCTATAAATGCATGTTCGATACTGCTGCTTTATATAAATAAATGAGAACTCTAGGGGCCCTCCAGTATTCACCCCAATACTGCCCAATTAATTGTTCTTTGTAGTGTATTGTGTACGAGGTCAATAGGGCATAACAGCTGTAGCTTCAGATAGCCTACACCAGCTTATTTCTAGCCAGCAAATTAAGGAACGCATTCGATTGTAATTTTTCACGAATAATTCTCCGTCCAAGGATGGAATTCAGATAAGTCTATTCATTATAGCGGGTTTCAATTCTAAAATATTCTCATTATCATCTTTCACAATGGTGCGTGTCTCGACGTCCTTTGTTCCGCGGATTATTTTCCGGGGAAAAGAATGGGTATCATTCCGCAATACAATCGCATCCCCCCATGGTTTTAATCATGCCTTCCGAGGCTTTTCATCAAAGCGAGAACATGCTTTCCATAGAATTTCCTTTGAACAGTTTTCAGTGCTTCTCCAGGTACATAGATCGTACGTACTGGATCATGGAGGGCGGGTATCGGACGCGTAATTATTACCCAGAATTCAATTGGATCTAGTGTACCTTTACGCGTACGTAGTTATGCAGGAAACTGGGAAGGTTCATTGCCGGAATGTTTCTCGGTATTCTTCTAGCATTATGATAATCCCGCTTCCGCTACATCAAAAATTACGCCCAGTTTGCTTCAAGCTATACTTAATGAGACAAATTAATTCCATTAGTCGAGAGGCCATCTCTCTCTCTCTCTCTACGAAGACTTTAATATCAAACCGTTGCCTGGGAAACGAAAGCTCAGGCCTTATTAGCCTTAGGGCGTTCCCTTTTCTCTCTCCTTTATCCCTTTTCCATTTCCTCGAGTTCTCTAACTTCCCGGCCTTCTTCGGTCTCTAATTTTCGTTTCCCTGTTTGTTTTTTATTACGCGATCTCCTTCCAGGTCGCAAGGAATCTTAGGAAATGGTAATGCCCCTCCGTTTTCGTTTATTTATATGCGACCCCCATTAAAAGATCTCTGTGAGGATTTCGAGGAAATGCCGGGCGACGATATTCAAACCCCTCGCTCTCAGAATTATGTAGTTTGCGTGGTTTATCCGCCAGCAATCCCCCCGTGGATTTTCTTCCCCCATTTCCGTTGATTCAGTTCAAGATGTTCGGAGTTTGGGGAAAGTGCAGGAGATATAATGATCGAAGTTCCTGTTTTACAAACTTGTTAAGTATGTTAGTACGCTTGCGGAATGATTTAATGTGTAAAACAGTTACGAAGTTATCCTTATTATATTTTATGACACCTCTGAATCGTCTCTCGAGTGTTTAAGTTTTAAGAATCATTAAGGAAATCTGTCATTAGAGACATGTATACCGATGGAGTATTTTGAGGCAAACTCACTGGGCCAAGTTACACACCCTGAAGTACACCAAAGGAACCGAGAGATTTATTCCCTAATAGGAATATTTCCGTCAGCTAATCGAATCAAGAACGTTGGTATTAAGCAGCTACCATGCTACCGCTAGACCATATCGATGGAATATCATGAATGACGTCAATATCATATCCCGCGTCCGTGCAGATCCTGGGTGCTTCATCCTCCATGGTCCCCATGTCACCAAGCCCTTCCTCAAAGAATTCAACCGCACCTGTCCGCAATTCGCCTGTTTTACGATGATGTGCAGGGCCCCACAGAAAGGCATCCGTGGTACGTACCTGCACACACATTTTCAAGCAGCGAATCAAGGACGCACGTTGGATGGCTTTCCGGTGCGTGCCGGGCGGTTCCCTCAGATGTTTTTATTCCTCCGCGGCGGGATTCGTAGAATTGTGAATAGCGACGCCCCTCTAAATCAGAGAAACCTCTTAGGTGCCTGATCATGGCAGCTGTTGGAATGCCATCCTGACAAATGAGGTCGTGCAGGTGAGAGAGCCTTTAGAAACGTGAACGGATAAATATTTGGATGGAAATCCGATGGCTCGAATTAATTCGATGGAATTTACAGGTGCTCTAAAGAGAGGGATTTATCGCCCTTTGTGATTTTTAGCGCGAATTCTATGAAAGGTGTCAGGTCGTAGAATGGCCATCGAAGCGTGGGTCTAACGTAATCCTGATTTATTTTCGTGTTAGTGTGGGTTTTAAGTTGGAAATTATCGGGGTATTACTAGATCCGCCTTCCATGAAGATTTGGTAACGATTTTATAATCGCGTTTTGGTCGTTTGATGTTGTGCAAATCGTTTTTGATATATCGTGAAACTGCGAAGGGATTGTCTTATCTCATATTCTCGTATTTTACGTAGGTGGATGGATTTTGTCGAATATATGAGAGACACATTGTAGATTAACACTGAGGATGAAATCTAGCACCAAAAGCTTCGCATTTTAAATCATTTACTGCTTTTTTGAAGAGCATTCTTTGTAAAATTCAGTGATATATATGACTCTACCATTTTAGGGACTTTTATCGCATTAATCCTCGTATAAAAATATGAAAATTTGATTTTAAAGTAGATTTTTTGACTAATCTGTTTAGATTATCCCCTTAAAGTAAGATTTATCAAATCTTTCAGCAAGGAAAAGATTATTCAGAAAATGATTGTATTAATATTCTTATTAAAACCTCATATCAAAATTGTTTTAATATATAATTTTCCTACAATTACGTTAGAAAGAATTTCAGCCTGTAAAATCCTTGAACGTACGTTATTATTCTTTTTTCCTCACGTCTCTGTTTTCATCCCTTTGTGTCGCATTCCTGTTGTCGTCTGGATATACATTTCCAAATTTTCACGACGCGAGTAGCATCACGTGAACCGAGTAAATCAGGATGCAATCACGTACGGAACACAGTTCGGACTAGACGTCGCCTCCGTTGTGTCTCGTACATAGTGTCTATGCCTCCCCCACTCACACTTCTTCATCGGTGGGAAAACTTCTTAATACACGAAGCTACCGACTATGATTGATCGTTCACTGCCTTCTACTCCCCATCCCCAGCGATGCACGCCTTATCTGTCCGTACGTTTTCTTCCTTTAAAAAATCTCCCGGAGTCGTAAATTCCATTGGTAATGTCCGCGCTCTTTTATCTCCTCTCTCTCTATTCCAGCACTCTCTCTCTCTCTCTCTGGGAAATGCGGTGGAGCTTCGATAAATCCGATACGGAAAAATGGAGAGGCTTTCGAAACGCTCAGGGCTACAATTTATCACGATTCGAAATATTTCCATCGTCTCGCAATTAATTTTTGATCCTTAATTACGCTGCTTGCTCCTCTGGCTGTATCATCGTTGCCCAAGCGACGCAGAATCGATCGAAGTCGTATATCACTCGAATAGTTGCTTCGATAGATGCTCGCTGGACCATGGCTTATAAGTGAATGCTCGGCGATGCAGAAATAACGTTTAAGTAAATGAATTTCTCCGGTTGCCAGGTGCCTGTTACTAGGGATTGCTATTGCTTCCGTCGAGCTTTCGTGATGTGCGGTAATGTGGATGTTGTTGTATTTGTTCGTATTGTTGTCTTTTATTAGTTTTATGCTCAATGAGTGCGTGGGTTTTGTACTATGATTTTTGAGGGTCTTTAGTTTCTATGAAGTCGTTGTTGATGATCAAGGGAAATATTCTATATATTACAAATTATCATAAATTGGGTTTCTTAATTCAGCATTAGGAAAAGTGAGTTCTAATTGATAAAGATGTTTCGAAACAAAAAGATTCGTCGTATGAATTCGTTGTTAATTATAGATAACGTTGTGGTAATTATATGGAAAATTAATGGAAAAACTGTTTCTTACGTAAAAGTCAATAGATTCATTTCTAGATTCAGTGTTTTCAATATCTTCCTTTTCGTGTTAGTTATCGTCTATTAGGATCTTCGTGAACCCTCCTAGTCTAAACAAATATCCTTCTCCATAATTAGGGGGAGAAAAATACTTTTTTAAATGATCTAGACGTCACATTTTTACTTATGAACATGCCGATTCAATATCGTGTCGGTGAGTTAAAGTGCTTTAGTGTCTACGCTGGGATAGATAACCTTCCCTTGGTCAGTTTATCTCCGAGGAAGCTGCCACTCATTCTCCATTAGAAGCCGCATCTCGACAAATAACGTAGCCATGGTCTCCTTCTATCCATCTTTCCATTACATCACTCTAATTAACGGTTAAGATCTTTTTTTTAGACGCGCAGTGAAGATAGGGTTGGACGGTTAACGCAATTTCTCTCTCTACTGACAAGGACTTTATAAAAGGTTTATGTGTGTGAGTGTGGTCATGGTATGGGGTGGTTGATATGTGGTATTATGAGAACCACTCACGGCGTTAGTTTTCATCGCCTTGTTTTCTAGAATCGAGTTTCATTCCTGTGTCTTTTGAGTGGTGGATGTTAGCGATGTAGCTTGTAGTTGGTGCGTGATGTTATTGGAATTTTCTTTATATTTTTTGTTTGGTGACTCTGTAGATGTAAAAAACATCGGAGGTATTAAAGAAAAGTAATCCGTTCGTAATTTTATATTATTAATGTAATTTTAGCGAAAAAGATACGATTCCGCGATTATTTTTCACTAGTTTTTTATTTATCAATGAATATTTGTTGCTACGAATATTACTTCGACATTCGTTAGAGGAATTTCGATTACAGTATCTAGAAAGTGCCTTCATGACCTACTGCAGCGCTGACTGAATATTAACAGAGCCCTCGGGGTCAAGGAACGTCCGATTTGCATGCTACTTTTCAGTTTATTCGTCGCACAGCTAGTTTTATTTCGAATACGAAGTTCGTCCATAGCTTGGCTACAGCATCATTACTCACTCGTCGAATGTATATACTCTCGGTCCCTCATGCCCACGGATACCGCATCCGAGATCTCTCTCCTCCCAAGGACGAATGTATCAGGACGACTTCGTTACGTAATTTCACGAGGGCGACTGTTAGGGAAGTTTTGGACAGCGAAGATGCAAGGCAAAGTTCGATGTTTCCTAACTATCAGATGGGTGTCAGGATGTCCAAATCCGACGAAAGTTACGAAAAAGGATGGATTCGGAAAGTTTGTGTGTCGCTCGGTTTGGTGGGGTCTCCTCGGGAAACTGAAGAGGAGGCTTCATCACCCGAAGTGCCAAGATAAATAGGCGGCCGAAGACTGGGAGGATACTCAGAGGGTATTTTCGGTAGAAATTTCTTCGAAGGAGGTCTTCATAGCGAAGGGCGTAATGCAGAAAACACGTGCTCGATACGTGCGGAATATTTTTTCAGTTCGTTCCTGCAATCTAGTTAAGAAAGTAAATATGAGAGACTGAGAAGTTTCAAAGACACGAACCTCATGTGAAAATTGATTAAGATTGACGCATAGATAGTGGTACAAAACTGTCATGTCATCAAAGTAAATATTCCTCCATTTTAGTCCCTAAGTTGTTATGTTAACTTACTGCCAAAATGTGCTACACTGTTCTTTAATTCCTATTACAAATATTTTTTAAAGGAGATGTATTTATAGCAATATGAATTCATAAATAACCTATTTATACTCGCAGATAATGAAGAGATAGGTTTAAAACGTTTCCGCCATCTTTTTAACGTAATAAATTCCCGCTCGCATCTCGATAAATGATCGATCGGAGTAATTTTAGGAACACATGTATCTTCGTTTGTTCAACTCCTCCCCTCCTAGTTCGAGCAAACTACATTCCGCGGCGAAGTACTCCAAACTCCCATAAGAATTTAATTGGCGAACATGATTTAATTGCTGTTCATTGTACCAAAAACAAACGGAGGCCGATAAATAATGCGGCGCTTTATTTATTTTCAATTTTATCGAAAAAGCCGGTGAATCCAATTAGCAGGGACAATCACGACTGCGCGGTAATGAAATTTTAAAGAATCCACCATCGCTCCCGCCCCCCTGCGGACCCGAGCGGAATTTCAATCGCGTATAACTCGTCCAAAATCGAAACGTTCGCGTTTGCATCGGATCTACGCTCTCTTTTGTTTTTGCCATGGAAAAAAAATAGAGCAGCGGCACGCGGTTGCATCGATGATTGTTCTTTTTATTTCGTGGGAGAGAGGAGTCCCTTTCGGTGCAGCAGACATTTCTTTTCCATCGGAAGGCGAGACATTTTTGTGACGAAGGAATCGTTATTTTCCACATCTCATTAGCACCGACGGGGCGAGAGTGAAAAAAAAGGCTCGGTGATCCTCCTTCTTTTATTTTTACTTCGAAAAGGAGGATAGCGTAACCGGAAAAGCTGGTTCCTTACCATCCCCACACCCCCGTGTCCTCCATAATGCATGTCGCGGGTCGTTCTCCAGTGCTACGGTGTTGCTCGCACTTGCATCGTCCACTGAAACAGCTTCTAATTGAAGTGTTCGGAAACCGTTTCCTCCTTAACGCGGCGATAAAAAAGTCGAATTGTCCTTTAAAGTAATAGCCCCATTATGAGGGATGAATTGCGCGAAAATTGTATCGAATCGATTATCGAAAGTCGAATTAATTGTAATTTATCGATCATCGCAAGTCTAATTAGTTGTGATTCATCGATTATCGAAAGTCGAATTAATATTTATATATCGATTATCGAATTATCGCGAACGTGCTGCCCTCGAACGTCAATTGTTGGAGCGAAGATTGCACATGCTTTAACTCACTGGCGGTGGTTTTTATAGCTCCGTTTATCCGGGCTCTTTGCATGTACACGAACTACTCGAAAGCGTTTATTCAAATTAACCACCTCTAAAGACGAACGTTATGTTCCGAGTTAAGAGTTCGAGATGCGCTCCCGTGCATGTTTATCTGAGCGATGGAACGGGACGGTTGCTCATATCGAATCATTTTGTAAGAGGATTAATTCTGTGCTCGTGTTCGTTCCCTTTGTAAAGAGAACGATTTTGCAAATTGTTTTCTTTTTTTGAATTATTAGTAGCTATTTTATTTCGCGAACTTGCTCGCCAGCTGTCTAGGTAAGAATGAATTATAAATGTGGTGATTCGATTTGAGCTAATGTCTTAATATATATCGCGTCTATGTGTAGTTTCAAAGCAGTTCGTGCATGTTAAAGAAGTGCATTAAATATGGAAAATTCTCGCGCTGTTCTATTCGCGTTCTTTAATGGAAGCAGCAGATATTTTTACTCGCATACTTCATGAAGCTTTCCGTGACCTTTCCCATAAAAGCGTAATTTATCCTCAGCTCACAAAAAGTTTTATCCTATCGTAGAAGTGTAACTACGAGCATAGTGTTCACTCATATCAGCGGGAGTATCACGCGAAAATTTACATCCCGTGTTTCGCAAATACGAATGATAATTTCGATGTTATGAGTCACGGAGAATTATAAGAGATTCAAGCGTTAATGCGGTATTATGATACGTCCCTCGGCAAAGAAATATCAAGATTCGAAACGAGATGTTTTCCGTCACCACGCAACCGAGCACAATAATAGCCCGTATGTTATGGATAGTAATTAATGGAATTCGGCGGTGTCATGGTGTAGCAGACAGACAAGGCGGCTGCCGGGGGCAGTTGCCAAAGGAATGTACAGCGTAATGATCGGGGAGGAATTTAGGCATCTCAAATAAAAGAATTCTCGAACGGTGATGTAAACATCCGCCAAGACTTTTAATTAAACCGTGAATCGTGAGGATGCGTCGCGTAAGAAGGGTGGAATTCGACGAAATATCCACTAAAGAGTACAAAACTCCCAAAAAAAGCGTTTTACAACCGATGCACGGTATTCAGTTTCAGGGATTAATATCCATTATCTCATAAAAGCGAATAATACTGTGAAAGCGATAAATTCATCTTTTTCATTCAGCGTCTTCTTTTCTTTTGCTCTAAAGAGCGATTTCGCGACGAAAGGAATCCGTGAAATTAATCTGGAAAGACTCGTTCCGCTGGCCATTTTCAATTTAGGCAAACACGCTCGTAATTCAGCGACTTATCTCTCTTAGCATGTCTTGTTTCAGACCCTCGCCTAGATACAGCTCATGAACGCGCGTCGGAACATTAATATCTCTCTAATAATTCCCGGGTTCGCGCGGTAGTGCAGGGCGTTCTCTCGACACTTCCATCACCAAGAGATATTTCATCCCAATACAAATTAATGTTATCGCGCTCTCCGGCGACCTCTTCTTGCTTCTTTTTAAGCGGGGTAACCTTGGCTCGGAATGAGACAGCTGCGGTTTTCGATCGCTCTCTCTCGTTCCTTCTTGTACATCCCCCCGAACAAGGAATAAAAGAGTTTATCCGCCGAATCTGTCCGTCGCCGAGTCATTGACTCCCGTCGCTGGATTAATTCCCACGTACGTGTTTTTTTACGCGTGCTTATACTCCCGCGAGAGGTCCACTAAATCTAGACTCGATTACCATCGATATTATGATAAGCTTTTTTAATTTAAATGTAACGCGTCGCCCACGATCTCGGTCGGTTTTTTGTGAGTCGGAGGCGCGAGTAAAAATGATAATCCGTCGTAGGTGAGAATGGAAAGGGAGTCTGGGCGGGGCAGGGCATTTAAAGGTTAAAGTGGCTTCCTGCGGCAGCGTGGGAAGAACAATTGTCGTACAAGAGCCGCAAAAGAGAAGGGATTAGTTATTGTTGGGTGGGAGAAATCTTTCTCGGAGATGTTTCGTTTCTAGGGAACGCAACAACACCCAGCGGAGGGCGGGCTGTTTTGTAGCATTCCCGGGGCCGATAAGGAAAAATCGTCATTTATCTACGACGAGATTGACTTACTCGGACGGAATTTCAAGGGTTGGGAGCGTGTAAATAGAAACGATTCTCTCGGTATTAGTTTTGTAACGAGCGTGTCCCGGGAAGTTTCGTCACGATGTGTTCATCTTTCTCCGCGGCCGGGAATGAAGACGCGAGTTGTCGAGCTCGTATTTCGTGGTGGATTAATGTAAATTTTGTCCCGATTGGCGTTTTTACAGCAAACTATGAACTTGTCCTTTTCCGAGAGATGTGTTATGTTCGTTCGATGGACGACATCGGCTCTACTCGTCGCTGGCGCAGATACAGGGATTTCGACATCGGTGGGAATAATTCAGAATTGGTGTCGATTCCGGTGCGTTTGTTTATGAATATGCTGTCGCATATGTTTTATATTGTGGGTGTTTGGTGTAAATGAATTAATGTTTGATTTATGCAAGGACATTTGACCTTTAAGTATCATGAGAATTGTAATATTTAATTGGAATAATTACGAGAAGAATCATAATATTCCACAAATTAATAAATACATAATCAACGATTTAAAGGTTTGAGGAGTCTATACGTAATCTAATTAGATTATTAAATAATAAATTATTAAATACGTATATAATTAAAATATCGATAAAATTTATTGATTTAATACCAGTCATTTTTAAGGGTCAATCTCTTAAGAATCATAGCGTAGAAAATATTTTAATAAGGAATAGGTTAATGCTTTAAGGAAAATGTTTTCCAATAATTATTCCAATTATAAATAGTTTCCAATGAATATTCAAGCGAAATATTCAGGGCAAAAATAGAGTAGATATGAGCGTATTTCTTCCTAAATTTGATTATTAATCGTGTAAATGCTGTGAAAAGAGAATATATGACCATGAAATTTCACGTAATGGAGATAAATTGTACGTAAAATAAGGGAAAAAATAGTCTTCCGTAATGTGAAAAATATCGTTTTTAATAGCAAGTTATAATCTTACGTCATTCAGAAATGTCTGTAATCAAAGAGTCCTTTTATCAAAGAATCCTCTACACGCTAGATTTGAAAGAGGAAGCGGATCAAGTGACAGCGTGTTTCTTCATCTTCAGGTCGAGAGACACCTTTTGTTCCTTCCTTAATACGAAATGAAAAGCGAACTTCTGCACGCTCATTGTATTCCAAATTACGCTGCTCCCAAAATCCGGGACTAATGAACAGATCCACTTTTATTGCTCAATCCACCTTACCTCTCTGGGAAAAAAATCTCATGCCCATTGTTATTTAGATCTCTGGGATAGATGCTCGCTCAAATTAATGTTAGTCGGAGAGCAGAAGCCGAGCAGTTATGCATACATCAACACACCCTAACGCATATATTCACGCAGACCTTGAAAAATGCCTTTTCTCGCTTCACTTTGACGGGTTGATTTACTCAGGTGTGGGGTGGAAATTTACTGTTAAAAGGATATTTTTTATGTGCTTCGCGTCGTCGAAAGCTCGGTGTTAAAAATTGTTGCTGTCGGTGGTTGAATTCGAACTCCAATGAACTCGTTTTGCCTTCTACGAACCGTATCAAAAATTATGATCGATGCTCCGGAAAGGATGAGTGGGCTCTATCTTAAACTGCTTTCAGCGCAAGTAATTCGTGGTATTAATTCTTATCCGTCTTGTCAACGTCCCAGCGCTACGTGCGGATAAATTACGTTAACGGGACGCTACGGTTGCCATTAGCATTTTTTAAAGGTGACCAAAGGCGAGTAAACCTGGCAGGTCGTTCAATCTGCACTACATGAAAGAGGTTGAAAAGAGTTGGTTGCCGTTAAGGGGTGTTTGTTTGAGAATGTAATTCACGAGTGGGGTTATAATTTTATGTTTTTCTAATAGTCTTTTGCTGTTAGGAATTTTATTATTTAAAGTTTACTACTTAGGTATTGTTTGATACAGCTCTTCCTCAACTTATCATGATACTGTTTATGCGTAAGTTTAATTTCAATTTATGTATTGGTATTAAAGGTTTCGTCTTTCGTTCATTTTTAATTATTTAAAATTTTTATATTTATGATGTCGTGAATTCCAGAATTTTGTAATTATTTTCAAGCCAAATTTAATCCTTAATTCTGACAACACTTCTGATATCATGATGGAAAAATTAGGTCATTTAAGATGAATAAGTAACTTTACTCACATCCACCTAGTAGCTTTAAGAATCATTAAGAATTTATTTAGGAGAAGAATGTAAGAGACCTTGTTCTAAGGAAATATAAGGAAATTGGTGGAAAATAACATTTAATCGAGAGGAATTGATTAAAATGAATGTTCATTTTGGCCATGAATCTCTAAATATACGTACGTATGCTAACGTTCTATTCTAAAACACACACACGATAAGTCCATCGATCAGCCTCTATGTAAACCCCAGCCTTCCCTACGAACGAAATGAGATTCATCCTTTGAGTAACTCAAAAACATTCTCATCTATCTAAAGTGAGGGTTTGTAAGCAACCTTTCCTTAGAATTGAGTTTGTAATTATTCCACCGCGTATTGTTACTGACTTCTACAGACCGATTGCGCAGAAAGGGATAACCCGTTCCTCGGAGGGATTCATGTGGAACTTTCAGCTTAAATTAAACACCGAAGCGTCATAACTGCCGGCTAATCTTCCGTCTTTTCCTCAGGGGTCAATAAGAGAGAGTAACCTAAGAAACCCCCTTTCTCTCTCCTAAGCTAAAGAGAGCCCTTTGGCTAGGATAAGGATTCCTGGTAATTGGTCAAGAAAGAGAGAAACTATTCTGCAGCGAACGATCCGGTTTCGACTCTCGCTCGTGTCTCAAGTCCGTTTCATTTCGGAATCCTTTTTCAGTCGCTTTGGGTGCAAATTACCAGTTCACGTGCGGAGAAAATTGAAAAATTCCGCTCCGAGAAAGTCGTCTTTATAAGTTGTGAAATGAACGTTTGTCCCCGTTCTCGGAATTCGACGCATCTTTCAAATTAATTACGACGAAGTATTTTAGGAAATCGTCGAGATTCTGGTTCGAGTGGGTTGAACTCATTTGGACTTTGCTCATCCGGAGCGCAAATACGTCTTGAATGTGTTTTTCTTGTGCAAACAGGAGATATATTCTGAATAGCCCCTACAAGTGCGTTATTCTTTCAGCGAAAGCGGTCTTAAGTTAATTTTCGTATAGCAATTGGTAAAATTTGCGTGTTCTTGATTGTTGACTCATGTGAAACTCTCTAATAAAAGAAATCGTTACGTCTGTTGGCTATAAGTACGTTTGGAATGTTTATTAATTGTCTGCATATATGTCGTAGAGATTATTAAACATCTGCTGCATTCTTTTATCTATCAGATTGGGAATTTCAGGTGTATTCGACGAATTGATTGTGAAATATTTAAATTTTAAAAGATAGATATGTCGACGTATATTAAGAGAGATGATTTGGAATGCCAATAAATATCGTATATTGTTGGTAATAAATATGCCTCACGTAGTTATGGTTACGTATTTTATTTATAAACTTGAATTTATTAACTATTTTGATCAATTGAGACCTCCGCTAGAATATTTTACATTGTTTGCTTTTTATTTCAGCTATCGGATGAATAACTAAAGCACATTTTTCCTTTTTGCCATTTTTTGGTTAAATTTTAGAAATCGCCCGCCTCTTCCAATATCGACAATTCAAACATCGACGTTGGAATTTGTTTACATTGTTGTTCAATAATAAACACATTCATGTTTTATTCAGGCGTTATCGGCACAGAAATAGCGTGTTCCCGGTCGATTTTTCGTGAACCGAATTGTGTGCTCGGTCGTGACGTTATCCTTTTCATCACGGATGTGATTTATTCGATCCAAAAAGCGTACTTGATGCACGATAAAATATGCGAGAGAAATCGGCGTTCGCGACGCATGCGTTTATTGGTCTTATCAATTTATCGAATTCCTTACGATACACGTTAAAAAGAAAGCTCGCGAAACGAATTAGTGCGAATCGAACGTAATTTCCTAACGGAGTCTCGACCGAATGCGGTGGGCGTGTCCGAACGTATTCTGCGGACGAAGCAGAGCCGAAATTTCGTTTTCGTCTAACCTTAGAATAGGTTGACAGTTGTTATAATTTTTTTTGAATAGTAAATGGATATTGTTACAGAAGAGTCCTTTTATGTTTTTATACTAGCACTCTTTAGATTTCGGAGCATTTTTCATAAAAATTTACCCAGGGTTCAAGTTCCACTAGATATCTTGGTGCCTTACGTAAGATATTTCAAGTTATTAGAAGTTTTTAAAAAGACCCAACAACATTTTAAAAATTGAATATGTTCATTTATATTTATAAATATATTTAGTAGCTTTTATCTCTCATTTTTTTCTGCTCTCAAATACAGATTTAAACTGTTACAAGATTATGAAATAAGAACTATAGATTATAATATTTTTTCTAGGATAGAATTGGTACATTATTAGACATCGATATTCCCCAGCCATTATCATAGCTTCCCATAAAATAGATTAAAGTAACTGCTCAAGAAAAGTATTTGAGTCTTTGAAATAGCTAACTATAAATTAGAATACGATTGATGTTAAGTCATAACATTAAATTTAATCATTTAAAGGTTCAACTCTGTAAAGATAAGTTTCAGGTAAAGCACGTAGTTGGATCATTGTTCCATATGAGTGCGCTTAGTGGTAGAATCGTAACTGTGAACAATCGTATTATTTTCCTCGTTTGATACCTTTCGAAGAAGCTTAGTAGGTTGTCTATTTTTCTTTTCGCCATCGCAAGAGAAAAAGTCTCTCCGAACGTTTCTATCTTCAAAACATGAGCCTCACATAAATCGAGAGTTATCTCTCAATTGGCGTCCAATCGCCATTCGGAATTTGACGCCCTCCGCTTCCATGGAAACAAAAGGAGGTCCGAAGGAAGGAAAATCGTTAGGAAGGGATTTGGCGTGTTCCTCCGCTCCAAAGCGTATCCTTTTGGGAATTAGGCACGTCTTATTCCTCAGCCGTGATGTTCGATAACCAATCCTCGAGGGATTAAAAGCAGCGGCCGAAAGCTCTCATCGGATTCAATCTCACGTGTGACAGGGCTTCCGAAGTGGCCCCTTATGGAGGAAGGGGGCACATACGAGGACGACCTCGCATTAAGCGATCTTCGGTCGAGAAAAGCGACTATTTGCTCCCTATCGCTTTAGAGATTGGAAACAATTGCCGTTCCCAAAGTCCCACGAGATATTTTGAGGTCCGTGCAGCCGGATGTGCGAAAGGATGGCGGGGGCTTCACCGGGTCTAGAGTCCAATGGTTTTCCGATGCGGAATCAACTCGTGCAGGATTTGAGTCTATATGTGGCGCGTCGTGTGTGTCTTCTAACGACGCCGAAGGAGATTAAATATCAATATGGGCGTAACTTTGTGGAGAGCTATTGAATTGGAAGGAGAACGTAATTGGAATGTCTTCGGTACAAATACTTATAGTTATTTTTCTTTTATTTATTGAGATTAAATACAATTATAATTAGGTTCGGATATATATAAGAATCTAAAACTGGCGATTGTACCATTATTACGATTTTTGCTTCATAAATTTGTCTTTTTTAATTTTTCTAAAGCTTTATGGTGAGTATGTATTTGTTATTGTAATATGAATGTGTAACTGTCAATGCTTCAGTGTAAAATATTGCATTTTTCGTAAATTTTAACTAATGTAAACTTAAGTGTAGATTTTACGTAAAGATATTTTGCATTGAACCATGTTTGCCTCTCTAAATAGAAACCAATTTTTTTAAAATGAAGTTAGTCTTATGAAGTACTTTGATACATATCGCTTATATTTTACAGCAGTATTAGTGTATAGTACCAATTCTGGTTAGGTTAGATTCTCTAATGAGTGGTTGTGGAATAAGGAAAGACTTTACTGTTATTACGTTAGTTTCGTGCCCTTACTTTTAGGTATTGCTCAAATCCCCGCCGTCATGGAATATCATAAGCTCGTACAGGTAGGAAAAATCGCATCGTAAGCGTCACTTTACAAAATACACCGTACTATCAAGATAAGCGCGAGGAGAAATGATTCCGTTTCATATAAAAATAAACAGATCTGTTAAAAGAAACGGAAATCGTCAAAGTCCCACAGAGATTTGTTTCCCAGAATGCTACACGGCTAAGCTCGGGAAATATTTCTGTTAAAGTTAAAAAAAAGGATCGCGTGCAGGTTTTTTCTAACGCCGTCACGGAGATGACATATTTCCCTAAACGCCATCGTTTGCGTACCAGCAGAACATATTTTTCCCTCGCTCTCATTCCCATGGGTAGTTTTCGAAACTGCCATAAAGGAAGGCTAATAAAAGAGAACAATTTTCGGTATGGCACGGCAGAGGCCCAACGTTTCAATTGCTCTTCGGAGAATAGCCGTCGTTGTTCAGGAGTTTGGATTCATAAGAAGGCAATTCCTCTGGAAGAGTCTTAAGACTGTTACAGATCCCAGAACCACCGAACGCTGCGGTTTCTGAAGTTTCCGATCATATCTTATCGTGATCGGTAAGGATTATTTGTGGATGGAAAACCAAGAGGTATCCATCGTAGATTATTTTGGCGTTTATGAAAATATTTAACGACGCGAACGCAGCCATTTTACGTTCGGAGAGCCCTGTTCCTGTTTTCGTAGAGAAAGGACCTCGGATATTTGTTCGTAATGTATTCATCGTTCGTTTTTGGACGGCACCCAGGAATGCTCCTATAGTTTCGAGACGCGTTTGCGGCGGTATATGTATATGGAATCTTTTATATCATTCAGAGCAAATAAACAGATTTCTCGGAAGGGGAGAAAGTTTTCGAGGATGTTACGCCTTTGGTTATTTGTCTGAAAGTGTCGTAAACTGCTTTCCATCGCCTTGAAACATTTATATCTATAAAAGTTTCCTTTCACAAATACATAACCCTTTATTGCCGTGAAAAAATCTTCTTCGGTTCTTTGTATATGCATGTATGCGTGAGTTTTGATGCGCGTGAGTGCGTGCGGGTATACGTAAATGCTTGTCTTAGGGGCGGGAGAGGAGATTTTACCCTCTTCTCCCCGAAAGGGTTGAATTTGGTTAACATATTTATTTAATAGGATGAGACGAAGGATATACAGTCCCGCCCTGTGGTCTTTTCTAAGAAGACCCCCGCACATGGGTACGCGGTGGGTCGATTCCCTTATGGGGTGTGCGGAACTTATTGATAATTAGTACCATTTCGGTTGGTACCTTCAAAAAGGCGCCTTTGTAATCGTTGTTTTACACCTCTAAACAATTCATAATATCGCAGTATGAATATCATTACGGCTCCCTCGTAATTTTTTAATGATAGCGCCCGTGAAATTTAATGGACTCACTCCGAATCGATTTGTCTGCATTTAAAATTGAGATTAGTCCGAGAGGGAAGATGATGAATCGGGAGAGAGTTTTGGTTTTATTCTTAGAAATTGGAGGTGGTTCTTTAGATAATTTTCCCACCCTTGAGTCAATTTTCTAATTTTCTATTCAATTTTACGACTTATTTCTACTCGTAATTTAAATAACGTGGAAATTTCGGCTTTGTTTTTGAGGGTATACGTCAAAGAAGCCTTAAATGAATCATCTATCTTTGTAGCTCTTTTCGTAAATCAAAATGAAAATTAGCAATATAAAATACGGTAATTAGCAATTATTCAATAGTTTCTACATCATTTAAATTATAATCGAGGAAAAACGGAATCTCTTAAGGTTATTAGAGAAAGGAAAAGTATCAGAGGAATAAACATAAACTCTGCAAGTATATTAATTTTTTAATTTCCCAAAGGTTCCCGAAGGTGAATGTTGTAAAATTCATAGCTGTCATTAATGTCATGGGTCTCTTTAGAATTATGACTCTCCTACCTCATCATTAACATTAAGGTGATAAATTAGATTTACTAAACGCTGTATTTCCGTCATTTTCCAAACAAGAACAACAGTTAACAAAATATCGTAGCGACACGTTCACTTTTACGACATCCTAATTTCAACTCACTGTTTCGAGACGAAGTTTCGACGCGTACGACACTCTCTCTCTAGTTAGTTCATCATAATACGCCTCCACATTTTGGAGAGATTAAATTATACATACGACCATAAAAGAGTCGTTTTCTAGGAGCAATGCAAGTCGTTAACCGTTTCACGCCTCGCGTAGTTGTTTTGTCTAAGTGATGAAACGTAATGAAAGCCCTGCACACGTTCCAACCGTAAATTCACACGCCGTTCCTTTGTTTCAGCCACTCAGTACGCGCTTTTTTACCTTCATTTTTTTTCAAGTGCTTCCTCCACATGTTGTACCGAGCGACCTCCAACTCTTAGGCGAGAGCATTTTCACACACATCTCGTAAAGGTCCGGGTAAAAATGACGTTTTCGAAAGTTCTGGTGTACGTAACCCGCGGAGTGCATCCGTCAGGATTTCGCTCTGCCATGCAGGTGATCTCTCCGAGGCAGCTGCCGGTTCTCTCGGCGTTGAAAGACAAATGACTGGCTAGGTTTTGGAGCCGGCGGCGACGAAAAGACATATGTCCGACAGTGCATTTTTTCTCATCTTCTCTCTCTTTAATGTCGCGTTTCTCAGCTAAGTCGCCGCCCCTCTCTTATGGTGGGAATATATCCCCGAGATTTACTCGGGAAAATTTGCTTTTTTACGTACGCCCTAAGAATAGCCTAATTGGGAGTTTGTTGTCTCTCCCCGGGCACTTTTCATCTTTTCCCTGTTTGAATTCATTTGTTTATCCGGCGATCGGAAAGGATGGTTTACCGTCTCGGTTAATGCCCCTTTCGGAAACACCAGTCTTCCTAAATGGTACGGGAAAGTTAGGATCATTACGCCGATGACACATCTTTACCTCCGGCGTGTGTGTTGCCACGGAAAACGTCCGTGCCTTAATGAGGTATTTAAAGATTTCTATTTTGTCCCGGAAAGATTGTCCCATTAATCATTCGCTTTAGATGTTCTTGCTTTATCGATGCATACAAAGAGGAAGTAATTGGTGTAATCTGCGTGTTTATGAGCGGAGAGTTAATTCTGATTTTTAAGATTGTTTGAGTGCGATAAAAGTGTGATATCTCTAGTGATTATTTGCGTGCATTAATCTTGTAGCTGTTTATGAGTAATCTACTATTACCCTGATAAATGTAATCAGTTCTCTATGTTAGATAAGTAAATCCTGTAATAGTGTAATGTAAATTAACCCAGTAAATTAACTTAAACCTAGTAAATGTTTAATCTAGAGAATTAAATAATAAATTTTTATGAGAAAATTTAAATATTTTTTGCCAAAAATTGTTTTACTGCGTATGAATTTATAATGTATGTACATACAATGATAGTAATAAATTCTTAAGTACGTTCAACTTTACTTTGGGACGTATTATAATTTATAATATATTAAGAAAGTATAGTTTACTAAAAGTATATGATTATTATTGAAGTAAACTTTAGTGAGTATTTTTTTGTTTTCTCCATCACCCTTAATTTCGTGCAATCATAAATAAATTTGTCACCTTATCAATTCGATTTTTTTTAAATATCATTCATATTCTAAGATAGGAGTCATCGTTACTTGTTCCTTCTCTGATAACCTAATGCACTTTCCTTGAGCCCTTTTGTTTAACATTTGATTCTGGCTTCTTCAGCTTCTCAGAAAAAACATAATCGTAATTTCTGCTTCGGAAGGCATCGCAGCAGTTACCAAAGGATACCTGTTTTATGCTCCATATTCTGATGACTCGACCCTTCTTAATCTGATCCATTATACGAAATCTTTCTGCATCAATTTCTTTTATCTCCTTAAACTTCCCTTCAATTCCATCAATGATACTGGCCTTTCTTTTATGGCAACGTCTTATCGAGTTAACCGTTTTCTTTTCCATCTCAGCTTTTACTTTCCATCAATGCTCCTCCTTGTCATTCTCGGAATTTTCCTCTCCCATTCTTCATCGTGCGTCATCGTATCGATTATATTACCATACTGTTCTTGTTTCTTCCGCTCAACAAGCACTGAATTGACTAGTGACTTATACGTAACTTCATTCCAATTGAAAATCCCTTCCGTTTATAGATTTTTCATAGAGTACAGTCTCATAGATTCCGCTTACAATAGTCACAATCATTTTGTCCTAAGATGCGAGCTGTTTCCATGGAAACTAGTTGTTAGGAGCACGTATAATAATTACGTTAACGTAGTATCTTTTATCTACCGGATTCTACCGCGTGTTCTGTGGAAATACTGCACTGGTTACCACTTAAACCTGGTGGTGTTCACAACTTTTAGTTCACTATTTATACCTCTGTTAAGTATCTTTCTGTTCTATTTTTGTCTAGCGTAGTTTCCAACGTTACAGGGATAAACGAAAATCCGGCCATTCGAAGATATTCTCCGCAGCTTAATAACGTCAGAGGACATCGTTATCTCGCATTTCTTTGACAGGAACATCGAGATGTAAAAATTTGTGGCTCGTACGTATTCAAACGAGAACACGCTCGTGACCATTTGCCGTGGCAATTTTTCGCGGAGGGAACAGGAGTAAAGAGTGGCTTGCTTTATTGATCCCTAAAGGAATCGTTACCCGATGCGTATCTGGCGCTAAATCTGAGAGACCTTTCTGTCCATTCACCCGTGGTTATCGCTTATGCGCCCGTTCCTATATATACGGGCTGAGGTCACCGCGAGGAGATAATCGCGTAAATAACGGGCCGTTGTTGGAGCATCTCGTCCGACTCATTTCGTTGATAAACAGCTACGTCTTGATCCGCCAATGTAAACTTTTTTCGCGAATGGATGCGCACCAGCGGAAGGATAAATTTAGAGAACCAGTTTCGGATTCGATTATTTTACGATTGCCACGGGTTTGCCGATTGAAGGATCAGGGTGCCATAGTTTGGAATTTATGGTTACGACATTCGGAGGAATTAAATTATGGGCTAAGGTGATTATTGAGGCGGTGATCGAAAGTGAATATTGAGGACGCGAGGTTTCAGCGTAAGATTGAAAATCTACGTAATTATTATTCCATCCGTTAATGATTCAATTGAGTATGAAAGATAAGTCGTGGTGTTTGTCTCATTGGGTAGGATTTCGGACCAGGATTTCTAAATACCAACTTAACCAAGCTTTGTATTAATCTTGGTAACTAATCAAAGAGTGAAGAATTAGAAATACATTTTTACGTGCTTTTTCTCTGAGATTGGTAAAGGAGCATGATTAAATTTGCGAGTTATTTCAGAGCATTTTACATCTAGCGTTTATGTTTTGGGATTTTTTTATTTTGAAGAAAATAGTATGTAAGAATATTTGAAGGTTATTTATATATTAAAGTGAAATACATCTATATAATTTCCACGAAAATATTATTGGTGATTTCAATATTAAATTTTGATCAGCATCCCTTTATGGTATTGTTTCATGGGAAAGAATTACGTTAAAATACTGTGCTTTTGTTTTCTTATCCCCTTCCATTGTTTTAAATATTTAGTTTGAGATAGTTTTTTGAGGAATTAGCTCTAAATATTGAGCTGATCATGCTTTTCGTACAAAGAATTCTTTCGACGTATCGTAATCATTTCCTCTGACTCGGGAGATATGTCGTTCATAATAATAAACCTAGCTATCTCGATCTTTTCATAGCCGATAATCCACTAATGGAGGCGCACAAACCAGGATGATTTCGGCTCAAGATCCGCCTTCGAGCGACACGTCATCATTGTTGCTGACTGATTAGCCTTTCGGGCACAAGGTAATTAGGGTCGGCTGCATTATTCCGAGGCCGTTTGCGCTCCTTCGCTTGTCGCTCATAACACTCGCCACGGGCAAATGTTTGCTCGGATTTCACGCACACACCCTTTCCACGGGTAATGAACCGAATTTGCAGCCACCTCCACATATCACCCGCAGTCTTCCCGAACGTCCTCATCTGATCGAATCACTCTGTCGGCATCTCGTTACTCGACCCCATTCCGCGTCGATTAACGCCGCAGCGACGCAGTTTTTCTCCGCGTGATTATAACAACGGATAAATTGGATAAAGGGTCGGGTTTATTAGGAGGTGCGACCCTTTCGATTTGCGAATTAAACCCACCCCCTCTCGCAGCACAGAGATATCGCCCATTATGGGTGCGATGCTCTCGCGGGGTCATTAGAAGTAAACAGTTGCAGAAAGCCGGCGTCACAAGGGAAACTACGGTTGCAATCCCACATCGGTTTCGCTCGCGGTTGTCTCTGGATGCGCCGGAGATGAGAGGCACGACTTTTCATCCCAACCTCCTCCTCCTCCCCCCACACGCATTCTCACAAAGGTTATCACGTGACGTTCTTATCTTCTAACCTCTCTCTCTCTTTCTTTCCTATCGTTTTTTTTAAGAGATGAAGAGCGGCTATTTTTCTCGGTTGCCATCGAATGTTTCAATCTTCTTCGTTTTTCACGTTTCAGACGTCTTGGTGAAATATGAGGCGTCAAAATGGTTCGAAATGGCGCTTTGATTGCTCGCGCCTGAATGATTTGCAGGATTTTGTTCGTCTGTGATGAGGGTTTTTTTTAATCAGTTTTATTTTTTAGAGGAAGTTGATGGGTTCGTGTGATTATCGGGATCTATTGGCGAATATAATTGGTAATAATTTTGAGTATTTCATTTAAGTGAGTGTATTATTGCTTTAATTTATTGCTTATGATGACGGTTTTGATATAATTGTATTTTTAAAATGATAATCCTCTGTTAAGTATTGATGAAGTCGTACTTAATTAAATTCGTAATTATGAGAAACAGTTATAATACGAATCTTTCTTGATTTCTGCTTGATAGTAACGCAGGTTTCCTTGCCTTAGGGTTTTTGTTAAGCACGTATATAATAATCATAATGGTTTTTATTGGCCCAAATTGGGATTGAAGAGTTTCATCTTTCATTCAGTCTTTAATATGAGTTTACGAGAAATTTGAACGTTCATTTAGCGAAAGAAATCGCTTTCTTATATCGTTTACATTTTTTCTACCTATTTTTACGTTTCTTGTTACCATCGCAATCAAATTTAGTAGCCTTGGGAATACATCGTGCCTCCGGGTGTCATGAAATTCTCATGATTGGAAGGAAGCTGTTTTCGTCATCGATATCGGAAGATAGACATTTTTCGAATCGAAAAGAACGAGAGCTGTGACGTGTACCGGAAATTTTTGCGACGGTTATCAGAGCCAGATGGAAGGACTCCATCGAAATTGAATCCCTTTTTCCCTCTCTCTCTATAGGGGAATTGAATACAAACATTCATTAGATTAAATTTCTGGCCTGGGTAATATTTTGATGGGATTGCTATCACCTGATATTTTTCTCGCTTTATTAATTGCGTTCGAAAGTCATTGAAGGAGAGTGAGTTGTGGTGGTTTATTGGGAATACTAGCATCTGTTTTTATGTTTTGGTACGGGGTTCGAGTCCCGGAAAATTGAAATTTTTCTGACATCGAATTCATTTCCTTATCCATAGATACTTGTGTAAATGAAATATTTATTTTATAATGCTATTTATTCCGAGAAACTTTATGAACAAATTAAATTTTAAAATACTATTAGCTTCTTTTTATGTCATTTATATTTAATATTATACGTATTATCTTATTCGTTATTCATTATTTTATGTATCGATTGTTGATATTGGAAATGAATTCAACTTGAGATAGCAACCCATTATAACTAGCATTGTACATCTCTATAATATGTAATACGTTTGCATCCTGCTTTCTTTTCAGTTTTTTAACCTCTGCGAAACTGATAAGTCAGCTCTAACCCTTTCACGATGATAAGAGAAGCGTTCTGAGTGAATTATGTGCAAAGATAGAAAATAAATCTGAATATTATTACCTCGTAAATAAGTGGAAATGGATAAGAGAGAAATCTTTCAAAGAAATTATATTTATAACTATTATCGCGCTTGATGTTTACTCTTTCTTGATTGTGGTTGGCTTGAGTGCATTTCCCAGTTTAATATACGCTGATGTAGCTGACTATATTATTTTATATTACGAAATGAAATACTAAATAGTAAAAGTTTAATCTGTTGCACTATTATACACATGCATATGTGTGAGAACTATTCTGTTTACTTTTATCCAATGACATTGTTACATTTATACATTTTCACTTTCTGAGGGAATTTCATTTTGACAGGAAAGAGATGAATTCCAGCAAAATGAGGTCATTTCGTGTCTAATATCGTCGGCATTTATTGAAAACAAACGGAGACAAATCGAATATCGCTATCCGCGCTCAATGAGCCGAAGATCGCGTCAACGCATTGCCTTCATCATCTTATCGGACGATAAAAGCTCGATCAGTTATTTTTCATCGAAACGTTTCATTGGATCGCGACCAGTGAACATTCGGAATCGTTGAAAAGTAGTTTGTAAAAGTGGAGGTCCTATCACGCTCGAGCGGTTTTATTATTTTAGCCGTCGTAAAATGCATTCGGGAAAGGAAATCGAACGCGCCCCGAAGCCTTCTATAAAATTTTCCGACTCCGCGACCCGTGGCACAGTCTGTTAAATCTTCGGCGAGCTTTTCTCTTTTTGATAGAACGATTCGAGCCGAAAATAAAGTATCGCTGCGAGTTAAACGCAGATATCGCGCCATCTATCGTTTCGCTCCGTCCAGAATGTTTTATGGGACCGGTTAAATTTAATGTTAACGAATTTTGATCGGAATTCTCGTTTGAATTAGTTTTAAATGTCACGTGGAAGATTTGTGTTTGTGAATGAAGTGTTGCGGCTTGATTTTGTTCGGATTTGGTTTTTAGGGATTAATTGTATTAGAGATTGATTCAAATTAAGTTTTAAATTTCAAAATAACGATCATTGAATAAATTGAGCTACTTAACTTCTATTGAGATACTCTACTGTAGCTATTTTTGGACATCTCTTTCATAGAATACTATTGATGTAGATGTAGTAGTATTTTTCTTTCCTTTTTTCGTATAAATTTGCTAATATTCGTAGTGAATTATTACGTATTGAATCCGTACAGTATTAAATACGTCTTTTATATTAGTGGGAATATTTTCTTATATATTTGTATTTCGTATTTATTTTAATTTACATCCATACATTTATACATAATAATCCAACTAATGATGCTAAAAATGTGATTTTATGAGTAAAAAATTTTCCAATTGCCCAACAGATTAATGCTCAATTACTCCAAAATAGCAAAGGAAAAAAATTTCTTCCGCGATGGATTACGGTGATTACCCTCATTGTACTCCCGAATGGTCCTGCATAAAACATCACATTTATAGACCGTCACTGGAAGCACGGTATCGCTTATCCATTCATAGGCAGTCAACCCTATAACGATATCGAATCCTCACGTCACACTCCCTTTCCGATTCCGTGATTTATGGCAAATTGTCGAAAGGGCGGCGATTGCAGAGGAATCCGAAAGTCACTTTTCCGTCACTCTCCATCTCTGATTAATGGACACCTCTCTTTTCATATCGTCCTCGCGAAAAGATCGGAAACCCTTTGGGAAAAAACCCCTCTCCGCAAGGAAAAAAACCCCGCAGCACGCGTCACAATAAAACGCGAGATGAAAAGGGATACGTCAGCTTTTTTAAAAGGACGGTCATCGTGCCTTTGA
This sequence comes from Pantala flavescens, assembly GCA_020796165.1. Lineage (NCBI taxonomy): Eukaryota > Metazoa > Arthropoda > Insecta > Odonata > Libellulidae > Pantala > Pantala flavescens. The sequence goes on from CM036882.1 coordinate 43,983,615, forward strand.
CGGCGCAGTTGCGCGCCGAGGAGGCGAAATAAAGGGTCCACAGAACCCCCGTTGTCTTTCCTCGGGGTCAAAAATCTCTTCGTGGGCGTCGCAGAGTCTCTCCGACCCTTTTTTCGGACAAACGGACGCCCGGGAACGTATCGACTTACGCGCCTTTTATTTTCGACGAATCGCGGAGTGTCTAGACTGGTGAATTAAGGGAATCGATCGAGGACTAGAGTACGTTCGGTTTTAGCCTATTTATGGCACGGTCGTGCTTGCAAAAACACGACCGACCACCGACTCTCTCCTATCTCACGGCAAACGAATCGAGAAAGAGAAGATACTGTTAGCGGACGTAATGCGCTTCCGATTTAGTGGTGCTCGAATAGGAAAATTATCTTATCAGCGAGTACAAGCCGGGACTAATGTTTCTAACGAGATTGATGAGAGCTCGTAACGGACGGCCTTTTGTCCTTTTTCGCCCGATTGCGTCACGGATATCGGGCGAAATAATGCTCTCCGGTCGACTATTCTTTTGTGGTTCAATTGCGGATGATTCGCGATCGCGACCGTGCTATTTAAACTGCGATTGTGCGAATGGAATTTCGTCAAATGTCGTTTATTCTACGATTGCGTGGTTTATGATTCGATTCGCTTTTATCATACCTGTTATTTTTCTATCAAAAAGTGCTTTGGTAGTTACTGAAACTAAGAAACATTTCGAGTATGGAATAATACTTGTTAAAGGTGCTCCTGATTTATGCGTGTCTTATAATTATGAATAATATTTAATTGCTCCTTATTTTTACTATGTTTCCTTCATAATATATTCGGTTTTTATTCACAATTTAAATGAGTTAATTTAATGAATATCTTTCACGTTCTAATGGGCGTAATATATGTCAAGTTTAAGTCAATTATGCTGAATTATAGTCGTAATTTAATTTTTAATGTATTCTCTATCGCTCGATAATATCACGTGAATAATAATTATTATAATAATTATTAATTATTATTCATTAGTATATTCATACGAAGTTAGTTTAATTATTCCTTAATTAATTTAATCGTCGCATTTTATATCGTGCAGATAATTCGTTGTAATTAATTGTGTAAGAATTTTTCATTCGTATAAATGACTTTGTTGAATATATTTTTATTTACTTTTATAAATGCAACAATATTGAAGATTATATTTCAAATATTAAAATTTTATTTTACTAATACACACAACTACCACTTAGTTGTATAAGGATAAATGTTCTAGAAAAATCATTCAAGATTGCTACGATACAAAACTACGTAGAACTGCATTTTGCAAGTTTAAGAGTGTCAATAAGTTATTTTTTCCTTTTTAGAGCGGATCGTAAGAATTTTTCGGTGTTCAATAAATAAGGGTCTCAGCAAGATTCATATTTTTTGTATTCCTCCGTATAAGTAGATTAGGGTTCGTGCAGCAGAAAAGTAACTCCCGTATCGAACTAACGTAGGGATCGTAGCAAAGAGCCGATACAAACGTAAATGTAATGGCAATCTTCCGGAAAAGAATCCTCCATTTGTCAGAAGGAGATCGAGTGCACGAAGGAAAAGGTGAAAAAGCTTCTTGACGTTCGAGAGAAAAGAAATAAAAGTCAAGGGAATACGTACAGAGTTTCTGGTCTTGGAGAAGTCGTGATGCACTCCGCTTCCCTTTCCCTTCCTCTCGCGTCTCTCCTTCGGGTCCCTGAAGGAGCAGAACACGGTACGGTGGTCCATGTATAGGAGTGGCGGCCGGTGATTCAATTATTCGCTTGAGCTGAGGGCCATTGGTCAAGTGCGCGAATGAAGTCATCGGAGACGTCTGGCGAGCGAGATGGGTACCGTAGAGTGCCACAAGGCTTCGTTCTAGGACCGCGCGAGTGTCACGTACGATCAAACACGCACGTATATTAGCGCCTTCACTGCTACATGTGCGTGCATCCGATACATTTGCCGATGACCCCTCCGGAACGACCTTCTTCCATTTTGCCGATTTCGTCTTTTCCGAGCCGTCCGACGATGACCCTAAGTTTTCTTCTGTCTGCTTTTTTTATCTGATGAAATAGGGATCGCGCTGTGACCCCATCCGTCTCTTCTCCACCCTTCCTTTTCCCTTCTCGTTATTTTATTCAACTCTCGAGATTTTTGCGATTTTTCCGTCTCGGTTTATCGAGTTCATTGTCTGGGGTGATTGGCACGAGGCTCATATCCGTTCTCCCTTTGCTCCGTGACGTGTTTTCTTTGACTGCGATCGGTTGTAACGCTGTTCCAACGAAGGCTCGGTTCACAGTTCGTGCCAGCCGTGGGTTTCGGTTGAAATTTATCCGTGGACAGGTGTTAGGGTCATCGATTTATTCTGGGGAAGTTGGGAAGGTACTGTATCGTTGGAGTGGTGGGATAATTGCGCTCAATTTCGATTTATGCGTCGGTATTTATTTGGGTGGATTTACCGTTGAATTGTGTATATTGAGGGTTTAGGTTTATTTGTACAAAACATCACGATTGACTAGTGTATATAAATTTAAAGCGGATTACTACAAGTGAAAGTTTTCTTATACTACTTTATTATCGTTTATTAACCCATAGGTTATTGAAATATTTTTTTCATTATCCATACCGATATTTGACATTTTTCTAACGTTCTTTCCATACACTATTGCTTTTAATAATTATTTGTTTCTTTGAATTTTTTCTTCTGTACAGCTAATTCTTGTACTGAGATATATTTTGTCTCATGGTTCTTCCTGTATTAAATTTGCGAAAAATTAATTACGAGTAAAAAATGATAATCGTTTCCCGAAACCAAATCAAACTCATGTATATTTTAGGTTTGCGTACGAATTAGCATCTGAAATTCTCAAATTCAATTTTCTCAAATTGCCATTTTTTTGTTCGAGCGGATACTTTATCTGAGCCAGTGAGAAAATACGAGGATAAATTCTTCCCGGAGAGAATGTTTGGCAAACTACTTCCTCTATAATTGCGGGAAAGATAATTTTTCATTATTATAATTATCGTTATTATCACGTTCCGTAAGTGGATTAGGGAATGTTTACCGGATATTTTAGCCGAGAACGCAATCGGTCAAAATTGGAACCATTTCCAGCACGAGGGGTACACCATTGTTCTTAACCTCCGCTTATCTAGCCTGTGTTTATCGAAGATAATGACAAAAATTCTCATCAATTTCCGCATTTAAATATAATATCGCGAGTTTCCCCATGATTAATGACCAGAAGGTATTAATTACGAGTTCGCTGGAGGCTCTTCCGTTTTTTGAATTCAATTTCGCATTTAATTGCCAAGATAAGTAACACAACCTACTCGTTAGACAAGAATTTTCTTTCGTCATAAATTTGGGTGGCTCAGGTTTTTGGTCTTATTCGTTATTACGGATTCACGCTCCGAATTCTCTCTCCGGAATCTGCAACATTTTTTCGCACCCTTTTAACAACTCGTAATTGCCATTCACGTTTTCGCTAATTACCAGAACGTAGGCTCGATGGGAATTCCAGCGCGAATAAATAAAATGCTTTATCTCTCGCAAATAACCCACCTTATAGAAGAATTTAATCTCCTTACGTCCGTAAGTTATTCGGTAAATAACGTCCCGAAATTTCCAAGCACCGGGTCGCAGCTTTCCTTTTTTGCACGCGAAATTTTTTTTCCCACAATTCCGCTCGTTGTGTGCCGAGTAAGCAGTTCCGCGTTCGCGGAGGGTTTTTCTTTTATTTTTTCCCCTCTGCAGAGGTATGAATCCGGCATCCTTCGAAATGAAATCCATCGGAATTCGCGCGGTGGAAAATTAGAAATTAAAGTGTCGTAAAATTGAGAAATTTATGGCTTAAATCAATCCCCATTCCTTCGCCGATTTTTTTGCATTAATAACCGAAATGCATTTTCGGGAGGCACATTCCTAGTTAGCGCTGAAAGATTTACGTTTCGGAAAGAGGATGGACTTTTTTGATGGATCGTTAACGAATACGGATTCATTGTCATTCGACGAATTGCGAATTCCGAAGATAAAATTGCACGCTCTCGCAATATTTTGTCGGAATTCCGTTTCTTCGTATTTTTTACTTTTTATGTGAATTGGATGAGGTATTTGCTTCCATGGTTTTTACGTGTTTTTTTCTGTGAAGATTGGAATTCTTGTTTAATTGGTTTATAATTAATTATCATCTTCGTAGTTGTTTTAGAACAAAAAATTCGTTATACCAATTTTTTAAGTATGCAGAAAGGTAATCTTCGTAAAACGTTTGGTCTTTTAAGCATATCAATCTCTCTCAATTATAAGCTGAGAAATACGTGAATTTAGTAGAGGAGAATTCGATAATTGATTACATTTACGACGCTGATGATTTTCTTTAAAATCATTGTTTAATATGATTTTCAAATGATATTTTTGAAAAGAATCTAAATTTAAACCAAGGAAAATCATGAAGTAATTACAGTTTTCTATTTTCAATATTGTGATCACTTTCCAAACCTAGTCGTAGCAATATAAGGCACGTAAAATAATCATCATGTCCCAGAAGTTTTCTTTTTCTAATGGAATTAATCAATTTAATAGCCTTATATTATTACACCAATCAATCGAGCAAAGTATTTTCTATCAACATAAATCCAACGAGTTATGTGCCAAGTATCTCAACCATTTCCGCCGTGGCACGATGCATTCTTCGGAAGCCATTCTTTTCAATCGAGTCGGCATTTCCTGCGACAGTAAAACATATCATCCCGACGAGACCTTGAGGATTTTATGTCACTCAGATAACATCCGAATGGAACACCGGCGAATCCTAGTCCACGCTTTCATAACGGTCATTCATATTCTTCTCATTGCATTATGCCATCATGTTTTACTACAGCTGCATCCCTTCAAGCCCAACCTCCATCCCGAATGACAAACCGTCGTAGCCTTCGAGTTTTCCGAGTATTAAAAACCGCCCCTTTTTAGTCTCATCTGCTACCGACCTGACCTCTTTCGCCACTCGTACCAAACCGACCCGAATTACGTAATGAAAAAAGGAATTGAAATCGGCGCCGTGTGAAATTTTCCTTCGCCTCTTTTAACGTTTAATTTTTTTTCGATCGGAAGACATGACCGGAATGGACGAGCGTTAGTTACCACCCAGTTTGTTCCGAAGAGAAAAATTTTATAAGTGAGACGTGTCTGCGTTACTCGGTCGTGACAGAGCATCCCCATGACCTGTGATGTATGCCTCGTTCATATCCTGCGGATCAAGAAGAATTGGGTCAGTTATTTTCTTAGCGTTAAAGGTTCCGCAGCTTGCAGCGTGAAATATCATCTTCATTTGACTATCTCTGTTTCTCCCTCTGTTATGTTAATTGTGATAGCATTTAGTATTTTTGAAGTTTTTTCCGGAATTTTTTATCCGTTTCCGGTTTCAATTTATGGTAACGAAGCTATCGAAAGTGGACTGACGTTGCAATACTATTTTTCTCGTATTTTTAAATTTTCTATTCCAATTATTTTATTAATATGGAATCCGTAAAATGAGTTCGTAATCTAGCTTTCTTTTCACAACTTATTTTAATAAGGTAATAATTACAGATTAATATATCAAACGTATTAATTAGTCTTATCTGTCGGTATAATCCGAGATGTTATAATGTTTTTCAAACTACGGTCTTTTTTGAATTTCAATCATTCACGTGTTTTATCTGATTGTTAAAGTACTGTAATGCTATCTTGTATCCTACTTTTTTTCTGGTTCTGAGAATAAATTTCCTCTGAATACGTGATGATCTATTTATGAATTTTTTGGACGGAAACGGCACTGTTACCCATTTCGTATGTGTTGTTATTATTTATCTCTTATGAGGAGTAACTTGAAAAACAGCGGCATCGGCATACATTTCGATCACTTAAATTTTTATCAATTCACGATAAAATTTTATGAATGAACACACATGGGAAAATTCGGGCAAGTATCGTGCAGCATAAAGCGGTGATTATATTCCGTCGAAAAATGGCTCTCGAAAAAAAAATTTTCGTCACTCGAAGATAAAGAGCAAAATGTTTTAGAGTTTATTGATGTTCTCGAGCAGTCGTTAAAATTCTAGAGTCGGAAATAATACGAAAGTATCATTTCGAATTTATCATTCTTTTTATTTCGGCCGTTGATTAAAGATGAGAAGACGTCATCCCATTAAAAGTTTCTTCATTCATGAGATTCGTCGAATGGAAACGGGCATTTTGATGGGAAATAAAATTATATCTCTCTCTCTGAACGTGAAATCGTCTAGTCCTTTTAATTCCCTCCATAAATGTTTATCTTCTCCGTAGCTCAGCGCAAATTCCCATGTATTATGAAATCATTTCGTGAACTTTATTATGTGCCGTTGATCATTCAAGGGAAACAGGAAGTTCTCTCCAATCATTCAATTAAGCATATCAAAGAGACGTACAGAAATGGTGCTGTTTTATTTAGTTTGCGAGTTCTGAAATGAATATGTTGGATGTTGAAATATATCTGCTTGGTTTTCAGCTTGTCTGGAAGAAGATTTTCTTTTGGAATTACTGTCGTATATATTTTTATGTTCGACTTGGCTATTTACTGTGTATTTTTCGCTCTTCTTTGTTAATTGTCAGCATAATTTAAGGTATAAAGAGAAGGTTAAAGTATTATATATATTTAACTATAAGAAACATTATTAATTTTCTTCTTTATAAATTATATGAAGGAATGTTACATTCAACTAGGTTTAATCCGAAATCTCCTATTTCCTCTACTCACGAATTAGTTTACGTGAGAATTATCATTAATTTAAATTCAGCTCACGCTTTGCCCTTACTGTAAACTCCCGATTATCCATACCATTAGGAAAGTACAATTCCTCCCCCGTTTAATAACAGACAGAAAATCGCACCCATTTAACGTAACCTTTATCGCACGCACTCGGATAATCAGAAGTTTACCCTTATTTATGATTATTGCGAGAGCAATAGCGCGAGCCCAGTTAGGAATTAGGGCAAAATTAAGACGACGGCATCCCTCCGAGTTCTTCCTCATAGAGACACACTCGTATCAGTTAAAAGAGCCCAACGGCATTAAATTCTAGGCCCCCTTTCGCAAGACCGCTCCCTGGGCATGTGCCCCTCTTTAACGCCCATGGATTTGCCTAAGCGTGAAAGGAAGTGGCACGCATTAGCAAGACCGGGAAAATATTTCGAGATACGTCCCCCCCTTAAAACGACCATTAACTATTTCCAACAACCGCCTCTTCCGCTTGCGAACAAACGTTAATTTGTTAAAAATTTGCCTTCCCACACCGTACGACCACTCTGTAACTCTACTCCCTTCAGGTCGTCGTCGGGGTCTTTTCACGCCCTCCATCCGCAGCCCTTTCACAGAACAAGGGCCTTCTCTCTCTCTACAAACGAGGCATAACTGGAGAACCATCTGGACCATCCCAAAGCCGACACAAGACATTTTCACAGTGAAGGAAGTGGGGGCGGGGATAGAGGCCGGTGTGTGTTTTGTGTGTGTGTACCCAAGGCGGGGAAGTAAGGAGTTGGAAGAGTGGGGTTGGTCTTAAGGGTCAACCGGAATATCATAGACCAACAACACTTACCTCTCTTATCCCTCGTATTTTTATAGCAGTCTCTATTTTACCCCAATACTCGAATAAGTCCAGCTTTTCAAATGGCCATTAACATTTTCAGCGCTTCGTTATTATGCCCTAACGATTGTGTTCTTTCGTGGTTCTGAGCCTTTCCGTTTCCTTACTCCAGTTTCTGGGGAATGGATTTCTGAAAGTTCTGTTTTTATCGTCTTCGTTCGTGGGTTCGTTGGTGAGGGACTGGAATACGACCAATGTCACACTCTCGCGATGTGGTTTTACTGAAGGTTGGTCTTATAATTTGATCGATGTTAAGTTGAATCGATTATTCTTGTTGAAGTTTAGGTAATTTTGTGTTCTATGTTTATTTAACAAGTATGCTTTCAGGAGGATACGTCGTGGTGTTATTATCTCGACATTTTAAACGCTTGATCCACTGTTATGTAAGAATTTCCAGCTTTGTGTGCAGTTTTTAGCTGCAAATAGGAACGTGAAAATTGAAAATCTCGTGTTTTATCAACTGTATGAAATAACATTTCTGTATTAATAGCATATTATATGGATTTATGAGGTAGAATTTCTATCCATGCTATTGAATTGCCTGAAGTTGAGCCAAAGTTAATTTCGATGCCATGTATATTCCATAGGAATTCAAACTGTAATCATCTCCGGTTATTCGTGGTTAATATACCAATACTAATATTTCTACGCCTCTTATTTAATTAGCACTAGCGAGCACAGTACCTGAGTTATTAATGTACAGAAGCGCGTGCTTGCTTGTTACCAGAAACGTTCATAAATATTAGCGATTAGGATTCATTTCCTGCTTATACGTACAACTCCGTGATACGCGATATCCTACTACTGTATCTAAACTGCTGTACGGCCCTTACTGTGCTGTCTTCATTGCTAGCCACGAGAATCAAGGATCGCCCCGTGTTTATTTTTATCTCTTTTCCCACCATCACGCGATTAACACCCCTCATTTGTTTCACATAAATAAATATTTAAAGGCCAAAGCACTTGCGAAACGTCCGTGCGGCTGAAAATTTGTGCTGCCGCTGCTCATACCGGTTTTGGCGAACGTCAGCAGGTTTCGCATATCTCGTTATGCACACGCGTTTTACTTGTATCGAGGTTTATCCGTTGGCGCGGAAACAGCACGTCGTGAATAATCATCAGCCATGATCACTCCAAATGGAAAAATGCCATTCAGATGAGAGGAATGCCCAACGACCTCGACGACCCTCTACGGAAACAAAAAAGGCCCTTATCTTCCCTACATTTTATCTCGATAAGTATTTCATGTCAGCGGTACACACATTCTCTTTCCCCTACTTATCGTATTTCATTTCCTTCCGATACATATATCCCCGTCGAAGGGTTAAACGCGGAGAGGGACTTAACACTCCGGGCTTCATCCCAATAAAACTCTTTGTCCGTCCCACTGCGTAGAAGGAGTTTTTTTTCGGGGAAAAGTAGAGATATCGATTTTAAAGTGCCCATAGTGACTCAGACGAGGAGCAAGGAAAAAAGAGTTTCCTACCAGTTAGAGAGGGACTCACGATTCATTTTTTCTCACAGCTCTTTCTCTTGCGGCGGTGGGGGCGTTCGGTGATGGCGCCTAACTCCACCCTTCTCCCAACGGCACATTCCCTCCCTCTCTATTTTTCCGATGGCTGTTCTATAACGCCCTATAACCCCAACAGAGCCCACCCACCCCTTTTCCAATTCCTCCCACCCGAAAATATTCCCGTACTATGGCCATCCCTCGCAAAAAGTCTCTTTCTTTCTCCGGTAGCAGGTTCGCGATCGCGCCGAGCGCGGCGCTGCACTCCGAAGCCGAGGGCCCCGATCGATCCGGCTCCCTAAACGGGCATCCCCTCTCTCTTTCTCTCCCTCATCCTTCCCATCACGCCTCGCACCACGCCAATTTATTATCGCGTTGCCTTTGTCGCTCCGGGGTTGGGTCTTCCTAGTGTGTGCGCGGGTTTTTTTTTCCATTTTTCCGCCGAAGGGTACGGGAAACGGAGGAAGATTTCGAGAGCGCAGATAATGGCGACAAGAAACTCCTCTCCCTTCCAACCCTTTTTCCCAATCCCTTATTTCGACCCCTTTTCAAAAAGGGAGATTCCCGGTGTGTCTCTTTTTCGGCGGGTTTCGGTTACGCGCGCCTCCTTCCACCATCTTGACGTCTCTTCTTGTTTTCCGGGGTGGTGGTTGCGTCGAGGGGTCCCTCGCGTGAGGGGCTTTTTTACTCATTTCGGCTCTCTCTATCTATTCCGTCCTGCTCGGACTACCAAACGCCTCTCTATGGTCATCTTTCTTTCGCACCCTTCCCTACTCTCGGTCCCATATCCTTCCAACCATTCCCAATCTATCCTTTCTTTCCCTCTCGATGTCCAATCTCTTTTATCTCCTCGCCGATTCCGCTTCTTTTCCTACCGGGGACTTCTTTTCCCCCATCTCGCAAACTCTCCCCTCTTCATTTCTTTCCTTTGTTTCATTTCCCCCGCATCCACAGTCGCCGCTTATCTAGCTCGTTCCTTCGCCCTCATTTTTCCGAATCTCACATCCACATCCCTTATTTCTCGCTCATCCCATCGTTTCGGGGGTTTAAAGGGTCTTCGGGCCACCGGAAGAGTCGGAAATTTACCTTCCAAAGACCGCTTATCCGGGGAGTCCACGAGGCGGTATAGGAGGCCGAAAATCGCTCCGGGGTTGGCACATACGTGAGGTGTTTGGAAAAGTCTGCTCGCGTGGGTTTTCGAAGGCTTACAGTAGACTCTCTATCTCTCTCTCTCTTTCTAGGGTGGATTAGAAGCACGCACTCGCTAATTGGGTGCTCGTCTACGTCCTAGGTTTACCACTCACGTCTCTAAGCAAACATCGTTTTTATTTACGTCCAATAGTGTCTGGTTACCTTCTAACAAACGTACGAACGTGAACAATGGAGCGTTCAAGATGTGCGTTCATTGTCTGGAAACATTACCCGAATAACACTGCGTGTTCTTCTTCCGTGGATTGCCACCACTCCCTTCGCGAGAAGTCGCTTCTGAAGTCTGGCGCGCCGGTTCTCTCTCTCCCCCTCGTATGGCAAAACGATCTTAGATTTGGACGCATCGATTAATCCAGCCTCATTCGGGTTCATTCGTCTGTCTTGGCTCAAAGGCAAATTCCCCAGCGCGCGCTCTCTGCGAAGAGAGCTTCTCTCCCAATGCTTTTGTCGCGAGGAAACGCTCTTTGTGCGTCGCCAAATGCGAGGCGGTATTTTTCTCGCGGAGAAAATTGTTTAATAGCTCCGTCGGCTGTTTCATCAGTTACAGTCTCTGCGGGGTGTGGTGAGTTTTGACGTCTCGCTACCGAATTCACATGCGATCGAGGTGTTTAAAGTAGAATGGTTTTTCGAAGATGTTTAGTGGGTTGTTTGGTTGGCTAGGTAACGTTTTAGTGTTTCTTTTTGTAGTTAGGGGGACTAATATATTCAGTAACGGCCTTTTAACCTAATTTGTGTACCCCTATTTATGGTTGTACTATTTTCTTTGTTGGTTTAATCTCTTGATCATTAAAAATCGAAGATCGTTGCGTGGAATACTTTCGGTCAGTTTTTTTGTCAGCAAATCAACACGTTGAAGTATGGATATTAAATTATTTTTAAATTAAGGGTGAATTATAAGTATATTTCGAATAGTTTTTTCATCAGAAACCTCTCTTTTAACCATCTTCAGTTACTATTTAACATTTTTAATAGAATTTTTACTTTGTTTATCTGAAGAAAGCTTATGTGTAAGCATAGTCGTCATGTATTTCTAGTGTGATAAATTCGATAACTAAAATAAAATGGACAGTAATCTATGCATTTTATTGTTATTTTATCGTCTATATTGTAGCTGAGTTTCGATCTAAATTTAACCATAAAATCCGCACTGAATTTAATTTTCTCAATCTTCGATATTTTGATCAGATTTCCTTTTCATAAAAAATTTGATTCATATTTGATCGTAACGTCACTTTTGCTAGATCGCGACCTCTTTCGAATGCGACCCGCGTAGTGGACGAAACCCGCGGAAAAGCAAATAAGTTTCCAGTTTCTAAAACGTCGTCCGCCTACCAAAACGGCCCTCACCCGTACATCTCGGCATTTTTTCCTCCTTTTCCCTGTAAATCGGAACGTGCGACGCTCCCCAAGGCGTCGCCCTCTCTATCTTCCAACTCTACCATTTCTCTTCCCAATCTCACCTCCCCTCCTCAATCCATCAGACCAATCCTCCTTAACTCCCTTCCTCATCATCCCCTCCGTCCAGCATGCGTGAGAATGGTCGAGGAAGTTTTCGGTGGCATTGCGTGCCGACATGCACACGGGGTCGGTGCGCGCGCATCTCCTCCGCAAAACCCACACACGACCCACCCACACCCTCTGCCAACCACCCACAATCCCACCCACGTACACGACGACGCGATATTCCCACACACACACACACGGTCGCGATGGAAAGTTGGGGTTTTCCTTTTCAGCACAGTCCATGCGGGGTCGGTCGAAGACGACGCCACCCCTGCGAATTTCGCCGACTAAGGTGGACAAGTAGCCATTGGAGGAGGCTTTTATTATAGCAGGAGGGAATTGAATGGAATGACGGGTTTCCTGGGATTGGTGTTTTGAGTGCGTGGTCGTCTTAATGTGAAAAGTAGATTGGTTTTTGAGTTATTTCTTTTTTTTATGGTTTATGTTGGATATTTTGGAGGAATGGATTTTTTTTGTGACTTGTGGAAATTCGTCTCAGAAATGTTGAGGAGTTCTAGGAAACTGAATTCAATGACAATAGCTATTTTTAAGGTTTATCTACAATAAAGGATATATTTTATGCATAATATTATACCACCATAGACAGAGAATTATGAATTTGAGGTAATAATATCGTAGTATTTGGGTATATATGTTTAAGCATTGCTGAAAATTGATCGTGGCGATCAATTTTTAGCAATGTAGGACATCTTGACACATTCATTACGTTCTGAATGAATCAAATAAATAAAATACTATTCGGTGGCTAGATAATATTATTTATTTTAAAGTCGAATCGCCCAAAGATACAACTTTGTAGTTACAAGAAATTCCATTTCTGTTTGTTTGTTTGTGAATGTGCCAATTAAAATAAAATTACGAAGAGTCTCTTGACTTAAAAGTTATTTGGGATGTCTGATCGAGCGAAGTTTAAATTTGAAGGAATTTGCGCTGATTATATAGATACCGTAAGGTAGGAATTGCAAATATATTTCTTGCATTCCAATGATTCTCATTTTATTTTGTACCGTTTTATTCAGAATTACCTTACGTCGAAGATGGACGAGGAGCAGGTTTCAAACAGGAACGTTACACGCATGAAACATGCATAACATTTCTTCTCTCGTCCCTAACCGGTCGTTGCATATTCTCAGATATCCTGTGCTTCATCTCGCATCAATCCCGATTTGTATGTAGTAATATGTTCTATAAAAGCTTTTCACCAATTCTTTCTTACCATAAAATTCTTTATCTCTCCGGGAAAAATCTACGTAATCTAATTTTTATCGTTAACTCCACTCTCGTGACATGTTAGCAGTCCGTTATCCGTTTTCCTCGCAAAATCACGTTTACCGATTCGAAAAGCGTCGCTTGGTTTTGTGTTCCTCATCGGTAAATCTATCACTTTCCGAAACGCAGTCTACTTCATTCGGTAGCTCGAGGGACGAATAAGCAGTCATTTGTTTCCGAATGGTGTCTGAGTCGGCAACCTTTATATGCCTCTCGAAAGCCGCTCCCGCACGATACCATTCTCTCTCCGTTCCAAAGCTTCGTTTTCTCTCTCTCTTCCGACACCGCCTTCGCGTGCACCGGAGGAATCACGGAGCGTGCGAGTGGTCGGCTGTTGGCGCAGCTACCGCAGATTATTGTTTAACTCGGCGCACGGGAAAGAGTTTTAGGTGGATTCACGTGGAAGTTCGGATGTTTGCTTTTTTGTTTATTCGGTGGAAGTCGGCTGTGGCGTGGGAAAACATTCCGGGGACGCGTGGGAGATGAATAGGGCGGATAAAAGGAGAGGAAGTAGGAGGAATTGAAAAGTGGACTATGATGGGAGATCGATGCCACGAAAGAACGTCAAAAATGAGAGTGTACGTATTTTCCCGTTAAAATTAATCGCGCTTAAACGTATTCAGCACGCGATATTTTCCGGGTTAGCACTTGTACGAACTAATCGAGCGTAATTACTCTTTCGTGCATTCTAACCCTCGTGTGCGAATTATGTTTTTCATTCGTTCAATCGTGTAATGTATTCGTTTTCTTGGTTGTTATTTAATCCGCGCGTCCCGTAATGTATTGCGAAGAGGTTTTTTGTCTCGTTGACTTAATTCCATCCTGATTAAAGATCGTGGTTTTGAAGAGGTTTGAATTTTGTTTTTGCCTCAAAAGAAAATTTTAATTATGATTAATTTTGTCCAAGCATATTTACTTTAGGATTATTAGCTTAATTATAAAAGCGTGTTGGTTATATTTTTATGGGTCTATCGTTGGTAAGTAAACGAGGATAATTTACGTCAGTGTTTCATTTATATCCTGATATTAGAGTAGGATTTTAATTCACGTCATTAACAGCCTCTACGTTGATTATAAAGAAATCTGGATCGACTTTATTCCCAATTTATTTTTTGAGGTTTTCCACGAATTTCTCTGCGATACACCTTCGTGGAACGGCTTCATTACTTCGGAGGGAAAACTGTTCGTTAGAAAGTAAAAGCGATGACAGTTCGAGTTAAACACGAGTTTGCGTTTGGTTTATGGAAGGAAATAAAGTCATCCCTCTCGCTCTGGGCACACACGTGTAAGCAATTTTTTTTATCTCTGACCGATCCACTCCGCGAAATTGGTGGAAAAAATCGTCTGATTGCCTCCCTTCGAATACTCATTCCTCCTCAAACACGAGGTTTTTCGCTAATCTTCCGGAAAATAAATAAAAAACGGCGGGCGGAGAGTTTGTGTGCGAAACCAATCAATCACGCGCGGAATCCGACCGAAAAAAAAGAGAAGTTCCGAATCATTTCAGTTATGGGCGAAAGGAATAATTCCCTGCTTGCTAATGGACGCCTTCCGATCTCCCCAAACAGTCCTTTCCCGCGACACACTTTTTAGCTCCAAAAAAAAAAACGAGAGCGTAAAAGCGCTTTTCGTTTTATATTTTTTTCCCTCTTTTTTGCGCCGACCAGCCATCTTTCGGGATCGTGCGTCTAGGTAACGACGTCGTTTACTTCTGTTCGAACCCTTTTAGAGAGGTCCCATTTTTTCCCGTCGGGCGCCTGCTTTTTTTGTCCCGCTTCCTTCCTCCGGCGTTCGTTTGAACGGGAATTATGATCGGAGAATATTGATAAATCTTCGCATATTTTAAGGGGAGGACCTCGAAAACCAAACGTTCGGACGTTGATTGAGGGTTTTAGAACGAGTTTTCTTAGTATTTTCGGACTGTGACGAAGCTTCGCTCGAGATTTTAGCGATTTCCGCGCGGTCCCACAAGGCATCGTGTTCGGTCCCGTTTAGTTAGAGCATTAGTATCTCCGCGTAAATCAGGCTGGGTTCGAATTGGAAACGGAGTGAATTAATGCTGTACCCAAAGCAATTCTCGGTGCCGTTTATCCGTTGTTAAATTCATCTTTGCGTATCCCCGAATGTTCCGTTATCATGAGAATTCAAGTGAAATATGGTGGTTCACTTCCCAAAAATCTAATTGTCTGACTTGTCAAAACCATGGATTGCAAGCTTTTTAGAGTTGTTAATTTTGGAAAAAGTATGTTAAGTGTGTATTTTTACATTTTAATGCTATTTTCTGAAGTTTTGATGCTTATTTCGAAAATGCATTATACAGTTCTAATCAGAAGCTGTGTTATTAGAAATGTAATAAAGCAGTAACGATAAATAAGTCAGGATCCATTTACCCCAATCACTTTATCTGTTTCGTTACTTATTTTAAAAGTACTTAGATAATTAATTCGACAGCAACGCAGGAGAGTATCATAAAGTTAGGTCACAAAATAAGTAAATAGAAAGGTAAATCGATTCGAATGCACCAAAACTCATCAATACCACCACGTAATCCGTAGAAATAAGAACTGTAAAATAACTCCAAATTGGAGTTCGTGATTATTTCTCTTCGGATTTGATGATGATGATGCACGATCCACCTTAATTTTATAGAGCAATAAACTGATTAATATTAGCAAAACTTATCATCGTCATCCCCGGGCCGTATAATTAGTTCCGAGTTTCATAGCTCCACTCGTATACCATCGAATGTGCGGCATTATTGGTTAGCTTTCGTATTAGTGCCTCATAGGGGAACCTAGTTTGCCCATATTTTACGTCCACCGAATTCGCTGCGACCATATATTCGAATTAATGGCATCCCGACGTCGTAGGATCCAGAGCATCATCGATGGGAACTAGAGATAATATTTTTCGTTATTGACGCAGAGGAATCTCCAATTTGGAGTTTGGCGAGGGGAACGACCCTGTCCATTTCTTTGGAATATTCCGACGGATTAAAAAAAAATTCCAAAGTTATCTGCGCGAGCGACCCATCGTCGATGACAACGAACGAACCTTCTCGATACTCCTTATCAGTCCATCCTTTTTGTCTAAACCGCGCCGGATTTTCTCTGGAATAGAGATAAGTTTTCCTCTTTCTCCTCGTGAATCCATCTCGACATTCGTGCGTCGTCATTTTTCCCGTCCGAAAAAGCTCTCCGCTCCATTTATCTCCCGTTGTTTGCGTCCCTCCAGCCATATCTATCCATCCTTCTATTATGGCTACGCCCAATTAACTCGTACGGCCGAAAAAAGAATATAAGGCCATAACTTTATCGCGCGGTCCTTCCTTTTAAGCTCCTTCATCAAAAAGGGACGCTCATTGTCTACCCAGCAAGCCATGAATCGAGCGCTCTCGGGGGAAAGAGTGGCTTTGAGTGCATCCAACGCACGCGTCCCTCGGCGTAGGGAAATCGTTTACGATACGCTTCATATCGACCTGGTTCTCTCTCATAAAGGCTCGTTTGCGAAGTGAGGTAATGCGTTGAGATTTCGAGGCCCACGGGACGCGTTTGTGAAGGATGTATAAATTTCGGTTCGCGAAAGGTTCGTTTGTCCAGGTGCAATATACTTTTTCCCTCGTTACAATTGCGTATTATTTTTTGAGAAATAAGTCGGAGATTCAAATTTGGGGATGAGAAAGGCGGGGTTTTCTTTATGTTTGTCCGTGAAATCGTTTTTTTTCTTAGTATGGGAGTTTACGAAGGCTACGGTCGCTCTATTTTCTGAAATGTGTGCTCGCGTCGACGACTTATGTCGTCCCGCGTTGATTTATACCACGGATTTACGGATTTCTTCTCTTTTGGGTGTGGACGTTCCCTTTGCGAAAAAAATACGTTTCCTGAATTTAGATTACGTTATTACTGTAGATCCGCGAAGGTGCTATATTCTTCTAGTGTCAGGCTTTTATAGACAAAATACTGATGAATTGAAGTTTATTTCTACGATTTATCGACTCGAGTATGCTTTTTCAACGTGTTATAGAGTGGGTGCTTCGTTTTATGAATCTTTCGGATACTGGGACGTAATTTCTCTCAGTTTGCCGAAACCACGTTCCAAAAATCCGGCGAAACATTACGTCGAATTAATCCGAAATTGAAATTGAGCGTTACGCTAATCCCGCGGAATGTTTCAACCGAGGTCGCCGGTTCATGTATCGCGAGAACCGCAAATTTTGTTGACAATCCCGTCTTACCCGAATATTAAATCGGAAAAAAAGAGATTAGCGTATGATGCAGAGACCACTTTCATTAGTTTTGCGACCTTACAAATGCAATCAGCCCGAGGCGGAAAATCCTAGCGGGCCGATTGACTCGATTCGCGGAACTATTATCAAATTACTCCCATGTCGCGGTATCGGGAATTGAACCGCGGTCATTTCTGCAAATGAAATTGGCCTTCCCGAAAACTGCCGGCGGGGATAACAAAAAAAAGGTGTTTACCTTCCTCCCATCCGCATCTCCCGAACACATCGGAAAAGCTTTTGCAATAAATTGGATTTATGAAACCCCCGATTCGCGGAACCTTTTTGGCCAATCGAAACTTCGATATCCTCGCATTAAACGTCCCACGCGTACAATGGGGACGTAAAACTCGGAGGATGGAGCAGGGAAAGAGCAGGAATCACATACTCAAACCCCTTTATTTAGCCCGAGAATAGCGGGTTTTTTGGAATCATCCCGTCTCGCGGGCGTTATTAAAAATGTACGTCGCGAGATTGGCATTGAGGGTAACGTAATTTTCTTTCTCGTATGCGGGGGAAATAGAGTGGTGAGAAGATAAACCAAACCACCCCATCTTTCCCCTCCCTACGCCTTTAAGTGGTAGTTATTCAATACCCCCAACATACGGAGACCCACCCCCATCCCGGCGGAACTATTACTTCAGCAGTAAACGAATTCCGTCGAACCCCTTCTTCCTTCTACTCCTGCACGCCCCCATCTGGCATTCACACCCTCGCCCCTCATGAATGTATCGATTGTGCACAATATTGAGATCGAATCGGGATTTTATTGCGACAAATAAAGTTGTCGTCACGTGTTTATTAATTTGGGTCCGTCCCTTCCCTGACAGGGTTTTTTTTGTGAGGGATTCCGACGTTCCATTCCATCCCCATCTGCAAGTCCGAGTTAGCATCTCCCCCGTCGCCCTATTCTTCAGGGTAATTGCTGATTCCCCCTCAGAAGTCCGTTCAATCAATGTAAGGAAAACACTAGTGAAATAATATGTGAACGTTTGCCGGAATTATTTCGTTACGGACGGATGATGTATCGTCATATTTTATTTTCGAGGGGTATTATCCCGTCATTTTGCGAATTAATTCGTGGGTAATCGTACTTCGTTTTGTATTAGGGATAATTAATCTGTATCCTATCACAGCACTTTCGTAAATTAAAAATCAATTATCGTAATTTCTAGCCCCGAAGGGATCCCAATGGAATTTTTCTAATGCAATGATTTAATAAGCTGGATTAACTCCCATCAGGTTTTTTTTATTGTGTATATCCTGTTTGCTATGTATAAATTATTAATTCGTACAAAAGTGTTCTATTCCTGATTGCTCTATTTTTCTCAGTGCTCGTGAATAAATAATCTCAACTAATCAAAAGTTTTGGTGCTACTAATTCAGAGTTTAATTTTCTTGATTGATGCCACAGAAAACTTTTCCCTCCCTCCCGATTCCCGATTGTATCTACCTTAATGGTTCATCTCAGGTTGACAGGAACATATAAAGTAGAGAACCCTGAACCCTTATATTCGAACCCTGCCTGGAGGTTTAATATTTAAAGATCAGATCCTCGTTTCTAATTAGAAATTTTCGTGTAAAGTATTGTAATTAAAAGCGATAAAAATTTTCCTTTTGTGAAGAAGACGATAAAATTCAGGGTATGATTTATAGATTCATTGCGGTAATAAAACTGAATGGTGTATCCAATAATTCCTATCCTGTATATCCACACGTTGTACAATACATTATGGTTGTTTTCTACCTTGCAATAAAAACATCTCTTTGAGTGGGATCTCTTCGTTTGGGAACGTTTCTGGTAAAATTGCAATTATTCCATCCGTTTTCAGGTCCTCCCACGAGAGACATAGACGTCCAATAAATTATACTTTTTACGCTCAGTCGACAGTATATTCCGTCAGATCTTTAGTAAGCAAAGAGACAAACAGGCTGCGGCGTTAGGTTCGCTTAAAACCCACCCCTTTGGGAGAAGTCGGTGTATACACTTGTTCTCCCGAAGACCTGTTCGGAAGATAACGCTATCCAGTTGGGACTTTTTTCGTGTGTGTGTGAAAGGAAGGTCCTTTTTGTTTCTTTTAATCTCTCTCTCTTCGTAAGCTTTATCTTTCCCATACTCCCCTGGCGCCTAGACTCTTGAAATAACATTTTCTCTTCAACGGAGAGTATATCCCGTCTCTAGTCTTCTTTCTATCTTTTTGAAGACTCCATTCTGCGGTTTATCCAGCGCTCGTGAGAATATGCACTCTCACGGTTATACTTTCGCGAATAGCTGTGAGCTAAATTTCATTTCTTCGTAGGAGAATCTTTTTAGGGGAATGGTTTCCATCAAGAGATGAATGCATCTGGGGAAAATGTTTTTCCTCTTTTTTTTAAGAACGTTTGGTTTAGCTCGAAGTTCAGAAGGCGGTATAAGTCGGGTATTAAATACAAAAGGTCACGGAGAAAGTAGCCTTTTTAACACGAAACTACGTATAGAATTTTCTTCCATATAATTTGACGCTCTGCGGAGTTTCACCGAGGAAACTTCGGGGTGTTGAAAGTTGTTGTCATTCATTGTTTAATTTCTGGAAAGGATTAAGATTTTTTTTAACAGCTCGGTTTTCAAAAAATAAGGTTGATGAATGAAACACGCTAAAATTTCATTCATGTGCACTCGACGTGGTTATTGGGAAATCTCGCCCATATTGCGTCAATCGGCCACAGCTGTCAAGGACAGAGCAGCTGTCAGCGGAAATTTTATCGTGTATCGTCTCTTCGTATCGTAAGCATCACATCTGCGTAATTTATGTTTCGCGATGTTTTTTTCGAATCGATAGTAAATTTGTTTATCTCAATTAAGGATGTAGTAACAGATAGAAGTGGATGCATAACGGAATGATTTCGCGTGGATATGAATCCGTAAAAGTGGATTGGATATTTTTTTAAGTGTGGGATATTGAATTAGAAATCGTATTTTTTGGTGATTTTTTTGGATATTGCCAATCTGGTGTCTATATTTTTGCTACTATACTATCCACGAATTTTGATATTATTGCATAAATTATGATAAATGTTTTGCCTTTAATATTTTACTTTTCGGGCTGTGTTATTGACGTTTACTCCATAGAAAATTTTGATACGTTTTTGACTTTAAATCGGCAGTACTTTGTACTTTGAATACTTTATTATTATTATTCCATTCTTTTTCATACAATTTCGCAGTTTCGTCTAAGACTAATATTAAAGAAGAGAGAAGAACCATTTTAAGAACAGTTTTACTACCGTTTCAGTCAGAAACATTGTTACGAATATAGTGCAACCCGACCATAAAAAGCATCTGTCGCGAATCCACTCAGACTATAATAATATATCTAATTCGCTACTTTTAACATACTTGGGGTAAACTTTATTCCCGACTCCTGCATGCGAAAGTAATTCGGTACATCCGTTTCGCGCTACCTTACGTTCCGTCCTCTCTTTATGTCCCCACGCGTTCTTTCATCTCCATTCCGCTTTCATTGCCACGTTTTTCTCCATTTTTACGCTTCCCATCTTCGCCCACCCCTTCTCTCATCTTCCTTTATCTTGTTTCCCTTCCCATTTTCTACCTTTTTCCCCTCAATAACATTCCCTCCCCCTCTTTCAGCAGTAAATACGTGTTACGGAGGGTGGTTGCGAGTCAAAAGAAAATTCGAGAGCGGAAACTCGAAAAATAAGTTTTCCGGTAAAAATTTACGGCAGCAGTTTTCGTTGCTCATTTATTTATCTGCGGAAAGTTTCCGCGGCGAATTAGGCACTTTATAATAAATTCGTAGTTCCCCTTCCCCCCTTCAAGTCGGATGGTTCACCCCCGAAGCGAAATCCATCCAAACGAAATATCTCCGCCGAAGACATTCCGAGCGGTGGAAAGATTTTTCCCCGATTTCCAAGCGATTTCGCGTTCCATATTTTTCTTCTCGTGGGGAGAATACAATTTCGAACGGGTCCTTATGTATATTTCTTCCGAGAAGATAAGCTCCTCAAACCCTGACCCCACTCCTTGAGGGAAGGAGATTAGTAATTCGTCGGGTTTTACGCCCTATCGGAACCGCTTCTCGTAATTGAGGCTCCCTTTCTTTCCATTTTTATTTATTTTCGTATAATTCGTTAGGCGACCTTCTCTTTCGATACGAAAGCCGTGCTCAAGTGCGAGATGAGACGATACAGTGCGTGAAGTGTTTCTTTCGCGTATTTTTGGAAGTTTCTTTTTTTTTCTTGTGGAGAGATTTTTTTTATTGCCGTCATCCGGAATAGGAAACTTATTTTGGGGTAAAGCGCTTCTTGTCTCCATGCTATGAGAATGAACGACTTGAAGGCTTGCTTGTTACTTTCATAGCTTCATCTTGTATCCCTGTTTATCCTTTACCAATTCATGTCGCTCGTAAATCTTAAGGTGTAAGGGTGGTAATCTCTTGTAGAATGATTTGCTTCTTCTACGTACTTCATTTTGTTTCATTCCATCTAGTGTGTAAAGTATTCGCTACTGTGAAGAAATGAAGGTATTAAATAATGTATCTGTGACGTGCTTATATACGTATGATAATCTTTAATTATCTATCACGTAATTCGATACATTAATGTTCAATTCATGTAATATCTATCTATTCAAAAGCTCTCACAGTTCGAGTATAAATTAAAGAAGGAACTAAAGGAGGAAGTTTCTCGAAATATTCAGTATGAATATATGAGGAAGCCAAAATTCATTTCAATACAAAGATAAGAGAGTCGTATTTTCCTATTCCCGTCCATATTTTTCATTTCAATAGCATTATTCAAAGCAGATAAATTCCAACACACTTTCAATATCTCCGAACATTCACCGTATCCCGCATCCACTCAAAATAAACCCAAAGTAGTAGAATGATAACATTTTAACCCATAAAATTACTTCGTTCCAATCTTTTTCCGATCTCTTCGATGGTTTACTTTAACATTTAAAACTCCATTGGTGCTCAGGGAAGCAGTAAGAGCCGCGCGATTTTATGTTTCGTCGGCACAAGTAATTCGTCGATGCGTGTAGGAGGTAACTGCGATTTCCCGGCAGCGCATCATGGATACTTAGGCACTGAATAAATTATTTAGCTCTCTCTACCGCTGCATGTAGATAAGCCACAATCGATCGCTCGCATCCAAGATGAGAAAATATTATTTTTGCGAGGCCCGTGGTAATGGGAGAGGGTTTAAACTTCAGAGTAACTCATTTGCATTTTGCTTTTAAAAGTTTGCACGCTTCCCTATTTACTCCAACTTTCGCAGCTTCGGGAGAGATATCTGTATTGTCGATGAACTTTTGAGTTCGTCTTTTTACGTGCGAAAGCTCCAGTTTATGTGTGCCATCGGTAACAATGGAGCGCTCCCTTGCAAAACGTCCTTCGGAACTACGGGTGCCCCTGGAATGCAGACTTCCAGCTCATCTCCCAATGCGTTTCCGTGCCTCTTCCCCAGTGCTTCGAATTATTCTGGAAATTTTTCATTCTCGCGAGTATTCTGGTCGTTTTTTTATATTCCTTTCTTCCTTGCGAATGGTGTTCTACTGGATAAAAGTATCTCGCGACTTGGTTGGGAAACTAGGATTTCCGATAATTTTGAGGACTGTTTGAATCAAGGAGAGAGTTTGGAATTGCGTGAATATGGTGCTGTTGAGGCTTTAATGTGGCTTAAATATTTCTCATTCTACAAAGTTAGTGTGTAATTTAAAATTTATTTTAAAAAACAGATTACGATTTAATAGACGGAATATTGCTAGATATCTCAATATACATTTTGTAACATTAATAAGATTTATTACTTTTGCGTTTTCTAGCGTTGAGAAATTCTTCCTGTTATTAAAATGTTTTCTCTGTTAAAATCAAAATATTATATTTTTAATCGATCGTTTATTAATTTTCATTATATTCTGTTACGTTTTCTAGTCTTCCTTTTATTGTTATGATTGAATAGCTGACTATATAATGATATTAATTCCAGTGTCTATTATTCGAATTACATTATTTATTAATTAATATTTACTTTTTTATAAATTTTTGGGCATTAATTTAAAATTAATGCGATGGTATATCAATAAAAACTATTGATCAACAATTCATACGATATTAATTATTATACATTAAGTTTTGTGCTTAAAAAATTGATTCTACATTACTTGTATCTAGGGTTACGGGATTATTCATTGAATTTTTCCCTGAATGGAATATGTCGTGACTCGAAGATTGGTGTCAGGATTTGGTATTTTGTCATGATTCATCTCGTTCAGAAAATTACAAACGTATACATAATGGTTTAGAAAGGCTTGAATTCTAAAACGGAAAGATTACTCGGGATTTGACATTTCATTTATGTCGGTAACATCGTAATACGAGCGCACCATGGAAACGGTATTACTTTTCAAAAATATGAAAAATCCTGAGCTTTCTCCACGCGATACTCACAACCGTAGACACCTCTCATTTTCATTTCCCTTGGCGTATCATTCCTCTATTTTGGTACGAGCTCTCGCTGCAATTGACCCACTTCCCCCACGAGGCGAATGAATACTCCGAAACCTCGTTTCACCTCAACTTTTTATCATTCGACACAATTCCACTCCGCCATTTCCTCCGCGGACTATCTCCCTTCCTTTTTTTTCTAAAGTAAAACGTTCGTGATCGAAGGTAGTTTGCGGCGTCAATTTTTCTAACCCCGCACGGATTAGGTCGTGGCGATAAGTAAATAATTCCCGGCGGTTTTTTTCCCAAATTCTGCCTCGTCGCGACGTATCTCACTCTTGCGTAATATTCTTCTACGTAACGCTTCGTTTATCTTCCGGTTTAAAGTCTTCACGAATGGAAGAGATGGCCGCGATCCTAATTCCTGTCACTCCGACGCACTCCAGAGAGACGGCTTCACGCACGATGTGACATTCGTTAAATGAGATAAATTTGGCCGAGAAAAAAGTGGGAATACGAGATGCAGAAGGTCAAATCTCTCTCTTTCTCCAGAGTCCGTGGTTTTCTATTTTTTACCTTTTTTACATCCACGTCAGATATTTCCGAGTATTTCCGTATCTCCTGTCACAGTTCGCTGATAGCGAGTTTTTTTTCGACGTGCTCTTTAATGTTATTAGGGTTAAATGAAATCGTCATCAGTCTGCGTTGGTGGTCCTGCGGAGGTCTGCGACGCTGTCAGCGGGAGTAAAGGAATAGGCGTGTCGACGGAACGTTTCGGGTTTTCAACGCGGTCATCCCTTTGTAGATCGTGGCCCCACTGCGGAGATGTTATCTCGCCCCACGAATAAATTGGCTTAAATTATATCGACGAGCTGTCTAGCGATAATGTTCGAAGGGGTTAAGGAGGTATTTAATTCGATTCCTGCATCGGCACGCATTAAAAAAGAGCTGCCAAAGGGCGGCCGATTATCTCGGAAAGAGCGGTGGACGTGTTCTCAAAAATACGTCGTGGGTAGCGTCAATTAAAAATCTCAAAAAGGTTTTCATCTCCCGAAACGAGTGGGAATAGATAAAATTTAATTAGGTTTGCGCGATTGTCGGAAGAGTTGATAGGGAAAAATCAGTTATCGGAATACTTAAGGACGTCAAAATCATGCAACCATAAACGGGAGAACATCGTGTTTGCTGATTTAAATGACAGGGTTCATTTATATAGTAGGCACGAAGAATGTGTCATAGTTAACTGCTAGTGTGTATGATTGGTTGCTATGTTTCTATCTATTATTTGTTTGGAAAATTGTTGCAAAGTTAGTGACTTTAAGGTCATATTTATTAAGGCCAAATTAAGTGGAAATTCTCTCTACGTTTACCTATAATTTTCGTATATCCTTTTGTTAACTCAACTCGTAATGCATTCCCATGATAATCACGTATATCTTCCATACGATTCTTCAAAAAGCATTTCTATGCTCTTGTCATTACGCATCACTTAATTTAAACAAGAGCATGACTAAGAAGAAGCACTTTTTTTAGAGTTGGGTTTTGAAAGTGACGAACCGGAAATGTGCAGAGTAACAGCGCTGCTCCTCGATGCTTGGTTTTAATTACGTAAGTCGCGAAGGAACGAAAAGTGAGTGACATTATTCCGAGATTTCTTTTTTCATCCGAGAAACTGTCATCTTTCATTCTGAGTCACGTCAAAATCTTCGCTAAACATAGCCCATTCAGAGGACGAATAAATGGTACTCAAACAGGCTCTTTATTGTTAGTATAAAGATGATATAAATACATATTAGTAGTCATAGTTGAAGTAACGGAGAAGTATTGATTTCCATAAAAAACAGCTATTGGTATTCAACAGTATATGAGCAAGAATGTGCATTCAATTTATTACCATATAATAATGGGTTTCTTGTATGATTCACTTCCTCTCATGGTTGCAGGAATAAGGTAGATTTTAAGGTAAAGAGTAAAGAAATGCGATAGTAAAAATTAAAAAAATCGATATACATTACATTAAGTAAATGTCATATGTTGAAATAATGTTGTAAGAATTTAATTCTAATTTCATTACGTTATAAACTATTTTAGGCATCATGGGTTATCTTTGGATATTTTCTAGTGATTTTCTAGTAAAATGAATTCCATACTTCGTTAATCGTGATTATCTGAAAAGATGAAAAAATCAGTGTTTATTTTTTCTATTCCTTTCTATGAATCCCTTGCTTTCTTAGGCATCTCCAACCCAAAAACTCCACGAGAAGTCTGTGCGAATCCTTTCCATTCGAAAACCTCCGATAAATAAGCCCTCCCAAATTTTTTCCACCGGCATCGATTCGATAGACGCTCTGCGTGCACAACTCGTTTGGGGCTGACCGTCTTATTTTCTTTTTTCTTTTGTTTGGGCGTAGGTCCGGCACGCCAAACGATAAAAAGGCGTGGTTCGTGGGGTCGGAACAGGGGGGGTGGAGATTAAACGTTTTACCGATAGAGGGAGAAAAATCGACGTCGAATTAGAACGCAGCAAAAGTTTTCCGAAAACATCGGCGATCGTCGGACATGCGTCACGGTGCCGCCATGTATAAATTTTCGGCACCGGAGGGTTTTTGAAAAGTTTCAAAGAGAAAGGGGCATTCCTGTTCCCTAAAGGCTCGACAATGGATGTACAGCCGCCTCTCCGAATGATATCCCACTCATGAAACGCTGGGGGAAAAGTTCACTTTTTCCCGAGTGAAAGCTGAGGCTTTCGACCATTCCTTTCGCGTTTAATATTTTTGCTTATCTCGAGAGGTGAGAGTTCGGGATATAGGAAGGGAAGGATATTACACATATTTCCCCCGAGAATAGATGTGAGCTCTTAGAAATATTTTACTCAAATCCCTCGGTACCGCACGTTGGTTTTTGATTCGAAAATGTTATTAAGGAAGTGAAGGGAATTAAAATGAAGCTGAATTAAGGTACGTAGATATGAAATGGGCTTTTTTTGTGTTCTAGGTAGAAGGCTTAGAGGAGGTTTAAATGTTTTAGAACTAATAAAATATTGTTATTAGGTTCGTATTGATTTCAAAATTAGATTATTACCAGCTCTAGCCGGATATATGATCGATAATTTTAGATCTAGATTTGATACGATGCTTATTTATTTTATTATAGTTATGTTTGATGGTTGTCTATTTTTCTAATGAGGTTATATATAAACTTATATGATTATATGAATAAACCAGAATTTTTCCGGTAAAAAGTGGGAGTTAATTATAAGCATAAATTGTTATCATTTAATTTCCATCACTAAAGGGACATAAACCCTACAAGTAAATGATAATATCAGCATTTTAAAAACGGATTTATTGATCGAAAAAAGTCTACGTTTTTCATCGATACTTCATTCATTAATTACGTCACTCGTGCAAAATTTACGCAGGTATTTCCATAGGATTTTATACAAATCCCTCTCAGAGACAGCGCAGTGGGGCCCATCCTCTCCACCCTTCGGCTGCACGAGTACAGATATGGGAAGAGAACTTTTTCGATTCGAAGAGGTAGCATTCCACCCTCAAACGACATAACTCTTTCGTTTAGCTGCACCTGTGCGGGTGCGGACGTCGAAACAGAAGCAGTTCGGGTTTGATAACGGAAGGGATTCTAAGGGCCAACAGATCGATCCTAATCCCCTCCTTAAAAATAATGATAAATCATCCGAGAAGGGAGAAATTCTTTCTGGAACAATTTTCGTTTCCTCCGAGGATTTATATCGCAACGTGTGTTCACCGTGTTACGTAGCCTTCCCCCGAAAAACTTTTTCCTCTTATCTCGGCCAATATCTCAATCGCTACGCCGTTCTTCTTCTTCACCCCTAAACGATTCTGCCTCATGTCCTCGTCTACTGCTCCTTTATCTTCTTTCTGTCTCCCTTATCTTCTCTTTTCTCTTTCCTCTTCCTCCTTTTCGAGGAGTTTCTTCGTAAGTTACCCGTCATAGAACGTTTCCTGCCATCTTCGTATCTCGTCTTTCCGGAAAGTTTTAGAAGACGATGAAAATTTGTCTGAGAGGAGGAGGTTCGAGGGTGATATGTGTATTGTTCAAGGCGATTCGTACTGCCGCGATGGGGTTATTTGTCTCGGGAAATGAATCGAAGTTGACGGATTACGGTAGGGAATTTTCGTAAGTTTGATCCATCGTATATTGAGGGGGTATCTATGCAAACGATACTACGATATTTCGTATTTCTATGTTACGATGCTATTTTACGATGCTTGACTTATTTGCGTGTCTGCTGAACCTTCGTCTAGCGTTAACCTTTTCGACGGATAGTTTTAATTTAGGCAGAAAGAAAAGAGGATTGTCTGGAATAGCGATTTATCATATTATCAGTGATGATGTAACATCCATTGTTGGATGAATTTATAAATATTTTTAGGCTGTAAAAGTTAATGAGAAACTATGATGTCTAAGCCTGTTTTTTGTGAAGAATGTTTGCTGATATGGTGACCTTAAAATGCCAATACATTTTTTGTCGGATTCCTCATCCTTCCAGCTCCACATGTGGTATCCAATCTATAAGGTTATTAAAACATGGTTGTAAAAAAATCGAGTGATTCAATACGAAAAATTAACCTCTTAAATGATGCGGTACGGCATTTAAAATTCCTAGCGCTGACGTAAGTTCCGGGAATTGCTCTTTTATGATTACTGGTTTTCGTTTCTTAAATGGCCTTTTATAGCATTTCCTCGTATTTTATATCCAAGAAGTTATGTATCTCTATCATTTAATTTTTATATTATTTTTACTCAGTTTTTAACTCATAAACATTCACGGTAAAATTCAAGATGTTTTGAGGACAGTTATTCATTAAAATATTCCAGTAAATATTCGGTTAGTTTTTAGTGCATTTTAATACGTACGTATTTCCGTTCGAGAGTTATGATACCTAGCTCCTCATTCCACTCTCTACTGAGAGATTCCCCTACTACTGCTTACGGTAGAGAAATCGCGTTAAATCCCATCAGTCATGATGTCTACGTAACGTGGAAGACTAATTTAGGAATCTCCTCCCAATACTTTATTTCTTTTTTATCCCCTCTCTTATTTAGCTTAATCTCTCGGTTGCCATCCCCTCACTTGATACTTTAATTACCGAATATTTTTCAAAATCTCGTCTCGGAGATAAATTCGCCCGTTGATAAATTGCTCGGAGAACTCGTTCGACTATCACTTAAGCAACCGATCGTCCGGATCGAATTTTTTAACGCGTAAAGCCTATTAATTTCAGTTATGCTTGTTTCTCTCTTCGAGGTGATAATATATGTCCCATGTGCCGACTACTAACTTCTCCTTTTTACCTCCGCGCGAAGGTGTTAAACGCTCGTTGGGTGTCGTGAGTTATCTCTAAAGTTTTCATTGACCTTCGAATTCTGAATGCATTGCTAAGGCGATATGTCATGGCTCGGAAACTTGGGAGCGCAAGCATGACTCTTTGCAAGGTTCGAAGTAATGAAAAATCGCCCGCGCATCTCCATTTTAGAATTTATGTATGGTACACTGCCTTCGGAAGGGTTTGGTGTTCTTTTTTTCGTCGAACTGGTATCTGCTGAATTGGAAGTTTCGATTTCTTTTCGGGTCTTTTTTGTTTCCCATCAAAAACGAGTCTTTTTTTCCCATAGATGCCAATGTCTCGAAGTCAATAGGGTTTATTTTTTGTCATAAATAACGAGATCGGATCGATTATGGATGGATTATTCCACAGTGTTCTCATCGCATCACATCGAACACGCTCCTTTTTCCTTCAATTTTTCCTTAGCCGAATATTCCGCGTTTTGGAATTCCTCCCGCGTCCTCTCCGTTTGTTCTTATTCACCCTTTTCAGCCTCTTTTCTCAGCATTCTTATGCCCTTTTCGCGATGTTTTGTTTTTCTTTCCCCCGGTGTTCCATTTCTTATATCCCCCCCTTCCCCCGCCCAAGAGCGTGACGGCGAACGGGTGGTGACTTCTAAAACCTTTTTCGGTCTTTGCCGTTTTTATATCCTTCCGCGTTTTGCTTTTTGTTTGTTTGTTCTGATTTAGAATTTAAGATTGTCAGGGGTTTTTAATTAATTGAAGTTTTTGACTGATTTTTAAGGCTTATTCCGTACGAGTCACGTCGTTTATTCGAGAGTGATTTGAGGTAAATATGTTTGGATATACTGGTCTTCAAATCATAACGTTTTGGATGTTTTGTATATGGTAATTTTATTCATTGTAATCTCAAAAAGATTCTTCTATATATATATATTTAACGTTATTTAGTATTTTATAATTTAAACTTTTATTTAGGCACATCACGTACGGAAGTGGGTAATTAGTTTATAAAGAAACCCAAGTTTAAATGAATATCAATCCTAAATTGACGCTCTAGTTGTAAATCTGCTGCATTAACTTTTTGTGCAGTTGATATTGATGACCTTTTCTTACAACCCTCTGCGAGTATAAACCATTCCGTATCATCTCTTTGTAGCTATAGATAGAAAACAGATACTCTTCATTAGTTAGCCAATCAGAAAGCTTGTCACGAAGGGGAGACAACGGCATATTTCATCGTCTTATTTACGCATTCATAGTCGTATGTTACGCGTTCCATTTGCTCGTCGCGCGAAGTGTCCGTGCGCCGTAAAAAATCCGATCAACGAGTATTAAAAATCATTACTTATCGTCCTTTCCTTTCACTCCCTCGGGTTTATTGAACTCATGCATCACGCTCTCGGAGATCTTATGCATCGCAGATGGTCAAGTGGATAACGGATGCCGATTCATCTCCATTCCATCCCTATCACCTTCATATTCCCATCTCGTCATTGTGCCACAAGAAGCCACCTTTTTCCAGATCACCTTCGCTTTCTCCCCGGATACGACGTTTCCCTCCCTTTTCTATAAATCTCGCTCGATCGCGTAATATTTTTTCGCCTGCGGTTTTGCCGAGGCGTCTCCGGAAGTTTCTTTCCCCTCCCTTAAGCCCTCCTACTCAGCATACCTCCCTCTTAAATCGCATAAATTCCACGCATGGAAATCGTCCTAGCGCCATTCTCCTCACGTCCAAAAGGAGTCATCCCAATCGCCATTTGTCACCCTCCTTCCCCTCATAGCTCATCTACACGTCTCTTATAATTCCTGCCATCTTTTCTCAACCTCTCTCACCTTTGCGATGGAGATGGGTTTTTCTTTAGCTTTTTGCTGTACTTCTTCTATCGTTTCTTGTTGAATTGTTCGTTTGTAAGGAGGAAAATGTCGATTTATATTTTTAATGTGAGGAATACAAGGTTATTATTTGCTAGGTGGAAATGTGGTTAGTAAGGTTGTTTTGTAATGCTGCTATGGTCCTGGGTTCGAATCCCGGGTAATGGGAGTTTTTTTTCCGTAGAGTAAGGATATTTTTCCATTGTTGAGTCTTTCAGTCTTATTTTCCTATTAATGGATGCTTGATAGAGTAATATCGAGTAAATTAACAAGTTCCAAATCGCATATTTCTTTATTAAAGTTATTTAATTTCATTATTAGTGTTTTTCCTATTTAAATTCAATGAAGAATACAATTTCCCGTGAGAAGTAGCTAAATTTTATGAATCGTAGAATTTATGGCTAAACTAGAAGGGTTTTGCATATTTATTATAGTAATAAGTAAACATAAACTTTGCTTTAAAATATGAGCTAGATAACATTTAATATAATGTTAGAATTGTAACTAACGAGGTAAATTCAGATGGTTTTAGTAATTTTTATTATTACAAAATAATATTTGTTAAATGGACTGCTATTCCTAGTTTGGCGAACATCGGTTAAAAATATTAAGGATATTTACGATGATTTAAGCTCTTTATACGTTTCTATTTGATGATAAGAGGTATGTAAGATAGGGAACACTAGTTCTATCTCTTTCCAAGTAGGTTCACACCGATCATCTGTTCACGATCGATGTAATTGTTTCCCCACTTTGCACCCGAGTTCCAGAAACCGATTGAAAGATCAGCGCCCTGCGTTTTTTTTTTATTTCGAACAGTGGATGAAACTAGGTTCAGCGCTCTGAAAATCATCTGCCCCAGAGGAGAGTGGCGTCATTGGATCGGATAATGACGCGAATTCAGTCCTTAATGCGCGGATGTATTTTTTCCGCCGTTCCACCCAGCGGGGTTCGGAGATATTTTTCGCCTTTTACACACCCTGCGGGGGTTCGGGGAGGGAGATAAGCGATTAGGTTAGCGCGCGAATCGAGCGCCCTCTCGCGGAGGTGTAACGGAGCTTCGTTTCTTTTATTGCGAACTCCATCCTTGGGTCGTCGGGGTGGATGTGAAAAGGGGGAGGGCGTAATGGAAGGGGTTGGAGCATTCGAAGATGGGCACGGAACGCCGCGTAGGAATGCTGCGATGGAATGAGGGGACACCAGCGAGGCGAGGATGGTCCGTGGATCGATTTGTACGTTTAACGATTGGTCGATTTGTAGGATTTTCGATGGGTCGATTTGTTCAAGTTTCGATAGGTCGATTTGTGCGATTTTTCGATAGGTCGATTCTTACGATTTTCGATAGGTCGATGTGTTCGATATCTCGCCCTATTTTCCCTAAGCGTTAGGATGATCGATTTTTTCAGATTTTCCTCTCGAAAGTGTGTTACCAAGGATGAGGAACCATCGACCCTGATCCAAATGTGTCGGAGATGAGAAGAGCGCTGGTCCACATACAGTACGAAGTTTCTGCGTTCTCGATTTTTGTATTTTCGACCGCGAGAGCCTTTCTTTCCCTTCCCAATGCTCTCAATTGCCATGCAGAGCATGAGGGCCGTTCACATGCATGGATGACGCGTGCATCGTAGTTTCCGATTTGCCGAATTTCATGGATTCTTTCGACGCGCTGAGATCACAAGGGGGGATTTTTCTTTGCGATTGTTCCCTCAGTGTATGCTTATCGAGCGTGCAAATGATTCGAAGAGGTGATTTCAGGCGGAGCAATTTTTCCGTTCATAACAACCACGGTATCTTCTTGAAGGGGTTGAATGGGCGGTATAGAAAGAACCTGCTCGAGCTTGTTTTCCGTATTCTTGTTTTTATTTACCTTATTTCAATAAATATTTGAAAGGCAGACATTTGTTTTTATCATGTCGATCGAATTCGTATCTCTATACTCGAGCATTATCGAAATGTCTATGAACATTGATAATATATTTCGTGTTAAATTAAGTTATAGATACTGAAACCTAGTGACCTAAGAATTTTAATATCCTGTTGTTCACAAGCAAGTTTATCCATGCAAATGTTTGATCTCCTATTGTTGACAATTCCTTATTAGAATTACAGTTTTATCCAACGTTCTGCGATTATATTCAGCGTGAGAAATTTAGTGGAGCATAGAAAACATTTTCATTCTCGCCATTCCAAGGTCTCGGAAATTAAAATTCCGCCCAATGATTTTGATCAGTCGGAATAGTTCTGGCCTAGATTCGGGGAAGAAACTGTTCCAGAATCATCCTTTATTTTTACGACAGCGCAAATGAAAATATGACTCGTTCAAGTTTTAGCCGAGTTGAATAAACTCGCTGGAGGGGCTCGCCTCGTTCTGTCATCGTTGAGAGGCTGCAAAGTACTCGGTTTTTTCTCCACAGAATAAAAATATGCGCTCTCCTTCATTCGATTCCCTTTTTCACGTTCAGAAAGATTCACGGTCCTCCCATTGCGATCCCTCACAAATTCGCCCCTTTTGTAAGGAGTCGGCTTTTTGAGAAAGTTCAATCGAAGCGTGTGCGACGCCCATCGGGGAGGCGGTAATGCACGCCCCCGGCGGAGGAGGCGGGATTTACACCTACGTTGATGACAGGGTGCATTCTTTGGCGTGACTCATCTTTCTTCTAAATCTCTCTCTGCACCGCATGTACCCACTACGGCTTTATTATAGAATACGGAAAAGGTTTTTTTTATGACGTCCTTTGAAACTCGTGCCGCCAGGTAGGTGCAAGTATAGCTGTATTATTAAGCTCGCTATCATGTCTGCGCGTTAGCGAAATGCAGTTTGTACACACGGAAGAGGTTTTTGTGTCTTTTTTTCTTTTGATGCTGTTGGTAATTACGGTGTAAACTAGCTTGCTTTTTTTGGGTTCTTCGTTTACTTTTTACGTTACGTACGTTACGCGGCGGCTAATTTCAGCGTTTTTTTGGGACCGTATGACGAAGATGTTGCGATATTTTTAGCTTTTTTCTTTAAGAGTTCTTAAGTACCGCTCATATTGGAGTTAGGATTGGAATATATTTAAATATCTCTAGGTTCGTCTTCCTTATGGACCTAATAGGTGGTAATTAATTAGGGAAAGATGTTATGATTTTGAATATATAAATAGCGGTCTTCAATCCAAGTATGGGCAGATGTTTCAGTTGATATTTTATTTACATATCCACGCACTGAGATTTAATGTTGACAATTTTGGTTGCTATGCTAAGTAGCTTTATCAATAAGCTTTTAATAAAATGTCTTAAAATGTAAAATGTCGTAAAATGTTTCCTGAAGTATGAATTTAATCGCTGCATTGATGTGAATGCACCATAAATCACCAGATTAAATTTATTTGTGTATTCAGAAAGGGAATCAAGTCATAAAAACGTTTTCGTATCAATTATATGCACAAATCAATAGGCTCTGTTGATAAAAGTCTAATTTTAGCTCCTGGTGGATTAAAGTTGCTCTAAATTCCCGATTAAGATTTTAATCGTTCTCAAACTCTCTGTTAAGTCACTCGATAAATTTCATCTTGAAGTATAACGTCGTTCTCACCATCTCAGTTTCCCTGAGTTTGCCTTTATTTCACCAAAGATCTCGCTCCTGACACCAGCGTCAAAGTTCATGCATTCGTGGCACGTCTGACGGAAACCACATGTCCAAACTTTGACATTTGTTCCAATCCTCCGTCAGATAGAGAAAACCTTAAATCCCATTCCGGAATCGAATTTGCGTCATCTGTTTAACCCGTTCGGAAAACTTCGTTTGAAATTCTCGATAGGCCAATTTAACGAGATGACTAATTTGCGTAAATGGGACCTTAAGGCCTCGTAACCTCTCCATAATTTCTACCTTTCAAACCTTTTGAACGGGTTGATCTTCGAGCTAAGTGAGATTTAATTACAAGTCTCGGCTTTCGCTTTCATTAGCTCTTTATTTTGCAGTAAATGCTCTCAACTCTGTGATTATACTCTTGCGCGGTTGAGTTATGAGTCATTATTAATCACGGGCATTAACATCTCTGTACCTCTTGGGTTCTTCTTTATATCACGTAAGGTATTTTCGTAACTATAACTTTGAAATTTTCATTCATATTTCGATTATACTAATTCTACGAAACTACGAAAGTGAATTTGAGTGATGTGCATGTTTGTTAATTGCATTATTTTAGAGTTAAATTCAATAATTGCCATCGATAATACTCTTCTTGTATGTCTAAAATAAAGACAAGACAATAATAGATAGAAGACGAAAGAAGATTACTGAACTGATTTAGTTCGTACGCTGTTCACTAGAGGGTGTGTAAACGTAATTACTCGAAGGCGAAGTTTAATTTAATTTCGGGAAACCCAAGAAACAAGAACTTAACTGACATTAATACTACCGTAAATTAACCCCCTCACTCTCTTTTTAGTGTCATTAAGATATCATTTACCTCACTCTAAATTACCTTTCACTCTTTCGCTATCCATTAGAACACAAGATATCAAATCTCTCCACCAAGCGGAAATTTTACGAACTGCAATATAGTAGAACGTGCTTCATACGTTTTTTTTCGCGCGGGAACATATTTCACGGCGGAAGTGCCCAGTTTTCTCCCCGGAAGAAAAAGCGGAATTTCCTGCAGCGATCGCCCTGCACCGCCTTCCTAAGCGCTTTTACCGCTCATTCCTCAAAATCTTTCCACCCTCTTAATATATCGAAATATCGATCGTCTTTTTTCCGAAACCTAGGCGGGAAATTACGTTTCTCCCTCACGCCTTTAATAAATACATTTTTTTCCACCTTTCGCCCGAGAAGCAAAAACTTCCCAGGTCTTAACGCCCTGGGAACTTCACGGAGATGAAGAAGGAGTCAGGGTTAAAGGGAGGATACGAAAAGTTTTTAAGGGGGTTCGAAGAGGGCGTCGCAAGCAGTTCCGAAAGAAATTATAGGAGTTGGGAACCCCCGGAGAAGAAAACAAAGGCGATGCTAGGAAAGGGGTAAGAGAGACACCAGATGGCGCGAGAGTAAGAGGCTATATGAGGAAGCGAAGCGTGGAAAGTGCTTTTTTCCCTCCGTGGACTTTTTTTCACTAAAGGAGATGGAGAGGAATTAACTGGTAACATCCCACGCACTATTGTACACGGATTCTGTAATTCGATCTGTTTGGATGTGGGTGGCGAAGGAAACTCACTCTTTCTCCAGAAGTCTTGTAGCAGTTTCAGCGATTAGAAGGCAGTATTCAATTAAAATTTGATTGAGACAGTAACAGTTGTCGGTAGCCATGTGTCTTCTTTTTCAGCCTTTTTTGTAGGACGGTTGTATCCAATGTAAAAGGGCATCTCTGTTTCGTGTTCGGCTATCCGGAAAATTTTAACGAAAGAGCGCGTTTATGTGTACCGTGGCTGTGTAAGATCTGTCGTGAGGGCTTGTTGAAGTTTTCTCTCGTAACGAAACCCTGGGAAATCATTTATCGAACTTTTCCCAATCTCGTGGCTGAATGTAACTAAAAGTTGAACAGTACAAGGGTAGAAATCTTTTTATAGAATTGATGGTGAAGTGTAAGAGAAATTATTAAGGTGAAATTTTGTTCAATTCCATGTGGTAACTATGCTATACTTTCGTTTTAGCGTTTTATTTTGTTTATGAGATAATGAAAATAAAAAATTATCTCAGAACGTTATAATTTCTACAATTTTTATGAGAGCATTATATAATTATTATTTAATATCTATACTATATTAGAATATTATTTATGGCTCTATTGATGATAAATAAAAGACAACGTAGGTGTGGATTTAAGTGTTTTTACGCTGAATATTACGAGTCCAAGATTGTTTTGCTATATACATCAACGATAAGTAAATTCCATACGCATATGTTCCTGATTTGAGTAATTTATTTCGTGCTATCTTAATGTAGCTGAAATTATCCAAAGAGGAAATACTACAGCTGTCACAACATAAATTGACATAAGCTATTAGTACTAGAAATGTTTTTATAGGGTTCATCCTATCTTCTTTCCCTTATCTCCCAAGGTTATTGTACGTTAGATTTCTTTAATTGTCTATTTCACTATTACCATTACTTTCGCGAAAGCGTCGAATAAATTTGTATTTTGCGATTTTTAGCGATTTAGCTACGAAATGTGTTTATTGCTTAACTTATTTTTTATTGTCACATTTAGACCACTAATTTTTTATTCCAATTTTTTCCGGCTTCAAATTATTCATTTTTTTTAATCTGGCCTCAGTCGGGGTCAGCTGTATCTTTTTATTTCGTTCTTTCGAACGCAAACGCGGTGGACAACAACTGTTGCCAGCACGTTGGACACTTGTGTAAACATGTCGTTAATCTTCGTTCCAAGCGAAGAATAATTGACGCATTCTCGTTTTTTCATCGCGTCAACAAACGATAATGAACGTTTCGTAATCACTTTTATCACGTGATTGCCTCGTCTCTTGAAGTCTCTGAATCGAGCCGGTTTCGATAAGCATCGCTTTTTAAAAAAATTAAAAAGTTTTTTGATCGACACCGATCACACAGTGATCCATTTTTAACGATGCACTTTCTTGTTTTTACGTTCGGTCGCTACTGTACTGTAAGTGCGCTTTTCCATCCGCGAGACGGGAACTTTTTTTTCGGACGCTCGTCTAGTAGACGTCTGGGGTAGAAATGGATGCTTGGGAAGCGGAACGAAACTTCTCTCCGGCTTTTTCTCGATATTCGTCTGATTCTAGAAGCGTTGGCTGCGTGCCCGCCCATCTCACTCGGCGAGATATCCCTCTCTCAGGGGTTGGAGGGCTCCCTTACCGGAATCCACCCCCTGTCTCCTGGGTGGTCTCGCTCATAACGTCTCATTGTCGGCTCCCCCAAAAGGAACCCTTCCCACCTTTCGAAAACATATTAAGCGTACGGGTTAAGAAAGAGTGGCGGAAAATGGGGACGGGGAAAATTAAGGACCCCAATGATATATCCCTAAGAAAAGGGTCGGGCCATTAATTCGGTCGAGGATGGCCCGTACGTTTTTCGAACGGCAGTGGAAATTAATTTTACGTGTATCCACACACGTACGTGTAAGGTTGATTTCGTTTTCGGCGCTGGAATGCCCCGAGTTGCGTGCGTATCCGCCGTGAAATGAGTTATGAAGCGGTGTTTTTGAGTCGGAGGAAAAGAAAGGGAAAAGTTGTACAAGTGCTGAGAATGAGGCAGGTGTTGAAAGATTTATACGGGGACGATATTCGGTGGATGGGAAGATGCCGCGGTTCATGGTTCTCGGTTTCCCTTTCGTTTTTTCAATGGAGAGTGTCCTAAAATGTTTATCGGGCAACATACTTCTCGGATGTTACGTTGGGATGCTGGCTAAAGAGCTATTCATTGCTGTCGTATTTTAGGATTAAAGTGTTCAGTGCTTTTGGCTTTATTCGGCTGGAGCGGTTTGGAATTCAGCTGTCTCTACGTGTTTGTAAGTGATTTAAGAACCCGAAATACCATCCCGGATTTTTAAGTTTGATTTCTTTTAAGTAGATGGAGCACATATGTAGAAAGATGGTATTATACTGTATCATAATATTGTACTCTTTGTATATTTACTGTTGGAATACTTAGCTAAAGCGCTCGTCTGATTGTGTGATACAAGAATTGTAGCTTATAATACTTTATCTATCTAATTCTATGATTTAAAATGTCTTCCAAATTGACCTGTATTTATGTGGAGATCAGTTATATGTTCTGTTACCTTTTACACGTTCTGAGATTCTAAGTATATTGTAGGTTCCTAAAGAAGGATCTTTAAGGAAAATGAAGTGTTTTTAATTATGAAAGTCTTGTAACCATTCATAATTTTCTTAGCCATGATGATACTTTACCTAATATCTCATGCTCTGCTTTGTAATCCTTTCGTAATTTGAGTATAGTAATAAGGTCACTCTGTATCATACGTAAATTTTAAAGTAAACCCTTTAAAAACTAATTTTAATGATTAAAATAGTAAGGTTTAGTTAAAATGTAGTGAATTTATCAAGGATCTATCTATTTAATCGTGGTAATAATAAAAATAATTACTAAGTTTATATTTGTGGATTATACCTCCTTAAATCCTATCTTCTCTTCTCGAACGAATAGATAGTTAACGGTAAATCACGCACGTCAGCGCACCCAAGGAATTTTAATTGGCGTAATGGAGAGCGAACCCATCGTAAAGGTGCTTCTTACAGGAGCGCCTTCACTCGATAGAGGATACATTAGTTTAGCAGATACGGCGGAGACGTGAAGTAGTGAAGCGCAGAAAAGCCCTCGTGGGCGAAGAATGCTTTTGAATAGGAGCTACTCGAGTCGAGTACCTGCTATCTCATTCCCATGGGTGTTCTCTTCTTTTTAAACGGTGTGAACGTTTTAGTGCAGTGCTTATCTTCCGAGCTAAGCGCGAAGCCAAGAGTCGTCGGTGGGTCGACCCAACTTACGGAGCTTTTGAGGTGTTCCCTCGGTGGGAAACTTTTCTTCGAAATTAACCATTTAACCCTCGAAGCCTTCTAAAACGCGTCACGTAGTAAAAATTATCTCATTCTGAAATTATGGCTTTGATGATGAAGGTACACCGCGGTTGCGCGAGAGGCCTCTCTCTCTACGCGGCGGTGAGGGAAAATTATCTTAATTGCATCGTTAAATAGAGGCGGGACTATTAGTGAAGCAGCCGCGTTTATGGGACTTGAAGCGGAGGCCTGCGTTTTCTCGAAAGGGAGTTCTGAATGTTCTAGCTTGTCGAAATTCCCGCTTTTTCTGTTCTCTCTCTAACGGAGCCCAATGTAAATAGATAATCACGTAAGTAATGGATATTTGTTTTTCACGATGATGAGTCTAGTTTGTCCCTGGTTTCGTGAACTATAACGCCGCTTGTTTTTGAGGGAAATGAGGATCGAGTTTGATGTCTTGATGTGGGGTTCATGGGTGTATTTTTAGTGCTGGAGAGCTGATAAAGCGTGCTAGAATTCCTCGATTTTTTTTTCTTCTAAAAGGAAGTTATTTAGCTGGAGGTGGATTGAGGCTTTCTTTTATAACTATTTTATTACAGTTCCGTAGCGTAATTTCTTTAAGTTGGCAGATTATATTTTATATTAATCGAAAATTTTATATTGAAGCATAATTCTGAGATTACATTGCGAGT
This sequence comes from Pantala flavescens, assembly GCA_020796165.1. Taxonomy (NCBI): domain Eukaryota; kingdom Metazoa; phylum Arthropoda; class Insecta; order Odonata; family Libellulidae; genus Pantala; species Pantala flavescens. Next base: position 44,023,876 of record CM036882.1, read on the forward strand.
CTTGTCGAATTATTGTTTGGTTCCATTTCCTCCTATTGTAATTAAGTAACATTAGTAATTATTTATTATTCTGTTCTCAAAGACGATTGTGATGGGAACGAAGAGAACTTATTTGTATGTCATTTACCATGTTTTACAGTCTTATTGCGTCCCATAAAAGGCCAAAGTTTTACTGAAAGCTCCATAATTTGTTAATGAACCTCGTATTTAATTGTTTTCTAACCTAATTACTTTTACGTTTCGTTTCTAATAAAATTCCAATCATCTCTTATTGAGGACTACAGAGTAATATTAGGTCGTAATCATTCGTTCATTTAAATTCTTAATTGCTTATTAGCTCTGGTTGATCAAAAACGAACTGCAGTGAAATAATAATGTATATCCGTCCAGTATACCAGAGGGAAATTAAGTATGTTGGTATAATAAGAATACCAGAAAACATGGCTGGGAAGTGTATATAGCTATAGCACATTCGGGATCATCCACCATAACATTGTTCCAAGGAAGCTCTAGTAGAAAAAAAATGCCGAAATATTCGTATACCTTGAGGCTACCTGAGGAACCGAGCAGTTTTTCTCCTCAACTTAAACGTTTAATTTGAGGAAATGGCCTCGATCTTGTTCTCGGGTCTAAAGCAATTAAAGCGAAGAAAATTGGCGTCCAATTCAGGCCGCAGAAAACGATTATGTTTCTAACGTTTGGGGGGATATATCTAATAACAGAAAAGGGGCAGAAAACAACTTCTCTTATCATTTACCAGAAAGACTGCGTTCAAACATGACAGCGCCCTGAGGAGAACTTAGCTAACGACTCGGAAATAAATATTTTCGGCGGCAAAACTTCTTTATCTTTGTTTCCATTACTGTTGCTTATTTTTGTGGCGAGATTGGCGTTCTAATGCCCAAGCATTTCGGGAAGTAAAACTTTTTATCACCTCGCGGGGATATCCAAATTTTGTTCTGATGTATTAACGGTAGGCTTAGGCATTTTCCGAAACGTTTCATAGAGGGAGCTTATGGTTTCGTTTGCTCAACGTGTATGAAAATCCATGAAAGACTAACATTTTTACTTCATATGAGTTCTATTATTTCAAGTATAATAATTGGGAGGAAATATTTTCCATGTTATTTCAAAATCTGATCGACCCTACGTATATTTCTGATTGATGATTCATTATATATTAATTTAAAATTCACTGATGCTGCTATATAATAATTACTCATAACAATAATTAATCAAATGTCTATTCAATGGCTATTAATAATGGTGATTACTTTCATTTTTATAACTAATAAGGTTAAATTTATTTCCTCAATGACTCAACTTATTCTCGGTTTAGTTTCTCGTAATAAAATTAGCATTTCCCTTCTAATTTTAAAATCAAACTGTTTTTTATCATAATTTGAAATTCTCGAAGTTAAATCTACAGTTCTTTTCCATCATTATAAAATTAAATCCCTTCCTTAAGTTGAGTTGAGTTTCCTTCTCATCTCATGCCTTCCGTAATGGCAGGGTGAAGTGAGTATCTTCTACATTTAAGATTGGGATCTCTATCGTAAACATACAGAAACGTTTCCCCGTTGATTTAACGATGCAATTCTATTGTCGCATTTGATGGTCCAAAAGTTTCCCTAATGACCCGTTTATAGTCTACAGTTTTTTTCACGCTCCAGTTATTGAATATATTTTTTTTCCTTCTCGGGGAACGAAAATAATTGTGCATATTCTCCGTCGATATCTCTCGGGGCCGAAATAAACGACTCGCAGAGAAAAGACCACGCGGTTGGAAAAAAAAATACGAAAACCTCTCCACCATTCAGGGTCGCGATATATACAAGGGCCCATAAGGGACGCTGTAAAATAAAATAAAAAAATGAGAAGCGAACGCGCGCAGAAATGACGGTTGTTTATTCCCTTTCTTACTTTTATGGCCGCCGACTCTCACTTAATTTGAGGGAAGTCTTTTCTCCCCTTTGCCTTTATTGCTCCGTCCGTTATCGAATTGCGACGGCCATTTCGCGGAAAGATTTAGAAAAGACGTGTTTTTTTGTCCGTCTTTAGCCTTTTTGGCCGTTTTTAAATCCGTAAGCTCCGCGGCTCCCTAAGAACCGTCTCCCTTTTTATTTTGGGCGAAAAATAGCAGTTTCTTCCGGGAACTCCCTTTTCGGGCGTGATCACGGGCTTTCTATACGCGAGTAAAAATGTCATCGTCTCCTCGGAAGGGGAGTTCACTTTTTTTAAGGGGAAAAATAGAGGATTTGAGCGGAGTTGGAATTGGACGCCATTAAGGAAGGAGTACTTCTTCTTACGGTTCAAATCTTCGCGGAACTTTATCCAAATAGGTGGATAACTCTCGAGGCGTCTTGAAGATAATGCAACTGTAATCTTTCCTCTGCTCTCTCTGAGTGCTTTTGAAAGGCGTTCCTCTCTCTCTAGCGATGCATTCCTAATCTTTTTATTGTTTCTGGACTCTTCCAGAATGTTATTGTCTCCTACGAAAGAGAGGATGGAGTTAGAAAGGTCGTTTTTTTGGCCATTCCCAGTTTCAAGTAATCCCGTACATCTGTGATGTAGTTTGATGAAGTCTCAGATTTATCAGGAGGTTGTTTTTTAGTTCTATATGCCGTTGGTGTTGATTTTACGCTCTAATAAGGAGTTTTAGTTTCTTAGTTACCGCTGTTTATATTTCCTACGATTCGGGAGTTATAGAAATTCTTTGATTTTTATTAAATTTATTGCTTTAAATTGAGTTATTAATGAGTTATATTTTATAAAATACTGAGAGAAATAAATTGTACCAATTTCAGGAGAAATAGTACGTATTTAAAGGGTGAAAATCAAAGAAAATATCTTTATTTCTTCGATTTTGGACTTTCAAACAATATTCAGAAATGCAGTTTTAAGAAGCTTATGTCTCATGATCGATTTTGACGAAGGTATTTACGCTTCTGAATAACCATGGGAACAGATGCTTCGAAAATAGTTTGTTTTAAAAACAGAGCCCTTTTAAAAATGGTATGAACCGTCACCTCGAACTGGAAACTTCATCCCTAGCTTATGAATCTTCTTCAGAATCAGGTATTTTCTTTGGCATGTATGATACTGTGGATAAACTGTGAGCTTCCATCTTCCACTCTCAACGTCCACGAGTCAACAATAAATCGTCTGAAAATATTTTCCTAATGAGAGGGAAAGGGTCTGAAGCGTTAATCTGTATATTTTCAACTAACTCATTCATTAGTTGTCATCTGTATCCTCCTAGTGATTTTCTTTGTTCCGTTAATTCTGTATATTGATTCTTTTGGCATTAATGACCTATTTAATTTTCCGTAGTTACCATAAACAACAGTCCTAATCGTTCTATGATTTGTTAGATTGTAACAATATATTGAAGTAACCAAACGGTAATATTTCTCTTATAAACCTCTCTTCTTTAGTTACTAAAGTAAAGTTACTATAACTGCCATGAATTTTTTTCGAATCGGTATCAGAGTATTGCATATTTTTATGCCTTTTTTATAATAAGTCGACATTGTTTTCGGAAAATTCGTGGAGAGTTTGATAATCTCCTGCGACGTAATTTCCAAGAGATTGTTTCCTACTCTTCCATTTCAAATTTTCAAAAAAACTTTACGCAATTTCTCTCCAATTTTTCCTGCTTCGAAGATTTCAGAAAGGTATTCTCATTTTTCCAGTTCGAGGAGGAATTACCGGAAAACCGTTCGTAAGCTCGCTAGTAAAGAACAATTCAAAACACCGTAATTTGCGATCAGCTTTCGACTCTCAGCCACGACTCCACCCCCGGAGACCGGAAATATTGCGGTGGAAGGAATATTCCGCCAATTAAGTGATGTTTCTAGCATCGGAACCCTCGTCTTCAAGAGGAGAAAAATTACGGAGGCACGGATGCATTAATAAGAGGAGATATCGGGACGGATTCCCGAGCGCAGGGGGAATCTCAATTAGTCGGGAGGAAGACTTAAACGTATCCATGCAGATCCGTGCGATTTTTAATGGCGCTTCCCTCGCATGCGGCAGAAAATATTTTTAATGGCTCGGGTTAATCGTGATCGATTGCTCCTCATTTCCTCTCAGTCGTTGAGGACTCCTTCTTTCTCTCACTAATGCTTGAATATGAGGAATGACTGACCTAATTTTTACGTAGTTTAGTCCTACGAGTGGAAGGCTTTCGAAGTCCGAGTGTGCACGAACCCATTGGATTGTTTTCCGGAAAGAACGATATTTCTTCATTAATTTGCTAGATGCCAGTAATGGATTTCTCGCTAATTTGCTCTTATTTCTTGAGGATCTATGCGGTCGTTCGTTTTAATGTTTTTTAATGGGCGTAATTAGATTTACGTGCCCGTTCACGTGAAATAATTGCGCTAGTATTTCATAATTGTGGCTGGAGTTTATATGATTTCTCTCGTGCGACGTCGAACACTCGTGCGCACATTGCGTATCATTCGAGTTAATACATCGGTAAATGCTTACGTAATTTTTTTATCAAAATTTGCGGATTTTATGTCCATAATGAAGATTTTATACCTCTATTCGATTGGAGTTTGTATTAAATTTTGCGTAAGAAATTAAATTATTAGTTTATCAGTCGTGTGTACATCCTCAAAGATTAATCTCACTGGAATTTCATTTCTTTGTTTCTTACTCAGTGGTGAATGCGTTATACGTAATAGATTAATAATTTGATTACAAGATTTTTCATCTCTTACCATAATCCGTACATATTACAATGGATATCTGCTTATTCAACACGCAGTTTTCTTTAGGATCTAATGGAAAATTCCCTATTTCTTTTAATCTTGCCGTATAAGTTTCGCAATGTATAATAAGAGTATGACGTGTGAACTATCCAAATACAGTGCCTATTTTGATGGCCAAAACATTTCCGTAATTGAATTCTAAGGGAAGGTATACATATCAATCTGCGAAACAATTGAAAACGTGATGACAGCGGGGAGAGAATTCTTCCACAGAACTGCAGAAGAGATGGCGTAATCCCAAATGAACGCTTTCATGTCTCATTTCGTCCTTGTGTCGCAACTCAGTATTATAAAAGACCTCCAGTGCAAGAATAATTAACCCAATTACTCCTACTGGAATTCTCTCCCATACTTGTTTTTTTTGTTTAAGTTCTAAATTTGTTCCATCGGATATTCGAGTCACTTTATAAATCGTGAATGAAAAATGGTCATGAAGCCCTACGATTTTCCTTTATCTCCCAATTTCCGCATAAGTTTTATCGTCATCCGTCCGGAGGAACAGACTTAACTCGATTGTAAATCATTTTAAGTATGGCGCTCGGACTAATGCACAAACGGCGGAATTTCTCGTCGGGACGTTGATATATCGCCCTCCCACTGCGACCTATTGCTATAAAAATTCCCATGGAACCGTTGCTACGTAGATATTTTTTGTGTTCCGGCAGGAAGTCGCCAAATTTCCCCCAGAAAGGATACACCAGTCGGAGATCGCTAGTTTCTTCGGTCCACTTATCGTTTCCTCTATTTCTTTTGGTTCTGAAATGATTAACGCATCCGAATTTAGCGGTCACACCTCGGCTCGCGTGCGTTCGTCCAATTACGGCGCAGTGAAAAATCGCTTCTCATTATAAACAATCGCGGAAGCCACGTTAATGCGTGATATCGTCCTCCGAGATTTGCCCTCGGCCATTTAACGCTTGTATTTCAGGAATAAAAAATGTGCCCTTCTACGAAGTCTATCTCTTGTTTATCTGCGACGCTATTTATGAGTTCGCGGTGTGATCGATGGGTCTTCCGTGTCTATCGGAATTTTTTTATATGAGAAATGTTAATCGTTTGATGTTTTCGCGAATTAACACTCTTTATCGGAGATTATGATTACGATGTAAATTTGTGTTGTATTCGATCTCGTTTGATTTTATCTGTCTTATTAATTGGGTCTATTTAGAACATTTTTTGTTTGATATTTTGATTAGGACCTGTTTATCGTAGAATTAATATTCTCCGGTTTTTTTTAATTAATTCAATCGCGATCAATTTTTAAATTTTTGGTATAGTTCGACTTCTATAAGAAAGATTCTATTTCCGTTTCACCGTATTCGTTCTAACGTGGTACTTCTTTAAATACTTCAGTTGGTATTTTTTAAAGAATATTTAGTCTCCACTTGAAAGTATAATGGTTGATTTTTAAAGCTAAGGTTCCGGGTTCAAGTCCCTATTAACCAGAATCATTCAGAGTAATGAATTGAGTTTAACAAATAAATAATTTACGCTATAGTTACGATATAACAAAATATTATGTAGCCTAAAGGAACTAACACATACATACTATTCATTGGGACAATTTACTGCAAGAAAATGTAAAATTGGAAAAAGTCGTGTTGGACGTACGAAATTCTTTTTATGTCCCAGGAGGATAACGAAGTGCGCTACCGGAGCGTTTTAATAGTTGGTATCCGTATACCTTTAAAAGTGCGATCTCTTTCGGCGTGCTGCATAGCTCTTTGGCTACGTGATAAAGACATGGGAAGGAAAAAGCGACCTCGGGAGCGTGGGAGCACAGCGTTTCGCGTAATGAACCAACTCTCACGGAAGATTCTCCGATCACCGCGACACGACCTCTCCCTTAACGACCCCTCCTCAGATTTTGTTTTGCTTCGATTCCCTGCCGGGGTTGATTAAGACCGTCCGAAAAAACGCGCGCCATTGTTTCCGAGATATTTCGAGACGGGTTAATTAAACGGCCTAGTCTCCTATTAATGCCGTCCCTCGATAAGAGATCTATGCACGCTCACAAAGGATCTTTTTAAGGCTTCGTGGAATTAGGAAATTTCGCTATGGAATGCTTCAGGGCTCATTTCTGACGAAGCCTCCTCTCTTAATTGAGGATTCTGCAATTCCACGAGGAATTCGTTTGTTTGTTCTCATTGCGGTCGGTAGGTTTTCAGGTAGGGTTCTTTTTTTCAGGAGGCGTTTGTCGTTTTGGTCCAGGGATCGTCTAGGTCCGGATGTATAGACTTTCCGTGGATGTACGCGAGTGAATGATAAGCACGCGCTCTAATTAAGTGCACAAAGGAATCTGTGCGTCATCTCACAATGGAGGAATTATTAAGGGATTTGGAAAACAGCGGATGTGCCGCTGTACATCTGGACGGATCGGGAAATAAAATTAGTCCGAAAATGAGAAATTTCTCGTTCAAGAGGGCTTGAGTCAAGCAAAACCAAACTGCGTGATTGAATTAGTCGCTAATTAATATTTTTCTCTTGTTATTTTCTACTAATGAGTAATACCACTGTAGCTATGTGCATGCCTTTCATTCTCTTTTGGTTCTTTTGATGTATCTCTTATAATAATTATGTTTTATCCCTAGCATGTTGTGTAATATTATGATGTTGCTATGGTGAATTTTTTTTATTATGATTGTCTCTCCTCACTCCCTCAAAGGGCATATAACTTTCAGGGTGTACAGCCAATACGCAGGATTACGTATACTGATATTAGGTTTTAAAATTTTTTTTTCAAATTTCTATGTTTTTATTGAATATAATTTTCGGATTCCACGTGTAATGCATTATTCGCAAAAAATGGATGAAAATGAGGACATTGCGAATTTTAAATTTTCCGCCAATACGCGACCTTTTCTTTCCTTATTTGTTTTCATTATTCATTTTCAGTATTCATTGAATCGCTTTTTCCTTTCAAATGTTTAAATGAAAATTGGTCGGCTTTGTTAATTTCACTGTTAATAATCGCGCAAAAGTTTTTTAATGGACAAAAAGACACAGCCGCAAATGGAATTTCATTCGAATGTGAATTATGACCCATTAAAATCGCCTCTCGAAAGCGGCAAATTATGCTAATTTCTCGCGTTGCAAATGGCCGCTCGATATTATAATTCCCCTCGCGCATGATATTCAAATTTGATTCTCTTTTTCCTTTCTCGTTAATTCCCCCAATAAAGTCATAGTTGACTTTTATAGCCCTTCGCTAATATCTCATCGCCGACTCGGTTTCCCCACTCAAACGAAAGCCATCCCTTTGATGGCATTAAAAAAGAGAGAGACGCTTCCACGTCAGCGGTGCTCTTTATGGAATTTTTCTCGGGAGTCAACAAAACGGAAAAAGATCTCATCGAATTCGGGAGCCGTTAATTCAATCGAAGGTCACCCCGATAGAAAACAAAAGGCGGCAAAACGGAGGGGAGTTGTCCGTCCGCCTGCGAAATTGGCCCTCGAGGGAGATGAAAGGGAGTCTCTCTTTTCATCGCATAAACTCTAATCCTTCCGCCCTCGTGCACGCAGGTCAATTCCGATCTCCACGCATCACGGAACACCCTTCGGACATGGTGGTGGCCAGGAACGAGCCGGTGACCCTAAACTGCAAGGCGGAGGGGAAGCCGGAGCCTAAGGTGGAGTGGTACAGGAGCGGGGAGATCGTGAGGACGGCGCCCACGGACCCCAAGTCCCACAGGGTGCTCCTTCCAGCGGGCTCACTGTTCTTCCTTCGGGTGGCGCACTCCAAAAAGGAATCGGACGCCGGGGTTTACTGGTGCGTGGCGAGGAACCACGCGGGATCTGCCAGGTCCAGGAACGCCACGCTCCAAGTGGCAGGTGAGTGAATCGTTTGGGTTAATTTTCTTCCGAAGGGTATCTGCCCTTCAAAGGGACGGGGGATCTGTACGAAGGAAGTTCTCGTCGAATCGGAAGGTTGGTTTTTTTGCCCTTTGAGCTCAATCGAAGCGTGAAAAGCTCGTTAATTAGGGTTCTTAGCGGACGAAAAGGCGAGAAATTTCGGGTTGTCGAGATGGCTTCAAGGACTCGGAGAATTGCGGTAGGTTTTTTTTTGAAAAAGAAGGAAATGAAACGATTCTTCTCCGGGTTCGTTCGCTCTCCGAGATAAATGTCTTTTTCCTTCCTTATTTCGCCAGATCGAGGCACGAAGTTATTTTTCTCTCCGCTTAATGGCGCGTGCCATTGTTTGCAGCATTACGCCATATCTGCGATTTTTTAATGGCGTATTATTTCGGCTGTTTCCCTCCCAAGAGGGATCTCGGTTTCCATTGTTTTGGTAAATGCTCCGTCTTCATGATTTCCGCATGAGTTATTCGACCTTGTTGGCGCGTTTTTTAAGCTACCCTTTTTCTTCGGGAGAAAAGATCGAGTAAGCTCAAGTCGAAATTCGCGTATTCATCGTTTTGTATTTGATTCATTTGGATTTATTCTTTCGATTAAGTTTGTTTGTTTTCCGTTCGATTAAATACGGATAATTTGATCATGTTCTCGGGGCTTTATTTTTCTTTTCAAGAAAGTAATCGTCTCGCGTTTTGGAATATAAAAATAAATTCTCGGAAGACAAGTATTTATTCAATTATCTATTCATGTAAAAATATACCATCTCGTTAAGATTTATCCTTTATTCCAGACGTAAATTGAATTTTGATGCATGGATTAATATTAAAAGTGATAAAGTAAATTTCATAAAATATTCATTACGGGTTAGTAAGGAAGGCTTGTTGAATACTATTACTAGAGTCATGATTTCTTTCGTAAAAATTTTATTGTGTGTTAAATGATTAATTGCGGAATATGTATTAAAATATGAAACTTTCGCAAATATGAATCCCCAAAATTATCACAATAAGGATTAATCATCGTAAAATAGCCTCCAATTTCAAGCTTCTGCTGAATAAATGGTTTTCCTAATAATAAAGTTTTAATTTTAATATGTGACTTTAAAATTCCGTAGTACATGATTCAATTTATCTCCATCATTATCTCCATCATTGTCCATCATTAGTTTTTTATAGCAAATTCTTACGAAGGTACGCCAGAAGTCTTTCACCGTTAAATTATTATAATCACTCCGATAAATTATCTGGTGGACTTTTTAAACGAATATTTCATCGGTCATTAGCGAATAACTCGCGTTTGAGAAATATTTCCTGTCCACGCGATATATGTGTACCCCTCTCCAAGTAGACCGCTCAACAAATGGAGCGTATCTTTTGGAAACGCTTTCGTCAGCCCTAACCTCCACTTATCGTCGCCCACGTTCTCCATACCGGACGCAGAACTCGATTCCCGAACGTTTTTCCAACTCGTAAAAATGGCCATTATGAATTTCATCCGGCGTGCGTCAGTCGTTTCGAAATTCGGAGAGAGATGAGGCGCGTGCCGGATGGTTTAACCATCGATGCGGTTAATTTGGTCAAGCTGCGGCAGCTCATGCAGATCAAAGGGTTTTGCCCCATGTTCACGTCCCTTATTCACTCAACTTTCTCTCCCTTTGCCTTCTTCCCTCACACACGAGCGACTCCGGTTAATAGGGCGAAGAGGTGAACCTCCTCGTCGTGAATCATGCGAATTTCCCTGGATACTAATTTCGAATGACCCGGTGAGAATTATAAATAAGGAGGGATGAGTGTCTCTCCAGCATCTCCTTTTTTTTCTTTGGTCGATCGAGCCAGGAGTTCCTCACTCTGCCTTTGGTCTCCTCTTGATGATCATGAAGAGGGGTTCATTTTTAGTCCAGGATATGTTAAATTAGATGAGTCGGAGAGATGTTTCCGTCGTGGCTTTTTGTTCCCGTTGTCTTCAAAGACGTTGATTAGTTGCCGAAGTGGTCGTTCTCGGATTGGGGAAACGGAAGGGTTCGTTTCTTGTTAAGGTGGGTTTGGGGAAGGAAATGATGGGATGGTTGTGTGGCTGGATTATAGATGTATTGGTACGTGTGTTTGTAGGTTGTGTATTCGCCTTTATAATTATGGTATACCACTTAATAAATACGATTGTAATTCTTGTTTCTTTATTGAGGCTCAGATAGAGTTGGTACATCGTGTTACATTTATTCATTACTTAGTCGAATTTCCTCCAAATAGCTGTATTTTTATTAAAAGTAATCTCAGTTTATTCTTCTTACATTTGCGTAAATAAGGATTCAAACCCGAGACTAATGCTATCCAAGTACAACGTTTAGCTATACGATAGCTTTCTCCATAGCTTTTGGCATCGACTAGTTTGATGGTGGAAAGTTTACCCCTGAATAGCTTCGTACTTATTCTTAATGAAATAAGAATGTAGTTTACAAGGTGCTTTAATAAAAAGGAAGCAGTGTATCTCGTACATTTTTAAATATCAGCACTATTATTGTAAAATAGGTATTGAATGAGTAGGCAAGTAGATGTTGAATCTGGTGGCAACGTTTATCAAGATACATGTACTGAAAACAATATTTATAATGTGATAAATGTATGGAAAATTCCCAAATTATTAATTCCCAAGAAATTCCTTATCGAATTTTTGAGTTATAAGAAAATATTACTTCTATTTATAATTGATAGTATTTTTCTAGAGAATTCATATATATTTATGTATCTCAATCATATCATTTGGACTTCCAGAAGAGTATTCTCGACAATAAAAATATTGCGCTAGCTCGTAACCGTCCGAGAGAAATTTCCGAGAAAGATCCATAAAAAAAAGAAATTCGTTCGCCAGAAGAATCGTCATCGATCCTTTGCAGCACTCAACGAATGGGGTCAAGAAATGGTGGTGTGTTTATTTACGAGGGATGGGAGGTGCTCAAGGAGTTTCCAAGCACTTCCATTAGATATCGCTAAAAGTCGCATCTCCTAGAAGAAGGTGACGAACTTCCACTTTTTTATTTTATTCCGCGATATTTCTCATCACCTCTTGAACACATCGCCGCCTATGTGAGTCACTACGTGTGAAGAGTGGAAAGGTTCTTGCAATCGGATCGTGATTTTCTCAAAGTTTTTGATAAAAAATGAAAATGAATCCTGTTGTTTTTGTTGAACTCGTTCGTGATGTTGGGTTGATGAAAGAATCGTCTTTGGTATTGATTACAGTGAGAATATGCCGGAAAGATTCACTCTAAATATTGTTAGTTCTGTTTTTTTTTATTCTGATTCTATTTCAGTTGAAATGATCGTATTGAGGTTCAGTTTTGTTAAGGGTTAATGAGCGTATTTATTTTCGAAAGTTTTTTTAATGTTTAATGTTTTTTTAATGTTCATGAAAGTCGCTAATATATATTTGAATTCGTAATTACGACACTTGAATGCAGTCTTGTTTGCAGTGCGTAGGTTCAATGGTTACCTAAGAAACCGAAAAGATAAAAGATAAAAAAATCAGTTAAGTTAACTCTCTCTCTCGTGAGTTAAAAGGTTGTTCGGTAGGGAGTTGAAGAAACATATTTTAACGTATGTTTTATATGATTCAGCTGTATCTTACCGTTCACAGTACCAGTATGTTTTCGACTTTTATGACCCCTCACTGTCCCGGACCCCCTGCCATGACCAAACATTACCAACGTCCGCCTCCCTAATGAATTTCCCCTTTGTGAATTATACGACGTCATTTAATACCTGCATCATATACTTCCATGTAAATCTGTTAATATACGTGTTTCAATGACCGCTCTTCATTATGTCCCCACATTTTATTCGATTCGGTTGCTAAGAGATGCCATGCATTCATTTATATTCTAGGGCGTGTCCGTTCGGATGTCGAACCACTTCGTTTAATGCGAGATTCCTCCGTAACTGATGCGGGTATAAATTTCTTTCGCCCGTATTAATCGAGAAAATGATGCAGCCGAGAGTTTTTTTATCCTTCCTTTTTCTAATGAGTCGGATCTCGCCCTCACGAATGCTGCTGGCACGCCTCCAATGATAACATATTGTTACTGACTTATCTCCGTCTCCGAATAAACCCGACTCCTCGCGTCCGAAGCCAAGTTTGGATCCCATGTGATGCGCGTATCAAATGCCTTTACAGCTGTAAGTTTACCAAAAAGCGCTAAAATTAGGCGAGTGGAAAGATTTTGCCATCTGGGAAGGATCTCGGGACGGGAAGAGGAGATTTCTCTCTTTCGCGGTGATTGTTAGCGACGGCTCACATCCTCGACAGAGAGGGTTATTCTGTCTCCTAGAGGAATATCTTCCAAACATAATGTTGTTTGCTTTTTCCGTGGTTGTTTAAAAGGGAGGATTCGTGGTAGTGTGTTTTGCTCCCGATTATTCGGGGTCAGTCCATTCGGGTTGCCTATCATTTAGGTTGTCATAAACACGATTTTTTTACGACAGTGGAATTTATGAGTCTCCATAGTGATGATGTTCACTCATTATTAGCTCCAGTTCTTTCTTGTTAATTTAGTAACGTTGTTTATTGATCATTTAAATTGTTCTTTATTGTAGCGAACGTAATTATGACGAGAAATTAAAAAGTTTTTTCTCATTTTTCCAAAGAATGGAACTCATATAATTTCCAATTTAAATAGAAAATTTTATCGAGTGTTTTATTACCTATATTATATATATTTAATTAATTACTTTAAAATTTGGACGTACGTTCACGAGGAAATAGATTATTAACTTCCGTCGTTGTAAAACATTTTAATTAAAATACGACGAGCTTCGTTTGTTTTCCTTTTATGATCGTCGAATGTTTAATTTATTCGTAGAGGACCAGGTAAAGCGTGTACGCCACACCTTTGTAATGGGTGCAGTTGCATCGCATAGCTGTTCGGAAGCAGGTGGAAACGAATTTTTCCGTCCGAAAATGAGTTCGTCCCCATTTCGAAGTTCGTGTAAAGGGTTCCATCCGAGGTCAGCTTTCCATGCATAGGAGACGTCTTAAAACATCTGTCTCCTTCTCACCAAAGTGCATTGACGTCAGCACCTGGTTTCCGCTCATCTTCCATTTCCTCGATGTTTGTACGAGAATAGGATTCCTAGATCAACCGAGAAAGTCATACGTGACACGCGTTTTGCAACCGTGAAGTGGTCCGTCTATTTATTCAGAAGGATCCAATGCGTGGTAATTATATTCTAATGGAATGAGGAAATGTGCTGGAGAGTTTTTTTTATGAATATTTTCCTAGTTTTATTTTAAAACAGCGTCCGATTGTATCAGAATTTATCGTTACAAAATAAATTGAAATTTTACTCAACTTGAATTTCGTTTTGATTATAGTTTCGATGTAATTAAAACTAATTCAAACCGGCTATTCTACGAAATGCATTAATGGATTCCAATGCAATACAATTTTAAAATGCAATCAAATCCTACGCTCATATTGGCAGTAACGCTTTATCGTGTGTCTATTAAGCGTACTAATAACATTCAAGTTTTAATTTCGCGGAAAAAGTTACATATCGGTTTATTTACGCGAATCGCTCCAAATACTCTTTTAGTTTTGGAAATGAAAAAAACGTTACCAAATTGATTCGAAAGTCATTAAATCGCTTTTATAAACGGTGATTCTTCGCATTTCCAGTTGCTGACACTGCTTGACCTCTTGAAACGAGTTTTCTCCTCCCGCTGGGAAAAAATCCATTATTTATTCATTTATATGTATTTCGTCATTCGATGGAATCGAGCCTCGTGCATTTAAAATAACGTAAATCCAATTTATACAAAGCTTATTTATTTTTTATCCGAGCGAGCGCAAAACGAACTGAACTCTCGCATCCTTTTGGATTATTTAAATATATTTCATCGGACAATCGTATTATCATTTCATACGTCTTCCGTTCGTAGCGGAACCATCATAATTTCGAATTTTGATACTCTCTCTCGAAACGAATTTTAATTACGTTTCACATCGATAAAATCAAATTCATTATTATTGCAAATTATCGGCGTATTGCGTAATGAACCTCACAGACGAGTAATGCAGTTTCAGCTATCGCGTTTGAGTTAACATTTCCACGTGCAACAGAACTTTCCGGAAGTTCCCGGTACTACGGGTGGTATTCGTTTATCCGTGGTCGAGTTCTGCGCGTCATTTGTTCTCGGACGCAACAGAGAACAAGGCGAATTATTCCTCTCGTCATTCTTAATATAAAAGTGGCAGGTTTCCTGACGCCCTTTTCTTCTTTCGGAATCAGTGTCTTTGTAAAGTAAAACTCAAGACAGTGCCATTCGATCTTCGTAAGCTCAATGTGAAGCGATGAGTAGACTTCTTCTTCACCTCCGTCGGCGTCGGTCAAGGATACAAAGATCGTAAATTTCTGCGTCGCCTTTCGATTGTGCTAATGAGTCTCACATCCTATAAGACGTCTCTCTCTTCTTTAGGGGCGTGGATCATCTCCCGTCGCCATGGGAAACGTTCGTATTTTGCATGCGGTCTCTTTTATCGCCAAACGGAGTGCTATTAGTGGGATTTGCGGAGTGAATGGGAAGGATTGGAACGTCTACTCCTTCTCTCTTCTCCCGAGACGTGGAAACACGTCAGCTTTTTCACGACGTCTTCACTTTTCATCGAGAGTCACTGGCGCTTTGTGCCCGGAATAGAATATTCAGAGCTTTTTTTCCGGTGTTGTGAAACGCGGGGTAATTTTCGTTCCGTTTGAATATATACATGAAGTGTATATACGGAGATGAAGTGGTTTTTATTTCTTATTGCGCACGAAGATCCGTGCACCGTGTTACGTATGTTCTTGCTGTTGTTTTAGAAGTGTTTCTTCTTTGATTTTGTTTTCTTTAGAGTTATTTTTATATCGGTTTGTTTCGTGAGTGTACGTTTGAGTGTCTTCATTTCTCAAATGTTACGAATTATATGCATTATCTTACGACTACATTTTTATACTTAATTTTCTTATGATTCTTCTCGTAATTCTGGTTTTAAGCTCAATACATCTTCTGCATAAATTCATGCACTTCTTTCAGTCGATATTTTTTTGTCCATTCCATCTTTGAAACCACAAGTATTATTAGGTTTCATTCATTGTAACTTACTGTATTTTATTTCCTTTCTTGTGCCGTTGATTTATTTTCTATAATACAAGAGCTAAACATATTCTACATATTCATTATGGGCTGTAACTCATTTTGTTTTATGGCTCTTAAGTGTCATTTGTACTAAGTAAACAATACAGCCTTAGCTTTCCATTTCACGCGTAATTTCATTCCGTCCTTGGTTTTCTTCAGTTACCTTACCGCACACCTTAATGTATCTTAACGTCTCTTCATCACCATTTACTACTTTCAGCGCGTCTGCTCCATTCACTTTAGTTTAACACCGTCGTCGAGCGAGCCGGTTAATTTTTCTCTCCTTTTCAGGTCTTTCTGAACATTTAAGTGCATATTTTCCGTTGATTCGTCTAATTTTTCAGTCATTCAAGGTCCCCACTTCCTCTTTCACAAGTATTTTTCATTCCTTTATGCCCTTGAAGAACGATATTATCGGCTTAAAAGCTGCTGAACGTTCGGAATTTTTATCATCCGTAAAATGTTTGTTTTTGAATAAAATTGTATATATAGTACCGATTTGCTTGAATATTTCTCTCTTATCTTTAGTTAACTTTATTGTTTATCGATATTTCCTATCTTATTTGAATAGAATTAGTTTCTGTCTTTTTCCTTAGTTTTATAGGTACATGCTTTTAGATTTTGAATTATTTATATCCGTTTGGTCTTGAATATCGTAAGAATACACGTGGATATTATCGATTTTAGAATTTGTCGTATGAATTTTACTCTGTCAGTGCCGTGAAATCTAAATTAAATAGTATATGAAAGCTATATTTACTTTTTGATACTCTTTTATACGCTCTATTATTGGGATACTCTATATTTCATACTTCATGGTACGAGATTCTTTTGTTACGGTCTCTGCCTCCATCCCGGCGCCTCCGTTATAGAAATTAAATTGGACGTAAAATGTCTTCTTCGCGCATATAATAAATGACAGTAGAATAGCGGAAGCATCAAAATTAAACAATTACCTTTTATCGAGAGAACGTCGCGAAGTTTTCGAGCCCCGTCACTCGACGAATAATCGCGATGGATGATTGCCTATAAAATCGGATTTATGGACGCACGATTAAACGAGATTGAACAATAAAAAACGTTGTTATATTTTTTTTATTTCCTCTCTCGAAAAATCGCCCCGAACCGAAGGCAATACACGAGCTAATAAATATGGTAATAGCGACATTGAAGGGATGAAAAAACACTCCGTCGAAGTATTTTTTTTTATCTCGGTGTATTTTCGTCTTTCTCTTGCCGTTACGTCCTCAAAAAAAATCCACGACTCTCGTGTGCCAATGTAATTATATTTCGGCGATGGAATTTTTCGCGAAAAAAAAAACAGACGAGTTGCCTATCGCGGGGCTAAAAACAACGCAACGGAAGGTCATTACACCTTTAATAGCTTCATAATTCGAGGGAGATAAATAAAATCGAGCGGAAAAATTCGAGCTACTCACGCGTTATTAGGTTCCCGTTATAGGAAATTGATATTCCAGCTCCCGCAATTTAAAATTCGGGGGAAAAGAGGAAATAATTAGCCGGAATCGATTGCACGCGTCAAGTGCTTCCATTGTTTTTTCGCGGGAGCGATTAACCGATTGTCTCCGCCCTCTATTGGCCGTAAGTAATGCGTTTTGGCCCTATCCATTCGTTCGGAGATTATAGAAAGATAATTAAATTACGGCCCGCTCACCCACACCGCTCGCGTCGATGAATATAATTTTTTTCGGGTCAATTATCGCGAAAATTGCTCCGAAGTGACGGTTTTAAAATGCCGTATATCACCGGTTCGGGCGATTTTCACCTTTTTCGGGGAATTTATAGCTCGTACCTGCAAAAGTGGTTAATTTGGTCGAGGTTCTCCTGCACCGGAAAGGGTGGAAAAATTGGGGTGGATCCGTGGGGTGTGGTGATGACGATTGGTATGTCCGTTCGTCGGTTGTGGTGTTCTGTTCTTGGTTACGTGCGGAATTCAAGATAATTCGGCGTGTTTCGTATTTAAATTGTTTTTTTTTCCACGCTTTACTACTCCTTGTTCGTATCAGAGTTTGTAGCGGAAGAAAGAAAATATTTTTCCTTACGTGATGTCCTGATTTACGATATAATTTATAACCTATTTTACTAATGAATTAACAGCAAAGATGAGCTAGTTCAAGTTAAAGCTTATATGCATCTATATACCGAAGGAAGTATTATAAATATTAATAGCTCTATCATCTAAAAGTCCAATGTATTCGACTTTATGGTGACGGACTCTTAGAATATCACCGAATAACTAAATTATGTTTTCTTTCCATATGTTGATCGTAATCAAAGAAAAATATAGGATGTGTTAAAAGTAAATTGCTTTTTGACGTGAGTGAAACCTGTAAACAGATGTATAATATGAAGGGAAAATTGTGAAAGTTTATTAGTATGAGGTTAGAAAAAATAATCTAAAAAAGTCTTCAAATAATTTTACGACCCCAGTTCAGCATTATTACTTTTTTACTATTTTTATCTCCAAAACCTCCATCGCGAATCGTCTATAAATAGCAACCGATTCCCACAAAAACTCCCCCATCCTCTTTCCGTGGAACAAACGACACTCGATGGAAACACGAATACATTAGTTAGCGTCTCCCATCGGAGAGTTTTATTTTCGCCGCAGGAGAGACGTAAATTTCGCCGTAAATTAGAGCTGCAAATCCCGATGAATCGTGAAAACGGAAGACATGCCAAGAAAGGTCTAGACCGGAACGGCGTCTCCGATGGAATTCTTCGGGGCCGACCTTTTCCTCCCGAAATCTTCGGAAGGCGCAGCTGGAGAGGGCGTGCAAGTTCGCCGCGCTGCACACGAGGAATGCCGGCACTCTTTCTCAACAGGGGCCATTGTAAAAGACAAACTCTGCGTGAATTTTCGTGGAAAGAGGCTCTTTCACATCGGCGGGTCTATTTTTTCCCTTTCCGCTGCCGGTTTTTAAAAAAGGAAGTCCTCTCAGCTGTCTTCACGTGCGAGTTTTAAAAGATTAGGCAATTCGCTCCAGTACCACCGCGCGCAGTATATGCTCTTTCCCTCGTGGGTTCAAGGGTGAAGACGAATAGCGAAGAATGGTACCATTACGTGGGAAATGTCGTGGTGGGGAGAAAGTGATGATGGTGGCGAAGCAAGCGAAGTATATATAAAACCGGCTGTTTTCTGCTTCATGTGCAGCAGGACTCGTTTGGTGCTACCAGAGTTAACAAGATTAGCCAAGACATCGGCTTCGCTGCAACTGTCTTTTTAAGGAGATTCCCCTCTTTCGAATCGAATCGGAATTCTTTTGTTAAGCCGACGTTCTGCCTTAGTTAGGGTCGATGTTTAAATTGCTTTTTTGTAGTTTAAATATTTTCATCTTGAGCATCTGTAGTTTCGAAATGGATACGAATTAAACGTTTTATGAATTTATATTTCCAATTATATTTGGTATTTTAATCTTTTATTGGTTGATGCAGTCTATCGATCAAGCAAAATCATAGTATGATTATACTATATATATATATACATAGTATGATTATATTACGTATTTCATTCTGATGTATTCATGTGCATGCTAGCTTAATGGTTAGAGTGTTCGATTCGTATCCGGAGAGTTCGGGTTCGAATCCTGATGAGACCAGAAATTTTCTTGTCAAATATAGTGATCAACATTCGTTGTTCCTCTTGCCTATGTACGATACATGGTGAGATTTGCGTTTGTTGTAGAGTAATTTGAGTTTAAGGATTGCTTCACCCAGGATTGTCGACTATTGACTCTGCTTGGCTTTGCGGATCCAAACATTTTTTTCTATTTTTTCCGTTTGTATAGTCTTCGTAGGCATCCAAATCCATGTTAATATTTTAGTTGTCTTTCATTACATGTATGTATTCTATTATTTTGCATTTTTAAGATATTATGTTGAATTATAGCAACTTATTTTAAGTAGATTGTAACGTTACATTTTTTATTATAATCCATTCATGAAATACTGTTATAAACAATACAAATTTCACTCTCTCATATTCACTTAACCATCTCCCTTCTCAATGGACGACATTTTTTTAAAGATCGATTCTTCAAATTAGTATATTTTTTTTCAAAGAGCCATTTATATATTTCCCTAAAAATGGCGTAATTGGGTGTTAAGAATCATCCATAATTTCATCTCTCTTTTTGCCTTCATTAAACTTCTTCCTTAAACTCCCAAACGGAGTATGTTTACGTTTTACAAAAGTATCCACTAAGATTTTCAATTTGCTGTACAAGCCTTCCATGTTAAAATCATCACAGGAATTTTGTCTAGACCGAAGAATATCAAGCGATGTGTCTACCATACCCGTGGGAAATCAGGAAACTTTCTAGCTCACTTCATCTTCAGATTGAGGAAATTTAAAGACCGTGAAATTTAATGCGGAAAACGTGCTACTTATAGAACCATGAAGTTTCCTCATTCTCCGCATCTAATTTGACATTATTTTAAGATCTTTAAGTTTATTTTTGAATACGGATCCTCGATTAGAGTCATCAGTTTACAATTAATAGAGATTATAGCGTAACATCGTGCTCAAAAAACCTTATTCGGATACGTATATAATATGTAAAAATATATCAAAACCTGACATTTTTATTATACAAAAAGAGTACGATTTCAGTAGGTTCCTTCATTCTATGCATTCATACCTATTCATTAATAGGTTAGAAATGTGTGTCTGTACCTTGTAACATTTACTGTTTATCCGTTTAGTAAATTCTGATTACTTATACCAATGAGTAATGGTGGTTTAAAAAGAATCGCGTACTGTATTTTGCAATTATCATGCTACGGTTTACATCTACCTGCAAAATACGATAACGATCAGCAATTCGGTCGAAGGAGATTTTGCCATTCTTCCTGTTGACCCCGGTCCCACGGCTCCAACTCAATAATACCCTAAAACGGGCTCAGGAACCCTGTCTTACCAATTTGCTGGGAAACTCGGTAAACCCATTGTGATCGCGGAGCAAGAAAAGCGTATACCGCGGGAATCCAGAAAATCGCCTTTCCCTTTTAAGTAGCTCCTTCACGCACTCTCGAGGAAGCATCACACCCGATTTCCGAATTACCGCCAGGATTTCCAAGGAGATGAAAGGAATATTTGTTGTCCCCAGGATGACGTTTGAAGAGCAGCTACAAACGATCTCCTCCGATGGGATAATGGGAGAGCGAAAAAGGAACCTTCTAAAGATGAAAGGACGGGGAAAAGAAGCTCTCTCTCGAGGAGTCTCCGAACTAAACACAACGCCTCATCAAGAACCGCGTTACTTGCGCCTGGATGTGTTTGCGAGGAAACGTCTTTTTCTCCTTCAAGAAGGTCTCGAGAAGGATTCTTAGCGCGCACAAAGGTTCTTTTCGGGTGCACGGAGAAGTGCATTCTTTTTTTCGTCCATTGCGCCATCGAGGCGGGCAGTCCTTTCTGATCTTCGTCTTTCGCAAGATGCGGTCTCTCTCTCTTTCGCGGACGGTAATCCAACGCCCACTCCCGCGTCCAGTCCGGCTTTGCCCGGTAAGGAAATATTAACGGGACTCGCTGGGAAGGGAGATAAAGGATGTTGCATGCAAATGAAGAGGGAGTTATGCCATCCCGAAAAGGGATTGCGAAATTATTCCGCGGACGTCTGGACGCCCCCGAAGGATCCTTTTTTCGGAAAATCCCGGCGCCGATGTAGCAGCGCTGCAAATGCGCGTATCGGCGAAGAAACAGGATAAATATTTACGGCTCGCGATGTTTTCGGACGTGTTTTTTTACTCTTTATCCGTGTTGAGGATTTTGGTGTTTTTTTTTGGGTGGGGATAAGGGAATGCCTATGGGGACACATATGGGAGAGGATTGCTGGCTCTCGTTCTAGAATCTCCATATGTCTCGGCATATGCAGATTCTGGCGAACGGAGCACTACCGGGTAAAACTGTTGGTCGGCCTCGATTTTGAGGTCGCTTCCAGGATTCTATAGCGAGTACGTAAGTGCTGTAGTTTTCTTCGTAGCCAAGGGAATCGTTTCGTATGTTATCGTTTTCGTATTCTCCTTCCATAGCGACCAAATTAATAATTTTGTTATGAAATTATTTACGTATTAATTTACGTATAAAAATGTTAAATTTAGTATCTAACGCCTTAATAGTGTAGATAGTAATGTGAATAGAGTAGTGATTGTATCATTTTTATTAATATGTTGGGTATGCCATTTTCAATGCCTAAAATTCATAGCATTATAATTTTGTTCCCATAAATGATGATAAAGATAAGAAAACGGTGCAACAATCAAACAGTGGCACATTACCTCTTCCGCCCCATCCGATATCTTCGAAACCAATCGTCATAAATTACGGAAATACTTTCTCACGTTCCACGAATCAGATTTCCATCACAATACCGCCCTCATTTCCAATCTAGCGCATAATGAATTAAGTCGTGGGAAGGAATACACACGTAGTTTTCTTGATGACTTAATTGGTCGTCGATTCTTTGACAGTGGATATGCGTGTTTCCGATACATAAAGCAAACTTTCCCACACCGTTCCTCGGGTTAAAAGAGGATCTTTTCTAGTGATATGTGGATCTCTCTCTAGTGTGCTGAATTAAAATAGGCTGTATCTTCCGTCGGAAATGTCTTAATCCGTCCTCCTTCTCCAGGGCTTCGTTTCCCTGCCTACCGCGGTGTACTTCTCTTCTGGTGCGAACTTTTTCCACGTGGAAAGGAGGCTAATGTAATCTGTCCGTCGGTTACTTCTTTCACGTCCTTATCTTTAACTCGATGACGGGCGTCGTGTCCTGGAACCTTGATGCGGTAACAAAGTTACAGTTTTTATCGCATTTTCCCCGAATCTGATTGGACAGGATCACTCTTCCAAGTCTAAAAAATCGTTCCAAATAGTCGCGAGGTCTTTCTTTTCCTTCGTGTCGTAGCGAAGTCGTAAATAGGTTAAAGATAGACGCCAGTTGACGGTTTTTTTTAACGATGCTCCTATTCCAATCACGGTTATGGCTCAGCAAACAAGGAAAATTCGTTCTGCAATCTCGCTCGTTTGTCGATTTGCCATCAGATAACGATTGGTATAGCACGCGAATGTTTTCTTTTTTACGCTTTAATAGAGTTAGGATTATATTGTGACGTCCGGAGTGTGAATAAAAATATTTTCCACGAACGAATTTCTATTTATACGAAAGTTCCAGGTAAAATTTGACGGTATATGGATATTTTTATGTTTATTCTATGAATATTTTCTTTTAGTTTTTAGTTGCTGTATCATATTTATTGTTGTATTTCTGTTGATTTTATTTTGCGAAATATGTATTGACATTTCTTTAAAATTCGAATGATCATTCGCAAAGTCTAATTAATTCTAATAATAAATGAGATTTTTCATGAAAGATTTCTTCGTAGTGCCTAACAATTAGGTATGACTCGTAAATTACGGATAATTGTCAATAAAAATGCATTTCGAAACCAAATATACATTTATCTGCGTTTAATATTTACCTTGTTATGATGTGCCATTGCTCGTGACGTGTATTATAAACCTAGCGCATAATTGTAACATCCAGTAAAATTGATATCAAGACAGATCTTCCATTAATGGGCATTGTTTTCATTAAAGCTTTATCTGGCACTCAACGCAGCAACTGTGGCCTTTATTAGGCCTATCAGCGGTTGATATAGCTCTCCGTTTAAATAGTTTTAACGAGCTGAAACAATGTCGACAGGCTCTATCTCTGATTTCGTTTCCAACCCGCTTCACTGTCTGCACCACGTTACGAGGGAGTCGATTTTAGTAAATCTCCATAAATTAGACCAGCTAATGGCTTATCTAGAACCTTTTCGGGGCAGATTAAATTCCGTAATTGAATTTCGAGAGAGGAAACAATGATGCTATACCAATTCATGCGATGAAACGATATTCGAGCGACCTCTCCCGCGTTAAAAATCATCAAGTCTTGACCGCAATTTCGAACGGAGGCATAAAGTAATCGCGTAATGGACCCGAAACAGGAGGAAAATTTAATGTTCCTAGCGAGAGATGGAAAGAGGGTGGATTCTATTCCTAACGGTTTTATTAGATTTGTATATCATAGAGTTCCCTTCCAAGTTTTTGCTGCTTTTTATTGTTATAGAGGAATAATTGAGTCAATTGTATTCCAGGCGGGTGTGACACGGTTTTCCTATTAAATCTTTTCGTAATGAAATTCGCGCTTGCAAAGGTATTAATGAGCCGGCGTGTCATTAAATGTTTTAAATGCACAGTGGGACTGATATAACGAGTATGTATGAGTTATTTAACCATAAAGCTGATTGTGTGGTGTTATGTGCAGGAAAACCTTTTTTATTTGTAATTGTGATGTATTCATCTATTTTACGCTCTCGTTCTATTAGATTTATCTCACTAGCGGTATTATTTAATTAATAATTGAAGATTTAAACCTTTTGTTATGATATCTGATGGAAAGTTTGAAGCAATGGTTGCAATTAAATTCGTTAGAATTCATCGTGCTGTTCATTAATCTTATACAAAAAAAAATTACTAAATTTTTACCTTTTAATCTCTTATTTTATGCAAAATTATCCTTTTATTTGTTATAGTGTGATATAATCAAGGAAATTAACTTTTAATTTTAATTTATTATTGACTCAATAGTCATAGAATTTCAATTTTAAAAATTCTGCGTTGCGAAAAAGAAAAATCTTTAAATTGGTTAGGTTAAAGACACGTTCACAAAGTGACACGTAGTGAATGCAAATACTTCCACTTACACAATTTTTATGGGTTGTTTCCTGCACAGTAAGATGTGTACTTCTCCGTTTGATTAACGTTTTACGGAGGGAAAAACGCGACAGAATGGAACCATCTTTCGCATCCAGCTCCTTAACGCATTCAAGCATGCTAATAACAGGAAACGTAGTTTCCCACCTAATCTCCCCATCATTCGAGACGTTAAACGCCCTAGGCGGGAGCACGGATAATCGAATGAAATATTTTATCCGTTGTTTCTCCGTATAAAGCAGTTGACAAACCTTTTTAAACGGGCGAATTACACCGCCAACGGAGGCGTTATCCCGGATGTCTCCGGCCGTTATTTAATTCCGAGGGTCGTTTATGAAGTTTATAAGTCGTAAACGTCATCCTTAAACGTCGTCCCGAGATTAAATGATTCGGAAAATAATACGAGGCTTATCGATCCCACGCCAGGGCGGGAATATTCACGTGCAGAATCCGCGGATGCGTCGCCAAGGCGCGGAGTGAATTTTAAAAGCGATGCAAACCGTCTCTCGCATGGAGAGAAGAAAAAATTTATACTCACATACTACATGTACATCCTTGTGCGCCGAAATGGATCCGCGAGAGACTTAGCACGTACTCGCGTCGGAGAAATTTTTATCGAAATCCTTTCTCTCCCTTCTAGAATGGGAATGCCATCGGATTCCGTACGACTTTTGGTACGAGTGTTGCGTTAGATGCATGAGATAATGGTTTAAGGCGTGGTGGTGTTAAGTTAGGTTGATTTAAATTCGAAATGGTGTTAAATTAGTTTTAATGGTTTAAAAATTGGTGTATACGAGTACATGTTGTTTCGGAATGTACAGCTGTTGGGATGATGTATTCTTGAACAGATAATTTATTGTTTATTTTCAAGTCGCACGAACGCATTGTGCTAAATTAACTTCTTATTTTCTTATCGTATTATGAGAAAGTTACTGTCGAATTTAAAGAATTCGGTTCCTTAAATACATTTAGAGTTTAAGTGGTGAATTTAATATATCTGTAATATAGTAGTTCATTTTTATTACTTCACTTTATATTGAAATCTAAAGATTTATTATTAAATGAGGAAATCACGATGTCTGTTATTGCTAATGGAACAGTTAATTGATATAGTCTACGTTTATTTATGTTTTAACGCAATATTGTCCCTTTAAACTTATAATTATGTACCCAATTCCTGTTCAGAATTTACTCTTTTCTCGTTTATTACGCACAAATGCATCGTTGAAGATATTGAGGTCAGCCCAGGAATAGTTTGAGAACAAAGCTATGAAAAAGTAAAACCACGATTTTTTAAAATTTCCCTCTCCTCTAAAACTCTCCTCTATGCTTCCAACTACCACTCTTTTTTTCGTACCGAGTGGCTATTTCAACGTAGAAACTCTCCTCTCTGACGTTTATGCTGCAGACGATGACTCCCGAGTTAATTTGGGAGCAGGAAAAAAAAAATCTTCAGTGAGTTGACCGAAGGTAGTTGCAGTCTGTAAACCGTTATTGCTAACCTAAAACACCAGTGCAGAAGCCGGTTCGCGGTCTCATTAGGTTCCCTTGTTTTTTATGAAAGTGTGCTAATGAAACCCGAAATTCGGTTACGTGAAGGCATCTGCTAAAACTTGAAACGTGTTCACAGACAAAGGATAGGCGCTCTATGAAATTATGGTTCCTATTTTCATGTAGACAACGTATTATCCGGGGTTTTGATGAACGTAAACAATAGTATATCATATTTTTTGTGAAAAAAGCTAGGAAATTTATTTTGCACCAGTGCGTATAATAACCGTAATATATGATTAATATAATACTCGTAGTTAGTAACAGCATTGTTAAAGCAGTGGCTATATTTAAAGGGCGTAATTGGCTTATACAGGGCTGTTTATACATTTTAGTAGGTTTTTATTAAACATCCATTTATTCACTGTGGTGTGTTTTCGCTTGGAGGCAACTATTTAGAACAAAGAAATTTTAACTCTTTTTAGTTCACAGCGTAATAAATTTAACATTTTCTTTATAACAATTCGTTTATTGGTCGAATGTATATAATATCGTAAGCAAAAAACTGCAGTTGAGTGAAATCGTTAAACTAAAATGAACTTCTATTGATTTAATTCGTATTTAAACTTTAGCTGAAATTACGATGTGCATAAATACCTTTATTAATACGTAACATTTCTTTTTCTCGTAGTAAGTTGAGATACATAAAATGTAAATACCTTTATTCAGACGTTAAATTTGTTCATTAGTGTATTGATATGGGATAAAATCAAGCATTAAAATTAAGTCAAGAATAACTCCTGATACACGAGTTATTTTCGTCGACTGGAATATCAACCCACCCTCCCTTCCAGCCTTCGTTGCAGCTTCTCTTCCGACGTCATCAGCCAAAGCGCTTTTCACCATTGAGCGCAGATCTTTAATTACTTTTCGACCTATTCCCTGCGTTTTTTAACGTTCTCCGTCTAATCCAATCATCTCTCACTTGCGGCCAGTTGACTGTATCCCCTCAAAAATTTTTTCCCCTTCGCCGATGAGTTTTTTTTGCACCTCGGAAGGTAACTGCATTGCAGTCCTCCGCTCCTTAATAGAGTTTAATGGATCTTCGCTATGCAGGTCTCCGTAAAAAAAAGATATTCTCCTTTTTTGCGGCAGAGAGCGATTTATCCACGCGATGTATTTATCGGAAAGAATAAAAAAAGGGGGAACCATCGAAGAAGGGCTGATTTGTGGTCGGGAAACATAACGCGTTCTACAACCGCGTCGATACCATTGTGGGAAGAAGAATGGCGCAGGGATGAGAAACTCTCTCTGCCGCTATAATTTTTGCCGAGATACGGCTCGAAGGGGTTTCGCAGCGAAGAAAGGAAACGTGCGTTTTGAATTATGCGCTACAGGCCATCGGGTGTGAATCTAAGCCCGTAGGAATTTCATTGCGGAGTTCGTATAGGCCGCGGTCTTCCCAACGGGGTGCTCGGGGAGTGATGGAGGTGCGGCGTGGTCGAAGGTGTACAAGCATCCAGAGCGGACGTACAATGGATGAGTGATGCGAGGTATTAGAAATATGGACAGGTAATCCCAGGATGACCGCAGTGGGGTCTTTCGAGAAGATCCATCGACGGTGAATGAGGTGGGAAGAAATCTAATCGAAGTATTCTCCTCTCGCGATGTGCGTGTGTGTACGTATCCCCGTGTATTGTCTCGCCGTCGTCTGACGTTGTCTAGGTTTCCAAACAATTAAGCTGCCTGGTCATTTTTCTTCGTGTTTAACCCATGGGAAACTGAGATTTGTGGTTACACAGTCCCTTTGGTTTTTTAACTTCTTTTGTTTGTCTGTGGGAGCTGAGATTCCACTGTGGATAGCTTTGGTTTGTTGTTCTATTTTTATGTATTCAAGCCTTTTGTTTCTTTGTTTCCAAAACAAGAATCAAGAATGAGAATTGGTTTTGCTTTTAAAAATTATTTTAACTTCTTTAAGCAACTGTAAATGTCTAATATGTATCCTCTCGAACGTCTAGCAACCAAAAAGAATGTTTTTTCTTAATGAACAGTTCCACGAAGAAGAAAATTCTAAAGTTTAAGGATGCTCCATAATTTTATTTTATATACATAGCTCTGAGGATTATTTGCCGAGCTTCGAATTTTCTTTTTTTCCTTTATTAAACGTACCTCTTAAATAAAGACTAAATCGTAGGTTTTAATAACGCTATGCCAGTGGCATTTCATCCATAATTGCATCGTCAACTATTAACGTTGAATTCATGAAGATTCAATACTTGTAAAAAAGTTGAAAAGTCTGATAAATTCATGATTTCTCTTTTTCATGCTTTTTATATAGTTTATTCTTAATAAAAGGTAAACAGTAAAATATTAAGAACTACCTGTTACCATAATCGAACAAAGGAAGTGCCTGGGTTCGACTCCCAGTCATGTTGCTATTTTCCTCTTTTTCCTATACCCATCAGGTATTGAAATAGTCGTTACTAAAAATAATGATTTAATTCAAAGCGTAAGAAGGCAAAATAAACATACGACTCGCTAAGTAGCTTATAGTACGTCACTCAGAAAGGAAAAGCTTTTCCTTTTAAGCAGTAGGCGCAACGCATCGCTCAAATTCTTTCCTCCCGAATATCTCTCAACACAGCGTGACTTCGAGTCGAAAAGCAGCAAACCTTTTTATCTGCACGTTTTGCGCGGATTAAGCCAAGCTCGAAAACTTGTTTACACGTAACCGTTCCGAAGATTCGATTTCTTTTCTCACGTCGTCTGCGCGATAAACGGACGTGAGTGTGTATACGTAAGCCACGTGGCGCTGTTCGTGTAAAGATACGGCGGCTACCTGAAGGCGGAATCATTACGTTGCTATTGATGGATGGCCGGGATCGAGAGATTTGGGTGGCGGGGAATCTCTTCTCCGCGGGGGTCGGAGTGCGTATCGCGAGAAGTCCGTTTATTGCCTCCGAACGTAAGACGGCGGGCGATCAATAAGGCGGCCGAATAGGGGAGAGATTTCGCATGCTAGGAGGAACTTCTTTTAACGATCTTTTCACTCCCCACACCGTGCGAGACTCGAAGACATCCGTGCGTTCTCTCTCGGAGTGGATTAACGGCCGAGTCGTGAGATATCGATTTTATATTACGATCATCGCTTGATCGCTTCCGACGCGGGTCTATCGTATCGTTTAGAAAGGAAGGAAATTTATCTTCATATTCTGATCCCGCGATCATTTTTTTAAGGTTGTTGTTATGAAGACCTCTTCAGGTGGGTTTATTTTAAAAGCCCACAGTTTCGCGGTTTTTTTATTGAGTACGTCTTCACCCGTTGGAATAACGCTACTACTCTTCTTCCAAGCATTGAATATTTTTACGGAGAGACAACCCGCTGAGTTAAAGCTTTCGGAATCGGCGAAACTTTCCATTTAGATGAAGTGATATCTCGTTGTTATTGGCGACTCCCCGTGGGAGGGAGTAAAATAAACGGTTTCGGAACGTCAGGAGATCTTTCGTTCCCGAAAGATCGCGAGTGGGAGAGACTTTGGGAACCGTATGTTAATTTTCCACGCGGAACCAGTCGTGTCCCGTGCTGTTCACAAAAGAGCGGAAATTTAAATCACGCTGGTTAATATTAATGCGTCCGTGATAATTATGAGCGGAATTGATTTATTCGTCACCTCCCGCCGTAAAACATGGCAAATCGGTCGTCGTTTAGCACTAATGGTTGGAATGGGATTGAAATGAATTACGTATATTTTTATACGATTGTGTTTTTTTTATTCGTCGATTGCGTATCTCACTGCGGTCTACGTAACAAATCTTCATATATTCCGTGGGTGAGGTATGTGAAAGTTTGAATGGTTCGAATGGTGTTTTGTTCCGAAACGGCTTTCCTTGGGTTTTTAGCCTCTTCTTTTATCCTCCGCTATAAATCTTTTAATATATTGCCAATTGTCGGTGGAGTGCTTATTATGGGAATGAAGGATTTTTGTTCGGAACGGAACCGCGAGATTTTGTTTGTATCTATGGTGTCTCTATAGGGATTGTAAACTTTTCTTTGTTGTGATTATATGCTTTCTTTCTTATCTAAGAGTGAATTATGTGAGATATAAAAGAAATTTATTGCGTGTCAAAAAGAGCGATTCGTACTCTTTAGTTTGTGGTTCTTTCGGCTATATTTTTTTAGTTAGATAAGTTATAGTTATGTATTAAATGTATCTATATTTTATCGTAGTTGAGGTTTAAATCAGTGTATTTTTGGTTAATTATGAGCCAGTAAATATTTTGCACACTTTATGAAGAACTTTTTCAGTCAATTCAAATTGATTCATCTTTCCGTGCGCATGGTAATCATTTTTAAGTTACATCATAAGCGAGGAAATAATGGAAGACGTCGGATGTGTGTTCGTAAGTCATCATTCTCCTCAATTATAAAAATTTTCCAATATGGGAGGTCGGCTTTTAAATTTTTTTTATACCTCCGATATCTGGAGCGTCAACCCCCAACAGTCTACAGCGCGCCCTCAGATCGGCGGGAAAAAAATTAATATTCCAACGTCGCTTTATATCCTCCATAATTTCCGACCTCGAATCTTAATTTATCGAACGGGAGTCGTCTGAGTCTTTTCCGAGGCGGCATTTTCGATGTTCCATTTCTTTTTTACACTAACCCTAAGGTGGCGTCTTCGGTTGGTTCTTCCCCAGAATTTCAATGCACCGTTCTTTGCAGACCCGTCCTCTATTTCGAAGGCGGTAACTCTTCACATTATCTCTCTCTCTCCCTTAATTCATTTAGCCCCTTGATATTTCCCACTCCCCTATAAAT
This sequence comes from Pantala flavescens, assembly GCA_020796165.1. Classification (NCBI taxonomy): domain Eukaryota; kingdom Metazoa; phylum Arthropoda; class Insecta; order Odonata; family Libellulidae; genus Pantala; species Pantala flavescens. The sequence continues at coordinate 44,054,759 of CM036882.1, forward strand.
TCCTCCCCTTGAATTTTTTTTCCTCACCGAACCTCGAGTCGTCATTGATAAGGGTCTTCAGTACTTTTTCTCATCAGTTTCTCATCCAGACAGTTTGTTGGGCAATATTTCTCCAAAAGAGTAATTTCGGCCGGCATTTTTTTCTTCCCTACCGACTACTACTTCTCCTTCTCTCTCTCTACATTCATATCTCCCGATCTCCATAAATCATTGGATCCTTACTCCCGCAGCTTTTGTCTCAGTCCTTACCAAGGTTCATTCCCCTCCCCCTTAAAAATCGTCTTATTTTTATATTCGTCTTTCAGTTGTTTTGTTCGCGGATATCTCTCGACCGCCATTTTATTCTCCCGAGATAAACTTCTCGGAAAAGTTTCTCTGCGGAATATCCTTATTAACCCCAGCTGTATATCACTGACGAGATTAAAGGGATGATGTATGCAAATTCGTTCTTCCCGAGTTCAGCAGACGAGCATATCTGTTAGTTTATGTTCGGCCGCTTTCGAGTGTGTGCGTTGGAGGGCTCTGTTGGTTATCGGTGCGTCGCGTGTACGTCATTTGTTTCGCGTACGGGATTCACCGAACGTTCGGGTCTAGAGATCCGTTAGGCCTTGGGGGTTGTTGGGAGGACGTTGTATTTCTTTCCGACTGGAAAAGAATAATTTGTTGCGAGCTCGACTCGTTGGTAATCCTCCAGACTCCCTAATTAATACGTGTTCCATTACTTATATGCCGATTCAACATCTCGGTTTTAGGAGGTCCTTAACAAGCTCGTTTTGATGTAGAAATAAACGAGCATCGTTTTATTATTTACTTCCGGGCGACCATGAGCGATGGAGGGTCTTTATATCGCGAAGTTGATCATGAAAAATTTCCAAGTTGAGGACTACATTACTCAGAAAGGGGATTCGTAAGATTTTTCAGTTTTCAGGATTAAGATGGTAATGTTGGTTTATTTACTTGTATTATCGTTGGTCCAGTCTCATATGGCTATTTCTTTTATTTAGTAGATTTCTGAAAAAAATCATTATTACGTAAGCTTTCAAGTATTCATTTAAAATGATTTATATAATTCTCACGGTGAAGGTCAAGTTGAAGGAAGAACCTTAAATTTGGGCTTATGTTTCGGATTATTTTAAGAAGCGAATTAATCCGTAGCATGAGCAGAAAAATTATCTATATATTTTTCAGGCCCCTTAGTTTTACAACTACTATATTTCCAGAACCTATTACCTTTATTACCCATAATGATTTTTAGTTTAAGGTTGCGACTTACTAGTAATACTAAGCAGAATACATTTAGAGAAATTTTATAAGCAATATGGCTCCTAAAATTACCAATAAAGTTACGTATTAGTTAATTTTAGGATGAGATAATTCGGAAATTATCATTAATGGTTGGTGGAAAAATATTACTCAATCTATTTATATTCATCTTCTCAGATTTGGATGGTTATCTATCGATAAATCATCTTTGATTTATAACTATTTAAATGAACAGTATCGGTATTGCAATAATTTTGCATTTGCATAAGAATACATTCCACGTTGCTTTCTGTTCTTTATTTGCTGTTCTTATTTCCTTGCATAAATAAATTTATTTTGATGGAGCACAGTAGAGGAAATTAAGGAATATCTCTGCTTTATCTGCTACTCCATTCTTGTCCTTAGTTACACGGATGCGGGCGTTTTAAATGACCAGTGACTTTCGCAAGACTTATTCCCCTTATCAGAGTGTACGTTTCCTCCCAGTAGTCTCATGAACCCACCATCAACTCTTGTAAAGTTCTTGAATTTACGAGAAAAATTCCCATCACGAGGGTAATACCAGGATGTGACCATGTTAACGAGTGCCATTCGCCACGGCGCCTGTGGCAAACTCTCTCTCTGCTAGAAGAAAATTACCCATGAGGAAATAGCCATCTGAAGTTTCCAGATCCGCCCATGACATGACTCCGGTATTTCAAAAATTAATGGAAATCGTGACCCCTTTAATGGAGTCTTCCAAGGCGATCGTACTGTATTTCGCCATGCTCGTCGTTCTAGAATTCGTTTTGCGGCTCCCGAGATACGCTCGTAAACAGAATTTGCGACGTCTTCATTCCTCCACTTAACCAATCCCTAGAAGAGAGTCGTAAGTCCACGAATGATTTCGTGACGTAATTCCAGACTTTTCAGCGAAATGAAACCGAAGCGAAGCTAGAAGTATCATCACGTCAAATATCTTCGCGTACTTTTCTTATTTTGGAGTCTCCCGCGGGATGTACCAAGAGGGAGTAGGGACCCCTCCCCTACTTCAGGCTCGTATCGCTTTGCAGAAATGTTCGTGCCGGAAGGGAATCGGAGACCCGGCTTTTGTCCACTCAGCTACGGGCTCCCGTAGGTACCCGAGGAAGGAAGTGAATTATGGAGAACGGATTAGCGAATCGTTTGGCGAAAAATGTAAAAGATACGTTTCAGTTTTTCAGTTCATACGATCCGTAGTTTGCCCTCGTACGTGTACACACACTACGCCGTTATCCTCGGGGCCTTGTGTCTGCTCCCCGTATCGGTATTCTCTTCTAAATTCCCGTGCAATTCTGCCTATCCAACGTGACCCGGCGCTTCCTCGTCTCGATAAAGGTTTATCCACTTTTATCTCGCAGCGGCACGCAACGATTTCTTTATTTTCCGCAACATCCTACTCTCTCTCCCTCGTCAATGTTTCTTTCGAGCCGTCCTCGACTTTTTTTCGCGTTAGTTTCCATTTCATTTGCTTCTCCAGCTCGTTATTCCGTTCGCCCACGAGTTTTGGTCGTTTTGTTTCCTTTTCGTAGACTGGATACTAAAACGCCGAGTCGAAATGGAGCTACGGATGCAGCGTTCTTTTTTTTTCGAAATTCGAATTTTTTTCTGTGCTCGGGACGAATGAAATCTTTCGCGTATTTTATTTTACGGGTTGGTGCACCCGCTGTGTTTTTTTGAGGATGGCCCTTTTTATTCGAAATGGCTCTTACTCGATTGCGTTAATCCAGTTCTTATTGAGGATGATTCAAAGGAAATGAAATTAATATGCAGCTTTGTGGGACTCGATTCACATGTTGATGCAGAAATGGGTATTGAAATCGTGAAAGGATCTTACTTTCCAAGCAGGATTTAAGGATGTTATTTTCCTTTGCATTTCGTTTGGGATTAATGTTGAATGAGTTGTGCTGAATATGTTTGAGGATAATTAATTAATTCCGGCCATACGCAATAGAATTTTCCATAATTACAGGTATAATGTATTGTTCATTCTATTTATACAAGTATGTTTTAAGATTTACAATAACATTCATTCATCCCGATCATTGTCCATGAATATATATTATGATATTTTAGTTTTATATAAATAGTCATGATTATGTGTATTATACAGTTATATCTTATCATAGCAATGTATCCATATCATATTATTTAGATCTCAAAACGGAAGATTAGAAATGAATGATGAAATTTTCGAGCATTAAATTTCATCTTTGTTGAGTATAGTATAAGCCTAATATACACCATGACGTAATAGACCAGTACGGCATAGATCAGAGTACATTAAATTACGTTGAATACCTTTGTGTATTTCAATCTCCTAATGCAGTACGGATGTCTTAGTTAAAGTAAGTGTTTACTCACGCCCACCGAGCAGATTAATTTAATTAGCAAATCTCGTGCGGAGGAAAAATTTTTTAAAGTCGTCATCTTCGTAGCGGAATACTTTATTCCAGGAATTCCTTGAGGGTAAACTTTCCAGAAATATTTTAAGTACCATCTCATTGCGCAGTTCACCGATCGATACGCGAAATAAACGTTTAAGTAAATACCGAGCGTACAACGGAGAGAGAGAGATTTCAAAAATTTCCGACCAGATTTTTTTTTGTTCGCAGTATCCTTTTTTTCCGTTCTTTTTTGTGCTCTGTTCTCTCAGCTACTCTCATTTGACCTCTCCTCTCTTCACCTGTTTCAATTTCCATCCGCCCTCTTTATTCCAGCTCTCTTCATCCTCTCCTCGCGTCCTCATCTTTCTTTCGAGTGTTTCCAGTCTGCTCCAAAAAGTAACCCCCTTAACGCACTCCAAGTACCATTCCTCAAGAGCCGCTCCCGCGCCGCGATGCTTCTTTTTTTTACGCCCTTCTTTTAACCCACCCTCCACCCCTCAGACCGACCGTGAATTCATTTAGAAACGTCTCAGATTTTCAATTTTATAACTCCCTTTACCCCTTTCACTCGGGCTCTAATTTCTACTTTAGGGCTCCGTGAGTTTTCATTCCCAGAAATCCTCCGCGGTATTCCAACGAAATGGTTCCTCAGCTCATATTCCAGTCGCGTCTTCTTCTTCTGGAGGTATCTCCGATTGATTTCATGCAGCCTCGAGTGCGTACGAATGGATCCCTCGCAGGTTTTTTCAGTCCGTTTTTATTTTCATTTTGGAATATTGTCGGGAAGGCACTGCGGCGTAACGACGCCCGTCTTGAAAGGCACCTTTCACGCCCGGAAGATTTCTCTGGAAAGTCGTCTCTTTTCGCCAAGGATATCTCTTCGCTTCATCGCCGGATCCTCCCGAATTACGGCGCCTCAAACAATGGTCTTCCATTCCGCATGGCCGGCGAAATATTTCGTCTCGGCACCGTCCTCCGCAAAACGTGCCAGCGTTGTTTAGCGATTGATTGCCCCCGGCAACGCGCATGCGCAAACGAAAGGAAACGAGCAAACGGAGTCGTAAAAGATGCAAATCAGTCACTTCGCAAAACGTTACGGCTCCGCGAAAATCACCGCTTTTGAAATCCACCTGCAAAAGCTCGTCATAAAGGGTAAGAAAAAAAGGAAAAGCGCGCGCCGTTGCGGCAAAGGAAACGACCGTTTTCGCGGTTTTGCGCGCCATGTTTTTTTCGCGGTCTTTTTTAGCGCTCTTCATTGTTGCGCCCCTCGCCATGTTTTATCCCGCGATCCTTTTGTCTCCTCGTCTCGAGAACGACGAAAAAAGAAAGATCGCGAGAAACAAAAGAAGGAAAATTAAGGAGAGCATCTCCACGGTAGCGAAGAGATGCAAGTGGAAACGGTGAGAGAGGGAGAAAAGGAACTCATCTGGAATTGCTTAAGAGTCGGTCTGGTATGTGTGTGCTCCCGAGAAAGAAAACGCATGCCGGAGGAGTGGCCGCTAATTTGTTCACAAAGGCCCTCCACCCCCGAGTCTTCCGCCCCTTTCAGGACCTTTCCATTTCGCTTCCCTTCCAGAGACCGCCTGCCGCCACGCGCCCCTTAATTAGCTTAAATAGATGAATAATCTCAGGTCTCTCTATCCCACGTGGGCAGAGTTGGAACAATGGCCCAATGGGAGATTCCTGCAGAGTTTTCCCCTTCGCTGAGGAGATGGTTCTTGCTTTACGGCACCATAAGACGCAATCGAACACAGGAATATAGATTCGGAGCCGCCCTCCCTTTTCCGTTCAGCTGATCTCTGTTCTTTTTTCCATTTCAATCTCCCCTCACCCGAATCCGCCGATTCCCCAACTTTTTCGGCCTTTTCCACAAGATGAGGAACCCCATATAATCTCCCAAAAAGAGCAGTTACAATCATTGACATTCTGAGAGAGCCGTGGGCAAATAAAAGGAAAAGGGGCGATTTTTCGAGGGTTTTTCGGTGGTTGAAGAATAGCCCCGCAATAGCCGCTGGAACGCTTGTCTGAGTATTGTTTTATTATGGGGGTTTATCATGTTTTCTGGTAGCATAGCTGCTATGATGTTGATGCATACAAATTCGCATAGCCTAACACATATAATAAGTATTATAGCTCTACTTTTAGGCTAAAAATGCTGAATGAATAGAGCATCGACAATGTCCTTTAACCAATAAATGTTTACACCCGTATTTACGTAAATATTTCGCCAAATAATTAGCTTTCCCTAAAAAATATTGTCTCAGTATTATCATAATAATCTATAGATTAAATATTTTATTATAACGCAAATTAATGGGTTAAACCTATTTGTATTCTCAAAGTAAATAAATAAACAAATTTAAGTATTTGATTCAAAGCCTATCGACCACTATCGTATTGAAACTTCTCCTCTCTTTTGATACTTCTTCAAGATTCTTTTTCAATTACGATGCATCGGATTTCCTAATTAAGATACCAAGAAAACCAAGGCTTTGTTATCTGTTTAATCTAGCTCTTGTTGTTTCAAATTCTACAGTCGTCTTCACGGTAAAGTTGTTCCGAGATGAGTATAATCCGAGGAAAGTTCCCACCCAAAGTATCAGGTATATCGAGATTAGCCATGGGAAACTGAGTTTCAAATTGGAAGGTAAATATTCCAGTTTAAACAATCAAACTGCAATCATTTTGCGAGCTCCGGAATGAAGATAAGTTCTTTAAGTGGTTGAATTTTCTTGAAACTGAATCTAGTTGTTGGTTTTGATCATATTTCTCGTCGCGGTTCAAGATTTTCGTGTAGCATTCTGAAAATAATAGTGAAACGAACGTAGTCGAGGTAAGAATATTTAATGAATGAAATTCATTATTTCGATTCAATTGATGAACCAAGTATACGATTGTTTTCTTACATGTATAAATATTTACAGTAATTTCATGTTCTATTTTCATCTTTGTATATTCTGTGGAATTTTTTCCACGTAAAATGTATTTTATTTTCATTGACCCACGATTAATACGTTGGGGACGATGTAAATTTTTGTTATTGGCTCATCGCATGTTTCACGTTCAAATATCTTGTCTTACCATCCACAGTTTGACATCTTTATTTTTTTCTATTTGCTTCGCCCATACGGTGCTCTTTTTCCTTCGACATATAGATTCCGAGTTTCCGTGTTTATTTAAGCGTTCCTCTCCCAAATCTTCGTGGAAAGTTTTTACGATCGTGTGTCGACTTGGAATTTACGGAAGTGGGCTGTTTTTATGCGACCGATTCTCGGGCGAGACCTCTGGAAGCCTCCGGTCGAGTCCGTCATCTGTGGAGGAAAAAGTAACGACCACCGTAGTTTCTGACTTTACATCGATTTTTTTAAAAACTCGTCCTGCGGCAGTTTATGATCGCGGCATGTGTTCGGCTGTCAATGGCCGTGTCCCGAGCGGCATTTTTTCCAGTTTCGACGCATAATGCATCGGAAAGGACGTTTATATGCGCGGATTCCGATGTTTCCGTATTTCCCAGGGCACGCATCTATGTTTCTCCCGCGTTATGCTTTTACGACTCGGAGGAAAAAAGTAGCGCCGCCGCTCGGGATATCTTTTTATGACGAATGAAATAGTTTTTCGAAGTTTTTTATTTTTACGGCCGTTCCAGGATCTCGAATGGTAATGGAAATCGACAAATTCCTGATGCTTCCCGAAGAAGTGTTATTCGTTTTTAATTTTTTTATGGTGGGAAAGTTTGTAAGTGTCTCCTCTGTTTTATCGGGATTAGGATGTGATTCGTTGTACGATTGGGTTTCACGAGGGTTTTGTGGTTGTGTTTTAGTGGTTAGAGGACGAATGAATTACAATTAAGTGTTGTACGAATTTATCAGTGATTAATTTAGCGATTTTTCTCTCTAAGGTAGTTCTTAATAGTAACATGTTAGGAATAGGACCCTTAAATCTTTTTCTGCTAATGAAAAGTAATCCACATTGTTATCATTTATCAGTAGAGTCTTCCTTTATGGAAGTTTACTGTTCCTATTCCGTGAAAGGAACGAAAGTTCTAAATTATTACAATTAATTATTCCTATTCATTTTAATTGATCGATAAGCTGTTTTTAATTCCCAATCTCAAGAATATAAGACTTTTAACTTAATGAAGATTTAACGTAGCTTTTTTATTTCGATCAAATTTAAATCTTTTCCTTTTTGGAGTTTTTCAATTTGGAAAAAGAAATATTTTAATTAAACTTTGTGTTGAATCCCTTCCTGATAAACACAGGTCTAAGTGATTGTCAAATCGATGCACGTACGAGATTATTTCGTTGCTATAGGAACATATTATTTAACATATTAGTTAGTTTTTGATTCCTGAGAGGATGAAAAGTCTCAAAGGAGAAAAATAATTTCATGGCAACGGCCGTGTTCTTTCGTCCACATCAGGTTAATGGACTCGCAATTTTATCACTTTTAAAACAAAATAAAAGAGGAGTGAGGAAGTATCGTTCCGGCGTGTTTTCCAAATTAAATAATCCCTCCCGGGAACGATCCGCTATTTCAGAATTAAACGCCATCCGAGAGGTTTTACGCGCTGCACGAATTACTTTCGCGTGAAAAGGAAAAGGAAGACCCGTCGGTTAATTGGACACCGAAGAGAAACGCGGGATCGTTTCCTCAAATCGCACAAAGGTTTTCGTGGAATTATCCCTGGAATAGGCAGTTTGAGCCTCGAATCGTCCGCCGGATCGCTAATTTTATTCCTCTCTCCTCCCCTCTCGAGGAAGTCACAGAGAGAGAACGTCTCCGTAAATGGAGGATTCTTTTTTACAAGTCTAGCTGTTTGTGCGAAGGGAGAAGAGGCTGCGTTAACTCGCTAAAAGCTTCCCGTAATTCATGCTTTATGCGCGGAGATTTTTCCGTCCTCGTGATTGCGGGCCTCCGCTAAGGATTTAAAGGGAGAAGGCGAAGTCTCTCTACCCACGCCTCCGAAGGTCTCCCATAGCGGCCCGTTCTTCCTTGTTATTAAGCCATCGGGGTTGATAGATTGAACGAGGCGGTTAATAAAATTCCGGGGTGGATTCCCCGACCCGACTTCGTCGCCCGTTTATTCGTGGAAGATTCCGTGAATCGGGCGTGTGGAAATATTTACGTAAATCGTCCGTTGTGTCGCGTGGGTGTCCGCTGTCGGAAATGGAAGTTGGATCTGCGTAAAAGAAATGCTGTGTTCGAATCGAGTAATTCTTATCCACCCAGGTTCTTTTTTAAGGGGTGGTGGTGGTGTTTAAGTTTGAAGGTGTTATAAGGTTTTGGGATTTATGGGTGCTATTTATGGTTACGAGTGGTTCTTTAAAAGGTCCGGCAGCTGAAATAATTGTACGCATATGTCGTCGGGATTGAACCCTGAAGCTGTGTTTTTGTGAGGATAAGTTTTTTACGTGATTGTGTGTATTTGGGGTGTGTAAGATGTGATATTACGGTTGTTGATTGTGAATGATCTATTATCGCGTGTCATCTGGTTATTACGTATCAGTAGATTGACTGATATTAATAATAATAATAGGTCTATTATCTCAGAAACGTTGTCGTATTTCGGCCATGTTTTTACTATATATTCGCTTCAAGTATTAAAATTTCCCGGTAAATATTTATCGGAAATTCTAACTCACCACGTATTTATTGATAATTTGTTTTAAAAGTTATAAATACACGTTTGCTACTATATTGAAATATTTTATCCTCCATAATAATTAATCAGACTAATAATATTTCATATAGTGTAGGATTATATTTTTAGGTATTTTTATATAAATATTTCGTAGTAGGTCCTATCATCATGTAAAAATGAAGAATGTAAAATGAAGTTTCAGAATATCCTTATTACACGAAGCTCGGACATGGGTGTCGATGAACTCTTTGAATATAATGAGTAAGATTAGGATACACGCGATTGAAATACGCATAAGGTGAATTGACGCCATGAGAAAGAATCCCTTATAAAGTACGAGATCCTCCGCGGCTGCTAGACGACTCCCTAGCTACGCTTTCTTCCTTTTCTATCGTCTCTCCCCAAGGCGCCTCGATGGATCAGAGACGAAGATAGACGAGCCATATTTGTATAAAGACGCCCCTCCCACGATTAGCTTTTTTGCTTGCCCATCCTCCGCGGCCATTAAGGGTGTAAAATTGTGAAACCCCTTTTTTATTCTCTTAATTTGACATGAATTCGGTCGGAAGCAGCGGTGGGTATACGAAAAGTCCATCGGCGACCTCTTGAATATTGATGGGACTCATTAAAATATTAATCGATCGGTAGCTTTCTCCATAAATGTCAAGAGGCAATTTGAATAAAACTACTTGTTTTTTTGCCATATCGGAACGTTTATATGCAAAACACCTCCGATATTATCTATAGCGGGCTAATTGGTCGTAGATTTAATCTTCGATTCGTAAACTTCGACGTTTTTTTTGTATCATTCCGTACGTGTCAAACCAGCGCGCCTCGTAATGAATTTCAAGTTTGGTTCCTTCTTACGGAACGTGATTCAAGCTGTGATTCGCGTCCTAGTCATCCAATTTGCGGGCATAAATCAAGTCTCTCGCCAAATTGGAGATGGATGTTGTAGTCAATGCAGGAAATCTACTCCTTGCGTATCCTTGGCTATATATATATGTTATTCATAGCGTAAAGTCTGAGGTACGACTTCTCCCTCCGTATCTCTCAGAACTTCATTGTGGCGAAACAAAAATACTGGTTTTCCCAATAAATAACTTCGCTGCGCTAACCAGTTCCACTCTATGAATATATTTCCCGGCGGGAATTCGTTCCTAACTCTATATTTACCCTGGAACTATCTCGTAGATTTATTTCCATTAATGCATGATAATGGGTGCAAATTACCTGCAGCGAAAGCTTTTGTGTAGGACTTCTTGCAGCGGGTTTATTGATGGCTTTCTTCTGAATAAATGAGTCCGCACTTTTCAGACCTTTCTACTCCGCTTATCTCCGTGTTTACCTTAAAATGAGTGGCTAATGTAATAATGGGAATGGAAGACAAATGAGCTTCGGAATTGAGAGTATTTGCTGTCAAGGAAGGATTTAAATTACTCTGGATACTTGAAGAAATTACTTTTGGAACTTTTTACAGAATCCATGTTTGGTTAACGTTCATCGAAGAGTGTGATTGTATTATGCGTGAATTAGAAATGTACTGGACTTGAAAATGAACACTTCGTATTTTTAACAGTCATTTTTGTCTCAATCCCCGCTTCCTTTTTCGAAACAACTCCATAAACTCAAGTAACAAAACGGAAATAATTTACGTCACTTCCTGATGTACAGTGGTTGAAAAGAACAGATCGGTTTCGTAGTTTGAAGTACTGGTCACGACTTGTTTTTCTCCAGTAACCTTGGCTACATCCTGGCGACCACCGTATCTCAAATTACATGCACATATCGCGAGAGGAACTTAAGGAAATTCTTAAGCAAAAATCCGTAAGGAAGGCCTTTCCAGCTTCAAAGAGGTTAAAAATAGCTCCCATCAAGAGAGTTTCGAAGGCGGGCCTTGTTTATGAAATAAATTTGAGCCCAATAAGGCGCCTTGTCAACGACCGAAGGAAGTGTTCGATTTGTTCATCGCAAAGCGTCTTTAGGAAGGGCGTGGAAATATTTTCGGGGCGTTCGGTGAATACCAGATGACCCAGCAAATGTAAAATCGTTTTCATTCCACCTCTTAAGTCTGCTTGTATCCTTAAAGTGACCTATTAATCCAACGCCTAAGAGCTCTCCTTGTGTCCGTGTTCGATGCCACCGTTCAATTAGGGATTGATCGCAGTCCAATGGAAATATCGTCTAATGGGTGTTTCGGACGCCTTTTAAAAAGAGTTCGCAGACGGATCGGGCTTCTGCAGAAACACGGAATCTCTTTCGGTTACGACATTAAGCAGATAGCTTACAAAATTAGCATCCCATCTTTCGAAATTTCCCCCCATAGAATGAGAAAGCTCACGGGGTCTCCTACTCCGTTTAGGGCGAGCCTTAAAAAAAAAATACGCGGTGAGATTAATTGGACGGCTCAATCTCGATCGGTCGGCTTTTCCCGAACGCCTTCCCGCCTAAGGTGGCTACACTCGATGCACGCGTTTCATCAAAAACGCCGTATTCCGCGCAGGTGGCGTTCGGAATTAATCACTCACAAGGCAGATGTCGGATCATATCCAACGAGCGTTTTTAAGAAACGTCCCGGTCAATTTAACGTATCCTAAACAAGAGAAGTACAGTTCGTTCTACTGGTGAACGCAATGGCGGTCAAGTGGCGCAATATCGAAGTTCTCGAGTCAACAATAAAGGCGCGAAAAAAGTAAACAAGGTCGCTGGCAGCGCCGTGGGTGTGCTAGGAATTAATCAAGACGGCGGATAAACATTGCTTCTCGTGTCCGTCTATTAACATCTCCATCCAGCGTCTCTTTTTGATGAGGCTAATGAAGGCCCAATTAACCTCTATAGCTTCGGCCGAGAGAACTGGCGCGTTTGTTTCGTCGAGACTGGTCTAGAGGTTCGCCGAAAGCGAACTCTGACCCTAGCTTGAATGTTGATGGACAGCACGAGGAAGTCTGTCCGCATAAGATATTGGTTTAACGCACGCGAATTTCGTCCCGGCTCCAGAGGGCTGTCCCGCTGGACTATCGTCAGAAGCCGTCGATAATAAATTTGAGTGTTTCTTATTCTTAACTGGTGTAGGATGTCTCGAAATTTTATTGCCTGGCGCATTTTAAATGATGATTGATGTTTTTAGGTTTGAAAATAAATCTTACAGAATTGATAATCTCTATTGTGTAAGATATAGGGTTGAAAGTCTTCAACGTGATTCACTGTTATTGATTTTTTTGGTCCCATTAGAATTCGTTTCATGTTCTAGTTCTATAAATTCATAAATTCAATTCTAATCTTGTTTCCATGCGGTAAAATTAGAATAATGAAGCCTTCAGTTAGAAGAAAAGTGAAAATTCGAAAAGGGAATACATCTTCATTAAAAATAACAACCCACATGCTTGTCAATTACGAAAGATTTTCATGTACGGCATATTCTTTTATCAGAATGATCAGCGAAAGTTGTGAAATATCGCTTTTCAAAGAACCATACATGTATTTAAATCAATGGAAGCCTTTTTCGTACGTAATTGCCGTCATATATTTATTTTATGACGGAAACGACGGTTTCCACAAGTTTTCTCGCAAGCAACCGGTTCTGATAACAATCAGATATCTTCAAGTCGGTTGGAATTCGAGAGTTATTATCAAGGTGATTTTGGTCGATTCTTCGTAATGTTTGACAATATAATGGTCAAGAAATGCGCAACAACCGGAAAATAGGTTTTTAAAAATGTTGATTTAATATTGAATTTGATTTATGTTTATCGCTCTTTTATCCATGCCTTGATTTCGGAAATGTCGTTTTGGTTTCGAAAGTTTTCTGAAAGTCGAGAAAGATTTAGAGCATTTAAATATGTAGTTTTAAAAGATTGCAACAAGATATGGAAATTAATTATTTTTGTAACTATATCTTCTATTAAGGACAACGAAAACGGACGATAACCGGTTGTAAGACAGTAAATACCAGATAATATGAATTATCAATATCCTGAGCATAATCCGAAGTTTTACGATTGCTTGGTTTATTCATATTACAAATGACATTAAGCGAATCCAGGTAGCGCTGCTCTTTTATGATAAATCTACGGAAATAATCCAGGAATGTTTACATTTATTTCACAATAGATTACAATTCGTGTTATTTTTCAAGCCGTTGGGTGGATTCTACGAAAATTCAAGATCGATAGCTCTTTTGGTGGCGAAATATATCCTTGCAGGATTAGCGTCAATCTTTACATTGAGATATAAAGCCGTAACGTTAATCTTTGGAGTTTTATTTTCAACCCGAGCCACGCTCGAAAGATATTTCAAAATTTAATGTTCAAACGCATTTCCCAAATCAGTGGCTACATTTCACCGCAAGCATAATCAAATATTCGTGACATAATCCCATCATTTCTACCGCATGATGTAAACATTTTTGCCTGCGTAACGCGCGGCTCCTTGATCCCCTGATTCATCGTCTGTCTGTATTGAAAGATACTGTCGAGTGGATGAGTTATTACGATGTGTGCATATCTACCGTATCCTTCGAAAACTACGAACATTTTCTTTTTGGACAGCGCGAGACACCGCCAAGCATTCGGTCCGTTTGTGTGAGGAGAGGTCCCGGGTTCGAACCTTGCCCATTTTTGAAGGGAGGACTGATATTCATGATGAAAATATCATCTGTTTATATCATTTAACTTTAATCTTATGAGAGGTGTATGGATCAAATGAATTGATAATATAACCATATTTTTTACGTTTTTATAATTTGTTTAGAATTTATCAAGAAAGGTAATGGGAACAAATTTAAAATATACTCAACTTTTAGGAATTTAAATATAAACATCATTCAATAAAACAAGCAATTCTTATTTCTAGGAATTACTTAATGTTTTACATAATTGTGTTTGTTTTGGACTACTTATGTATTTATAAGCATCCAAATTCATACTCGTATCCGTAAGATGAGACGTAAGTAGATGTGTATGAATACACCCAAATGATTAGCTTAAGTAATACCATGCGATATTTTATACTCGAAAAACGATACGTTAATAATGATAAAATATACGAAGACATGCTTTACTTGGAAAACAGGTCTAATCTACGCAAGAAAAACTTTCAATAGATAAATAAATACAATTTAAGAATCGCCAAACAATAATTCACGAATCTTGGCATACCGCCAATGGTCTTACCTCTAACAAAAAACTCTTTATCACCTGTCACAATCATATTCAAACAGGAAACTCATATATATTTACTTTTCCAACAATCAGGGCTGAGATTGCATGGTATCGGCCGCAAAAGGAGTATTTAAACAGGACTTATCGTAAGCAAAGCGAAGTTCTTCTGACGCGGTCATTCATTTCGGATTGCGTCCGACCGTATCTCCGAAAAGATACTTCAAAACGTCTTAACAAGGGTTATTTTCGCTTCTCTCCTCCTTAACTTACTTTCCACGTGGGAGAGAGTCCGGTTTTTCCAAAGACGAGCCCAAAGTCTGTTTATGCAAATTTAACCGAGTCTTTAATGCATATTAGAGTCGGGCTTTCCCTGCGCTGATTAATTACCTTTTTTTGTGCTCGCCCGAGCGAGGGCGCGTATGTTACCGCGTTATTCATTTCCCCCAAAATACATATGTATAATAAAACGTGGGTAATGAGCGCTTTATAAATTTATGCGAATTATAAATGTAAATTTTACGTTACGTAATACCCGAAAACGGACCGCGGGCATCTCGTCATGCTCGGAAATAAATTACTTCGATTTTTTTCTTCCTTTTACAATTTACCCAAGTGAAGTGTTTGAAATTCGTCAAATTGGCTCGTTCTTATTTGCTAATTACTCTCTTTGATGTGATCATTAATAACTATAATCTTAAGCCTTGAGTTTACGGAAAATGGATTATTCTCCCATTTTATAGTGTAAGTAAATATACACATCGCCAGCAATATAAAATATAGTGACAAATTATTAATTAAAGAGACTTCTCTTTCATTCGCTACTTTTAATTTACGGAATTAGTATTTCAATATACTATCTTTATCTATTCGTTATTACTTGCTCCTAGGTCATCAAGACAACCTTTCATATTCACACAATTTCCTGTCATTCTAGGTGAAAAGTTAAGATGTACATTCCTCTACAGAAGTATCAACTTCTTCCATTCGGTGTCAGGTACACGAGTCTTATCAAGATACACAGGTGTCCTAGAATTCAATTTTTTACCAACTTCGAATCCCTCAGAATAAAAAAAAGACATTAATGTATGCATGTATAAAATGGATCACAATTAGGCCACGAATATATGGACACATATATAACCTTAAAAAAAATCTGTCCGTTGTTATTGATTTATGGCAAGCCGCTCTTTTATACCTTGCATTCCATGAAGAGAAAGCTTTCCGGTGGTACCGCTCGCGGGGAATTTTCTTTCGGGACTCCGTTGACATATTTCGAGAATCCATCAGCCTTCATTACCATCGATCGATCATTAGTTTTTTTTTCTTTCGTGAAAGATTCGAATTTTACTACGCACCTTGTTTTCGCTTCAAAAAAATTTTATCGGAGCATTGTTCACTCTTCATTATCGCCATTTTTGATCGAAGTCGTCGGTCGATATCGCATGCGATTATTGCTTCTCACTTATTTGCGCGACCGCAGCGCCTTCGATTGATCGCGGAGGATCGAGGGTCTTAAAATGGCCGGTGAGTCATATTATCTTCCGAAGGCCGGCAGGTGTGAGGAAGAGGATAAATGGCGCCTACCATTCCTAGTAGCCGTTGAACTGTTTGCCGGAGGGTTTACAAGGGGTTACGAAAGAGCAAGGGATGTTGAGGAATGAAGAAGGGATGCGAGTAGAAAGCAAGTCGAGTGTGACTGGTTGCAGTGTTTATGTTAATTTCCCCTGGTAACAGCACACGGAGGTTTCTTTCCTGTTTCCTGAGATCTTGTTACTTTGAGGATGGTTGGATTCTCTAATTGATTAGCGCAATGAAGCAGAGAACGATTAGCATATTCTATTACCGCGAGAGGGATTAAACGGAAATTAAACTTAGGGATGAAGTGATGTATTCAAAGCAAAGTTCCTTTTAATCCGGATTGCTCTTTGTGGATGATTTTTTTAAAGTCTTGCGTGTACGACTGAAAGTGGCGGTTCAAATATATAAACGTATATCAAAGTTATAAATCGAGTGGCGGAGAAGATAATGTAATTTTCTCGTTCTTTGTGGGTGTCTTCATCAAGCCATTCCAACACCACGAATACATTTTATTAGCGCTAGCTCATTCATTAGCAGCCATTGTCCTTCACAAAAGGTTAGTGGCGCATAATTAGCATCCGTAATAAAATTTACGGTCGAAACAGAGTACCAGCCCGAACTCGTGCCCGGTTGATGAATTTCTCGGTCTATTCACGGGGCAGGAAAAATTATGTAGGTGGAAAACGCATCGAGAAGAATGATTCAGCCATAAAGCATGCTCACAACACTCTGCGAGAAGTAGCTCGCTCGGCTTTCAGCGACGAAATTAAAAGCACGGAAGGATATTTCACCGTCCAACATTTCCTTTCAGCCCTTCCCTCCCTCTCTTTCAACCTCTTTTAAACTGATAGGAAAATAAATCGAATATTCGGAGGAAATAAGGAAAGGAAGAAAAATCCCGACTGTTCTTCCTCAACCCGCGTCACGCATAAATCTCCCGATGCTCATTTTTTTCCGCGCGTCCAGCATCCCCGGTTTCCCTCCGATTGGGGAGGGAGATTGGTCGAGAACAAAGAAATCGAGAACGGGGAGGGAATTAAAGACCTTTAGACTGAGGGTTAGTGTGTTTTTTCCAAAGGATATCGTAGGGATGTTTTCAGGGTGGGGTTTCTTCCCTTTAGGTATAGAGCTCACTTAATCACCGCCTCGGAAACCCCATCTCCACTCCCACTCTTTCAGGCCATACCTCAAGACGTCTGCGACGATTGCTAAACTTGTTCTAAACTTGGATCGAATCCGTTATAAACCCTCACACCAAACCCTGCATGCGTATCGCTAAGTTTCCCTCCCTCCTCAGCCAGGATAAGGTGAAAAAGTCGAAGAGGAGAAAAAGAATTAAAAATCCCAAGGAGCTCTCTCTCCCTTCTCACAGCCTATCTCTTCTTCTTCTTTTTCTAGACGTCTTTATTTTCATTTCATTAGCGTCTTCTTTTTCTTTTTTTTCCCCCGCAACCCTTTTCCGGGATAAAAAGTCGTTAGGAGCTTTTATATTCCCATCTCTGTCTTAACGTGCCGTTCCCGAGCCTTACCTTTTTCCTCGCACCTCGGATATCGGATGAAAAGGGCATTTTTTTCTTCCCTTATTCCCTGTGTAAATTCCTCCGCCTCCCCCTTATACAAGCCGAATGAAACGTCTGAGGAATTAAATGTGAAAAAATCGTAAATTTCCCGTTCGTTTTTTTCTTTTTTTTGGGGTACTTTAGCGGATGGGAAAGGATGAATGAGCGACCCTTGAAAAATTGCTGTTTTCAGAGGTGACTGGGAGCCTTTTGGAAACTGGTGTCATAAGCTTTGAAAGCGCGATACGGTTTGACGTCTTCTCGTTGATAGCTATCGATGGGATGTATCGGCTTATTTTAATACGTCCCGTGTTATACATTTATGGGTTTTGGGTTTAAAAAACTTCATTTACCGCTTTAAATGAGATCTTGCTTTTTCTGATTGTAAATGTGTACTTTTTATACCCCCAAGTGATTTTATACAAAGGATGTTAGTGCTTTCTGTCTGTGTTAAGTTATGACATGCTTTTCACATCTCTTCTTAATATTTTTATATAAAAGAGAAGTGTAAGTAAAAGAGAACCAGAGATATTCCAAACTCCGCCAATAAATGGTCCATTTATCTGACCATGGTTCCCAGAGTCCTGTCTCCTATGCTACGTCCCCTACGCACAAATCGATTTTTCGCCTCCTACGGTACTGGCGTGTAAATTCAATTCCGATTGGTTCCACAAAATTCTAAGGGCCTAGAACTTAGCCTTGCAGTACATTGGATCAGAATATCGGAGAGTGTAGTTTGGGTTAATTTAGTTACGGATGTCTTTTAATTGTGCATGGTATTGATTGTTAATGTAGTACCTAACGGAATTTATATATCCAGGAAACCCTAGAAGACGCATTTATTCTGATTCGAAAAGGAAAGATTCGTTTCCAGTTCCGGTTTCTCAAACCCGTTTCGGAAAAACTCAAACGTCTTCCGGGTTTCCGTAATCCTCACATCCCATCGCAGCCTTCGCGACAGCGAGGGTGTCTATCCCTCCCCATCGCAAAGACTTACCGTCGCACGTCGTGCAGATCGTGTGGTCCAGGGTAAAGGCCCCGCTTTCTACCCACGAGATACTGCTCTTCCTTTCCCCTCGCTGTGTCGGAATCTCCCCTTCTGGCTCGCCCCAAGAAACGCCTCCGTTATAACTCCGCCGTTGCTACGACAACGCCCCAAAGAAATATAAGTCCCAAGATTTACGGACGGCTCTCTCTCCGCCCACCGTTGTCTTCTCGAGGGAAAGGGGGAGAAGGTGATTCGGAGGGAATGGAATCGGAAGGGTCCGTGAAGACGTTAAAGAGAAGGGGGGTTCTTCCCTCCACCTTTTCACCTCTTCTGGATTCATCCCCTTTCTCTGCCTCCCCTATTCCCTTCCTCTTTCACCCTCCTTCCTCGCAGGGATTAATTCGGTTACATTGTTAGGGACGGAGTCATTTTACCCCGAATTCCATCGTACTCTCATCTCTTCCCGTACCTCATCACAACCAGCATCTATCCCGCCGTCCGTCTTTCTCCCTTACCCTCATCTCCCGCTGCCACTTACGCCTGAAATGTAGATTTCTTTTGTCTCCTTCCCAGCGATACCCTCCCGAGAAAAATGTTTTTAATCGGTTTATTTAATTAATAAACCGAGGTAGCGTTCGTAACGGAGATGTTTCCCCCCCGAACCACGAATTTTTCGACCTCGATCATTGGTTTTCGCGAGGCGGCTTTTCTTTTCCTCTTATCTCCTCCAAAAACCTTTTGTTTCCTTATATTTGGAAAGTTTCGTTCCCTTATCTGTCGCTTTGTTGCTACCGGTTTGTTTCGTAAGTTTTTTTTTTCCTCCTTCCCCTGAATCCTCATGGGTGAACGCTGTGCGGTGGAACTTCTTGCCAAGTTATGCCTTCGGATTATTAGTGGTTCGAACCGAATCTCTTTCCTTGCTTACAAGTCTTTAAGAATCGTCTAGAATTGATGTGGTTTTATGCTCGTTGTGTGGCAGTAAAATTTTTGTAGAGTTTAATTTTCATGATGGTAATATTACATATGAATGAGCAAATAATCTAGAGATATATTTATTTTGTTGTCTATCTAATTTATTTATAGTTATTCTATTTTTTTCATTGAATTTATATTGAACCAATAATGATGTTTCTGATTTCTTGTACTTTGAATGGTTTTTACTGATAATTTTACCGAATGGTCGCGAGTTTTAAGAAATATTCGTGATAAAGTAATACAGAAAAAAATACAAGTAAAATTATCAATATTTGGAAATTAAAATATATATAATGAATAACTATTAAATCATCAATAAAAAAGGCTGCTTCAAGGTATAAATTTTCTTCTATTAAATGCTTGAGTATTGAATAATTCCTTCCGAATAAAAATCAAAATTTCAAGTCAGTAGAAAGGCTAGATTTATATCTGAACATGATCTTATTTCGCCAACTATTTTCCTCTTACTCGACTCTACGTCTAATGAAGCACGAAATTATTTAGATAAATCCTCATAATTGATAGGTGGAACTGTTTTTTCGGTATCAATATCACCTTTGGGCAAAAAAATCTTAGGAATGCCCATCCGTCAAGCGACTTTTTCTCTTATTTTTGTCCCCATTTTAACGGATACAGCTTTTCCTCCCGTTTTCGCTTTCAGCCCAGTCTTTCTCCCTTTTCTCACAAGGTCTCGCTCTGCTTTTCCAGCCTCAGCTGTCTTTTTTCCCTCCTTTCTCCACCTCCACCCACGACCCCTCTTCTCTCCTTTTCTCAACCACCCACACTTCGGAGATCTCTCATCTTCAGCCTCCCACGAACTCTAATCTGTTTATTTTCCAGTTCCTTCCTTTTCCCGATCCTTCCCCACTCTATCTCGCTCCTCTACTCATTTCCTATGCCGTTTCTATCTTTTTGTTTCGTTCGTGTCGACGAGCCAGCCATGGTGATTTTATTCGCGTCATTCTTTTGTTTCCCAACGTTGTCATCCCGCCGTTCAATCGATTCTATCTCGGATTTCCATTTCGTCGCTCGCTTTTTTATTCTCCGTTCCCATCGAAAACTTTTTCGTCTTTCGACAGTCTTATTCTTTCCGAAGCCACCGCAAATTGTCGTACTCTTCCCTCCGCGAGATCATCGCTTTTCGGTGCTCCTTTGTTTCTGTCGCTACTTGCGCGCCACTCCTCATTCCCGCCTTGCGGATTATCCCTCCATCTCCCACCACGTGTTTATCTAATCCGCCATTTTATTTCCAGAAAACTCCTCTCCGAATTATTTTTTTCCCTCCCTGTTTCCCTTCTTAGCATCGCCTTTTGATCTTATTCTCGGTGTTTACTTTCCCTCTTTTTTTTCGCGAGCGTCTTAATCCTTTACGTATTTGTGAAAGGTTCCCTTTCTCAGAGTTTCCTCCAGCACGGTTTTCTTCCCTCCGTTTGTTTTCTTCCCCTTTTCCTCTATCCATCTTCTACTTCCGCGTTTTATTCCAGCGGGCGTCAATCGTTAAAAACTCGGTAGTTTCTATCCAGATTTCACGCGCGCCCTTTCCTCCCAATGATGAATGTAAGGTCGAGGCGATATATCAGAATTAAAAAAGGAGCGTTTCGGAGCGATTGCTGGAAGCGATGTGTCGTAAACGAACTGCGCGAAGAAGTTTATGTTTTAGTTAATCGGCGCGCCAGTCGAATCCTTTTTCATTCCTTATCTCCAAACTTTAAGACGCCCCCCCCTCGGTTTTCATTCATTCGAGATCCGTTCATTGATTTAAGGTCGCCGTGAGTTACACGTGGGTTGATGAGACCAGTCGATTGTTTGTTGAATCGTCTTTCACTCGAAGAACCAATCTGTTTCTTCCATATTTATTCCAGCTTTTCCTGAGATAGATTTTTGCGGTTGCCTTAGATAGTGGCACGATTTGGAACTCCACCCTCTCGTAAACAAATTTGGCGAATGGTATTTGAATCTCGAAATAAATCTATTATTTACGAAGGCCTTGTAAGTTACAAATAATTTATATTTTCTACGGTTTTGATTTAGAAAAACACGTTTTCCAAATTGTCAATTTACGCCAACTGTGAAACTTTCTATCTTAAATCCATTTCGCTTCACCTAACTCACCGCGTGTCCGTTACCTCTGACCTTTCTCCTACAACCTTCCTCCAATTAGTTTCCATTTACCTCGATTTATTCACCTTTCACTTCTACTGCCTACTTTGCGCAGTAGTATTTATTCTCCAGTTTCCATCCCTTCTTGTTTTTTACGAATCACGCCCTTAAAGGAGTTACGGAAGATAAAGGATTTCACTCATATTATAAATACCGTATGTCTTCTAAAAGATACGTTCTCGTTAGTTTGTTTTAATAAGCAGACGTTTTTCAGATTTTTACTTTACGCGATTCTTTTGTTTCCAGATTTTTTGTGATTACTATCATTCGCTCTGTGCGATTGTAATGAATATACAAAAATTTAGGGTCTATAGAAGGAGGTGAATCAGTATCGAGTATTTGATGGAAGTTTTACGTACGTTATTTCGTTGTCAAAAGATCAAAAGTTTGGATTTTTATTTATTCGACAGATGTAATTTATTTTTCATTGCCTAACTTTTTGTTCTTTTTCCTTCTCTTATTCTCAAACTGTCGTGTCTTTTCATGGATTAGGCTCGAATCCCACGGGTCCATCAAAACGCCGTTCCGCGCCGTACTTTAGGGAAATTTAAGGGTCGTTATCTTTCCAGTCAAGTCTCAGAACTTCTGATGGGCGAATAGGACATATCGATTCCCAATCTTTTCGTTGTTATAAAAAAATTTCGGGAAAGAGATTCCCCATATGAAGAACATCCCTCTTGACCAGGATAAAGGAACGTTCACCTTGGGCAATAACCTATGGAAATCTTTTTTTCGGAATTTTCGACTGTCATTTCGGAGAAAACAGAAGAGCGAATACGGCTCTCGGATTGTGGAGGGGAAACATTCGGCGCACTTGTGTAACTCTAGGGAAATGAAAAACTTCGGTCTTTGACGTGGAACGATTGAAATAAGTGGAAAGAGAAGAGGAAGTTTTAAAACATGACCGTGAGTTGTGGGAGAAAGGGCCTGGAAAGCGCGAATCTATTACTCACGCGGTCTTAACGCTCCGTCATTTGAAGTAGAAAGGGAATATAAATACACTCGTTTGAATTGAGCCGTCCTCTAAGTGCTCAAGGCTGAAAGGTTTCAACTGTCACTGTGCTTTTATTGGCAGAGTTCAGTCAATCTGCTACTCTTCGGTAAGCACATATAACGTGCATTAAAAGGGGCATCTCCACTCCAATGTTTGCTTCTTCTGAAATTTCTGATCTCTTTTGAGATGTATCCGTTCTCTCTTTGCACATTCCCGCTCGGTTATTTAGGAGACGTCTAAGGATAGATTGAGTAGTTTTGTATGAACGGGATGTATGCGGAACATGGATATAGGATTAATGAAGGGTAAAATTACTAACGCGATGAGTTTATGTAACATGGTCACAAAAGTTAAACAGAAGTTAAAAATAGAGACGTGAATAAGGCTCGAACTTGAGTCCCTCACTTTCCTCTGTTTTTCTCATTTGTTTAGCCAGTTTAGTGATATATTATGATGTGATACATTTTATTGTGATTACCACATAAATATACTCATTTAAAATTATATATAATTATGAAATCTTTCCTAGATAAAGTTTTAAACATAGTTTTTCAGAGGAGCTTATTAGTTTTTTAGATATGCTTTTAACAGCTCGACTTCTTTCTTCCAAAGTTTTACTTCGATAAATATTCGTCATTATTAATATTGTAATAATCTGTTAAATTGATGTGCGAGGAAATAGATATTATTACATCATTTGCTTAAAACATTCTAAAAATTTCATTCAAATATAGACGAAGTATTGTGCAAAGCAAGATAATTAGGAAATGTAGAACACTTCTTAAATGTATAAAATATATCAGAGTTTATCAAGAATAACATAAATATTGGTTCATCCGTACTTTTCCTTAGTATTGTTGGTTTTTGGCAATTTTGGGCAATTCCTCGACTTAAACTACAGGAAGAAAATTTGTCAAATCGTTAGTCAAGTTCGCTATTGTTCAATCGCTAAAGATTTAGTGGAGCTAAAGTGATCGTAACCATGGCTACTGCTTTTTCTTTTGGTACGGAATTCTGTTGGTAGTTACTTCGATTGCATCCCGAGGGATTAACAACAACCGAAGTCCGAAGAGCTCTAGAGAAACGCCTCTCCATCGCTCACACACACGGATCGCGCCCAAAAATTCCCTCCGCAGCTGCTCAAAGGTTTACTTTGATTCAGATTTACCGATCGCAGGAAAGGAAAGCATCGCATTAGGAGTGGATTCCGAAGCGCCCGACGAATCGTTTGTTTGTGGTGGGCGGGGCACTTGAGGAAGACTCTTTCCTTTGTGTCCCCGTCCTTCCGCATCTTTATGGACCAAATTAAAAGCCGGAGTGACAAACCGCCACTTTTTCCGTCGCCTCACCCCGGAATTTCCCACTTCGATTCTGCAGCGTACTTTTTCCCTATCCCCGTGGTTTTTTTTCCCTCTCCCCTAGGTTTTTTCCCGTCATCGCCCCATCTGTTCCCATTACTCCTCACCATTACGGGCCATTTCTCTCTCCTTCATGTGCCCAATCCCTTTCAAAACGCCCGCCGCCCTTTTCCTCTTCATCTCCCGTCTTTTTCACATCCCCCGCCCTGTCACATCACTTCGCGTACGTTCAAGTTATCATTCCAGTCCACGGTTGTCTACGCGAGGGATTATGTACATCGGGCGTTCAAGTTTCTTGCGAAGCGTCGGCGAAACCTGCGCGGTCGTCGTGTCTTTTTATTTCCTCAAAGCCTTCGTTTTCATAAGTCCTCCCTTACCCTTCCGGGAGTGTTACTCTCGACGATAGCCATAAGTCTCTCTCTCTCCCTTTGTGGTACCGATAATTAACGCCTCGGCTAGGTTATATCTCGGTTCTTTTTGTTATTTTCGTAGTATTAATTCCTCCGCGAAAACACCTGCCCCCCGTCAATCTCTCCAAAGGGGCGTATTTTTGGAAGGGTGCCCCCTCGTAACAGTATCACCCAAGGATTTTTCATCTCGATCTTTTTTTTTTCGAAGGCGCCGAGAGGTGTTTTTCGAATGTTCGGCGCGTTATGACGAATGTTCTTCCGTCACCACGTGTAACATCGCGCCTCTGGATTTATGATCGCTCTAGTCTCCCGGGAAAAGAAAAAAAAGATCGTGGGAACAAGGTGGGTTGAATTCGAAATGGAAAGCGGGGCCTCTCGCAGAGCTCCAATAACACGGTGCGTGCGTACGGTGCGCGTACGTGCGTGCCATGGCTGTAGGTACGCCTTCGGGAGCCGTCGGATGGTTTATTCGGGGTGGCTGGAGGTTCCGCCGGTGTTTGACTGGATGACTCGAAAGATTTTGCGCTTTTTTCTTGTTTTCTCGAATTCGAGTTTTTCGGAACTGTTTGTCATGTGCAGAAGTTGTTGTTCTGTTAATTTTTACGGTCTGTGACGGATGCCAAAGCTCACCCAGGTGTGGGTAAATACTATTTAATTAGTTTAATTACTACCACATCTGCTGATGACGTCATTTTAGTGTAGTCGTACCCGTAAAGCCAATTCGCAATGCGTGAAATTATTCGTGCACACACGGCATTGATTTCACGAACTTGCTGAAACCTACGTACCTCCTCGTAAAATCTGAAGCCATACTCTTCACGCAGTATCATTTTATTTCCTTGACATTGTGCCATCATAAACCGATGAAGTAGGATATTTTTCAGCGCAAACATTTAATCGATGAAATTACTCCCACGAGTAGTTCCACTTCTGTTGGTACTGCTTGATTGATTACGCAAGTGGCTCGGCGAAAAAATACGTAGGACCAAGGTATATCTGTTAATGGTGACTCGTTAATTAATCATTTAAACTCTGACCGGATTTATTTAAGGACTGCCCTTGGGGGAGCAATTTATGGAGCCCAAAGCGTGGCTATGATCGTCCTACTAATCACGCTGTTTTCGGAAACTAATAACCCTCATCTACGCCCATTTTATATTTAGGATGAAATTAAGTGGAGTCACATTAGGGAAGGGGGTTGAAGGAATTCATTTGAATGATTTTACGTAGAGATCTTTTGATCTATATTAAGTAATGTTTGCTCGTATTAAAATGAAATATAGGGCATATTTTTAACGCTTAATCAATTAGTTCAATTAGAAACCTATCATCATGTGTTTAGAAAGGTAATTCGTTTAAATTTACCAGTTAGGACACTAACAGTATGTTCAGCTGTTAATTCAAGCTTGTATTTATTTTACGAATAGAACACAAGAAAAAAACACGATAAAAGTATGAAAAAAGAGACAAATACGAAATTTGAAACAACCTATTAATATAAATAATTAAATTATTCATTATATAAATAGGAGATAAATTTTATAGCATTAAAAGTAAATGTGACTGTTGATTTGGTAGAATGTCAACCATATATCTTGAGATATTTCTACTTTCAGTTTCCCGATAAATGGAGTGTTGTTAAAATATATTTTGGGTGATATTGGAGAAAATGTATATGCATTTAATTGTTCGTCTGTGATGTTTATGTTACAAAAGTTATGCTACTCAATTATGAAATCGATCAAGGTTTATTTTGATTGAAAATTACCGAATATTTTATTTTATCAGACGTGCTTTGAATTTCTTATTTACGTAAGTTTTACGGGCGGCCGAAATCACAGGGTAGCGTAATTCTGACCTAGGGACACAAAAAAAGACGCATCAACGAAGGTTCCATCGCGATTTTATAACTGTAATCGGTCGTAAATTTTTTACGTCTTCATCCTGTCGAGATCGCATTCGAAACCTTCCCAGACTTGCCCTTAAATTTTTAAAATCGGACGGCAGGAGTGAATGACAATGAAGCACGCTCTCTACACCCACTCGTGCCGCGTGCTGGGAACTCGATACACCATATAATCACGTCTTCTCTTCGAAGCGACGTAATAAAACAACCTCCCTTTTGAATATTTTAATTTTACGTCTTCGCCGATGGAGAGGCGTCGCTAACGAATGCAACCATTTCGCGCCCAGTGCACATCCACCCACTTTGCCCATCTTTGATAATGTGTATAAACATGCCCGCGGCCTTCTACGAACACGTCTTGTATAAATACCCACCCGTTCCCGGAGTCGACGCACGAAGGGAATAAAAAAACCGACACGAAGGGAGGCGTTGTTCTCATTTGTTTATCCGAAATTTAGGTTTAAGATATTTTTCATCTCGCTCGTCTCCGACCGTAAATAACGAGCGGAAGAAAAACTCGATTCGGGTTTGTGAAGGAATTTTTTCTCTCGTTCCTTCAACCCCCTGGAAAAGGGGGGAGAATATTCCCAGGCGACGACGCGACTGTCTCATCCCTTGCAATGTCTTCGCCATCATCTCCACGCCTTCCTGCATCTTCTTTCTCATCTCCTCGTCTTGTTATTCCCGTAAGGATACGCTCATCTTACTCTCTTTCGACCCCGGTCGTCACAGTCTATCCGAATGCTCTTAAACGGACGGTTTGCCGAACTCGTGCCACGTTGCCGAATTATAAACAATATGCCGAATAGTAGAAACTTTGCCGAATTCAATGTACATATGCCAAATGGTTTAATGTATCCCATGTAGAGTCTATAATCTTTTGTCTACTGTTAGAAAGTATTTCAAGCCTATTAGTTGTGCATTCCGTCACAAATTTGTCGGCAAAATGTTAGTTCCGAGATCGGTGTTCGAGATAGAAGTACCTGATACATCTAGGCATGCAGACAATCCGCCTTTGTGGGTGTGGCAGTCGAAGAATGCACCCTGCGTCCATCTGTACAATCTGTTACTGTCTCGTATCTACCGTCCGAAGAGATGTCTTTGTAATGGCTGGTTCAATTATCGTTCTTATTCGACATTTAGACGTATTTGCAACCGTAAAACAAAAGGTTTTCGATCGATTCGATGTCTTTCGTCGAAGATCTTTTAACTGGTGTTTTCCACTGTTGGTTAGAGGAGAGAAGGAGTTTAATATTACATTGAGATTATAAAATTCAATGTAAGTTGAATCAAGTTTCACAGCATTTAAAGTAGGGGTACACTTTGTTAATTTTATAGCCCAAATTATTATATAAATAGAATAATTACGTGTATAATTGGATGAGATTAGATTATTTAATTTAGGTTTAAAAAGATTCGTTGTATTTGATTAGGTTATGTATTTATAATGTTATAATCTTTTTTAATGCTACCTGAATTATTCTGATCTATTGATACGCTAAGGGTTGAAGGAAATAAATTTATCATGTATTTTTTCAAAAAATTACAGAATTCTTACTACAAGTAATTTTCAATCAGTTTTAATAAAAATCATCTAATTGGTGCAAGAATTTCACTACAATATGTACGATTCTTCTGAGCTAATATAAAGAATTTTACGAATCCTATTTTGCCAGTTTCTTTTCTTCTATATTTTTCTCCCTATCTTCCGAAGTAAAATATATCTTATCGATATAGACCTTTACGTCTTTGCAGATATGCAAATTCCTTTCCCACTATATCGCGGTAAGCCGGAAGGAACAAATAGATGAGCGTGTTTCACCAAATCACGATATATTTACATTCATTCACTTCGATACTCTTATACGATATCGGACCGAGTAAAATTTCCAAGTGAAATTCCTGATCGACCTTCGCGAGATAGCGTCTGGAAAAAAAATTCCGATGATAAATCAAAACCTCGCGAAACAGAAAAGGCACTATCTTTGCCATTCAAAGGATTTTTGTAAGTCGTAATAAATAAGAGGGAATATTTTGAAAAATAACCGTTTTCAGCGGAGGCATTAATTTTCCCAACCCACATTAAGGAGGGAAAACTGAAAGTGCGCCAAACGGGAGATGGAAAAACCAATACGAGTGGGCCGTCGCAAAAAAGGCAAAAATCGATAAGTAAAATGAGGATGGAAGTACGAGATAAACAAAAGAAGGAGGAAAGATAAGGAGGAAAAAGTGGGAGAAATACAAAAGCCACGGTAACGAAAAGAATAATCGGGAAGAAAATCTTTCGCAACAAATGCGGGCTACGGTTAACAAGCATAGACTCGCCACAGACGTGTGTTTGTCAGAATGGAAAGAACAACTATTTTTACTTATCGCTTTTACCAATAGAATGAATCGCTTAATTTTTCTCAGAACTAGAGAGAACATTAAACTCTTTCATAATGAATTATGGCCGATGAAAATCTGAAAGATCAACAATGAGAATTAATTGTTATTTTATGAAAAGGTTTATTTTCCGATATTCTGAAAACATATTAGATAGGATAAGGATAATTAAATTTTGTATGTGTTCGAAATACCCAAAAGAACTGAGATTTTAAATTACTAATTCGATTTGACTAAAGGTTGATTCTTATAAGAGGCAAAAATTTAATCCTCCATTGATTCCGGTTTCCTTTATCATGGGTAAGCAGCACAGTAAATATGGAAGATTAAAATGTAAAGGAATTTTTAAGCTTACTTATTAGTGGCAATTGAAAAGCCGTATTGGTTGTAATTAGGAAATTGAGAGAAATGTAGTTAAACTTTTTGATATTCAATCATTCTCGGTAGGTAATTTGCTAAGAAAACTTTTATTTTGATAATATCAGTTTGTAATCACTTTATACGTACTTTTTTCAAATACGAAATGGAATCGGTGAAAGTTTTCAATAAAGATACCGTATTTTTAATCAATTGTCTGCACTGATATCTTTCATCTCTTTCGTCATTGGCTCGTTGTTACTAGAATCGACAATGATTCAATCACGTGACGTACGCATTCATTCTCATTCACATCAATCAATGAGTTTTCAATCGGAGAACGTATATTCGATTGATCGCTAGTCTTCTTTAGTCCCATTCGGCACTCTTTTCTTTCCTTTGTAGTCGCTTCTCAACGAACCGCGAACGGAGTAGCGTGCCAAAAGAAAACTTCCGTCCTCGGCGGGAGGTTTTTATGAGCGACTCGTTCCCGAACGATAGAATCACATTGTCTCGCGTCGATAACGATCGCTAATTAAATTCCCTTTGTTATTTCGATTCATTATCGCGCGGCGAAGTTCGATATTTGCGAGGTAAGATGGCGGAGCGAACGGGCCACTTTCTTTTTCGACTCGTGATTGAAATACGCCGTTTTTACGGAAGGGCGTACGTGCCGTCTGAGCGAAGGTAATCGAACCCGATTCCTTTTGATCTCCCGCCTCCGCTACCATCGATCCGACATTCACTTGTCCGTTAGAACCTCGTGCCCGGTCCATTAAATCCTTGTTACATCCTTGTTTCCATGCATCCGAAACTTTCCTCTCTCGTCCAAATCTCGCCCAGATTTTTCCACCCTTTCTCCTCCTTTGAAAAATAATCTCCCCTCCTCCCCCCTTTCGCACGAAAAAAAAGAAGGGCGCACCGCGAATCTGCGAAACCCGAAAGGGAGTTCTATTCCCGAAAGAACGAAACGAATCCTCTTCCCCTTCGCTTTCCCAGTCTTCATTTATCTTCTTCCCCCACGACCTCTCTCTCTCTCTTTGCTTATTGTTCTGTCTTCCCTACAGTCGCATTCAAATCTTCCCAACTCCTTTCATTTTTACAATCCCTTTCCTATGTTCCCGCGTCCTCAGATTTTTCCCTTTTTCTCCCCCCGCGTCTCTCCTTTCCTAACGGATTTTCTTCCCCGTGTTTTCCTTCCTTTCCGCAATGCGCATTTCGCCATCTTTTTTACGTCCGATTCTCTTTTCTTTTCTCCCACGCCACCTTTCGGAACTTCCCGTAATTTGGCGGATTATACGATTCGGCTCTTTCCTCTCCGCAACCTCAGTATCCATTCGCACAGGTCGGAACGGCCGCGTCATTCGATTGTTTCGCGTCTTCCCGAACGAAAAAGTTATGAAAACTTGAAGCGATCCTCTTGTTTCCCCGTCTGGGAGCTTCCGTATTTTTCTTCCGGTGTTCTTTTTTCCCCTCCCGCCCACTCTTTCGACAGGAAGCTAAAGCCATCTCATGTATAACGCACGTAACATGCTGAGCCCATGTTCCATGAATTCCGAAGTTCGCGTGAATGATGCACGGAATAGACTGCGAGGGGCCGATTCCATTAAAGGATTTCCCTTGAAAAGTTGCGGATAGCGCTGCATATGCAGCGTGGCGTGCAGCTGGCTGGCTGGTACGTGATTTTAAAATGACCCGAAGAACGTGCAAAATTGACTCTTCCTGATTGAGATTTCTCTCGTGGCTAGGGTTGTGCCTGAAAGCTAATTACTACGCGAATTGGTAAACTTTGGCGTTAAGGTGTAAAATCTGCGAGGAATATGTTCTTTAATCTATCTCATTCGATGTACATTATCGCATCATTTCTTCCGGTTGTTAATTCGGTTTTTATATTGTGAATATCTTCCATTTCTTTTAATGATTAATGTTCACTCAATTATGTTCTAGTTTTTAATTACGAGCTGATGATAAATTTTGCACATTGGATGCTAATAATAGTGTTTATGACTCAAATGTCTTGGGAGATCTAATGACGTTATAAGTTTCCTTCGGCGAAAAGTTGGCAGTACTGAATTTCTTCTCCCTCTAGTACGCACTTCCCCAAAACTCTCCACCCTCTTTCACTTGGAAGTGGACGACATCTTACTGGGGTTTCCTCTGAGATGCATCGAGAGGGGAGACGAGTGGGGGCGAAGTGCAGGGCCGGCGCCCGCAGGCGCGGCATCTTACCGCACCCTTCGCAAGGAATCAAGTGTTTCCCGTAAATAACTTGGTTACGCCGAGTAAGATCAGGGGCGGACCCAGATGTCAAGACTTGAGGTCGCCGGCATAAAAGAAAGGCGGCCGAGACATTTCGCCTTTAATGCAACGAGTCTCATTACATTAGCTTCTTGCGGAGGCATTTATTCCGATCTCTTCCCATGTCCTCCGTTGCTTCCCCGAAGGTCTCGGGAGCTTTCGTCATTACTAATTAAATTGCTGTCTTGAATAATGTAATGGCTGCTCGACGGTTGATTTATCTCGGATGGGAAACGCTCGTCGCTCGTCAGTTTTTGATTAGACTCCGTTACAAAAATATAATCAATTTCAGAAAACGATTTTTATCCTTTTTATCTTTTCTCTCGTCTATGTCTACGTAAATATCTCTATACCACTACCTTTAGCAATTTCGTAAGTCTGTAGTTCGAAATGTTTGAGTACGTTTTGTTATTTTCCTGAGTTCATTCAACAACTGACTGATGTATCATGTACTCGAAATCAATTCAGTGTAAATAGATACTCATCCGGAAACAGCTGCAATTTTTCTGAAGACTAATACAAGAATCAGATCATTAGTTTCCCATTAAATTACTTACGTTCATTTTAGTTTTATTGGGTTATTGCTTTTCAAATGAAATCGTTAAATTGGATAAGAAAATCTTCGTGATAAAACATGGATCTTTTTATTCATCGGCACGTAGAGATGAAAATTCGTAAGGAATACCAAATATATCTCTTGAACGGCGGCGTGAGTATGCCCACTCACTTCGTCGTTCTTACATCGGCTGCATGTGTCGGTGCGTTCTGAAAAGCGGTTGAATAATCAGCATTAACATTTGTCAACCGATGTAAAATACATGAATGGCTATTGAGGGTTGGGTGCGAGGTACTTGGGCAAACGAAACCATAAACATACGAGCGATAAGTACTTCTCTTCGGCGAAGAAAGCAGACCGAGAGGAAATATTAATAAACGGTGCTAATTCGGCGACAGTCCTATACTCCTAAGTGTAATGAATCCATTACTCGACGCTAAGTGTTCGAAATTCCCGAAGGAGCGGATTCCAGGAAACGAGTGGATGCAACTATTCTGAGAACGATTTCGCAATCGCTCGAGAATCTTTAAATGTGTAATGACGACGCAGCGAAAGATCTCTTTGTGCGGTGCCTAATGGTCTTAAAAGCAGCTTATGGCAGGGAAATCTGTTTTACATTCGAAGTATGAAAGAAGAGCGTGTACTCGTCAGTCTTGCGTATAGATCTAGTAGTTTTGTCTAGTAATTTTGCGTCGTTGATAACCGAGGATTAAGTTGATTAATTTTCTTTTTAAATGCGTTTCTTATTTCCAGCCATTCTTCCAGATATTAGCGTAAAAGAAATGTAAATGAATGCTCGTTTTACGTGTGAAAAATTATAGGTTAGGTTTGCCCCTGTAAGTTAGGCAAACATTTATATCCCCTCATAACCGTTGCGAATTCCAGCCGACTCCCGAAAATTCCTCGCGAATTTGTACCTGCTGATACCAGCGAAATCCACAAAGAAAAGATACCATTCGCGAAAAGTAAAAGACGTTTGAGAAACGCAGAACAGCGCCAAATCTCTCGTATCTCCAATAATACGCCGCGTTAACGTTGTTTTAAATCCCACCACGTGACTTCCCATCCTCCGACGATATCAGTGGAACCGAGGGACCGTAGGTAGAAGAAGGGAAAAAGAGGAAAATAACAATAAAATATAAGAGCTTGTAGGAGGGGTGTGGGGAGGCCGAGCGATGGGGCGGGAGATCGTGTGTATGTGTGATGGCTTCACGGCCTCAGCGTGGGTCGTGGAAGTTTCAAGGCCCTACCATGGCGCCTCCTTTCACCTCTTCTTTCTCTTCTTTTCGTCCGGCCGTACAATCGGATTTCTTCTCCCCGCCACACCCTACCGTTCCCCTCAAGCATTCGGCATGAGTCCCACTCCCCCCTCCCTTCGGATCTCTCACTACTTGCCTATTCTGCCCCCGACTTCCCTTGCTTCCTCCAGGGCCGGCTTCCGAAGGTAAGCAAAGGAGGCGATTTTCCACTTCCCCCTCTATAGACGACAATCAAAGGGCGATGTGGAATTTCTTTAGGGTTTCTAGGCTGTTGCCCTAGGCGTCATGTGGTTTGGATGTTTACCCACCGGGTTGTTCTCGATAATTCGTTAACGCGAATGAATTGCGAAGTCTTAGTGTATGTTGCGATGCGTTCCGTACGGGGTCTTTTGATACATCGGATTGCATCAGTCTTCCTTCTTCTCTCGGTAGACTGATGCCCCCTTAAATTCCCTACTTAACAGCCTTTCCTTATTGGTTACCGTCCCCTCTTCCATATCTTCCAAAAACTTCTTTCTTTCCCCCTCTGTCTTAACGTTGCATCTCGACTTCGGATCCGTGGCAATCCATTCCCTCTCAATTACGACCCACCCATTCCTTTTATTTCTTCAATCAGGAACCTTTCCTCTCCCACCATCGTCAGCTTCTTCTCGTAAATTTTACCGCAATCCAACTTACCTCTTCATGAGTTTAAGAAGTACGTACTCTGCGAAGGCCGTGAGTTTTTTTAATACTTTATGAAAGTAAGGTTTAAGACCAGCGTTCACAAACTACCAGTTTAAGTTGTTGGTATAATTTGCAATTAAAAAAAATAGTTTTTACATCTATAATTACATCCGAGCAAGATGAAATCTTTCGTAGTTTTATACTATCTGTGGATTATTCATTTTGTATAATAGAAAATTCAGAGTTGGGATCTGTAAAGTATTAGTTTTGAACTCTTTTTATCGCTGGCGAACTCTAATAAGAACTGGATCTTTGACGTAATTACAGAAAGTTAAAGCGGATGAAAAATGTAATGGATAAATAAATCGAAATCAAAATGTGCAATTATTTTATGAGCACTTTATGAAAGATTTTATCTTATACACTTTTGAAATTTATTATTCAAACACTTTATATACATCATGAGTAACGAAATGTTTTGTTGCTGCATTTGTTTTCGTCGCACCCTTCAATGATATATCTTCCAGTTTTCCTTTTGCTCTCAAGGCTGAATAAATATTTGTACTTTTACAATTGTATTAGTTCTATTACCATTCTATGAATTGAAAGGATGTACATCTGTATCTAATCCTCTTTCTTCCTAATCTTCCCTAGCAGCACCCTCCACTGTTTCCCCCGAAGACGCGCCGACCTCACCCTTCCATCCCGCACGCCAAGAACAACCTAAAGGAACAGTTCGTCAATCCTATATAACCCGACTATTGTCTCCCCCATTGTCTTTCCACTGTTTTCCTCTCGCTTCTTTTTGCGCCAAACGAAGGCAAAAAACCTCTTCGATCTTCTCCCAAAAAGGGTGTATCTTTTGTTTCCTCCATCCTGTTTTCCCCTTTGTCTCCGGGATCGGTTTGGCGGTTATCTTTCGGAAAGAAAGAAAAGGTTTTCCTCCAATATATCCGATCGCCTCGAGGTGGGATTGTTCGGCCATCTCTCGGCAGATCGCTCTCGAAAACGAACGCTGAATATCATACTTCTGTTTTTTCATCTTCGATGAATAGTTCGCCGAAACATATGCGCGAGTCAATTGTCGTCTTGCACGTGGTTTTGAGTGGTTTCGCATTCATTTGTCGCTTTTCCGTCCTTGACCCTGCGGTGGGCACAAACAGCCCTTTCGATCGCTCCGGGCGGAAGTGCTTTTCCATCGCTATTCATCATTCATCTCGGAAAGTTACTTTCATCCCAATGAGCGATAGGGAGGGCGAGAGCTTTCACCACCGCAAACAAGACCTTTATTGAAATCTTCGCACGGACTTCTATAAAACTCCCCGATGCGCCGTACATCTATCCGTCAGCTGGTTCCTCGAGATCCATTAGATCGTGGTCGAAAATTTGTGGGGTCTATCGGCGCTAATGCATTGTCAACAACGGAAGTTATGTGCTCGACAAACTGAACGAGGGCTTAGCAGTTTTCGGAAAGGAAAACGGGAAATTATGCTGCGACTCGGAGCGGTGCTAGGCCTCGATGGGCAGTTTGTGTTTCTAAATAGCTCGTATAGAAACCCGTGGGCAAATAAAGAGTTCCGGTCGGCCTCCTCAAGAATCACCCGGAAGACTGATAGCTTTAACCTCCCCATGCCTTAGCGCCTATTAAGGGCAATTGACAGATGATGGGCGAAGGAAATGTGTCGTATCATTCACGAATCGAAGGGGAACGTATTCTCCCTACGGCACGTTTCTGTCTTTAAGATGACCATACTGTTTTATAGGGATGGAACTCAAAGCGCCGATGGCGAAAGATGTAAAGGCATTGAAAATCAGGATCCTCCATTGGCATACCCTCTATCTGCATCAGAAAATTACTCTTGTAGTGTTATTTTCTATGGATTCTGAACGACTTGTTTCGAAGCTTATAATGTATGCAATTCCAGTAACGCAATAGCGGCTGGCATGATTTCAGTAACCGAAACAGTTTTATAATGAAATTATATTTTGCTGTAGATTTTCCTAAGTTGTTCAAATATCTCATTAGTTTGAAATTAAACATCGACTGTCTAATCTTTTGGCTGGGACTATTGACCTCTCTTCTATCGTTTTATAGGTCGTCAGATTTTTCCATTTGATTGCAAAATCCCATAATAAATCCGGAGGTTATTTTAGCGTCCCTATCGTCTACTATATAAAGTCTCTGTCATCCCATTAAATTCGACTGACGTTGGCAAGGAACATGAATTTCTAGTTGTTGAAACATAAGCTATTCTTAATGGCGTTAGCAAAGTGGAGCAGCACAGAAATGGGTTTACAATTAAAGGCAATTGTCTCGCAGCTCATTGATTTTGACAGGTCTAAGGCTCCAGTATTGTCTCCGCTTAAATTGCCACGCCATTGTTTGCAGCTGCCCTGCATTCATCAAATACTTCGGCCGCTATTCTTTATAACATTTTGATCAGACGGATTATTTTAAACTATCGTTTTATGACGTCAATAAATGTGAATGATAAATTATGTTCCGTTTGCAGATTGTGTTATTAGCAATATTTCCATCTCCACCCTCACTTTGGTTGATTGATCATTTAAGTTATGAAACCCTTATGTTTAAATGTCACAGTTTTAATTGGTTTGTGATATTATTTAACAATCATATTGGCTTTGCGGAGGTTTGTAGCAAATTTTACTCTGTGAGAAGTATAATTTTGTTAAGGAACAAAAAAACGGGCGTTTTTAATTTTTCCCAAATCTTTCCATAACCCCTTAGAAACAAAGCTTTGTAAAGGCAAAGTTTAGCTAAGTTTTAAACTTTGCTGAATTTCCATGTAAAATCAGATGATGGAAAAGTTATCATTAAGATCTATAGTCCGTGGAAATGATAGAATTAACAGTTTAAATTTTTTACGTTTATTATTGGTATAGAAATTCGAAGCCTAGTAACCAAGAAACAGTGCTTGTTTCCTTAGAATTTAGATATACGTTTAGTGATTTGCTTTCAAAAGCTTGAAGGCTGTCTAGAAATTCAATTTCAAAGATAAATGATTACACAGTTATACATCATTAAATATGCTCCAGAACAAGTTTATTCTCAAGGACGTATCATGGAATAGTTTTAAACTTCATGATAGCATTTGTATCTGTTTGGAATTGTTACTGCCCCATCTTCTCCTTTTATTTCTGGTTACACTACTGCATTACATAGAATAAAATCATAAGTAATATGTTACCATGCATAGGTGTTTGTTAAGTTTTATCAATTGAAATTTTTTTCTAAAAACCCTTTGCACTTCTTATATTTCAGTACTCAGGGAGGAATTTAGAGGGGAACCAAAAGACACCCGAGTTGCTGCTGGAGAGACTGCATTACTAGAATGCTCTCCTCCAAAGGGACACCCAGAACCTACTGTTACCTGGCAGCGAGATGGAATTCCTCTGGATCTAGACTCAGGGAAGAGGTAAGCATACTAAATTTTCCATCATACTAACTCAACTCTCTCTATCTACATTTGCTTTTGTCTTTAAAATTGAGTCACCGATCACCTTTTCAGCACAAAGTTTCCTAAATAAAGCTTCAGTCTTGATATTTTCTGACCAATCTTTTGAATCATATGTCTCAAAGTGATTTCTTTGCCCAAACACCTCAGTTAAACTAGCATGGTGTCACTTAAATTTCATGTCATTGTATTTGAAAGGATACTTTGCACCTTCTGTTGATGAAATATCCTGGCTAAGAATTAAATGTTTCATAAAATTACTCTCATGACTGCCTCTAATCATTTAATTTGTAATTAATGTTATGATCATTTTTACCTCCATCACTTATGCTTGAAACAGTTGGAAAAGACAAAAGTGAGTGCTTTGCTTCCACATTTTTAGTTTTTCTCTTTATTTTTGGAATTTTCCTTGCTTGACTTCTGCTATTTTTGAATTTTCTTACTCTTTAGCTTGTTTGATATCTTTACTTCTTTTAGTCTAAAAGAATTGAATTCAACCTAATTTTTGTAATGTTTTGTAGAATTCGTATGGTGGATGGAGGAAACCTTCTCATAACTGATGTGCGCCAAAGTGATGAAGGAAAATACCATTGTGTGGCTCAAAATATGGTTGGCATCAGAGAAACAGCTCCTGCACTGCTTACAGTTCATGGTAAGTTCAATATTTTTACATTCAGAATAAATATCATGTATGTTATTTTCATCCTACACAATTAGATGTTTAATTGAATTTTCTGTACCATTAATTCCTTTTATCTTTGAAAAGTAAACATCTTCTTTATCATTCAAAGGTAAGAATTTGATGTGAAGCGTATTCTAAAAAAGAAATAATTTTCACTTTTTAAAATTTATAAATGCATTCTAACTATAAAAAATATTAATTAATATATATATTACCTTGAACTTAAATCAATAGTGATTTTGGAGGGAAATTCGAGAATGTTCTATGGAAACAACTATTTATTTTGAACATTTATTGAGAAACATAGGTCTCACTAAAAATCTGGATGAGACATCAAAGTATAATTTTGTTGATTTACTGGATTATGCTAGATTTTCATTTGTTGTCATTTATTTCTTACAGTAAAACCATTTGTGAGCAAAGAGCCTCAG
The DNA here is from genome assembly GCA_020796165.1 of Pantala flavescens. Classification (NCBI taxonomy): domain Eukaryota; kingdom Metazoa; phylum Arthropoda; class Insecta; order Odonata; family Libellulidae; genus Pantala; species Pantala flavescens. The sequence continues at coordinate 44,093,268 of CM036882.1, forward strand.
GATGCTACAGTTGTGGCTGGAGAAGCGATAGAATTTGAATGTAGAGTTGGTGGTGACCCTCCTCCAGAGATTCTGTGGAGACGAGGAGATGGAAAAATGCCCGTTGGCCGAGCACGGGTCCTATCTGACAAATCCTTACGAATCGAACGAGTTTCACCTGAAGATGAAGGTGTATACATCTGTGATGCTGAGAACATTGTTGGAGCTGTATCAGCCTCTGCAGCCCTCATAGTTCATTGTTAGTATTTTTTCATTTGTTTTCTGTAAATTCAGTGTCACTGTCACAAATTACTGAAAGATCAACAAAGTTGTTTTAAAATTGTGAAAATATTCTTTGTAATTGTGAATGTGGAATATGCAAATCATAGCAATCTTGTCCAATTCCTTGTCTTATACTCTTTTATCAGTAACTCAGAAATATATTAAAATTTTCAGTATTTTACTTATTCTTAATTTATGTGAATGCAACTTTGATGGATTTATGACATTATAGTTCAACCTTTCTCAGCAAAGAAGTCTCCTAACATTTTCTAATTATGTCATTTAAAATTTATATCTGTCTTTTTCTTAATTAGCTCCACCTGTGTTCCTCACTCGCCCTATGGATCAATCTGTTGTTCCTAATGCACAAGCTACTTTTGACTGCCGAGCATCTGGAAACCCACCTCCTTCTGTGTTCTGGACCAAAGAAGGAAGTCAAGTGCTCATGTTTCCGGGCAATGCTTATGGAAGGTTACGAGTTGAGAGAGAAGGCACACTAATAATCCAGGTTAGTGATTAAAACTAAAAATAGTATTAGCAAAAGTAGAACCTGAAGTAGAAATGGTGTACTTATTCTCTATTGTTTATTCACAGAATGTAGACAGAGATGATGCAGGATTCTATGTGTGCTCTGCCTTGAGCGTTGCTGGGTCAGTCATGGCCAAAGCTTTCCTAGAAGTTGGAGGAGGAGTTGAAGGCCCAGTCGGTTCCAGGACCCACCCACCTCCTCTCATAGCAATTGGGCCCACAGACCAAACTCTACCTCCTGGTTCAGATGCTTCCCTTGCTTGTGCTGCAGAGGAAGCACGGGTTGAGGGAGACGGTTCAGGAGATGACAATGATCCTCCTGCAATTCGTTGGACTAAAGATGGATCACCTGTTCCATTTGATGGGAATGGTGGTCGACTAACCATCCTCAATGGTGGCACTCTACTTGTGAAAGGTTAGTTCTAACATTGTTTTCGATGGATTTAAATTGTTGTTACATTCTAATCTGATGATTTATTTTGTTTTGAGCCTGATACTTTTGAATTAACAATCATTTACAGCTCTGATTTTGCTTAGTAACAGTTTATTTAAACTTAAAGTTTTTATTTTCATTCTAAATTTTTTCTTATTTCTATGCATTAAAAATATTTCACGCAAGAAATAGTGGCTAATTATTCTTTGCAAACTAAGAAACTCTTAGCAATTCGATATCTAACATTAGAATATTTTTATTTCAGACATACGTTCTTCAGATGCTGGTCTCTATACTTGTACTGCGTCATCTGAGTATGGTGAAACATCTTGGTCTGCATCATTGAATGTGGATGGTTCATCTGGTCGTCAACCTCAGTTTGTTCCTGACCCCACAGCTGTACCTTCTCGACCATCTCGCCCCAAGTTGGTTAACGCCACAACCAGTTCTCTCACAGTGGTGTGGGATCCAGTCAATAGTCCCCCAGCTGCACCCATCATAGGCTACACAGTAGAAAGATTTAGCATAGACCAACGTAGTGCTGGGTGGGTAGTTGCAGCTCGTCGTGTGCCAACCACATCAACAGTAGTTATAGACCTTCGCCCAGGCACTGCTCATATGTTTGTGGTTCGTGCTGAGAACTCCCATGGCCTTTCACCTCCCAGCAATCCTTCTGCAATGACCTATACCCTTGCTGCTGAAGGTGGTGTGATTCCCACAGTTTCTGAACCAGTGAGTGTTGTTGGACCTGATTTAGATGAGGCCAGGAAGCAACTCTCTACTAAAGTGGTAGAATTAAGAAGTGTGCAACCAATTAGTTCTACATCTGTGAGGCTCACATGGGAGGTAAGTTGTATAGAGTGGCGTAATATTTTTATCTTTCATGGATGACCATGAACATATTATAGAAGTCATATAAACATCAACACTGTATGAAGAATTATAAATATTTCTATATTCTGTATTTGGAATAGTTTTAACTTCTCTTCTTTTGGTTCAATGAATCATTCTTTTTATTATTCTGAGTCTTTATTGTCAATTTTGAAAATATGGTAGTAAGTTGAGGAAAATTAAGTTGAATCAGTATGATTTGAAACATAATGAAAATATATTTTATAACTTTTATTTGACATGTATTTCTAACTGATTGCATTAAATTATATCTCCAGATCTTAACAGCAAGCAAGTTTGTAGAAGGTCTGTATGTCAGATACAGAGATATTTCTAGTGGATCACAAAAGTTTCACATTGTCACTGTGCTCAACGCTGGTGCAACTAGTTATATGGTGGCTAACCTTAGGAAATATGCAAAGTATGAATTTTTCTTAGTACCATTCTACAAATCTGTTGAGGGTAGACCATCCAACGCAAGGACAGTAAGAACTTTAGAAGATGGTGAGTTTTCATCAAAATTATTATCTGAGAAACATTTTTATCAGATTTTTTAAGGTTTTTGAACTATATAAAGATTTTATTCATTAAATTCAATTTGTCTTGAATTTTATTCCAGTTCCTTCAGCACCACCTGAAAATGTCCAAGTAGGAATGCTGAATTCCACTGCTGCCTTTGTTAAATGGTCTCCACCTCCCCCTCAGCATCATAATGGTGTCCTGGTTGGATACAAGGTAAAGTTTTAAGCTATTATCAAATTGAATAGTTTATGTTGAATGTTTATTCTTATTATATTTTATATCATATTGGTTGGTTTCATGATTATTATGTGTTATGTGGCACCATAAGTTCTGGAAGATAAAATATAATTCTCATTTTTTGCAGATTCAAGTTAGAGGAAATGGCAGTAGGGTTCTTGCTGCAATGTCTTTCAATGCTTCAACTACTTCTGTATTGCTTCACAACCTGACTGCAGGGCAATGGTATACAACTCGTGTGATGCCTTTCAATCGAGTTGGAGCAGGGCCATATTCCCCCCCTGTATCCCTCCTGGTAGACCCGAGGATGGCTGTTTCCACACCAGGTGATGAAAGTGGCACAGCTGAGGGAGTAGGAGAGGACGCAGGGGGGGAGCAATCCGGTGTCATACGAGAAACTTGGTTTCTTGTCCTTGTATGTGCTGGAGTGGCTGGAAGTTTAGCAGTTCTTGTTACCACAGTTTACCTTAAAAGAAGACAAGCCTTGAAAAAGGAGCTTGGACACTTAAGTGGTAATTATTTCTATCTTTACCCATTCAAATTAAAAAATTATTACTTGTAATTTATTTATCCAGTAAGAAATAAAAGTAATGATTTTTTAGTTCAATATATGATGAGTTATTCAAATTTGTGATTTATAGGATAATATAATGAATGTACATTTATTGAAGACCTATCCAGGAGCTTGTCTTTTCCTAAGTGTTATATCTCTTGTTATTTATATTAACCATACATTACAATGATACTATTCTCCTGTTCAGATTTGATAACATGCTTCATTTGTTTCTCTTTCAGTTCCTGTGGTAAATGCTAATGATATAGCACAGTTAAATTTAATGCATGGAAAAGAAACTCTGTGGATAGACAGAGGTTGGAGGTTAGCTGATTGTGGATCTGGTGGAGGAGGAGGAGGTCCTATGCCAGGGGAGAGTGATTATTTAGGTGTAGAGGAGAAAGAAGGGCCACCAGGTGCTTTAGGGCTTCCAGTGACGGCAGAGACTGGACTTTTGGACTGCAGGCCATGTAATGATCCCGGATCTTCAGGCACTGCTACCACTGACTATGCTGAAGTTGATACCCGTAATCTAACTACATTTTATGGACGGAGAGAGCCAGGAGTTGGTGGACATTCTGAGCCACCAGCTCCCTATGCAACCACAACTCTTCTTGGGTCTATGTCACATTGTGGTGAACGAGGAAATGTTGGGTGTCAGGTATGTAAACTTTTGTATGACTTAAAGATGTTTCAGTTATAGTTTGGAACTAATGCCTCTCATTAGTTCTCATTTTACCTTGATTTTTTATTGGAAAATTTGTTGTTGTCTTTATTCTAATTTGCCTCTGTATCTTTAGGAGAATGCCATGCCATATCCAGAAATGGGTCGCAATGATAACCATCACTCTGGGTCAAGCGACTCATACTCTAAAACTAGCCAATCTTGTTCTGATGCTAACAATGAGCAACACAGTCATCAAGGAGGACGTGCTGGAAGCCCTTCATGTGTCAACTCTGGACCTGTCTGTGTTGGTATGTTGAGCAGTTGAATCATTTCTGTGTACTATTAATTACAACTGATGTAGATGTGGTAGAAACATCCACTAAAAATTTACTCAAAAACAAAATGCATTTTTTATGTAGTTTAATGGCCTTTGATCATCATAATAATAAACTTTAATTTATCTTAGGATATCTCTTGAACTGATTTCTTATGCTAGGATTCTATGAATTTTTCAGATGATCATAGGAGGCAGCAGAGGGGTTGCCCACCATCTGAGGAGTGGTATCTACGTGGGATGGCAGGTAGATGGGCGCCACCATCAGGGGGTGCCTCACTCCCTAACTGGTCAGAGTTCCTGCCCCCACCACCTGATCATCCTCCTCCTTCTGGTAGCACTAATTGTGGAATGTCTGGGGGAAACCAAGTTCATCCCTCAAGTCATCCTGCTAGTCGGGTATGTCCTTGTTCTTTGTATAACTAGTATTAACCCTATAATGGATTTTAATCCAACACTACCGTTGAACAGTTTTAAATTTACTTAAGATGTTTGGAAAGTATTATCATCTGTTTTCAATTGCATCAATGGAATTGAATTCTTTTTAATTGTGAAAATTTGTAAAAAATGTAAGTGTAATCAATAATAATAATAATCAAATTGATTAAGAGATTTAAGTTTGAATTCTTATTATCAAATTTTCTATTTATATGACAATATTATGGATTCTATTCCCATTTTGTTAAGTTTTATTCAAAACATATTGTATCTGCTTATGCAACAACTATTTTAATCATTAGTTGCATCTGCTAATTCTATACCCTCTTTACAGTTTATTCATATTTTCTTTAAAATTTTCTCACTTTTGGTCATTCACGGAGAGGATTCATGCTGATTTAACTAAATGTTTGCAATCAGGTGTTGACCTTTGAAATTTTATTTTAGATGCAGTCATCTGATCCATCAGCCATATCTGGATCAGGAGTCAATAGCGTATCAGGAGTTGGCGGTAGACCTTCCACAGCAGATTCTTCCAATGGGAATCGTGCCCCCCCTCCACCAGCACGAGGATCTGGTGTCCAGGCAAACAGGGGGTCTAGATCACGTCGCAATGGAGGGCGGAGAGAGACACCATCCCGGCACCCACCTCCAATCCCAAGGTTTCCTCCGGGCTTCAGCACTGGTGGAAGATCATCTTCTCCTCGAAGTGATTGTCCCAGCCCAACTGACCATCACTACAGAGCACCATCAGATAGGACAGATCATAGAGGACATCCTCACTGTCGAGAAGATGGCATGGGACATTCATCTCCCTCTTCCTCCTCATCTTGCTGCGGAGGAGAGACAACAGGCCCTGGGTCCTGTTCCTGCAGTGAGGGTGAAGGAGTTGGTGGTCCTCTGAATGACGATTCTGTGTCTGCCTTTTATGCAGATGTGGAATTTGCTCCAATGATTGTGATGGCCTCAAGACCTGGAGATCCAGGAATGGAGGTAGGTTATTCGGTTTATTGTCAAAGGAATAGTCAAATATATTTATTTAATAAATGAAGTAATTGGGAAGAGATTTTTTTGTTTATTACCACTATCACTATTTATGAAAAGATTTTAATCTTTCCATAAGAAGATTAGCATTGTTTCTGAGTAGGGTAATGATTGAATTAAAATTTTTCAGGGATCACCACTATGCTGCTCACACCAGGAGGATGCCTCCAGGTGGCAGCACCCTAGACCTCATAGTCATCAAAGATCTATGGGTCAGCCTCCATCTCCATATGGTACAGATTCTGCATATGGCCGCCCTGTTGGCAGTTCTCAAGGCTCTCTTCGTGCCAGTGGAGGAGGTAGGATGCCCCAGCATGGAAGCAGTTCACCTCTCCATCCATCAATGCCCCTTTGTGGACCTATCAGAGGTAATTTCTTCCTTAATTTCTTATGACTAAAATATTTATCATATCTCACAAGGGGTTGAGGAACCGGAAGCTATAACAGCTTGAAATTATGAGCATCGATAAAGTAATATTCCTTCTAGAATCATCATATTTAGTTGAACTGTAGATTTGAATAGAACTGCCTAATAGTCTCCTAACTGTTTCAAAATTTTTCCTCAAATAACTTCTAAACAATACTGCCAATTCTTTAAGAATTGTTCAAATATTATTCTCAGATGCCTTTATTTTTTGTAGCAATGGCAATGTAATTCAAATGCACATTCTGCCATTCTCTTGGTATTAATCTTGGATTCAAAATACTTTAGCATCTATGCACTAAGATTTGCAGGAATATTTCATTAATAATGTGCCTGCTGCTGTAAAATTAAAAGAGTGATTCCTTTATACCCATTCAATGCATTTATTAAATTTGAATACTTTAGAACATTTGTATATATAAAAGAAATAATGCATATTAATTTCAATTAATAACTATCTTAACTCTCTTGTTTTTCTAATTCATTTTATTTTCTTAGATAGTTATTTTGTGTATGTATTTGTGCATGACCATCACTTTCTTTTAGAAAGTATTTGAATTGTTTTGTTTCTAGTATATTTTCTTGAATTAACATTATTTCAGAAATAAAATGCATTTCTTAAATAATTGAAGGTTGAAAGAACCTTACAGTATTAACTTTAACAGTCAAGGTCATCTTTGTGAAAAGCTTTCTAATTTCTAAACTGCGCATTGTTTGCAAAAGAAATTTTTTTTAAGTAAAGCATAATTAATATTATTGTGAAATCCTCTGCTAACTTTCCAGATGGTAATGTCTTGTCTTTGGCATTTAAATTCTTAGATGAAGCTCCAGCATACTCAAGACCAAATCATCAAACATCATGGTCATCCAGTCAAAGGGTACCTTGTAACGAGAGCCAAGAAGCCTCACCCAACAAGGGTCCATCCTTTCTCCAACCCTTGGACCGCTGAGCAAGAACTCAAAATTCTTCTTTGCTTGTAAGACTGTTTGGAAGCGGTGACTATACATATTTTCTTCCATCTGCCTCCAACTTCCAGGGTGCTTTTCCCTATTAAATCTTTGCCAGTGGTGCATATCACTCGAGCTAAGACTGCCCAAACTGCAATAAGTACTCTGATTATGTCTCGCCAAAACTTTATTCTCTTATGTATCAATTGATCGATATATACTCCCAAAACCTTTTTAACGGACGGAATTTGGGAGCTGGTGAAGTCAGCCAAATGAAGAACTATTGTTTTTATTAGGAAGAGTGAATGTGGGTGTGTGAGTGCATGATGTGGTGCTTTCATGATGATAGGAGCACATTCTTTTGATTTCAAAAGCTTGATGCCTGTTCAAGGTTTGAAAGGAAAGGGACAAATTTTGACAATTGAACATTTTTCACATTGCCCTGTGCCAATAATGGTTTGGCATATTTACATCCATATCATCATTGTACCTTTTTGTGAGTGGATTTCATATTTCCCAAGGTGAATATCTTCTACATGTGCAAGATGTTTTTGGGAGCATTTGGAAGGGATAGTTTTGTGTCTGACATTTTATCCCTTCAAATGGACATACTTTTCGCAAAAGAATACTTATTTTGTATTTTGGACAAACTGTATAAAATCATTGTATTATAGTCAGATGTTGTTGAACATGGTTGATGCATATCTGAACCTGCTTAGTTAATAAGAGGTAGAAATCTGATACTAGCTCAAAGAGTGTTTTGTAAATATGAATGTGAAATACTAAGCTCCATATGTGGCATAAATGGCTGAATGTCTACATTAACCTCTCAAAAATTGATTTAAACAAATGGAATAATTCTCATGATCATGTAACATGTTCCAGACAGATAATTCTTCTGTTGTGGAACTTTTGTGAAATTTATTTAAGTTAACAAAAAGTATGCAACTTGCTGTTGATATAAATAATAATAAGGTCATTTAGGGAAATATATTAGTGAAAATGGAAATTTTCATTGACAAGTCTTGTAAGGAAAGAAAACACAATAGCTCTGTTAAAAATTCAATGGAAAACTGGGCACTACCCAGCAAGTAGACCGCTTACCAAGATTTATGATTTCCTAAAGATGAAATGTAGAAAAGGCGTTGTGACTGGAAGTCTTGTCTTGAATATGCTGTCCAAATTCTGCATTTGGTCACATAGGACCAGTAGGCTGAGTGAGCTTTCCTTGACCTTATGCAGTAATTGCAATGGATTTACGGCCATAATATTTACCTCATACTTGTCCTGGGTGTTTGTGATATTAGGCTTCTTGATTTGAAAGAAATTTTTCACACTGAATTGTGTTAATTAAACTTAAACAATTTCCAACATGTATGAAAAATCTATCTTTGATGAACAGTCTCAAACATTTTCAGAACATTTTGAGAGTTTCAGATCACATGATGTTCAGAGTTTTGGAAACAATTTTGTGATTAATATCTGTGGATTTATTGTTCCATTGTCAATGAATACAATTATTTAATAATTAACCAGTAATATATATTCGTTAATTCTGTGACTATTGAAAAAAATCATATTCCTTTACAAATTGCCAAGATCAGTTTCTGAGAACAATTTCATTACCCTTAATTAGAGATGGTCCAATTGCTATGCCAATTAATCTTTTCTATTCTTATTATTGCGTCTCTCATATGATAAGTGAAGAAAAGCCTTTTTAATTTATCTTCAGATTTGTAGAATTACAACCTTGTCTTTAGCAGCGAATGGCCTAAAGATTTTTTAAATCCAGTTGAATTGAAGAACTTAGTTTATATGAAACAAGATGTCTTAAGTATCAGAAATGAATATCATAAACTGAGGTTATTCACACTAAGAAGTTTAATGGCGCATAGATATTGGCTCATCTCTAAGCCTTTTCGGTGATGTTTGTAAGGAATCTTATCTTTTCATTTGTTTGTAATCACTGTGTTTGTGGTAATTGAGTGCCAATCAAAATGTTTTTGACTGATAGTTTTTTAACTCTTATGCTGTCAAATAATTGACAATATCTTGAAATATAATTTTGAAATGGTATTGATCCTTTTTTCACTTTTTTATGAATAACTTATTGCTAAAATATGTAATAACCATCTTTTACACTCAAATTGTGCTCTGAACTGATTACATCATCATCAGCTTCCCTATTATAATCTTGTCTACCAATTGCATAAATATGCCATTTTCATTGCAAAATAAAGTCTGAAAGGATTGTGCATTATTTTGTGTTTTATTTACCCATTGTCCCTGCAGTGACTTTAAATGTTTATGAAAAACAGCCACCAACCTTTGCCTCTATAATTGTATGCAATGGATTTCTGTTCATCCCGAAAATAATCTCAGCTAATTACAATAAGAGTCATCTGTTTCAAGATTTGTTTCTATTTGCTTCATTACTATAGTACTAGTGATATTATAACCAACATCTCATATAGAATTTTTGTTGCTTAAGTTTTATCTTCTCAGCTCTCTAACTATATCTCTGTAAGTAACAAAAGCTGAATATTCAATAATCTAAGGTGTCAATGATGAGAAGTATAGAACTGATTTGAAACTCAAAATTTAGTTCTAGTTGATGATTTTTAAATCTATTTTTTCCTTTCCATAGAATTCAAGTAACTTAAGCAAGAAATAGAAGATAATTGAATTATAAATAATGAACCTGTTAGATGATATAGTTATTAATTATATAATTAAGTTGATCTAAATTCTGAATTACTTATTCCTCATTGTACTCTCTCTAGAGATTCAACCTGTTCACTTTGAGGCTTTAAAAGGATGCAAGAGAACCATTATTCTATTTAAAGGATAAAGCCACTATTACAATTGAAAATCAAGATGTATAATCCATTACACCATTTATTGCCAAAAATGATATTTTTCACTCATCTGTAAGTTATTACAGAGTGCAGTTGTAATAGTAACATTGGGAAAAATTCCCAGGGTTATATGAAGGACATTCATGGGAATTTGTTGCCTCAGTAAAATACTACTTTCAAGCAAACAGACATCATAATTATGAGAACATTATATTTAACCTCAGGAAGTTACTACTTATCACTTGGAAAGAGCATTTGGAACAACTCCGTCATAACTTCTTCCATGCGGGATCTGAACAAATTGTCGTGATGGAAACGCTCTCGGATGGAATCAGCATTCCCTGTCTTCAGAAGTTCATCCACAGACTCAGCGGAAGGTGCTTCTCCCATGAAATCCTTCCCTAGCATGAAGAATGGTATCATTATGGCTCCAATTATCACACCAAATTTTCCATAACCTCCTTTTATATCAGCATGGAGTTGATCTAGAGTTATCGGTTCTTCTGCTGTTTGCCCCAAAGTTTTCATCAATGATAGATGATACACCTCAAGAAGCTGATCAAAATGAGAATCTCGCAAGGACTTTGTAGTACTCAGATGCATAAAGTAGAGTATATCAATACTTGGATGACAATATCTGGTAACTTGAAAGTCGATGAACTTGGCATCAGTGGGCTGACCTTTTTCATCATAGGAGAACATGATGTTATTCATCCAGCAGTCACCATGGTTCAGTATATTACAGCCTTTTGGATGGGGTCTCACCAACTTACAAAGAGTTGGCCAAAGTCCCGAAAGGGCAACTTCTAGCTTGTCTGTAGCCAAGACCTTCTCTGGTAACCCTTTTAATTCCTTTGAAAGTTCGATAATTGTGCGAATAGCATTTTGGAAAACCCCTGTCAGTGGACTCGGAGGTACTCCTGGCACCGTTTCGTAGTAGCAAACTTCTTGGGAGAACACAGGAAATGCCTGAGCCCATCCATTTCCAGTCGCCTGGCGCAGGGCTTTCTCTGCAGCGACAGCCGCGGCGTGTAAAACACCTAATTTCTCCATAGTGATGAGACAGTGATTTAAATCCATCCCCTCGGTCAGGAAACAAGCCTCAGGCGTTCGAAAACCACCCTCGGATAGGTCTTCCATGAATATGGCATCAGATGACCCAGCGTAAGACGCCAGGTAGCACTCTGGGAGAGGAAGCTGCGGAACGCACTTTTTCATCAGCGGGACTACTGCGTCGAAGAATAGGCCCTCGCGTATGAAGATACCGCTGCGGCGCGAAAACTCAACAAGCATTTCGGATAGTGGGAAGCGCTTGAGCACCAAGATCTTTTCTCCTTCTTCATCCCCGATGCGATAGCGGACAGTGACGCGTTGCACTACGGACAGAAAACCTTGGACCCCTGGAGTGGCTCTTTTGACATCCGGGTCTCCGCAAAGACTAATTTCCTCGACAGCCAAACACTTCTGCAAGGCGCGAATCAACAGCGGCACAAGAACGTTGTCCATCGCTGACTCTTTCGGACTGAAGGTGAGGACGCAGAGGGCGATGGAAAGATCCCTTTTTTTTGATTGGAAAATAATCGGAGGTCGGTTGGGAGATGCGGTTTTCTCTGAGGTCTTCCTGTGGTCTGTATCTCTCGTTACTATCCCTCGAAGCGATTCTCAAGAGTACATGTGTCACTTTCGAATACGAAGTGGATCAAATCTCCCCCACAAAGACTTCTTACAAGACAAGGCATCTCGTTTTTTAAGCGTTGCCAAGAGACTGAATGTATTCCTCTCCCAAAAGGGACAAGGGGTCTTAAATTAAAAAAAATAAACATCGCCTTCATTTTTTTAAATAATCGCCATCGCTATATTTATAGCTTGCTGATTTCTTTCTCTTTAATCGATCGTTATGTTTATATTTGATGAAGGTCATAGCCTATGAAAATAAGATCGATTAATTAAACTTATCTACTCCGATATCATTAATTACATCACTATGAAACAGAAAGCATAGTTGAAAATTTATTTAATAATAATTCTCATGGACCCAATCACACTGAATATCTATTCTTTTCTTAAAACTTGATTTCCTCGCAATAATAATCCTCGAGCTTTTCAATGTTTTAACTACGTAATGGAATTTCTTTGAGGCATTAGAGAAATGAGATTGAATGCATTTAAGAATATGTACATACTTTTTAGATACAATTCAAGATATTACTCTTTCATTTTCAATTTCAGCAGCATTTGATTTTCATAGAAATAAAAATTAATCAGATGTAAGTCAATATATCATAATTGCCATGACCAAAGCGAATTTATTCTTTACATTCTAACATAGTTAATTATTATTGATAAGACTAATTATATTTGGGAAATAATTTAAAAAATTTAAATGTTAGTCTACTTATGAAATTTTACAACAAAATAGTTCATAAATTCTAAATTGTATAAGACTAGAGAATTATTAAGGAGACCACATTGCACACAAACGTGCAGCTTGAACAATGGTCATTACATAAATAAACAGGGTAATGATGGAAAATGAAAATTGAATTGATTCAAATCACTAATCTATACTGGAACAAGAATCACTAAGTTTTTAGACATACAAGCATATAAATTCCTCAAGAATTATCATACCATGATAAAAAATATCTCACAAGAATCAGAAAAAAATCTTGTGAATGAAAATATTGCTTAGAATTAAATTTTTTGAAGTGATATTTTTTCAATTGTTCGGCGATCATGACTCTAAAAATAAAGATTCAAAAAAATAAAAAATAATATTTGACTTTTGGTCATATTGAAATAAATGTTCTCTTTCTGAAAGAATATTCACCATCTGAAAGATGGTTTCTAGAATATTTGATCATATGCAAGACTCATCTACAAATAGGTACCATATTAAAATCTCAAATTTTTGACATAAAAATACCAAGAAAAGTGAATAAAGACTACGCAAAGGAATACATGGTGATTGAATGCACCTCCCTCTACACAGAAATCATGCTTATCATTGACAATATGAGTCAAATTAATTCAATTAAATTTTCTATTTTTGGTAACTTGAGCACTGAGACCTCAAAATGTCAACGAAGAAAACGAGGAAAATAAGGAAAATAAGGAAAATAAAAGGTTTGATTCAGGAAGATTTATTCAGATTTGGTGCAGTTTACATCACTGCAAAGGGTGCACCAAAAATAAAAAGTCAAAGAAAAGAGAAAACATTTTATAAACAATCTTTTAATACATCCACTTTCATCCTGGAAAATAGACATACAAGCAAATAAAATCCTCTAGAATTATCATATCATGATAAAAAATATCTCACAAGAATCAGAAATCAATCTTTTGATAGAAAAGCTTGCTTAGAATTAAATTTTTTGAAGTGATATTTTTTCGTTTGTTCGGCGATCAAAACTCGAAAAATTAAGTTTCAAAAAAATAGAAAATAATAATTGACTTTTGTTCATATTGAAATAAATGTTCTCTTTCTGAAAGAATTTTTACCATCTGAAAGATGGTTTCTGAAATATTTGATCATATGCAAGACTCATCAACAAATAGGTACCATATTAAAATCTCAAATTTTTGACATAAAAATACCATGCAAAGTGAATAAAGACCACTCAAAGGAATACATGGTGATTGAATGCACCTCCCTCTACACAGAAATCATACTTATCATTGACAATATGAGTCAAATTAATTCAATTAAATTTTCTATTTTTGGTAACTTGAGCACTGAGACCTCAAAATGTAAACGTAGAAAACGAGGAAAATAAGGAAAATAAAAGGTTTGATTCAGGAAGATTTATTCAGATTTGGTGCAGTTTACATCACTGCAAAGGGTGCACCAAAAATAAAAAGTCAAAGAAAAGAGAAAACATTTTATAAACAATCTTTTAATACATCCACTTTCATCCTTGTAATTAGACATACAAGCAAATAAAATCCTCAAGAATTATCATACCATGATAAAAAATATCTCACAAGAATCAGAAATCAATCTTTTGATAGAAAAGCTTGCTTAGAATTAAATTTTTTGAAGTGATATTTTTTCGTTTGTTCGGCGATCAAAACTCGAAAAATAAAGTTTCAAAAAAATAGAAAATAATCATTGACTTTTGTTCATATTGAAATAAATGTTCTCTTTCTGAAAGAATTTTTACCATCTGAAAGATGGTTTCTGAATTATTTGATCATATGCAAGACTCATCAACAAATAGGTACCATATTAAAATCTCAAATTTTTGACATAAAAATACCATGCAAAGTGAATAAAGACCACTCAAAGGAATACATGGTGATTGAATGCACCTCCCTCTACACAGAAATCATACTTATCATTGACAATATGAGTCAAATTAATTCAATTAAATTTTCTATTTTTGGTAACTTGAGCACTGAGACCTCAAAATGTCAACGAAGAAAACGAGGAAAATAAGGAAAAAAAAAGGTTTGATTTAGGAAGATTTATTCAGATTTGGCGCAGTTTACATCACTGCAAAGGGTGCACCAAAAATAAAAAGTCAAAGAAAAGAGAAAACATTTTATGAACAATCTTTTAATACATCCACTTTCATCCTGGAAAATAGACATACAAGCAAATAAAATCCTCAAGAATTATCATACCATGATAAAAAATATCTCACAAGAATCAGAAATCAATCTTTTGATAGAAAAGCTTGCTTAGAATTAAATTTTTTGAAGTGATATTTTTTCGTTTGTTCGGCGATCAAAACTCGAAAAATAAAGTTTCAAAAAAATAGAAAATAATCATTGACTTTTGTTCATATTGAAATAAATGTTCTCTTTCTGAAAGAATTTTTACCATCTGAAAGATGGTTTCTGAATTATTTGATCATATGCAAGACTCATCAACAAATAGGTACCATATTAAAATCTCAAATTTTTGACATAAAAATACCATGCAAAGTGAATAAAGACCACTCAAAGGAATACATGGTGATTGAATGCACCTCCCTCTACACAGAAATCATACTTATCATTGACAATATGAGTCAAATTAATTCAATTAAATTTTCTATTTTTGGTAACTTGAGCACTGAGACCTCAAAATGTCAACGAAGAAAACGAGGAAAATAAGGAAAAAAAAAGGTTTGATTTAGGAAGATTTATTCAGATTTGGCGCAGTTTACATCACTGCAAAGGGTGCACCAAAAATAAAAAGTCAAAGAAAAGAGAAAACATTTTATGAACAATCTTTTAATACATCCACTTTCATCCTGGAAAATAGACATACAAGCAAATAAAATCCTCAAGAATTATCATACCATGATAAAAAATATCTCACAAGAATCAGAAATCAATCTTTTGATAGAAAAGCTTGCTAAGAATTAAATTTTTTGAAGTGATATTTTTTCGTTTGTTCGGCGATCAAAACTCGAAAAATTAAGTTTCAAAGAAATAGAAAATAATCATTGACTTTTGTTCATATTGAAATAAATGTTCTCTTTCTGAAAGAATTTTTACCATCTGAAAGATGGTTTCTGAAATATTTGATCATATGCAAGACTCATCAACAAATAGGTACCATATTAAAATCTCAAATTTTTGACATAAAAATACCATGCAAAGTGAATAAAGACCACTCAAAGGAATACATGGTGATTGAATGCACCTCCCTCTACACAGAAATCATACTTATCATTGACAATATGAGTCAAATTAATTGAATTAAATTTTCTATTTTTGGTAACTTGAGCACTGAGACCTCAAAATGTCAATGAAGAAAACGAGGAAAATAAGAAAAAAAGAAGGTTTGATTCAAGAAGATTTATTCAGATTTGGTTCAGTTTACATCACTGCAAAGGGTGCACCTAAAATAAAAAGTCAAAGATTAGAGAAAACATTTTATAAACAATCTTTTAATACATCCACTTTCATCCTTGTAATTAGACATACAAGCAAATAAAATCCTCAAGAATTATCATACCATGATAAAAAATATCTCACAAGAATCAGAAATCAATCTTTTGATAGAAAAGCTTGCTTAGAATTAAATTTTTTGAAGTGATATTTTTTCGTTTGTTCGGCGATCAAAACTCGAAAAATTAAGTTTCAAAGAAATAGAAATTAATCATTTACTTTTGTTCATATTGAAATAAATGTTCGCTTTATGAAAGAATTTTTACCATCTGAAAGATGGTTTCTGAAATATTTGATCATATGCAAGACTCATCAACAAATAGGTACCATATTACAATCTCAAATTTTTGACATAAAAATACCATGCAAAGTGAATAAAGACCACTCAAAGGAATACATGGTGATTGAATGCACCTCCCTCTACACAGAAATCATACTTATCATTGACAATATGAGTCAAATTAATTCAATTAAATGTTCTATTTTTGGTAACTTGAGCACTGAGACCTCAAAATGTCAACGAAGAAAACGAGGAAAATAAGGAAAATAAAAGGTTTGATTCAGGAAGATTTATTCAGATTTGGTGCAGTTTACATCACTGCAAAGGGTGCACCAAAAATAAAAAGTCAAAGAAAAGAGAAAACATTTTATAAACAATCTTTTAATACATCCACTTTCATCCTTGTAATTAGACATACAAGCAAATAAAATCCTCAAGAATTATCATACCATGATAAAAAATATCTCACAAGAATCAGAAATAAATCTTTTGATAGAAAAGCTTGCTTAGAATTAAAGTTTTTGAAGTGATATTTTTTCGTTTGTTCGGCGATCAAAACTCGAAAAATAAAGTTTCAAAAAATAGAAAATAATCATTGACTTTTGTTCATATTGAAATAAATGTTCTCTTTCTGAAAGAATTTTTACCATCTGAAAGATGGTTTCTGAATTATTTGATCATATGCAAGACTCATCAACAAATAGGTACCATATTAAAATCTCAAATTTTTGACATAAAAATACCATGCAAAGTGAATAAAGACCACTCAAAGGAATACATGGTGATTGAATGCACCTCCCTCTACACAGAAAACATACTTATCATTGACAATATGAGTCAAATTAATTGAATTAAATTTTCTATTTTTGGTAACTTGAGCACTGAGACCTCAAAATGTCAACGAAGAAAACGAGGAAAATAAGGAAAATAAAAGGTTTGATTCAGGAAGATTTATTCAGATTTGGTGCAGTTTACATCACTGCAAAGGGTGCACCAAAAATAAAAAGTCAAAGAAAAGAGAAAACATTTTATAAACAATCTTTTAATACATCCACTTTCATCCTTGTAATTAGACATACAAGCAAATAAAATCCTCAAGAATTATCATACCATGATAAAAAATATCTCACAAGAATCAGAAATCAATCTTTTGATAGAAAAGCTTGCTTAGAATTAAATTTTTTGAAGTGATATTTTTTCGTTTGTTCGGCGATCAAAACTCGAAAAATAAAGTTTCAAAAAAATAGAAACTAATCAATGAAATTGGTTAATATTGTAATAAATGTTCTCTTTCTGGTAGAATTTTCACAATCTGTAAGATGGTTTCTGAATTATTTGATCATATGCAAGACTCATCAACAAATAGGTACCATATTAAAATCTCAAATTTTTGACATAAAAATACCATGCAAAGTGAATAAAGACCACTCAAAGGAATACATGGTGATTGAATGCACCTCCCTCTACACAGAAATCATACTTATCATTGACAATATGAGTCAAATTAATTCAATTAAATTTTCTATTTTTGGTAACTTGAGCACTGAGACCTCAAAATGTAAACGTAGAAAACGAGGAAAATAAGGAAAATAAAAGGTTTGATTCAGGAAGATTTATTCAGATTTGGTGCAGTTTACATCACTGCAAAGGGTGCACCAAAAATAAAATGTCAAAGATTAGAGAAAACATTTTATAAACAATCTTTTAATACATCCACTTTCATCCTTGAAAATAGACATACAAGCAAATAAAATCCTCAAGAATTATCATACCATGATAAAAAATATCTCACAAGAATCAGAAATCAATCTTTTGATAGAAAAGCTTGCTTAGAATTAAATTTTTTGAAGTGATATTTTTTCGTTTGTTCGGCGATCAAAACTCGAAAATTTAAGTTTCAAAGAAATAGAAAATAATCATTGACTTTTGTTCATATTGAAATAAATGTTCGCTTTATGAAAGAATTTTTACCATCTGAAAGATGGTTTCTGAAATATTTGATCATATGCAAGACTCATCAACAAATAGGTACCATATTACAATCTCAAATTTTTGACATAAAAATACCATGCAAAGTGAATAAAGACCACTCAAAGGAATACATGGTGATTGAATGCACCCCCCTCTACACAGAAATCATACTTATCATTGACAATATGAGTCAAATTAATTCAATTAAATGTTCTATTTTTGGTAACTTGAGCACTGAGACCTCAAAATGTCAACGAAGAAAACGAGGAAAATAAGGAAAATAAAAGGTTTGATTCAGGAAGATTTATTCAGATTTGGTGCAGTTTACATCACTGCAAAGGGTGCACCAAAAATAAAAAGTCAAAGAAAAGAGAAAACATTTTATAAACAATCTTTTAATACATCCACTTTCATCCTTGTAATTAGACATACAAGCAAATAAAATCCTCAAGAATTATCATACCATGATAAAAAATATCTCACAAGAATCAGAAATAAATCTTTTGATAGAAAAGCTTGCTTAGAATTAAAGTTTTTGAAGTGATATTTTTTCGTTTGTTCGGCGATCAAAACTCGAAAAATAAAGTTTCAAAAAATAGAAAATAATCATTGACTTTTGTTCATATTGAAATAAATGTTCTCTTTCTGAAAGAATTTTTACCATCTGAAAGATGTTTTCTGAATTATTTGATCATATGCAAGACTCATCAACAAATAGGTACCATATTAAAATCTCAAATTTTTGACATAAAAATACCATGCAAAGTGAATAAAGACCACTCAAAGGAATACATGGTGATTGAATGCACCTCCCTCTACACAGAAAACATACTTATCATTGACAATATGAGTCAAATTAATTGAATTAAATTTTCTATTTTTGGTAACTTGAGCACTGAGACCTCAAAATGTCAACGAAGAAAACGAGGAAAATAAGGAAAATAAAAGGTTTGATTCAGGAAGATTTATTCAGATTTGGTGCAGTTTACATCACTGCAAAGGGTGCACCAAAAATAAAAAGTCAAAGAAAAGAGAAAACATTTTATAAACAATCTTTTAATACATCCACTTTCATCCTTGTAATTAGACATACAAGCAAATAAAATCCTCAAGAATTATCATACCATGATAAAAAATATCTCACAAGAATCAGAAATCAATCTTTTGATAGAAAAGCTTGCTTAGAATTAAATTTTTTGAAGTGATATTTTTTCGTTTGTTCGGCGATCAAAACTCGAAAAATAAAGTTTCAAAAAAATAGAAACTAATCAATGAAATTGGTTAATATTGTAATAAATGTTCTCTTTCTGGTAGAATTTTCACAATCTGTAAGATGGTTTCTGAAATATTTGATCATATGCAAGACTAATCAACAAATAGGTACCATATTAAAATCTCAAATTTTTGACATAAAAATACCATGCAATGTGAATAAAGACCACTCAAAGGAATACATGGTGATTGAATGCACCTCCCTCTACACAGAAATCATACTTATCATTGACAATATGAGTCAAATTAATTCAATTAAATTTTCTATTTTTGGTAACTTGAGCACTGAGACCTCAAAATGTAAACGTAGAAAACGAGGAAAATAAGGAAAATAAAAGGTTTGATTCAGGAAGATTTATTCAGATTTGGTGCAGTTTACATCACTGCAAAGGGTGCACCAAAAATAAAATGTCAAAGATTAGAGAAAACATTTTATAAACAATCTTTTAATACATCCACTTTCATCCTTGAAAATAGACATACAAGCAAATAAAATCCTCAAGAATTATCATACCATGATAAAAAATATCTCACAAGAATCAGAAATCAATCTTTTGATAGAAAAGCTTGCTTAGAATTAAATTTTTTGAAGTGATATTTTTTCGTTTGTTCGGCGATCAAAACTCGAAAATTTAAGTTTCAAAGAAATAGAAAATAATCATTGACTTTTGTTCATATTGAAATAAATGTTCGCTTTATGAAAGAATTTTTACCATCTGAAAGATGGTTTCTGAAATATTTGATCATATGCAAGACTCATCAACAAATAGGTACCATATTACAATCTCAAATTTTTGACATAAAAATACCATGCAAAGTGAATAAAGACCACTCAAAGGAATACATGGTGATTGAATGCACCCCC
Source organism: Pantala flavescens (assembly GCA_020796165.1). Lineage (NCBI taxonomy): Eukaryota > Metazoa > Arthropoda > Insecta > Odonata > Libellulidae > Pantala > Pantala flavescens. The sequence goes on from CM036882.1 coordinate 44,113,677, forward strand.
CTCTACACAGAAATCATACTTATCATTGACAATATGAGTCAAATTAATTCAATTAAATTTTCTATTTTTGGTAACTTGAGCACTGAGACCTCAAAATGTCAACGAAGAAAACGAGGAAAATAAAAGGTTTGATTCAGGAAGATTTATTCAGATTTGGCGCAGTTTACATCACTGCAAAGGGTGCACCAAAAATAAAATGTCAAAGATTAGAGAAAACATTTTATGAACAATCTTTTAATACATCCACTTTCATCCTTGTAATTAGACATACAAGCAAATAAAATCCTCAAGAATTATCATACCATGATAAAAAATATCTCACAAGAATCAGAAATCAAACTTTTGATAGAAAAGCTTGCTTAGAATTAAATTTTTTGAAGTGATATTTTTTCGTTTGTTCGGCGATCAAAACTCGAAAAATTAAGTTTCAAAGAAATAGAAAATAATCATTGACTTTTGTTCATATTGAAATAAATATTCTCTTTCTGAAAGAATTTTTACCATCTGAAAGATGGTTTCTGAAATATTTGATCATATGCAAGACTCATCAACAAATAGGTACCATATTAAAATCTCAAATTTTTGACATAAAAATACCATGCAAAGTGAATAAAGACCACTCAAAGGAATACATGGTGATTGAATGCACCTCCCTCTACACAGAAATCATACTTATCATTGACAATATGAGTCAAATTAATTCAATTAAATTTTCTATTTTTGGTAACTTGAGCACTGAGACCTCAAAATGTCTACGAAGAAAACGAGGAAAATAAGGAAAATAAAAGGTTTGATTCAGGAAGATTTATTCAGATTTGGCGCAGTTTACATCACTGCAAAGGGTGCACCAAAAATAAAAAGTCAAAGATTAGAGAAAACATTTTATGAACAATCTTTTAATACATCCACTTTCATCATTGTAATTAGACATACAAGCAAATAAAATCCTCAAGAATTATCATACCATGATAAAAAATATCTCACAAGAATCAGAAATCAATCTTTTGATAGAAAAGCTTGCTTAGAATTAAATTTTTTGAAGTGATATTTTTTCGTTTGTTCGGCGATCAAAACTCGAAAAATTAAGTTTCAAAAAAATAGAAAATAATAATTGACTTTTGTTCATATTGAAATAAATGTTCTCTTTCTGGTAGAATTTTTACCATCTAAAAGATGGTTTCTGAAATATTTGATCATATGCAAGACTCATCAACAAATAGGTACCATATTAAAATCTCAAATTTTTGACATAAAAATACCATGCTAAGTGAATAAAGACCACTCAAAGGAATACATGGTGATTGAATGCACCTCCCTCTACACAGAAATCATACTTATCATTGACAATATGAGTCAAATTAATTCAATTAAATTTTCTATTTTTGGTAACTTGAGCACTGAGACCTCAAAATGTAAACGTAGAAAACGAGGAAAATAAGGAAAATAAAAGGTTTGATTCAGGAAGATTTATTCAGATTTGGTGCAGTTTACATCACTGCAAAGGGTGCACCAAAAATAAAATGTCAAAGATTAGAGAAAACATTTTATAAACAATCTTTTAATACATCCACTTTCATCCTTGAAAATAGACATACAAGCAAATAAAATCCTCAAGAATTATCATACCATGATAAAAAATATCTCACAAGAATCAGAAATCAATCTTTTGATAGAAAAGCTTGCTTAGAATTAAATTTTTTGAAGTGATATTTTTTCGTTTGTTCGGCGATCAAAACTCGAAAATTTAAGTTTCAAAGAAATAGAAAATAATCATTGACTTTTGTTCATATTGAAATAAATGTTCGCTTTATGAAAGAATTTTTACCATCTGAAAGATGGTTTCTGAAATATTTGATCATATGCAAGACTCATCAACAAATAGGTACCATATTACAATCTCAAATTTTTGACATAAAAATACCATGCAAAGTGAATAAAGACCACTCAAAGGAATACATGGTGATTGAATGCACCCCCCTCTACACAGAAATCATACTTATCATTGACAATATGAGTCAAATTAATTCAATTAAATTTTCTATTTTTGGTAACTTGAGCACTGAGACCTCAAAATGTCAACGAAGAAAACGAGGAAAATAAAAGGTTTGATTCAGGAAGATTTATTCAGATTTGGCGCAGTTTACATCACTGCAAAGGGTGCACCAAAAATAAAATGTCAAAGATTAGAGAAAACATTTTATGAACAATCTTTTAATACATCCACTTTCATCCTTGTAATTAGACATACAAGCAAATAAAATCCTCAAGAATTATCATACCATGATAAAAAATATCTCACAAGAATCAGAAATCAATCTTTTGATAGAAAAGCTTGCTTAGAATTAAATTTTTTGAAGTGATATTTTTTCGTTTGTTCGGCGATCAAAACTCGAAAAATAAAGTTTCAAAAAAATAGAAAATAATCATTGACTTTTGTTCATATTGAAATAAATGTTCTCTTTCTGAAAGAATTTTTACCATCTGAAAGATGGTTTCTGAATTATTTGATCATATGCAAGACTCATCAACAAATAGGTACCATATTAAAATCTCAAATTTTTGACATAAAAATACCATGCAAAGTGAATAAAGACCACTCAAAGGAATACATGGTGATTGAATGCACCTCCCTCTACACAGAAATCATACTTATCATTGACAATATGAGTCAAATTAATTCAATTAAATTTTCTATTTTTGGTAACTTGAGCACTGAGACCTCAAAATGTCTACGAAGAAAACGAGGAAAATAAGGAAAATAAAAGGTTTGATTCAGGAAGATTTATTCAGATTTGGCGCAGTTTACATCACTGCAAAGGGTGCACCAAAAATAAAAAGTCAAAGATTAGAGAAAACATTTTATGAACAATCTTTTAATACATCCACTTTCATCATTGTAATTAGACATACAAGCAAATAAAATCCTCAAGAATTATCATACCATGATAAAAAATATCTCACAAGAATCAGAAATCAATCTTTTGATAGAAAAGCTTGCTTAGAATTAAATTTTTTGAAGTGATATTTTTTCGTTTGTTCGGCGATCAAAACTCGAAAAATTAAGTTTCAAAAAAATAGAAAATAATAATTGACTTTTGTTCATATTGAAATAAATGTTCTCTTTCTGAAAGAATTTTTACCATCTGAAAGATGGTTTCTGAAATATTTGATCATATGCAAGACTCATCAACAAATAGGTACCATATTAAAATCTCAAATTTTTGACATAAAAATACCATGCAAAGTGAATAAAGACCACTCAAAGGAATACATGGTGATTGAATGCACCTCCCTCTACACAGAAATCATACTTATCATTGACAATATGAGTCAAATTAATTCAATTAAATTTTCTATTTTTGGTAACTTGAGCACTGAGACCTCAAAATGTCAACGAAGAAAACGAGGAAAATAAGGAAAATAAAAGGTTTGATTCAGGAAGATTTATTCAGATTTGGTGCAGTTTACATCACTGCAAAGGGTGCACCAAAAATAAAAAGTCAAAGAAAAGAGAAAACATTTTATAAACAATCTTTTAATACATCCACTTTCATCCTTGTAATTAGACATACAAGCAAATAAAATCCTCAAGAATTATCATACCATGATAAAAAATATCTCACAAGAATCAGAAATCAATCTTTTGATAGAAAAGCTTGCTTAGAATTAAATTTTTTGAAGTGATATTTTTTCGTTTGTTCGGCGATCAAAACTCGAAAAATAAAGTTTCAAAAAAATAGAAACTAATCAATGAAATTGGTTAATATTGTAATAAATGTTCTCTTTCTGGTAGAATTTTCACAATCTGTAAGATGGTTTCTGAAATATTTGATCATATGCAAGACTCATCAACAAATAGGTACCATATTAAAATCTCAAATTTTTGACATAAAAATACCATGCAAAGTGAATAAAGACCACTCAAAGGAATACATGGTGATTGAATGCACCTCCCTCTACACAGAAATCATACTTATCATTGACAATATGAGTCAAATTAATTCAATTAAATTTTCTATTTTTGGTAACTTGAGCACTGAGACCTCAAAATGTAAACGTAGAAAACGAGGAAAATAAGGAAAATAAAAGGTTTGATTCAGGAAGATTTATTCAGATTTGGTGCAGTTTACATCACTGCAAAGGGTGCACCAAAAATAAAATGTCAAAGATTAGAGAAAACATTTTATAAACAATCTTTTAATACATCCACTTTCATCCTTGAAAATAGACATACAAGCAAATAAAATCCTCAAGAATTATCATACCATGATAAAAAATATCTCACAAGAATCAGAAATCAATCTTTTGATAGAAAAGCTTGCTTAGAATTAAATTTTTTGAAGTGATATTTTTTCGTTTGTTCGGCGATCAAAACTCGAAAAATAAAGTTTCAAAAAAATAGAAAATAATAATTGACTTTTGTTCATATTGAAATAAATGTTCTCTTTCTGAAAGAATTTTTACCATCTGAAAGATGGTTTCTGAAATATTTGATCATATGCAAGACTCATCAACAAATAGGTACCATATTAAAATCTCAAATTTTTGACATAAAAATACCATGCAAAGTGAATAAAGACCACTCAAAGGAATACATGGTGATTGAATGCACCCCCCTCTACACAGAAATCATACTTATCATTGACAATATGAGTCAAATTAATTCAATTAAATTTTCTATTTTTGGTAACTTGAGCACTGAGACCTCAAAATGTAAACGTAGAAAACGAGGAAAATAAATGGTTTGATTCAGGAAGATTTATTCAGATTTGGTGCAGTTTACATCACTGCAAAGGGTGCACCAAAAATAAAATGTCAAAGATTAGAGAAAACATTTTATAAACAATCTTTTAATACATCCACTTTCATCCTGGAAAATAGACATACAAGCAAATAAAATCCTCAAGAATTATCATACCATGATAAAAAATATCTCACAAGAATCAAAAATCAATCTTTTGATAGAAAAGCTTGCTTAGAATTAAATTTTTTGAAGTGATATTTTTTCGTTTGTTCGGCGATCAAAACTCGAAAATTTAAGTTTCAAAGAAATAGAAAATAATCATTGACTTTTGTTCATATTGAAATAAATGTTCGCTTTATGAAAGAATTTTTACCATCTAAAAGATGGTTTCTGAAATATTTGATCATATGCAAGACTCATCAACAAATAGGTACCATATTAAAATCTCAAATTTTTGACATAAAAATACCATGCTAAGTGAATAAAGACCACTCAAAGGAATACATGGTGATTGAATGCACCTCCCTCTACACAGAAATCATACTTATCATTGACAATATGAGTCAAATTAATTCAATTAAATTTTCTATTTTTGGTAACTTGAGCACTGAGACCTCAAAATGTAAACGTAGAAAACGAGGAAAATAAGGAAAATAAAAGGTTTGATTCAGGAAGATTTATTCAGATTTGGTGCAGTTTACATCACTGCAAAGGGTGCACCAAAAATAAAATGTCAAAGATTAGAGAAAACATTTTATAAACAATCTTTTAATACATCCACTTTCATCCTGGAAAATTGACATACAAGCATATAAATTCCTCAAGAATTAACACACCATGATAAAAAATATCTCACAAGAATCAGAAAAAATTCTTGTGAATGAAAATATTGCTGAGAATTAAATTTTTTGAAATCATATTTTTTCGTTTGTTCGGCGATCATAACTCGAAAAATTATGTTTCAAAAAAATGAAAAATAATCATTGAATTTCTGGTAGAATTTTCACCATCTGAAAGATGGTTTCTGAAATATTCCATCATATGCAAGATTCATCAACAAATAGGTACCATATTAAAATCAGACCATATTAAAATAAGAATCAGGAATCATTTTTTTGATAAAAAGTATTGCTTAGAATTAAATTTTTTGAAGGGATATTTTTTCCTTTGCTCCGTGGTCCTTACTCAAAAAAATAAATTTAAACAAAGAGGTAAATAATCATTGAATATTTCAAATATATATTTTCTTTTTATGGTAGAATTTAAAAAAAGGTTTAATACATCTGAATTATAAATGTAGTTTTAATCCTCAGGATTTAAATTACGGGGATAAGAATTATCTCACAAGAATGAGAAATCACTCTTTTTTAGTAGATTTAAATTAAATTAAATTTTTTTTCCTTTTTACTACGATTAAATCACAGAGATTTAATATCTAAAAAATATATCAATTTTTTTATACTCAAGTGTTTAATTATTATTTATTCATTTCTATTATATATATTAAAAAATAGTAATTAATTTCGATTAGAATTTCGAACTCTCATAATAGTATCATCAGAGATGTTTATTTTAGGTTCAGCTAATATTAATTTTTTCTTGTAATTAAAATAATTTACTTTGGATAAAGAACTATAGCTTTATAGAATCCAGTGATTTTTGCTCATGAAAATTCAGAATAATTCACTTTTCAGTAGTATTTATGGATCTCATTAGCTTCAGATAAAAAGATAGAATCATACTTATCAGATTTTGAACAAGAAAGGCTGAAGTTAGGAAGTGTTCTTCAGTTTTGATTATTTCATTTTTTGAAGGGTTCAAATTTTGAATAAAGCTTTAAATTTGATATAATAATTATGAAGATAACATTATGTAGGGTCTACTCCTATTTCCCAACGCTTGGCTGACTGACCGACCTCTTGCCTGACACCTCACTTTACCAACTAAAAACAGACCGACAACTTGCTTGATTAAACTTATTTATGAGTTAAATGAATAGGTGTCGTTGCAAAATATATTTAAAATCATTATTTTAACGAATCGGTTGGCAGGCTACCTGTGAAACTATAAATCAGTAGTTGACATAATTTTTTGTGAATTACATATACTAATGAAAGTTATTTATTCATGAAATTCTGTATCATGAATTATGTGTACAGAAAATTTTGTTTTCTTGATTGTACAAAAATATATATTTTGTACAATTATATAAAAATTTATATTTTTAAAGAACACAAAATTAAATATTAAAACTTCTTTTACTAGCTTTTTTGAAGCTTGAATTCAATTTAAATTAGTATTTAAGTTTTTATTTTCTTTTTATATTTAATATATATATATATATATATATATATATATATATATATATATATATATATATATATATATATATATATAATTAAATAACTTACACCAATGTACAACTCTTAATGTGTGCAATGACTTATGTTTTATTTATTAAATTCTTATAATTAATCCTTTACTTTTTTAATAACCAGTAGAAAATATTACCAAAAGTGAAAAAGTAAATTATATAAAATAAATTCCAAAATAATGCACATGTATAGGAGAAAAATAATAGTTCTATACCTTGATATTTATTCATTATTTCAATTAGAAGGGAAATTAAAATTACAATTCTTTTAATAATTATATTTATCAATTAATTCCAAATAGAAAATAATCTTACTGAAAATTGCAGTAAATATCTTTACATACACCTCTAAAGAATTTATTGAAATATTAAATTGACAAATGTTAATAAAGGATTTTTTAATACTTTATTTTTTTTTCTTCGTTACTTGTTAAATCTATGCTCTTTCTCTAATTTCAATCAAGTTAGTTGTCAGTTTTTGTCGGTAAAGTGATCTATCATTCAGTCGATCCATCGGTCAAGTGAGCTGTCGGGCAAGAGGTCGATCAGATGATCTGGACCTCATTATGTACAATGTATTACCCTATTTCAATCCTTATTCACATATTTTAAAATATTGGAAACTTTTTTCTTTTAAGTATGATTTTTCATACATAATATTTTTAGTAATTCACATTATAAATATCCAAGTACAAAATAGATAATGAACAACAGCCTTTATTTGCAAAAGATTTTTTGTAATGATGTTGATGTCCCTGGAATGTTTTTGGATTTTTTATTTCTTCTCCAGCTGTCACTACTTTTCCTACAACTGATTACTGACAAAATGACCAGCTTATGCAAAGAATCATGGCATTCAGGCATGACTGCTACAATACTTTATATCAATATTAGAGGGTATAATAATGAAAATGTACTCCAGAATCAAATAATAATTTATTTTGTTTTCTTCATTCAGCACTAAATACCACACAGACATACTTACCTGGAAAGTGATGGATCTCGATTAAGTCCCAGTCACGTCTCTAATTTTGTTCAATTGTTTACTATGGTCTAAAATTAAGGAAAAACTGCAACTGGAAAAGAAAGCATTAAAGATTTAATCACTCAAACTGGGTTTTGAGAACTTACATAATGATTGTAGGCAGATCATGAAATTATTTGCTTGAATCAATTTAATTTTGCTGTAATCATAAATACAGTATAACTATTTATGCATAATATTATCTTAAGTATATATTATTATGGAAGAACTAATATTTTTATCCTGACGAAAAATCAAAATAGAAATTATAATGGATATCCATTAGTTTTTCAATATTAGATAGATGATTGATTATAATAATTAATAATGATTATTTCAAGATAATATTTTGCCGAGTAATTGGATATTTTGTATTGGTTAACTATTATTCTTATTTATATTTCTTTGTAAAATAATTAGAAATAATTTTGTTAAGGTGTTTTCTTTGAAGCAGAGAAGGTATTTTCATCAGTAAGGAAGCTTGTTGGAAAAGTTTTTTTTTTAGGATTTTTTTCCATACCTTTCTTCCAAAGAAAGGTTCCAAACATGTGTTGGGAACTCTCTTCTTTTCTCCGAAATCAAAATTGGCGCTGAATGCAGCGCGAGGAACAGTCAGCGCCACGAGTGTTGTTTATGCTGAAATAAGGTCCTGTAAACCAAGAGTTTCGTGATCAGCTGATTAGATTCTGATGATTTACAAATAAATTATTCCCGAGCCATGCATCCAAGCCGAAGGGAAAAATGATCATCGATTTCATTTAATCTCGAACATTTATGTTTGCCTCCTTTTAGCTCATGAAGATTGAGTTATGGAAATCCACAGGAACTGATAAATTTTAAGGGCCCTCTTAACAAGTATTTGGATATGGAGTCCCGGTATTACGAGGGTTGCGGTCGCGAAGGACCTATAAGATGTATATTCCTATGCGAATTTCATCCTGTCGCAGGTCCCAAAATTACTTGCCAGGTAAATTTTTTTTTACTCAAAAAATATCAATAAACGTCATAAGATTCGAAGAAAATTTACCTCCTTTTCAGGTTCCTAACGATTATGTTTCTAAGGAAACTTTCGACGCTGTCAGTGTTTATATAATTCCGAAAGCTCAGCTACAAAGAAGTATATTGACAGTGTGAGTAGTTAATAGGGTAAAGAGCAGAGTTCAAAGTGTGTTGTTATTGTTTGAAATGGCTAAGAGATCATTTTTTAACACTTCAGAACCGTATTGGGAAAAAAGATAACAGGATTTCCAATCAGCATCGACAATCCAAAGTACGCTAGGAATGCATTTTATTTCAACCTGTGCTTTGTATTTGATTCGTGGGCGAGAACGGTGCATTTTGAACCAGTGGTTAAGAAACTTTCAGAATTCTTGGTAAATATTCAGATATTTTTGATAAGCATGAAATAAATACGTCTATTAACTTTTTATTATTCACTCAATTCGGATAATAATTATCCGTTATTGGTATCAATGCTACAATTTTCTAATTTGACTTAATATTAATGTTGGCTCGAAAAATATTTAATTTATGCTATATGTTGTATAACGCAAGATAGTTGAATAAGGAAAACATGAATTAATTATTATTGAGATAGAGCTAAGTGTTACATAAGATTGAATTATCGAGGAAAAATTCCATAACCTCCTTATTGTATTTTCAACATGCAGGTCACTTTGGAAATGGAATGCGGTTTTTTGTCTAATGATAATTGCAAGGTAAACCTACCCGGTATATTGCAAACTATTCTGCAAGAACTGAATTGGAGGAAAATGTGCACAGTTGTTGGTAAGTCTTGGAAGACATAACATTATTAAATATGAAAACAAAGATTTCCTCTGTTTTTTCACATTATCCAAGTTTACAGGTAGTAAAATCAATTTCTTTTTTGTGCAATTTCCAAGAAAGAGGAATGATATCTAATTTTACGCAAATCTAATCATCCCAAAATTATTTATTTAAGTAATTTTGAAGTAAATTTATATTTAAAATTATTACTTCAATAATGACTTTATCAGTAGTAATAATTTATTACATAAATATTATGATAAAAACTATTTTCATTGAAATCAAGTGAGATATTTCCAAAATATTTTAGTTGGGAACAGCACAACTCATCTGAAAGTTGTGAGAGTAAGCAGAGATCCTCCACCCGTTGAAGATCATCATGTCCCATGTTTTACTCCAGCCCATAAGTCATTTTGTAGAGAGCAGTGGGATCTAACTACACAGCAGGTAACATTCTGTTGAATTGAACTGAAAATTGCCAATGGAATTGTAAGCATAATCATGTTATCAATTAGGATTAGATTAGTCTGGGAATGAAAATTTACCAATACCAATTTAGCAAGCATCTCCAAGTATTAATTAAAGGCAGAAAGAGTAGTGCTTGAAATCACTGTATATTTATTTTTCTGAGAATAAGAATGATTTGGTGTTATGAATTAGCTCTGATTATGAAAAAATAACCCTGAGGATACAAGTAATTAATTTTAAACTGACAAATCCCTCTTAGTTAAACTTCTAAGATGTAATTAACTTATAGGTAATGTATTTTTAGGTTATACCCTTCATTGATGGATTCAACCATGTTGCAAAAATTGCAGCTGAGGCTGACGTTGAGAACAATTTAGTCAAAGCATGCATACAAAATCTAGTGTGAGTAATTTTCTTACTTATTATTTATTTTATAACAAGAAAATTATTAAACATCTAAAATAAATTAGTCACTTGAATGCCAACTGTATTTAATTTATGGAGCATCTCTGCAGCATAGAATGGCACTTGCTTGAATATACCAAAATTTTAAATCATTCATAGAGTATATATAATAAAACTTAATGAACTCATGTATTATGTAACTTGTTGGGGTTCTTAAAGTACTTTTTTAAATGATAGCTGGAACTATATATTCCAAAGTAACCATTTGGGAGTTTATCGGTCTACTCAAAAAAGCCTATCCTGTGATACAACATTTTAAAATTTTAAGATTCTAAAGTTGAACATTTAATATCATCTGCTTGCTCTGCTAACTTACGCTTGGAATGTAAATTATAGTATTATTTCTAATCTAAGAGACTAATCCATTTTAGGGTAATGAAATCAATGTGAGAAGGCGTGACTTCGTGAAATGCCATAGTAATAAAAATAACTTAGTAAATTTCCACAGAAAAATACCAAAAAAAAATTTTTCTGTGGAAATTTACTAAGTTATTTTTATTATTATTTTAGGGTAAGTTTATAAATTCAAAATTAAAAAAAAAAAACAATTCTTTTTTACCCTCTTCAGGTACTATGGAGTAGTTCGAATGATCTGCATCTTTCGGTATTCAGCTGAATATGCTACCACACCAAAGATAAAAGAACTTCTGGAAAATGAGGTTTTTCAGAAGGAATGCCTAAAATTCATCGCCAAATCTAGTAAAGTATACATCCAATCATTATAATGCTCAAAAATATATATTTTTTTATACTAATGGCAACTAACTATTAAATTTCTTTTGATTCTTGTTTAATTCCATTTCTATAGTTATCAAACTTTATTTTTTGGTTTATAATTGTCGCAATTATGCCAACTAAATGATGACAATGAATAAATTTGTTTTTAATTAAATAGAAACATCAAAGCCATCTTTACGAGATGTTTTACTTGTCTATGGAGGCCTAAGAAGGGGAGTCACAGTGAAAGATCTAGCCATGCGTCTTCAGCAAAACATTCAAAATCTGGACATTAGGAAACTAGTTCAGTTCGGTGTTCTCACAGGAATATTAAGGAGAATACATGAGGTTAGATGAAGTTATCTTTAAATCCCAAAGAAGTTTTTATGAGGAAAAAATAATTTTCAATATAATACAATCCTATTTTTGTGTAATATATAATTTAAAGAGAATTTACAATTCACTTGTTAAAATGTTTTAAGAGACAAAGACTAGGTAAAGTGATCCAATTGTATTTGAAATTTTGAAGGAATACTTCACTGTACTCCTAAGTTTACTTGATAATTTACTTGTATATTGATTCTTAAATATCAACTTTATACTTGCCACCCATCAGAATCTGTTTACATCATAGTTTATTTTTATTGATGAAATCTTTCCTTTGTAGTATCCTGTGGTCTTACCAGAAGAATGTGCTGCTTCTCCAGCTATTATTTCAGCACCTCCTCCACTCACACCAACTACACCACGTTCTCATCTACTAAATCACATTCATGCTCATCTTCATCCTCATTTGTCTGGTGAAACTAACTCTGAGTGGATGGGAATCTCAAAAGGACTAAATACTACAGATCAGGGACATGGAAGTGCAGCTAGCTATCGCAGTCGTTTATCCTTTGGAAGAAGAGCTCTTTCAGCTCAAGAACGCTCAATGGATGAAATTTGTGTAGCTGTGGGATGCAGTTATGCTAGACTCTCTGCAATAATGGAAGGTGATCCCTCTATTGTAATTTTGAGGAAGTAATTCCCTCTAATCGATTGTAAATATATATTCATCACGTTATATTTGTATTTAAAAAAATTAAATAATATTTTCTTTATTAATCTTTCATTTATTAGTTGATATCATATATCCTTGCAAAATAGAAAGGAATTCTCATAGAAGATATGTATTTAGATAGCAAAGATTGAGGTTTTATTTAAAATCAATATTTAAAAGTATTTTTCGTTTATACACACACAGCTTTCATCATTTCCTTATAAAAACTTAAGGGATGCAATAAAATAATAATAAGAGAAATTATTAAAATGCATTGGATCAAGTTAGATTATAGAATTCATGTTTCCTAGGTATCAATACCCACAATTGAAAACAATACAATGAGTTAAATAATTACCATAAAGAATTTAGTACAGCTCTCGGGTATTATATTACATATTCTTAAACCTTAAAGAAGATAACCAAACTCTTCGTGAAGAATCATTAACTAATCTCAAGCTCGAACAAATATTTAGCTTTAATAATCTAAAATAATATCATAAGACAGAGATGGTTCGTTTCGAAATGAACAACTTTGGCAAGGTATTATGATGATGATTAATATCTATCTTCAAACGCACAAAATCAATTTCATTTTAAGGCTCGGAAATATGTTATATTGATTTCGCACCTTATTCTGTATCAATGTATTAGGCTATTAAAATAAATATATTTTTCTTCCACTCACCTCATCAGCTTACCTCACAATCCATCGCATAAATCATAGTGCTTAAAGAGAGTACATAATCATAAGTCTGATGACTCCACGATGAATGGTCAAACGACACTAACGAGCCACCTACGGTTAATTTCTAAGGAAAATATATCCCAAGAGTTTCCATGAAAAGCAATTGATAAGAATCGAAAGCATGCAAATATTCTTTTTCTATTATATTGGGACTAGGTAGCGTCTACTTACCTTTTCACAGTATAATATTTCAACGCGGAAAATATATTCTACAATGGGAATGCACAGACGATGATAAAATCAAGTCAAATATTTTGGTGCAAGCTTAATCCTTAATTCTGCACTAAGAAATCGTTGAGCAACGATTAGGGTGAATAAATCTAATTTGTTTAGCGCGGTCTTCGCTGGTCAATTTTCTGCTGCTAACTTCGCGCTTATGTTTGCAGCGCAATGTGCACTTGTTCTAGAACTGTCGTTGGATAGTATATGAAGTAAACATTGAGTTTTGAGATTGAAGCACACGAAAATGCTTGAAGTTACTTGCAACGATCGTCTCGGCAAGAAAGTCCGAGTGAAATGTAATCCAGATGATACAATCGGCGATCTGAAGAAACTAATTGCTGCTCAAACTGGAACGCGATGGGATAAAATTGTGTTGAAGAAATGGTACACGATATTTAAGGACCATATAAAGCTTCAAGATTGTATCCTTTGCCCCAGGTTATTTACGAAATCGTTTATTTATTTCCTAGATCATTTACTGAATTCAAATAGTGAGATTCTTAACCCAAACTCAGATGAAATTCACGATGGAATGAATTTAGAGCTCTATTATCAGTAGCACCTTACATGGGATTCATTCCAAGGCTGCAAAGTTATTTAAGTGGCTGCGTAAAGTGTACATTTGTTCTTGAAAATGAAAAAGACTCGGTGTAGAGGAAAGTGATTAACTCTACTATAAGATAATTTTGTATGAAATGGTACAGGAGTTTTTTTGTTTGTATTGCATATTGTATTGTTTATTATATAAACTAATATGATATCGTAACTTTCGTTGAAATTTCAATAAAATGTGTATAAGGATTTAAATCAAACAATTTTCTTCTTAAATTTTTAAATAATCATTCTATTACTGTCCGACATTAGGATAATAGGTGATTTTATATTCATAATCATAGTGACTAAGTAATTTAGGCTCGTGAAAGTAATCTGTAACTATGATAATGTGGCGGTCTTATACATTTCCCCGCTGAGCACTATGATATGTGTAATTGATATGTATGTAAGAATTTAAGTAATACCGTATTGATCACTATTGCCTCATTGTTCAGAAGTTGAGAACTTAAAATGAAAAAGAGGGAATGAAGTTGCCAAGAAGTAATCCCGGGTGACAATTACCATCAATGTCATTTATCGAACATAATCTTCTATGCACACATACTCCATAAAACTTTTTGGAGTTCATATCCCTGATATTTTAAATGTCTGGAATTATATATTTTTATGCTCCTAAAATTCATTATCAAGAATAATATCAGGTTTTCAACCTATATAAAGAGAGTATTATTTTACTGTTATCATTATTATAGATTATTCCACCTATGTGGGTTTCCCTTGCAAAGGAGTTGCAAATCTTGGTTTACATAAGTTTCTTAAGAAATGTATTTTGTTAGCAATGAATTATGTTTATCAATATCCATAGTCCTCTTATCTATAGGTAGGAGTATAAGTACATGGGGATTTAGTTTCTGTCTCATTTGTTAGGACTTCAGTGATTCTGAGTATCTTTGATTTAGACGTAGGACCATTAAAAAAAGTTCAAGGAAATTTTTTGCTAATTGTTGTAGCGCCTTTCTAGTTATCATTCAAATTATACAATGATTTACTTATCTGACCAATAGGATTTTATTATTATGGTAAGTATACCTCAATGTTCATTGAGGATGGCTGTCTTATTGTTTGAGAAAATAATTATCATGTTACCCTGACTCAAATAGCTATTAAAGTTAACTAGTTTGCTTAAAGGTAAATTAACTTCTGTATCCACTTTTACAAAAAATTTCAATTATATTTATATGTTATATAAATGTATTTATTATAATTTATTCAATTTCAAAAAGGAAAACCAGCATTATGTCTTTTGAGCTATCTATGTTAAAATATTTGCTTCCAGCTCCTCTCATATTCTTAGAATTCTTGTCAACCTTACTGTCAATAAGTTTAGGTCCAATATCAAGGAGGTTCTTAAATAAAGAAATATGAATGATTCATTCTTCAAGTGCATGTTGAATCCTATATTTTAAAAGTCATCTTTGATTAAAATTCCCAAGTAGTTGAAATTTAGTAATCATGTCCTCCTTTATTTTTGTAAAAATAATCTTTTGTAATAAAAATAATAATTCATCCAATATTTCACATCCTTTATAGTTAGTTTGAAGCCAAAAGTTTCCTAAAAGGAATGAGAATTATAAGCCCTAAAATATTCTACTAAAATATAGCAAGAGATAGATTTCATTGCAAATTTTGAAACACTGACATTGTTAACCTTCATACTAGGCTTGAGGTCAATTACTTTCTCAAATTCTTGTTTGTGAATTTCCTTACAAAGATACAATTTTAGAAGCATTTTATAAATAGACTTTTTTGGTTTTCTCTCTTTCTAAGCTACATATTTTATGAAGAAGTGTGTTTCACATCCCAGGTTTAATGTACATATTTAAATTTTTAAAAAGGTGGAATTCATATTTTATAAATTATTATTTTTACTATTTAGCCAAGCTGGAATTCACAGCATCTCAAATGATTGGAGGTGGAAAAAAATCTTAAAAATCAATCTGAATGAAGTAAAATGCTTAATTTGCAAGTTTTATCTAAACAATCAAAAAAAAGCTAGCTTCCTCAATTTTAAATATCCATCAGCTTCAGTCAAAATTTCTATAGCCTATATCTTATTCAATGAGAAAATGAAAAAAATAACTTGGTCAGTTCACAAATAAAAAGTTCTCTGGTTTTTGCCAATAATGGGATTAATGTAACTCATCAATTATAAATTTCTATTTCATCTTTAACAAAAACGAAAAACCTCTTCCTTTTAGTTGTAGAGACTACTCCAGTAGAAACATTCAGTTGATGAGTAGATTCAACTTCCATCTCTTACATTTATTTTGATAAACTTAATGATGATTCATACATTTATCAAGAATTTTTTGGATTCCCCTTCTGGTACATCAACTATTTTGATCAAGTGTGTATAGAGATAGAATGTTGAATTATCAGTTACTTAAATAATTCATTTTCCCAAAAAATCTCTCCTGAATCAATCATTAACTTATTACTAAGTCATAGGCTGCAATGGCCCTTTCCACCACATTACTGATTTGCAAAATCATAGCAGAAAATTGAGCGTAATGAGGTCTGACGAAAATACTGTTTTCTTTCAACAGTAATGGGAATAAAGAAGCTATGTCTAATGACCTAAAATTAAAAGGATTCTTTAAGTTTTAATTAGTTAAGTATCTAATATTTTATGAAACATTTAAAGTGGAAATTAGTATCATTACAATGTTATATAAAATCTGATGCAAAAGATAGGGGAATGAATAAAACATGACTAAAAGGAAGAAGAATTTAATATATCTCTACATATATAGTTATAATTTCTGATAGCATGATATCACTTACATAGTAGCTTTATTATAAGAATGATAGCTGAAGAGGACACTTTCTCATCACCATAAACATATAAATCAAATTGTTCTTCAAGCATATTTTTGCAACAATATTCCCTTAATTATCACTGCAAAGTACATTCAGACAAAACACTGAAAAATAGGCTCAAGGAGACACCGTCGCACAAGGCATTTCAATTTATCTACTGATGTTATTTGAAGACTAGAACCCTAGGAAACACATCATAGCTTTGATTTAAATAAAATTACAGGAAATTCTTTAAATGAATTCTTAAGAACAAATTAAGCCTTTAAAAGCAACTCCTAAAACACTACCCAAATATATTAATATGTTTCTCTCCACTATAAAATGCCCCCTAAAGCTTTTGAATTTGATGAAGCGCTGTGAATGAATTAAGTCCCACCACCCATGCATTCTTAGCTGCATCAACTTCAAGATGTGTGCTACATATATAGCTCTGTTTTCCATAAAATGGTGGGGAAATGAACAGTGCTATGGTGGCAAATGGCTTTGAAGAATGATGTGAAAGATATATTAATTCTGGAAAAGTGTATGCGTAAAGTCTATGTAATCCAGCGCCCCAGGTATTGGTCTTTCTGTTTTTGGATCAACGTACGGCTTCATTCGGGCCACGCAGTAGTCTGCCATCTCCTTTGTGAGGTTCTGTAAAAGAAGAAAATATTGGAGATCAGAGAAGATTAATCAGATATATCTTTTCCAATTCTTACTTTGACATATCTTAAGTTTGAAAAAACTTTACTTGTTAAGTAACCACAAAAACTATGAAGGAACATTTTTTAGTTATACTGACTACTAAAAATACTATATGTTTCCATTAATTTAATCCAGTATTTAGAGTTCTGTTAGTAAGTATAATTGTAGCACTGATTTTAGAAATAACTGGCACTTACAGCATAGAGTTCCTCCTTTGTTACATATGGCCCATCTCCTGCAGTTATTGCTCGGAAGGCATTCTCTATTTCCTCTGAACTTCTAACATTCTCAGTTTCCTTTCCTATCATAAATGCCATATATTCTTGAAGTGATACATAACCATCTCGGTTAGGATCTACCACATCTGAAAAAAGAGAGGCATAAGAATAAATAAAAGATAACAATGATTAATGAATAATACTTGGCAGATTTCTGAGACCTGCTTTTAGGTTCTTTTTAATTTTCATCTCACCCAAAATAGCTCTAAACTCTGGATCTGGATGTCCTTCATCCACCATAGGAAGATCATAACCAAGGGCTCGCAGACAAGATTTGAACTGTGCATGATTGAGACGACCAGCCTTTTCTTTGTCAAAGTGCTTGAACATCATTGAGAATTCCTTAAGAGCATCCTCACTGACACCAGACTGGTTGCGAGCCTGTATCTGCTGCTCCAGGTTGTGTTGCATTCGCATTCCAAGCTGATCCAATTGATCCCATTGCTGAGCCAAGCCAACCGTGCTGCAAAATGCAACAAAAATTTAAGTACCAGGTATATACATGGACTGGAAAAAACTGAGAAATATAAACACAATGGGAAAATTGGATAAAGCTGAAATTATTTAGTTTCCTTAAGAAACTTGATTTTAAAGGAAATTTCTTGAAATTATTTCAGAATGATGCAGAATGAAATCGGCTATGAGCATAAAAAAGTAAAGAACTTTTCAGAATTAGGTGGTGAGGACCTCCAGTAATAGTTAAAAATTCTTTCTCAAATAATTTGGCAAACTTTTCTAAAAGTTTCCCTACAAATGTATACATCCACAAGAAAGTAAGAGTGTAACTATCCCAAAAATGATCTATGTGGAATTTGCTTAAGTTATGTAATAACTTTCCCAGAGAGTAAAACTCAATATAGATAAGCTAATGACCTATGTTCTGTGTAACGATTATCCAAGATTAAATGTTCTTCAAGTAAGGCACCAAGGTCTTCAATTTTCTTGAGGTCTGATCGTCTTGCACGAACTTCAGTTGCCTTTCGCTAAGGAGTAAAGAATGATAAGTTTTTTAAAATTTAATAAAGGCAGAAACATACAAATACTTTAATGCAAATAAAAGATCCGATATAAATACCTTGATAGCCTCAAGCTGTTGTTCCAAAGATCCAGATCCTTCCATCATAGATGTCCTAGGAGAAAAAAAATCCATTCATTTTGATCAAAATATGTTATTACCAGTCAATTATGATTATTTTACCTTTACAATATAGTTTAAAAACAATTAATTGTTTCATTATACTTAATGTTAAAAGAAATTATACTAAACTCAAAATATAATACCTAGAATTAATGTCCAGTAAATTATATAAAATGTTAAGCATTTACACCAGAAAGCAATATTACATAGTTAATACCTTGTTTCTGTTAACCATTGATGGAAAGCATTGGCATGCTTTGCAAACTCCTTTCTAAGCTTGTCGTTCTCTTCCTGTCTTTGAGCTTCCTTGGCCAGTTCTATGTCACGTTCCTATGAAAAGAGGAGAGTTTTTAAAACTAAAAATATGGGACATCGGTTACATTAATTAGAATGCAATACTATTTAAATGGCCATGACATTTTGTTATACATATGCACAAATAAGCATGCACCATCAATGTCCATTCAATATGTATTGAAAATTAAAATCTACCTTAATGATCTTCTGCAAATTGCTCCAGGTGTCCTCTAAGGCCTCCATAGTAAACCATGTGTAAGGGTTTGATCCAACATTGAAACTCTTGATACGCTGTTCCAGAGCTGCAAGTGCTTCAAAGTCTGCTTGGGCAGATGAGAGAGAAGCCTGAAAACCAAGAGGCAATAATTAAAATCTGAAAGTGATTCAAGTAACCCACAATAAACCATGTATCATGAAATTAAAAAGACTATACCTGGAATTGGGCATGAGCCTCACGCAAAGCACGGATTTCTTCAATTGAATTACAACGAACTGGGTCAGTAAGATCTTCCTCAGCATTTTCAAACCAGGAATTGAAGGCTGAGGCTTTCTTGGCAAAGGTAAGGTAAAGTTCTTCAATTTGACGGAATTGCTCCTGCATACGCAACAGCCTCTGCTTACGGGCATCAGAATCATTAAGAAGTTTCTGCCATCTGTAAAGATAGAAGGAAGCAATTATTGGAAACTTGATTAACATGGAGATTTTATCCAGCGACATTATTGTAAAATTCATACCTGGCAATCACATCAGCATGACGTCTTTCAATGGCTGGGGTTTGATCATGTTCTGCTGCAATAAGCCTATCCTTAAGGGCAGTGATATTCTGAATACCTTCATGCTCAAATGCATGGAGACCTTAAATAGAATATTTAACAAATGAAAGTTAATTTATGGTAAAACTGTGGCTTAACTAAAATCTTAAAAAGATTATAAAATTAATATATTAATAAAAACATAAAATATGGATAACAGATATCTGTTATAGAACATACATTAGATAGTTTATATTTATATGAGTTTAAGTATGAATTATATGCCAATGGATTATTTAATTTACATTTTCATGATTATTATTCTGTTTTATAGATTGTAGTTTTTGATTTTATTTATAGATAGTGTTTATTATGATGGCAATATATAAATGCTAAATTGGGTATTTTTGTAGTAAACATATTACTAATTTTTTCAATTCATACTTCATCCAGATAATCTCCAAACTACATTTGTAATAATTCAATAGAGATTAATTCTGTATTTTACATCATACTTTTTGCTGATTGACTGAATCGATTACATTTTCTTTTAAACAGCCTGTAGCTATACTATGATTTATTATTTATTTAGGTATTTCATGAAAAAATAAGATTTAAAGGGTTGAATATAATGCAGTTATTCTTACCAGCATCAAATGTTTCCTGCTTAGTAAGCAATGTTTGAACAGTTGAAAGATCACGACCAAACTCTTCTGATCTAACATGAGCTTCCTTGTCCCCAATCCAAGATTCAACAACATCAGCCTTCCACATGAATTGCAAATAGGCAGAGTTGTCCATGAGGCGTGCCTTACGCCTTGCCGCCAATGCACCAAGATGGTCCAGCTTAGTCTGATATATGAAAATATAGTTTCATTAGCGGACTTGACTTAATGTGGAATTCAAAAAATATAAAACCCTTATAAAACTCCAACAAAGCCAAAGAAATCAACATGAAATTCTTTATTCTTGCATTTTCATAGTTGAATTACATTCAATGAATCCAATATTCTTGAAAAATAATATGAATAATTATAAAAATGAAATATTAATATTATAAATGTACTTGACATTAATTTGACTTACAGATATGTATTTTCCATCTTTAATATCCAGATATCTAAAAATCAGGATTGAATGGAAACTATAAAAGATATTATTTTCATTCAATTTAAAATAAGATAAAAAATCACCTGCAACTGTTGACAGCGTGTAGAGATGGCGGCAGCATGATGATTAGAGGCATTCACCAAAGCCTGTCCAGCAGCAAATATCTCCTGGCAACGTTCTCCATGAGCAGCAAAGTCTGTCTCAAAAGCATCATGTTTCTTGATCAGACCCTGAACTGCTGCCATTGTATCTCCATAGTCTTCAACGGAGAGCAACTGCTGTTTCTCACTAAAAGAATTCATTAAGTTAAAACCTTTTCTAAAAAATAAAGACAAGTTCTCAGCACAGTAACTTTCCATTGCAGATATTTTAACTACCTACTAAAATCTAAGTGATAAAATTCCAAATTTGCTGTATATATCTATTAGCATCCAGTAACAAAGGGGAAACAACCATTAAATGATATAATAACCCATAAAAATTAACTGCATAACATAATGTAATGAAAAAATCCGAAAGAAACCAAATTTATTTTACCTAATCCAGGCTTCCTCTTCTTCAACCTTAGCAAGGAACTGCTGGAAGGTGAGAGATTCAGCCAACTTCTGCCCACGGTCAGCAGCTAACTGCTTAAGCTCTGCCCATGCTCCATTAAGCAATCTAAGCCTCTGCAAAATTATAAAATAGGTAAATCATTCCAAATCCTGCAGTATATTCAAAAATTAATAATATCCAAGTTTGATTATATCTAACCTGTTCAATCTCAGGGACACCAAGGTTTGATACATCCATCAGTTTTTCACCAGCCTCTTGAACAGCTTGAATGGCAGGCTCATGGCATGCCAATTCTACCTCCAAACGCTTATGTTTCTTCTTCAGATTCTGGACACCAGTCAAGTCACGTCCATAATCATCCGACCCAACAAGCAATTTCTTTTCCCTGGAAGATGGATTAAAGTTTATGAGATACATCAATAACCAATGCTTTGCATTATTCATCATATCATATAGGATTATCATAATCTGTTAAATATTTGAAAAATTATTTCATACAAAAATGAAACATCACAACATTATAGTAAGTCTTAGCCTTATAGTTAGTCAACAATATTGTCAAAGAGCATATTTATGACACTAAATATTAATTTCGTATTTAGTTTTATAACTTTCAAGATATCTGTTCACAGAAAACAGATTTATCATAAAAACACAAGCTTAAAACAGAAATAATTTTACAATCTAAGTCCCCAATTATATATGAAAGATGCTCTAAGTCAGCAATCTAGAAATTGAGACTATTGAGGTATTTACTTGATCCAAGATTCCTCATCAGCAATGTCCCTGAAGAATTGGTGTAAAGTGTTAGCTTCATTGAGTCTAGCCTGTCGGTGAGCAGCTAGATTCTTAATGCGCTCATAACGTTCATTGATTGAGTTGCGCTTCTCCTGGATGCTTGCTGCATCAAACTGTCCACTCTCAATCAGAGAGTCAGCTTGTGCATTCATATCTAAATTGATTGAGAATAAGAAAAGTTTGCATTAATTCATGATAAGATTCAGCTAGGTTGTATGTTCAATCTAAAAACCACAACACTTGAAAAATAATTCACATTTAAACTAAAAGGAAAGAAAATGAAGTTTCCCGTTGATCCATGGAAGACCAAGCAATTCAAGTCAACTGGATTAAATTTTCTCAAAGTTTAAGAATGAGGTAAAGCAAGAAAGTTAAAAACAATCACAAACATACATGTAAAATTATGAAATGTTGAAGATGAATAATTTATAGTAAGTACAACAAATATTAATTATGCTAAACATAGATACTGATTAAGATTACCTCCAATACGATCGCCATGAGCAAGGACATCAGCTTCAACCAATTGGTGTTTCTTGATAAGGTTCTGAACAGATGCCAGATCCTTTCCTGAGTCCTCACTAGTCAAGAGAGACTCCACTTCACCAAGCCAGAAGTCCAAATCCTTGGCTGCAGCAACAAATGTTCTTTGCTTGTTGGCTTCCTTGAGGCGCAAGGACTTCTCTGTAGTTTTCTGAGTGAGATATTCCCACTGTTCAGCAATAGATGCCAATCTTGCCTGAAAATTACAGAATACATAAGAATATTAAAAACCAATTTTTATCAAATATTTGTTTCATCCACCAAGGAAACATACATAGTCTAGTTTTATGCATGGTGGAACACAAATAGAAAAACGATTTAGAATACTTTAGCTTTGTAACAAGGAAAACTTTTCAATTTATTTAAAACCAGAGTTAATAAATCAATTTATGCTACTGCTTCTGAATCATATTAACTCAGCACAATATTTCCTTCACTTGCATATTATAATAATGGTTCATTAGACAACTGAGAGAAAATATTTGAACAAAAATGCAAATTAAACAAAAATAACTGCCTTAGATCAATTTTGAGACATATCCATTGAGAATTTAAGAATCTAATTCAAGCAGAAACAACTTTAATAATTTGTATTCATTATCTTACCTGAACAGCATCTTCAGAACCAGCACACTGACGTTGCTCAATCAAAGTCTGCCCAGTTGCCAAGACAGCCTGTATTCTATCAGCGTTGGCAGCCAGCTCAGCCTCAAATGCCTGATGCTTCTGGTGTTTAGACTGGATGTTAGCGGGATCCCTATATGACTCTTCAGTTGCCAATTGTAATTTCTCCCCAATCCAGTGCTCAGCCTCATCTGCTTCTCTGCTGAATTGTTGCAGGGTGCGAGATTCTCCAAGCTTTGATCTCTTCTCAATAAGAGCCTCCTTGAGATGACGCCACCTCTGAAGAACTTGACGACGTTTATCATCAATTGCATCTGATGCATAGTGTCCAGATGAAAGCAGTTGGTCTGCCAAAGTTTGGAGAGCAGCCATCTTTTCTTCCTATAATTTTTTAGTTAACATTGTGTAAATAAACTCAACAAAAAGGTACTTAAACTATTATCAATTATTCATAATAATAGAATTATTTTTACCTGAGACCCAATGGCTTTGTCAAAATCTTCATGTTTCTTGATCAAGGCCTCTACATTATCACCCTTAGAGTCTACTTCTTCAGCAGATAAGAAAGCCTCTCGTGATGACATCCAATTTTCTGCTTGCTCACAATCTCTGTAGAATAACTGCAGCTCAAGACACTGATCCAGCTGAACTCTACGGTCAGCCCATGCCCTATGGAGAAAGAATTTTTGTTTTTGTCATGAAAGCAATACTAGGAGAGCGAAATGATAAACTTGGTGATGCTTTAGTATATATAAGTTTACATCAAAGCTATACATCATACTTGGATTAATACAACAACTGAATTTCTGAAGAATTAAAATACTTATCTAATATCTATATAACATACAGATAATACATAACATAACTACACTAAAATAAAACCTGTCAATAAAATAATGAGCACTTTTTACATACTTCTCAAGCTCCTGACGGGCTTCTGCCATGCTCTCCAGCTTCTCTTGAACTTCAACAGATGCATAATGCTCTGCTTCCAGCAACTGCTTTCCAAAAAGTTCAAATGCTTGGAATGTACCTGCTCGGGCATCAATCTCCATTCTGTGCTCCTATTTTTGAAATTAAGAAATAATGTTTTTTAATATTGTGCAAATGAACAAGTAAAATGTAGGACATTAATACAGAAATCATGCTGATATTAAAAATTTACACCTATGTTCTACACAGTTCAATGAAGATTTATACACTACCTGGTGTCTCTCAAGAAGAGCTTCAGCTCCAGTTACATCAGAAGCCAATTCTTCTGAAGCAACCAATCCAAGCATGGAATTAATCCATGACATCAAGTCACGGTAATCAGCAAGGAAACGCTGAAGATCATAGGAGTCAAGAAGGCGTTCCTTCCGTGCATCAGCACGGGCAGTGAGCCTGCGCCATTCCTCATCAATCTCACGTTGTTTTCCATAGGTTTGGTCAGCTGTTTCTGGATGAGTTTGCATCAGCCTTGTAGCAGTTTCATCAAGAAGACGGATCTAAAAAAGATAATTATCAACCATTACATCAAAGAATAACAAAAAACAAATTCTATTGAACGAGAACATGATATAACAGAAAAATTGTGGATGTACCAACCTTGTCCCCAAGTGCAGCCAAATCTCTTTCCAATCCTTCGTGCTTTCTTTGCAATGCTTGGACAGAACGTAAGTCCTTGCCAAGGTCATCTTCAGCAAGAGTTGCATCCTTCTCGGCTATCCAATCTCTTGTTTCCTCAACATCACGATGGAAACGTCTCACTTCATGAGCAGACCCAAGTTGAGCAGCACGCTCCTTGGTGACTTGCTGCAGTGATGTCCATTTTTCATTCAAATCCTAAAGAGAAGAAGAGTTTTACTTTCAGAAAAGAATCACAAGCTTATTATGTTTTTACATAGCAAATAAAACTTATACATGGCCAAATGACAAGATCTACACGATATCCAAATAAAGCAAAATAAAATCCACATTGGAAGGAATTTTTTTTCAATCCGCTGATTCAAGAATTGTAGAAATAGTATTATTATGCAGAAATTTTTTAGGATAGACTTCTCAACAATAGCTGATTGTGCAAATAAGGTAAGACACTTCAACCGAAGTTAAAGTGACATAATGTAATTTTTAAACCATCCAAGATGAGTATGAACAACACATGTTAGACCTAATTATACTCTATAACTTACCAAATTTTTAACACTTGTGAGGAGCATATTTTTATGAGCTTTACAGTTCCTAATGTGAATTATATGCAATCTTTTAGAAGACTTTTAACCTAAATTGTGTGGTACAAGTAGTAGATCTCCTGAGAAATATTGACTCACTTGTAGCCAAAATAGCTTTTCATAATTAAAGACTTACTTGAATCTGAGTTTGGATCTTAAGAGCTGCTTCTGTTTGACCAAGGCTAGTCAACTGGACAGCTATCTCATTCATCTGAGAGAGACGGACTTCATTGGCATGGAGATCTGCTTGGAAGTCATCAAATCTCTTTTGAAGGACTTCTACTTGCTCCAAGTCTTCTCCTCCAACACCTTCACCAACATCCTGCACTTGAACCTATTAGATAAAGATTCAAATAATTATAAAGTGAATTCTAATACCCTTGTGATATTTATGAGACATTTCTATACACATGCAACATAAGGAGGCATTAAAAGCAGTATAGTAATAAATTTTCAGTTTATTTAATAATGTAACTTTACCACTGCCAATAAAATGATGCTAATTTTCAGAGAAATCAGTCTTAATTCATATTATTTACATTGAACATTTTTACTTTATGCTACAATAACAAATACCTGCATGAAAACAACAAAAAAGTTCAATTAGGATTCTGATATTTTAAATTTTTATGGTATACCTCATGTATTTATAGTCAAGTTACTAAAAATTTATTCTAGATTTTAGAAATATTGCTTTTATAATTCAGTATATTTTTCAAAGATTCAAAATAAATATGCACAAACCTGAGCATACTGCTCCTTGTCTCGGATCCAAGCAGCCAGTTCAGCGGCTTCACGCACCAAAACATAAGCCTTTACAGTTTCATCAAGCCTCTTCTTACGCTCCCCAGCTATTTCCAGAAGATGATCGTATTGGGTTTCAATTTGTTGCTGACGAGACATTATGGAACCAGCAGCACCTTTAGGAAGGCAATTACCAGATCTATTACCACACAAGACATAGTAGCTATGCATTCTTTAAAACCTCATTAATTAGTTGCGAAATATTCAGATTACTAGTACTTCAATAACTTCTTCCCAACTTTATGGTTACCTTGAGCTGGAGTAGTTGGACTAGCTCCTGCACCAGAGCCTCCATCAGTTTTGCTAAGATTCTGCCGGGATGATGACATTGCTGCAGCACCACCATCTACTTTCTTCACATAGGCAGCAGGTACGAATCCCTGTCTGTCATTCACTTCCACTTTCCACCAGTCCTAAACATTTCAAATGATATGTTATTAGCTAAGAAAGACCAAAGCTCTGTTAATTAATGTTCCTATAATTTTAATTAATCAAATTACAGTAAAACTATTTAATAATTGAATGAACAACACCATTATACATTACACACTAACTTCACACAAAAAATTAAAATGTATTTACTTTATAGGAATGAATATGGAATCAAATGAAAAAAAAAAAGTTTTCAAGTGTCAGAACCTAGTGTTTTGATGTATGAGGGAAAAACTCAAAATTTGTTGATATAGTAAATATATTGACTAATTAATTATGTTTTTCAAAGAGAAAAATTTGTGAAGATATAAAAGGTGAATTTTATCTGAAATATATGTGATGATAACTCCAAAATTATCATTAAAATAATTAAAACTTATAAAATAATGAAAAATTTCTTCTGATAATTCTTTGGTTTTGTAATTACCTTATTGTTGGAATTCAGAAGAGTCAAAACATCACCCTTCTTCATTGATACTTCCCTCGGGGATTTTTCAGAGTAATCATACAAGGCTACAACACATTCCTTACCCCAAAGATCAACAGCTGGGGCTTCCTGAAAAGAGATCATAAAAAATAATTAGTATCATTTTTACTTATCTGATGAATACGAACTACTGAAACATTTATATGATTTCTCACCCTGCAAGCAAGTGCATCACGGCGCAGAGCTCGTACTGTGTTTCCAAAAGCCTCAAGATCAGAGACAAGTGCCTCATGTTTCTTAAGAAGAGCTTCTGAGGAGTCTTCATCTTTACCATAATCAGAACCTCCAGCGATTGGCTCCTTCTCACGCATCCATGACTCGGCCTCATTGGCATCAGCAAAATATTGGTGAGCTTGCAAAGAATCCTCCAAATCACGCTTCCTCTATATATTTATGAAGATAATGGCAAATGTAAGAAATAATTTTAAAAGTAAGAATGCAGAAATCTAGAGAATAGTCTAACAATTATAAGTTTCTAAAGAGAAAATTCTTGATAATTCATAAAAAAACCTCTCATTGCACATTATAATATTAGAGGAAAAAATTACTTTAACTTATACCTCAACAAAAAATATGGAATCGATATAAGAAGGCATTCCTGAAGATGTAATGTAAAATTATGAAACCAGTCATGAGTAAATCAAATTTTTTATGGAAATTACTAAGTTTTTCATTATAAGAAAAAAATGTTTTGAAAAAGTCATACAGGAACAGAGTTTCAAAAATAATTGCCTAGCTTTCCTGCAATCTCTATTCATGTAAAATATCCATCAGCAAGTGAAACTGTAAAGTTTGTATATTGGTAAGTATATTGGTAAGTATATTGGAAATAATAAATGAACACAAAAACTGAACAGATTAGCTTATCGATTTATGAATAAAATTATATCTCTACACATATGTACCTGAGATGCCTTCTGCTTCAAACTCTTCCAATGATCTTCTGCAAGGGTGTCTACTCTCTGCTTGATTTCCACAGATGCAAAGTGTCCCTGATCTATCATTTGATGAGCAACCTGCACAACTCCAGTAACTCTTGCTTCATGATTGGCTATTTCAGCCATGACTGCTTGATGCTTCTTAATCAAATTCTGCACACCAATCAAGTCCCGTCCTGCAAATACCGAAGGTAAGTTGAAGTAATTAGCATTATTTTATCTCATAAAAGCTATAAGAAAAAACAACTGAGGAGATGATGAACAAGTCATACTAGATGTGCTTGGATTGAAATATAAGATTGATAAAATTTTACCTCTGTTTGTTGAAGCAGCAACAGGTTCCTTCTCTCTAATCCAAGCTTCTTCATCTTCAATGTCTCTGAATAACTGTTGTACTTGCAATGAATCCAGAAGACGCTGTTTACGGATAGCCATTGGTCCTTGCAGTCCAGCATAGCGCTCAGCCAATGCAGACTAAAGTAGATAAGACAGTTAGGAACTGACATTTGTATGGATTAATTTATTTTAATAACTCAAAATAAGTATTATCCATTAATAATTTTACTTACATAAAATATTTCAAAGTGACATATTATTTTAAAGTAATAACTAATAATAAGTGACATATTATTTTAAAGTAATAACTAATAATTATTTGTTTCAATGAAATACATCTTACTGAAGAAACAAAAATGTTTAAAATGTACCTGTTTGGAATGAATGTTATCGGCATCAAAGTGTCCCATCTCAACAAAATGTGCTGCAGCTTCTGCAATGGATTCCATTCGATCATGATGAGAAGCTACATCTGCCTCAAGTAAAGCATGCTTCTTCTGAAGATTCTGTACACTGGTCAAATCCTTAATAGATTTTTTTAAATAAAAGACAAAGCTGATTAAAAATACAGTAGCTTATAGTGAATACAATGAAGAATTGTCTATTCTAAAGCCTATACCTTGCCATAATCTTCACTCATCAACTGTCCTTCAATTTCAGACAACCATAACTCTACATCCTCAACAGTGCGGTTAAACTGCTGCTGCTGAGATGCTTCTTGAAGCTTAGCACTCTTCTTTTGAGTAGCACGTGTTAAGGTTTGCCACAAAGACATGATCTCCTCCATTCGTTGTTCGATTCTCTCTAAAGAATGAATTAAAAGTAACGTAAAAAAGATAGAAATCTTGATTTGTATTCTAAGAATTACTTTTAAAAAAATAGAATAAAAATGTGAACCAACCTGAGGCATAGTGCTCAGATTCGATTAGCTCCCGCCCAGTAGATGCAATTTCTTCAGTTCTTGACTTGTTTGCACTCAACTCTCTTTCAAAGTTCTGGTGTTTTTGAACTTTGCCATTCAAGTTGGTTGGATCCTAAAATTTACAAAGAAAATAAGATCATGGATCAAATAAAAAAATGGATATGAAATTGTGAAACTAAACATGATAATGCAAACCCTGACAAAAGTCAACTAGATCCATTATATACATTATAAATTATAACTATTTTAACCTCAATCAATAAACAAATTATTCCATGTTAATTCAACCAGCTAAAATAGAAAATAATTCCAAACATATATACAATAAACAAAATGCATCCAAGTGGAATATTTCTTACCAAATAGCTATCATCAGTGGCAAACTTTAACTTTTCATTGATCCAACCCTTGGTCTCATCACAATCTCTCTCAAATTGTTGCAGACGATAGGAATCTTCAAGAATAGTCCTTCTTTGAGTTGATTTCTCAAGGAGGGCAGAGCGCCTTTCCAAGAGCTACAAAGGAGAAAGAAATGAGAATGGCCAATAGTTTTAAATACAAAATTACTCCTTATATAAAACAATTTTTTAATTAATACATACCATTGCTCTTCTCTGGGCCACATCATCAGCAGCATAATGCTGTCCTTCGATCAATTTCGTTGCAAATTCGTCGAGGGCTTTTATCTTCTCCTCTTGAGCAGCTAGAGACTTTTCAAAATCCTCGTGTTTCTTAATCAATGCTTCAACTGAATCAAGAGAGTCTCCAAGATCTTCATTAGAAAGGAATGCCTAATTGTAAAAAAAAATTAATAACATTTCATTGTCCTGTGCTCTACAAATAGAGTTCATGAAATAGTGAATGATTAATTATTCTAAATGATCTTTATTTTTATGAAAATACCTCTTGCTTAGCCATCCAAGTGTCAGCTTGTTCAGTGTCGCGGTAAAACAGCTGAAGATCCATACATTGTTCGTAGAGAATTCTGCGCTCTTCCCACAGTGAAAGAAGAGCAGTCTTTTCAGATGCTAGAACAGCAAGTTTTTCCTGGACATCTTGAGAGGCATAATGTCCTTGGTCAAGCAGAGCTCTTCCTGCAGCCAAAGTACTGCTGAAGCTATCCTCTCTTGCATCAATTTCGCCCTGTCAGTATGAAAATGAGCATATTTGTGTAATACAATGAACTCATTTTATTCACTGATATTTTAAAGATAACCAAATGTTTAAGAATTAACATGTAAGTTATATAAATTCAAGCAACTAGTAAGCATTTACACATTAACAATTAACTGATGAATAACTGTAATTTATAAATGATGTTGATGTAAAGCTCCATTATCCAATATCACACAAATTGAACAGGAGAAAGAAAGGGAAATTAACAATCATCTTGATAATGTTAACTCTGGAGGAAAAGACAGAATACTTCAAACCCTTTGAAAGTACATTGGTTCCCTAACAATAATTTTATTCTTTATTGAATAATTTCAGAAATCTAATTTTTTTTCAGATTAAAAGTTCAAAATTCTGGCTTGGTTCAAATTAGCATGATGAATTTCTAATGCTCTAAAATAAGTTGAACAAGGAACAGTCTATCAATGAATGAGAGAGTTTTAAAAAATCAAATATACATGGAAAATAAGTATAGACGATTATAAGAAAAATTTATATAAATATTAAAGGTTGAGTTTTTGATCCTATTGCATGTCTACTTAAAATAGCAAGATAGATCCCATGTGTACTCATTAATAACCGTGAAGAACTCCAGAATGACAAGCTTACAAGTACAACTGTGAACCAATAGTGTTAGATATAACAGTAAATACATTTCTGTAAACATACCTTGTGTTCTTGATGTCTCTCAAGCAGTGCTTCAGCCCCAGCAACATCCTTTGCAAGTTCATCGGCAGAAATTATTGCCTTGGTGTCATTGATCCAGGACACAAGGTCTCTGAAGTCAGCAAGGAACCTATGCAAATAGTATGACTCGTTTAGCTTCTGGCGACGCTCCTGCAGAGGAAACAATGATGCATTAGACACCGTTCAACTTCAATAAAGAATATTTCTTAAGTGCAACTATGATTCTACCTTAGCTTTGGCAGTAAGACTATTCCAATATGCAATTATCTCTCTTTGCTTGTTCTCAATCTGAGGAGCATGGCTGGCATGAGTTCCACATAAACGCTGGGCTTCTCTTTGAAGAGCTTCAACCTTGTCATGAAGAGCGGCCAAGTCTCTTTCCACGCCTTCATGCTTGCGCTGGAGTTTAGAAAAAAATCTAAATAAAGGAAACGTTCTGTCTTTTTATAAAGAACAAGGTAGATTAGTTATCACTCTCTGCTAACCTGGAGAGTCTGTACACTGGCAAGATCTCTTCCATAATCATCAGAAAGAACAGCAACATCTTTTTCAGAAATCCATGCCACTGTCTCATCAGCATCACGGTTGAATCTCTGGATTTCATGGGCTCCAAAAAGGCGTTCTTGTCTCATTACTGCAAGCTGCTTCAACTGCTGCCAAGCTGCATTTAATTCCTGAAAATAAACAAAATATGTCACTGGTCTCATCATTTTAAATTTTGATATTTTGAGTACCATATTCAAGTAAATTATTCATTAAAGATATTCATCAAACTATCTTCATAATAATTGTAGTAGTATTTTCTTCTTTAGAGTATCCAGAAAGACTACTTAGTAAAAATTCTAGTCATAAACTCATGTATGGTCCATGATGAAATTACTTTCCCTCATGAATTATTTATTTTCACATGGTTTCAACATTTTTATTTAGCTGCTAAATGAATTCTGAAAATAAAGATCCATTACATAAAATTCATCCTTACCTCTTTTCTGCGAATAATTGTTTCTCGCTCTGGATGCCCTTCTCTAACGAGAGAGTCAGCCAAATCACCAACTTCAGTCACACGATATTCCTGAGAGGCCATATCTTTTTGAAATTCATCAAACTTTCTTTGCAAGACTTCAACATGCTCCAAATCATGTCCAAATTCATCAGAGGTGACAAAGGTTTCCTGGGAAATAGAAACAATTGTTGAGCAATTTTGGGACAAAATTTTATACACTTAATGTTCAGAATTTCGAGTAGAGAATGAGAGAAATTAAATTTTGAAAATGAATAATTATATTGGAGTAATTAAAACTAAGACCTAATTAAAACCCAAAACATTAACTTACTTTGTCATTTATCCAAAACATGACCTCGTCACATTTTCTCAGGAACTGCACAAGAACAAGAGCTTGTTGCAATTTCATTCCTTTCTCTGCCAATTTAGATAAGAGCAGCTCCCACAAGCGATGTAATTCCTCTGTAATGTAGGTGACAAGTTTAAAACTGATAAATATATACTACGGAACAGGGGGCATATTTAGGGGATAAATATTGCCAAATAAAAAAAACATTAAATTTAAACAATAACTTACCCAAACGTCTCCGAATAACATCAGAGGCAAAATGATTCTCGCTGATCATTTCTTTGCCAGTATTGTCTAAGGTCACAACTGCATTGCTATGGGCAGCGACTTCAGCTTCAAAGGCTTGATGTTTCTGAATTTTAGCCTGATGAATTGGAAAACAAGAGATATATATATTTTTCTTCCAGAAGTTAAATTCTTAGTTAATGTTAATAAACAAACAGTATAATATCAAGTCTCCAAGAAAGTTTTCAAATTATGAATACACAGACTCACTTGAAGATTAGTGGGATCTTTGTAGTTCTCATCAGAAGCTGCTTGCATTTTCTCATTGATCCATGATTCCAGCTCATCAGCATCACGTTTGAAATACTGGAAACGGCGAGAGTCCTCAAGCATATTACGCTTGGCTCTTGCCTCAGCTTTAAAGTTTCCATAGCGCTTGAGAACTTGTTCTCGTCTTTCCTGAATATCTTCGGCTGTCTCCAGCACCCTTACTTCTTTCACAGCGATTTGCTCCATTTTGAGCTGACTGGATATTGTTAGTCAACTCCTCAGTATAATAAATACTTATTTTACTCTTTCTTTATTAGAATGCCTGAAAATTCAAAAATATTATACCTTGAGAAGAAAAAATAGAATTTAAAATTCTTGGGAAGCTGAAAGATATTGAAGCAGTTATCATATATTCTGTCATTAGAGAAATATTATTATAAATTCTGACAGTTTAGGAATAACTTCAATGACAATCCCCATAAAAAAATAATTAGTAAGAACTTATAAATTAAGAGCCAAAAATCTTTAAGGAAGAATTCAGTCATATTTTTAGCACAGATTGAACTAAACATCATACTAATTACATATTTTACCTATAATAAATGGTAATTATTTGAGAGATGCTACATGGACATGGGATTAGATTTTATAATAATCTAGTTCATAATTCCAAGTTAGAATGTAAGTCAGAATCATACAATGATAAGCATTGCAATGTATTAAATATACAATCATATTTCAAATACATATGAATCAGAACTCTTCCCATTCAGTTTCTATTAAACCAGGGACATCATCAATCAATAAATTGAGTATTTACTCTAATTCAAAAATGAATTAAGACAAACTAAATCAATTCACTTTAAATATATATGTATAACCGATATTAAAGAATTTATATTTCAAAGTAAAAGATGCGTTCAAATAATTTAAAGGCGATGTTATTTAATACTACCATATAATAAAGGTCATGTTTTGCTCACCGAGGAAAAAAAAAAACAAAACACCGTGGCTACATTAAGTAAAACGGACTGTTTTAAAAAACATAGGGACCTAAGTATCTCAATTCAAGAATATTTCACGTACAACACCACGGTATATGAGATATTCCCGACGAATTTAAAAACCAAGTACATGGAAACCATAATCCAACAATTTACTCGAAAATAACCACGAATACATTCACACTTTATACTTCATACGGATGCATTCAAACCATAAATCGATCTAAAATGTTTGCACCCGTGGCCCAATTCCAATAACCCGGTGCCTCTGCACAATTATCGATTCATTGTGCAAAACTCGAGCTCCCGCATTCCCTAGCCAATTTTCTATGTTCTCATGGCCACAGAATATTATCCATTACAGCAATAATTATTGAAAATGAGCTTTGCAGAATTAGAAGAACTAAGTCGATCCTCCAGGAAAGATCGTAGTGAGGATATTTCAAATTAGTTATCTGGGTCTTTTAAGAACTCCTTTCTGAAAAATGCGAAAGGCCCAGACAAAAGTATTTTATTACAAAGGCGATCATAAAAAAATTGATTTTAAAAGTTAAAATCGTGATTTCAAAGACTTCATTTTCTATACATACAAGGTAAAATAAAATTAGGAAATATGAAAAAATGAATATATATTCATCCGTAAATATATATTCATCAATAAATAAATAAATAAATGTTAATATATATATAACATTTGTCAAATTATTTTTCCTTCATCTTCCATCCTGTGTCCAGTAAACCTAATACTTCTGGACTGTCTTTCGACCGACTAATTTATTTAAACACCACGCCCATAACTCGAGTCTCTAATCCTCTCCCGACCTTCATTCTTAATTTTTATACAAATCTACATCCCATATAGAGGACTTCAGTAAACTGATAATTTTCGCAAGATAATAGCGAGAACGGATATTGCAGATCACTCTTACCAATATTAGGCTTTAAACTAATTGCTGATACACTGAAACCCCCTGTCATAGAATGTACGGCGGTTTGAGGAGTATTCGTTCAAATATAAAATGTTTTCAGATTCCCTGAAATCCTAACGCCATAATACCTTCATGAAAGATCGCAAACATCATTATTCTTCTTTCGAACGCTTTGCCGCACCATACATTCTAAGTAAACATTGCGTAAGTATTTCACTCCCTTTCAAGTACTTTCTACAGAACTGTTAACAGTAACAACCGGTTACGCCCTTAAATAAATACCTTCGATTACTTTAATTAATCTTCCTCATCCCAAATTTAAGCATTCAAGCCCTAATTTTAAGCGCATCCCTCGGAAGTTTTAATTAATATAGACTAAAATGAGAATTTTTTTAAAACGATAGAAATATCTGTATACGTTTGGAAAGACTGGTAAGATAAATGTTATAATAAAGACTTATAAGATAAATGTTTATTGAATACAACGAATTTCTCATTAGTTTTCAAATATAGCATTTTAAAAATATAAAAAAGATCCTTAAAGAAAAAGCCCTCAATATTTTACGTATATCGCTATCTTTCAAAAATATACCTTTAAAAATACAAATAATATCTGAAAAGACTCATGAAATAGTATTTCAGAAATCCGTGCAGACCTCAGTGACGATCAGATTATTACCGATTTAATGCAATTGTATAAGGATAATTGCACGAAATCCCAAGAGGAAACATTTTAACATACCTCAATCGTACAGATGTCATATTTCCTAAACCTACAGAGAGGGCTTCACAGAGAGATTCACCTCGTGAGTGAGACCAATTATATTTCCGGGAGATGACCGACTAAATAAGATTCTAGTAACACTGTGCATTCCAATTGTAAGGGGGCGTGCTCAAATATATGGAAGCCGCAATGACCGCAATGCAGTAATTACGTTATAGTAAAAGACCGCATACTAATAAGACATCGCAAGACATTTCAACGATACCAGAAAGAGGTTTTTGTATAACCCTAATTCAGAGCTACGTGAAAATATGTGGAATCCGAGGCTGTCGCCACCTACTACCCGGAGGGCAGTACTTGAAAATCAATTACTACATGCCCGAAATGCCTAAACAGAAAATAGTAAAATCATTAACATCGGGATAAGAACTTTCATATTAACAGCCTAGGACTCCATCGGTTACACAAATTGTTATTGCAAACTTCATAAATAATGGCCACGCCCATTAAGAAATAACACTCTGAGATCTTAGACACAACAATTTCTACTGTAAAACTACAAAATAAATTAAATACTGATTGAAATTCAACGGGATAGTAAATCAAACTCATCAAACGTAACAGCAATAAAAAATTAATGAATTTCCGATAGCAAGCACCAATGTATTGCGGTGGGTCTTACGGATTAAAACACATTCGAGACATTCACGACACCACAGACCTATACAGGTATATATTTTACATACAAATACTATTCTACTTACAATATTCAACGTTAAGAAACTCTTTGGACGTCTACTAGCCGTCAAAACACGATCCTAATGCAGGTTCCGCTGCTAGTATCTCGGTGACGTCAACATCCTATTTCTGGAACTGTTTCAGAAGCCAATAAAAAATACTAAGATAGCTTATACTCAATTTAAGATTTTAAAATGATTTAAATAAGATAGATCATTATGTAAAAAATTCCTATGCTCTTTTATTAACTTAAAAGGTATAAATAGCTGAGATATAGCTAAATGATATGGTTAATGTAATGCTTACTAATTGGAACAGCAAAACAGATGACTGCAAGAAATTCCTCACTACACCAATGGGGTGATAGGTAGCGGTAATTTTGAAAGTCTTCTCATTTCTTGAGCTATTAAGGAGAAAGAAGATAACTTTAGAATATTCTTTTTCATTCCTGTATTTGATAGGTTTATAAATATAATAAGTTAAAAATATAGAATTATTAAAGAACTGAATAATTTTTAGCGTCACAGTTTGTGTTAAACCTAAAATATTCAGTTAATTGTTTATAATCACAACGATGATTCTAGATTTGTTACTTAAATATATAAGATAAGAGTAGTTAAAAAAGTTTATAAAACATTTTATTTTATGGT
Organism: Pantala flavescens; assembly: GCA_020796165.1. NCBI lineage: Eukaryota > Metazoa > Arthropoda > Insecta > Odonata > Libellulidae > Pantala > Pantala flavescens. The sequence goes on from CM036882.1 coordinate 44,151,365, forward strand.
AAATCAAGGGTAAGGAGGCTGTAACTGCCATTTATGCCTGGATAAATGAACACATTCTGTACCTCCAACTGAAATATAAGCATCTGAGGAGATAGAGGAAAAGGCCTAGATTCTTTGAAGTAATCACAGTCGATATTTAGTTGAAGAAATTGGATATTTCCGACTTGTACCTTCAAGATGTCTGCAAAGACGAATTAATTAGTATTAAATCATACAAATACATCAACAAGTTAGTTTTAAATTATCTTTAAATATGTGTTATATATATGCTCACTAGAAGAGTTTTTACAGGTTATTCTTGTCATTTAAATTCCATTGCCAAATGTTCATATTAATAAAATAATATCAGTCCCAAGCGCCATGGAATAAATGGATTAAGAAGGAGAAGAGTAGGTGATAAATAAAAAAAGGAAATGTTTATATAAACTTTCCGAGCAAAAGAATGCAGACAAGAGCCCGCTGCAGGCTGAAATACCGTTTCCATCTAGTCGATCGTCTGATTATTAGACGAGTTAATGGCAGGAATTCATAATTAGCTACGTAAGCAACAAAGTACATTTTGTATAAGAATTTATATTCAGCTTGTGTCCAAGATAAATTCTTCTTTCTGAATGTATTTCTTAATCTTATCTATTGTCACCTCGTACCTTAATCCTTTATCTTCTTGGAAGCATGAGTTAAGAGTAGATAAAGTTTTCTATCAAATAATTTTCTGTATGGGATTCTTGAAAGCTCCGAAATTTGATATAAATCCACGAGAACATTCAATTAATCGACGTATTGCGGAATAATATAGATGGATATTGACAAATATTTTTCTATAAATTGCTCACATCATGATTATCGTTTATTATTTGACGTGTGGATATGAGTTTCTTCCGGAAAATGAGAAGATTTGACAAATACTCTCCAAATTCGATCCCATAAATCTCAAGCTGAAAATAGTTTATTTCTTGCAATTAATTCTTTACCAAGATGTCTCTCATGAGTACATGTTATGAGACGGAGATTTCCTTGTGTTGGTGGTTTAGCGTCCATTTTTAAAGATGGCAATGGTGTCGAATTTGGCGGAAATTTAAACAGTAGGACAGTCAAGACTTAAAAGATACTTAACCAGAACTTCCTTACTTATGGTCCTTCACATGAGAATATAAACCTTAAAAATACACATGGCTAACAATAACACAAAGTCTTATCACTTGTCTTCACTTTCACTTCACTAACTAAACCAACTTTTGTATAAGCTATATTTATACCTATACATAAATCATACTGCTCAGTTAACCTGTTATTTCCACATTCACCCAGGAGGTAAACAGCATCACTACATTTTTCTTTTTAAGCGGAAAGGGATTCCCAGGAGCCATATGAGAACCATGATCACAATACTTATTCCTGTGAAGAATAAAAGAAAACGTATAAAATTCATACCACAGTACCTGGTATCTTAAGATGGAAAAAATGACAAGCTTACGAACTTAGAAGGCTCTTTAATCGAAACTTATATTTATATGCAAGTATTTCTATCAAAACATTGTAATCAATAAATCCCTTACCATCAACATCTGTTAATATCACAGCACCACTGAATTATTATCTTCCTCAGCATTACCTTCAAAGTAATGAAATCAATATGAGAAGGCGTGACTTTGTGGAAAGCCATTTTATAATTTCCACAGAAAAGAAAAAGGTTGTGTCTGAGGAGTATTCGAAGGGGTGTCTCTCACATCTCTTGTACAAATAGGATGATGGGTTAGATATAGTTGCAGAGTTACATTTATTCATCAGAACACGAAGAGCATCAGAAAGCAATTTGTGCATCAACTCGTTGATGAAACTTTCATTGCTGAAGCATAAACTACAGTCTCTGAAATATGCTAAGAACATTAATTTGCCACTCAGGAAAAGCTGGGTTACCTTGGGGCTATTATAAAAGTCATACCACTTCTCATTCAAAATATACGATTTTAGCATTATTAGTCATTACAACGCATTTTAAGTTTTTCCGCATTGTTTTTACAAAAGAATAGCTCTTGGTCTCAAATAAACTGTACCCAAAAGTCGTCAAAAAATGAATTATGTGCCCCTGGACTTCGTGAATTTATTGCTAGCTTAATATACAAAGTCCAGTGGCACGTAATTTATACTTATACTTTAGATGCACTTTTATACTATAGATGCAGGCCCCAACGCGTAAGCCAAAACCTCAACTTTTTAAATCTTAAGCCGGAGAATTTTGAAATGTTTGAGAGGTTGGAAGCTGCATGTACTTTGGCGTCCCCTCTAATAGATGGAAGAAAACAATGTTTCTATCTAAGAAAACATCTACTGTTCTTATTCATTAATTTTCTAATATATTAGTATAGTTACTAAGAGTATATCGCATTATTATTATTTCCCTGAAATTTTTCTTATTAAACCGACCACCTGTTAAGACGTTCACTGTTACGCAGTGGCGTGGGTTTCATGACAATGAGGTGTCCACCGAACCATGCAGTGTAACTGTACATTGCTGTTCAAAAAAACCTCGACCCGTTTCTTTGGCTTTGAGGACGTTATCTTTGGACCATAACCAATATAATATGGAGGTATCTCACAAGGTGAAGTAGATAATTTCTTAGTTGTTTCTGACTTGTATCTTGATCACTTGTAATTTATTTACCATGTGTGTTGATTTATTCCCAAATTCATTTACTGATAAAACTGTAAAATTTATCGCTGTTTTTAAAATAATATATTTAATCTGAAAATCTAATGCTGCTAGTATTTGATATTATGAAAAATCTGATATCGACTTCCATATCCTATATAAATTGATTGTGGTACTGCAATTTCTCAGCATGCTCAAAACCATGTGTTTCTCTTTTAAGTAGAAAGAGTTCCCCAGGAAGTATACGAAAACCATTGAAGATGGCGTTTTTATTCTATCCATTTAAAGGGCATTTGTGACAATAGTTATAACAATACAATATAACCTCGCATTACGACCGCAATCTGTTCCAGAAAGCTGGTCGTTATCCGAAAAGTTCGCTATCCGAAACAATTTTCCCCATAAAAAAAAGAAAATAGGAATAATAGGTTCCTAGTTCCTATTGACTCGCTATTATATGAAATTTACTGGCTATATAGGTATGCTTTTTTAAATGAGAATAGTTACTATACAGTACAAATTGAGTTAAATATAAATAAAAAATTAAAAGAAAGCATTTAAATGTAAGGAAATATAGGGAAAATGACCTTTTTTAATACCATGTGATAGGAATGTGGGGAGGAAGGTGTGGAATTACTGCTTGGAGGGGGAATCCCCCTCTATGAGTACTTCGGGGGAAGTCCTCTGTCCCTTTGAGGTTGAAGGAAAAAACTTATCCAGTGTTTGTTGCTTCTGCCCTCTTTGTAACACTTTTCGATAACACAACATCAAATTGTCGTTGAATATGTTTGGGAAAGAGTTTTCTATATATGCTTGCAATCCCCCCACTTAGCACACATTTCTTTTATCACTGAAATCCTCCCCATCCAAAGACATATCCTCAGCCAAATTCTATTCTTCCTCAGGCTGAAGGTACTGCAACTCTTCAGTAGTGAGTAAATTGGTGTGCTCCTCTGCGAGATCTTCAACATCGTTGTTATCCATCTCCAACCCCATGTTTTGGTTGAGGGAAACAATTTCTGGATTGATTACTTCGACATATTACTTCGGAACACAGTCTGGCCAGGGTTTCCTACATCCTGCATTCATAGTACAGTAGGTCACTTCGTTCCATAAATTATCTGTAAGATGAACACAATTCAAAATGTTGCATTAATTCTTCCAAAATTCCTTCAGAGTTTTATTGGCATCATTTGTTATATCACAAAACTCTTTGAACGAGGCTTTTGTGTACAATTTCTTGAAGTTTAAAATGATCTGTTGTTCCATTGGCTGCAGCAGCTCAGTACTCCCTGATTATAACCTACCTAGCATTCCTTTGGCTGTGTATGAAGTAGTCAGGACAATTGCTGACTTTTACTGCTCACAAGTTCTCACTAAAGTTTCAGATAGTAGCAGCAATTGAATTGGTCTTGATATTATGATGGATTTAGGACTATAAATTACTGCAAAGAATTCCCAAATACTTCTTGCCCTCTTTTATCATCATCTTTATCAGAAGTCAACAAGGTATGGAGGGAGTTTAGCAGTTCCAATTCATTTTCTTCACACTTCTTATGTGAAGATGGTGGTACATGTCTGTACCACCTTCTTTGGATCCTGAGTTATTTAAAGGGTATAATAACCTCATGCTAACTATCATAACCACATATTTTCTCGATCTATTTATTATAATTATTACAAGAAAAACCTTACAGGTTGAGCAAAGCTCTTATGATTACAAAAATTTATATTTCATAGTCACATTTAGATAAGATTAAATTAAAATACTCTAACTTACATACCAAATACAAACAATTCACCTAATAGATATAACTGTAGCTTACATATCCTATAAAATACATGCATAAGACACACAAAGAATTATTAAGATTCCCATCAACACTCTTTTTTGCACAGGTTTTTACAGGGTTCCTAGCAGGCCTTCACAGTGACAGTAGCAGCCCCGGGGACTATTCCCCACTGTACATCACCCCACCAGGCAATCCCCTACTCCACCTGTACTCGTTGATGCTCACTCGTCCTTAATTATTATTAATTTTGACAAATTAATTAAGACAATATTTTTCCATATTCTAGCTGCTACTTCAGTTCAGGAGTGCTCAGCAATTTTGTATTTGACTATGAGGAGAATGGTCGACTCAATGATAACTTGAATATCCAATTAACCCTTTAATAAGGCCATACATTGGCAAAGTAGATCATGTGTCCATATAAACAGAAATCACACATAGAAAATGCTCTAGAAAACTGCTATTATTTTTTCCATGGCCCTCCCACCACACAGGTGATTCAATTTAAGTATTTAAATCTCTTTAAGTACCTAAATCGAGGCGGTATCTGCTGAGGAAGGAAGAAGGGAACAGAGAAATAGAAACTTGTTTGCTTCAATCCCAGTTCTTTATTCTTCATTTACTTGCAAGAAGAAGAGTGTGTGATAGGTTTTCGGTATAAAATGGGCATCTGCTGCAACTCTTGACGTATCTTAATTAGGATTAGGGACCGCGTCATCCTGTTTACCATCCTAAAACCAGTCTACACCCCGCAAGTAACAAACCTCTTGCAATACAAGGGACACTTTAGCACCAGTATCCGCTCGAAACTTATTCTTATATGACCCCTGACTCACACCACTGCCAACAGATTCCTTGTCCCCTTTGTCTGCTCCACTATGGGCAAGTGATATAAGGGGCCTGTTTCGGCTGCTACATAAACCCCCTCTGCCGATGCCTTGGTGATTGTGTGTTGAAGCTATATTCCGTTTCTTTACACCTCCAGTGGAAATAAGAAATAATGTCATAAATAAATTCCTTATTGCTTTTAATCGGTGAAGAGGTTTGATTCACAATCATAAGGTTATTCTCTAAGGCTCCTTACCTAGCATTTCTTTGATTTCATATGAAGTAATCAGGACAATCTGAAACCAAATACAGTAGACTCTCGATATTTTGAATTTATAGGGACCAAACAAAAAATTTGAGTTTTTCGAAATAGTGAGAGTTCGAATTAAAGAGGGGCTGAAAGTAAAAATTCGAATTGAAGAAAGTTACATTTTATTAAAGAAATCAACGTACAAGGATTTCTTGTCATTGTATAAGATTGTGAATGCTGGTAGAAACAAAAATACATATTATAATAATACATGTGGATCAATTATTTTTATAAAAAAGGCTTTAAAACAATTTGCGATTGTCTGTGAGCTAACCCCTTTCCATGCTTTGTGAGCCATTTCCATTGCAGTCAGCACTGAAATGCTGCACAGGTTATTTCCATTTTCCATAGTATCTATTACAGTTCTAACCACTTCTCCTTGTTGTGTTTACCTCCATGAAAGGTGTCATCCTTAAATGCTAAGGTATGATCAGGTAAGCATTTATAAAACAGCCCTATTTCATCAGAGTTAAAGATATTTTCACTTCATAATTAGCCAATAAACTGATTCGTTTTTTAGCCTAGCCTTTTCTTTTAAAATGGGTTCTCCTATAGGGATATTTTCTTTCCTGCACTGACTAAACCACTTTCTGAGGCATTCTTCAATTTGAGGAAACTCACCTTCACTTTCTCTCTTTCTTAAGCCATGAGGAGTTATCTTGGCAAGATGATCTTTTTGCTTCAGGATAGTCTATAAGGTAGATGCCGGAATATTAAATCAAAGAGCTATATCATTCTTTTTTCCTCCTTCTTCAACAGCTGCGATGACTTGATGACATTAATTCTTCCAAAATTCCTTCATAGTTTCATTGGCATCATTCGTTATATCACAAAAGGTTTTGAACGAGGCTTTTGTGTACAATTTCTTGAAGTTTAAAATGATCTGTTGTTCCATTGGCTGCAGCAGCTCAGTACTCCCTGATTATAACCTACCTAGCATTCCTTTGGCTGTGTATGAAGTAGTCAGGACAATTGCTGACTTTCACTGCTCACAAGTTCTCACTAAAGTTTCAGATAGTAGCAGCAATTGAATTGGTCTTGTTATTATGATGGATTTAGGACTATAAATTACTGCAAAGAATTCCCAAATACTTCTTGCCCTCTTTTATCATCATCTTCATCAGAAGTCAACAAGGCATGGAGGGAGACTAGCAGGTCCATTTCATTCTCTTCACATTTCTTATGTGAAGATGATGCATTAAATGCTATCACACTGATTACACACACTGATTTCAGCTACAGTAAGTAGCTTTTGTTAAAAGGTCCATCTCCTTTGGTGTTTTCCCTACACTCTTCAGCTGTGATCACAAAATAGTACATAGTAAAGGACCAATAAGGTGTAGAATCTGATATGAGGTCTTCCATGACCAATGGACTGACGACATTTCCTGCTATAGTTTTTCTGTAGCACCTTCTTTGGATTCTGATTTTTTAAAAGGGTATACTAACCTCATGCTTACTATCATAACCATATCTCACTCTCTTGTTTGCTCAATGATGCCGAATCATCAGGTAGAGCAGTATTGGTTGAATAATGAGGAGAATATTATTCTACATCAAACTTACATAAATTGTCGCATCCCGACGTCTGCGTTTGGATGTTAACGACAAATATTCCAGAGAGACGAGTGGCTGCCTCTATGGGATAGGGTTACTTTTGTCTCAAGGAAGAATATTAAGAGCCTTTGGAGAAATAAACGATGGGATTTATTGATTACAGGCACACTTCCCAACTGGTCCTTTCAGTCTCTACATCCCAACTACCCAATATCCTCTCCTAATCTTGTTTTGCACGCTCTTCCTCTCCGGGTCAGGTTCCAACCATGCTATCACCACGTGCTGTTGTCTTCTCGTGGTGCTTCATCGTCGCCTTTGGCCACTAACAGTCACCGAATGTAGGCACCGGATAACGTGGCCTCATGCTAGCATTGCCACATGCGACACCTCCCCCCTTATTTTTAAGAGAAAAACTATATCTAGTTTCTTCTCTTACACTTCACAGGTCACTATGATTCACCACAAAAAAACTGATAAAATACCCTTTTCACTATAATCACACCTTTCCTAAAAGTATCATGTTAGGTCTTAAAAGCTAAACATTTTAAAGTGATATAAGGAAATTCACAATTTATCTCTTCCCTGTTTCTGTCAACCTTCTGTTGACGGAATCTGTAGTAGCGGAAGTACTTCTACTCCTTAGTTCAAGAATTTCATTGTCATTTTGTGATACTTGTTCATTTCCAGTGTGAATTCTGTTCACAACGCTGGGTTTTATCACCACACAAATCTCTCTGCATAATTCACCTTTACAACACTTATAATTTCTAAAGCATCTAGTCATACCACATTTACAGCAAAAACAGTATATTAATATTAAACCGACTATAACTAGCGATATATATGTTAAGACTGATTGATAAATTATTAAAATGGAGCATTTTCCAATTTTGTTCTTCAACCATTTGTTCTACTTCATCTATACTTTTGCTTGCTAGTTTTAATTCATCCAAATGGTTTGAAAGCTTTTTTAGAGGAAGTTTAAATTTTACGTCTGACCAATTAATATTTTCTTCTGAAAAACAGCAATCAAAAGTCAAATTCAAAGAGGGAATAATATCTTTCGAAGTTCTATTGGTTTGCACAACAATATGTCCTTGCAATACGCTATTTATCCCATATCCCTTACAATATGTCAAAAACTCAAGTCTTCCAGTCCTCTTTACTACAATATCATAGGGATCCTTATCATTACATAACAGCGTGACACTTTCTGACTTTGGAGCTACATATAGCCACTCGTTAATTCCTGCTGGTAACCAAAGGGTTCCGTCCAGCTCACTTACTCTTTTGTCACAATTATCTGGAATTTTATCTTCAGAATGCAATAACAAGGCTTCGCAATCCTCGTTTACTCCAACAGAGAGGATTGGGTTCTGGTACTTACACACCCTCCAGTTATCGCGTAACAACTTACAATTTAAAAATTCACTTTCTGCCATTTTAACATAATATCGTTTAAGCTTATCCATTAGCAAGTACTCCTTTTCAGGAGAAATAAACACAAACTTGTTAGAATTACTATTTACGGAGATAGGCAAAGGTATTACTCTATATACATTATACTTAACATGCGAAGTTAGTGGCAAATATAGTACATAACCTAAAATCCCATTATTAATAAAAACATCAAAAGGCAAAATCTTTAGCAATGCATTGCTGTAAGCCACACTCAGGGGAAAGGGAAGGGATAAATCTTTTGGAATATCTGCCTGTCCCCTCCTTAGTAGGTCAATAATCTCTTCCGGACTGATAATCTGAGGCTGAAGAACTCCTTTCTGAGCATTTAAGACGGCATCTACAAGCACATCAGTATTGTGGAGGAAGTTCTCTCGGGTTTCCTGCCGGGTTGCATCTTCGATGTTTGTCGACGTTTCGAAGCCCTTCCTAGGCTTCATCTTCAGGACGAAGTGCCGAGTTGTTATTTTTGTGGTGTTTATATAGTGAAATATTTTGGTTCCTTTCACTATTTCTATTCGTTGTTTCCGTGGTGGCCAATCAGGTGTCTCCTTTCTTCCCCACCTCCTCTTCTGATTGTTTTCTTTTTTGGCCAATAGTCTCATTCCTTCTGCTGATCTTTTGCAGTACAGGTCTCCACATTTTGTGAAGGGAGAAACCTTTGTCTCTATTCATTTTGTTATTTTCAAGTCCAATGTGGATAGACTCTTTGATCAGTCTATCCCAGAATTTCGGAGCATGGCACAATACTTTTGTGCCATGCAGCCACAGCTGATTTTTCCGGTTGGTTTAATCGGATGTTCCTCTCATGCTCCTTTACCCTTGTCGCTATCGTTCTACCTGTTTCTCCTACGTATACTGCTCCACATTCACAGGGGGTTTTGTACACTCCGGCGACTCTTAACTCAAGGGGATCCTTAACTTTTGTGAGGAGATTTCTTAGTTTGTTTGGTGGTTTATAAACGGTCCTTATATTGGGTTTTTCTAGTATCCTGCCAATGGTTCTGGATATTTGGCCTGTATATGGGATGCAGGCTGTGGATGTTGGTTTTTCCCTCTTGATCGTGATGTTCTGCGATGGTTTTTGAGTGCTTTTCTCACTTCTTTGGGATTATGGCCATTTTGGATGAAGGTCGTTTCAAGGAGTTTTAATTCGTTTTTGATGCTGTCTGCGTCTGATATGGCGTGGGCACGGCGTGTGAGAGTGGAAATAACCGCCTTCAGTTGTGCTGGGTGGTGATGACTCCTACCGTTGAGGTAGAGGTCGGTGTGCGTGGACTTTCTATACACACCATGTCCCAATGAGCCATCTGGTTTTTGTTTTACTAAGATGTCTAGGAAAGGGATGCAGTGGTTTTTCTCTATCTCCATCGTGAATTTAATTCTTGGATGCCGGCTGTTTAGATGGTTGAGAAAATCGTTAAGGAGGTCCTTCCCATGGGGCCAGACAGCAAAGGTGTCATCCACGTAGAAATGTCATCTGTAGAAAAACTTGGGTCGTCTTGTTGCTGTTCGTAGAGCTTCTTCTTCGAACCTCTCCATGAAAAGGTCAGCGATGGCAGGGGATAGAGGGGATCCCATTGGCACCCCTTCAATCTGCTCGTAGAATTTTCCATCATATAGGAAGTAGGTTGAAGTGAGGGTGTGATGGAATAGTTTGATGATGTCCTTATGGAAGTTCTTCTCCTCTAAAAGGCATAAAGAGTCCTGGATGGGTATGTTGGTAAATAAAAGCAAAAAGTAGAATCTGAATTACTGAAAAGAATTCCCAAATATTTCTTCCCCTCTTTTATCATCATATTCATAAGAAGTCTACAAGTCATTGAGGGAGTCTAGCAGTCCCATTGCAACCTCTTTGGTATGTACCCTCCACTCTTCAGTGACCTCAGAGTTAGAGCATCATTATGTTACATTGAGGTATTTAAAATTTCATTCACATGGGAAAGGAAGTTATTTGAAACCTTTTGAAGTTGGAAACTTTTAAGCAAACACTTCTATGTCCTCACTGGTGATAGTTAGCACTTCAATTGCTTTCTCTTCTTTACATGGAGCCATTGACAATTGAATTAAACAAAGTGGCCAAATTTGAAACCTACAATTACTCAACTCAGATTCTAGGATTAGCATCATATGCAACTTCACAACACATGGGTGTTGTTGTTGGTCAATTGAGGGATCATTGGTGAAGTTATCAGCCCAAAGAAGAACAAGGTATAGAATCTGATACAAGGTCTTCCATGACCAATGGACTGATGAAGTTTCGTGTTATAGTACTTCTGTATCACCTTCTTTGGATCCTGAGGTCTTTAATGGGTATAATAACCTCATGCTAACTTTCATAACCACTATCTTACTATCTTGTTTGCTCAATGATGTCGAATCATCAGGTAAAGCAGTATTGGTTGAATAATGAGGAGAATATTTTTCTACATCATACGAATATAAATTAATAATATTAATTAACAATTATTCTATCAAAAATTAATATTAATCTCAATGAAGTGAGGTTTTATGAGTTATAGAAAGGTGACAATGCCCTTGACAGTTGAATACAACAAAGTGGTCAAATTTGGAATTCTTTTTTTTTACACATCTCTTATATTGGGGTTATCTGAGGAATTGGTAAGAGTCTCAAGCAACTAGTATAATGGTTGTGCACTGTTTGTTCAAAGAATTCTGTACCTCCTGGGTGACAAAGCAATCAGGCAACTTCAATGATCACCCAGTGGGCTTGGTCTTGTTCAACTGCGTCTTCACATCAATGTGTCAAGGTCAATGGACTGATGAAGTTTCCTGATATGGAATACTTCTGCATCACCCTCTTTGAATCCTGAGGTCTTTAATGGGTATAATAACCTCATGCTAACTATCATAACCACTATCTTGTAGAAGTCTTCACGGGTTGACAACCGGGTTAGTTCTTCGGTAAATACCGACGTTTCGGCGACGCCCTCTGTCGCCATCCTCAGGGATGTCGATTTCTTTGTCTTGTCCGGGTATATATACCATTATTGCTCGTCCCTGATTGGTCGGAGCAATCTCTCGTCTGATTGGTTGTTCTGGCAATCCGCATTTTTCGGAGTGTCGGGTTCCAGCTTTTGCTTAGGAATATCCCTTCGTCCCTGTTGATTTTGTTTTCCTGTAGGCGAATTTCTATTGCCTCCTTGTAGATGCGGTCCCAGAAACCATTACCCTTACATAAAATTTTCGTCTTGGATAGGTCCACGTCATGACGTTCATTTAACACATGCTCCGCTACGGCCGATTTATCCGGTTGTTTGAGCCTTATGCATCTCTCGTGTTCTTTTAGCCGTGTCTCTATTGTTCTACTAGTCTCTCCAATATATGAGTGTCCACATTGGCATGGTATACTGTAGACCCCAGGAGTTTTAAGGCCCCGGTTATCTTTGGGGTTGCCTAGAACGGAATTTATCTTTTTGAAGGGTTTGTGAACCGTCCTAATCTTGTGTTTTGCCAGGATCACACTGATTTTTCCGGATAAAGTGGATACATAAGGCAAGCAGGCCGTGGCTATTGGTTTCTCTTCCTCAGTCTTGTTGGGCTCCGAGACGGCCCTTTTCAGGGCCAAGTTGATGTTCCTGGTGCTGTGGCCGTTTTGTCGCAAGGCCTTTTTGAGATGGTCTATTTCCTTTGGGAGGTTATCCTGGTCTGAAATGCTGTGGGCACGATGTATTAAGGTTGAAAGCACTCCTTTTAGTTGAGCCGGATGGTGGTGGCTGTTAGCATTCAGATATCAGTCCGTATGCATGGGCTTGCGATAGACGGAGTGGCTTATTGTTCCATCAGGTTTTCTCTTCAGGAGGATATCCAGGAACGGGATGCAGTTGTTTTCCTCCAGTTCCATGGTAAATTTTATGTTTGGATGTTGGCTGTTAAGGTGGCGGAGAAAACCATCGAGGGAATCCCTTCCATGAGGCCAAATCACAAACGTGTCATCCACATACCGGAAGAAACATTTGGGTTGGAGGTTGGCCGACCGGAGAGCTTTTTCTTCGAAATTTTCCATGAATAAATTGGCCACAGCTGGGGAGAGGGGAGAACCCATGGGGACTCCTTCTACTTGTTCATATGTCTTGCCTTGGTAAATGAAATATGTCGACCTCAGGACATGCTCAAACAATTTTACAATCCCTTCGTTAAAGAGTGGCCTCAAAATATTGAGAGACTCGTCGATGGGTACCTTAGTGAAAAGAGAGACCACATCAAAGCTCACCATCAAATCGGTAGGATGCAGTTTTAGTTGACTGATGGTTTTCACAAATTCTGCGGAGTTTTTTACATGGTGAATACTTTTCCCAACATGAGGCGTCAGAAGTTTGGCGAGGTATCTGGCTAGTAGATAGGTGGGAGAGTTTATAGCGCTAACAATTGGTCTCAGAGGCACACCTTCTTTGTGGACCTTAGGTAAACCGTAAAGCCTCGGTGGGACGGGTGCTTGCGGCCTGGAGACTCTTGATGGTTTCTTCTGGAAGCCCTGCTTCCTGCAAAGAACTAACCCGGTTGTCAACCCGTGAAGACTTCTACAGCATTATTCACCAGGAAAACATCAAATCCTGCATCTCACTATCTTGTTTGCTCAATGATGAATCATCAGGTAAAGCAGTATTGGTTGAATAATGAGGAGAATATTATTCTACATCAAACTAATATAAGTTAATAATATTAACAATTATTCTATCAAAAATTAACATTAATCTCAATGAAGTGAGGTTTTATGAGTTATAGAAAGGTGACAATGCCCTTGACAGTTGAATACAACAAAGTGGTGAAATTTGGAATTCTTTTTTTTTACACATCTCTTATATTGGGGTTATCTGAGGAATGGATAAAGGTCTCAAGCAACTAGTATAATGGTTGGGTGCTGTTTGTGCAAGCATTTGGTACCTCTTGGGTGACATAGAAATGTGGGACTCAAGCAACTTCAGTGATCACCCTTTAGGTCTGGTCTTACTCAACCGTGTCTTCACATCATTGATATGGCTTCAGGATGGCATGCCCAGTATTGTTTCCTTGCAACTCCAATGGGAATAGGAATTCTTGGTTCAAAATAAATTTCTGATTGCTTTTAATTGGTGAGGATGTTTGAATTTGTTGAGAATAGAAGGATTAAGATTCGCAGTTGAATATAAAAGAGTGGTGAAGTTTGTGAAGAAGGAGTGAACTAGCATAAACACCACTCTTCCTCATCTTTTTCAGGAGTGCTCAGCAATGATGGATTTGTCTATGAGGCGAGTGGTCGACTCAGTGATAACACAAATAGGGAAAGAAGGGGTGAAGGGTTTTGGAACAATGTTTCATTTGTAAGGTCTTTTTGGGGAAAACCCCTAATTTCCACTTCTTCGAGTAAGTCTAGTCTTCGAGAGTTCTCTTCCTGGTGGAGCCGGCGAGGTTTCCTGTGGTTCTTCTCCAGCAGGTGTAGGGCGAAGCTCGAGAAAGGTGATTGTCCTCTCTTGAGCCAGTAATCCCTCTGGTGTTCTGCCGCCCTGGTACGGAGGCTTCTTCCACTTCTTCCCACGTATTTCATTTGGCAATCAGAACAGGAGAGCTTTTACACCCCGCTGGTTGAGTCTATTGCCCTCTTGTCTTTGGAGTTCCCCAACAATGTATGAAGATTTTTCGGGGAACGAAACGCTGGTCTAATGTGTTCTGGGAACATGTTACTTAGTTTGTATGATACTTTCCCCAGGAAGGGCATTCGTCTCCAGGTAACGGGTGTCTTCTCAGCGGGGAGGAGGCCGGGGGTGATCGCTTTGACGGCTTGTTTCTGTTGGCTCTTGGTGAGGAGCTTCTTCACAAGGGCTGTTGCCGTTGGCTATGGCTATTGAATTTATAACTTGAAGTTCCTCTTTAAATTTCTCTTTGGAGAGGGGGATGGTTAAAAGACGATTCAGCATTGAATTGAAGGCGGCAAATTTATGGGAGTAGTGGTGGAATGATGAATTTTGTAGGACTTGGTCCGTGTATTCCGATTTCCAGTAGATTCCGAAGCCAGGTCTTCTGTCCTCAAGAAATATACAGATATCTAAGAAATTAATATTTTGGTTATCCCCTTTCTCCATCATGAACTTCAGGTTTTTATGGAGTGAATTTAATTTTTTCATGAGATTGTTCAGTTGCCTTTTGCTGCCTCCCCAGACACAAGATATCATCTATGTATCATTTCCAGTGGATGATTGACTTAACTAATCCTTCATCAGATCGGAACAGTTTGTCTTCCACACAGTCCATAAATATATCCGCCAGGATGGGTGATAATGGCCCCATGGCTAAGCCATCTTTTTGTCGGTAGAAACTATTGTTAAGTACGAAAAAGTTTTGTTTGAGGCAGATTTCAGTCAAACTTATTCCTCTTTTGATTTTGTCTACTTTAGCTGTGGAGAGGAGATTCTCTAGTGAAGTTACGGCCTCTCTTATCGGTATTGAGGTAAAAAGATTTTTTCCATAGGTCGCGAATATAACAATTTTCTGTGGAAATTACAAAGTTGTTTTTATTATTATGGCATTCCACATATCACACCTTCTCGCATTGATTTCAAGTTATTTGAAGCCTTCTGAAGTTGAAAACATTTAAGTAAACCTGAATATCCTCACTGGTATTTGTTAACACTTCCATTGTTTTTCCTTCTGTACATGGAATCCATTGACAATTGCATGAAGCTAAGTGGCTGAATTTGAAATCTGTAATTACTCAACTCTGAGTCTGGGATTAGCATCATGTGCAACTATACAACACATGGGTGTTGTTATTGGTCAGCTGTAGGGTCATTGAAGGTGAAGTTTTTGGTCTGAAAGACAAACAAGGTGTAGAATCTGATACTAGGTCTTCCATGACCAATGGACTATCCGGCTTATATCAAAACCATCTAAATAATCAAGCTATTGCTTCTTTTCATGGCCGTCTTATTACAGAGGAAACACTGTCTTGGTAAGATTACGTTTCTACATTTTGAAGGTATATCTCTTATTTAATAAGTGTAGAACCCTTTCATTTATCCCATTGTTTGCTGTCTTCTTACCCTTTTTATTATTATCTCCATGTAAAGAATTGAGTGGATTATTGATATTATTTTAATTTTATTCTTATTGAGATATTTGAATAGGAATTAGTAAAAACATTCCCAATATCTGTTATCTTTTTCATAGAGTCTTGGTTTTGCCCAACTCTTCGTCATGTTTTTCAGTTCTGGAGTGCTCAATGATGGATTTGACTATCTGTTTAAGTTGTCAATCACTAAGTAAAAGTCTTTCATTGTCATATCACTTTTTTTCAAAATATATTATTGTAGTTGCTGCTATGAGGCTTATTCATTGAGTATGTGATCTTTACCTATGTTCTAGCTTATATCATAAAAAAATAGAGGAAGCATACCACAAAGTTTTAAATGCCTGAGAGCTGGGAATCATCCATTATAGGGAAAAAAATATGCATATTATATGGCTTTATATATATGAAAAAGGAAAAACCAATCGTGAACTGTTATTATGTTTTGAATTCTTTACTTAAAATATCATAGGCATGTACTGCAAACAGGAAGTTGTGACAAGTTCTCAGTGGACTACTTAAAATCCTTATATTACACTGTGATTCTACAACTTATTGCGATATGTTTTTCTGTAGTCTCTAGATTTTCTATTTCTTTTTTCTGAAATTTGTGTACTCATGATTAAATATTTCTTTTTATTGGACCATCATTGAGAGGAGAGACAAGTGTCCTCTCTACAGGTACCCTCAACCATCATAAACTACAGCTATAAGGATAACTGCTAACACCTAAGGCATGCAAAATTAGCTGGAGAAAATTGGTCTTATGGTGGAAGACTGCATCTCACCAAAAATTTGAAGGTGGTACTATATTAAATGAAGCAATTTGATGCGAAATTATACATTGTTTGCTTCCTATAATATATATAATTGTTTTTTTTTCTAGAGGAAGTTGCTGAATTGCAGAGAAAATCAGATATCAATGATGTTGAATCAATCAAACCTTAGCTGAAAGTGAAAGAATAGGAGGGAGAAGATGTAGCAGGCAAGTGGTAATTAAAGTTGGACAACTTAATGCAGTATAATAGGAGAAACTGACTCACAATCTTGAGGAATTTCATGATAGAACAAGGTAAGTTTAGCACTTAGTAATTCTGAGAGCTTATTGAATGTGACATTACTGTGTTATGCTATCAACAGAGCTGCTGATAGATATTCTTTTCATGATGATCTGAAGGTTTACAAGAAGACTGAAAAGCACAGGAATTATGAAATGGATCCTTTTAGAAGCACTTAGGCAAAGAAACGGATTTTTCTGGGAGCCAGATATTGGAATGACCTTCTATACTCTCAAAAGATTTTTATCTTTCACTTTTGAAATTATGTGCTGATGAACTTTTTGTATCCCTTCACTCTTTATTCAATAAAATTTTTCAGTATCAGATATTTCCATCAAGATAGAAAAACTTGAACTTTGAAGCCTTTTGGATTGGTGGTAGTTTATTAAGTCTGCTCCAATCCTACTCATATGACAGACATCAAAGAGCCTAACCTTTACTAGGTAAGGTTATGTAATCTTATCCAAAAATAATGGACTTTATACTGTAATATATAAGACGATGTTCGTAATTTTACTTCCTTCTTTCCTGTCTGTCTCTCTCTCTCTTTTGATAAGTGATTATGAATTGGTTAGCTATAATTATTTTCTATGATGATTGTATAATGTGATGTAATTATTTTTCAAAAACTGTAGTTAAAAATATAATAAATTTCAGTTTTTTTTGTTTGAAATACATTTTTATTTATTTATCTAGATCAATTCCAGAGCATCATTTGTAATGAACACACCCACTATATTGATCAATTCGCCTTGTAGGCAACTGTCAGGGAATTTCCTTGAGAATTTACTAAGTTTTTACTAGGGAAAGGTTGTTCAAGAATCTGATTATATGACTATTTGCAGAAAAGTGAGTTGCGGAGTTTAGTAAGTGGCCTTAAGTCCTGAAGCTGACCCATGTGCAGGACTGCCAGAGGTGCTTCAATATAGGAAATCATGGCTAAAATGGCTACAGTACCATAAGATTGGCCATTTTATTGAAAGAGATTTGATGCTTCATTTATCTAATCCTAGGCATCTCGTTAGAATGTGAGAGCTACATTTTGGTCTTATTTCTTTTTGGAAAGTCTGTTAGGAAATTAGAGCTACACCTGCTAGAAACTTTGCGGAAAATTTCAGTGCAACTTTCTGCAAATCATTTGGGTAGTTATAGAGAGAATAGGTCTTTGTTGAAGCAAGATTGAGACTGAAAAGTCTCTCCTTGAATCTAATCTCTAGCAAATTGCAATTAGAATTGAATGATGGTTATTATAATAAGAATTAGAAATAGAGAAATATAAGTAGACATATGAATACATGAAAAAACAAGCAAAATAAATAACTTATGAAAAAATATACTTCAGTAAAACACCCACAAATAAGGGGGAATGAAAAACCTGCTGATAGAATTAACCAAACGAAATAGGACTTATCGTAAAATCTCATCAATATGAGAGAGTCACCATAATCCTGTAGCAAATTACGAGTCTTATAAGAGAATGAATGCCAAAAAGTGGTCCTGCAGTAAGAGCAAATACATTTTTTTTTTGGTCCGAAGACAGTGCATCAGAATGAGACATTTTTGAAGCTTTCAAAATTTCTTTTGAGGAGCGATAGATTTCAAATACTTCATTAATATAAATATTGCAAGTATAATTTTGAGTAAAATTATACCCTTCAGTGTGAGGTAAGTAAACTATAAATTAATATTTTGAAATACGAAATTACAAATTCATTTTTCAAAAGTTGCTGAAAATTTTCAACAAAAATCTCCTAACAATATACATTCTATCTTGACATTCATATACAACATTCTTAGCTATTACCAGCTAGTAATCCTCATTGGAGTGTGCTTATATACTGGATATTAAGTAAATAACTTCTTTTAAAAGTATGTTTAACTTAATATGAAATTAAATGTTTCTTATTAATATTCCTAGAAAATAAAATACGTAAAAAAATAGCAGATATAAATCAGTTTTTTCAATAAATATTATAAAAATTTTCATGTGAAAATAATTACATACTAAGTGTTGTTGCAAATGCAAGAATAACACTTCTACAACTAGCACAATCTTGCCTGCACTTATGTAATATAAGAATATCATAGAATCTCTTTCGATTGAGCGGGTACATCAATTTCCATATTTTCAACTGCAAATATGACTCCTCCAAATGTTCCGCTATTCATTATGAAGCTGGATATTTTCTTCTAATTTGGAAAAATTAGTTCATTTGTAATGCTTAAGATTGCCATTATTTGATTTTTTTTAATGGAAATTACTTTACCACAACCTAAGTTTTACTAATTTAAATCATTATATTGGTAATTCAATTACTTACAGTTAAGTGAAGTAATTAATACTGAGTTGTAACTGAGAATTACCATGTGAACAAAGAGACAATTAAGGTCTCAACAGAGGATTATATTAAATATATTGTAATACATGCTCTTTTTCCCAGCAGAATTTACATGTACAAAGATAAGAGATATTTATAATCATAAAGAGCAGAATTAAATAAGAATAAAATTACTTTTTAGGTACGTCATACAGGTGGGAATAAATAGGCTATTTTAAATAAAAATTTCCATTCGCTTATCTAATAATTTGAAATTAAGTCCAAAGTTTACACAGAGTAATAAGTTGTCCCTTAATTAAGAATAAAAATTTGGATAACAATAGTAATCATTAAAAACAATTTAAACGATTCCAAAAAACCATTTATTTAGCTGAAGACAAAATGTTATGTTCAATTTCTTCTACATTGACAAAATTAATCAAGATGAGCATGGGAATGGCATAATATTGAAACAAATCTACTGATTTGCATATGAATAGGATACTTCAAAGATTTTCAACTCTCCCAGTTTCTGCACTTCTGTTTGGTTACTTGCAGATGCTTGACTTAACCTATCACCTCATTCCAATATATTTCACCTATTTAGATAGTAGATGTCAAACTAATCACATCTCACGAGGATGACTTAGATTCAAAAGAACTTGGGTTACTTAAGTAGTTCTTTTCATAAACAGCATGTTATAATTACACTGCTGATTTCAATTTTATGAGTAAGCAAATAACCTTAAGACACACTATGGAGCATTGGAGAATTTTGTGGAACAAACTATAAGGAAGGACATCACTCAAATACTGAAAAATTATGGGATAAATTTAAAACTATAAAAACTATTTTCACATAATAGCACTCCAAGGCTTAACTAACAATTTGGTTAAAATAAACCCAATGATTTAGCATGATTCAATGAAGCAGATATTCAGAAAACTGAAGTTGTAAAGCATAAATATTTTAAAAGAATATGCAAGAAGCTTTTAGCACTCCACTTTCTTCAATATTACAGCTAGTGAAGTTCCTCCTCCCAAAGTATTGGGCAGTTCTTCTTTCTGGATTATGATTAATCCAACATCATAATTATTAAATGAATAATTTGCCCATGAACAATAACCTCCCTTTACTGTTAGAGCAGGTTCATGTCTATTGGGCTTCCAAATTCTTCTATTAAAAACAATTTTCCACTTTATCAACTTATTGCTCTTGTACACAAGCATGCCCCATTAACATTCAAAAACACAATCATGAACTACCTAGAGGAATTGGGATTTTGAGATGAAACCGAGTGGTCATACCAACATTCATTATGATGTCAAGTAAACCCACACTGAGTTCTTGCTTCAAACCCAAATTTTCCAAATATCATAAGTACACCCATATTTAAACATTAGAAAAATGGCACAGAAATGAAAGTGACAAGTTTCCAAATCACAGCCAAATTGGTAGTTGACCTTCTACTTTGCCACAACATAAATATTGATTGTGGCATTAAAATATAATGAAGCTTCAATTTACAAAAGTACACTGTGTACACTTGCCAAAATAGACCTAACCTCTGTTCACATCAGAGGTGAAAGCACCAAATGAAATGGTGTGGGTGAGGCTCAAATTGACTTTTCTGATCCCACATGGCATCTGGAGGTCAATAATTATGGCAATTCAATTGAAATGGAGTTTCATCCACTTTGGCTACTTATCCTGAACACGTAGTGGTGATTGTTATTTACACAGCATGGCCAGCTTACCTAAGGGCAGTTCTATCCACGACTGACTAAAAGAACTTCAAGGCAACTATATCTCATCATTAAAGTTTGGTGCTTAACGTTAGGAAAATTCAGTAACTCAAAAACCCAACTTAAATGAAGACTTTAACATAAGAGGTTAGAAGCTGCAAAAGAGAGACTTGAGCAATGTAACATTTTCCATTAATCCCTCTAAGCTTTTCAGAAAAGATGGATATAAAATGAGAAAAACTCAAAATTACACTATAAGCAGACCCAAATAAGTTGAAAGAATTAGATGTTTGCCAGAAAATCTTGAAAAAAATTTCCCAGATCTTATCCAACAAAGAGTGTTAAAGAATTTTTAAGAAAAGCCCATTCTGATATCTCAAAATGAGATTTGTTATTTCTGAGAAAAACAGAAGGGCATACTTACGAACGTTGGATATTCTTCAAAATCCCCAATCTCTGTAGTTAAAAAGCATAACAAGCAAGAAGGATGAAAATATAGGGAAAGAATAGGAAGTTTTCATTGTTTTTAAATGTGAAACTAAATTCTCTTAAATCCTCCATTTCTCAACATTCTTATGAGAAAAAGATAAAAAGAATGGGTATTTTTGTCAAGGAATACATAGAGGCTACTTAATCCAAATATTCAAATGTTTTTACACTTCAGCCATGTAGTTAACGTTTTTATTTTACTTTTTAAACACCATCAATTTCATTTACTTCCATTAGAAAAAAAGGTAAAGGCATAAATTTAATTATCAGTTTTGGTTAAAACTCCTTATCAACGTCTTGTGACTGCTGTCTCATAGCAATTTCCCAAAGTAAATTCTAAACACAATATTAAAGCTTTATGCACAAGTTCTTCTTAACAGTAATTTTAGATAATAGCATGCCACCACCATAGCCTCATAGAGTTAATCATAGATTACAAAACAGTTATTCTATCAAAGGATGTAGGATGATAACTAAAATAAAACTCATATATGCTTTCACATTAACCTCAAGAAAGAAAATTTAAATAGATATAGTTCTCCTTCACTCAAAATTTGAAATAAAAGTAAAAATTAA
Organism: Pantala flavescens; assembly: GCA_020796165.1. Classification (NCBI taxonomy): domain Eukaryota; kingdom Metazoa; phylum Arthropoda; class Insecta; order Odonata; family Libellulidae; genus Pantala; species Pantala flavescens. Next base: position 44,173,211 of record CM036882.1, read on the forward strand.
GAGCAAGTCATGCACACATGAGCGTGTGCGTACGCAAACACACATACATACTCAGGAATGATGTAAAAAATTAACCAGAAAATAAGCTGAAATTCTATCATTGTTAAATGTATAACTACTAGGGTAGAATACTTCCATATACATAATAGCTGAGAAATTATACCAATGAACAAATGATTCACAGAATATGAAGGCAAAAAATTGTTTGAATTTCAGAGAAGGTTAGAAGATGGCTGAAAGTTTTAACTCCAGCATATGGTATAAGCTCACTCGTAAATTCAAGCAAGGTGGTAACATACTTGCTGTTTCTCAAAAATATTCCCCATAGAGACATATGGTGGCAAGCCAATCACCCAAGACAAACTCAAATATAACAAGGACCAGATTCAGTAAGCAAACTATCTCGTCCATCACTGATTTTGCAGCTGTTGTTAATGGCTGAACCATTAAGTTTGAGTGCAGATAGAAGAAAATGCACTGGTTCCTCTGTATAAATTCCTTCTATTGAAGGCAGCATGAGTTCTTGTGCCCATTCTTTATCTTGAGGCGTGATTTGGGACGGTATTTCTCCAAAAAGGACAGCTGCTTTGCATTTATAGCACCTCGTCGCTTTCTGCAATTGTCAAAACAATATAATGAAAACTTAGAATATTATTTGGAATTAAAGTCATTGAAAAATTATGTGCAGATGTACAGATTTATTTCTTACTTTAAAATTAGAGGAAAATATCAGCACTTGGTACAGAAAGCGTAAAATATAACGGTTTATAAGAAGGGAGATTTGCATAGTTTATAGCAAAAAGTAACGACACTATGAATACTGACGTCTGAGTGAGCACTGTATCTACCACTTCTAATTTAACCTTAAATAAATTACAAAAACACTAAGAACTTGATGTGATACAAAAGAAGATAAATATGTTGGTTAAACAACTATATGCAATGAGTTGATAACTATCATTATCAACTTTGTGCAAGAAAACAATTCAATTTTTTGTTCAAAATCATATCAATTTCCTTCTCTCTAATATTGACATAGTAAATGAGTTGTAAAAGAATGATCATTCTACATGTTTACACTTTCTATCATTCACATCAATTTCAAAATGGTTAGAACAAATCAAAAATTCTATATCCATAGGTCACTCTTAAGAAAATACTCCTCATGGCCCTAATAATCCAAAGCATTCTCTAACATGAAAAGCAAAAAGTAAAGTTATCTAGATGAAACTTTCTTATTTTTAATCGAATTACGAAGAGCAGTTAGCTCTATAAATACATTAAATTTCATGAATACATTACTGACATTAAGATAATCATGTACAGTAATATTAAATACTTAAAATTGAGTTTGGCAAGGGTAATTATCAAGAGATATTCCTCAGAAAATTTCTGATACACTTACTCTCGGATGAGCTCGACAGCATCCTCATATTTCATACCAAGTTCCACAAGGGCAAGAGCAACCAACACCGGAGCACGCCCAAGTCCAGCAACACAGTGAACTGCTACACAAGCATCAGCTGACTCTCTGAATCTACGCTTCAGCAATTCAAACCATTCCTCTACAACCTGTCAATGAATTTACATCTTAGCTTCTCCATTTTTAATTTGCATATATATATGTATTTGACTAAACCTAACTAAAGAAAAGATGCAGCTCTGAGGCAAAAAAAAATTTCAAGAAAGATAAGTACTTATAATTCAAATTCTACAACTTTCATCATACTTATACTTTCAAACATAAAAGAAATAATCAAAGGCTAAATATAAAGGCAAAGAGAAGACTTTTGAGACTCAAACTTGAACAAAATTATGACTATTCTAATATTTATAACTTTTGATCAATGTATTGATTACAGTACATTATGTTTCAATTTTTATCATACATTTTCCAGCATGAAACCTTGAGGTTACTAGATTAAACGAGATTGATGATTGTTTAAATATCTCAAATGGTATCTTTTTTATCAGCCATCACCTCAGCAGGAGGAGATGTTCCATCTTCAAAAGCTAAATCTGTGACATCAATGCCCTCACTCCTTAACTCTTCTATCTTATAAGTTGGCTCGCAGACTCGTACCACATCCTTCACTTTGTGCTTTTTCAATTCCTGAAATAAATTTATCAAAAAATAAATAGTAAATATTTATGAAAAATCAAAGTTTAAGTTAACTGAAATTTGTTCTCCTGGTACATTCAAGTTATGTGTTCACACTGGAAGTTAATATCCATGAGCTTCCTACAAGCTATAATTTATTTTCAAATTAGAAAGACTACATTTAAAATTTAAGTAAATACATCAAATCAGTACCATAACCTCAATGCTATTATGTCTAAATGTAGTAATTGAAATTCATAATGAAGAATGACAGACGTCATGAGAGACAAGTATACATTTTCTTCCTTAGTTAATTCACAACTATTTAAACAAATGCCATAAAACTACTTTAAAATATTCATATATTTCCTTAACAAATGGTAAGTGTAAGAACAATAGAAGCACCCATTAAAAATAAAAGGGATATATGTCAGCCACAAAATTAATCCCCTAATTGGACTAAAGAGCTTTAGATGCAGGATATATTAGCAATCACTTTGGGGTGACTACTACAGTCAACCAATGCACTTTTTCTTTCATGGTTATCATTTCAACAGATATTTTTCTGTGGCATTAAATGCACCTTTTTGTTTAATGTGCTTTTTTGGTGAATGTTTGGAATATTTAAGTTTCTCATGCTTAAATATTTGACATGCAGCTTCATGATTTGAAAATATGCAAACAGACAAACAAAGTGTGTATGTAAATATTAAAAAAATTTATAAAAAACATGAATTTCTTCTTAAAAAATAAAACTAAAAAAATGTAAAAATTTCTTATAAAATAAATACAAAAATTGTTTATTAACTGTCATCTATTATATATTATTCTACAAAAATTGATTTATTACCATCATTTTTGAATTAATGTTTTTAAAATTTCAAAAAGTTGTTAGTTTATCAGAAAACTCTAATGAATGGATTGACCAATGTAAAATTTCTCACCCACATTTTTTTTGTCATTTTACATAATTCATTAACCCATTAATAAATTGCCCCTTCACCTGAGACGACAATACAATGCTTTGGATTTTCAATGAAGTCAAAAATCTAAAAAAAAGTCTTTAAAAAACCCTAACTACATAATTGCTTTGTTTTCTAATACTGAGAATATATCGAATTTAAAACATACATCACATTCATTTTAATCTTCATTTCCAATTAATCAGGAAAACAAAAATACCAACCCAATTTCAAATTCAGGATACAGCTAGGTATCTATAAAATATATTAACTATGAAGAATTTTATTTTTGCAATGCACAAATTGATAGAGATTTCAAATTTTTATCTCCAATTCAGAAATTTCATTCATTACATAAAATGCTGCTACAGTAACTCCAAATTCCTCATGCTAGAATTATATAGGTTAATATCACATTGCTTGATTTTTACCACTAGAATTAAACATTCATTATAAGGGAACAACGATAATTCTCCATCCTATCACCTAGAAGAAGAATTTCCCCACTGGTTCTACCAAAATCTAATTGACATATGATTACTGAATTATTCAGCAAAGATACGATATATAATATTTAAATAATATTTATAGACTGTTTCAACAGTATGTTTTTGAATAGCGTTTATAAATAAATTGGCCAAGATTTGTAGATAAATTTAAAGGCAAGGAACTAGGAAAGATTTATATATAACCAAAAATTAATAAAATTAGCTTAATTTTAATTTCTCAATGACAACTAATATTTAATATATATTGCAAAATAGATATTAATCAAATTATACACAAAAATAACTGGGTCTCATTCAATCACATTATTACAGTAGTGTAATCTCAAAAAAAGAAGTCCAAAATTTTTATAATTTACATTATAGAACCTTTGAATTTACATAATGAAAGTTACCTAGCACTATTATATGAAATTTGAGAAATGCAGATAGATGAAAATTCAAATTTATAAACCCAATATATATATTGGTTATGGTAAAATGTGTTTTTTTTTGTTATTCTCCGGGCGATTACTTTTGAAAGCTATAAATTATACCAAATTTTCCCATCTATGAAAAAATGCTCACTTGATTGAAAAAATGACATTAGGCATTATATAATGAACACTGAAAAAGTCAAAGCAATTGCATACCTCTGTACATAATAATTTAAAGAAGGGTCTCCCAAAAATAAATTAGTATTAAGCATGCCTTTCTTATTGCATTTCATTTTATACAAATCTTCTACCGTTATAATTATTTCATCTCATATATACATAATAGAAAACATTTATTCTAATATGTAATACTTCACGAATACGTAGAGTATGGTGAACACATCGCATTATATACATATGATAGGATAAGTAGATTTCATGTATTTATTTGTTGTTATCATCTATTAGTATATGGATATATATGTATTTTTATACACAATACATACACAGATGCGCAGCATCTATACAAGTTCAAGATAACTATGAAGTTCTGTGGATGCAGTATCTATACAGATTCATGATAATTACTAAGTTCTGGATGCATGCTAGTGATGGGAAAATACGAAAATTTAAATTTTCATAATTATCCTTATTATCAAATTTGGTATATTTTAAGCCCATTGAATTTATTTTAAGGAATAAAAACTTAAATATCTATTGTTTTTATTTAGTTAATAATATCAAAATAGTAATAAAAATAGTATAAAAAACTGTTAAGAGTGTAGAAAAAATGTAGAAAGTGCAATTTTAAAGGATTACTTTTTCTAATGTGTGTATTTGTTTACACAGTTTATAATTGTGAAACAACTATATTGTTATATTGTACAGATAAATTGTATAATTACGTGTAAAAATAATTGTAGAATAGCAGATAAAAGTATGTACACAGTCTAGTCTATTGTTACCTTATTTTTTATACTAATAACAAAAATAATTAATGCAAATTTAAACTACATATCATACCTCAAAATAAGCCTTTAAAAAATTGAACAGTTGAATATACAAGGAGAAATAATAGAAACCGTTAACCACTACACAAAATATTATGCAGTTCATTATTTAACTCACAACTGAAATAATTTGGGTTAAATACTTAAAATGCTAAATCCTTACCTGGATATAGTGCTGAATATTCTGATCTGTAGGTCGGTCTGTTATTAGGAACCGCATATTCTTGTACTCTATTTCAGAGGGGGCAGGTCGAATCACCTTTTGCCTCATGCTGCTGATGTTGGCTGCGCTGGCAGCAGTTACTGAAGAGGAGGATGGTGCTGATGTAATCACTCCAGCACCAGTGCTGGTGCTCATTTCTTGTTTCTGACTTCTAGGACAGAAAGCAGTGTTTGACTGCCTTCAATGGTAATTATTTTACTGGAGAGTAAAAATTATTGTAGAATGTATTGCAATGGGAAATACTTAAGGGTAATTTTGAGCCAGATGATCGAAGATTGCAGCACTTCGCAAAGAAAATAAATACAGGCAGAGGAATTGCTGGCAGTTTTCAGTTGACGAATAACAACCTTTTCAGAGAAGACTCACAGAAGGATACACAAAATCCAGGTAAATGTCTTAAGTTAAAAAGAATTGACCCCGAGATCATAAACATACACTCCTGGCAGGACTCCACTCACATATACACATCCACTCTAAAATTGCCTCACCTCAAACACACACAAAAAAAAGTCAATGAAAAATAGTCCTCTACTGTTCACTCGTAGTACACAACCTCACGCCAAAAGAAATAAATGATTTGCTGTCTAATTCGTGCCCTTTGCCCTCAAATTTACTAAATTATATGCCAAAGTTTGATATAATTATTTAATTCAACAAAATAAAAATTAATCGAGGGGATAATAGAAAATTTTATCTTGAGGTACAAAGTGCAGCTCCACCACTCACTCCCAGGGTCCAATCGGCACAACAACAGCAACAGATGATGACCTTGATTTCCACTCCTCTACCCCTCTCCCCCCCCTCCTCCTCTTCTCCCCCCTCCTCCTCGTCTCCTCCACCTCCACCTGCCAGGGCTTCCTCCTCCCACCGCACCTTCCCTTCTCATCCGACAACAATACTCTGTTTCCTTGTGTCCCCGGGTCCTCACCCGGTCACTTTTTCAGGGAACCTCAAGCCAGTCCTATTCAAAAGGGCTTCTCCAATCTTCATCCAATTGATTTGCCACTATACCTTCCTAGCTCTCCGTGCCAACACTGCTTCTGTAACAGAGAATACTTCTGTAAGAGCCTAAATATTTTCACTGACCCGAAGAGAAACTAATATAATAACAATACAATAAGTATTATGATAAAATGTCTGTATTTAGGGCAAAATTTAGTATTAGGACACCACTTTTAAATTTAACTCTGTAAATAACAATCACAATAAAATAAAATTGAATAAGAAAAATTTACAGCAATAATCATATGACTGAAGACATCACCAAGGATGAGGTGATATGATGAAGCAAGAACTAAATTAGGTTTCTTTGATTTCATCAGAATTGTATCTTTCCACAAAATATGGATTCTTCAAAATATCTGAATTTTATATCAATTAATAATTATTTTTCCATAAATAATGTCAGCACTAAACATTTTTAATAAAAATGACATCTTTATCCAAAATAATTTACAGTTACCACCAATTTATGTATTTCTACTTTTTATTTACCTTCAAATAATAAAATTTTTCCCCAAATACATTTTGACCATTTCCTTGTTTTATTTTTATTGACCTACTTATTGTTAAGGTAGATAAAGGGACCACTTGGGACTAAATTCACCAATACACAATCCATCTCAAAATTTAACAACTACAAATTTTGAAATTATTCTCCATAAGGAGAGTAGAAATAAAATATCAAATAAAATCTAAGTCAAAAGTCATGCATTTTTAAAGGAACGCTTGAATACATAAATAAACATATATTACCTTTGGCTGTTGCCGTTGCTAGTCGATTGTCCCGATCTGGGAGGGAGTTTGGGGGAGTGCAAGACAGGGAGATAGAGAGTAAGCAGTATAAGGAGAGAAGGTAGAAGACGATGGATCAATACAGTAAGTGGTCACAGGGTTTCAGAGGTGCTGCAGGATGAACTGTCCAAACAACTCAATGATGCAAGATTTGGAAGCTCTTAAGGTTGATAGTGGCACACCCCAGGCAATTTATTTGTGCTGGGCCTGGCAGTACTCTCCACTGTCCAGCTGGAACTCCATGAATGTGAGGCCGATCTCACCGAGAAACTGTTCAGAAGATCGATAAATAAAATATAATTAAATACTGCGTAATCTATTATATAAGAACAATTACAAACCCCTTATGATCATCAAAATCAATGAAATAAACAAGATCAATACGTAATTAAAATTTTACACCCTCATTTCTTAGATAATAAAAACCTTAAGTGTCATAATTAACTATCAATAAATAACAACAAGTAAATGGTTGATGCTGTCATTTATCAATCAATAAGATTCATCATCTTCGAAACTCAAAAGCATCTAAATGAATGAGAACTCAAATATTGCTATAGGTTGTAGTTAACTTGAACAATATGTAATATATACCTGATAAAGAAGCAATCTTGGAAAATATAGAAAAATAAGAACAGATATATCCATACTACAATTCCCTTGAGAATTAATTTTATTCAAAGAAATTCAGTATTTATCTCTCAGGTACCAGCTTTCTTATTAAGGATTGCAATAACTGTTATAAGTGGAATTCATAAAAAATCTAGTGAATTTTATAATGACACTCGTACAATTCCTTATAACATTAAGTAAAATTGAATAAATCAGGAAGCTATCACTGACACAACCATGACGATGTCCTTTTTCAGTTCAATCCACACACCCAAAAATTGTGAACTGTATGAATTTACTGCACAATTGTAATTAGGGTCTAATTCAACAACAATGGAATGCAATTCAACACGTTGACATTATTAACCAAGTGAAGCTTGGTGAAAGCCAAACAACGACAAGGAAGCTGAGACAAAAAAAGAAATTAAATGCCCAAGTGCTCTTTTATAACATGTCATTATGATCTTTAGATATTATCCAAGATTTGCACACTAATAAGTTGAATACCAATAACTTCCAAGACTTTCTCCAAAGCTAAGATTTAAGTTCAGGGTAGTTAAATGAAAAAGAACCAGATATAACTAGGTATACAGTCTCCATGATCCAAAAGGTACTCTTATTAACACTATTAAATCAATGCTACTTGTAGTTTCATATGATTTGTATGGAAATCATAAATTATAAAGTAATGACAAGTAAAACTTATATGGTTCCATAAATGGGGAAAAAATGGGAGTTCCATAACCAACAGAAAACTAAATAATGTACATACTCACCCACAATGCACTTGACATCTGATTTCAATATTTCAATGACAAATATATTTCAATACATGAGATTACACACAAATAATTTATATCGCTAGTTGCAAGATGAAGTAGATATGAATAATAGTAAATGGAATTGATGAACGCTGACAAAGAACTCCGCAAAAGCTAGTAAAAATAAAATATGACTGTTAAAGGGAATTAGAAAAAATTATATTAATGGATAAATAGTTTATCAACACCTACTATGGAGGGGAAAAACTTCATCACAATTAAGCGATATTGCGAGACTTCTAAATTAAGCCGATTTTCATCACTTCCTTGACTACACAATCTCCGCGAGAGCTCTTTTCAACAATTGTTGCAGATGATACGACAGTTAAAGAGAACGCGAGAAACGTTTAAATATAATTAGAAAGATGTGCCAATAGTATGATAAACGCTGAAAGATGTTATCAATTTCAAATATTGCGCGAAACCTTGGCAACGTTGCACATAAAGCAATGGCGACGCTGCGCACGGTTAACTCATCTACCGAACTTCTGGAACATTTCAGACGATCAAACCTCCTTTCGATTCCAAGGTGATCTCCAAAGAGAAGAAATTTACTGGATACCAATCTACACACACGATCAATTATAACTGATAGAGGTGGGTACCGAGGTACTTGGTCACAAAACAGCAGAAACGAACAAAATATTACACCACAAGCACTAAGTAAAACAGTAGGTACGAATGTATTTTATTGTATCTTCACTCGCATGATTCTTACACGCGAACCAGGCAGAACATTGTATATATATCCAAACAATTATTGTATAGAATATCAGGAATATTGTGATTGAAATATTCCTTACCTTTCTTTCGGTAGCCTTAAGCCCCAACATACCCAGACAAACGCCAAAAACAGACTGTCTTACGACATGTCCTGTCTGGCGAAAGTCAGGAGACTTCTCCCCTGATTCCCCTTCCCAGATTATTCCCCTCAAACGATGACGTCAAATAGCCAAGAAGAGTGGGTGGAGTATGGAGCTACCCAGCGGCAAGTTCCGAGAAATGATAGGCGGATGAATTCGCGGCCGGAACATGCGTAAAACCGACTAGTAGTATGTACGTCATTCACAGTTAATCACAGTTTTTCGCGAATTAACACGAATAACAATTCAAGGAGCTTGTTTCGACTCCTTCCGAACGTTTCTAACTTACAGGAACGATTTTTTACCGGAAAATAAACGAATAATATAGTAAGAAAATTCCCGTTTTCAAGGAACAAAACAAATATCGAATTCTCCAATTATTATTAATTAGAATCCCTCTAAGTTTATTTCTGATCGGTAAACAACTAAGATCATAGCAAAATTAAAACAACAATGGCGCAATAGAACACTAAGCATTTGATAACGGAGTTCTTCTCATACGAAGAATAAAATAATGTTCCATTTCACGCTTATCGCAATTTCTATGACTAAGCCTTCGATAAATTATCTACCATTCCACTGAAATGACGTTAATAATTGAGGAAAATGGAAGTACAATTGCAGCAAACATTCCCAACAAGATCATGCAATTAATTTTACTATCTACCCAGATACTGATAGCATTCCCAATGGAAGGAGAGGATCATTCAACCAACTTCGATAAAGCAAAGCTGAAGGTCGCTTGAGAAGGAAAATGCCGTATAATGTTAAAAACATTGATAGAAGAAACTTATACTCATGTAGAAGTCTCGGTGGGCGATACCGCCCTCGTATGTGACAGAGAAAACGTCACAACCAATGACGTCATCGCCGGCTTTCGATCGATAACACCCTAAAATGCTTCCCACCTTGACGTCACAGACCTTTACGCACTTTGAGAAGGCTTTTAACTAGAACAAATACATTAAACTAAAAGAGGATCCGAGATAACTTACAAGAACTACCAATTTGCATACTTTTGCTTTGACCTAATATTCCGAAATTTCAATTTTCTTATAACAAAAATTTGAGAAGTAATTGAATGCTGCGAAAAAGGATATGCAAGCAACACTTAATAAGGTAATTAAATCCTCGTGAAAAACGGTTGAGATTTAATATTTTCTAAATAAAAGACGTACTAGAATATTCTAAATTACGACATTAGATAAACATATTGAAATGAATGATGATACTGAAAAACGAAGTAATGTAATGAACAACATTCAATTAAGAGCTATTAAAAGACGAAAGTCGAAATATCGCGCGAGGGATCGTGTAAAATATCCTTTTGCAAAATTTCGTCAACGGGAATTTTTCATAGCAGTCTTCTTTGCGTCATTGGGATTTTTACTGATATATTTTTATCTCTTTCCCTCTAACCGTGGTCTTATGGTAACCACTACTTTGTAGCATTTCATTATTGTATTATATACTATATGCTATTAGTCATTCATAAAAAACTAAAACCAACCAAATCTGGGCAAGTGGTTCAAATCTCAATAGTAAATAATCGCGATGATATGAAAAGTAATGATTCGAGATTATTACATAGATGAGATCAATATTGGAAGGCGTGACTTCGTGGAAAGCCATAATATAATTAAATACTTAAATGAAAAATGAATATAATAAAATAATTTGAAAATCCGGAGACGAGTTTACCTATGAATAGACTTAGCAAAATCCCATTTTCCAAGAAAAATTTAAGGTAATCCGAAAACATAAGGAATGATTCTCGTACCTTCCACTTCTCAATAACAGCGCATTTAGCCAACATTAAAATAAAATTGCTACTACATAAACAATTATGTCAAAAAAGCTGACTTGAACAAATTTTATTAATCCATTAAAAACGACGAGTCGTCCACTGACGAGGAAATTATGTGGAGAAGGCACCGATATGATTTCATATCCATCGTGTTTGCACAGCAAAATTACAAGAACATTGCAGATTACAGAGATATAGAAGGAAACGGCCACACCTTCAGAAAAAAGGTAGACGATCGCTTTGAAGGACAACCGTTTATCCGAGGTCGCCGTTATTAGTGGACATGTTCGCCGACATAAAAGCGTGTCTATTACTCGACAACCTTGGTCCCATCAAAACTATACCCATCCACGGCTGCTCATCCAATGAGACGCAGCACTTCATAAGGATGCAGAAATTATCTCGATGCGATTATCATGGGGTACGTATCATACGTTGTTCGCGAAGGACATATACATGATGATGGTTGATTCAGCCGAGGCCAGCGCGCGGGATGATGAATTGATCTTTCGTAAATACGGTAAAATTGCAATATTCCGTCATAGTATTCTGAATATAATACGATACGTAAATACGTTCATGTCATTAGCCATTTTCAATCGAACACCGAATGTACGCCACCAATATTTTCCATCATGAGCCTCCTTTTACAACATTCCCCATCAGTACCAGAAGATGTCCTTGTTGCACATACCCTTCTATCAACTCGCCGCTCTTGTCGTATCTCCTGGTACCCAGTACAGGATTATTGACGTCCAACTCTCTACTCTCCACACGACCTAACCACATTCTATACAATAACCTCACCTTTTCGTTGTCTGCGATTCCTGTTATCACTCAAACCAATTTGTTGTGTTTTCTTCCCCTCCTTGCTAAACCTAGAACACATAGTCCTATACTTCGTCTCGTTCGCAGTATTTGTATTTTTTTTTCACATTTAGCAACCAAGTTTCACTTCCACAGATCAGGTCGGACACAGTGGTCGAAGATCTTCCTATTCAGCTCCATGGACATTTGTTTTGAGAATGAGTCTTTCCCTTACGAAGATGTTCCAGGCAAGCTTAAGTCTTCTTTTTAGTTCATTAAGCCTGTTTGTTGTTTTCCTCTGTCGTTACCAGTTGTCCAAGAAGGGTTTAATTTTACACATACATCCGAATTCGTTCCATTGGTGGACAAATTACCCATGGACTACTAAATTACGTTTGGAACGAGCATATTATTAAAATAATTAAAACTCCTAGAGTTTTGAAGTTGGGTTGATTTGAACAGTAAGTAGAACGTCGACGAGTCTACAAAAGGTACGAGATCACGGTATCAAATATATACACCAGAATTTGAAGGGCATAATAAACCTCAGCAGTCGTTAAAGAACATGTTCACTATATTATAAGAGATGAATAAAATGTGGAGATTGACGAGTATATATTAAGGGAATTACCTAAAGTCTAAGAAATAGATTATCTTCTGCTCGTTCGGAATTGTCTTAAATTCTGCAATAAGGTAAGGGATCTATATTACGTGGGTTTAGTTAGAGATGGGAGTTTAGTTAGAGAACGGGAACCGTTTATCGGTGGATATTTCGGGTTCGACGGCAACGTTACAGTTATGATAGAATATCTCAGGTGGAATTCGCTTCGATTGATATGATAAGACGAAAATAAAAGTTTCGAAAAAAATCAAACGATCCATAATCCAAAGAAGAATTTAAAATTCCGGTAAACTGCGATAAGATTTCGCAGAATGAGGCTATGGACACGCCCACCAGGCGCTATACGCTACTGGCGGATTGAGTGGTATAATCTAACACATCTGAAATCGAAAAGGAATGGAAAAAATGTTGGACATTAAAAACACAAATTCTCAATGATATGCAATTGGATAGTATAGCATAGATTTTCCACAAACAATGAAAACGTCAATACCGTAAACATATGCAAATACCGAAGTGTCCAGCTCACTGAGAATTTAAAATGGAGAAGACATGTCGAGTACATGGTCACGAAGGCTTATCGGAATCTCTACTTTGTAATTAGGAGCCTAAAAAGGGGGCAGGAAGGGTTTCAGCGAAATCACTAGAGAGGCCGATTATAAAATATGCAACAACTGTACGGGATCCTCCTCAAGGCTTTATTAAAAAAAACTCGAAGGTGTACAGAGAAAGGCGGCCAAGTGCTACGGGGTCGGTATATACAATAAAGCGGAAGTTCCAGTAAAATGCAAGCTCATTTGAAGTGGAAGTCATTAGAGACAAGAAGGAGTGTCTTTAGATTAGCATGGGTGAGCATATTATGGAATTCCACAAAGAGTTAGGGTATGTATACACTAAATGTATGTTCTTTTAGTCGAATGAGCATTGTGTAATGTACTGTACTACTGTCTAGGAGAGACTTAAGAAAGGGTTTCCCCCTCGAGTCTTAGGAGGAAGGCAAAGCAATTATATACATGATATGAAATATCCACCTCCCAATTCGCCACATGGCTAAATACCAGAATAATTTAAAGTATACGTAAACAAACAAAATGAAGTTTTAGAATGAAAATAAGTTAATTGAGGGCAGTTATTATTGCAATGCCATTTAAACAAGGGCAATTCTTTTGAAGTAATATTAGTAATACTCGAAGAAAGTTTTCTGGATGTAAATATACATTATAAACTTAGGACCACAAGTAACTACAGGACGGAACAACAATAAAGTAAATACAAGAAACAAAATTGACTGGATAGCTTTCGGAAGGAACACAAGAAACAAACCAAGAACGGCCATGGAAAGAAGAGTTCACATTCCTATTTACATTATTATTTCGGAAGAGAACTTCTTATTTAAGAGTTCATCACTATAATAGCCTTCTTTAAACTGCACCAAAAAATATCCAAATCCTTCTTTATCATAATTATACGCGATCTACATTGCTAAATCAAGCAAAATACCATACTTATAACACTAGAGAAGGAATTCATCTCCACTTTTCCGAAAGATTTCGTAAAAACAATAAAATATATCAACATTACTTGTAAGGTATATTTGGTGACTTCCAAAAAGGTAAAGCGAGATTAAGATAAATCTCAATTCAATATTTCTTGCGGTAATATTGAGTAAATACGTTTAGATCAAAAAGTAAATGAGTAACAGAGATAAAATTACGTACCTTGCAAAAATGCGGCGAGGGTTTAAAATTTTCTAACGATGCATTTCAAATGGAGCTAGCAATCAACAAATTTATTGACGTTGCCTGGAGACGAAGCATTCAGCAAAAGCGCCAAATATGAATCGCTTTGAAGTATTTAAAGTCAAAAATATTTTGGAGGTATCTCTTGAATTTTCGTCCTACTTACTACATTTAATAGTCGTGGCATAATCTTCGGACGGTGTGAAGGAAGGGGACCGATGTGTATGTCAATTGCATTCGGGAAAATAGCCTTGCTAGCAAATACTTCAGGAGGTAAATCAATAACCAACAATGGTATACATTGGAGCAACAGGCAAGTTCAATAAACTGCGTTTACACAGTGAGTTGAGACGGGGATGTGAATGAAGGGCGGACCATTACGGGGAGAAAATATTGTTCGATGGAATTACGATGACAGGAAAATTTTAGGAACATTTTTCTGAAAATAAAAGGATGATAGAAAGTGACCAATTTTGTTTACAAATGAACGTGATTTGAAGCGAAGCGATTGAAAGCGAAAAGTGATATAAGTATTTTCCTTATACCACAAGTCTTCAAAACTTCCAAATAATTTGAAATTAATGACAAACATAATGGCAATGAAGAAAACCAGATATAATACGGAAATCATTTTCATGTACGGGCAAAATGGATCCAAAAATAAGACAAATAAGCCATTTCCTGATCAGAAAGGCCTCGTTGGCAAATGCAAAAGACAAGGCGAACCATTTTTGTGAATTACGATGACCGAGCAACGAGGAAATATTTCAATTCAAGGGCGGATAACGTACCGTTACAAATGCTATTATGAAACGTCGTAAAATCTGGAAGCAATAAAACTGAGACAATATCGCTCACGTCGCAATAAACGAATTAAGGCACATCTCGTCCGATAAGAAAGCCCGATAAGAAAACGGCTTCCATCGGAGGAAAACTACACGATCGGAGGGAAAAGTGATGATACCTTGCAAAGGAGAAGGCCGCATTCCTCGACAAGAACGTATCCTACTAACTCTACGAGAGCTGATAATGCTAACGGAAAATTCTTAATCGAGAGTTTTCCCGTACACTACCTTCCTTAAACGTTCGAAGAACATCCATAAGAAGTCAGAACTGGGGAAAGAAAAAAACCACACCTTAATAGACGAGTCTTGAGACATTTTGCTTTCAACGTTTGATTACCGAGATCACCCAGATGTAGCCGAGCGGTTGAAATGCGTTAAAATTAATTAACGGAAATAGTTGGAGACATGAAAATAAAGTAATGTGTTTTAATACTATTTCCATTGTGACTAATGGCGTACACGAGGCATAACTTTCGAACATCTACAGGATGCAATGGTAATTAAACTACCTGCTCTCTCAGGAGCATTCAAAAATTAACAACACAAAAGTTAAAATTCGGACGGTCGTGCGATACTATTGTCCTAAATCGAAATCCATTTGTTACTTAAAATAATTGATTTTTCCATATAATTGCATGAAATTATGCACCAACATTTTAGAACATATTCCAGCAGTGGTTATTCAATTGAAATAAAGGTATTGAGGAGGAGGACGAGATAAGAAGTGAATTGTTTACTCTAACTTGGTAGGTTACCATGAAATTTCTCGACTTTTTCTAATAACGGTCAGCATAAACGCTATTTTCTCTTTTCGAAACAGGATGGAAGGATATACAGGGCCAAACTTAACATAAATATAGAAAAATCACAATCCATTCTGATAGTTATTCAGCCTTTAAGAAAGCAAAATAACGCCTGTAATCATTCCAAAGAAAAGGTTTCTAAAGGAAGTCATAAAGTTATTATTAGAGTAATAGATCTCACAGAGAAATTTAGACAATACTTCGTACGTAAACAGACAGAACCACAAGTTGGAGCAACAGCACCCACCGTCTTGCAAATCCCTCGAGAGAATTTCGGAACAAAGAAGTTCATCGACGCCCCTGAATAACCCAATTAGTCTTCTAAAATTAAATAGGCAAAGTCACTGGGCGTTATTTTAATAACTGCGCACAAACTTCATTAAACTCCGCCGACCAAACGAAGGAGATGTTGAAACGTCAAATCTTTATTGTAGACATCAAAACAATAAATTCCAACCTTTAATGATGAATTTCAAAGGCACATTTGGAGCATTTGAGGCCAACATAACCAACTATTTCCGAAACTGAATTTTCCGTCTTCGTCCAGAACAAACCAAAGACACACAAACAAAATACCCTTACTTCGCATCAGATGGGACATCCTCGGCGTGGATGCGAGAAAAAAGGTGCTGATGTGCTGAAACGGGAAGAAATATTCCTCAGGTGAACACTTTACCTCGAGCGATGCTTGCGGACCGAGGAATTTTATCGAAACCGAAACGTCCCGTGATCTAGCTCCGTACGTCTCCGCGGAACTTGTTACACTAACGTTTGTTTAGTGCGGGCTACTCTCCAACTACGGGAGAGTTCACGTCCTTCCCGACATTGCAACCGAGCTTTTCGAGACGTTACGCAAGTACATTTTTCGCAAACGCCTACGCAGTTCATCAAACCGTGCGAATTACCCGAGAATCCCAGATAAGAAAATAGAGATGGGAAGCTCGTGTTAAATATTCTATCACCTCAGTGTGCCCTTAGCGTTTCATTTTTTTATATTTCCACCGTAGATTATCGATTCAGAGTTCGAAATAACGACAAACAAAGGATTTTGTTCAGCGGATGACGTCTATAATAAAATCTAATGCCTTAAATGATATCCTTTGAACATGAGCGTTATTAGGTACCGATCGATCGTACATTACTTGTGCAAATTTCGGAGAATGTTAATTGCTCGGATAGATAAATGAGATCTCTTCACTCTATGTGGAGCAAGGCCTCACACTCCCGAAATAGCGATCAACAGAGGGGTGCCTCCTACGCACTTGCGATCTTTGGCAGAACTGAGTAAAAGGTGGGGAAGAACGATAAAAGGGGCTTCATTTCATTGGACAAACTTACGTGCTGTGCCAATAAATACGGAAATTTATAGTGCCTACTTATAACCGCTAGTCATTCTCCACTACATGATAACCTGAATTCTTCTTTAATTTGCTGCGAATTTTGAACGAAACATCTCGGGAATAAACTTCTCTTTAATATGGTAGCTCGCACATAGACCCATGGGAGTACGACCTGGATATCCCATTAGGATTTATCGGAAAATGAGAAGAAAATTAGGGAAAATTTACGAAATTATCTCCGATAGGAATCGTAAGGTAGCACACAATTTAATTCACTCGTACATTTCTTAAGACGATTAAGTACGCAAAAACATACTAGGTACGAAAAACTTAATAATAAACCAAACTAGATTTATTAAATTAGATTTAAAATATAATTTAGCGAAAAACATTTACCCTTAACTAGACATACGATAATACCGCTGAGCCATTAAGGGAAATCAAATTCGCGACCAATTGCATCTCATACGAACTAATCCTCCGTGCAGAATACTTGGATCTATATTAATTATTCCGAAACTTTTACCTCATTGGTTAGACGTAAAATCTTCACTGTCATGAGAAATAAATTTTTCAAAAGCTATTTCCATTCCTCGTCTTTTCGGCAAAGAACGTTGATTAGACTACGGAAGTACTGCAGGGTGAAAAAACAAGAGGGTAATACCCGAATTCCTACGACCCAAAAGAATTTTTTCTTTATCTAATTCTACGTATCTACGTTGAAAGTCATCGCTACCGAACACTCTTATCAAACTCGGTTCTCAGTTCTCGCAACTGAACAGATATTCATTGAATTTTTTCTCAACCTGCTCACCTTGTTGATTAATTTCCTTGGTCCAGCAACGTTCCAACACGCCGATCTCATCTCGAAAATGAAATTCCTCCAGGCCTGTTAAATAGATGACGACTATGCCTATCAATTCCTCGTTTGACGTGAATCGACATCCTACAATCGTTAGCTTTGTGAAGAGATGGAAGGCTGACGGGAGCATAACAGGCAAATAACGTAGGTGTGGCAACTATTATGCTGCCGACCGCGTAATTTTTCCATTACGACGTCACATGTGCGGGCCCATTCTTAAAAGAAGATGACTTTCTCCTCCGCTAAACCTGGCCTTTACCGTACGTTATAATTGGCCCTAGAGGATGAAGAATCCATTATGTTTAACAGCAATCCTTTCCCCAGTGGGAGATAATTTGAAAACAGAATACCCTTTACATTCCAGAACATTGATACTATGACCTTTCAGGCTGAAAGAAGTTTGCTTTCTTTGGGTGGTTGGAATCGACATTTTTCTACTGCTTGACCCCCGTTTTGACTCCGAGGCATAATAGTGGTTCCTAGTTCCGTTTGAGCTCAACATTTGCTCAAATATCTTGTTTTCTTTCCACTAAAACGGAACGTGTCTTACTATTTCGAACTTCATATTTCTCTGACTTGGTCGAATCACTAGCAGCTTGCACACAATTATTTCAAACGAACTCTTTAAGTTCTCATGTGATAAACGCTCTATTATCAACGGCACGTGATGTACATACATCTTGGCCTCCGCCCATCTTCACGTAAGCTCTATCGACCAAATCTAAAAACATGCACTCGTGGCAAAACATGAACACTAAAGAGCTGAGTCCGACAGTTTAATTGAATTGAAGACATATGGATATCATTAGCTTCCATACCCTTCTTGACGGAATATTTGAAAACGAACCGAAATTCTCCATGATCGAAAACTCGTAGGCAAGAACAATAATAGAGCCACGTCACGGCCACGGCTCTCTTCTGAGAACACTGACGTGACACGTGTTTACAGCCTAGACTTGGATGTCTAATATTACGAGAAGAACTCTTTGCGCTAGTGTTTGTTGAACTTTAGAGGTGACCCCGAGAACATCCAAACCATTGTCGTAATTTTAATTGCTAATTAATGGTTCTAATGAGAAGGTTCACGTCTTAAAAATTCAAAACAACTAGCACAAAAACGAAGGAATAAAATAATGCTTCCATATTATATCACGCATTCCTTCAGACCGCTTAAACCAATTGCGTTAAAAATGCACGAGACTATCACGAAGATACTATCCTGACTTCTCCGCCATCTCCGGAGAATAGTGATGATTTTAATTAGTGTAAAAGATAAAGAAATACCGCATCTTCCCCCTCAACTTTAAATTCAATTAAAACGTTCGTTATCATGTTTATGATGGGGATTGTATGTCGAAATTAAATTACTTAGAAAGGAATTATTACTTATTTTATTACGATTAAAATGCCTCTAAATAGGAATAGATTTCTGGTGTCCGAGGTTATGCATATACAATTATACTAAAACAGTGAAAGCAAGACAAAGATTATGTCGTCCTTACGCCAAAACGCATTAAGTTAATCACTACAAAAACACTACGGGGTAAAATATAACAATAGCATAGATTTATACATTACTTTTTACGCAAGTTTATCGACGCCAAGGAGGAGCTAAACAATTTTTTTTTTCAGATATACCTTTTCATTAGCAAGGAATGAATAGAAAAATTCTTGTAACGCTTTAACTCCAAAATGGATATATTAATTAATGAAAATTAAACAATGCTTTATTTCTGTATAAGCACGTACTTAGCACGTAACTTTAATCGATACATATTACAAAAAAGGAAGAATATTATCATCTCGCTGTAAACTTCTTAAATAGACCAATATGGTGACGACAGGAACGTTCGAGTAAAAACCGTAATTTTGCACCATTTGTGGCAATATAGTAAAGGTTCCACGTATGCATTATAAAAGATAATACATAAAAAACAAACTTATACGTATTGCTTTAACGTATCAAGGTTGAAATCATGAAATAAACTCACATTGAAAACATCGAGAATCGCTTTTCTATACTCCAAGAAACGTTTCATCCGTTACAGACCCGAGTGCTTGCTGGATGAAGAATTCTCAGACCACAATTGAAGGAAATACGATTGCAAAAACCAAGGATGGATAGAAGGCTGATGATGGAAGATTACGCTCGCTAATATATTCACTTTGAACACCACTGCATCCGCCGCTTCCCATAATATTAGCAGTATATTCCAATTATTTTACGCATCGCGGGCAACTTGAGGCAAAAAAAAATTTTGGTGGCAAATGCGAAGTTGGAAATGATCCAAAGCACAGAAGAAGAGCCGAAGGGCGAATAGGACAGAGGAGATATGAAGACTGAAAACAAAGCGAAGGAGCGAGCAAAATAACTAACATTAATAGGCGGAACTTCGGAGCAATACCGGGGAGCGTGGCTCGCTGAAGCCTCACACGTTCATTCCGTCATTTCCGTGGCTTTTGTCGGCGCTGAAGTTTCCGCTATTTAGTAAAATACAATAAAAAGACCTCGTGTCGCATTACGCAACGAGTTATAAAATCCAATAATCGCTTGAACGTCCTTTTTAGGCGGAAATGGACGTGTGTCGCAAGAAGTGGCCATCAAACGCTACAATAACAAGTGATTGCGCGTTAAGCCTTGTGGCATTTGAAAAACGTGATGAGATTTGAAGAGGAAAATCGATCTTTGTAATGCCGATTTACGATCTACGCAATCGTATACTTCTTCGACGACCTCTCCTTACTGAAGACCTGCAGTTACTCCACACAGGCAGACAGCCGTCCGTAGAACGAGGAGAAATCATACTTTTGGCAAACTACGTTGCGCAGAGAAGAGGTTTTGTTCGGAGACTTTCGCAGAAAAATGTAACGCAATCCTCGAATCGTAAACGATCTCTTAAAAATAAACCGATTGCTAACCCTTCGCCACTTGTTGCGCCCAAGTTCGCCGATTAGAGTTCTATTAATACAACCCGAAACAATTAACCATCGCCAAATTAACACGTATAAGAATTTCGTTTCGTAAGAGTACAATTGAAGAGTGAACGGTTTTAATAAAGCGTGTGCGAGAATACCCACAAATATTAACAAAATTTTTCACGATCTCAGAGTAAGAAAAATGAAGAATAATAAGAACCAACGTGGTAGCACCTCGACATAGAAAGGTCAGTCATAGTCCAATCTGAATAACATTATAACTCCTACGTACGGAAGAGCCGGGAGATTAAGACATGCATGTATGGCTTCAAATTTGCTGGCATAAAACCTAACCCTAGGTACGTCGTTAGAACAACAACGTGTCTATTAGAATAGTGGGTGGTTCGGCGAACTCTGGCAAGGTAGAAATCAGAATCTCCTACCAAAAATATCCGAAGCGACGTAAAATCCTAGTAATGTTAAAAATTCGAATTGATACTTAAAATTATAACAGAAAATTTTTGCAGGTAACAGGATTAAAATAATTACAACTTAGCTACACAGACGTTTTTCCTGACATTCTAATCAATCGACAAACCCCAACATAACGCCGACCCGTGAATGTTTACTTGGAAACTAAACTCGCAATTTACGAGGTACGGATTCGATACGATAGTCATGCGACCCACATTGGTTTGCTGACTCACCGCTCCGCAAAATGAGATCTCGTGAGAATGAATTATATAAACCACGTGGTACGCTCATGAATATCTTATCGTGCGGACGCGGCTGAGGCAAGCGCGAAACTAATCTACGGTGCTGAATCAAAGTCTCTATTTCGAATCAAGCTCAATAACGAAGATACCATCAGGATGTCGAGATCAGTTTCCTAGCCCTCAATTACCATCACGGCGACTTCGTTTCAATCTCTGCGTCCGCTCGGCCCAGACTGATGACAGTCATTCTGCGATAACGAATTAACTCATCCGCATGCCCATGAGAGGACATCCTACGATTCTAAGTACACTTAACGACAATGAGCACGGTTCCCATCGACTTGGAACGAAGTTAACTGAGAATAATCGACAAAATGGTACTGAGGCGATGAACGAGACAGAACCTACATGGGAACGGAAATGCACTTAATTGGATAAGCTCGATTTGATACAGTATCGACAAAGAAAAGACATCTAAGGCGTGGAAGGTGGTTTTAAGTGCCTCGCCCAAGAGCACTGACCCTATGCTTGGGTTCTATTCCGACGCCATTGCTTCAGAAAACAATAACAGACTGAAAAACCTAGAATGCGAATGAGTGCCAGAATTAAAACTTCGGAAATTTTGAGAGTTCAACAAAGGGATCGAGATACGACATCGAAAAAACATCATCATGCTGATTGAAATTTTACGGAAATATATACTAGCGTATGAAAAAATTGTAATTTCAAAACTATTAATCCCCAAAGGATGCTAAAAATCGTCGCTCGGGAGCCATAGCTATTCTGAAGGCGGATGACATTTAAAATACTTGACAACGAAAAAATTGAGAAGAAATTATGGAAGAGATAAAGCGGCTCATTCGATTCTATCTTTTATAAAGATTCTTTCCTATCCCTTAGACATTCTCCTTTCACAAAACTTTTCCAAAGTAGTCTGGTGCAAGTAGATAAGCTTCAGGAATTCTTTTACGGTCATTAACGTCTCTTTTATCTCATTAATGAGAATTCAGGAAAACAGAGCAGCTGCGGGATATTCATAAACTCAGATGCTACCGAAAATTTGAAGCAAAAACCATATTTATTTTCGATGACATAAAAAATGTTTTGCTGACATTTCATTCGTAGGAATTTGAGTTATAAAATGTTATGATTACAGAGAGTGGTAAACGCAATAGAAATATCTGGATAGGATTATGACGAAGAAAATTTTTCTATAAAATAATCATAGTTAACATAGCATCCCTCGACTAATCAT
Source organism: Pantala flavescens (assembly GCA_020796165.1). Lineage (NCBI taxonomy): Eukaryota > Metazoa > Arthropoda > Insecta > Odonata > Libellulidae > Pantala > Pantala flavescens. The sequence continues at coordinate 44,196,231 of CM036882.1, forward strand.
GTCGTCGAATAGATAAAGAATACAGAAATGGATTTTGCAATGAATGTAATAAATAATTAATTCTGATGCATCTTTCGAACGACATCTTATTCACAAATGGTTTCCTCAGTTAAAATCACAGCTTATTTTGTAATAATTCAATCGGTTAAGAGAAGAAACTATAAAAGGAAATATAAAAGGTCAACTATTCCGGGGTTATTTTCAGAGGTTACATCCAGGCAGTTGCTTGAATAATAGACAAAGTAATACGAAGACAATTTGAAGGCGTCCGCGTAGTATAGGTGGCCGACTAACAAAAGAAGATTACCTTCGAATGGGTATCTCCACGTATTCTGGTCACACGCTTTGCGTCTAAATTTAGCTTTTAATTAATCTTCCGAGACAAACAATGGGATTTGAATGGACGCTACCTTGTCGTGTTTAGGTATGACAGAACTAACGAAACTAAATCGAAATAGTTAAGGAAACGATTCCGACGGAAATGTATAGAAAATATAAAAGCAGGGAAATACCTGAGTGTAATAATACTTTCTGTATAACTTCCTTCATTAAATCCTACCATCTACATAGTACTGACGACTGAATAGTTCACATTCGCCAGATGTAAGCTATTATCTTAACGAGGTATTTAAGGGGTTTTCCTCCCGTAATTGGGTGAAATGTCGTACAGATATGTTTTCTTATGCTTCCCCACACCGTTGCCACCTAGTCAAACAACCAAACTGCAACGGCTGAATAGAAATGTTATTTTCCTCCGATAGAAAGGATAAAAAATATACATGCAAGAATCGCCTTAATTGTAATGATACTCATCGACACACTAGAAACCTTCGAAAATGGCTAACCACGACCTTCACGATGAATCTAAAAAACCAACTACCTGCATAGCTAACAACAGGTAGTACGATGAATACATATGTTTCGTGCAATTTTATGTAACGACACACATTCAAGGTATCGATGTCATGAAAATGAAAGCCTGAAAAAATGGCGATTTTTTCCTACTGAAACGTTTCTCTGTTTGATGTAGAAAGAAATTATTACTGAGAAAGTGAGGAATATAAAATACCTACAACACATGAATGATAAGAATATGGCTGGAGTAAGAAATGACGCCGAATGGATAGATTTATAAGGTTGGAAAGAAAACGAAGAATATTATGAAACTGCTTTGTTTTTCACTTATGTACATAAGCTTAGAACCCGTTAGTATATATATAAATCACGTAATCCTAAAATCTATTTATTAACAATACACGTATAAACAGTTGTTTAATGTGCTCTCAATAAAATAACAGCACTTATGGCTAATAGTGGATTAATAGTACTATATAGTAACAAATTACGTAAGCAGTCATACTCACTTATGCACGTCAATACGAAAAGGAAGGATTTCATTAAACTAAAGTTGAAATAATAATTTACAGTGATACCAATCAACACTTACTTAGATATACTGCAAGGGTGAGAAAACAAAGAGAGAATTGAAGCTCTAGCAAGGCTAACTCAGAAACGAAGTTCATTAAATAATATTTAAAAACATTATTTCATTAGTTCACTATCAAACAAGGATTTTAATTTAAATAAAATTTCGATATATTTATGGTAGGATTTTCAACAACCAAGCAGCTTATGAACGTGACTTTAGTTTCAACAAGCATTTAGGGATTGAGATTCAATACGACATAAATGAAGTAAATAATTTTATAAGCTACTGTATTAATAAATAAAAATAATATTAATTAAGTAATTCAAAAATTTCATTGATTATACTAAACATTGATTTATAACGAAAATCATTCTCCAAAGCAATAAAAATTTTTGGCATCCCTTCACTTAGCACAAGTCTCATTCTATTCACTTAAATACGGACATTTTTCAAGTAAAACCGAAGGACTGGGTGAACTGAAGTATATCAATATTATAGAAGATATAGCGAAATGAAACCTCCTTTTGATTTAGAGGAACACCTGATAGCTTATCAGAGGATAACTACCACTGATAGCAAGACAAGGTATGTTTACGAGTACCAACAAGTATCAAAAGATGTCTAAAATTCGAAACAAAAAAGCTGTATGAATTATATATCTTTCATATTTTAATGATTAAATGGTTAAGGTATTAATTAAATTGAATAGCCGCGAAGGGATTCGGAATAATTCAAAATGAAGCTGGAGGTAGTTATCTAAATTTCTGGAAATACGCTTCCAAGAAGCCCAGCCCTAATATAATTTAAAATTATCCACAATAAACAGTTTAAGAGTTATAACTATTTTAACACCATACAGAATGATGAGTACTTACCACAATATCCCTACACATTGAATACGGATAAACGGGTGTAGCCGCAAATCTGCTAAATAAAGATTTTGGTCTTCACGTCTAAAACAGACCACAGCACCTCTGACAACTGAGACAAAATGGCCGAAAAGGATGTGACGTTCGGAAAAGTTTTTTTTCATGTGATCTCATTGGTCGATATAAACTCGGAGAAATATAGTTCCTCTTCTCAATAAATTTTAAATTAATATTATACAACATTCTCACATTATTGTTTTGATTAAATAGTATATATTTGGATTTTGGAGATGTTATTTTGAATCACATCAAAGACTCAAACCCACATTACTCATTTTTAAAAGGTATGTCAAAATCTAGGCAACAGGGTTAGCCTAGACTATCCACAATAAGTGTCAGAGATCAAATTAGGTTCACTAGTGAATTGCCTTTAAATTTTTGGAAATAAAAGCGTTTCATTTATTGTTCATATCCATCCGGACTCATTTATTGAAAAGCAAACTAAATATTAGCAAAGGAATGGAAAAGATGGGCCTGCCGTCAGGGTGTGATTGGAAATAAGCTCAATAATTTCACCGTAATTGTGAATTTCAGTTCAATTTGATGCGTCTAGTCTTGTTATTAACATTAAAGTTCGTTAGAAACTAGTCTGCGTAATCATATTTATTTAATTTTTCTCATTAAAATTTCGTTCTCATTCGTATAGTGGTAGACGAAAGGAAAATATCTTTATGGTCATTAAATTAAATCCGCAAGTCGATAAACTTGATGCGCGTAAATTTGAAAAGCATTAACTTAAGCGATCGCTCTTTAATTTTTTATATGAACTTAAATAAAACAGTAATTATTTCTTTTTATTTTAAAGTAAAAAATTTGAAAATTCGACATCAAAATGTATGACTAATAAACAAATTATCCTACCTTAACTAAATAAGATAAACATTTAATTTTATCCTACTTTTAATTTGATCATTGAATAATTCTTATTATCACGTGATACCCTACAAACATTTTGTATTGAGCGCCTTTTTAGATGTCGCTAAGTGCTCATCGATCTATCACTGCTATTGACTAGCAAATTAAGATAATTAATTATGATGAAATACCAGCCTTCCAATCATATATATCTTGAGATATTAATTATTTATTATTATTTCCCGATCTTTACAACCTTGATTTGTTTATTACCTCATTGAAAATGCTCCATCCAATCTTCACTGTTTTTTTTCTCTTGGTTTTTTTTGTCTTCCATATTTCCTTCCATCAAAATTTTCACTATAAATACAAAATAAGATACTTATGCAAAGTAGTAAAACATGAGATCTGATGTCATTATATTAGTTTGAAGAAATAATACAAAGTTCTTAGGTGAATCTGATTACTTAGAGAATTGTCATTTGTAAGCTACACAACCTCTATGATAGTTATATTTCACAACTAGATTCACAAGTAATTTAATGCAACGTGTTTTGTTGATTGTTTTTTTAGCCTAACTAGAGTTCAGAATTGAATGTCTTGTGGGTATTTCAAGAAACAAAATAAACCCTTGATTTGATAATAATTCATATAAGTTACAACCTAACAAATGTTTGCTATATACTTATGATTTCAATTAACTTTACTTGTCACTTGCTGAATGTCATTTAACTTAAATAGCTGCAGTCCATCACAAATAATTAAAAAATTAGAACACCCTTATCTGAACTTAATTTTTCCATGATTAGAGCTCATAGAAGCAGCAAAAATGGATATAACATCATTGGATACTTTTGGTATGGGGAGAATAATTTAAATTAATCAATATCAGTGCATTCATTCCATTATAATAATATCACCATTGCTGAAGACATCAATAACTGCTGTATTTCGTTTTTATAAACTGATCATTCATAAAATTTGTAATGAAGAATTTAAGAAAAAGTAAACACCAGTTTGAAAATATATTTTCAAGATTTGAATATTATACATAAAATACCAATAGTGGTACTAAGAGTTTCTTATTATTAAAATGAATTATAAACAGCACTTTTGAAATCTATCAGATGAAGAGGTCTTCACTAAAAAGAAACTAAATTCAGAAGATAATCTGTTTTATTAAGATCTTAAAACAAATCTATTAAATCATAGTAGTTCTCAAGAAATGCAAACAATACATTCTGAAAATCTGGATTTTTACAAGCAAATTCCATAACTCCTAGAAGATCTAAATATTTTCTATTGGAATAAACATCAAAACCCTTAAATATTAACAACAAGAAAATATTCAGCAATCGTAAATAAAATTAATGATACATGAGATCAATAATTGTTACATGGTGGACCAGAAGCATTCCAAAATTAATGTAGATATTCAATGTAATTGCCAATAGCTACTCCTTAATTAAAAAAAAACTGTGCTGGTATTAATTGTGTTAAATAACACTTCTGTCCTCAAACCAGATCATTACCTTCCTTAATTATGTGGTATAGATATGTTTTCCATGTTAGTTCTAGGTGATTTATCATTATTCCTGGGTAATATCAGTCTTTCCTTTGGCATTGACTAGAACATGTAGCAGTTCATTCTATAGAAAAAAATATAAAAAAAGATTTATCTATCTTAACAGATATTTTAATTGATCCTAAGGACAGTTTTCTATGATAATAATAATACCATAGGCCAAATATATTATAAGTATACATAAATATATATGTATGTGTATGCATTCACACTTATATAATTTTGTATACTTATTCAATAATTAATTTCATTTATTAACTATTCTGTCCAACTAACTGAGATATTTTCTTTAGAGAAACTATAATATGACCTCCTATTTATATATATGTATACTTGCATTGAAAATAATCCACCACAAAATTTATAAAATATTCATAATTAAGCACATCCTAAAAATGTAGATTACTCTAAGAGATTCATAATATGCAGGAAGATTTTTCTGTCTTAAAATATACATATCTATCTTTGTATACATAATGAAACATTCTTATTGCATAATTATCAACATGACTGTGCCATATAGAATTTTTTTCAACCACATATTTAGCAATGTCATTCTACAAAACAATATCTGTGCAAAAGATATGACTAATGTGTACATTATTAATCACATTCTATAATATTGATGTCTACATTTGCATAGTCCTTTTTCTTTATACAACACAATACATTCTTCTGAAATTTCCTCCAAACATTACACTTTACATTTACAAAGATTCATCTTGCATATTGAGTCTTCTTTCACTTTAATTATGGTATTTCAGCACAAAATATCATATTCATTGCCAATTAACCAAGAAATTCCAGCAGAAATTGATGAAAAGCTTTTAATCACTTTAATTCAAGAAAAAAATCAGAAAACATATGCAAAGATATAGCTTCTAAAATTGAATTTGTTTGAAGTAAAGTACAAGTAGGTAAGATAATATTCAAATTTCAATATCACCATAACTAAAGTGAATTTAATAATACTGACTTTGGTCCCTATCTTAGATGCTAAGAAATTAAAATCAATTAAACAATTGAGGTTATTAAATTGAAAGAACATGATTGCCAGAAATAAGAGTAACTGATGATGCATTTTCTTGAAGCATAAAACTTGCTCAAACTCAATCAAGATATACTTTAAATAAAAATTAGATCATGCATTGATAATTTCTTAATTTTTAACCATTATCTCTTGATATATATATATATATGATATATATATTTCTCTTCAATATTTTCACATTTTCTGATATTATTTATTTTTAAAGAAAAATAAAACCAATATATCCACCATTTAACAACAGGCTATATTTTAGCCAACAATCATTAGGTAACATATTAAAAATATATACATTTATATCAAGATCACTTCTTCTTCTTCTATCACTTTTGAAGGGTTAAATAAAGTTTCATGAGTAGTTGTGCTGTCATTAGAAATGAAAATATTTAACATCATTCAGGCAGAATATATTAAATGATACTTTAATGTGCAGAAAATCATTTCCAATCAGCAATACAACAGTCATGTATTCTCATTTTCTCTTTTTCTTCTATCATAATCAATGCATAAAATGAGAAAGAACATTTCAATTTACATTTATACATCTCAAAAATTGCTCCTCTCTTAAAAAACTGCCAACTGATTTATCTAAAATGTCAAATTGTGAGGATCGCTTTAAAAAATCCTCCTATTTTTAAGAGAAAAAATCTCTCATTTATTAAAAATTTGTAATGAAAGACAAACGGTGTGAAAGTGCATGCATGTGTACTGTGCATAAAGGATGAATATATTCTGCAACTTTGGTTCTTATATTGGACATCCATCCTCAGATGACCACAAATCAAAGTTTGACTATCTGTTTAGTATGTTTATTTGAATTTGTATGCTCAACATATTTCTTGCAAACTAATCATTCTAATATAATCTTAGGCCACAGGGTCCAACAATTGTATAAGGATAAGAAAAACTTACTGAATGAACATTTTAAGATCTGTAGCTATGCAAGATATAAAGTTAGGGAAAATTTCTAAAATTTCAAGATAAATTTAATTTAAGTTAAAATAAATAAATGTTCTCAATTCTAAACCTAATCTTTCTCAACTGGTATTTGAGATCAAACAAAAAATTGAGCCTCAAAGTAAAATCCTAAATTTCATTATGGCTAATCATATTGTCTTCAGAGTGACAAAAGTACATTCTGCCAATACTCATCGAGCATTCAAGAAGGATAAATATTATAATGTAAATCTAACAGCACCAATAATATCCAGCACCAGTAGAATTGAAATATTAGAGTTTATAATGTTATGATATCTGATAATTAAAATGAATGGGATGAGATCATAGAAATTTAATTTCCATCTCTTTGACGTTGTCATTGCATTCTTTATAAGGAGAAATAGAAATACGGATAACACCACATAAGAGTGGAGTGAAAATTAAAACTTCCTGAGCTCAATTGAAAGGAACAGTAACACCTTAGGAAGTGGAAAAAACACATTTCAATGCAATAAAGGACTTTTCAATCTAATTACCATGAAGCCTAATCAGCAATATAATGATACCAGCAGAAATACACTTATCATCATACAATGATTATTTCCAATGTTAAACTCTTTGATTTTAATTTTTAGACTGTAATTGAAGGCATCCAACCCAAGCTTTAATGGGTAGGTAGGTATAAATCTTGGAAGCAACTTTGATCATGGACGTGTACAGAAGGGCAAATGTGAGAGTAATAAGTGTATGTCTCACATGAATGTGGATTTATATTAAACTCATGCATCTGCCTCAGTTGATTGTGCATTTGTTCCATCTTCTCTGATTTCCATTCCCTCTTCAGCCATATTCTCATGTGTAGGGGCGAGCCCAGATACAGGGAGACAGGGATCCAAACTTCCTATACTCAGTGGCAATGTAGGGACATGCTCTTCAAATACTAATATGAAAGGGATTAATGTAAAAAATTATCATTAAAAATTAACAAAAGCACATGAGTAACACCGAATGAACTTCAATTATACAATTCTTGTACTTTGTTCACCACATCACATCACATATTTGGTTATAAAATTCAATTTTCCCCATGTATCTAATAAGCATTCAAAATAATTCCAAAAAATTCTAATGGAGCATTGAAAAATATCTCAATTTTCAATAAAGTTATGGTAATCATCAGGGGTCTTCAATTAAAATAAATAAAGTTCATTATTAAAATGTTAGCATTAGCCATAAAATAATTTTACTTTATCATTTACCATTTCAAGATTATGATAAATAATTTCATTAATATTAGAAGAAGTAATTATTTCTTTGCCATAATAATGAAAACCTACCCTCATATATTCTTTATGACCGATAAATTACATACATATATAAATGAAAAATTTTTAATCAGCAAGGAAAATAATCTTTTAAGATTAACCTACGCCAAGAGCTCCTACTTCATTAAAGAAATACTTAAAATACTATCACAATCTATAACAAAGAATACCTCTTAAAGTTTCATTTCTCTAAATAAAAAAAGCAGAATATGAATGATTATATGGGTAACTTACTCTTATCAAGACTAATGATTGAGCCAACTAATTCTCCAATTGTCATGGTAGCAGCATCTTCCAAATGTCTTCGCCTACGCACCAACCACCAATCAACAAGAAATAAGGCTAGGGCTAGTAGTTTAATACCAGCACATATTCCCACATACCTGAGGAGTAATATAATTATATAGTTTTATGATTAAAAAAATCAAAATGAGAGCCAAAATAACATTTACTTTCTTAATTGTTTATCCATTGTTAATGAGCTAATTTCCATTAATTTTTCACATCCATTTCATATCTTAATTTATAATAAAGGAAAAATAACAGTTGGCTATGTACTAAATTTTATAATGAAAACTGAAATATTTATCATATTCATTTTTTTCTATATATATACATATGCAGAAATTAATTCTATGCTATATTTTCCACTGCTGGGTACTTACTTGAACCTAAATTGTTCAATGTCGTATAACAAACAACGACCACCCTTTTCTCCACATGTGCTTTTCCATAGAATACAAGTAGAATCTATGAGATTTCCAAATAATATTGGAGCAGGGATATAACCAAAAAGTCGGAAAATAACAAACTGCATTCCAAGTGCAAAAGATCGTTCTTCCTCACTGACTGACCTAAAGCAAACATTAAGAATAATATTCATGAAAGATTTTCTTTTTTTATATAATTCTTTCATTATTATTAAAAATAAGGAAATATTGATGAAATATTTGAATACACCTTCTTTAATTCTAATTTATATTAATGTAATAAGTATATTACAACAGGTACAATAGGTACATTATGAAAGATGAGTACATTGATGTACAAGTAGTTAAACAGTAGCCTATAACCAAACCAATCCTTCAGCTTCATGGATTTAATTTCAATGAAGTGGAATATAGTATGTACGGTAACTGTATATAGGAAAATTAAAAAGGAATTATATGAGATATCAAATAATATTTCTTTTCTCCATTTGAAATCTCCAGCCACCAATTCCATGTTGATTTGGGTCAATCATTCCAAATCATTGAAATCCCATGATTAATACAATTATATTCAGGTAATGTTTATATTCTTAGCTCTATTTTTTGTTACTAATCGAATTCTACTGAATTAATCCTTGATCAATAGTATTTAGGCTGAAAAATGTCTTTAATAATTAATTTCTAGAAACACTTGTGTAACTTAATAATTGGAATATCATTAAGTTACACAATGGTCTCATTTGTGAAATTTTTTTTCATTCCTTTCTTGGCTACTTGGAAAACATTCATTAATATGATATGATTCTTACCTTGTGTTCATTTTATAACCATTTATATTTTTTAACAAGGTTTTATTCAAAAATTGAGTTTCTTAGTTCTTGACAAACTTATGAATTAATTTGATGTTTTCAAGTGACATAAGAGGTAAAATTGTTAATTGTTTTGATTAACTTTAACTACTAACCTTAATACAATCATGAGTAGAGGCATCTGTGTTATAGCAACTATGAAGGTCATAAAGAAGAGAAGAATAAGGAAAGGAAATATAGTCCTGCATGGAGAATTGCAAGGACCAGCTGTAGCAACTGGAACTGCAGTGACTTCAGCAAACTCATCAGCTGCAACTCTCGAAGTTCCTATGTTGAGATGATTCCCCATTTCACCAATACCAGCAGCTGTTGATGCACTAGCAATTATACTGGAGAAATTTCCATGAATACCTGAAAAAGAAACATTTTTTATAACATATTATATAATTCATCTTAAAATTGATTATATACTTATATGTATATAGTCAATTTAGTTCTATGAAAAATGGATACTAAAATTCAAATCATCCTTTGAGAATAAATATAAGCTATCTATCAAGTTTGAAGTTAGTATATTTAAATATTTTCTCTTGCAATATAAATAATTATTATCGTCACTATTTTATTCAATTTTTATACATTTAATGATATGAAAACTAAACTAAGATGTAAAATATTTATATATCTATCCTAAGTAAGAGGAATTCAATTGTGTTTATGCAAACTTTATTGAGACTAATTCTGATTTATAAATTTGAAAAACAGAAAATATAGTAAGCCAAAATCTTAAAATATTAGTGTTTTGAACTTAATACTCTTCAGTTCCAATCATTGTAATGAGCCAAATATGGAAAACAAAGATTCAGCAAGATTCTTCATGAGTTTATAAGGAATGACAAAGGAATATAAAAAATTATCCTACTAACAGGCACAGTTGGTGTAATTTGATTGAGAAGAAAGAGCTGTGCAACCCGCATGACATGGAGAAAAGTAGGTGAGGCCATTATTACCACAAACTGGCTCCACATCTGTCATGCGACACTCACAACCAAAGTTACATGCTGCAGTTAAATTAACTTGAAAAGGTTCCAAAGGTTTTCCAGAGCTAGAAAAAATTAAGAGCAGTGAGTAGATGCAGAATTAAAATTTTATATTGTAAGAATACATTGTGACTTCCATCTCCAATAAACTGCATAATATAGACAACATTTGAGATATTATGGAGAACAAATAATAATAATTCTTAGTTAAAAGGAGAATATCTTGGGAATATTTAACTTGATAGAATTTTCTTTATATTATGATCTAAACATAAAGAAAAATCTATAAAAAAGAGAGTTTTTTTGTGTGGGAAAAACAATTAATTATATTATAAAATATAATTTAACTGTTTAAACCTTTTGATGACTTTCAGAAGAATTTTTACTCACATTGAAAAGTTTTTCAATATGTACTAATTGTATGGAAAATTTTTTCTAAATTTAAATTTATTATGATCAAAGAATAATCATTTATAATGAACTAAATGATTTATCAAAAAACAATCATTAAACCATATATCAAAACAAAATATAATTTTCATACATAGTAAAAAACAAGTATCAATCCAAAACATATTAGAAAACATCAAGCAGGCTGAATCAGCAATATGTAAATCCGGGTTAGATTGTTATTGATTTAAAGAAACCATTTCAATTATCATAACCCATCATTTCTAGCACTGTATGAAGATAATGAGACCACCATTTTGTGATAATTAAGATCTCTCTAAAATTAAGTAGATTCTGAGAAGCTTCAAATATGAAAATAAATTCTTCCTTTCCATCTATTTACTGCTATTCTCCATAAATATGTCCAAAATTTGAAGTTAAAACACATAATTTATATTATTATTGATTCAGTAGCAGCCTCTTGGAGAAAGATCCACCTTTTTCTGGAAAATATATAGAAAAAAATGCAAATTATCATAAAATATGCCTAATTAACTTTATTATATATAATCCATTACTTCATCCTTACAACTACCAATATTTATCAGTAATGTATTTTAACATCACTTATACTCAATATTAATGTTTAAGATTCTTAATTCCCAAGTCAATCACCTGAAATTAACCTTTGATTTGTGAAAAAAAATTTACATATTATTTAGGAGTAGAAAATTCATTTGGAAAAATAAGTAGCTGGTATGACAAGATGGCTTTTATGACCACTAGAATACAAGAGAAGCCATGCATATTATGGCAATATTTAGGAATAAAAAGAGATATGGAAGATATGAATAGCATTAGTATTTAAGTTACATCATTTTACACAGATAAAAATTGGTAGGCAATTCAAAATTGAAGAATCATCAAAAGAAATAGTTATTCAAAGGACAGCAAGTAATAAAAGTACATTGAAAATACATATGTTTGCAAGGCTAAAAGAATTTCAGATAAATATCAAAATAAATACAAAGAGAAAGGATAATTATTAGTTATTTATTCACCATTTTAAAAAACTACTTTAGTTAAGAAGTAGAGAATTCATTAAGTCTTCTTTGTTTTCTTTCAAGTGCGAGGTGGTAATCCTTGTATTTCAGTTTTTGGGGATTCTTATTTTCTAAGGGCAAATATAAAATATCACTGCTAATATTATTGCAGATATTCTCAACTACAAAAATTTCAAAATATTTAGTCAATATTCCATCTGATTCTCTAGCCTTTCCAATCTTTTTCTGCATGATTTCTGTCATAACTTCTTTTAAGAGAACTGAGAGGATGTAAAAGATATTATGAGCCTTTTCTCTGTAGCCTAAGCATCATTTGCCTGTTTCTGGAGGCTGTTCCTTCTTCTTCCAGAATAGTTGAAGTCTATTCTCATTTTAACAGCATATCCTGTTTAGCCATCTTCATGCTTTCTTGAAAACACAAAGTACTGATTAAATCTCTTTCTAACATTATTCTTTGATTTTTTTGAGAATCAATTCCGTTGGAATTTCAGTGATTGAATAAATTTTGGAATACTATACCATAATATACTTCTCATACTATAGCACTGCTAGAGATGTTTTCATCAAATACTAAATGTTTTGATTATTAAGGAAAGTCAATTGATGCATACATTTGCTTGACTCCCTAACTTTCTTAATTAGCTTATCTTGTTATAAATACAATCAATGAGCTTGAATAGTAAAATAACCATCCTTTTCTTGAATCCATGCTAACAATAGCCTTCATAAAATAGACTTCTAAGGTAGTTTACCTTTTTTCTATAACTGTAATAAATATTGTATGTGCAGGTATGATACTGCCAGCTAGGTTATATTCAATCTGCAGCCCAATCCTTACAATTATAAAATAGTATTTCTTGTAAAAATTTTATCTTCACTTCTTATACGATTTTCATATTTTCCATACTAGCCTCCCCTTCCTTTGATTTAAAATTCCCCGTTATACATAACTTACTTTAACTTATCCCATGCTTATGTACCCAACTACCCTGATACATATTTTGTTAGATATACTTATCTTCCCTACACTTTTTCCTTTTTTTTCTATTTCTTAATAATATTCAGTAGCTTTTACAAATATTGAGCAATATATGTAAGTTTATTTCCCTTAAATTAAATTGTTACATAATGTTTAAAATGTTTTGTGGACAAAGCAGTAAAAATATTTCAAACACATGATATAATTAAGTAAAATATATTCAAAATTCTTAAATTGATACAAGAATCAAAATAAGTTATTCTGAAAAGCATCAGAGAATTCTATTTTAATTATATATTCTATTTACTTGTGACAAGTAAATTAAAAGATACTAAAATCTTTACAAAGAACAAAAGTTAACTGTCTATATTTAAGAAATCAAGTAAAGTATAATACAACAGAAACAACAACAATAATAATAATAATTTAACTAATGTGTATTTCAGAAATAAATTTTAATGTTTTACAATAACCCAGATACTATGAAGAATTCAAAAAACTTTTGTAGAGAACTCAAGCTTTCTTATTTCAAAAACGTACCACATAAATATATTAATTTAAATATGGGTTTATTGATTCATTATCTTTTGAATTATCTGTGAAATTTATTTAAATTTTTGAAGAGAATTGAGAATTGAAATAAAAACAAGTTAAAAAACATCCAAAAAAGTAAGCACTGAAATTAAATTCATTACCTGTTAAAATATGGTATTGTTGTGCCTGCCATCTTTACATTGTCACAGCCAAGGAAAAATAGCAATGTATAACATGCAAGGCAAATGGAATTGGAAATTAAGACAAACTGCACAGCACCCTTTGGCCTCAGCTCTAGTCTTTTCAGCAAACAACCACCCATGAAGATTCCAATACAGGCTCCAGGAATAGCAATACTTCCTTTAATAAAAAGGGAATTACAACTTTTAAAATTAAAATTTTATTTCTAATCTCCAGATTCAAAATTATTTAAATACTCAAAATTGATTAAATGAAATTAATCCTTGAGAGAATTGCTTCTTTGTATAGATAGACTTAAACCTCCAATGTGATATTTGCAAAAGATAAAAAATAATCACTTGTTTATATCCATATAGTATTATTCTAAAGGCAAGAGAGGGTTTCAATAGTCTTTAAATGATTTTAAACCAACATTTGTTCATACAAAATATGTTATACTTCATAAATTTAGATTAATTCACATTAATTGCTTGAATACATCTTAAAAATTATGTGAATTTGTGCCTCAAAGCTAAAATAATTTCAATTAATTCTAAAGATGATTATTTAATACACTTGAAACTAACCTGTAAAAACACTCGCCTGGCTCTTTCCCAGGCTGAATTGAGTTTCAAGATACTTTGGGAGGAAGACAACAAATCCTGATACTATGATAAGCTCCATGCATGCTCCAAGGCAGGTAACAACATACACTGGATTACATACAAGCCTCCACATAGAGCGAGGAATATCTAAAAGACCGAAGTATTTATTTTAGAAACATCAATGCTCCAGTGGAATAAGATATAAATAATCATAAAATGATAATTTATATAAAGAGAGCAAGCAAATAGATTTTTGGATATATGATTATAAATGAGTGTAGCATACATGATGTATAGGAAGGAGTCATCCCAGAATGAAAAAATCCCACCTTTTAAGTTACAGGATATTAATTCTTTTTTATTTAAGTTTAATTAAATTTTTAAAATCTCATAGAGAATAAGAAGATTTTCAGTTAATTGAGAATGTTATTCTTGTTATTTAAAAGACTTCATTTTCATAAGTGGATAATTGACAAATTATATTGGGAGGTGTATGAATTTCTTAGAATTTTTACACCATTTATGACCAATAGGCTGGATATTTTCATTGTTGTCACTAAAATGTTAGACTTAAACATTTACTTTATCAACCTTAATTTTCATAATTATATGTACCAATGTTTGAATTTATATATCATTAACACAATGTATACTTTTGCCTTTGATAAAATGATATTATAGTGATAAAAATAATCTTTATAGCAGATTTCACTCCAAATACAATAACATATCAAGTTATTTAAAAAATGATTTATATAGAAATAGTTAAATAAGTAACCTTTGAAAATTGAAGTAATAAAGATAAAATAACAAAACTATAAATTATACATTCTTATTCTACAGAAATGATAAGCTTCAGTTGTCAAGTACAAAAACATAGCCTACTATGGAAATAAAGTATGTATGTGAATCTTCAATTTACTATAAACATCGTAAATATAAGCATAGCAATGAAAGTATGCATCTAACACTGTTTTACTTATTGATTTCATTGTTGATTTACACTTTAAATATAATATAATTCTAAAGCCATTTCTTGGGATGATGTGAGAGTCAATATCATTACAGGTTGCATTTGAATTACGTAACAAATTCTAGATTAGAAAAAAGTATAATTCTGATGCAAATGAGAAATTATAATTATCTTTTCTCATCAAGTTACCTTTGAAGAAACATCATAATACGCATGTGTCAACAAATCATCTTGGTTTTATGATCAACTACCTTATGTGAAAAGGTCAATAAAAAGAGTTTGTTTTCTAGTTTCCAGAGTTCTGACATTCAAAATTGCCATTACTTAAACATGATATATTTAATAAATAATAAGAGTCATTAGGATGAAGTTTTATTTTAAATGCTACTGATTTCAGTAACTTGTTCAACATTTTCTTGGCATATTTGATATATTAACTATTATGAGAGGTTCAATCTCAAAAAGAATTTCAACTCTGTTAATGTGATTCAAATATGAACCAGCTCTTAAGATGAGGCCTGATATTTTATCTTTCATATGTATCTTCTACATGCATAAATTTATAAATATAAATAAATTTATATCTTAGTATATTATTATACATCTCCCACATAAAAAACTTTATGATAAATAAATAAAAAATAAATTATTTTCTGTAATTTATCAACCCTTTCTTGATTTAAATTCTATTTCATAGAAAATTATTTGTATCCAATTCTCTTCCATCAAAGGAATCTTTTTTGAACAATCTTTGATATTGAATATTTTTTATGAGATGGAGGATATTCAATTGTGGTTTTCTTCTCCGTGTAATATTAACATGATATTAATTAATTATAACTACATGATGTTAAACCAAAAGGGAGATATTTAACCTTACCTTTAATATCTTTGCCATACCCACTGTCTCTTTTGTGGATTACACCAGAAGTTTCTTTCATCACTGCTTGTGTGTTACCAAGTGATACTGGTGCAGAAGTTAACGAGGAAGCCCTCTGAGTTGCAGAAAGAGGGGGTGGGGGTGGAGGAGGGTTAGGAGAAAGGGGAGGGGGGGAGGCAGCAAGGGAAGGAGGAGATGAAGCATGTAATACAGGGATCCTGTTAATATTCTGTTGCTGTACAACAGCATGAGTAGTTGGAGGTGGTCTTCGTGCTTTCTCCATCAGACGAATTCTTTCTTTCTCTCTATGTAATGTCTTTGGGAAAGCAAAGAATGGCACAGAAACAAGTACCAGTAAAAGCCCACAAAGTAGGAATCCACCCCACCACATTCCAACCCATCTTCTATCTCCAGGATCTATAAATAGTTTAAATAAATACTTTGGTAAGTTTTACATTATAAAAATAAAATTTACAAATTATATTACTCGTATCAATAAAAATTGTTTGTCTATAAACACTGAATTAAGTTTTGACACACATTACATGTTGAATCACACGTATAATTCAAAAGAAAATTTCCTTAAGTGTCATTTAAAAACAAAATTTTAGTTGTCTTTACTTAATTATTTTCACAACTTTAGCATTTTGCCATATTAAAATGCATATGATATTACTCTAAAAATCTTTTGGTTCTTGGTTGATATTGTTATGAAAGTCTCTTATAAATCTAGTTTTCACTGCATAGAGATAGGAATTATTTTTCTAAAACTTATGAAAGTCTTTTCAACAGTTTTCTATCAATTTAAGCATCGTTAAGCAGTTACCCCCCTTATCTGGAAAAAATTTGCTTCATTATATTTATCACATGTTTTACAAGAATTTATTTTTAAGGAATGATTTTCATCTTCTCCTCATCAACCAAGTATATAAAACCACAACGCATATCCATAGAGCCATTTCCATTTAAATGACCACTCATTTACCGTTTTCAAATACATAATAAAATTCATGAAAATATCAAATACTTCTTTCCTATATGTCTCCCTTACACATGCCATAAACCTTCTCAAAAGATCTGCCATAATGTTTAAAAATATCTAAAAGATTTTTGATGATCTTTTATTTACAGTCCTAAATCAAGATTTAATTATGTCTGTAACTTTTTTCTTTGGCTTCAATATTTCATTGAGTAATCAATCCAGGAATTTACAGAATTTTAATAAATTTTTTAAAAATTTGCCAGTCAGTTTGAAATTGTATCTATACCTCCATGTCATCACATAATAAGTTGAATCAGTAATAACAATAGCTACAAAACTCTTGCCTAAATCCCTAGCACTAAATAATGATTAATTACAATTGGTGCATCCTTGCTCATAAATATTCTATCTTTGAGAATCAAGACCAAAAATCTTGAGGAACTGTAACCCAAATATAATATAAATATGTTCATTCTTCCTAAAACAGTGATTGAATTGATTGAAGAATAATGAAATGTTTTATTTTTTAATTAATGATTACAAGCACAACTAATGTTTTCATATACCCTCATATAGAGGTGTTATTATTAATTCTGATATCAATCTTTAAGTCACTTATGATAAATAAAATGCATGTGTATACATACACAGTATTTGATTGCCACTGCACTTATTAAACATTTAATGATCATAAATAAGACAATTAATCACAAACTACTAACATACACAACACATTTTTTAAGATAAAAAAAATTTAAATTACCGATTGTGACTGGTTCACTTGAAAATGAATCCATATGGAAAGAGAGTAAATATGCCCCCAACAGAAATCCACATACAGGTCCAAAGGCTGCCATACTGTACATGCAACCTTATAAGAAAAAATAATTTTTATTGTGGCTTGCAGAAGAGTAAAACAAAGTCATTATTATGAATAGATCACGTTTATGTGATATGAAGTAAACAAAAATCAAGTTCTAAAATTTGAAAGATAACATCAGGATAGTTCATTATAAAAACAAAAGTTAAAACTGAACTTATCACTCACTTATTCACACACTTGTCAAAAATATAAAATGATGCCTATATTTGAATTTCAATAAAAAATTAAAAATTATAAATTATAAAATAGATGATGAAATAGCATGTGCACATTAATAAAGAATATTTTATTTCTGAAGGTTTCAAGTAGGTATAAGGTCTATTTATGATTATGATAGTGGAGATGTTTTGGCAGCTGGTGTGTTATTTTTATTATTAGGTGGTGGTTATTTAATAATCAAATATTTCAACAGAATTTACACAATCATTTCAAAATTCTCTAAGATCTTGTAACTTATGTTTTATAGCCGTAAATGTTTTCCCATACTGTTAAGTCATTATGTTAATTAAAAAACAATTGATATGTTTTAATTCATAAACCACTGAAATATATGGGGCACATCCAGGACTTCAAAAAGGATGGGAGTGAGTTTTAATGTACATCATAGAACTGTTTCATAAACATAGTCATTTATTATTTCACTTGTTTTACATAGGAATAATTCTTTTATCCCTCATTGTATTTAGTTTTATTTGGAGGATGACTGAATATTTATTATATATTTGTATAGTTATTATATATTTATATATTTAGAATAGGAATAATATCTATAGATAGGTACTATTGATCGATACTGAAGATATTCACTATTCTTGCACTAACTTTTATGATTCTTCTAAAGTAAGTTCTCAAGATTCAGAGGATAAGTTTTTTATCAAATCTGCTTCACTTATAAAATTAAAGTTAATAAATATCAATTACCAGTTTATATGTGCTTTGTAAATGGTTTCACATCCCCTTTTCTTTAAGGAAATTATGAGATACTGATATTTCAAATTGAATTTACCTTACAAATTATAATGTCAATAAGCATATGATTCCTTTACTTAAATATAATTTGAGGCAGACTAATATAGAGCTCCTAAATGAGCACTTGTAACCAGTCATTTAATCAAAAAATATATTTTTATGATAAAGGTTTCAAGACCTAATTGCGGAATTAAAAAAAATTAATGTCAACATTTCTTATGTAAATTTAAGACAACTCTGTTCCATGAATTGATCACTTAGGTTTTCACTAAACTGTAGGGTATGGGATTTTCTTCCGTGAAAATTTGCATCATAAATACTGTTAACAATATTTTTATGAAAATCAACAAATTCATTAAATGATGTACTTACCTATATACAAGGATGCAGATTCAGGACGCACATGATCATCAATGTAAGTGGTTCCAAGAGTAAAAAGAGGTGACCCACCACAGCCAAGTAAAAGTTGAGCCACTAAGAATAGAAATACTGGACAGGCTGTGGAGGGTGAACCTTGTATACAGTTGTCTCCTCTTGAATGGAGATTGTTTGGGGGAGCCAATGGTGGAGAAGAAAGGCCTGAAAAATTGAAGTATAAACGGATTTGGAATGTAATATGGCAAATGTTGAAAATAAAACTAATGCAATAAATATGTAATTATTATTTTAACAATATAAAATTAATTAATAATATGAAGCATATAACAATAATTAGAAGTTTTAATATAACAACAATAAGAAAGAGAAAACTTTTGGATGAATTGAATGGAAAGTCAAGAGCAAAGCAGTAGGAATGTTCAACTTTTTTTACATCACCCAACACAAATATTCATAAAGAATGCAATTAAGTTGGATAAAGTACTCTATTTTTGTAATATATCTCCTAAACTCCTCACATTTGATTCTTAAACTAAATAATTCACATTTTCCTTGGGTTTATCTTAAACTTGTCTATCACTCTGAACATCTTCTATCGACTATAAGATAAATCATAGAATACTTTTTCTGCATTCACAAATTTTATTTAAAGTTTATTTATAATTAAATTAAAATTGGCTTAACATTAACCACACTATTTTCAAACATTAATATAGAGGCTATTATTGTTTTTCCTGCCTGTCTAAACTAATTTTTAACTTTTTTAAGGCCTTTCAATTGAATTGAATTTTATAATGTCCATCAAAATTAGGTTATTATGTACAAATAGATCATATAAAATGATCAAAAAACATATTACATAAGTGCTGCTAATAAATAAATTCAGTTAATACTGAAGTTAAATTATAGTTTTTACTTAAAAAATTATGCATATCTATTATATATATTTTAGGATTTGTATTCAAAATTCAATACAAGAAGTTAAAGGTCTCAGGTTATAATGCTTTAAATGATCCATAAGCATAATCACTAATTTTTTCAACACAATTTTATTAATTCCACTGCTAGAATAGAATATTTGGAGCTTACCAGAACCTAGGCGGCCAAGTCCCATGTCCTGTTCTCTTATAGATGCGACTAACCTGCAGATATTATCTGATGTAGAATTTACCCCTGATGCACGATCATCACCTGAGTGTGGTTCTGCCACAAAATGGGGGACCATAAAAACCATGGACCCAATTCCCATTATTACAGATCCTGTCAAATATGTTATTTCAGATTATATTGCATTTTACAATAATTGATCAACCAAAAAAGAAATTCCAAAAATTAACAATTTTTGAGAAACTTCATAAAATGAAGATAATTATATATTAACTAACCAACAGCAATCCATACAGGAATATGTCGCCTTGAACCAAGATATGAAACGAAGATAACCGTTATAACATTTCCAATTTCATATGATGAAGCAACCAACCCAGATAGAGAGGAGGGGATCTCAAATCTCTTCTCTATAGTAGTAATTACTGAGTTTATGTACCCTGAAGACAGAGCTTGCTGCAAGGTCACAAGGAAGGATAAAAGTAGAACAAACACCTGAAAAATAAGTAATTAATGTAATGCTAAATGTAAAAATGATGAGAGCTAGAATAATATTAATAGCATAACTTGTGATAGCAAAAAATATAATAAAGGTATTCATAATGTAGTATGATTCAGTTAAATACTAAAATTCATAATTTAATAATTATAATGATGTTCTTCAACTATTTAAGGCTGCAATTTACACTGAGAATATGAATTCAAAAGAAAATATATAGAATTAATTTTAATGAGATAAAAAAAATTATTATTATAACTATTAATTTATCTAATCAAATAAAGAATAATTATATTGATAAAACAAAAATAAGAATTGTATAACTGAACCAACTTAAATTAGAGATTAAAAGTAATGATTTCATGCCATTATAGTTCAAATGAGAGACATTGTATGGAAATTTATCATTTTTCATTTTGATAAAAATATTCTAATAATTGTGGAACATAGCGTATTCTTATTACATTTTTATTCATGCATAAAAGGTTATATAAAGTAGCATCCGTACAAGGTAATCCTGCATATACTGGACTAAAAATTTTTAGGCCATTTACCAAAAAATTTACATATCTTTATGATACTCAATCAGATGGTTGATTTTATTTGTCTAAATTTAGAAATACATACAACAAACACTAACTTTTTCTGGATTAGAAACTTATTTGAATTGATAAAAAGTTGTACAGAAGAGTTTTTGACAACAGTATTGATGGCCATATCAATTTTATCAAAAGGATGAATATATACCTTAATTCCAGAAAATCTTTGAAGAAATGGTGGTCTGAATCCTAAAATACCACAGTCGCCGGGCAAGTTATCATCCTTGACCACAACTACCATAAGAGCGGCTGATGGAGGGGGCTGAAGGGGAGGCAAGGAGGCAGCAAGGGATGCTTTCTCACTCCTAGAATAATGAAGAATCATTAACAAAAAGTAAATTTTGATCTTTACTTTATCTAAACTATCAGGATGTCTCTAAGTTAAAAATATGAAACTAGTCATATTTTTTCACGATAGAGTATCTATAGAATATCTAGTCTATAGACCATCTAGATTATATTCATAACCAAATATATCATAAAAATTTTCAATCATCTACACAAAGACACCCATGCAAATACATGCACATCATCATCATCATCATCATCATTAGCTATAGCAAAATAATGAAAGTAGAATTCAACATCTGATATTAAGAAGAATGACCATCCATACATCCAAAAGACTATCTAATGTTCACAATGAGCTTTTGAAATCATAATTCACCCACTTAAAAATTATAATCTGTTAAGACATCAGGAAGGTATTGAAATGAGGTTCATTATGGAGAAATAAATTAATTCCTATCATCTTGCAACTTGCAACTATAAAAACTTGAAGAATGAAGATAAAATAGAAGATCATTAGGCTCTCAATAAAGAGCATTTACTCTTTTACAGGAGAACAAAAGAGTGATAACTTTTTAAGAAATAGAAGAACATGGAGATGATTGAAAGTGTTGTACATTAGACCAAGGATTAATATGTGCACTGATTAAACAGATATTTGCTCCTGCAGCAGGAAGCAGCAATGAGACTATTGAGAATTTCTATTCAGCTATGGACATGGATCGAGACAAGTACACACAACACTAAAGAATCATCATGGGTGATCTTAATGCATAGGCAACCAGTGCATGTGCTGAACATGTGCGCATTAAATGCAAAAAACACAAAGGCTTCAAATGACACAAGATTTACTGCATGCATGGGAGAAAGAATAAGTATTGGAAGTCAATTGTTCTGATCTGAAAACTAAGTGAAGAGACCAAGGAGAGGACTGAAGGTCAATGGAACAAAAATATCACTATTAGCCATTCAGAGATAGCTCGGTAAGGGGAGGCTCATGATCAAAAAAAATGAGAAGATATTGGGAGGTCTAAATCCTGCGGCGGATGGAAAAGGCTGATGATGATGATTGTGACACATTTGATATAATTTCATAAAACACATTGGTTTGTTTCATAAATGTTGGATACTTTATTAGTTCAGGAGAAAATCGGAGGGGAACCAGTTTCCATTTAATAAGTTTAGATTTAATATAGTTGCTTCACCTGTCTGATGGATTTCGACTATGACCAGGGCGACCGATCTCTCCGCAAGAAGAGGAATGAGCCATGGCTGCCGCAGCCTCGGCGGCTTCTCCCTCCCCGTAAAGGCCCGTCATGGCATACATGGATTCTTGCCTCCGATGTCCTTTGGAGACACAGGTGGAGGAGCCTTGGCTCCCTCCACCCCCTGCTGTAGCCAGCGTCATCTTGACTTCTCTTTTCCAGTCCTTCACATCACCTCTCTGCAAAGAGAAGGGAATCACCCGTTTTAAAAGTGTTTATCAAGAGTGTGTGTTTCCAGAAGGCATGTCATCACGGTGATCGTCAAAAGATACACCTCTTGGTGTTTTGTCGATAGACATAAAAATGAGTAGAGTAGTGGAGTATCAATGAATACCTGATAAACTATTGATAACAAGTATTTCGTATATATTCCTAATTAACTCAAGTTGCTTCTTATGAAAAATTTAAAGTCAGCGACTACAACCAGATACATATCTAATGCTCCTAAAATTGATTTCTAATAAAAATAACAAGCATAATTGAGTAAATATTTGCACAGATTGAGCTGACGAGCAACAAAGCATAGATATGAGAATACTTGATGGGAATTTCACCTTGGGTTGAGGCCATTTACTCCAATAATTAATCTTGGCAAGAGCAATGGAAGCAATATGTAAATATGACCAGTACTCAACCCCTGATCGCTTTCCGGCGAAACCAGTTAACTGCCATCCGCCGAGACAGTGAACTCATCGTCTCGTCTACAAGGTGAAAGGGTAATATCGGGTAACATAACTCGCAGAAACTTTTGGCTTAGTGTAAGCATAGTTGATGGATACGTCAGAATCGAAGAAATCTAAAAAATGGCAAGACTTTATATATTTAGGAAGGAAATTTAGTCAAAATTTAATAAACAAATATAAGGATAGAAATGTTAGAAATGCCAATAAAATGATAGGTTACAAAAATATACCCAAAAAACAGTATGAAGTCTACGAAGAATGTAGAAAAGCAGAAGTTTTTTGGGGAGTTTATTCAGAATTCACCAGAAAGTTATGAATTCAACATGTTAAACTACCAACACTCTACGATGTATGTATGTAATGTATTCCTGCTTTCATTTAGCTCCTTATCTCCATCCTGAATTCACGCTCAATCACTCGGACTAGGAAATTCCGGCAATGTACTAATAGGTATATTCTTGACCCAAAAGAAAGATGATGACTTTTTAGTCCAATAATGGATTAGTATTTTTTCCGTGTTAGTATTATTTCTGGTTATATAAATAAGATTACGAAATTTTTAAATGATTTTGGGTATAAAACCAATCTTCTTGGGATCGTGACTTAATTCCGCTCACGATCAGTGGACGGAAAACTTGAGATCGAGTTTCGGGAGAAAATTAATCATCTCAAGTATTTACGTTAAATAAAGCGGCAATCTCTATGTTTAAAATGTGAGGTTTCTTATTTACAAGATGAATTTTAGAGAAGAGAACAATTTCAATGTTTACATCATGAAAAATATCGGTAGAGATCGAATTTCATTCGAACTTCACGATATGTAGAACGAACTAAGAATAAGATTACTATAAATGATAAAGTTTTCTCAACATTTAGGAACTAAACACAGAATAGCTATAGCTGAATTATATTCCAGAATTGCATACTAAGAAGTGTTTCTACGATTTGACTATTACAATTATATTATAATTATTACAATGTTTTTATAGTATTATTATTCGACAGATGATAGACATGATCGAATATCTTTACATTTTCAATCATTTTCCTTAGATTCAGTACATTATAATTTATTATCATATCAGGATAAATGTAGCTCCAATCACGGCTTTCGAGTTTACACCGCAACCAACTCTAACGTACGTTATTATCTTTTCTTTGATAAACCTAAAACATTTTGTATTATAATCTACTCTTCTTTTCTGACTCACAACCGATATTAAAAGAAGATTATATGAGGTTCTTCGAAAAGGAAAATTATATTTATCAATGAAAATAACCTCCATCATGGAACTGTCCTACGAGGCAAATCAGCAAACTATCCTCTAATTTCGTAAATATACTAAGGAGTGAGAACTGAGATGAAAGCAAATCTCTAAGTACAAACATAAGGACGGTTAACTCCCTATTTAATACACACAGAGGGTGTAATAACTTAATCGTTATTTTCCGAAAAATATTTCCCATTTATTGACTAATATCTTTCTATATCATATTTCGAGCCGAATATAAAAGTAGTTCGAAATTAATATTATATAAACAGATTAGAGAAACCCTTCAAAATCTCAAAAATTTATAAAAACTCGATGTTAAATATATTCTCTATTTCCTGAATAAATTCTGAATGATGAATTAAAATTTGATTTCATTTGGTAAAAGAATTAATATTCACGTTTATTTTTGCTTTAATTTTACGCCGAATAAAAGAAAATAAACACGAAAAGACACGGTAATAGGAACATCAGAATCTCGTCACGGAAGATGCGGAAGAATTTTGGCGATGAAAGCAGTAAAGAGTTCGCATTAATGGTTCCGTAATGGATTTGAAAGTAGTTACCGCCCGTATGGTTCCTCAGTGTCCTCCGCCACTCACATCGGCCACTTTTCCTCGACTACTCTCTCAAAACAGCACATGTCCGCAACTACCACTTTCTCCTCCTTCCCCTACCGCACGCGCTTCCGAACACCGTTTCATATAGACGTCCGGCGTTCGGATCCCGATCTCACCGGCGAAATCAGCTGGTAATCGATCAAGTCTGCGGGGATCCAAGAGATCTCCGTGGGGCTCCCGCAATGCAGCACGAGGGTATCACGTGGAGGGGGAATCAGATCGCACTGGTATGAAAGAGAACACTTGCGCACACACAAGTTGGGGTGCCATTAAATACGACTCGACGTCGAGGGAAATTTGCAGAATTAAGTGATTGGAGAGAATCACGGCGATCCGCTGCTCGGATGTCAACTGCCTGCGCGCTCGCGTCTTCATTTCTCCTCCATTGGGGGGGAGGAAGTTTTGTTGTTTTTTTTAAGCGGTGAGTGTGATGCGGGGAAATGAGAGTCGATAAGTGAGGCGCTCAAAGGATAACTGGAAATCTAAGTTGATACTTCTCCGACATAAGTAGGATATTGTTTCTCATACTTCAGCTGCTCTAATACAGTACCATGGTATAAATAGAAAACGAGAAGTCTTTCTATCACAAAGGACGGCACTGTTTACTTATTTACCCTTCCGGTTTATTTTATTATTAATCGATAAATTTTTAGTTGTCTCCGCGAGAACTCTGCAGGAAATCTATTTTTCGTTTTGCTGCAGAATTTCTCCTTTCAAAAAATTTTAATAATTCATATCGATGACAAGGAGCTTGGAGAAATACATTATTTAATAGCATATTTTCTTCACCCCAGATTTTAGAATTTTAAAGTTATTACGAATGAAATATTCACGAATGTTTTCCTTGAATCAATTACATTTGATTTTTACGACAATAACGCTACTTACAGAAAATAAATTATCTGGATCTAACGCAAAACAAACGCGAAAAAATATATTTGAATATTAGGATTACCGACACGTTCTGGATAAATACTGAAAATAATTTTTTTAAACCTACGACAATTTTGTTCAATTTTTCATTTAGTAAACCATTGCAGTTCCTCGGAGAGTATTATTAGAACTTATAGCGCATACATAGATGATTTACTTGATAGACCTAGTTGTTAACCAACTTTTAACTTTGTATATGAATAATAAAAATACAACATGCGTTAGGCAAGTATAAGTTTTATTTGACAAATATGCAACAAAAACATTGATTATTATACAATTATAACAATTAATAATATACCTTATAATAATTATATTATAAAACATAATGAACAATATAAAATATGTAATATTCACAAAAATTATTACTAATATTTACCAGCATCATTCATCACTAAAATGAAACATTAATGTCCTCGACATCAACACGCTAATTCAAATGCACAGTGACATAATCTAACAAACGCACGATACTTGTTTTAGAAGAAACATTGAGAATATCCGTTCAACATCCTTGGAAAGAAAGGAATCGATCCTAAAATACTATGACGAATGAAACAGACATTGATAGAAACAACCTTGAGGACTTAGCCACATTCGGAGACAATAAAACAAAACAGATAGTTCTCGAGGAATGTGCAGATAAAGTCGGCCTACAAACCACCACCCAATAGACAAACTCCTTCTACTGAAACTAACATATCCAAAAATTAAACACAAATAAAAGGAGATAAGCAGATAACATATTTTTAAATATCTAGGCCAGATTCTCCAGCCAACATAGAAGATTCTACAGAAGAGGACTCGACTACATAAAATGTAGAGAGTATAAGAAAACACACAATAAGAAATGCATGCCGATAGATATGAATATCAGATATTGCAACAAAGTATTTATAGAGCAGAAGTGAGATACTTTACCCACAAAGCGTCATGGAAAATATACTAAAAGCCGTACGAAAATCACAAGGAACATTCTTAGTCAAATATTAACAGAAGAAGGGTACAGAATCCAGTCAATCCACAGATCCAAAGTCCAACTTCGCAGCCGATAAAAGAAGAAGAAGACTGAAAATTTTACAGAAACATCGGTAGATTCCCACCAACAAAACTCACCAAGACAAGAGTCAAGGTACACTGAAACGTGAGGTTTCAGAGAGATGATAAATAAACCAGAAACAAAGTACATGGAATGAAAAAATGAATCGATATGGAAAAAAGGATAGAAGTATGGAAAATGAGGAAGAAAATCAAAGATGAAATGAGAGTGTTTCCCGTGACCTTTTAAAGTTGTATAAATAAATAATAATAGTATAATTGATGATGATAATAATAATATTAAACAATAATACATAGTACATACCTCATAAAAAATCTTATTTTATTTCATGATAATTTTACGTACAAGTACGTCATTCAGGCGAATAGGAAGATGTAATGATTTAAATGCTGCACAATTAATGCACTAGAGATAACAATATTAATGTATGTGTGTATAAGATCTGTTTAAAAAAAACTAATAAACCTCGAAAATTTTACTGGATCGAGTAGAAATGTGAAGCAATTCTTTTGAGAGATTTTTGGTATTTTCTCAAAAAGAATTCATGGCGAATTTGGAGTTATCACTCCAAAAAATAAAAGACAAATGGAGTGTTTTTTTAAGAGGTCAAAGTTACATCCATCCAACTCATAGCGGAGCCTGTCAGAAAAATAGACGAATAAAATAAAATATCATGATCCCTTTTGAACCTCGGAAAGAGAAAAAAGCTTACAGGTAAGTATTTCTCGAGTATAATTAGAATAGCTCATTCGGTAAAAAGGTAATTTAAAAACGAAAACAAGAACTTGAATACTTGAAAAGTTTTTGTGCCCCGAAATTTATGTCTCGCGTATATACACAATACTTGCTTAACCCTGTTATATCTTCCAAATGCATTAGTATTAATTGTTTCAATGTATATCCTAAACGGAATTGTTTTCATAAACCAGTAATATTAATAATTTTCACAATTCGTGAATCAATTAAATATACTGAGTAAATTCGAATCTATAAACAATTCATTCAAGACAATCTCAATTCTTCGTATGTAATTTATAAATAAGCTACTTCATACAAAAAGTGATGGAGCAATATTTGGTACGAGGAAGAATTGATTATCAGATATTTAAAAGTTTATCTGCTTGCATCATTAGGAGAAGACGAATGAGAATTAAGATTTTCGAGGAATCGCGAGCAAGTAAAGTAACGTAATCATCATGATTCATCAGATAATGATGCTGATTAATGAATAGTACTCTGATATAATTCGAATTCTTGCTGGACTAAGGCTTCTTTAAATAATGATACCTGAAAATTAAGTACATAAAAGATTAAGATACCAGTACTACACTGCTTGGGGAAAATGATAATTGTTATCAATATGCTTTACTTTGTCGAATGCCATAGATTTATAATAATAACTTATTCGGATCAAATCAATAACCTGATGAATAGCAGGAGTCGATGATGTTCGTCCATTAAAAATATTATTTACGGAATTATTATTCAATATTATGGAAATACAAAGTAATTACCTTTTCGACTTCCCAAAGTTTGAAAAGATTCATTAAACTTCGTCGTGACTTCCTTAAGAGCGAACAGAGATTTCAGATTATCACGCATAAAATACAATACTTGAATTACATTCAGAGAAATATGAACTTTGGTAATGCAGAGGTAAGGAGGTAGATCGAACATTTTCGATATAGATTTCCTTAAACATGATTCAGCTTATTTCTACGTAAGATATCGGTACCTTTGGATTTATACGAGTATCGTATATAAAATTATGCATTTTATAAATCATATGTACGTTTATGGTATTGATTTAATTTTAAACTATCTCGAACGACTGCGGTATTTTCTACCAGCGCGGAAGCGTTCAAGGTTTTTTTCTCATTCTTTCTTAAGAAAACGGATCATTTTCATATTTTGAGATTTTCTATACCAGTTCTTCCGTTGGAGGTTAAGATCGTTTTCCTTGACTTGATTTCCAATTTCCCTCCATCTTACCCATTGAAATCTCCGTAAATTTAATACTTCATTACCAAATGATAGCTATATTTTCATGGATGAATTATTTTAAGAAGAACAATGCAGTTTTATTATATTTGTTCTATTATTTTAAATTCATTGGTAATTTTAGTCGAATTTTCATAGTTTTCGAACTTCTAACAAAAGTGAAATACCGAAATAATAAAACAAAATTCGCATTCTCATACTTATTAAGCTAAGTTGTCCGCCTTTAAAGTACACCTTATTAATTTATGATATCCCTTAAGAAATCAGTCTCATACGGGTACAAAATCTGTGCTCTAGATGAAGGTGAGAGAATAAAATATTCAAGATTATTCTTAACACTATACAAACTAAATTACTGATTTTATATTACATATTATTGAAATCCTACATCCCATAAAATTACTCCGATCATAATATATTTCCAAGCACCAAGCTGGAATAATTTCACAAAACTTTCTCATAAATTATCATTACTATAGAAACAAGGAGCATTTGCAGTTTATAAATGTTATTCTGAGAATAGACAGAAAGCTTCAGCGTTTGTTTTAAATGGCCGGAGAAAATTACGCAAACGATGAACTTAAATTATGCGCTGTATATTAACCATATTCCTTGAAAGATGGCAGATATTTCATGTGTAGGTGCAGTAGGATATTTCCGTTCGCAGATTGAGGAGTATCGGATACTGTGGGACCGATTCCCATAGTTAATGACGGAGAATCGAATTCTCTATCCGGTGCCTCTCACCGACTGATGGAGTCGATTTCGATTTTCTGATTATTTCGAATAAAAATATCAAGCGTCGATCGATTCGATTCCTTCGGAACATGTGATGCAAATAACTCTCGAAATAGATATGAAAGACAGGGAACTTCGTCTTTTTCTTCGGATTCTTTTCGAGATAAATGCGAAAGAAAGAGCAAAAGGAAAATATCGTGGCCAATTAAAAAAAAAACTGAGCATACAGCCTAACAAACAATTTCATGATCATTAAAACACTTTTAAATGGAAACAGACATGCTTCGCTCCTTAGAATTCTTATTTTTAGTTCAGGACCTTCATTGCCACGGCTTACATAACTTTGAAAATATTCTGAATGAATCATGCCCTAGTAATTCTTCGCGATGCTATAATTTACGAGGTCAGAATTTTAGACTTTTAAGCAGTGATTATATAAATTATTGTGATCCTTTATTAATATAAGTATATATGTAACTTATATAACATAACATACATTGTATAATGTAAATTCTAATAGTTTAAAAGAAGCAACGCGATTTTTCGGAAATCAATAAATTTATTATTGTTGTTAATATGTACTTATTTCAGTGGTGGGTACATTAAATTAATACGACTGCGACTCTCTTTGCTCTAGTAGGATAAAAAAAAAATACTTACATTTCCTCTATTCTAAAATTTGCTAGATACTGAGTAGCTATTTAAAGGCTATGAAGATCCACGGTCTATGTACACAGTGAGAAGTAAATTAACTAACACCCTGAATACACTAATAAATATGAAGGTTATTATTCATATATTAATATAATATAATCATACTATTATATATATTTATATATAATATGCTATAATGATATACATTGGTTTAGTACATCAACCCGGCAAACATTATGAAATAAGGTTTATTTTTTATTAGTCTTTATTTAGGTCAATGATGATAAATGTTGCATGTTTTCTTCCAGGATATCTTGAAAATTATTGTTCAATCATAATTCATATAAAGTTTATAAAGAATGAAGATGAAAAGAAAAATCAATTTTAACTCTCAAATTTAAAGAGATTACGCACAAACTCAAACCACAGCTAATCCTTGATCCAATAGGTAAGAAAATTGAAATGCATTCTTAAAATTACGTAGACAAAAACTTACTTAACAAATTATCGCCTTCTAAAGTAAACAAATTTTAGAGAAGGTATGCAAGAGATGATCAATAGACTAAAGCAAGAACACCTTTACAGGAAGGTATGTAAGATTACTCTCAATAATTAGAATCGTAACATGTTAAATATACAATCGCGAGAGAACATGCGGAAGATTACCAGGAAACGGGAGGGGCAATGAAATTGACATTTGTGAAAGGAATTCGATTTTCCCGAGAGTTCTATAAGACGTCCATAAAATCGAATCGTTTCACCTAGTTGAGAGCTGCCATCTTATCAAAGCGAGGTTTGCATGTCTACAGATAGCTCCGATTGCGGGCGTTAGGTAGGATGTAAGGCGAGAGAGGTCAAATGCTACGAGGAAGATAAGGGCTTTCGTCCTTGTGGGAGTTCGATCACTGCTATCTCAAGTGCACAAAACCGAAAGAGAATGGGATGACGTTTACGAATACGAGAGGGAGAAACCCTATGAGGAAGTACTCGAAAAAATGAACGTAATATTACTTTATTTTAATATGTATTTTTGTGGCGGTAACAGTGGTATATTTATTACTTTAATATATATTTTCGTGGGGGTAAAAGTGATATATTTACGTACTTGTGTTGCTCATTCGTGTTACAAATTCGTGTCCGAACGAATTGATAGCGTTACGGAAGTACTCGTTCAATCAACTGCAGTCCGATGCCCTTTATAATGATCTCAGTTCTGAGATGTATTGCGGATCAACACGCACCTTTAAAGGTGTATTTCGTAATTAATAATAATATTTAAATTTTGAAATGAACTTTCATTAAAGCTTGCGTAGATAAATAACAGATATTCGTAAAATGTTAAATAAAAAATTATCGATTCAAAAAGTGAGTTTTGGTTCTAAAACTCGAGCTTTATTCTCGAAATCAGTGACGCCTAAGAAAAGAAATCAACACGGCAACTGGTGTCAGGGGACATTGAGAAAGGTGGGGCTAATTCGACTCACACACATGGTTTGATCGAAATGCTGCAGTAAGCCTTGCGGTGCAGTCATTAAAGTACAAAAGAATCTATTTCAAATTATGACTCATTATTATCATTTTAGATATTATAAACTGCACGCTTTGAACATTATGAGACGTTAATTAACTAGAATCAGGAACCTTCAAAGTCAACGAGGCTGAAGTTGGGAGGGCCGTGGACAGATATTTTCGCAGTCTTCTTGCCTCTAACTTCCGGGAAGGATGTTGTAGAAACGCTGGTCCAAGACCAAACCAAGAGAAAAAAAGGAAATTATATAGAAAATACAATCTTAATTGGTAACAAAAGGTCTTCTATCATTTTCAGAAGAGAGAACTTTTCATCTTACCCTCATATACATAAATATTCTATGCTAACGACTTAGTCACGAAAAGTAAGGTGAATAAGTCACGACGAAGAGGACAAAAAATTTTGAGATTTTATTCTGTCGGTTTCTGTGAATTTGTTTGGAAGTTCGTTTATTAATCCTTACTTCGCGTACTTGACACGTGCATTATTGATTGAATTTGAATTTAAAGAAATGAAAAGATCGTTAAATATAATATTGTTCACTCAGCTCATTTTAAAAAAGTAATTTTAATATTACTTTTCAGCCAAGTCTCAATTTAATCGCATTAAATATTTTTCACCAGATGCAATAGGGAGTTTAAATATTTTTTCCAGTCAATCAGTCAAGTTTAAATTTTCCATAAAATTCTTCTCGAATAA
The DNA here is from genome assembly GCA_020796165.1 of Pantala flavescens. NCBI lineage: Eukaryota > Metazoa > Arthropoda > Insecta > Odonata > Libellulidae > Pantala > Pantala flavescens. Next base: position 44,229,662 of record CM036882.1, read on the forward strand.
ACCGTGCAGTTAGTGCTTGAGCCTTAAACAAACTGAAATAAGAATATATGAAATGCGGACTATCTGTAATTGGAACGCTGATTTAAATTAGCTCGGATATTTCTCAAGATTCTCCGGTTCGACTCGTAGAGGATGAAAACAAAAAGACAGATCAATGACAGATTTATAGATTTAAATACAAGTTTCAATTACTAGCAATCTTATACTACTTATTACTAAAACCTACGCCGACTCATAATGTCTTTGCTGTAGAATTTAAGACTTGCATCAAATACAAATAAGAGGAATATCAGCGCCAATAAAATTGCATTCCTAATCTTATGCCTCAGTATAGATAAATAACTTAACACAATTCAATTAATCACACTTGTTTCTGCTATTCCCATACCCAATGATGTTTATACAACAAAATAGATATATGTACCAAGTTCTTCGAAAATGTTTATCGCTTTTCTTAATAATATCATATCACAGCTAAAAAAAACACACATTTTTATTTATTTGAATTTTCAGGCGAACAAAAAATTGAAATGATAACCTTGAAGAAATAAAAATGTAGGAGATATCGTACAATTATGAATGAAGAGAAACGACTACAACGAAGTAAGACAATTGTCTCTGTGGCCTTCTTTTAGGGCCAAATGATCATCTTTTTATGGAGATAACGGTTAGACTACAACAATGAAAATTATAGCATATATAATAGAGATAAAAATATTTAATCATTATCAAATTATCATCAACGAGTACCAACGTCATCTTACCGAAAACCAAAATTTTTGATCCCTATTAAATTTTCATAATCGTCTCACAATTTATATTTACTCCTGACCTTATAATCTTATATAAGATCTATGCTCTAGATGAAGTTGAGAGAATAAAATATTCAAGATTATTCTTAACACTATACAAACTAAATTATTGATTTTATATTACATATTATTGAAATCCTACATCCCATAAAATTGCTCTGATCATAATATATTCCCAAGCTCCAAGCTGGAATAATTTCACAAAACTTTTTCATAAATTATTGGGTTTCTTAAATTGTCTCCGATTTAAAGTTCCAATAAAACATGCATTTGATTACTGGTTAATTTGAGAATAACTTGGCAAAATTATTAGAAAACATTTCCTCGTAATTCTACGAATAGTATTTCGAATATATAGATTGTCAATCTGAGAATCCAAGTAGGTTCCTGCAGAAAAGCAACTTCACCTTTAACTAGTATATAAAGAAATGCATTGCACAAGAAAGGTATGCATTAAATAAATCTTAATGCTCATGTTTGCTCAGGACAAAGTATATATTTTCTTGCAGTTCAAATGTTGAATGAGTATCCCGTTGTGACACTTTGTGAAACTGAATATTAGCGACAGGAAAGCAGAACTGCAAAATGAGTTCTTCGTTCGTAAAGCGAGCCGGGCCTGCGATGATACCGTTTCTCGTTTCCTCAAAGTACACGAGATATATGTGCTTTTACTACAAACAAAACGTACAATCAATAATTGTGCAAATACCTGGATATTGATTAAATAAATAACACCTAAGGTTTTGAAACTAAATTACAGTTTAATAATATAAATAAGAGCTACGGTAAATACCAGGGGGCATATTGAAATTACAATTTTATAAAATATCCATATTTAAATATAATACATAAGCCATTTCTAGTACAGAATATATAAGCTTCCCAAGCGATCTCCAATATCCACTCATCCTCCGATTACCCTTGAACATTTCGCGTTTCTGGGTATCCTGTTCAGAGCTACTGACATCTACAGGTTCAACTTTCTTCCTTCTGCAAGACCTGCCCACGTTCACTTTAGTGATCTAAACTTTCCGATGGTGGTCGTTACGCTCGTTATCGTTCTATCCCACATGTTAAGTTTTCTATTCCTCCTTTTAATTCCTAGCATAGAACGTTTCATACTTGTCTACTTAACATTTTCATCGCAACTATGAATGACTTGGGTACACTTTCTTCATTCTCTTTGCCGAGGTGCTTCACACTTCTTCCCATCTGTATCGTTTGTCTTTGTACTTAATTCTCTCGGTACTTTTGCATAATAGGTGTTAGGTAAATCTATCAGAATTTGCTAACTCATATGGACTCATCCGAGTTGTAGCTCTTCTAAACATTTTTCCTGGATTGTAAGTCCCATAATTCCCGGCCTTGGTGGCAGAGGGCGCATTGAGTGCTAACGCTCTTAGTTGTGAGGTCCCAGGTTCGAGTCCTGGCGGATCGGAAATTTTCTGGTCTGGGATGGGATGTATTTGTGTCCGTCCGTGGGGGTTAGATGTAAGAGTGGTCTATATAGACCAAATTTCGCCCTGATTAATAAAGGCAATTGATTATTATTATAAGAATTTTTCAATTTGTAGGACAGAGACTCTGAAAACAATGGATCCTACTCCGGAGGTTTCAGTTTCTTCTAACCTGGGTGATTCACACTCTCCAGCTATTTTTTTTAGAATTCTTCCAGTTTTCAATGTTTTCCAATCTTCTTGTTTTCCCCTCAAGTCCTTCTGGCTGACCTTTAATGGAAGGTAGGAAGTGTAAAAAAATCACTAAGTCCTTGCGTCGCGACCGCAATTTAAAGTGACCCTTATTGACAGTTAAATTACTAACGTTTCTTATGAGCACAGTTTGGTAAAGTGTTTCATGCCCTTTCTTGACTCGAAGAGCCCTTAGTGAATGGGTTTATTATTTAAATTTTTTCGCGCTTCGATAAAGCGAAAATCAGAAGAAGAAGTCGATGTCAACGCGTAATATACTTTTCATTACAGCATCTCGGGTCATTTCGTAAGGGTCTACAGCACTCTGAAGAACTTTTAATCAAAAATCGCTAACTCGATTCATTTACGACATTAATTATTTAGAACATGATTACCTGAGAAACCACTGAATACGTAAGGGTGGTTTTAACAATTTAGTCTTTCCCTACAGGTTTAAACAAAACTACGATTTATTCGAGTTTTCTCAGTAGCTTATTCAAGAAACCATTATTTCTGTTTATATCAACGTAACTATGTGACCTGAGTGATGGAAAGACGTTAATAATAGAACATAGAGTATTTAAGCATGTAGTTGAGCTTAACTGAATGACTAAAACCTTCTTACTCTGTATCAATCAAAAGTTAACTACCTAACATTCCTCTAGTCAGCTTCACTTCCTTTCTCTTCGGTACATAGTTGTTGAAGGGATGAAGGGCTGGAGGCGTTGAGCTAAGGACTTTACAGGAAGGGGTTAGTTACATTCCTCTAAGTAACAACTTTGAGTCATTAGAGAGCAACGGAGTTTATTGGTCATTGTGGTAAGGTTTTTTAATTAACAAAAAACCTTCCTCTGTACCGTTTCAATCAAAACAGTGATGGAAAAGAGATAAAGCCTTTGAAATTGAAAAAATACGCGGACGTCATCAAAGTTACTCCAAAGTAAGGATGGCAAGTGTCTATAAGTGCGTTCAATACATCATAATTTGCACACTTAGTTTCTTAAAGACCTCTGTCGCAATTTTCATAACCAATCTTCCAGTCGTTCCCTTCATAGAACTGGACGAAAGATGGTTGGCGAGAGATGGCTGGATCGGGAGTGACACTGGTGCCAAGGCCAACCGGGATCGATCCCGGACCATCCGAACCTACTCTTCGCGAATCAAAACTTAGAATCGAGGCAGAATTCCAACTTCCCGATTGATGGCATGGCTGAAGGGCAAAGAGTGAACAAAGCTAATGTGTTATCCCAAGATCGAAATATACTTGGACTATAAATAACGGCAGAGATTTTTCTCATTTTTACACCGCTCTTTGCTACTTTCTCGAAGCGATTGCGCACTCTTTGAATGATCTCTTGGAGCGTTCGCCTAGGGGGACTAAGAATATGCGGCTTCTTACACCTCTTCTGAGTCCACTTGGATAGCATTGAATGAAACCCTCATTAGCACTAATATAACAAGACGACAGAAATGCTGCTCCCTCTCCTGAAATGACGTCACGGGGTGTATCAACCACTACTGCATCGCAATTCACGTCGATTTTCTGCATGCCACGAGATTTAGTAGCTTGAGTTAGTTGGAATGTATTTTCGAGGGGTACGACCAAAGTAATGGAAGGGAAGTAAAACCGAAGAAGATAAGGGAAACGCGTTTATATTACTTCAATATATATATTTATTATATATTATGTTTCGAAAAGATTGGAAGATATCGAAAACTTAAATTATACTTCAACCTTTTCTATACTCATTTTCAGTAAGGTTTAAGCCAGTCTTTTGATTTGAATCCGTTTGGAAAGAAAACAATGAAAATTTATAATTATTTTATTTAAATAAAGAACACTCTTTGCGAACGAATTACTCTGAAATAGCAGCTAGAACATTGTTATAGAAACGGATGAATTTAGTTTTACGCCCCAAAAGGTTGAGCATCAGTACATTTCGATATTTCAAGGTACAATCAATCTTAACCTGAAGTCCTTTTATCAAACCACTGAAAAACCACCGAAGCTTTCAATCCATAATGCCATACTACAAGTAATCTTCATCCGTTATACATGCATTAATAAAGAACTATCTTGCGGCGGCCACTTTAAGGTGGACGTTACGTAAGATTAAGGTTTAAGAGAACGCGAGTAATAATTTCAGCTTTATATGAAATTATTACCAAGATAGTGCGATAGTGTTTTCAAACTCAAGTGAATAATTCCATTTAAACACTGATCATTAACCAGCATAGGGCATCAGAATCATCCGTAGAATAATATTAAAGTTTGATGGAGAGAAATATCAGCGAAGGTAATGCACCGTAACGAAAGAAATAAAGATGTTCTTTTATGTTTCTCTACGGTGAATATTTAATAATATATAGCTGGTCTATAAAAATATAGAAAACAGTTCAAAATACCTTCTTTGTTTCACCAAATGTTTTTGTTAATCTCAATTAAAACACTTCCAGACAATATTTACAAACCTGATTTAACTCTTGCAAGAATTTTATATTACCAGTCATTGATACTACAAACTGCTACTCTCCAGACCAAACATATTAAATAATTGAATAAATTTACAATTCACTAAGTTATCTATCTACTATCATTGTAGATGGTAATTTCACATTTCGCAATTCAATCATTGCTAATATTCATTGCTGCACCTGCAAAGATAGTTTTATTACATAAATGAGCAAATCGGTTACATGAAAGAGCTAAAAAGGTGAAGAAAGGGTGAAGCTAATTTTGTAAAAGATCACTACACAACAAAATTTAAGAAATTGGGGAAATATATAATTATTAGGGAGCCTATGAATCTTAGAATGAGGGCTGAAAAGAATCCGTACAAATATAAGGATAGGTAGCATGGTATTATTCAAGGATGTGAAATGGTAACAAAATTTTTGCATCTATTTCCTCAAGGTTTAAATTAATAAATATAAAATAATAATTAAATATGTGGTTTAATAAAATTTTACGTACTGTATTCAGCCAAACCGATTTACCTCATTGAATTACTTTATTAATCTTGATGTTCGTAATCCTCTCATTTTCTAACATCTGGTTATTTTATTACTTAAAAAATGCAATTGTAATTTAATAAAACTATTTCACTATATTTTTGTTATTTGCAACGTTATTTTCCTCCATATTTAAAGAAATATATACTTTGCTACTATCTGGAGTAAAACCTATTTCCGAAACACTAGATATAGAATAGTGATATACCAATCTCGACAAACTTCAATTATTATTATTTAACTCTTTTGCATCACTTTCAGGGTCAGAAAGTCGAGTGTAAAGTTGTAGACTTCGTTACGACACCATCATTCATTTCTGACTTATTGTTCGGAAACGGCATTAAATTGTCCGCTTAAACAAATTCATTTTAAATTTTCTCCCCAAAAATTATAGATAACTACGCTTGATTGAGAGTAAAACAAGTAATATTGATTAGAAAATAAACGCTATATACGCCTTATTAAAAAAATCGTAACCATATCAAATGTAAATAATGATACGTTGGACAAAACGAAAATAGGATTATCGGCTTCAGGTAAAAAAATAGTTCAATTGCAAAGTGAAATATAAAATACTAAAATGTTTGCAACGTTCTACAAGCGCTCTCATTTTCAGTAATGTTTTTGTATCGGATTAGTTCGATTCACAAAGGCTATGTTAATTGAGAAGAGGAACTCAAATAACTTCATTTGTGAAAATATCTTGACAGAATGAACGAGAATGGACCTAGAAAAATATCTTGGTGTAATAATTATATTAAATTACGATTTTCCAAAGTGTTTTATCACTGAACTTGTGTATATTGCAGAATATATAGATAGAGGCGCCATAATAAAAACTGAAGTTCCAATAAAGATACCATTATTTAATGTTAGTAAACGTCTGTTAACAAAAATAAAAATTAATCATACGAAGGAAATCATCAAAAATATATGTACAATGATTTCACTATTTTAAAGGTTTCCGACAAATATAAGCAACTAATTCCGTTCTCCTTGACAGACTTAGATTGATACATTAAAATTTGATACAAAGATCAGCTTATTAAATGGTCGATATTAAAAAATGATTATGTGACTTACGAATCTTTCTTTTTGAAGAAATATTATGCTAAATGAGCGCTTAAATTCATCTGATCAGCGTTCCAAACGCTCTGCCTATGCATGAGCCTTGTCAGCTGAGAGTGTAAGTACACAGTGTTACCAAGGCATGAATCAATGATAACTCTCAGCAGTTTCACATATTTTGGTAACTAAATCGAACCATGAGTCAGAACGTCCAACATCAATAAACAGGTATTGATGCATTCTTAATTATTGATCGAAGGTAAAAATACTGTTGGCAGTGTCAAGGTGATACTATATCAGCTACTAGAATTGTGTTCCTATGAACCCAAAAAAATCTCTTAGTGAAACCAAGGAACCGTTTACCCTTATTTCTTGTTGTAATAGAATGTCTAAACATAACAAACCCTTCGTAAATATTCAATAATATACTAAAAAACCCTTTCTCACCTACCATAAACTACATTCCGAATAAATATAATTTTACGCAGAAAATAGGATGATTAGCTGCACATGTAAATAATGAATTAATTATGCTCTTACTCACCGAGAACGATGCGGGGGAGCGGAATGACGTCTGCTAATGTTTGGAATATTTCAGGCTAAGCGACAGTTGGAAAATCAATAGATCTTTAGACAAATTACTCAGTTTTTATAACTTATTATCATTTATAGTTATTCTGAAAATTCTAACACAGCAAATCAAGGCAAATATATTATCTACGTTGATTTCCACATTTGCTTGCTCTTCACTGCTTAAGCGGACAGCTGCTTTAGTCTGACTGCAATATGCAGCGCTGTTGCCTCTAGCGGAATTGAGATGAACTCTGCTAAAGCAAAACAAAAGTGAATTCATCGATATGTGTCGAGGCAATGGCCTGAAATGCGGCAGAGGCAAACTGGTTACCATGGGGGTTATTGATGTAGTGTATGTATAAAATTATCTTTGAGTAAAGAAGTACTTTAATATACATCTACCTGATATTGTCTTAGGTCTCATTGTTTAAATTTTTCTTTTTAGACTTAATTCTGTTAATTTTTTAAATGGAGATTTCGTGTCTTTCAATAACACTTATTAAAAAATGAGAAAATCCAAACATGAAAATTGATTTAAGCTTATTATGGCTCTAAAATAGTTATGAAAAGTGTATATATGTGAAGCTGATTTGCAAACTTATATTCTTCGTAATAATTCAGTTCCGAAGAATATAGTTTTCATGTAAATTTTCTGAAAATAGCTGAAAGTTTAAAATAATGTTCATAAAGCCCTGTAAGATCCAATCACAGTATCCTAATATCGGTAACCAAAATTTCCGACGCACTTGAATTTTTTAGTAAACCTAGGTCATGAAAGCCTGTCATCTCAGATTATGGAATATACTGCATAGTTTAAAATTATACCTTATATCAAAATATTAGGATATTTCAGCTGTGAAATCCTGATTATTTACGAGAAATTGACTGAAAGGTTTCCTTATAATTATCGTACTCGTTGAAATTTTCCTTTCGGCTCACTTGCCTAGATTCCTTAGGCACAGTATTAATTACCCTAGCTATTCTCATACGTTAAAATCCGAGCTAAGGCTAATAAATAGATTTATTGAAACATTTTACTAATAATAGAAATTTAGCCATACCTTCATTGGAGACACTCATAACTAAGCAAATTTTAGAGCAGGTGATTAAGGAACATTAAATTGCTTAATGTTAAGGAGACAATTTTTCATGTATGATTTATTAATAACCAGCCTTAAAATTTCACTTTTTAGGACATAGAAAAATTACAAAACAGATTACAAGTATTATCACATCAATTATTAATCAACGATATATTTTGTGAAATTAACATAAAATTGTCAACATTTAACAAGTTAATTAAAATAAATAGTTCATAAAATACTTTGACAATCAGTAAAATATAGATGAAAATTTTTAAAAAATATTCTAATCTTTCCCATCTTATTTTATAATATGTCTTAAGTGAAAACTATAACAATGTCAACAAAACAGATGAAATTTCAATTAAAAACTTGATTATAAAACTATGAATAAAATATTAATATTATATAAACAGTTCTATAGAGATTTCTTATGAATTCCAATCAAAAGCCACATGACAAACAAACAGGTAAAGATTAGCTACCAAAACGCTGGCAATTGTGATTGGAAAACCAACTTTGAAAAATTGGACAAAGGTAAATCTGTAGCCATGCTGTTCTGCTACTCCAGCACAGACAACATTTGCAGAAGCTCCTATCAACGTCCCATTACCTTCAAAATAAATTGAATTTATTAGTAAAACATAATTACTATTCTTTTGAGCAATTTAGTGTAAGGGCTTACCTCCAAGGCATGCTCCAAAAGCAAGAGCCCAAACAAGAGGCTGAAATGGAAGATTTAGCTCTCTATTTTCTGATAGAGATATTATTATTCTAATCATCACTGTTGTTAATGGAATGTTGTCAACAAATGCAGATGCGATAGCTGATACCCAAATTATCAACAGAATAGCCACAGCCAATCTATGCTCTGGGCCTACACTGCTTATTAGTGACTCTGTTTGAAGACCAATCCATTCAATCAATCCAAGGCGAGACAATGCCTGTTTTAAGAAGGAAAAAAATCCGTATAATAACACTTGTGAAAAATTTAAATTTCTTATTGAATTTAATGATTTTAGTCTACTGAAAATGAAAATGTACTAAAGAAAAAAGTCAATTCACCAAAAATAACATAATTCAACTGTTTGCAACAGATTACAAATTTGATTATCATTTAAACCCCTTTCCTTATGAAAAAGGAGGAAGAACGACCAGAAAGTTTTACTAAAAAAAAACAGACTTCCAGAGGATCGATTTCTACTGAATAATTTGTGAATCTATAAAGGATATTTATTTTTCAAATTTGATAGTTGTAAGCCAGTATTAAAACTTAATATTTTCCTCTCAATACGCTTATAGCAAGCTTTCGACTTCACTTATTCAGTTATCTTTTTGTGGCCCTAATTAATTAGCTGAAGTAAATGAATCTGCCAGTGATTAGTTAATTGTAAGGATTAAAAAATTAACAGAAATACCACCCTTCCAAGAGGGTTGAAGCTCGAATTTTTGCCAGGATATCTAAGGTTTCTTTTATAAAATTGTACATCATTGATTCATGATTGGATTCTATATACCAGCATATTTAATCATTTTATGAGTAAGATTACTTACCTCCATTAAGATAAAGAGGGCAGCAAAGAACAATAAAGTCCCCCATTCAACACGAGCAAGAACACCTTCTAAATCCTCCTGGTCTGCTAAAATGAGTAGCAAAATGGCACCAAGTAGAGCAGTCCATCCAAGTGACAATTGTATGCCAGGTAATGAGTGAACAAAGAATGTGCAGATGACAAATATCAGTACTATTCCACTTTTGAATAGTAAGACCCAGTCTCTGATTGGATACTGAAAAAGATATTTGTAGATGTTATACACAACTGTTGGTAATAATCACTGATCTTATGCATGAAGTATGATCTGTTAAATATGAAAAAATAGAATAGCAGGACTCCATCACTTAAATCATATCTTTACTTTATTAATTTTTTCAAGGGAGTATAAAAATAATTTTAATAGTACTATAATTCACATGTCTCGAACTTCAATGTAAAAGTGAAAAAAATAAGGATATAATGTAATGGGAATAGTCCAGGTTCGACATTTTTAAATAAGTGTGATGACCCCATCACAGCGTATTAGATTCATGATGTTAAGGTAATGTTTTAGTGAGCATAACAGTAGAATCAAAGAATGTAGAAGGAAATCATAGTGATGAAGAACTATATATTCAGATATTTCCCTGAATTTGTTGCTTCATAGAATAACTTACCTTTTCCTGGAGCTCTTCGAGGTTGGCCTTATAATTATCCTCTGCAAAACTGGAAAAAATCATTAATTTTATTAGTGAATTATCTATGAGAAATTAAATAATTTGAAAGACAGTATGTTTTAAGTTCATACTCTCTATATCAATACCTAAATTACTTACATATCATCCCCCTGCAAAGTTAAAAATAAATTTCAAATCTTAGTATTATCAATGCATTGTTGTAGAATGCATAAAAACTTTAAGATGTATTTTATGGGCCCTATAACTTTGTTACCAACCAAAGTTGGTTGTATCATGAGGGAATGATAAATCAAAAGAATTACCTGCCAGTTGTGTGCCTCAATTTAAGCTCTGTAAGTAGCCTCTTTGCTTTGTTGAGTAAACTATCTCTCAATATTTCTTCATCTTTGGAATAAGATGAGAGAGAAGCTGCAGCTCTCTGACAGATTGCTATCTCATGCTTCAGTTCTGCAAAATTCAATGATCGTAAGTGGATTTTTATAAAGCTGCTATAGTTATACTCACTTCAAGTATTTGTGGACTTGCCTTGTACATCTCCCTCTTCATCATCATACCGGAGGTCCTTTGGATTCCTAAACATGAACCTCAGCTGCAAATTTGCCACTATCATTGCAAGAATTACTCCAATGGTCATATGCATTGTAAACTTACTGAAGTCTATACCCTGAAGAAAATTAAATTTTAGAAGAACAAAATATATTTTAAGGAAATTATTTGTCTCTAAAGCAATTGTTTGCAAATCAGAAAGTGCTTCAAAGTAGTTTCAAAATAATCCTTTGTACTTACAGCTTCAATTACATTCTTGTTAGAAGCAATTATTACATTCGGGGGATCCCCTACAGCTGTAGCAGTGCCTCCTATATTTGAATAGATGACCATAGCTAGTAGAATTGGAACTGGATTTAATTTCATTTCCTCACATAGCCTGCAAGATATTGATGAACAATTAAACAATTTTTAAACCCTGTAATTCCTATTCCTATTTACTTTAACTTTTCATTCTCTAAAAGTTTATATAGTATCCGGGATTATTTTCTGAATACTAATTCTCTATTGAATAGATTTTAAAATGCATAATCTGTATTAAAGTTTAATTTACCCATAAACAATTTATCTTTGAAAATAGTGTATAATTATACTTTTTAAATGAACTGTTAAATAATAAACCTCTTTATTTGGTTATATTACTGTATCCTTCCAGTAAGTTTTTTCATGTCATTTGACTTACACTCATACAATGGTAGAACTATACTTGTGTCAAGGTAAGATATTTCTCAGACATTAGGGTTGATTCTCTCAAAAAGAACTCTTACCTGATTGTGACTGGTGTCATTAGGAGAGTAGTGGTGACATTATCTAAAAATGCTGATAAAACTGCAGTGAAAAGGCAGAGAGTGTTTATCAAAGGCCAGACTTTCCCACCAGTGATCTATGGAATAAAATGTGAATTTATAAAAATTCTTTGTTTCTGGAAAAAGTTTTTATAAAATCATAAGACTTACCCTATAAGCAAATACAGCTAAATAATCAAATATTCCAGTTTCTGCCAAAATTGCAACTAATATCATCATTGAAAACAGCAGTAGAAGAGTTTCTATATCTATCCAAGATATTAATTCTGCCATGGTTGGTCTCTGTTTCAAAAAAAGTTTTACTTTTATTCTGTGAATTAAATATTTTTCTATGAACTTTAAAAATTTAGTTTACCTCATTTAGTGCAGCCAAAATAGCCAAGGATAATGTAGAGGCTAAAATTGCTGCCAAAGTACGATGCACAATCTATAATAAAAGAAAAATTGCTTATCACTTTCAGAATTTCTGTTTTAAGTATCAATTAATCACCAATTGTTGCACACATACAGTTACGTAAGCACATTATGTACTTACATCAAATATTATTAAAATATAAAGTCCAAGAAGCACTATAGCTGCATAAACTATGCCATCATCCATGTTGATAGGGGAAGGATCATATCCCACTGATATTGGTAAAGTTCCTTGTAAGTTTGTTTTTAATCTCAGCCTCAGTAATCCAATTGATGGACTAATAAAGGTAAGTTATTCATAGCAATCATTAAAAACCATTTCCAAATTTAGGAAAATTGGAATATTCAAAGTATTAGGAACTAAAAATGCATTCATACAGAAAAATTAAAATCTTGTTAAATCTGAAATTATAAATTGAATTACCTTCTTTCATAATCATTAAGATGGAATATATTCTCTTGCTGCACTTCGGGAACAAAATCAACCAGTGCCTCCGATACAAGTGGTACAGTCCAAACTTCAGTAACAGGCTTAAAAATGAAAGTATAAAAAGTTTAACTATTTGGATAGATGTGAACTTTAATTTGGTTCGAGTGCATTAATTTTAATCATTTATATTATTTCTTGTAATAAATACTTTTATTTGTATTCAGAATACTTTATTAATGTGTTTTAGCACTTGATCATATGACTATATACTCCCCCCAAAAATTGTTACCTTTGCATATTTTACTGCAGAGTGACTTTCTGTGCCAGAGTTTAAATCTCCTTCCGAGCCAGATGTTTCATCTGATTTGTCCCTAACTATAGAAACATTTTTATCAAATGCAGATCCGTGGAATGTCACTGCAGCTGCAGCTGATGCTATGTCTGGGTCACTCTCCTTGTCCACAGAAGAGTTTGATGGTATGACATTTAGAGTAGAAACAGAACTTGCAGAAGATACATTAGCAAGCAAAGCTGCACCAGGAGTTTCAACTGATAGAATATCAGTCTGTTCAATCCAAGCTTTTACCCAATGTTGAGACAGATTTGCATAAGCAGAAGGAAGAAGGGAACCAATGAGGGTGATAGATACTTCGTGAGTAGGTGGGGATTCTATGATCCAATAGCCTGTGCAAAGGTTAAAGAATCTTGGAAGATATTTAATTTATAAACTAAAAATTATTAACTCTAGTCTTAAGCATATGTGTAAGTACTAATATTTTCAGAATAATTATTGATTCCTATTAATAAGTCTTGAGAGATCTTTAAATTATTATAAGACTACTTACTACTATGCTATTAATTACTGAAAGTTTAAAGGATACTTATTGTTTTTCCTTTTGGAATTGATATTTGATGTGTATTTATCACCTTCTCACTCTTTGTCATCAGTATAATCTGGAAAAAATGAAAAATTTTCACCTAAACTATATGAGTAAAGTTTTTACTTAGAAACTCCAATCCATACAGGTAAAATTATTTATAAATTTCAAATGCTTTACTTTTTATTAATGTCACCTTGGAAGTACTAATACTATTTTATAAGAACCAAACTTTTGATGTAATTCAATATTCAAGAGAACAGACTAAAACCAAAGAGTACAGCATATACTTACAGTAAACACAAGCCACACAAAGGAAAGAGCTCCCATTCTTAAATAGCGAAGTAAGGATTTTCTATTCATTATATTTGAAATGTCATCTATCTCAAATATACCTGGACTTGCTGCTCTAGATTTTCTAAATGAAAAAATAATTTGGGGGAATTTAAGTAAATCTGCACAATATGTTTAATGAATACAAAAATCTAAAAGCAACAATTTACTTAATTTACAAGTTCCATAATTAGAATTTAAATTCTTGAAAACTAGTTATTGGTGTAAATAATTTATAGACAAAAGAATCTCTGAAACTCTCATTACCTTTAATTTCTTTTGACAATATTAAACAGAATATAACCTTGTTTTAATTATCGTTATCCACTCTAACAGAATCCCTGATGCCATTTTAGGAGTAAATATTTTACTACTTACATTTTTTTGGGTGAATTCTTGCAATGAGATGGAGATGGAGGATGCAGGCTTATAGTTGCATAATTTGGCATAGATTTGTCATTCAACAGATGAGAATGTTCTCTTTCAATAGGATTAGGCTTAGGTCGTTTTGGAGTAACTTTGTTTAAACCTGTATTGCCAACACTTCCCACGTTGTTATCTTTGCCACTCCAAGAAGAATAAACATTATCAATACATATTAAACATCAGAGAAATCTTTGAAAGTATTTACAAATTATTCCATAACCAGATTCTTTCTAAAATAATCTTTGTAAGACAAAGAATCAAAGTGATAAATTATAATTTCCAATTACTAAATAATGTCACAGTTCAAACTATCATGATGTATATATAGGATAAAATTTCTCGCAGTAACATTTAAGTTATTAACCAAATGCAAAAGCTCAATTTAAAAATCTCCAAATTCTAACAAAAAAATTACTAGACATTGGCAAAGAAATATGGAAAGTTGACCACTCTTGAGTTAATGGAATTAGTATTAAAACAACGAACTACATTTTTAAGCAAAATTGATGAGACAAAAATTCTTGAATTGATAGTTATTAAAACTTCGTTAATTTTGTTATTTATGAAATAATCTTAAAGCTCAAAATTTTGCTTTCGTTACAGTATTAGTAGGGGATTTTGGTATGAAGTATGACAGATCTAGATACACATGGCCTTCAAACTATTAGTAAGCAAGTGTTAAAATGATATTTTTCTAACAAATTAAGCTAGCTTCAAAAAGTTCCAATTCTACCACGTATTACATATTTATTGATACTCGCAAATAAAACGGGCTTGCTATTACAAATGTTGAAAACGGACTATAGAGAACATCTTTAAACAAATTTACGGATACGGACGTGCGAAGTCAAATTTAAATTCCTTCTGTGAAGTTTTCAAAGAAAATGAAATGCTGGTTTCTTTTTCGTAAATATCTGCTGAAATAGACTATTTGGCAAAATACTTTCCCTTGTTAGATAAGCATTTTTATTTTCCTTTTCATATTAATACATCAGAAAAATTTGGTGCAGAGTATTTGTATGAATCGGCAAATGACTTTTTATGAATTCAAGTAATCTATTATAATAAGCATGGAAAATTTTTTTTGCAGAACTCTGTAGTAATTTCGCATATTGCAATCTGATCGCGATTATTAGTGAAACCGCGCCTCGCTCGGAGCGACGTCGCCGGGTGCTGCATGCATGTAAATGGAGGACAGTAGGGCAATTACTAGATTAAGCATTTCAAGTTTTGCGTATTGCTTTGACAATCGAAGACTAATAAAAAATATCGTTATCGTGATCTCTTATTATGTCGAGGAAATGTTGTCTGGGGATTATTTAGCAGTCAATTCAAAGTTTGGCTGCAGGTTAAGTGATAAGAGCAGTGATTCCTCAAAGTATTAGCAATATCTATAAGTGAAAGTTCCGTTAAGGTAGCAAGTCGCCGAAGATGAAGCAATTACAATTAACTCCTACTTCACTAAGTTGGATCAAGTATCGCGTTCTAGAGAGGAGAAAGTAATTTTTGAAAGAATCTCCCGAAGCTAAATCCTTCAAATAAGAGGGCTATTCCTTTACAAACATTTAACTTAAAAATAATCTTTTGGGTTTGTTATTTATCTCCATTGAAGTAGTCCATCGCAAATATTTGCTATTGAATAAAAATATGAGCGAGCTTGCTATATAGAGTCGCTGATGCAATATAGAATAGAACTATAAATATTGAGATAGATTGAGATGAAACAAACACTCCACAGTTGCAGTTAGACATCCACGTTTGTTCAAATGATATCCTGAGTATTTCAAAGTTCATCCTTACCACAGCCATGTGGTTTGATTCGATCTTGTTTATCAATTCTTCGTACTTTTCCACGTAAGATTAATGGATCTCTAATAATTTCTTAGAAACAAGGAATCTGTTAAATATTGAATCTAATATTAAGTGTTAATTGAATGACGAGCTAATTACTAGCATTACATCAATTATATAATAGGAGAAGGGACAAGTATTACTTCATTAATCGGAGCTCAGTAATTATAATACCTATATTAATAACGGAATAAAAAATAATTCTCCTGAGTGGATTAGAAATTACCTTTCATCATAAATCCTATCTTCTTCATCTGACTGGATTTTTATATCAGGAACCTTAGATTCCGTTAATTTTCTCTTATCCATTCGCGATTATCTTTAAGAAAACTAAAGAATATAACAAAATAAAAGTATTAGACTTTATTTTGTCATGTAATAAATCCGTGTGATTAATTTCAGTTTAATCAAGACTATGTTAGGTCGAATAACATCAATATACGAAATATCTTGGTAAATTCAATTAACAGATGGTCAAAAACTTCGGTATGTTACGAATTCTCTAGTCTAGCCACATTCTGCCAAACTTCGATCTAATCCGCTGTTCCGGACGCAAGTATGCAGACACGCTACCCTTCCGAGGTCAGCGTGGTTGCATTTCGTTGAATCTATTGCTTGAAAGACTAGATTAGTATGATTGTATAACTATACTCTATCTTACTCTAGCGTATTCCTGAAAAGGTTTTAATTTTAATAAAATCATCACGTATGACTTCGTAAACGAGTTCAAATATGATCTTACCTTCTGTACGTAGCTTCTCGAGGGAATATTACGGAAGGAAAAAAGAGCTAATCCCTCTGTGGGTAAGTAACTTGGAGCGATTATCCGCAAAAAATAAAATGCCTCTCACTTCGGTACCGGAGGACAATTTCTTCACAATGATACCAGTTGAATGGAGAAACCTATCGCTCTTTCTCGTGACACTGCTCGAAGAGTAATGACTGATTCTATGACGGTGAAGTTCTATATATACCTTCTCTAGTGAACTTCAATTGTTAGCTTTTAATAATTGTTCAAATCTTCAGCGTTATTAAATCATTACATGTACTTGAAATGTTTTCAATTGATTAAAAAAATTATACGCCGAAAAACTGGGATTTAAATATTATAAAACTTTATAAACATAAGTAATCATCACGAACTTTAGTAACATATCATTATCGATTTTATGAAAGCCTTCTGCTATTTTTTTATTTCATAAAAAATAATGCACGTCTGGGTAAAAGTCTTTGACTTAATGTTACTAAATTTTATTCAGAATAAGACTATAAATTACCTACAATTGAATTAAAACGATCAGATATAATACATAAGTGTAAATACTCATCGAATTATATTTTATAAAAACAATATCTGGCAAAAAATAAATTTCACGGATAATAATTTCATGAGTAGCTATTTAAAAATTGCTAAAAATTTCAAAATGATGTTAAATTTGATTATTTCCAAGAAGTTGTCATTGATTAATGTAAATCACCCACAAATATACCATTGTATAATCTAGGAAGTATTTTATTACAATATCTGAAAAGATAATCCAAGTTCTGAAATTTTGTGTAATGAGTAATAAATCTATGAGAAACTCATAAACTTATTCATTAAATTTATACTTATGCATTTAAAACATTTTCTTGAATCTGTTATTGAGATTTCAATTTCTTTAATTTATTATTGTATTCTTTATTCTGTTACAATTCTATACTAAATTCTGTTACAATTCTATTGATGTTTTTATTCATTTTATGTATCTGATTGTAGTATCTCCTCATTTGGTAAGATTTAAGAATTTTAGTACTATAACCTCTGAATCCATAATTTTTATTTAATAATAATATAAGATTCCTTTTCCATTATGAATGTTTAGGTTATATCTTTCCTATGTCTTCTTTCTTTACAAATGTATCATTATTAGTATCACTCTCTATCTGATACAATGAGTTTTATCGTTCTTCATACACAGCAAGAATCTGGAAAAGGCCTTCCCAAGAGGTAAAGGGGATAGTATATTAAATGAGGGTGTAACATCCTATGATATTCATATTTGATTTATTTTATTATTTATAGAGCATTCTAAAACATTTCATATAAAAATAATTATTTGAAATAGTTAAAGTAATCTTAAAGCACAAAATCAAGAAGGTGGCAGAATATCTAGTTTAATATTGCCACATGCAATAGGGTTACATTTATTCTCTAGTGGAAAAGGGAGGTTATTTCTTAGGTACAAGATATAACCTTTCTTCTTAGGTATAAGAAATAACCTAGGCAATAAAGTGAAAAGAAGAAATAAAGTAAGCCAATGAAATAAATTAAAACAAATTATTTTTCGTTTCAAAGTAATTTTTATCACTGAAATGCCAACTGTCTTAGTTACACAAGAAAATTTAGGTCTTATATTACTTCTTTATTAAAAGATGTCTGTCTGTCAGATTTGATTTTGATGACTCTCTCCTTATAATTCCATTTCAATATATAAAAGAATATGAAAAGGCAAATGTTTAAGAAAAAGAGAAGCTGATGGTAAATAACAGTAATAATAGCATTTATGAAAAGCCTTATGCTGAGAAATAGAAATATAGCCTATATCTACAATATAAGAACTAGAATATAAAAATAATATTTATAATAATATGCTCCAAGGGGGTTGACGAAATGAAAGACCAGCTGACAGCCATAATGAAAAGAATATATATATTTTGACAAAGAGATAAAATGAAATGAAGAAATTTCTTGAATGAGGGTAAATGCTTACACAAGTAAAAAATTATGGTTACATGAGATAATTGAAAAGGGCCGGAGTATAGATGCCTAATGTATATTAAAATGCCTAAAATTATCCACTTTGAAATATATCAATCAATTTATATCATAGATGAACAGATAAAGTACTTAATGAAAATGGAGTGGAAATAAGAAACTAGCAGAGCTTATTAAGCAGTTCATATGGTTCCTTTGCTCTATAAATTGTTTGAACTGCAAAAAATATGTTTAGGCTTAACAATGAAGAGAGGTTTTCCTCTAGTTGATTGTAACATAATTATGATAATTATTCTTTACAGACTAACAAATATGGATGAAAAATAAACAACTAACATAATATGGAAGGATCATAATATTTTATCCATAAAATTAATGTATAATATAAGTAAAAACATAGTATATAGTTCATTAAATGATTATATCTTAGTCAAGAGCAATAAGTAAGTATCATATCTCAGTTAAATTATGTTAATCCACAATAAATCAAACTTATGAATAAATAAATTACATGCATAATTTATAAAATAATTAATACATTTCAGTAATTAGTGATGATGAGAAGAAATACTATAACTACTACAATAGGTGCAGTAACTTATGCAAAATATAAAAAACTATATATGCAACTATAAAAGCAGATTAAATTTTAAAAATTAATAATTCAGATATATTTAGGACTGTTTTATCATTTATAATTCATTTTATTATTTAAACATGATAACCCCTTTTCTTTTTTGATCGTATACAGTATACTAAAATCATGTTTCAATTATGCCAAAATCCTTAAAATTGGTTGAGTATTTCATGATAAACATAACAAAGATAATAATATTTTTAATGAAAAAATTAAAACAGTAATTACTTCATTTTTTTGCCACCCGTGAACAAAAGTTAAATAAAATGTGATGAATTACTTATAATTAAACATCTCTCGGTTATCATTAGAAGGAAATATAAATAGAAGACATGTTCAGTATCTAAATCAGTATCACTAATAAATAAAACAAGTTTTATTTTGGGAGCATTTTAAGCTCAGAAGCTATTATAAATTTCAAGAACTTTGTAAGATGTAAAAGTTATAACTAGTATGAAGTATAGTTATTTCATGTTTATAATTAATTTAGAAACGGGGTAAACATAGTTTTCAATATCTATTCATTGGATATGTATTTTTATCTGAGATATCATGAATTAGATTATAATATTTTATCTAATATATACATAACCGTAATGAGTTTAAATGCAACATATTTATACTTAAAATGGAGTTAAAGCTGTCGAAAAGTCTAATATCTTTATAGAATTACAAATTAAAATTACCTTAAATTTGGTACATTTTTTGAATTGAAAATTTGGTAACAGATAGTCATTAGAAAAAAAAATAATTCTAATTTTTAAGTCACCATCACCAATGTCAGCCATTTATCTATGATATGTCGAGATAATTCATTTTGATTAGAATATTTTATTATCAAAGGATGCTGAAAGATATGAGGTTAAAGCAATGGAAATCATAAATTACATCACAAATTTTCAGTTATATAAAATTCACGTGAATCAATTCAGAAAAGAAGTTTAGCAATAGAAGTGAAGAAAAAAAAATGAGGGAAGTAATTTTTTCAGACATAAGTTGGATAGAAGATGTACACTGATATAGAGCGAAAATTATGAACATAATGCTTCGATTGAAGGTCATCAATTTAAGATATAAATCTAACTTAAGAAATTTATAAACTTGAGGCATATTTCTAATAAAATGATTTTTTGATGAACGGTAACAATAAAATCTTAATTTAAGTTCAGGATAAACCTCAACTGAAAACACAGAACGCTAGGTATTCCTTAACCCATGTGATTACAACCATAATTAGAGACATTTTAAAGTTCCACAAGAGAATCACCACTGAATAAATAACTCTTTTAAAAATAGGGAGTACTCATTACGTTCTTGGCAAATTAACATGTAAATAGAATGAAGATATCAGTCTGTTTGTTATGGTTATCTTTGCACCCTTCGCACGATTCAAAACATTCAAAACATACTCATGGGCATTCAGTACGAGGTTGCGCCGATAGGTGTACTCAGTGTAGCACTATTCCATTAATAATCAGTTCAACTGTCAATTGAGAAAGTAAGGAAGTAGTCGTTCAGAAGAGACGTGAACGGTTTTTCATAAGCAGTGCCGTTTTTGTATTCCTGTTCAGTGCATTGCAGAGTAAATCTATAAGTGAAATCGTTTGATGTGAAGTGTGCCTTGTTGCAGTAATTATGTCATTCTTGGATAGTGGTCAGTACATTTCATTCTCATTTAATTTAAACTTAGAGGGAAATTAAGTTAACGTTAATCATGAAGTGTGAATGTTTCTGCCTCAGAATGATTTGAAGTGTTTATTATGATGCAAAAAGTGCAATGCGTTGACGGCAGTCGTGTGAAAAATATCAAAGAACATTTTGAAGTTCTGAGTTACGAAGCAGCAACATCAGAGACTGAAATCAAGTTTAAGGGCTCTTCCACTCAACGCCTCGAGAAGATATCTGGAGTTCAAAATTGTGTGAACAAAGTAAACCCTGCTATTCTGAAAGATGAAACTAGGAATGGAAAGAGTTCATACCCTTCAAAGGAGATTGTCTTGAAAAATGACAAGTGCAGTATCAAAAGAACACCTGCATTTAGATGCGATAAGATAGTGAAAGGCAAGATTGTTACTGGTCAGAGCAAGGAAAAACACAAATATGTAGAGGATAAGGTCAAGTTATTCGAAGACGGAGGGCATAGAACGGCGGAGCCGACGGCTGAGAAGTCACAGGTGGTTCCAGATATCGCTAGCCCGAAAAGAAGTGAAGAGTCCAATGTTTCTCAACCGGTGGTCTGCATTATGAACAAAAATCCAGAAGTTCCGAAAAGAAGCTATCCGAAACGTGAAATTGTGTCACCTGATTCTGGAAAAAATTCATCCAAAGAGAAAATGTCTAATGCGAATGAGCCTCAGGTCAAAGCTGATTTACATTCAGTTGTAAAGAATTCAACAAGAGATTTTACCCCCAAGAAAACAGTGATCGCAAAAAACCGACATATTGCGATAGTTGGCAACCAAATGTCTATTAAAAAAATTACTTCTAGCGAAGATAATTTAAAAGATATATTGAAGAGCCCCTTGCCGGTGGGACCTCCACCGAGGAAACCTCCCAGAACATTTGCTCATAGTAATCACACCTCAACTCAATTGAATTCAGTACAGAAATACTCTAGAAGTCCGAAAGAAGTTGCCAAAGAACTCAAAAACACCTCTGCTGACACGTTAAATCCTCCTCCAGCATTAGTGCGCTCTAAGACTGAATCCCAGATTGAGTTACGGAATAAACTGGAGTCTGTTCTTGCAAAGCTACAGGCCGGAGATAATTCACCACATACTTCTCCTGTGGAGCAGAGTAAGAGAAACTCTCAGCCATGTAAAGCACGGCAAGCTAACAAACCTGATTTATCACCATCTTCTCTGTTGGTTGGATGTCTTAGTTTGGGGTGTGTGAATAATCATCAGTATGAAGAAGTAGGTATAGGTCGTCCGTTAATTAGTGGTCCCACTGATAGAAGGGAAAGCTTGGACATAAGGTCATCTTTAATTGAAACTCCTGTAAAAGAAAACTCCTCAGGATCACTTCTCAGGTCTTACAGTGAAGATCACATCTATGCCGTCCCATTTGTTGATGTTAAAGGTATCTCTTTACCAGTGCAAGATATTTCACTCCAAAGTAAATCCAAAGATATTAAAAATCTTCCTGAGGAATCATTGAACAGTTTCACTGAAACAAATTCGACTGGATTGCATTACATGGTGAGAATTTAATCATTATTAATATTTATAAGTTACTGTGTCACTGTTGAACAATCATTTGGTTTAAAAATATATTTTATCTTCATTGAACTGGGCTTTTGATTACATTGTTAAATTAACTATTACAGTGCACTCCTATTTTAACCAATGAAAGTCTGCTCAGTTTCAATACTCAAGAAAGGTTATTAAATGGCCAGATAAATTATGGAGCTACTGGCCAAGTTTCCCCTTTCCTCAGCATTCCATTTGCCAAAGAGTTTGGGAATTCATCTAAAATCAACTACAAGGTAAGATAATGTTTTGTTTATTATCAACTTTAATTTTGTCTGTTACTGATCTATTTTTCTCCCAATTATCTGTATTTTTACTAAAACCAAGGGGTTACAAAATTTATATGCCTTAGTCAATATTATCTGTTTATTCTAACAATCAAGGTAGTAAAATATAAGTATTAGTCTTCTATCTCATGTTTTCTTTGAGTGTGAAGTATGTTTAATGTATTCAAAGTGAATATAAAGTGCCCACCTGATGATGTAGTAGGATTTCCTAAATAAATTCAATGGCACAAATGAGTTCCCAAGAAGTTTTTTTTGTTGCTCAGATCCTGATTACGTAGTAGATATGGAATATAAATGTATTGCATTTAGTATCTAAATTGAATTTATTATGTGGAATTAATCATTTTTTTAATAATAGAATGAATGAAATGGAGTAAACTTAGACTAAAAATAAGATGAAAAAATCATCCTTTTCATACATGTTGAAGGGGGCATATGGCTTCACGACACTGCCATATATTTATCTAGCAGTAACACACATTATAATATTTAGTCCTATCTTTCCTTATTTTTTTATCTTATGAAATTTTTATAATATTATCATAACAGATACAATTTATGCTCAGTGTCTTACTGGATAAGAAAAATAATTAAATTCATAGTAAAGGAGAAGTTTGAAATCTATGCAAAGCTTTTACATAACCCATCTCGATTTTAAAATTATAATTTTATATAGATATCTTTGTTATTATTTCAATGTTTTGGTGAAGTATTTTTCATTTATCATTTAAAAGCCATTAATTTTTCTATGGAATGGAAATTAATTGCATTTTTTAGTTGATTTTAGGGATGTGTTCAGTTAGAATGGCTAAAAGCAGCCATGAATATGAAAGGATTTCTGCCAATTTAAAAAAATAAGTGGTAGATTTAAGTATATTTTTGATTGAATAAATTCATTTTAAGTATGAACAATTACATTAAAGAAAGTCAATTGTGGAAATAATTTTAATTACAGAGTAAAATAATGAAGTTTCCTTGTTATTACACCTCAATAAGTAGAACTACTTTTGCAAGTTCTGTTAGCTCTTTTCATTTACAAACTGCTGTACCAGTTCCTACAAAAAGGATAATCAGAATATATGGTCCATTAGTTTTGTATTGTAACTTCTTTTGAGAATGTGGGTTTTAATGGTAAAACTTCTTGAAAATTGAAAGGAAAAAATCTAAATTCCAAATAAATTTTATTTTTATTCCTCTCATTCAGTCATTTTCAAAGGAAGATATGCTAATATAGGATAAGGTATTATATTGTCCAAAATAAATAAAGATATTTATTTAGATATTTAAACTTAATTGATTAAAATACATAACTATGTGGTCTGTTTGAAGTTATGCATAATTTTTTTAAGTGCAAATATTTTAGTTTGTTGTGAAATGTTCTTCTAACATTTTTCCTTGCATCCAATTGTTTAATCTGCTAGTAGATATGATGAGGCAAACCACAGATCTGGATTTTATCACTTGACCTCATTTATTTAATTTAGCTTATAATGAAAAGGAATAAAAGAGAGGTTTTCAACCCTAGAATGATAAGAATTGATTTTTTCAGAGATTGGTTTATTGCTATTTCATGTATCCATGCCTCATGATGAACCAACTAAGTTCAAAATCTGTTGCAAAGTAAAGGATTATTTTAGAGGAATTGTTCTTAGTAAATGTATGTAAGCAACTTTGATTGAGAATTTGGTGGAAATGATCAGCTTTATATACCATGAGTAATTATTTCGGGACTCATGTTTTTTGGCCAAGTCAGGGACGAATTAAGTTGCATTGAAATTGCTGGAAAATAATTGTCAAATATCCGAGAACCTTTGCATGGTTGAATATATATGATTGCATCTACCGTATTAGGTACATTGGAAATAGAAAATTATGAAAGGCATGGTGGTTATTGATGATTATCCTCTTAATAACTGCAAGTAGGGATTCATTGGAAATGGAAAAATCAGCGTTTTCTGAAGATGTATAAGGTTATGAACGAGTAATAATAGTAACATAAAAAATTCAAAGTTTATGTGATAGTTCTAAATATTTTATTTCTGTCAAAGATAAAGGCAGTGTGAGGTATGGTGATAGATTTACAGTTGTAAATGTTGATCAAGCGGAAAAAATTCGGTACCTACTATGATCTTGGTGTACAGAGATTTGAACGATTTATACGTTGGACCTAACTGTTTTGTATTTATACAAATTCAGTGAATATATCTGATCCTCTTCCAGAGTGCATACACTCATTGCGACGTTGCCGCTTACACTGCTCAATTCCTTAACTAGCCAAATTTTGACTGCTCAATTAAATTTAAGCTCTGAATAAACTCGACATGCGAAGGCACTACTACGAGTAAGGCCATATCAATAAAGAGAAAATTTTCTGCTCTCTCTCTGTTAGAAAATGTCAACTGCTGAATGAAATCTGCTAAGTTACTGTATTCTCTGCGTTATTAAGCTCTGGGGATTGTCGTCGGAACGAACGGAAGGGCCTGAGGCAGATTGCAAGCTTGAATGAACGTCGTCGAACGCAACCTAAGACAATTGGTGGGGACAACCCAACAAACGAAACGACCAATTCAGATAGAGCAAGATAGCGTGACCAAGGAGGAAGAATCTAAAGGAGGCAACGGAAACCACAGATGTCTGATACTTTGGTTGCTCGACTACTTTCTCAAGGGTCTCGCTATATCCTCCGGTGTATGCATTGCGGTCTTTATCCATTCTATTCATTACGCGAAGAAGTCTTTCCTTTTGCTTTGGTTCAAAATTAGTCCATCGTCTAGTAGAAGGCTAGGCGCCAATGGTTGATATTTACGATATTCTATTCGATATCTATAGATGGTTGTACTCTGGTTTTGAATCATTGTTAATCACTGAAATGATTGATTCGTTTGAATCCAGTGAATGCGGAAATGACAGAATTTTCCGTTCGAGCAATGTCAAAGACAAGAATTGAGCGATCGTAGTTTTATCGGAAAATTTTATTTCAAATTTAACCTAATACACCATTAAATTCATTCTGTAGCTGATGCTTAATGGTTTAAATATCCATTAAATTGATACAGCTTCTGTTGTTATTAAGTTCGCCTCATTTTGTCTCTAATATTTTCAAATATTGTCCTCGAGATGTTGTATAAACCACCGATTTAACTAAGTATATTTTAGTTCTATACACGGAAATATTTAACAATAAGTGTATGCTAGAGTCTTTTTAATTATAGGGATCATAATTATTATTATATATTGTTTATTACGAAGCTCGGTTACCATTGGTTGCAATGGAAATTGTCGTACACAAAATTTGTTGGACTTTTACTCGTTTTCTTGTCACATTTTCCCTTTATAGGTGAAGGTGGATTATCTAGCGGAAATATGAATCGAATTGCGGAAATCTCGTAATTATTTCCCATTGCCATCGCTTCCGTCGCCGTGCTTCTGCTATCGCCGATGACGTTTCATCAGGCTGAAGTTCATTTGACTGCGAAACGAGGAAAGGACTGGAGGAAGTGGCAGTCACGTTTTCGGGAAGCCATTATCTTAATAACGGGAGGAAGCAAGCTAGATTTATGCCAAAGAGGTGTGATGAGTCATTATTCAGTAGAAATGCAGTCTTTTGATGTCATTGTTGAAGCAACTATTAATGCTCAAATGACGCGATAGAGACGGTACACTATAAGAGGCATAGGGAGGATTTTTCATGGTCATTAGACTTATTTGGCCGCGTAAGAAATCTTCAGGAAGCATTCCAGTCGATGAGGAATGCGCACCTGCTCATGCATCGAAGTGGCACGAAACTAAAGAAATACCAAGTAAATCTAGATAGACTTATTCGTATTTTTACCCGTCTCTGTGAACTGGAAGTTGATGCAATGGAGGTTGAATAGATGGGCGCTGATTGAGAAGTACGCAGTGTCTACGGAGGAAGGTATCGAAGAAAGGGATAGTTCTATTCCTCGTTCGTCTGTTGAAATCGGATTTATTTTTAGATATTTCCGTGAGGTAATTTTAGCGTGTAATTTGGATAGTTAGTGGTGTTATTTTTCCTCATAGTCTGAATATACGTCGCAAATGATTCAGTTGATTTCCTTCAACTCATGTAACGAAGAGAATCCAAAGTTACTTAGTATTAAGGTTTTTCCATGACGGGTTTTTTGAATTACACCTTTTTAATGATGATATATGACACGTTATTTGTTTTTTTTTCGTTGAATGACTCGCATTTAACTCGTCCCGATCATATCATCTATAGGTTTATTTAATTGAAAATAGGTAATATTTTAGAATACTATATTGATGGTTTCATTTGGTTTCAAAAGATCTCGAGTAATCCACAAACGAACCGTTTTGGAAGTTTTAGGTTCCGATATTCAACAATCACGAGATATTTTATGTATCTTCCAACATTGAAAATTTTCACCATCCTGATATACGGAAGTGCAATCACTCGCTTTTATCTTCTCAGTTGTATGAAGCTTGTAGTATCTGAACAGCATGTGTATGTTTTGCGAATAAAAATTAGGTACAGGTTTTGAAACGCCTATAATAGTTAATAATTGACTACTTTTAAAGGTGTAACAATTATGGTTTACCCATATCGTAATGTGTTTTGATATTAGACAATTTACTTAATAATGTTCGACATTTATTCGTCCCAATCGTTAGGGAAGTGTTTAAGAATACTGCTGTTTGTCTTTGCATGGAAAAATTTCTTTTTTGACGCAAATAACTTATTTTATCATGCTATTGTTCATCGATAAATGTTGATAGCATTTTATCTATACGGGTCATTCTAACTTTTCGGTTATTTCAGAGTCCCCAAAAATGTTCATTTTGCTACGGTTTCTGTGAAGGACATCGATTTATTTGTTATCCGTCTCATTAAAATTCGGAATTGAAATATCGGAAGTGTGCGGTATCTCCCTTTCCTTTTGTTGGTCAATACGATTAGGTCGCAACGGGTTATCGCATTCAACACGTATTTGTCTGGCAGGTAGCCGCTTAAACCCCACATTTCCGGTCGAGCATTTGGCAGTGGAAGGCACTTGTTCGTTGGTGAATGGAATCTAAAAGAATCAAAACTATAAATGGTCAAAAGATTTCGTAATCGATGAGGGGGTACGGGCGAGCATTTTTGTACACAATTAGGCAATCTCTCAAATATGTATCGGGAAGAACAAGATTGAGGCCCTGATATGTTTCCAGAATAGATTCTTTGCATTCGATAATAGTTATTTTAGACTTAGAATTGATTTCCTTTCCGGAAGCATGTTATCTTGGTTTTCTTAGATTAATTCTGGAATGAAATAATATTTACGAATGTGCAAATTTATTTTTACAAGCTGGTTCGCTGTTCTAAGTCTCTTTTTGGCCTGGAATGAAATACTTCTTTTTCTCAAATCCTTTTTTCTTTTACGAAACGACGAATGTTTTTTTGTGTTATTATATTTGTGTTGTGATATTACTATAATACCAGGGTCTTAAGGATAAGTACGGAAACCGATTGAACATTTGAACGATGAAAAACAGTTCTGCAAGAGGATTTTAAGTTACCAAGGGCATTTACCATAGTGTTCTCAGAAGCTGGAATTATGCTTAAAATATTTGTTCGGAGTATCTCGTGCATTAAAATCGTGAACATTACGCACAGCTGCTGGGAAAAAAATTAAGATGGGATTCTTCTGTTCTTCTTCCATAACATCAATGAAAATTATCGTCTTCATCGTAAATGTATTGCGGTCAAGCTTCACTTAAAAGATAGTTAACCTAAAATTTTCCATGATTAATGGGTGCATTTTATAATGAAATTCGCCCCATTTTTGAAAAAGTGGACTCGCTATCGAAACTGGAGCTTCAAAACTTTCTCTCTCTTCGAGATAAAATCTTTCTTATCACCGTCATGTTTATGTGAACAGGCATCCGTTTTCGATAAAGATCAGTTTCATTTTCCTTCATAGCATTTTTAAGCACGACCAACTCTTCATGAACTGCAAATTTAAACAGCTTAGTTTTAAGTGGAATGTATTCAAGCGTAGGAGTTTTTATACGCCACTCAAAAATCTATGTCACGGATGAGTAAGAGAGTTAAGTGTGTAAGTACGTAAGAGGTGCTGGTTTGTGTTGTTGTAGCGTTCGATACGAGTTTTCGTTAAATAGACGTATTTGATTCGAAATTCTAGAAGACATTGCGTAAGCAAAGCTTACTTCTTAATTTATCAGCATGAAGATTGTTTTTGGATTAACGATCCAATTTTCATTCATTTGCATCAAATATTCATTCACTCAACTTCATTCATCGACTTTTGCAGACAGAAAAGAATGGCATCTCGACGCAGTTGAAATTATCGATATTCCACGAAAGACATGACCTCCCTCAACAATAAATATTTGCTCTATAACCCACGATCTCCCCTATCCCCACCCTCAGCATTGTTCCCTTCTCATACACCCACCCACCACTCTCCCCTATCTAACTTCCTCCTCTACCCAAACTACCGCGTAATAAAATTTCCGGAACTGTTTTGACTGTTTTAACAAAATTTGCCTTTTAAAAAATCGATCGTAAAATGTAAATAAATTACGGAAATTACGTGGTATTTTCTTTACGATTTCGAATGTTTCGTAATATGCAGATAAGAGTCTTCTACGTTACGCTAACAATAAAATTTATTTATTGATTTTCATTAGTATTATATTTTACTTTACTGTCCTAAAAAAGGGACTTATAATGAAAAGGGAGTCACATAATATCTACTTCGTCTTTCGCAAACGTACTTTCCCTAAGATTTTAAGCAATCACTATCCAGCTTCAAATCTCCTATCTTATAAGGATTCCAAACCTGTGTCAGAGAACATTCTGGTGAAGCTTCTTTATCAAGCACACGCCATCGATCTAGTAAATTACTTCTAAAACCACCATTTTTTTAGTTTAAAATGAAGTTTTGATAAGGAAAGCGTTATTAAAATCTACGCAAATTGCATCCAACTGCATATAATCTCGACAGATTAAAAATTTCGTCGAACTGCGCAAGTTGAGTTTAACATGATCTGAACTTTCTAAAGCCGTGGCAGCTCTTATCAATATAGCTCACGCTATCTATGAAAACTTCATTTGTGACCTAACATCGACATGCTCCATTACTTTGCCTGTCAATGAATTTAACGGGAAGGGCCTTTAATCCGAGTCTTCCTTCAATCACTTTTTGTTAACGTTTTACACGGAAAAGCATTCAAGGGCACATTTTTAACGCCGTGACTTTCCCAGTCGATGTCTGGAAGGTTAAATTCACCCCCTAAAATCGTTCCGGTTTGATTATTCTCGTGAGAGTAAGAGTTTAACCGATCGCCAAGGTTGTGTGTAGTCGGTTTCCGTGACAGTTTCGTGGACAGTAAAATGCGCAATGGCGATATTAGGTTGATTAAATCAGCTGATGGTGCACCGGACGCTTTCTATGTCTCTATTGCTGCAAGTCTGTGATTTGCTCTGTAGAGAGGATTTCACTGAGATAAAAATTCATCTCCTGTCTTATCCTCACGATCGGGGACTTAAATAGTGAAATCTCTGGAGAATATTTCATTAACGTTTATTTCCTCGAGCAACCAGCTTTCTCTCCCCATGGCAGTGTCGGTTTTTTGACTTTGAGCGGGATGCTCCCAATCGGATTCTTCATTTTTGATGCTCCAACGGTTAACTTTCGCAGTTGACTAGCTTTCGTACGAGTTGTAAGTAGGTTCGTCGGGATTCTTTTTTCGCTTACTTATTTGTGCTATCATCTTTGTTCGACTTGACGCAAATTTGCGCTACTTATCGCGCCAACTGACCTATTCTCTTTACTTATGTATAATGGTAATTCTCGAATGTTCTATGGAGCCACCCATCTCGATGTCAAAGCAGTGTAATCGACCCCAGAGCGGTTCACGGTATATGTTATACGGCGGAACATTGCACGACCAATGCGTAGGCCGAAGGTCCATGAAGTCGGTTCCCATGTTCTTACAGAACTCCCACAGCCTCGCGTTCACGGGTTTTCCAACGCGAGGGCCGCAGTCGATCCGTGGAACAATGCTACAAATGGATACCTTAATCCATTTGGTGGCATACGGTTCCTTCTTAACCCACGCGATTTCGGAGTTCAAATCTCATAAGAACTCAAAATCTCCTCTGCCGAAGGAGAACAGACAGCGTTGACGCCGTCACGGGCTACCACGCACAGACTTGAGGAACTCACGCCCGTGACCGCCGCGCGGACCGCACCAGTGACTTGGGCCACTTGCCCCGAGGGGACACTCCAAGATGTGTTACCCTCACGTCTACTAGTTCCGCCCTTCTCCGCAAGGTGGCTGATATAAGATACGTTAGATCTTCACATTGATATAAATCCCTTTCCTTTTTTCTACGTGCGCTGCTGTTTTGGAGGGTAGAGCTGCGGGTCTCATCATCATTACTCTGCAGTGCAGGGAAGCTTTAGCAGTGAGGGTTTGGATTAACTTTGGTTTCAACAACCCGCATCGATCCTACGCTCCTTTGACCAATTTCCCGAATACAATCTATTAATGAACAATACGCTTTTATGTGATGTTTATAACTATATAAACATTTATAAAAATAAAGTTTGATCTATGAATGATACGTTTAATTATCGAAAGGAAATATTTTTCAGGTCCTTCGTTGGCACATCCTATCAGAATCGATGTTCTAAGAATGTTTAAGTTTTCAATTTCTAGTCACTGACAGGAAACTGAAATTTAATTTCAGTATGAGAAGTACTGTCTTCGTATGGTTTCGTAGGCTTTCACCCTCGACTTGGATGACTACCAGGCCAAGCGTTTTATTTTACCCGGACATGTCTACCACCTGGCTCGATGCCTATTTAAGGTCAAGAAAGTGCGAAAAATTCGAGTTTCCACGAACAATATAGTACTCTCTATTTTCTTGGAACGCATTTAGAAGAGTTGTGGTTCTGAGTGTTATTCTACGAGGGACGCCAAAAGAAGTTTCGTTTTTGTCTATAGTTCTGCGGATGTAACATTTCCCGGATTTGGACAAATCTGGGAAATTTCGGAAAGTTACGTTTACGTTAAGGATGTGAGATATAATTCGAGCTCCCTATTATCTATAGTCCGTTCCGCAAAAGCTAGCAGTACGGGAAGCTTATGGGGAAATAAATGCACGTAAATTGCCATAAGGGACAAACCTAGAATCTCCAAAGGGATTATTTAATATAGTCGATTTGACAGTAAGCAAAAAGTAAGAGATATAGATGCTATGAGTAGGATTAGGAATTCATTTTTTCCGTAAAGTATACGCGAAGATATTACGTTTCAAGAAAACCCGCATTCCTGGTATTTTTTGTACTTGCTACACGCATTAAGACGGCTTACAGTGTGTGTGTTTATAGATGTGGGTTATATCTGATACATAAAATTGCTAGAATTTATTAATCCAGTTTGTTGGTATCTTAAAAATTATTTGCTGCGTTTTCGCGAGTTTTTTTTTCTAACCCCATCTCTGTGGTTGTTTTTCTGCGAAGCGAATTATCCTTCGGTTGCATAGATTTTTTCCTCTTCATCCTACATTCTTCTTATTTTTGATTTTCTCGGCAATTATTGACAATCGAGATTAGAGGCCCGATCGGGCCATGTATATGTAGATATATAATAGGTTTAAATCTATTCTTATCGATATATCGACCCTCCCATCGATACTTATTTAGCTGTATAAAATTTTGCCTCTTCCAGTTCACCCGATAATGGCAAATATGCCGAACCCGGTCGGAAAATTCCTTTTATGGGCAATTGTACCTATTTTCTTAACGTTTACAAAAAAGTCCTTTGAGGAAAAATCAATGGAATAACCGTAGGCAACAAGTAAACATGGGGCGTTATTCCATCTTCAATTTGTGAAATACGGATCCACGAAAGCTACTAATTATGATGATAAAATATAATTGGGTTTAAAAAATGATGCAATTGAAATATGGTAAAGGACGAAAGGAGAAATCAGAGTTGCAATATTAATCGACTTTAAAGTATTTAATGTAGTAGTTCAAATTGAAGTCCGGGAAAATAACTTTGTTTGTTTATATCCCTTACTAAGAGACATTGAGGGAGTTGAAGTCATTAGATGAAGCCTGTAAAGGAGGAAGAAACGCGAAAACTTAACAAACAACTCATTTACTTTGGAAAACATTCACCCACTCTGGAAAACTCGTCACGAAGAGTGTGTCAAGTACTCATCTTGCGCGAAAGTAGCCGAGGTTTTGATGTTGAAATTTTTGGTGGAGTTTGTCAGATGCAAGACTGTGATTCTCTAATTGATATCGTTTAAATGAAATGTAGTATTTGAGGAACTCGTTTGGGTTATGGATATTTTTAGCACACCACCTGTTCTAAGTTTCATCTCTTTAGTGCGCATTAAATTACCTTGAATTGAAATAGGTATATGGAGACATAAAATGTAGTGTTTTCGGGCCGTAAAAAATATTCGTATTATAAGACTTAAAAAAGCTATATACGTTGAGGCGTAACCTTGTTGAAGGACATCTCAATATTATACGACAACTAAATAAGCATGAAATTAACTTCATTATCAATTCTGTTTACCCTTATTTTTTAAAGTATTAGACCTTCACAGATGGAATGACAATGCAGTTATTCTTAAATCTCAAAGAAGCCTTATTCTCAATCTAGATGCGAGACGGAAGGGGAAAAAACAGGGCAGAGCTTTAGGTTTCTCTGCGTAAGGCTTGAGGGTTGATTCCCAAATACGCGTTTTGGTTACTATGTAGCTTTCTTAAAGGGCAGAAAAGAACTTAAATGGGACGGAAGTGAGGTTGGGTACTACATATGTATGTCATTTGGCGATGAGAAGTTGGAAGAACAATGTTGATGGTGGCATGGGTCCTTAATCGTCGTTCATGGTGTTGTTCTAGTTTGGGGGAAGGGTACAAGCCCCTCTTAGGCATCCAGTTTCTTATGCCTTTGTATCTATTTCTGTTAAGTGTTAAGTTTCTTCCTACGCTGATTTTGTTTTTTCTTTTTTCAATTGCGTTGTGCTCGCCTTGATCTGCTAGTTAGATCGTTTGTAAAGTGAGCTGTGCGTGTTGAAATACCGTATCTATTTTCCTATTTGTCTGACTGTAGTGGTTTATATTTCGTAATATCGACGAGATCTTTCGCGAATTTCGGATCTGCTCATAGTCGGGATTCGAAATTAGGGTTATTAAATAGGTTAGAGAGTTAGAAGAGTGGATGTTATTAATAAGTACTAAAGTATTTACATATGTGTTTGTTGAATTAATTTTCGTATATTTCTGCTCACAATGTTATTGACTAAAAATCTATCATAGCCAATTTGGTTATGTAAAGCTCTCATTCTATAAGAGTTCTTTGTATACAGCCTTTCTGTTACTATTGCAATTTGTTATTACAATTGTATTAATTTATTTGCAAATGTAACTTAATTTTGAGAAGCTTATTTACTATGCAATAATATGTGCGTATATAATAGAGTGGCTTGGTTCCCACTTATATCGAATTTGTTATTCGTTCTCATCATTTTTAAAACTAGAAAAGGTCGTGTGTCATTTCTTTCAACCCAACAGGATTGGAATGTATTGTCTTCCGAAAATACAATAAGAAAACACACTTCCCTTATACGTTCTCACGAGTCGTCTCACTCCGTTGGCTTCCTTCTCGTAACATTTCCTCAGCATCTGTTCCCCTTATGCGGCCCTCGCGGTGCGTCTTTTTTTTCGGTAAAAATAGCCACTTTGTTGACCATAGCGAGACGGAATGCTTCCACGGACGCGACTGCTTAAATCCACGCGCTTAAGGTGAAAAACTTCGCGATGTGTTGTTGGTTTTATCAACGAATGCCTCGTGTTTATATTGTCGATAAAAGGTTCCTAGGATTTAAATAATATGGCTTGACCGTAGTTGGATTTTTTGGCGTCATTTTTGGGTTATGCCATGAAAATACTGTATTGGTAGTTGTTAACTAACGGTGAATTAGTGAATTGTCACTTTCGCAAGGTCTACTCTTTAGTCGGATTTTCTTCGTACCTTTTATGCATTATCATTGTATGCAGTCTATAAAACCGAGCGAGAAGGGTTATGGAAGTTATAACTACCATAACGTACTCTTGAATGACTTATCTTTAAACGACGTGAATGCAGTCCTATAAAATCCCTTATTTGTCCAGACCAATCATCACATTTTGTCACATTGTGAAAACCGACTTAGATTTTCTTATTTTTGTGATTAGGTGTATAATATTCCCTTACGTATATATACGTTTTCTTTGTAATTCACGTGTGAATGCATTGAGAATTACCATCGAATTTGCCTTCTCTTTACTTAAGTGTTTCGTCGCAGACAAAAGTTCGCTGGAATAGACGGCATAATTGATTTCGCAATAGCTCAAAGGAAGGCAAGAATTTCTACAGTTTCGCAACGAAGACGTAATGTCCTGTTAAAGACGATGAAACTCTTCTTCGGCCTAAAAGGATATCCGGTTTGAAGATACTCACTTAGAGCGAATTTAAACGAGAGTTCGTTGAGGTAAGGTGTCGGTTAAAAGTCATCGTTGGTGTTTGATTACTAGCATATTTGTTACTGTGATGACTTCACAGTAATTAGTCTTAGCTTACACTACGTAATTGGCGGTAGATAAGGTTGCGAATTTACCACGATGTACTCATGAAGTTCATGGATTTTGGGAACAAAAGCTGGGCCATGAGTAGTAAGGGAACCAGAATTACTATCGCAAATAGCGATTCATTAATAATTTTAACACTACGACTTCGAAGCCCTTTAGAAAAGGACGGACTTAAAATAATTACGGTAACCCTTTAAGAACGTTTATTTTGGAAGCGTATTTTCAATCATACCATTTGCTAAAGCGATAAACTTTTGAAAAAGTTTAAATTAAAGTTTCGCCGCTCAGGATAGCCTACTTTGTTAATAAATTTCTGTTCTGCCTCCAAATGTATCCGAAACTTTTTTTAGCTCGGAGTAAATATTACACAAGGGCATTCCATCGCTGAATCAAGTCTGGTATCAGGCACGGCTCGTAGGCGTTCCTTTCGTGATCCGTTTTCGTGTTGGTGCGTGCTCGGTGAGTCTGAATCGTAATGATAAATTAGGAAATTAGTGCTCTTCAATTAACTCTATTAATCGTTATGGCAATGTGAATATGAGGATGAGAGAAGGTGATACGTGCTGAACTCAGTTCTTTCCAGCTCTTTCGGAAACTCATTTTTTTTTGCAATTTGCCGATTATTCATAGTTTGATGTTTATTCAAGTGCTAGATAAGTTTAGTATTTTAAAATCAAAATAGAGAATTATTATTGTGTTTATTTACTATGAAATATATTTGCAAACTGATGAAGTAAACAATGTCTTGCAAATACGTAGCGGTAAAAACAGTTGACAGTTGTGGAAAACATCGGGTTTGCGAAGTATATGAAGAGAAACTGCATCCATCATAAATTCGTCATTATGATTGCGAAATCCTATCATGACATGTACGTGTTGAAATGAAAAGAATGTTATCGGAAATGACTTCCGGAAAGTTTACTGTGACTACTTACTCGTTTTCTGACCAATTACTCATGTTTGATTGTATGTATAGCAATGAGTGTATGAAACGACGAGTGTTGACTATAAAATGAAGATGCAAGACCTCTAGAGTCTTTGTAAAGATGAAGATTTATTTTCAAGGCTACACCCTTTTTTTCCGGGCGGGACTACTCTCTTTATAGGGCGTATACTGCCAAACGTATCATGCGAGTAATGATCTGGAACTTCGATTTGAAACCTAATGGTTTACCTGCTTTACTTAGTGATATTGGAGTTTAAGATGGTCGTATTTTATGGATGTGCATAGTTCTTACTTTTAAAATAGTTCGTGTCCAATGGAATGCTATTCACTTTCGCAATTCTATAATATGATCTGATATTATTTTAGAGAGATTGAGTGCATGCTTTCCTTTTGTTTTGAGAGTGATGAATAGTATATGTAATGACTTTTTGGAGTTATGGAATGGACCTCAAATTTGGTTTTGTATTGAAAAAGAGTTTGAATGCTCTAATTACTGTTAATAAAGGATCTATGCGTGTTATCTTTCAAATTAAATAAATAATTCTCAAGCTACTTTTTAAATTGTTACCCTTTGTATCAATGCCTCTTAGTTGATCTCATGTATATTTTGGTTAATAATTGGGGAATGGAGATTGATTTTGAGAGATGCGACCATGTTTATTTCTTGTAGCCAATGGAAAATTCAATTAATATTCTTATAGGAATATTATGTTCATCGATACTGTAAATTACAGCTCTTTTGAACTATTTAATAGCTCTCGATTTAAGTAAATATACCTCTGATTACGGTATTTGAGATACAAGTAAGCTATTTTCTCCTAGCTTCATGTGGTCAGACCTTTGTTCTTAATGGGGGACTCTTAACACCACTTGGCTGTTACTTCTTAAGAGGGGTAGTTGACGATGCCTCTTGGCCGAACGACGTTCATGCATACTAAGCATCCTATAAATTCCTGAATAATTTGGAAAGATAGCGTAGTAGGCTGGAGCAACCGGCCGAATATTGGGGTACCCGGGTTCGTATAGCCCTTTCATGTAGGATTTTTTCAATTTATTCCTTGTATATTTCTATTTTCAATGATTTTCCCCCTTTCGTCGTTCGTTTATACGCAACTTCGTTTATTTTCATGAAATTTATTGATAACTCGTCCCACTAATGTATACCGTACGAGTTATTTTTTCGGTATTTTATTCATGGAAAATCAGCTTTTAACTTTTTCATTCATGAGATATGTAAAAACAGTCATCCCTCAATTATCGCGGTTAATAATGACCAGAACCGGCCTTGATAAGTGAAAAGCCGCGAAGTAGTGTCACGCTCTCATTTTTAACACGTTCATTTTTGTGTATGTGTAATATGTATCAATGTATGTATATTGAACCATATAAATGCGTATGTTATTATTAAAAGATTGAAATATTTGTTTCAAACGTGAAAATGAAATATTAATTGTATAAATAATACGTTATATGTAAATGATATAAAATTACACGTTTGTTTTATATACGTAAATGTAACTAAAATGTAGTTACCTACATTATATATACAGGGGGCGAGGGAAAATTAAATGAAGGGGAAAAAGTTTTTTTTCTAGTGCAGATTTCGTGCCATAATTACTCAATTTTGAATTTTTGAACAATTAACAATTTACTGAGATCGCGATGAATGAACCGCGAAGTATCAAGGGATTACTAAAATTCATTCTCGAAATGTATAATCCCCGTGTGAGTTATTGTTTTCCGTGTTTTATCCCAAGCGGCGCTTTAGCCATTTCAAGAATATTGACGTACGAATAGAATTTTATTTCGATCCATTTCCGCTATAAATTGCAATCTAAACTTCTTCTCTTCTTATCAGCGACATACAGCTTGTGTTCGCCCCTTCCTGAAAATTTCGGAACATATCCTTCTAAAATGTATGGCCCGATTTTGTTTCTGTTGTTGGAGATTATAGAAACGGATGTTATTTATTTGGGCCATTGCCAAAAATGTTTCCTAGCTCGGTCATATTTTATAGGTTTAAAGTACTGGATGAAATGCCTTCACATCGATGTGGGATTGATGTTTTTTTTTTATAATCACTACTTCGTAAAAGAGCGTGCGTATTTTATTCGGAAGACCAATACAGTCTTAAGGATTCTTTTCTTTTGTTTCTTTTATTTCGGAGCAAGCCAACATAATTATATTAATAAGAATTAGTTGTCATTATGGAAAGAACGTATATTTTACGGGAAACTTCCTTTAGTTATCAAAATTTAAAATGAGTATCTTTGTTATTTTTTCTTTTGATTACATAAACAGGAACCGGTAATTTTGTAACCGAAATTTAGCCACAAATATGTTTTTCGTTAAGAGTTATCAGCTAATTATTTTACAATAAGGATCATTTAATAATTAATCGATGTTTTCGTTCTTTCAGGTTAATGATATCTTGCTTTTATGGCTATATATAGCTTATCTTCAAGTTAGCTTTTCATAAATGATACAATTAGACTCTAATGATTAATATGATATGAACAAACTGAACTTAGCTTAATGAAACACAATATATTCTTCGGAAGCTACAAAGAGTTTTATGTTCTTCAATTAATTGTTATGATTGTTTGAGTGATCTTTATTATGACGTAATAATGATCACCTTGTTAAATTTTCGAGAAAATACCGATTTGTAGGTTTTTAATTTTACTTAATTTCGGAATAACTTGACAACAGAAGGTTTTGTTTGTTCGACTCTGGTTTGTGCTCGCATTTTGTATGTATTGATTTTAAGTAAATAATTCCTACGTCATTAGTGCTCGTAAATATTTTTAAAAATCAGAAAGAATAGGGTGCAAAAAGGAAATCCTTGCGCTAGTCCTTATCGATCGCTTGTAGATTTAGATATTATATTGTAGATATTAATATTTTAAAAAATCAGAAAGAACAGGGTGCAAAACGGAAATCCTTGCGCTAGTCCTTATCGCTTGTAGAGTGAAGTGTGTAGTTACAGTTGCCTGTTCATATTTACTTCCGATTTTAAGGTGCGGGTATTTACGTTCAAATCTCGCTCGTAAGAAACGGTCTTATCCATTGGCTGGATAAAGTCCACGGCTGCAGAAAGCCTCTCTTTGTTCCTAAATCAAGAAATACTTGGCAGCTGTCGTGGAGAGGTTGATATACTTGTCTGCAATCGAGAGGGGTTCATTTTTACTGTCTGCATGGAAGCCGCAACTTTTCGCGATGTTTCGTAAAATATCCGTGAATTCAAAAGCAGGTACTTTCATTTTATATACCGAAAAGGCAAATTCAGAGGTAATCAAAATGAGTGTTTATATGTAAAGTGTGGTAGTTCTTTGTATTTAATTATCTTGGTCTTTCTTTGCGGTATCTTTTACAGTGCACCAAATAGTCTAGGTAAGCATACGGAAGGATTGCACTAATTAAACTGTGAAGCGATCACATAATTTCACTGCAATAATAATTCATCTGTTGATTTTGGATTGAACCTTAAATTTTCTTCTTTATTAGCATTATTTACTTTTAATAGCTATTGTGTGCATCGAAAGTTACTGTTAAATATCTTATCGTGACTTACTGTTGAATATTTATTATTCGGGACATAGAAAAGGTATAGTTATAAGGGTATCTTCTGTAGAGAATCGTTACCACATATCGGGAAGCGTAGCTTGGATACGTAAGAGTGCAGAATTTTAGTCGTTTTGGGAGAAGGTTAAAAAGAATTAAATTACCTGTATGTAGGCCGTTCAGGCAGAGAATTGGAGAAATAGATGCCAAAACGAGTTTTAAGTTTCTTTTTTCCGCGAACAGTACGCGTAAGTTATCGGCCAGGAAAATGGATTCACAGTGCATGCACACCTTACCGCACGCCCATAGGAGGCTTTGCAGGGTATTTGTGTAGAATTATAAATTCCGTAATTGGGGTCATCCTTTACGTAGATATTTTTAAGACGGCTATCTCATTCCACTTTAGGTAAAATTAATTTTTACTCTTGATAATCGGTTGATTGCGGAGGAACGAAATTTCAAACCGACCCTCAGAGTTAGCGACATTTAATATTTCTCCCTCTTGTCTCTCACGCCACTTCTTTTCATTCTTCTGCTTCCCACGAAATTTTTTCGCTCCGTTACTTTTCCCTTGTTGGCTATCTGAAAAGGCTTTCCTCCGGTCACTGAACTGCACCACCTTTGACGGCTGGAGGACGATTTCTCAGACGAGTAGATCTCGCGTTATTCGTTATTCGAATTGGGACATTAAGTCTATCGGAACCTTGCCCAAGAAAGTTTTTTCTGCAAGTCTCGTCTCCATCTGGCGTTTTTTTCCTTTAACTTTGGCAGTCCCGTTTCACTACCCCTCTACGGAACGCATTTCTTTTGAGTTTCTTTTTAATTTAATGTGATTTATTAAAAATGTCTTTAAATTTCAATAGCTATGATATGCATGCATTCGTTAGTTCGAAATCATGAAATAAATGTATCATAGTTCCCTAAGCAATTCTTCGTTGACTTTAATTGTCACGTCAAAGTTTTCGTGGTCATTTCAAGTATGCTTGCTTAGAACACGTGCTCCAGTTGTGTTTTTTCCATGAGTCTTTTACTTTTATTAATTTAGCTCTTTCAAAAATGTCATTAGGAAGTATTCGGAAGGAGTCTAATTGCCCATTTTTTTGTTTAAATCTCATTCGAAAGTTTAATAAAGGCAATCAAACGAGAATTAAATGGAAAAACTGGTTGGCGAAAACAATAGACGATTTGAATATTTTAAAAGCTTAACAATTGTTCACCTATTCATTTATTGAAATGATTCACTGAAATTTAAATTTTCTCTGTGAAAAACTGACAGGTTTTTTTGCTACTACCTCGTATTTTCAAATCAAAAAATTGGGACGTTGTTGAAAAATTTGAAGTGGAAAATGTACGACGTTTTCCTTGAGTTAGTTCTGAATAATTCTTTAAAATTACCATGAGTAAGAAGTACCAGTACCAGTAGTCTATGCAAGAAGGATAAAAAACTGCTTGAATAACTCGTTATGCGATTCTTAACTCTTTTTATGTACTCTGCTCAGCTTGTCATAAAAAATTCTTATCCAATAACCAATATTCTTCCGTTTTCATGACATCAGCCGTATTATTTGTAAACTTTGATCATTTCCAATGACGAAAACATCGATCATCGCCTTAGTTTGATTAAGTAATCCTTCAATGCCTCTTACTTTTTCGTATTTTATAATCGGAATCATCTTGAACTGAGCAATCGCGTAGGCTGTTGGGTATAATTTCCGTGGTGGTATATTTGAATTTAACTCATTAATGTCTATCTTGCCTATATGACCATGTTTTTTTAATCTAGAAACAAAACACTTAGGGGTTCTCAGATTAAAAATTTGCACAAACAACAATTAAATAAATTTTTACATAAACTTACTAGTATTCCTACTAATTAAATCGTCTTACAGCAAAACTGATTAATTAGTGTGTCCAAAATTACTGAGATGGAAAGTAAGTGCACTTCCTTGAAAAGATTTTTCAATTTTTTTAGATTAAACTTTTTTGTTGTCACCATCACTTTAAGATTATAATGTCTTTCATTTTCTTAATATTCATAAATTTGATCATTATTATTATGATATTATTTTTTATGAGTATTAAATGCATTTTTGTTACCACCCCTTTATGTCTAGACAAATGACCACATTAAAATGTATTAGGTAACAAGTAATCTGGTTATGTCTGTTAATATAGAATTAACCTGTCTAAGAAGGAAACCTGAATTATAGTGTGGTCCCCTGAGATTATACCTTAGACAGATTTTACTATGTTTTATTAAATAGAGTATAGACATGTGTTAGTCATTATCCACCAATATATTTCCTGAAGACACTTCATTGTTTTGTGGATTCCAATCTCCCTATACTCATTGTCAGTTAATCAGTGAATTACATGGTGTAATATTGTATCACCGAGCTTTTACAAATTTCATTCCAGTAGTCCTGAAATCATTGTCACAGTAATCAATTTAATAATAGCCACCTCAGTTCCTGTTCTGTCTTCAATTTGTTTCAAATTGGTTGCAATCAAAGCAACATTGTTCCCTTAGATGGAGATGATTTAATGATTGAATTGACTTTGATTATTTCCCAGAAGTTGCACAATCGATTGTGAGGTATTATCATAAAAGCCACTGGTTTTGCACTTCTTGATGATGCTTAGGCGTTGCAATGTTATTTGTCATTTATGCTTCAAATGTCTGCACTCAAAGTATTACACATTTAAAACTTAGGATAATTAAATTAAATTAATAGGGACTTAAATGAAACTATTGAGCCTTATTGAGTTGATTTTCTTTAGTTTCTGAAATCATGTTATTCATGTAAGTTACTTTAACATTTAATATACTTACCAAAAAGTACATATCCTTGTGACAATTAAGTGCTATATAAAATAATTCCTTTTATTTCTAGATGAACCATATCAATGGGAATCCAGAAAAATCAGTCTATGAAGATGGAAAGGAAGCCCTTAAACCGTTTGAAGTTGGACAGAATGGACTTAATTTAGAATCCAGGTCCTTACTTGGCAGTTCTTCTACAGACAATGAAGAGGAATTAGTGGAAGAAGAGCATGATACTGTTACAAAAGAGATTGTGGAGCAAAGAAAAGGATATGTGCGACGCATGTGTAGCATTTTTAATAAGATTCAGCAACAAGCTCAGGAAAATTCAAGTCCATTGAAAGATCCGATGGCAGTTGCTAATTTTCTTGGCAAAAGTTCCCCAAATGCTGGATCTTCACTGATGAAGCAGAGTTCTCTTCCTGCTCCACCACACGAAAATGGCTCATCGGAGCACCTTTTTGAGTGTGTGCTTCTTGTTGGCCTGACTTTGAGCTCTGGCAATGAAAAAGAAAAGAGCTATGTACCATACATAAAGAGCAAATTTCCTGCAAATGTAAGTTCATTTGTTATAATTCTAATTGAAATTAAATTATTAAAAGTGGATAGAAATAACTTGTAAATGAATATATTGCTAATCATTCTATTAGTAAGGTAAATAAAGCATTGTATAATTAAAGCCGTGAAAAATGATTAGTCTATTTAGAGACAAATTAGTTTGAGGAAATTATACTTAAAATCACTAATTTGAGCCCCTTAATTAGTTTAAACTTGAATGTGAAAATTAATTATAATTTGCAGAATTAATGGAAGTAATATTTGTTGTTATTAAGTATTGTCTTAATTTAGGAGGGTAATAACTTATTCAATATATTTTGTTCTTAAAGACAATTGGTATTAATGAAGGATGATAAAAATTCCATTCAATTACAAGCCTTTTGTTTTGCAATGAGGAATGCAAAAGGAATTGTCTTCAAATGGAACTTATTAAAACCATGGAATGATTATTTACTTGAAGGGATATTCTCTCAAGTACATACTCTACTATTATCATGGTGCTTTTTTGCTGGTTTCTATTCTCTCTCATGCTAACACTACTTGATCTAAAACTTCTGGAACTGTACCAGAATGAATGGAAAACTTTATTCAATTCAAGATATAGATATTTTTTTACCTTCAAGATGTAAAAAATGTATTCTTCATGGTCGTCTGATTATATTCGATAACTCATGTCACCAATTCCATTCATGTGCAGCAAACTTAAAGAAAGAAAGGAAAATTTACCTGAAAATCTTGGAAAAAACTCACAATAAACATTAGGCTTAAGTTTGCTGCACAAATATTTTTTTCTCCTTATATTTAAATCAAATTGCTGATCATGAATGGAATTGGTGACATCAATTATTAAATCAAAGTTGAGAGTTGATAAAAATATATTATTAAGATTTTTCTTGAAAAATGGAAATCATTACTAATGAACTTTAAT
This sequence comes from Pantala flavescens, assembly GCA_020796165.1. Classification (NCBI taxonomy): domain Eukaryota; kingdom Metazoa; phylum Arthropoda; class Insecta; order Odonata; family Libellulidae; genus Pantala; species Pantala flavescens. The sequence continues at coordinate 44,274,214 of CM036882.1, forward strand.
CTTAGCAAATGGTTGTCAAAATTTAACTGACAAGCTCACATATTTTGCTCATAAAAAAAATTTTAAGTTTTCTTTGGTGGTTTTAGTTCTCTAAATGACTGCAAAACATATATTTTTGTTTTAAAATCAATTCATTATGTATTTTTTATGTAAGGCAATTTTTATGCTTTAGGTTTCGGTACCTCCATCAATAGAGCATCTCTGCTTTCCTGATGCCTCAGACTGGACTGTTCGTAGATCTTTGCCAACAAAAGGTTCCCTTGATGGCTCAAAGAAAAGGGACTCGAAAAGTGATGATGATATGGTTGGCGATGGATGTGATCAGACGTACTCTTTAGTAATTACTGGAGCTGATGGGAGTCGAAGATTTGGATATTGCCGGAGAGTACTTCCAGAAGGAGGAAGCATTTGCCTGCCTTTAACCTATTGTCTTATAAGTCCATATAGAGCCAATGGTTTTTATTTCAAAGTAAGTTAAGTTTAGCAAAAGAAATATTTTTATGATTTATATTTAAAATAATAGTTTTATAACATAAATGGTATAGTGTATGTTTTAGAAGTCATGGAAATAATTTTGTTTGATTATATGTAGGTTTACTGATTATCTCAGAATTAATTTTAGATTAACTAAATACCTATCAGGTTAACTAAGGTGCATATTATAATTATTACTCCCTTTAAAATTAATTAAATGATTTGAAACTTTTCAGATTGATCTATTGATCATCAATGAACTTAGCTGTGTATTTTAAATGTCATAAATATTTAATTATGTTAAAATACAAAGGTATTATGCCTTAATTAATTTTAAATTATTGCCTTATCAAGTTTATAATGTATTTGGATATAAATCGGGTTCGATCCTCAATAATTAAAACTTTCAGTACAAGGGGATTCTCCTTTATGCACCTTTAGCTTAATTAAGAAGTATATCATTTCCAACATCTTGAAGGCAGCATTTAATATATATTGGTCTATGACTTTATTATGAGAGAATTAGTCTTAACTAAAATAAAATAATAAGCTGCGTTTTGGAAATCATGTATTAAAAAAAATTTATTAGAAAAAATCAAAGCTAGATAAGATAAAGCAGACAGTATTTGTTTCTGGATATTTCTCTTTCTGAGCTGTCCAGAGATAATGAGCTGATGAAGATCAGTTGAAGAGATATTTCTTAGTTCTAAGGACAATTTTCACAGTGGTATTGATTTCACATTTGGTCATTGGAGAAGTGTTTAAAAATGAAGTTAGGGTGCAGTAAAGAAGTTAAGAGAATTATCAATTTTATTGTTAAGTCAGAGAACTGAAGCTCCCAAAACTTGGTTATCCAAAATCAAATTTTTCTATGCCTTGGTGGCTGTGTATTTGTATCCATTTAACCGTAATACACTGAATTCAAAGATTTTAGGCCTTAATTGACCTAATATATCTTTTGTGTGTTCATATGTCAATCTTTCTCTTTGTCAGTCATTGTATTGAAGGTCTTTTTCAAAGTATTTGAAGGTTTTGACCATTTCAAATTTGAGAACCTTTAGAAAACCAAGTAATATGGATGAATAAATTAAATAACACTTAAATGTGTGTTGCATATACTATATATGCAAAGACTTCAGTCTTTAACATAAATGTGCTAGAAATTGCTTTAAAATTTCACCTAACATCAGTTTGGTTTAAATTAAATCTTAAAAATAATATCCCAAGAAAATAATTGTTGGAATGTATTTTTACTTATGAGGAAGAGAGATTTATGAGTCACAGTCTATACCTGAGGTATAGTATTGGGAAATTAGTTATTTTTACCCATTCTTCTGAAGAATTATATTGAAAAAAGTATCCAATTTATTGTAGGTTTTAGCAGAACTAGAGTCAAGGCATGGAGGACCAGAATCAGAGCAAAATGCTTTCCTTCAGGAGTTATACTCCTGCCCTTTGCCTGGCCCTAGTCAGGTTCTTCAACTTCCTTCATCTGCAGAACCTCTATCAACTTTTGTCCAGTCATTGAGGAGACCATTTGATGTTCGCCTAGAGGAAAAAGATGTTATGGAACTCATAACGTGCCTTGATGTTGGGGTGTTTTTGGATGTGTTTGCTTCCATTTTATTGGAAAGGAAGATTCTTCTCACAAGCAAATACTTGAGGTAGGTTTAGAAATCAGATTTATCATTGGTGGAAGGAGTGATTAATGATAAGTCAATAAGTATTTTTAAATATAATGTTAATTTATTAGTTAACTTCAAACTTGAAGAAATTACTTATCATTGAAAGAGTTTAAAATAAATTTATGAGCATAAGAACAAAAACTAAGGGTCTTAGGATCCAAGACATTAATGGTTCAATAAAGAAAGTGTGTGACTTAAATGTCTCCTTCAGACTTACTGGAAGGATGGAATTGTGAATAAAATTGATGATCCAAGTATAAATCTAATGTATGGGATGTTCACTTGTCATTATATTAAGTTGATTTTTATTCTTTATAGATTAATAATCATTAATTATTTGCAATCCAACATTAGGTGAAGATCCTAAAGCACTGTAACTTTCTCTCTTTCTTATTTTAGTCTCTATTAGTACCCAGAGTCTCACTGAAATGTTCAATTTCCTCTTTGATGGTATTGTAGAAAGCCCGTATGAGTCTGAGCAATGCAAGCTTTCACACTAAGCTACCTTTGCCCTTCGCCTTGTTTCTTTAAGAAGGTCTCTTCTTTACACTGCTTAATATGGATGGCACCTCTATGAAGCCATAGCAGCAGATTATGCCATGCAGTTGGATGAAACTGCCACATCCATGCTTATAAATTATCCCTTAAGGGTGTTTGAATGTTTTGGGAAGTCAGATTTATGACTTCAGCAATGGATAGTAAATTGGGAGATCCAGGTAGAAGCCTCTGTCCTGTCAAATTTTTTGTAATGTGTTAATTCCTGGGTTTAATCCAAACTGTGAGCTTTCACCCAATGTTATCTTTACCCCTTCTCTTGATAGTACATGGTGTGATGATGCTGGAATCAGTTCCTTTAAAACATCATCACAATTGGTAGAAATTTTGACTTGTAGTAGTTTAATTACTAGAAGCCATTTTTTTTACATACATACACGTAGTTAGAAAATTCAGGCTACGAAATCCTTTTGTTCACTAATGTTCACTCTTTCTCACATATGCGTGCAATATTCCATATTAGGAAATCTGTAATTGGTAAGTTTTAAATATCAAAGTGAAAAATAGAATCACATTTAAGAAAACTAAATTATTTTACTATTGCATGTTTTTATGGAAGTTTATGTTAGTGACCTAGTTATTCCCAACAAATTTTATGTTGTATTGTAGTGATAGTTATGTGTGATAGATGTGTGTTTCAGACCTGACAATTGCATACAGTTTAGGTTGTTGAATTGTAGTGATTAATGTAGTAATTGATTAATGTTATATTGTAATATTAGTTGGTGATATAGATCGCTTTGTTTTCCTTAATTCTTTAAAGACTTATTAATCATAAAATCTGAGGTTTTTAAAAACTGAGCAAAGCATCTTGGAATTATGTGAATGGGTAATTTGGTCTTATTCTTATTTAAATTAATTATTATAAAATATAAAACCACTAAGCTCTTGTTGAAAAACTATACAAATCAGGTTTTTATGTTTCTTATAATTTCTGTTACATTTACTAGAATGTAATTTCTAGTTTATTTCAATAAAACTTTCATGCTTGATGATAAATATTCAATCTTTTTTTCAGTAAACTTTCTTATTGTGTACAAGCTCTCCAGTCAGTGCTATATCCATTTACCTGGCAGCACACATTCATTCCAGTATTACCAGCTCCTATGTTTGATATCTGTTCTGCTCCAACCCCATATATAATTGGCATTCTTAAAGGCAGCAATGGACAAGTGCCACACATATCTGTGGATGAGGTAATTCATTTAGCAAAATTTGCTACTGTGGAATACATGACATATAAAACAGATTTTAAAAGTGTCAGAACAAATTATTTTCTTCCAATCATGTAAATGAATAAGAAGAAGTATTGCTAAATAAATATCTGACTGTGTGCTTTTTAGATTTGAAAAAGCCCCTGAGATTTAGAAATTTTCCTATTGCCCAGAGCAAAATTTGATTTTCATGACTAACATATTACATTTTTTTCTATGTTTAAAAATGGGAAATATTCATATAATTTAACCTAGTGTATAAGAGTGTTATGCCAAAGCATTAATCCCTAAGGATTGAATTCATGATTTAGGAGTAAGTATGAATTTTTTGAATCTAGTTGTTGATAAATTTGAAATAATAAGATGGAAAAAATATTACTAGGCTTTTTTGTGAGAATGAGGGAATTTAAATTTTCATGATGATGCAAAGACATTTCATTTATATTTATTTATAAATTTCTTTATAAAACAGGACAACATAGATTAATTCTTGTTAATTAGAAATTTACCCTAAAATATGATTTGTTGATATAAATAAATATGTAATGGAGGCATTTAATATTAATATTTATATAAATTAATATTTATATAAATTAATATTTATAGAAATTGATATTAAATGCCCAAGGTAGTATAGGGTCATCGGTAATAAGCAACTGTTTTGATCCTTTTATAAAATAACTTTGATGTAGATTAATGTGATTAATATAGGATAGATATAGTCGTAACAAGCGTCATCAGTTATTACCGATACTTTAAATATGCAATGTATTTCAAGATGCATTCTATGCATGCATTCAAATACGTTATTTGATGCTGTGGTGAAAGAATTGCATTGAAAAAGAAATTTTGGGAAAACATAAGCAAGAATTAAAATTATAATTTTCATTGCAGGTTATAATGGTTGATTTAGATACATCACAGTGCCTTATAAAAGTTGGTGATGAAGGAAGCATTTTACCTTCACGTATGAAGAGAATGTTACAATCATCCCTCCGCATCATATCATCGATGAAAACTGCTAATCAGAATTCCAACAAGAAATATATTAAATCAAGTGATGATATCGATGTGTGCAATGTTCTTGTATCAGAAGCTCTAATGGGAACATTCTTATTTGTTATTGGTCACTATCCAAATTATATAGTCTCCCATGGAGATGGACGAAAAACATTTCAGGTAATTAGTCAATCTTAAATGATGTTGTAGTTTTGCTTTTTATAAATTTTCATTCTCTTAATTGTAAAATGTATTTTAGTCCATAGCTCAGCAACTCATTTTAAATGAAAGGTTAGCATTCAGAGGCTCAAGAATGATCCATATGTATCCGAAAATACTATTGTATTATTGATTCCTGTTATTAAGATGGAAAGGAATGGCTATTCAAAACACTCGAGCTATTTTGCTTCTGTGTACTCAAAGAATATTTCTGGTTTACTGTATAATATTTATATTTTATGCCGTATCTGTGAGAAATGCTAAAATACTTATTAAAACTTAATTATTACTTGCATATTCTTCCCCTCTCTTATTTTGTTGGATCTTGTTTAATTACAGTTATTAATGAAAAGATTTTATCATTTTTATTTTATCATTTTATTTTTTTAAAAAGATTTCATCCCTTCTTCTTAAAAGTTAATTGAAAAGTTGAGAAAAGAGTCTCTGGTTGAAATGAATTATAGAATTAAATGTGGTGCCTTAATTTATGAAAACTACTTCATAGCAATGATTATTTTTATTATGTTTGATTTTGTTATAATAAAAAGTTATAATATTTTATTATCATTCGTTTCAGCGTGAAAAATTTGTAAAAGCCATGCCGTTCTCAGGAGTAAGAATGTTTTTAGAGTGGTTCACAGAAACAGCCATGTTCAATGCTTTCATTAATGCTTCTTTGGAAGGATCAGGAGGTATTGCAAATATTTACGTTGTAAAAGTAGTAGTTAGATAGTCATTTTCAAAAGAAAGTGATAATTACATTAATTTTTCTGTTGCAGTAAATTAATTGTGTTGTACCTTTTTCAGATAATGAATTTGAAAAACGTGCCAAACAATTTTGTGAGGAAACTTGGAGAGATTCTCTTGTCTTTTTGAAAGCATACAAGAATTTTATGAAGAAAAACAAGACTTTTGGTAAGACTTAATAAATGAATCTATTGTTGAATAAGTAAAGGACATATGAATTAGAATGAATCTATATTTAGAATTAAATATATCCTTTAATTTTGGAAAATCTGATTAATTTATTTTCTTGCAAAAGAATTAGATGGATCTCCCTTATATACTTGACTTTGTTCAGAAAATGAATAGATGGGAATATTTAGAGAATCGAGTAACTTAAGTAATGTATTAAAAACAATGGAATTAGCTCAGGAACTGTTCACCTAGAATACTAACATTTAGTTTATGCTCTGTGGAGTGAGGGTATTCATTGTTAAGGGTGGAGGAAGGGGAATTCTAATCAGTAGTCCATATATCTGATTTAATATGAATTCTGAATATTTTCTCATATGGCTGAAAAATTTTATCACCTTCTAAATTGAATTGCTGTTGTAGCACATACTAATTTTATGCCGTGTTCTATTTCAGGAGATCGCAAGAAAGATTGGGCTATCTTTAATTGATGATATTATTCCAGTTGATGGTTTAAAATTTCATTTAAGCTCATCATCACTTGCTATTACAGCTTTATGCTCTCTATCATCAATCTCTTAATATAAATAACAATGTTGAAAATTTATAGTTAATCTTTTTCCTGTGGACCTGATTTTTATAAAAAATTGAAAAGATGAAAAAAGTTATGCAGATTTATATATTAATTTTTTATTAAATCATAATATCTTTCTATAATTCTGATGAATAAATGATTGTATTTGAAAAATGTTTGTCCCTTTCATATTACTTTTTTTGAAAATTGGTGTGGTATATTGGCATTAATTGTTTAATATGCAAAAATGAACAACCCCTATCTTAACTGACAACTTGCTTATAACATCAGTGTCAAAAGACATTCATAACATCTGTCCAAAATGATATTATCACGTATTTTAAATGCATTCTTTTCTGATTCATTCATTAAATCATTTTTCTATTCCAATCATCTGTCCTTCACCGTATGAGTTTTTATTTTGCAAAAGAACATATAAATTAGAATGATATTACAAAAATCAAACATTTTAGAAAATATATTGTCTATTTCTGGTGGCCTTAATTGCCATTGCACCTTTTTGTTTTACAAGAACTCTGAGGAGCAGATTGCAATCATTTTATTCAATTGTGCTGGCTTTGTTGACGAAATGGTTAGGATACTAATCTTCTAATGCTGAGGTTGCAGGTTCAAATTCTGGTTGAGATGGAAATTATCCTCTCAGAGCGTAGATGTTTGTGAATGTCTGTTGTTAAGTTTTGAGCCACACTGTAATTGTCCAGAAAGAGGAAGTTTGTGAGGTCTATGATAGTGAATAAATAAAAATATTGTAGATTTTAAATTTATATGCCAATTATATAAGAGGATAAAGAACATATACATGCAAATTCTTCTATGGTGCTAAATCACACCAGTGTCTTCGGCCAAAACTGAGTGTTTTGGATTATGAAGTGATATTCAGTAGGTTTACTCCTCAAAGTTCTCCATGAATAAGTTGATCGTTGCCTCTCAATGTGTTGATCCAGATGTCAATCTGGATGGAAATGGTAAATCTTCCTTTGAGTTTTATAGGCAGGTAGTATAATCTGGGTAGGGCAACATATATTAGGATAAACCCATGGAACATTTGCGGGGAGAGGCCTGAATTCTTCTGAACGATATAAGGTCTCCTCTTCAGCACACGTGTGGTATTAGTTAATTTGCATTATTATTTCTAAGAATCTTGAGATACAAATTATTCTTCCGAGGACTATAACATTCTCTTTTTCAGTTGTTAAAAGCACTATATGAGAATCTTCTTAGTCTCCTTTGGGCATTTCTTTCCTTGAGATGCTTGGTCTTGATGAAATAGATGTTTCAGCGCATAAAGATTTTAGTTTCTGTATTCTTCCATGGTCTCATGAGAAATACATAAGATCTTTGTATCCATAGTTGCTATGAGAGAATAATTTATGGTACCATTCCTTCTGAGTTTTAAGAAGCTAGATGATTATACTTTATGGTGTATCTAGAGTTAGTTTCTCTCTTTGAAGCCATTACTTGGCTGAGGTTGATTGTTTCACCATTTAGTTACTGAGTTCTAAACAGGGTGCATCTGCATGTTGAATGTTTGTTTAGAAATTGACAAGTTTCAGTGCCAATCCTTTATCCTGTTATATTTCTCAAGTGAAAAATTTCTCAATGAATCCATTCCTGTTGTCTTCATGGTGATGGGAAGTTCATTGCATCTTTCATGTTATAATGAATCACATAGAGCAGATAATTACATGAAGACAGCTTAAGAAAGAATTTAGATAATGACATTGAAAACCTTGAAATGTTTATGTTATGGGTTTGAGTTACCAATTTCTTTTGCATCTATTCATTGAATTGGATTTTATGGCTAATTCCTTTGGATTGTATGAAAAGGAGAAATTTTCTTACAATTAAAATTTTACTATTTAGCTTTCTTAAGTGATTTTTCTTACTGAGTTATTTTATTTTAATGATTCATATTAATTTATTAATAGTATGTTTGTATTAAATAGGTCCATCTGTAAAAAATTATAGGGTACTATGGAATGTGTTGTGGCATAATAACAATAATAATCCTATATTTATTAAAACCTCTATGAATGCTAAAAATATTTCCTCAATAGCACGATAGAATGCTCTGGTACCATTTACTATTAATATTTCACTATCCTGAATTGAGTTATTATATGGTTTTTTTAGAAATTGATCTCATGATATTCGTACAGCCTTATTTTTATTTTAAAGACTCCTCAAAATTTTTAGAAAGTAAAAGGTAAGTCATTAAAAGCTTCCGGTTAAGTCATGGTGGAAAAATGGTATTTGAACTTGATCAGTTTCATCTTGGATATGGAAACTTTGTGCATAGACCATTACTCTGACAAGTAATCATATTTAATTGAAAAAAATTAAGAAAAATTAAAAGTGTACAAGATAGATCAACTGTGCCAAAGCAAAATCAATTAGTTCGTTTTTTGGAAATTTCAATCCTATAAGAACTCTTGCACACAATTATATACGTATATTAATATAACGTAATTATAACGTATATTACTTGATGGGTTTTTGCAGATGTTTGATAATTCAGAAACAAATCGTATTAGCTAGTTAAATTCTTTTCTTATAGTCAGGTGAAGCTAATGTAATCCAACTCGTTTTTTTTACCAGCTCTATTTTAAAGAAAATTTTGTGAATATTAAACAAGTTTATGTCATGTTTTTGGTATAATCTTAATCCTCCCTTTTTCGAAGACGTATTTAAATATTACCTACTTAATTAAATTATATATATAAAATAAAATATGACCTACTTAATAAAATTATAGCCGGTGGCTTCGACGATGAAGCTTATACTGCTAAATCATTTTAGAGTGCCATAAAAATACGGGATTTTCTCACTTTCTATGTAGTAGCATGCAGAGTCAATCATATTATAAAATTACCTGATTTTGTTCAATAAATAGAGGGATGGACATTTAATCGGTATCAATCGCTTATCCAATATTCGATGTAGAAAGACATATCTTTCATTAACCAACAAATTAAAATTATTTACGAAGTAAATTTCATTTGTTTAAATTTATTGCTTTAACTTTGTACATCGCAAGCCAAGAACAGAAACATTCTTTAAAAAATGCAATAAAATATTCTTACTTGCTACGGGAGTCGGGAATACATACATTGTTTAGGAAATCAAATAGTCATTAGTGTGAAATGTGTGTTGTTTATTAGTTCTCATTTTTAAATATGGGTGATTACAATGCTGAACATTATAATATATTGTACTAGGTACAACAAGGCATTTCAGGAAGGTACGTATAAAATAAATCCGTACAAAAGGAGTGAGAACGATCTTTCCTTACAATAAATAATTTTCTGTCTTTAGAAGAACAAAAAGAGTCCAAAAATTTAATTGGGTTTCCATCGTCACATCTCTTTAAATCAGTCATGAATACACTCAAGAAGAATATGGTGAGAAAATCATTATTGGCAAACAATCAAAATTGCCAACAAATAAGGAGCGTGTAAATAAAATTTCGGCAGAAACTATACTAAGAAGCGTAAATCAAATTGTAATCGAGATGGGAGAATATACCTGAACGTATTCGACTAATTAATCTGTTTTGGAGCAAACCTAAATATACTTCACGAAACGAAGGACATTTTGATTCCGTTTGACGTTATTGGGAGACAAGGTTTGAGAACAACGAAGGTGTAATCGACTGGTGACCATTGATCTATTCCATTACATCTCTAAATCTGCCACAGTATGGGTATATTGATTTGTATTTATTCATTTACCGAGCGGGAGTCTTCTGACCTAACTCATTCCAAGCGAAGAATATCAAACACCAAATCGAAAATGAAACAATCGATTAAATTAGGAAATTTGGCAACAGAAGCACCCGGAAACAGGCGTAGCTATATTTTTATGTCGCAAAAATACGTATCATACACTTTTCTTTATCATATATATATATTTCTTATACTCTTGTGTAATATTTAGAAACAATATCGTCTTCTCCTGGTAAGATAACTGACTTGAAAAAAATATTCCCATGAGTATAAATATACATTTAGTTTTTTGGTAAATATTACTTTTTGTACACAAACATTGGATTCTCACTATGCATATTAACATTCAATCACATAGAATGCTTATACGTAATATCTTGTCTTCTTGAATATGTGAATATATAAATGAGAAAACCTAGGTTTCACATATTGTTTTATACAATCCCTCTTCAACTATATATATACATTTTTGACATCCTTTGTCGACGATAAACGGGTCCTACGGAGAGCTTTCGATTGGGTCGAGGGAAGGGCGCGCGTCGGTATAGCAACAAGGCCCGTTAAGAAGTGATCGAAGAAATGATATGCGTCGCTCGCAAATGTATTCGCTGGGAAGAGCCTGTACAGCTCGGATATTGTAATGGCCAATTCACAGGTGGCGTATGTGAGGATGAGATGAGGATAGATGGCGTAACAACAAAGAAGAGAAAGGGGACGAGACCTCAAGAGCATTCTCCTGAGGATGATAACCGAGTTTGTCATCGCAGAGTTTCCAACAAATTTGACAAGAGATCCTACTGGCTTGGAACCAGGTAGGAGAATTCTGTTTACGAGAGAAAGGGGATAGTTTTGTAACTCAGCCGGGAAGCAAGTCGAACAAAGTGTTTTAGTTTCAAAATGCAAAGGAATTCGAGCTAATTAGGAAGCCCAATCTAGGAGACCGAGTTAACTAAACAGCAATTTATAACACTTCGCTAAAGAGCATTTACATCGGTTGATCTTTATGAAGTATGTGGTTAGAAATAATTAGAAATGATGCCTATGGTTTATGGCAACAGAAGTACTAATCTACCAGTCAATTATGAATATTACTTGAAGCTTGAACTGATTTAGGCTGTGTTTAATCCTTTGATCCAGATATTAGGAACGTAAAATCATATAAACTTACAGCATTTAAATATGAAAAATATAATTACATAAATATGTCTATAAATAGTAATAATAAATAATAGAAAATATAGGATTAAAAAATCAAAATCACGATAACAATGCAAAATAGTTTGACGAGTGTTTAGGATATTTTTTGATCCGCACTATGATACGCTAATTCTTTGATTGAGCCTATTTATGAAGCAAAATCAGCGGAAAATGATATGAATCGAAGCTACGAAAGTGAAAATGAGCGTGAAGAAGTGGGATAATGAATGAATGCCCCACGAGGACATAATGGGGCGGTGAGGATCCACTTTGAAGGGATTCGAGACGCCGCTTTCACTTCGCCCTCTCGTGCCGAAATCGTTCACCAAGCACGCTAAAAGATCTGTTCATCTTCAGTTCTCAATTCATAATGTTACGAACCGATCACAATTCCGAAATAGACGACTGAAAATCCTCCCCGTATTTCACTCACAAGTATTATCACCATCGAGTGGTATGCATGACGTCTGAGGGCTGGCAGTCTTTATAAAATGTGAAGATGTGCTACGTTGCCCTGTTTGAATTCCCTCCCGAACGCGCTCCTTCCCTCACAAGAGAGGTCGAATTGATACTAGACGGCTTCTACTTCATCCAACCTTGGCGGGTTGATTTTTTTCGTAAGTTTTGTAAATTTGACTTCAAAACACTCACTTTTGTTACCATTAAGAGGCACTACGTCTTTCTTCGCTAAACGAGTCTTTTCAGTGGAGACTTTGCCCTCTCAACCCCATTGTTATTCCGAAGATCTTTCACTCTTCGCTCCTACTTCGAAATCTTGAACTAGCTTATTTGCAGCGGTTCTTCGGGGGCCTAGGGTTACGATAAGCTGCTTAGCGGTTGATGGATCTCAACTCCTCCGGCTCCCCGATATCACCGCTGTCTTCTAAACCGTACACCGTAAAAGCTTATCATTTCTCACCAACGACCACGGGAATCGTATCAATCGAAGAGAGCTCGTTAAAGTCGTTCCAGTAACTCCTCAAACACTAATGCTCCGCTATTCTCTCAGGTTAGGAAAACAAATGACACTGATTCTAAAAGTAATCACATCGAATTTGTTTGGTAGAATTCTGCTTGTATATTATTTTTTAAACCCTCGAAATTTTTTTCTGCCACACTTATATTCTAGTTTCCTTCCATTTAATTATAGGCTATCTTGATGCGAGTAGGTGAAGGGTGAGTAGCTCAGCTCCTTTTCACTGCTTATCTAACGGTTGTATTATGAGGAATTCACACTGTAGACATTCGAATCTATGAATAATTTAAAGCCAGGTCCTTCCCAGCCTATGCCAAAACGAGATACAACGACTAAAAACATGGAAAAATAACCATTTTATCACTATGACAACGCACAGTTGGTGCGACCAGCGCAGCGAAAAAAGAACTCTGCTATTACCAACAGCCGGGATACGAGTCAGCAACCTCTGAAGTGAACAACAGCCGTACCCAGGTGCGTCTCTAGCGGCTTGAATAACGTCACAAAGCGGAGAGATGCATCCGCTGCCCCTTTTTTTTAATACGTGATTGTCCATCGACGCCCCCGGCGTCTGTCAGTCTTTTTTTTTTCAAACGTGAGCGACTTCAATCGTCTGCCTCCCAATAGCATTTGTGTCCTCCGTAAAATCCATTCACCCAATAGCTAAAATTCACAAATTCCAAACAACTGTTGGGATTCGGGATGTATTTCTTTTAGGGGAGTATAAACGAACACGAACACGCACAAAACAAAAGAAGACGACGAATGTGAGCAAGTTTGCGCCAGGTCAAAGGCAAACGTCGCGCAATCGTCGCACTTCTGTTATATTCGAAAAAATCTTATTGGCCCCTAGAATAGTTACCACGTAACCTAGTACACACAGCTGTAGTTACATTATATAATTTGGTAATTAAGATAGACACTTACGTAGCTAAGGCTCCGATTAAAAGATTCTTAACGGGAGGAGATGAGCGAAACTCGGTTCGCACGCATTCACATTCACACACATACACTCGATCACGCACGACTGAAATGAAGAGCCCTTTTTTCCTTTTTCTCTGATCGTTTTTTGGGGTTTTTGAACCCGGGCTACTTGGACCGTCTTTCCTTTTTATTAGCTAGGATGCGGTTGACCTACTGCGAAGCGCTTCGATTAAAACTCTTGCCGACGAAGTTACACGACAAACCACGAAATTTTCCTTGGTTTGATTTTGATTTTCTTAAAAGTATTATAGACATTTAGAGAAAGATTTAGATCGATATTTGCGTATCCAATTACTATTGTTGATACAAAATGCTGTCTCTTCCGTTTACGAAGAATAGGAGCAGTGTATATTCCGGTGAGAAATGAAGTTTTCAAGGATTTTATTTCGCGAAATTTGTATCATAACTCAACTGAGGATAATTTTGGGTCGAATAAAGGTCCAACTTTAATCTTGCGTCGCAGAAAACCACCTTCGGAAACGGTTAATGTTATTGGAAAATATTATGGAAGGATATATATGGGATGTGGTTCTGAAATTATGTAAATAAAAGCACCTATCTTCATAAAAAGGAAAGAATTCACGTTCACGATAGAAGAAACTGTACATCACATTTATAAGTTAATAAAGAATTGTACGTACAAATTGTGCGATAAAAGTGCAACGATTTAATTAAATAGGTGGCAACCCGACGACCAGACGAAAACCTCGAAGTAGATTTTATCTCGTCTGTGGTTCTACATCATCAGCTCGGAGCCAACACTCAATGAAACAGAAGGAAAAAGGGAACGAAAAAGAAAACAAAACGTTTCCGACGATGGATGGTATTCTATGCCACTCTCGAATCGCAGCTATCGTGATCGATGGATCGAAACATCTCGATGGGTAGGATCAAAGCAAATAAAGCGCTCGATTGTTAGTGGAATCGATACTGCCGCCGAGGGAAAAATAAACGGGAGGAAAATGTGTGCGAAGAAGATTCTCCCTTCCCTTAATCAAAACAACAGAAAGTGTCACATAATTTGAGGAAATTAGAGAACACTCAAAAGGGAGTCCTTGCCTCTCCGTATTTCGTTTCCTCGGAGACAAAGGCATCGGAAGGCATTTTGTCCGGGAACGCATCATAGTAGGAACGAATTCAGCGCTGACACTTTACTGGCACTCCGACACACGTACACACACAGTTATCCTCAAAAGGAAGGAGGAAAAATGGGGGTCGCATCACAGATGATTCACTCTCTCCTCCACGGGTCTTCCTACAGCGCAGACATCCTTATTCTGGCTTCAGTCTGTGCCATTGCACTATGGTTTGGCGGGGCTTGGTGATCATGTCTTGCCAATGTTTCGTCTCCGAAGCTCCGGAACCGTTCTTGCCTGGAAGAGATTAATCCTTTTAGTTTGGTTTACGTTAACCATTTTGAACATTAAAACCTTATCCCATTGAAACTTAAAACGTCTGAATTATAGCCCGTACTGTTCACGTACTGTGATGGTCAACAACTGGTGTGCGATCGTAAAAGACTGTTGATGGTATATCTTATGGCACACCGTAAATAGATGTTATGATAATCATTGAATTTTACTCGAAAAGAAAGGTTTAATAATCATCATAATCATCATTGGTATTGTCTTTTGACTGGTCTATGATTGGATGTTAAACCCAGCTTTCCATCGTTGTCTATTGTCTAAAGTCTTGAGATTTTGATCTCTTTATTTTTTTAAGATGGTCCATTAGTTGAAGTTTAAGAATATATTATAATTTTAGTTGGCTACTTCTATAGATTTAATTATATGTATACGTTTTTTAACTTTAATAACGTAATGAGAAACATTTCCTCGATAATTTATTTCGATACAACCCTCGTTAAGTGTCTTGAGTTGAGATTCAGTCAGTTTAAGAATCCATGCAAACTTTTACCTATATCTACGAGTGAAAATGAAGGATGTCAAAACTTTTACTATTTATCGAGAATGCTCTGATTGGCGTCTGAGTCAATTAATAGAGCTCCATCTTGCATTGAGATCGTTCCATTATGACGATTGACGTCATATGTATGATAACGACAGCACGTCAACAAGTGGAGTGGAAGATAAGTGATTGGGATGGCAGTTGGAGATAAGAAAGTGATGAATAGGAAATTCAGCCATGCATTAACTGCGCACTCAATGCTCGGGTTTCTCTAAATCTACGTTTGCGTTCGGGCTCACTTGGGTTTTAAAGTATCCCTTCTTGGATCTGACAATGAGCTAATTCTACCATACGTGTTCAACCGTATCTCTTAATGTTTATATTATACGCGTCTGTATTTTTAAACTTATATTATTAGATTTATTATTATCTGTTAGATTTGACGTGCTTTTAATATTATAATTATCTATTCAGACTCTTTAGATTACGCAAATCCTTGTGACTATTCTGATTTGCATTTTCTTTTTCACTTTGGTCTGATTTCCACACGAATTCTCTCTTCGTATAATTTTCGGTGTGGGTCGACCGACGTTTCTAAAAATGTTAACCTTCTTTTTCTAATATCTGATATTAAGTTGGATGTTAGATCTAAGGTTAACTTTCAGTACATTCTGTACCCTTCCTTTGTTCATGTTGGGCTATAAATTTTCCTCTTAATTTTTTGCCCTTCTTATGTTTCCCAAGTTGCGTCTGACAAAAGAAGGTCGATACCACTTTTTTATTAAGCCAATCTAGAGAAAAATTTCCGTTATTTATTATTACATTTTTTAAAAAGGAATTGAAACTGACGGAAAATGTTCTTGACCATATATTATTCTTCCACATAATCTTCGACGACCTTAATCAACTCAAGTTGTCGAAAAATAAACTTGGAAATCCCTTCCTCGCATAAGCTTCCCGCAAACTCCTATATCAAGTTTCTGACTGCTTCTTCCACTTTCTCATCACTTGTGAAACGATCACCGGCTTATCCTTCCTTAGTTTTGGTGAGCAGAAGAAAGTCTGCTGGGAAAGAGTCGGGAATGTAAGGTTAATGGGTCAGAAAACATAGACCGAACAGATACAGAAGTCCCAAAGTGGAAAGATCAATGATGGTGTGTATTACTATGGAGATAGGTCAATATTCCTCTTCTCCTTTGGATTGACGAGTATTCATTTAGGTCTAACGGTAGTGGAAAATGTTAATAGCTTCCAAACAAACTAATATGGCAAATCAATCTGGAGGATTACTTTTCGGCTCTAGAAAACAAAGTCTCTGATTTTCCTGGTGGACTTGAGAACTTTGAATTTTTCCTACTTGACGAGGTAATACGTCTACGGAGTAGATTAGCTTTTGTTATCACTATCACTCATTGCAATCTAGTGTAATACCCAGGTTTTATTCTCAATGACAATAGAATTTAGGAGAGTATGTGGCGGAACACCACGTTTTCAACAACCCCGTTTCAAAAACTTTCTGTGACCATGTTTATAAGGCTACTGCATGTATTCACCTTTCATTCTATTCAGAAGTTTTACTTACGTCATAAAATGTTATCAGATTTGTCAAAACAACTTCCAGAGACCCACAGACCAAAATGGAACCTATTTTATGGTTTACCAATAATTCAGCTCACTCAAAAGCCACGAAGTATCAACCCAAAATTGACATCTGAAGTGAGTTAACACTTCTTAATGCTTCTTCTATCTTTGATACTATCTACACACCCAACTGTGGACAAAACACGCAAAGAAGAAACGAGTTCCCTCACCTGCCAGAAGTATCCTTCCAATGAGCTCGTTCCTGCCGATGTTGTCGAAGTCCATGACCATGACGTCTAGAGAACATTCCCTTATTTTTTCCCAGGGAACGTTGAAGGAGAAAGTCTCGTTAAATATAGGGTTCAGCGTACATTTGAAGATTGGTGTCTTTCTCTTCTCTATCCGCTTCTCACCGAATTGTAGCCAAACTTTTACATAGGGATCTGTGCAGAAAAAAGACATGGATGAAGGACATGCTGATCAACTGGATTTTGACCGTGCATTAATATATCAGTATATGAATATATTCTTTTCACCTTACATTTACCACTCTTTGATACTTACTTTGAATAGAAAGTAATATAGTCAACTAATAACGAATTTATTACCATCAAGATGAGTAGAAAGCTCAGGAACAGAATCAAGCTTTACTGTTAAAACTCTTCCTTAAGTTATAAGAGAAAATAAGATGGTAGAGGATGTGATTTAATTTAATTTTAAGAGTATTTGAATCAACATTTAATTATTTTACCTTTAGATTTTTTAATAAGTACATAAGGAACTATTAGTATGTAAAATAAGAATTCTTGATCTGCAAAAATTTATTTCACAAAGTATTTCAGAAAGTACCTCGTAAGTTTTGTTATTTGCTTCCAAGATTGACAAGCTTTATGTTGTAATATTTTGTCTATTTTTTGCCAATGAAGGGTAGTTCTTAGAGAGTTGAATAACCATTATCTTTCATCATTAAAAGCCAAAGTTCATGACTTCATGTCAGCAGACCTCCTTAACAATAACCAGGCAAGTCTCTTGAGTAGGGTTTTTTTACCCAAAATTTGGACCTGGCGTCGTGCCACTCTTAGACATCTCACCCGATTTTCCGTTGATGTCCTTGGCCTTCAAGTTCCTCGCCTTGAGCAGCGTTAGAGTGAGGATGGAGTTGCTAGGATGGTAACAGAGCGACGTTAGCAGCTCGCCGCACTTGTCCTTTGCCGGAGGCTTCAATGCCTTCCAAAAGGACGGCTTCTCAGAGAGGTCGACCTGTTAAAAGCGTCAAGAGGTTATGGACATTCTCTCTGAAAAAGATGCTTGTGCTATGTTGCTTTCAACTGTTGAAAGTCAGTATGAAAATGTATATAAACTAATAACTTACAGGACTTAATAAACTGAAAGGATGAAAATATTAACTATTTGGCTATGAAAATGGTAGAAAGTGATGAACGAAAATTAGAAAAACTAGAAGAATATCAGGGATAAAATATTCAATTGAAAATCGAAAGAAAGATTAGTAGGCTTTTAACTTGAGAGCCCAATAAGTATTAATGTTACAATACTACACAAACATTTTCATATGCAAGACCATAGAGATTCTAACTCCAACTTACGCTCAAAATTTTATTGGTCTTACGTAGTTAACGTAGTTGAAAGGGAAACTATGATTGAGCAATTCAGATATTAAAAGATTAAGTACGGTATTTCCGGCCGATAAGACGAACTTTTTTTACTCCAAAATGTGGAGTAAAATCAGTCTCACGGGTATAACTTCGTCCCATAATAAGCAAACCGATTCGCCAGGATAAATAAATACATTTAGTATTTTTTAGCGTATCAGGCATTGAAAATTGCACATATCATTACAAATTTAGATAGTGACACTTTTTTAAGCAAGTAGTAAGAAAGACAGTTTTAATATATCGATGTCAGAAGTTCCTTTAAAAAAAGATCCCGGGTAAATTGGAAATGCATACGAAGTAGCATATTTAGTTTAATTTCCATTGCCATCAATTTCTACCGTTTGTGAGTGAGTGAACAATTCCTGGCAGAAATAAAAAGTGAGATAATGAGAAAGTCTTTCAAAAAGTGTGGAATTAGCAATGCGGTGGATGGAAGTGAAGGTGACATCCAATATGAAGAAAAAGAAAATAACTGCACGTATGCTTTTAGCAGGAGCAGGGATGAGGAATTTCTTGGGTTCTATGACGAATAAACTGATATTTTTCCTATTTTTTGGTATCAAACTTCCATTTGTTGTGTACAATGTTAAAATTAACATTCTTTTCTTTATTAACCAAGTATTTAAGTTTTTTGCTTAGTTCTAACCTGAAAAATCAGGGTGTCTTATTTGCCGGTGCGTCTTATAGGCCGGGAAATACTATTTAAAGAAATCCCACGTAGTGAAATACTTAAACTGCTTCATTGGTTCATTTGCAAAATACATTCGAAACCAAATTATTTACCACTTAATGCAAAATCCAATAAAATAAACTATGTTAACAAGCCAATAAAGTTTACCAAACAAGTTCTTCGTTTGGTTAGCGAATACCAAATTGTAAATTCGTACGGTCCTATCGTAAATTTTGAGGTCAAATCTAATTGTATTTGTATACCATTGCCGAATTGTATTCACCACAAGTCATTATAATCGCAAATGTGGGAACCGAATTTCATATATTCCGGAGTGCTCACCTGGCACAGCGGCAAGAACACCTCTCCTATGGAATCGTCCCTTGAGAATCGGTCATAATCGAACACGTGGAGGTGCAGAACTCGGCTCTGCAATTTCTGGATCGGGAACCCTGAAACGAGGTGATTACATCAGCAGCGAGTTCCATGTGGAATTTTCGGTTATGGATTCGGTATACCAACAACTCTGTATCAAGCTCCGTTGCTTTTGTTATGTAACTTATGTTAGACGTATTTTGAGAACACTTTTAAAAGATAATGAATTTCTTTTAACAAAGACTTTTGGTTCGAAAACTATTAATAAGAAACATTAATAACAATATCTCTATTTATGGAAAAGATGGATTATCTTCAGAGTTTACAACATCCGATTCAATTCATATAGTTGTCATATTATTCTTTGAATTAAATGTTAATAAATATTTCGAATTACATCGTTCCAAAAACAATTCTATTGTGTTAAGGAATAGGAAATTGAAATACATACATATACACACATATACATGCCCACATACATTCACACATCTCCTTAACACTTAATCAAATTGTTTATTACTTACAATCACATGCCAACAATCATTTTGCCGTACTTTAAAATCCAACTCGAACAAAAACTTTCCTTGTCGATTACATCAAATTGAAGGCATAGCCAGGCAAAAATTTACCTCTAGATTTTGTTTACTTTGATATTAGTTGAAGAGCGAAGATCGACTCCTGGAACTAATCAATGGAGAAGATTAAATGGGACGACATCGAACAAAGTGAAGACAGAAGAAAAACAAAATCTTATAGCTCTCAAAGAAGGGAATTTTTTTCTATTACGAGGGAACAAAAGACGAAAGACTTAGAGGCGTAGTTTCCAATCAACAGGAAGTGGAGAGTACAGAAAGCATGCCTGACAGAGTATGCAAGCTTATAACAAGGATAAATAAGCGTTACTCTGTACAGTTTATACAGTTATATATGCTCCTACGGCAGCAAGCAGTGAAAAAGAAATCGAAAATTTCCACCAGACTTTGGCACGAATCAAGACGATTCTGGAAGAAGCTATGATGGCAATTAAACGGCTAGAGAATGGAAATTGGAGTATCAGATGGTGCGTTGGCGGAATATTTAAAACTTGGCGCAATGGAGAAATGTCCCATTTTAGCGCTATCGTTCACTAATTGCCTTAAGGAAGGAAGAATCCCCAAGGACTGCTATCACGCAAGGATTTCTCTCCTGCACAAGGAAAAAAGAAGATTTGAATAATTACTGGGAGTGACTCAATTTTAGCGCAAAAATTTAGCGAATATGGCGAATTTTGGAAACACTCGTTAATTAAATGGAAATTAATTCTCAAACTTTCAATTTATTTTACATTAATATATTAGAAATTCACGCTCGTTTCTCATGGTAATTAGTTTTTGTTTCCTTCTAGATTTATTTCTGAATATATACAAAAGCTCAATTCGTTTATTCGATGCCGTTAGAGTATAATTTTCCAAGGTTTACACTAAGCTGAACAGTAAGAAACTCAAGGTACTTAACTTCATAAGTGACCGTTTTTAAATCCTGGAATAATACGTACAATCATAGAAAATTGTATCAGCCAGCCAATACGGGAACGTGGGTTTCAAAGATTAAGAATTCGGTATTTCCTATACGTGATGAAAATTGAAAAGAAGTCTTTCAATTCTAGATTCTTCTCTTATGGATGAATTCGGAATTTTGATGAGAAATTTATTGATTTAATCTTGCCAAAATTATACATTCCTATCACATTCTTTTAAAAGTTGTTTCTTTCTCTGATTATTGGAAAATTCAAATTTTTATACACGTAACTTAGTTAGCAGTACACAGATATTCTTCAAGAAATAGTAACCTGAAGTGGCAAAATTTCGTGCAAAAAACAAAGTAACAGAATCTATTGACAATTAAACTAGACTGTCCCTCTGCAATTAATTCTGACTGAGTCACAGTAGAACCTTATTAATGGGAGTCAATGAAGTTATCTCACTCGCCACGTATGGAGTACAATCGTAACCACACTTGCGCTGGGCATCTTTCGCACCAAGCGGAGGTTCTTCCAAACAGATTTTCTCATTGACGTGACTCATCGAATGGAAAATCTGCTTACCTTCAAAGTAGAATGTTTCGTTCCATCTCGGATTCAGCGTTCTGCGTTTGATCTTGGTCTCGAGGCGGTGTTTCTTGTCCGGGAGAAGTGTGACCCTAACGTAAGGGTCAGATGTCCCCGAAAGGTCCTTGGCAGGTAGCTCTTTGCCCTGAAACAAAGCGTTGGATTTCGCGTCCATTTATTTCACTTTCCTTGAATATTTAGTTTCACGTTCTAATGAAGTTATTTAATACGTAGCTTTCAAGTTTAGCGTCGAGTTTTCGATTTTAAAATTATCATTAAAATTTGAAAATGTATGCTCTCATGTTTACAAGGTTTATATAGATATCAAAAGAGTAAATTTATTAATTTATAATTAAGTATTTTCCCATTAAAAATTTATCTATCGTTCCTTAAATATCAAGCAATTAAAAAGTATTTTCTGAATGAAAATTTTTTTAAGCTATATAAGTTATATCGAAAAATATAAATATTAATTAGATAAAGATTAAGGGAACTTTTTTCTTTTCAGAAATAAATTAAGAAGAATATGCTGTACGTACGGAGAATATTGAGTAATACATTTTACGGAACTCTTAGAGAAGGTAAGGCATCCGTATTCACCAATAGTTAATTAGTTTACGAAAAGTTACAATATAAGGTCCCCTTGACAAATTAATCATAGTAATTGACCTTAAAAATAAAATTGTAATTTATCATGAGGGTGGATGTAAGGGATAAGATAGGTAAACGTACACTTTTCCACATGAGTTGTATGAAACAAATTATATGGAAAAGCGAGAATCTATCTACCATATTCCGTATGATGGATTATCAAAACATTAGTGCTGTCTACGTATTTTATTTTTATGATGGATGTTTTCGAATTCGTCCTTTGTCGATCGTTTCAGCCATTGGTGTCGAAAATAACTGAAAAATACGCTAAATACTGATAGAGATATTATATGGCTGAAAGTATCTTGTCTCGTGTAAACAATACTTTTTATTTTTGTCCAAGTACTCTTAAAATTTAAGTTTTTTTATTTTATGGTATTTATAACTCTCTACGGTGAGATTGTGTCTTGATGATCTCTCATTCTAATTTTCTCTGATTTATGAATTTAATCCTGTTATTTAAACCATATACGCGATGGTAAGCATCTGTGTCGGTAGTGATTTATCTTTCCTTCTTACCAATAAAGATAAGCATTTTAAAAATGTTAATGTTATATACTAATGAAGCATTAGTCAAGTTATGTTCTTATTCATCATTCTGAAAATAAATTAAGGTTTGGTTGCAGACATAGAAGAGTAAGAAATGATAACATTATTATAGTAATAAAGTTTTGTTCTTTGTTTATCGATCGAAATTTAAATAAAGTTTTGATTGCAAACATAGAAGAGTATAGGAATGATAAAATAAGTATAGTAATATATTAGGTAGAAAGTTTTTGATAGCTGTCAGAGGAATATATATGTATAATTGGAATATGTATATATTGAAATATATATGTATAATTTTCTGTAATAATATCTAATGTAATAGGAACGATACAGAATTTGATGGAAAATTCCGTACTTGAATCTGTAGTTCGAAAAAAAAAAATTAAAACGATGAATGACAGCTGAGTGGAAAGGAAGCTGTTTTTTTACCTGCAGGATACGCAGAATCAGCGTTGTATTCTGGAAGTCGTATTCAAGGCTGAAGTGGATCTGTCCAACGTTTTCTGAAGGCTCCGAGTTGTCGATGTACATGTCCACCAGGGAGATGGAGCGACTCTGGAGAAATGCCATCTAGTGGTCGGATATTGAACACAAAACAACAAAAGGGGACGGGGGGAGAGAGGAACCGAAAAAAAAGCGATCGAAATGCTGCATTAATTTTCTGCAACTTGGAACCTGTAAGGGAATACTTTATGATTTCGGATAAGAATGCCTGTAAATCCAGATCAATGAGAAGTTAAAACAATTAATTGTTTGCGTAATATTTATATAGTAAATTTCATTAGTATTTCGTGCAAGAATTTTTATCAAAAGCAAAGCGTGTATTTTATTTGATTGATTGAGAAAACAAGTGCTTACGTTATTCATGTTACTCTTGAGTATGATCAGGGATTAAAGAGTAGAAAGCGGCAATGTCATTGCTTACCTAATAAACACCCCTTCTGTAGATACACTAAAGCTTTGGCGGTCATCTCATGCCGGAATGATACACTTATTACAGCTCCACGTTGATAACACAGAAACACCAGTAACAACAATTCGATACAGTTATACGGACACTATGTTGTTGCAACAAGCAATACGATGCAGGATGGTTTTAGCGTAAGCACAGAAAGCTTTGCCTATCTCTACTACGACGATCATGCTCTTCTAGAGAAATGTTGAAGGATTCTTAAAGCTGCTTTTGAGGCTCACAGAATGCGTCTTTCAAAAGATGGTCACCCCGTACTGCGTCTGGTTAACTAACAATCATAGCAATGGCTGGATCATTGTTTATATTAGTAGATACGTCATATGTGGTATACATAATACTTTAACGACCAACTGAGAAGCGTAAAAGCAGGGGAATATTAGATTCTTACGATATGAGTATTTACACCATGGTCTGAGTTATTACAAGTAGCAACAGGGGAGGCAAATCTAGGGTTTCATTAAGAAGTATTTACATTGACAGATCACTAAAAGTACTTTCCATCGTAGATGGCAATCATGGCATTTATTTACAGTCAAGAGAAGTTCTAGGAATTTTTCACGGGTTTACAATCGGGTCGTTGGAACGTTTACGTCGAGCTACGTGGTCATTCTCGTTAAAGTGTCCTTTCCCCAATAGTACGTGAGGAGGTAACTTAAGAACGACACATGAGAAAGGTGGATGGACCTTCTGAAGATACGAGGCGAAATTTTCTTGACGACAGTTTCGAAGGAAGGAATCGAGTAGACCTGACAATAAACAGATGGTTGTTATGAACGATGACGAAAATACTTATTTCGTAATGAATTCTGATAAACGTTTCGTTTCCATAGCGACTCCGAAGTTTAGTTATCTAATAAATCGAATACTATTTGACCGTTGTTTTTTCCTCAGTAAAGAGGAATAGAGTGTATAGAGTCTAAGTTAATTAAACGTACTTGCGAATATTGCTTTTATAGCTGAAAACAAATTAAAAGCTATCTCATCTATTTTGAAATTTTAAATTGCTACTATTATTTATTGAACATTTGACGACGTAAATAATATATTAGAGCCGAAATAAAAGTTCTGAATCGGAAGTAATCCCATTTCGAAACATTGCGACATTAATATTTTATAAATAGCTGTATCAGAAAAGTCCTTCTTGCAATTCTACGGTTTCCTTTATCATCATATATCTAAATGAATAATAACTAAATAAGGATTGTAGAATTTGGATAATAACCGAATTTTATTATAGTTATGTAATTTACTGTAATTTTTTATCGGTATCATATGGTTTTCTAAAGGCTCTCGAATATTAAATAGCCAAAGCTTTCGTAATTCTTCGAACAAGACTTTCACTACACCGACCAAAAAAGAGGAAAATTGACGAAGCCAAAGATATCTTTGGTCGATAAAGCCTGAATCTTTGATGTCAGTGTATTACGGCCTAATGGATACAAATATGCAGCCACCAGGGCATAGAGAAATTTGATTTTGGACAACCGAGCTCTGGGATCTTCCTTTCTCTGGCTTATCGATAGAAGTGATAATTCTCTTTACTTCTCTGTGTTACCTGTTGTAACGGATTCTCTTTTGTTTATCTCAGATTTAAATGAAATCAGTTCTCGTTATACTTTGGCCGAAAATTTCCATTATTGTTACGTATTATCGGGATTGTTTTTTTTGTACTCGTGTACGTCTATCATTTGAGAAAACGAGACAAATCTGTTCCTACTGTTACTAACTTATGATATCTTATGATAAACAGGAATTTAATGCTCGATTTTTTTAAACCAATCAAACACTGTTCTATACGCTAAGCTACTATTTATTTATTTATTTCTTCCCTAAAAAGTACTCATTAAATACATTCATATACTTAACGAACCCAAACGCATTCGTTCTACTACCACACTTAAAGATATACTATCCGATCTCAGACTAACAGAATAAAGCGAAGAAAGTTTTTACAAAGGCGAAAGTCAAATAAGTTGTCTGCTTTGAAATCCAGGAAAAGCTAAGAAAGTATTAAAGAAGGAGAAAGAAAATTTTTCGTTAGCTTTTTTTCGTCGCCGTAGGTAAATGTATGTCAAGGATTCCTTATAAAATTTACTGAAAGTAAGAACGAAATATTTGATTTTAACGGTGAAACTCTATTCTGAGTGCAACCTACTCTCGGAATCTACCAAAAGTCTCTCAATAAATCCGTTGGAAGCGTAAAAATTCTCTTTTGGTTTCTTCTATAAATACAGACGAAATTTTCGAGATATTTTTGATTCTGTAAAATACGAATAGGTCATACATATGTACAGTATGCTCCTATGCGTTCTAATAAACTATAATCCTGAATTTATAATGGACTCGTAATTTTCAAGTTGAATGTTCCAAAAATGTAGAGCAGTTAGAAAGTTACTGTATTCTACATAAAGAAGAAAAGGTTTTGAAACACTTATTCCTTAAGAGAATGAAATCAGTTGCCTAAGATGTAAATTTTCTCTTTCTGTTCTTATAGATACATACGTATCATACTAATATATCGTAATCGTATCGTATAATCATACAGGATTAGAAAAATGTTTAGAGGTTGATTTAGAGAAGATCGATCACAAATCAACCTATTTGATGTATTGAATTCGTAAGATCAAAGGTTTATGATTATTCAACGACATTCCTCAATCGAAAGCACACCTTTTGGAAGGGAGGATCGACAAAAGTATTTGGGGAAGCATGAAATGAGGCATCCATACCTTGCTGCTAAAGGGAATGTGGAAGGGGTGATTAAAAGAGGAGTTCAAACGGAGAAAAAATATTCAAAAAGGCAGAAAATTAATCGAAGGATGACTACTCTGTTCAGCGCATCTGGAGACGTGGAATGAGGACGCGTGTGAGAAATATGTGGATAGAGATTAGCGGTGGGTGCATAAAAGAGATGTGGAGGATGCACCATTTGGAAGAGAGGGAAATTTTTTGTTGAGAAATTTCAGTCAAATCATTGACTGTTCCATTTCTCACTCCATTTCTGCGAGTTGGGATTTTGTTCGATTCTCCGTCGAATCCTTGAATCGCTCTTTGTGCTTTGATTGGAAAGAGGAATACGAAAAGTGATATTGGTAACGTGATAAACATCTGCGATACTGTTCGATTGACTCCGATCGTGTTAATTTCCATATGGTCCGTTGCCTCCGATTGACGTAAGGTTTATCAAGAGGTTATCGATTATCTAATAATGCCATAAAAAAACGTATCTACGCGTACAAGGGTGGAGTGAGGGGCATATACGGATCCATGGAAACCAAACTTCAATGTTTTTGCTTGTGTTGAGAATTACTCCTCTTTAACGCGATTTCTTATGCAATAAAAAGGATGAAAATTTACGTACGACCCGATCCGGTATTATCAGTCTTTTCTTTAAGACAAAGAGACGCAAAGTCACAAGAATTTTTTTTCTTTTTCACCTTGCTCATAGCCGAAGGCAAGTCTCTTTTTTGCTCTGAATAATCTTTTCCTTGTTTTCAAAGTCTTCAAAGAGAACGGAGACGCATTTGAAAATTGCTTTGATGAATCTGTTAGCGTTGCTCAAGTGCTTAAGGATGCGGGGTCTCTCTAATGTAACAGATGGACGCAAAGGATGAATTTGCGGAATAAATTCTCGGAGAGAGTACTTCAGTTCTTTGGCGGCGTTGAAGATGACTGGACGCCGTACACTAATTTGAATTTACGGAGGCGTTATTAGCTCTAAATCGACAATGATTAATGCCATACGTTTTTGGGTCAATGAAAGAGTTTATATGAGGATTTTAACGAGAGTTTTGAAATAAATTAATAGTCTTTAAACTGACAAATCTTCAGTTTAGAAACTACCATATCCAACAATACATTATATATTATACTTTCTGTATATTTATATACTATATAATATACCTTTTCATTTAAATTTGAGGATTTGAAACGTACGCGATGGCACCCCATGAACACGATCAATTCGACGGTCTACCATGGGTACAAGGATTTCGCAACGGCGGATGTTTTATGGGAAAAGCGTTCGTTTATCTTATCGTACCGCATCTCCTTTGTTTTCCTTCCTCTCCAAATCCTGCCCTTCATCGTGGCATCTGTTGCGTACTGGAAATTACATCCATGGATATCAAGCGCTGACGCACCAATCAGGAAATCCGCGAAGAGGTAACTTTCCGCTCCTAGACTCATGGCCAATTCATGGAGATACGTGATGTTAGTTTAACTCGATTTTTTTTTCATCACGCGTTCCCGATTGTCATTTTTTTCTCTGGCAATTCGATAAGGTTTGAGTGAAGTAAGGATGCAAACTTGCGTCACGTAAAATGTATTTAACCTACATGTATACTAAAACATAAAATTTCAGACTAACCTATATTGAGGTTAGAGTAAATTCTTTTCCCTATGGCCTTAAGAGAATTAGCGGTATGAAATTAGAACATGTTTCCTCAGTAAAATATGTATAATATATGTAGGTATAATTCCTTGGGAATATACTTTTCGTATACTTTTAAAAATAGAGGTCGAGACTTATGTTACGTATTGAATGAAAATTTCCATTTCAATTTTAGAATAATGTTAGGGAATAGGTAAAGAGTAGGCATTTAAGAACTTTTATTCGCTTTCTACGTGAAATTTAAGATCATTAAAACTGCTCTAATATTGTCTGGCGACACAGTAATTGTTCTACTCATATTTTCTCCTTGTATGCATGTAAATGTATAGATGTTCGTGAGTGTATGTATCCGCCTATCTACAAATAAAAAGCGGATATGCGAGTACATCTGTGGCATTAGAAACAACACAATCGAACGCGCGAAGCTTTCAAGAGCGCAAAAATCGTTCAGTAACCGGCGGAATCATCTACACATCGAACATCGATATTCGAGCTAATCGACGGCAAAGAGTAACTACGCAACACCATGGAGATAATATCGAAGTAACATGAGCAATATCGACAAATGAATAAAACAAGCGGTAGCAAAAAGCGATGAACTTTGACGAGCTAAACAGCTCAGTAATTTGCATTTTAGCGCTCGTCTTTTTTTTTAAAGAAGCGTTTCAAATCGTCATTGAGCATATGCGCGAGTCGATGGCATTCGACGTGCAAAAGCGGTGGTGGATAAAAGTATTACAAGTTGAAATATGGAGCAGAGGTAAATGATGAGGAGGTAGATCGCATCAGACCAATTTAAGCTGTTATTGTCGCATCAAGAATCGATCTTTAAACGCGGAAGTCAATTCCTTTCGACCTAAAGTCGAATTTCGATTAATCGAATCGAAGTTTTTAGTGAAATATCCAAAGATAAGGAGAGATGGTTTACGGTTCGTGATGTAGTGTGTGAGAGTGAACATAATAGCGTTATTTAGTTTAAAGACATTCGTTTACGTATGGATTTATTAATAAAAGTATATTTACGTGTCTGTTTTGTTTATGAACTAATTTTTAACGCGTGAAAAGTATGCGGGAATTAACAAACATTCAAAAAGATTATAATTATGTGAATAATTAAAATTTAAATCGATATTAGGGTCAGTTTTGACGTTATTTTGTTTTCGCGTAATTTTATCGTTTAGGGAAACAGAGTCGATATCAATTCAAACACGTAAAATTCATCGAAAAACTTTTGTTTTCCAGCGACTCCTCAACGCCCATTTACAACAATTAAACATTCATCATCCACCTTTGATCTAAATTTCAGCTTGGTTCTGCCTTTGTTTTTTTTTTACTAATTTAAAAAGTTTTTAAATAGGCGGTTCCATATATTACTCGTCTGCATTAGTGTGGTCCGTTGTTTTGTACCTTCCCTTAGCGCCTCATACACCTTCCGACGGCAGTCTTAAGTGATGTCGATAGAATGCCTTAATCCTGTAAACTTCATGAGTGAAACTGTGGAAAGAGTTCAACGCTTTTAAGGAAAGAAATGAGCTCAATTAAGGTATTCGGGGATAATGTTTTTGGGGGGGTATTGGGAACGACAGCATTCACATAAAATACACACATATCAACATATTCAGTCTAAACGCACAGGCACAAAACAGAGAAAGAGAGAGAGAGAGATAAAGAGACACCGGAAACTGGAGAGCTCCTTCATCTTCCAGATGTCCTCTCCGTCCCTCGGTCGTTGAAGATTCGAGGAAGGCGGTTATGTCGTGCAGTAAACCCCTCGAACAACACTGATAAAGAGAGATTATGAGACGGTCGGACGGAGTAATCTGGGATTTGAAGAGGTTTGGGATTCGAAGGAGGTTTTTTTCCAAATAATATAATAAAACCGTTTTTAATTCATAACTCAGGTTGCTAATTAGCGTCTCCAAGGTAGCGGAAATGAAATCTAACGAACTATTTCGATGTTAAAAAATGTTCCGAAATTGATAGAAATACGATACATATTGGCAAATATTACTTTTATACTACGCGATATATTTATACTGTATCATTTAAGTATCAAATATATATTCAAAGTAAAATATACGACGTGAATACGCGTTATGGATGAAGGAATATAACCGAGTAGAAAAAGCTATCGACGTAAGGTTTTGGAACTAAAATAAAGAACTTTTCTTAATAAATAATAGAGCTTATTGATTTAGATGATGGCTATTCCATCAGCAATAGGCTATTTTATTACTAAAAGAACATGTTAACCGAGAGCGATTAACATTCTGTACAGTACGAAAAGATCGACTTCCAAAAGCTAAAATTTACTGCAATATTATTTCAATTCAAATGTAAAATAATGAATATTTATTTATCAGGAACATCGATACGTTATTCGATTCAAACACAAAATATAAAAAAAATACTCGGAGTTTATTTTGAAAACGATAAAATATATATCTTTTGCATAAATAAAAAAAGCACATCAATATCACTGTTTCCAAGTGACTTCTTATGCGTTCTAGAAATACAGAAAAGCTATGATGGAGCATTTAAAAGTATGATTGTCCCGGAATCTCATCACTCCAGAGAGAGAATATCTATAAATAGAAGGTGGAGAGAGAAAGGGTAGATAGAGAAGGAGTGGGAATTCAGAGGAAAGGATTTTGACAC
The DNA here is from genome assembly GCA_020796165.1 of Pantala flavescens. NCBI lineage: Eukaryota > Metazoa > Arthropoda > Insecta > Odonata > Libellulidae > Pantala > Pantala flavescens. The sequence goes on from CM036882.1 coordinate 44,305,269, forward strand.
CCAGCATACAGAGCTAATATTTGAAAAAGAAACACTGAAGTGAAATAGAGCAGTTAATACACCAAGCACAATCACAGGCACCAAAAAGTTATTGAACTGAAGAGCAATTTGAGGAGATAAAACCTCGATGCTTATTATAAGTTGAGATATATTCTTGGTTTCAGATTGAGTGAGAATTTTTCATTACTAGAAAATTAGGATATTATCTTTATTAGCAGTTGTATACATAAGCTCATTCAATTAAAAATGAATGCATTTATCGTCGAAATTAGTTTTATTTTTGTCGTTAATTTTCTTTGTTATCGTCGGATAAAATTACGTAGGAAGAGAAGCCTGAATAAGAAATTAATGATCTGCAATTTTATTGAAGCTTACGTAATTTCTAATTGTAATTAATCTATTTTTGTAAAGGATGTCTTATTTTTTCCGATAGTTTGCAAAGAAAACTACTTTGTTAATTATCAATTTATCCTTAATCATTCATCATATATAGTATATATCTAACGATATGCATTAACAACATCAACAACGAACTTTAGATCGACCACTTTCAACCACATCAATTCATCACGGAAGGATTGACTTCTACGTAAGATTCATGAACTTTCAAGGAGGTAGTTCGGAAGTGCATCGAGGTTTTGTTCTTCATTCTCAAAACGATTAGTTAAAGAGCAATTAAGGAAGCGTGACACAGCAGCACCAGTTAACTAACAACGAATACTTGGAGGGCCGATCAACAACTCACCGACGGGTGTTCCCCTTTCACATTCGCAAGCGCTTTGTTCTGCGCTCCCCCCGGGCTGCCCCCAGGGCCTCCCCCGGCCGCTACCGCTCCTGCACCCGCTGCACCTGCTGCTGCTGCTCCCCCTTGTTGCTTTCCCTCCGGAATGGATGTTGAGGCACTGGGGCCGGCGGGCGTCGCTTTTCCCGGGAGACCCCCAGCAGTCCTTCGAAAATACAGACGTCCGAATGTCAGCAAACTTGTTTTCGATTTATATAACTGCGTACAAGCGTGTTCGATATGGTCGTGTGAACAGTTGCCACTAGTTCGTTACCAGGAATGTAGGACAAGGTGTAAGGTAGAAGGTACAACGACGCTTTCTCGTACTATAACAGGTGGATTAAAATGTAAAGAATGAAAATGAATGCAATTAAAAATTAGCCATAAAAGTTTTATTTTTTTCTCAGACCTTGACAATCAGAACAAAGCAGAAGAAATTTTTTCATCCGTGAATCTTGAAACCTGAAATATTTTTAAACCTTTGACTTGTTTGACCACATTTTAATCTTAGTATTCCAGATTAACTCTATGATCTATTTTTACCTTTCAGAAGTAAACGAATTGATTCTAAAGAAAAAGGAATCGAAGCGTACATTCTCTTATATTTATCGTCGACTTTACATCGTATTACGATGTATATATATGTTCCCCATGTATAATAGTAGTGTAGCATAATTAATATAGGAGTGAATATCAAAGTAATCAAACAATTCTTTTTATTTGGTGTTTAATTTATTTAGGACTCTAATATAATAAATATAAGGATAAAATTATTAAATCATTAAATTATTAAATGGGTAGCTGTAAAAATACATGAAACTCCGATTGCATCAATTTTTCGTGATTAACTCTTTTGAATGAGGATAGAGGTTAAGAGGACAAACCATGCTAAAATCTACTGATATTTAATGGAAATCGGTGGTGAATCCTGATTAATTGAATTATTACTATCTTTAATTTCATATATCGATATATATTTCATATATCAATTATTATTATAATAATTTTTATTTTTATATTAATATTTTGATACCATTTTCTTGTATAATGTGCTTGAATATAAAACTAATAATAGCATGTATGAAATATGGTATGGTAATAGGTAAGAAATAGATCCAAGAAATTATTCAATGCAAAGTTTTTAATCACTTAATTCTAACATTTTTAAAAGTAGATTTTTACGTAATTGTATCTCATTTGCTGAAAAATAAAAGGAGTATAGTTCTGCTTACATGATAACAAGTAAATGTTAAAGTAAAAAATTTACAGTATTTCTTTGATAATCATTTAAAGGCTAGTTATTCAAATATATTAACACATTGACACTCTTGAACGGGGTATCTGTATAAATGCTATGAACAATTCACACAGTTGTTGGCCGAAATGTGTCACTACCCGAAAAATCATTACAAAAAAGCTCATGGAGAGTGTAGGATTGAAAGTACGAGAAAATCCAGTTTAGAAGATAATGCTAAAACCGGAGCTCTCTCTCCATTGATCCAAGTTTTAAATATTCCTCCAACACTCCATCTGATTATCAAGCCATTGTTCATCTTCTTGATTCCTGTCATAACTTCTTCTGGGAAAACCGAGGGGGTGTCGTGAGAGTTATTACCCTCCTCTTCTTCGACCTCTTTGGTATTTCTTGCGTTCTTAGAGAGATTACAGAAGCACTCTCTGACCGTTTTCAGTATTATTTGTCTGTTGTGTTCTGCATGCTTCTCCATCTCCTTTTAGAAATCCCAGCATTTGTTTCCTTCTCACAGTTAGCTTTTGTATAGCCTTCTTCTCATGCTTTTGTTTTCCTCCGTAACTTCTCGTACAGATTTTTTATTAAACATCTTGAATTCCCCCTTGATTCCTTACCTGATGGGATCGCACAACTCAGTGTAGTGCTATCAACGATATCACCTTTATTTCAGTTCTTTTCTGAATCTCATAATTATCCGAGTTACATTTGTTATCTACTTTCTAGCTCTTTAAGTTTTATTTGACATCTTTAATACTGCTATTTAAAACTTCTCTACTTCATTCGAGGACTTCTTCTTTTAGTTTTAAGAACTATTTCTTAATTTGAACAGCAATATTTTATTACTCACTTCTAGTTTTATAATACTAACTTCACTTTTGTTGCGTTCTTACGTTCCGTACACCGGTTTATTTTCATTATTAAACCAACCTTACAGTCGCTTCTAGTTTTTAAGCCCATGAAAATTTCGTAGTTGGTAAAAGTGCAATGTTTATGTATGTTACTTTCTAGCAGTTTGTGTCTGTTCTCCTCAATTTAGTCTACCGTAAGCAGAAGTTATGTCAGCAAAGGAAAAAAGGAACGCCAGAAAAACAACCCAGAGTAAAGTCATAGTTTTGAGTGCGCATTAAGTATGAAAATTCGATCATATACGCCTTTCGTCCAACTCCTTTAACATTCAGAGGGAAAAATGCCTTCCTAAGGATAACAAGAAGCTCTGCTGTAGTTGAGAAACAATCCCTTAGTATGCAAAAAAGTGGTTAAAATTTCATCACGCGAAGTAGAAGTAAAAACTTTCAGACGTGATTTGAATTTAGAAGTTCGTGTTGGACCAATTTATAGTAATTCTTTATTATTCTAAAGATTGGAGAAGGATAGAGGTTTCATAAAATCTCTGTTATAAATTTCCTACAGATTGTTGCATCCCGTATTTGATTATCTTTGACACAATTTATTTGTATTTTTGTAAAAGTTGGAAAAAGTAAAAAATAGAGACGTGACTGGGGCTCGAACCCAGGTCCCCAAAACTCGCCTGACAGATAGGCTAACCCGCATGGCTCCGTAGAGGTTAGCATACCTTCCAGGAAAGATTTTGATTTTTCGTTTTAGGTAATTTTTAATTTTCAACTTTGACAATCTTTTTCAAAATGCGCAACATGCTCTGCTTTATAAGTGATATATTTTCCATTAATGTATCGTAGGACTCTCTGACAGCTTGTTTTGTATTCATCAGCTTCTAAGCATTTAACCGTAGACAGAGCAACCTTTCACTTGGGTGTGCCTTTATTCCTCACCCTCATTAATTAACACGGTACGTGAATCCACGGAAATAAAAGGTCTAAAAATAAAAGAACTGCGCCATTCTCTCGGAATTAAAGTTTAATTTTTGCAGTACGCAATCAGGCAAGCTTCCTTTCGGTTTGTTTAAGTTAATTGCGTGAAAGAGACTTTCAAGCTTTTTCTAAATTTAGATCTTTTTGATTGAATTTGGGAAATTTTGGGTGGAATGATATTAATTCGAGTTTCATTCAAATCAATATAAGATTTTTATGGAAAAATATTGGAAGTTAGAATGTAAAAATGGCGAAGAGATTTCGTTCGGAATTGAATATTTATTTTAAATATCATTATATTTGAATATTGCCTTACATACGAATTGTGATAAATTACACCTTTTGTGTCACAAACCTTGATGCAAAGAAGTTATCGTACATGCAAGTAGAAAATATTTATATTGATAATAATATAAAAACTTTATACCACTAAGAATTGAAGAACTAACAAACAATAGAGTTGGGAGTTTTATGTCAGCACACGGTGGTTTACGGTTTCATAAGCCAAGAAGTAAAGAAAGATGTCAAGATGTTCAGCGAACAAAGTAATTCAAGAAGTACAAAATATATATTTTCATGTAGAAGAACAGGAGATTAAGTAGACCGTAGAAAAAAGAAGATTCAGTCATTTAATGAAGTAGTAGTAATATAAGGAGCGGTTTTTTAAATTTTATTCAGAACATTTGGAGAATGGAATCGAAATTATAGACCTACATAAATATATAATATATACTTGTATATAAAATATCTTAATATAGAACTTGGAAAGGCTTTCCGGTGACCGGTTGACGGCTTCTAAATATTACTTGAAAAAGAGTGATTTCTTCTCTTATACTATTTTCTTCTTAATACAACCAAAAAAGACATGATATAGGCTACTTCCGTGAAATTATAAAACGAGATACAAATATATCGTCTCAATTTATTGAAATTAAAGCAGTAATCTATAATAGCATGTAAAAAATGTTTTTTAAATATTAGGCTTAAATATTTAAATTATGTTAAGCATCAATTCTGTCACTAATCAGAAGGCTTCTGATAAAAAATTACGGAAGTACGTAGTATACAATGACAGGTTTTGGAGATATTTCAAACCTCCCTTCTAGTGGGCGTTTTCCTGCAGAGATCTTATTTTTCCCACGCGCTGACTTGTATTTCTCAAACCCATAAGTATATTATTATAATACTATTCTTTCGTTTAAGCTTTATAAAAATATTCCCTTTTTTCATCCACTTATGATAGAGCGTTAGAGGTAAGGAGAAACCTACAAGTCTCTCCTTAAGATAAAAGTAATTTTACGTAACATTGTTACATTTATATTGTTACAATCCACGAAAAATAATCCAATTGACATATTTTTTATATATTGTACGTCGAGAATATATTAAAAAACCTAATATTAACAAAATCGAATGATCATTTAACGGTTTGGCACCGAATAGTTGGCGATGCTTCTAGATCATTGCAAATGTATGAATTGCTGATGGTTTCCCGTGGGTGAATGGAAAGGCTGTCAGGGTGAAGAGATTTCTAAACTCCTTTGTTGAGAGGAGTAGCAAAGGCCATGGAAAATTCAGGAGAGAAAGAAAGGATATATAATGGCGATAAAGAGGAATACGTAGAATATAATGAAAGAGTAAAGGAGAAAAGATGGAACACGTGAAGGGGTCGTTTTATCTGCTCAAAAAGGAGTCGGGATTTGATGGCACCATTCGGTATTGATTGGGCAACTCTGGTTCAGCGTAGTATGAGGAAATCGGGCCAAACAGCAATTCCCTCCTTCAAATGACGACTATCTAAATCCAGGAATAATAACGCCGAGAACTTATATGGTAATCACATAGGTGATTCATTCTCCTGATAGGAATCTTTGCTGCAGATATATGGTTCAATAATCCGCCTTTGCGAGATTGAAGATGGTGGAAAATTCATCTTCCGGTTTTTGAATCGAGTGCAATTAATCTAGAAGCAATGGCTGTTTATTAAACCTTTTTTGCGAGGAATCTCATATTATGAAAAAGAAGCGATGTGCTGGTTTACTGTTACAAATATTTCCAAAACTTGCTAATGTAAAACTGTACAAATCGAAGCTTAAATTTTAATCGAAAGTACACATTGGCTTTCAACTTGAAAAGCAGAATTGGGTTAAGGAAACCTTTTAGTTTTCTTTTAGTTCTGATGGTCTAAAAATGATAATAGGTATATCTCCATTCATAAACGTTCATTTAAGATATTTTATCTATTTGAAATACTAGATGAAGTGCGAAAATTTTTAACCGATTTTCAGCGAGGTTATGAATCATACAGCTTAAAAAAATTGCTGTAATATTTTTTCCTTTTACTCAGGATAGTCTAAATGCGATTTGTCAATGGTATTTTTTCACGAAGAAAACCTACATGTTACTATTTAATATCTATTTGAAGGATTAAATGTGGTATAACCAAATTTTAAACGTTTTCCATCGAAATAAAAACAACTTTGTAAATTTCCAATGAAAAATTGGTATATTCGCGACCGGTTTTGAAATATAAAATTAAATCTTCAGGTTAGGAAACCGGTCGTGAATATACAAATTTTTTCTGTGGAAATTTACAAAGTTGTTTTTTATTATTATGGCATTCCACGAAGTCACGCCTTCTCACATTGATTTCGTTTTCCATCGAGGTTATGATTCGTAGTTACTAAATACAAAATTACGTAAATATCGATTTCTTGCCATCATTACAACATCCGCTGCATAAATATTATGATGAGCTTCATTTTATATTATAGATAATAAGGACGATAATGTATTTTTATCTTTGAACGAATTTCTAATAAGAATTGACGAATTTTGAGCTACTCTGTTCGTAAAAAACACAGCATATATTGACAGTCTCCAGACGATGCACATTTGCCTCATAACAAACTGCGGTTGGATTTAGCATTTGTATCATCATAAAGACAACATATTAAGAATTAGTAGCTGGTATGAAAATGATTGCCTCAGTGAGGTACTCACTCCAATTGCGCTCTAAGGATGATCCAATCGTTGTCGGCACAGCACAGCAGATGCAAAAGAGAGAGAGAGTTAAGGTTAGTGAGTTTCCAAGTCTCATATGCTATAAATCGAATAACTCCAGACGAAGCACAATTCTTGAATTAAATGCACATCATCTCCTTTCTCACATTTTAACAATAGATAATTACAAAATATTAATTCAGTTGTTATGTTAGTATCATCATATAATTTTGAATCAAACATTTAAAAATATAATTTTATGTTATTTAACCATTAAAGTAAAATTAGGTATTAAAAGCTTTCAGTACAATGAATTTTAAAAATTATCTCTAGATTACAAGTATGGAAGGAACCTTTACCATTTGAATTATCATTGTGCGTTAATATGAGCGAAATTTTAAATTAATTTTATCAGCTACAACTAGTTTAAGAGGAAAAATTTCTAAAAAAATGCTTTGATTATATGATTAAATATTTTATACGGACTGTAGATACACATTTGTAATTTTTTATAAATTGAAATTATCATATTAATATTCTAAACTCATCTTCTATAGGGACATAGCCATGGCGAATATAAATTTATAAGGTTATATGTATTATCATATAAGGATAGATAAATATAACGTAAAAAGGGTCTTTTATTAACCTAATATCATTAGGTTTTTAAGTTTTTTTTACCGACTGTTGCGCTTAACTTAAAGAACATGGGCGTTAATTGGTTAATATCGTGTAAACTTCGTTATTTAGCTTATCTTGGGATTATTACGGGAAAGATTACTTTAGAAAGGGAATTTTAAGCAGATGTCTGGGAAACAAACTCAAAATGGAGATTCGGAATGACTGCTGAAGGGCTTTACGAAGCTGGTTTAAAGAACCGAAGGCGCTGACACCGCAAAAAAGGTTGTCATCAACAGGTGTGCAGAACTCAAAAAGAATAAGCAACTGCGCAAGAATCTAGAAAATATTCTTCAGAAAATGAGGAGAAGATAGGAACATCTCGAGGAGTTGAAACTTCATTTTTTTAACGATAAATTCCGAGGAGAGTTGAAAAAAAAACGGAAATGTGCCACCGAAAAATAGAATTGTCAGTGTTAAGAACCGTGCAGTTGACTTTATGTGTTCAAGAAAACAAAGAATTAAAGAACCGTAAATGTCACCAGGAAAAAATATTAAAATTCAGTTTTAAGAGACTTTCATTTGACCTTGTCTACTGATTTATATTCGACCGTCTAACTCTAATGCGATTATTTTAATATTATCAGTTGGGTATTGAAAGAGGTAATTAGCACTAATTAGTCATTAGAAGATTAAAATCATCAAACTTCCACCAAAGTGCGATAATTATTCATTTGAATCATATTGAATTTAATGCCTCAAAATGCTGTGTGTGATACGGATGAATCTCTCGCAAATATGAAACAATTAACGGAACGAAACATTGAACGAGCATGTTATTTTCTGGTGAAGTACTTTGGATTTCGAATCCATTGAATAATTACTCATTAAAATTCTGTGCTCACAATACTAAATTTACCTAAAATTCCTTAAAAATGCATAAAAATCCGCTTGTTTGGGGCTAAATACCAATATGAGTATACCTCTTTTATTCAGAATTTGGCGTAATACTTTATTAATGTTCTCTATTATTGTTCGGTGCATTTTTATGCGATTTTTTCATGAAAGAAGTTAAAATCTACGTCGAAAAAACAATAAAATTTTTATATTATTTCAACAAAATCAACACAAATAAATCATAATAATCATAAAAATTATTTAAAATAGATAATTACGATGCTACATAAAATTAAAGAACCAAACCACATCAAAAAATAAATTTCAAAATTATTCGCCCATTGATATAAAACTTTCCAATAGATTAAAGGATAATCTTCACAATGATAATATAATACGAATTAAAATAGCATAATTATGGATAGAATATATTCTCATCATACATGTATACTAAGGGGGCACGCCAAAACTTGAAAGCCAATGAGTTATGTAACCCAGCTCATTACGTAACATTGTGACAATAAATTGCCTCGGATACGTAGCTTTCCATAAACTGACGATGCTGGACGTATTTCGCAGTGAGAAACCGAGTGAGTGAATGTCACCTGCAGTGGGTGGAGAAATCGTAGGAAGAACGAGATGACATAAATAGGCTGATACGACGCCATTTCGTAAGGGATTACGAAAAGCTCCCGATTATTTTGACCTCTCGGAACAGCTTTCTATATTTCGCAGATTCTGAATGAAATAAATCCCTAAATATTACACTACCCTTGTATTCTCAACTTATAGATGTCTCTCATTATTAGCAGTTCAAACTTATACGCTTAATTTTTTAATTACTCAAATTGTTTAATACTAGTATATATATTATGTTTGAAATATTCATAATTTTTGTTTTCCTTCTGTTTTAATTCTATTATCATATGTTCAAGGTACTACTTTTTTAATCGTCTTTAACTTATGGACTGCTCTATCTTGATTATGATGGTATGACAATGCTAAATGGTTATCTTTTTCCATTTGTAAATGAATTCTTTTTTTGCACTAAGAGTGCGTTGTTCTCCGCTGAAGTAGAATTGAGACCTCTGCAAATCTCTCCATCAATTGTGAAAGCGATAAGAAGTGAAGGAGGATTCGATTCCACTTAATAAAGAATTCCTCAATTGACTTCTGAAGCTTCCTCTCCTCTGAATAGTGTACATTCCCTTTATAATCCATCATTATTCAATGCTATTCGATATTCCCTTTCTTTTCTCCTGATTTTCTCTCTATAACTCTCTCTGCAGACTTTTTCGTCGAACCATTCACATATTCTGATTGATCTATCCTTTTTCTTGTCTGTTTTTTATCTACTCATAGTTGATATCTTTAATCTTACCATTAACATCGATCTCTATCGTTCTTTCTTTTGTGATCAATGAAAAGTCTTTTGAAACGTCATAGATATTTGTTTTACTAATAAAACATTAGTTAGAATTATATCTATAATAGTGAAACATAAGTTGGAATTAAATTTATAATTAAAATCACTTTGAATCTATCTACAGTCACTTTTATACGGTCAACAAATATGACGTAAATTTTTTTCATTGTTTTATTGCAATTAAATAGCTACTGATTCATGTTTGGAATAAAGTTTTAGGTTTGAAATCATCAATTTATAATATACAATAACATAACAAAATACAATAACATACAAAAGAAAAAAAGCTAACATTTAAAGACTTTGATTTTATTTCTGTACATAGTCATTTTTATCTATTCTGCATTTTGGAAATTTTAAAGGTAACCAAGATAAGTGGAATAGTTAGGGCAATAATTAATGCTTTATTGTATAGAAAAGTAGGTTATTTTCGTCTAGGGTTTTCTAGAACGTGCGGATTGAGGGTGGACTACAATATGGACACCACTTCAAAATACTAAAAAAAACAAGAGAAAAACGAGCCACCCTCGTCTCCGATTCACACACGTATTCAAGCGCACACGGGATTCGCGGGATCCACATGAAAGGAAGGATTAAGGGGAAAAGAAGGATTCAGACTCAGTCAATGACTGCAATATTCACACGACCAAGTTTTGAATTCAAAGAATGAAAAATTTGGAAGAATAGATAAAGAACTATCGATCTAAAACTGTAAAGGAAGACGATCGAGTGAAATTCGAGACAAGACGAAGTTTTTGAAACAGTTTATTGTTTTTTTTTCGTATTAAATTTTTTAATTCTTTATATCTTAATATGCAGTACGTTGCTAGGAGAGATGTTTTGAAAACAATAAAAATCATACCTTTCTAGATTTAAGCCATAATTAAAGAATATTAAAATCTTTGTGATTTTCCCACGGTATATTTAAGGCGATTAGTTTTCTCTACTAAATATATTGTTTTGTAGTTACATTTTAGAGTTTAATTTTCTTTATTTAAGAGAAATTTTTCTTATCACGAATGTATTTGACTATCATTTAGAGAAGAATCTAAAGAAATGTGCCAATGATTTAATGTCGTCTTGGCCACTAAGTTTATGATAAATGAACTTAATTTTATCAGATTGAAAGAAGTGAAAAATAGTGACATGATCTGGGTAGGAATGCTAAGACCTAAGCTATATTTAACTTATTATTATAGTGAACTGATAACGTTTGGTTAATCAATATTTCATTTATTCTGGAAATAATTATTCTTTATGATATGATGTTATCGTTGTATTGATAAAAAGGTTTAAAGCTCGCTATATTTTCCTTTAAGTTATTTACTGTCAGTCCATTTGAAAAATTATTTGGAATACGCTGTGGGTTATAGCGGAACGAAAACACGCTTTTACGGGTAAAACGGGGTGAGTAATAGTACTGTCGAGTAAACACTACTCCCATAATTTTTACTCTTTCGCAGAATCGATCAACTGGGATTTAGCTGTACGTAGAAACCAGAGACCCCATACTGTTAACCTTGGAAAGGAAAAATTGTGTAGCCCAGTAAACGAACCACTAAGCACATCAAATACTGAGGGTTGGAAAACCGCGTTTGTTGAAATGTGGGGCATAGCTCTGTATTTCAATTCTCTTCAAGTTTTTTTTAAAGTAGAAATCAAAGGATTTCACGTTTTTTGAATTTAATTTAATAAGCTTTTTTACTATTTTTACTGTTTAATAAATACGAATGATAGAAAGAAAATTCTTTAAAAGAGGATGCGTTATAATTCTTGCTTTTATTATTAAAGCTAAGCAAGAGACGTATGTGAATCTGAGGACTGATTAGATTACCTTTCACCCGAAATGCGTAATACTCTCAAATGGTTTATAAATATGATCCATATGCTGAAAAAACACTGTTCAAGAATTAAATAGAGACAGATTAGGTTGAATTGGGATGGGAGATGAAATGAGTTTAGGGTAACGTTCCTCTTCACTTATACGCTCTTATATCTATTTGGACATTTTATTCCCCCGAAAAAGAAAATTCGAAGAACTACGCACCTTTTACAGCGATTTCATTTCTTACGAGATGTTCGTAATTACCTGAATCATCAAAGTGATCGATTTGAAATTTTAATGTTAATCACTTATTTTACAAAGTTTTAGTTGTGGGAAATATTCGTTGAGTGGGTAGAAGATAATTCTCGTGATAGAAACGAATGTGAAGAAATTTTGGCAAGATTGAGATTCGGAATCTTCTCCTTTCATCATCTATTAATAAGGCAATCGATTCAGAATATTAAAGAATTTCAGAGAGACCTAAATTGATTCATCGTATTATGAGAATATGCAAAACACTCGGAAATTTGAGAAGACTCTACTCTAAGAGGAGGATCCTTCTTTTTTTTTTCAAGCTTTTCTTCTCACGAACCCACGCAAAGACATTTCGGATACGAATCCATTCGTGATTAAGGAAATTTAATGTAAGTTTCGGATATCCGTTCAAAGTTTTGAACGATTATGGGCGAAAGTGAGAATATTTGAAAAGTTTTGTGCGGGAGCAATATAATGAGAGAAAGAGGGGGAAACAAGGAATGCAAAACGGGCTGATTACGATCGAGAAAGGGAAGTATTTCAAAAGGAAAAGGGCCATTATGGTGGAGTGAAAGGGAGCCAACGGAAGATGGAACAGCAGTAAAATGGACTATGGTTTGCGAGGTAATTTTTGATAAAAATGAATAGGATTCCTCGAGGGAAACGTTCTCGATGATTTAATTGCTCGCCTACGTGTGCTGAAAAATTGTCAGGAAGATGAATTACGGTTTGGTGACTTAAATAGTGGTATTAATTAAAAAAAACCTTCATTTTTTTCGTGGAATTTTCTTTGTTCCTATCTAAATTGACTCTTGCTACAATAACGGATGCTGTATAAGTATTTACACAGATCTGATTTTATGATTAAGCTTGTCAAAAGGTTATATGTACCGAAACGTTTTATAGTTGTATATTAGAAACCAATGCATAAGACACGAAAGTAAAGGAAAAGAAGCAGATGTTCTTGTGTTTAAATTGGTTTCTTTTTCAGTTCAATAAGGAACAAAAGCGTTTAGAATAAAAATAAAGACTATGATAAAAGTTTGGCAGTTTTAACTTTGAATCGGTTTAAAAGTTTGTTATCGGAAGAGATTTCATAATATAAATCGCAAGATACACCAAGAAAATATTGTGTTTATGTAAAAGAAATTCGGGCATTTATTTAACAGCTGACATTTTCCATATAAACTCTTCTTAAATTATGTACTCGTGGTACTCTTAGAGTATTACGAGTAATCTCTAGAACATTTTTTGATGATTTTAATCCTTTAAGAATTGGAAAATGGAAGTGAGAAAGAATTGTGTAAAATGAAAATAAAATACCGAGTATATTTCATCTCAGTCAAAAATGAAAGTTAATTACAAAATATAAGTAGTTCTTGCTCATTTATCTTTGATAATTTGAAATCTATCATGAATTGAATCGTAATGAATAATAATGGTGTCAAATGTACCTTCATCAAAGGATACGTAAAGTCATTCAAGAAGTATCTTAATTCATTTAATACTATTCGTACTTATGTCTTAAGTAAGTATCGTTTGAAAAAAACTTCATTATCCATCAGTAAACTCTTTCTCATAAGATAGAAGGTCAGCCTTCTTAACCATACTTTTTTGCTTAAAATTGTTCATTAGGAAAAATTTCGCCCTCGGAATTTTTTCTGTATTTTTCTGGAAATAAAATGAAGTAATCTTTCGTGTTAAATGTAATTATCTGATAATAGTTCGGACTACAAATGACTCTAATTTCAGATGATTTTGGTAATTAAGAAGATGTTGATTCGAAGATAATTTTCGCAATAAAAATACGTTAAGTGAGATAACCGCCATGATTTCGAAAACCTCACCCTTTCCTCATGGATTCTGTGGGAAAAGGATCCTGGGGGTTTCCAACCAGTTAAGTTCTGGTGACATATTTGGCGCCAACGTAGCGTTGACAGGCACAGTCATCATTCCCAGAACTGCTCGGAGGGTCATCGAAACGTTGGCGCCACATATATCTCCAGAAGTTACCTGGCATTTTCGTAATGTACGGACATAGCTAGGTGGAGTACGGAAATCTTGAACTTGCCGCTTTTGTCCCCTCTCTCGTTTCATAATCACATTAGGGCACGCTATTGATTTTTATTTCCCCTCTCACAGCCTCTCTCAATCTCTCCTTAAAGAACAAGGCTTCATTAGATACACCGTTAGTCATTTCCTTTGCCGAGTGATGTGGTTGGACGATGCGAATGCACACGCGTCTCGAAAAGGTCAATGCGTTTGAGAGGGACGGAAAAAGAGCGGGATTCGGATTGTTTTAGGAAGAGGAGCTTCGTCGAAAGGGCAGATCCGTTCAATGGGAAAAGATACGAACCTAGCGAGTCGACGTTTTTAAGGAAGAAGGGTTTGAATCGATTTTCTCGTGGAGATATCTTTCAAGGATCATTCCTATCGTAAGATTAGATTCGGTTTCCAATTTAAATTTATCAATCACGTGATTACGTAATCGATTACGATTGAAGGACGGTATTACGTCCAGAGAATAGACTTAAATAATGATAGAGATAGAATTATGTACGAGGACTATTTTAATAGCTTAATCAGAAATATTGCTTGTGGAATATCGTTGTGAAGAAAGGAAACATTTTAGATGTAATAAAGTATAGGATAAAACATTGAACAGCACTATTTTCAACATTAAAGTATTTATCAGATAAAATCTATATGTTTTGGCGTTACTTTATGGATGGACATTTCAGAGCGTATTAGAAAAAGAACAAACATAGTTTACTTCCACACTATTATTTATTTTGTGGCTGGAGTCGATTATTTCTTAGGATCTTCTGGCGATTTATTATCAGTAAATAATATAATTATAAATATTAATAGTAATATGGTACGAAATAGTTGATAGTTACGTAACGTAGGAGTAAAGGGTAACATTCAATGAACAAAAGGACAGAAAAAAGTTGAATGCCGAAATTAGTTCAATAAAAACTGGGACAGAAAAGGAAATGCTGTAGGAAGGAGAAAGGGAAGTGGAAGGGGAAACAGCTTTAAAATCGAAGAGAGAGAAGGAAAGGAAAACATCAGGGCCGGATATGATAAAACCTCGAGGCAGAAGGTAGAAGGATGCTTGGATGGGTTCTTTCGGTTTGTGGGAAGACTGGGGTAATAAAGGAGAGTGAAAGAAATTTGGTAGGGCATACAATGGAGTATGTGCGAGGGAAGTTAAAGATACCTTCGAAATAAACTATAATTACAAATACTGCGTATGACTGTACTTATACTAAACTATAAGCAGTTTTAGAGTTGGCAAGAAGTGTCTAATGCTTATATATAGTTTCGAATTTTGACGGTCAAGGGAAACCAAGGGAAAAAAAAACTTGAACTCTGGTCTTGGAAATTCTCAGCTAATATTTAATACTAGGCATGCGACCTGTTGGCAAAAACTTGTGATGGAAAACGTGATTGAAACTGAAAAAATCCTAGAATATTGAATTCACAACCTGTAACTCTGCACATTTTTCTTCTTAGATCTTTATTAAAAATCCTTCGGAACGATTGAGCCTTTTTTCGACGTTACATCTGTTCTCATATGTGACCCATTTAATAAATCTTGGCTCACGATTCATTTTTCGGCATCCCTCGAAGAATTTTTACTATGTAACTTTTCTGGTCGCAGTTTTGGGACAAAGTATTCTGCCGTCACTTACAACCATTAAATATCCGTGAAAGAGCTAAGTACGAGTTAAATAATGTGCCAAATTTATAATATATCCCCTTGATATTGATTCGAAAATCGTACATTATCATTCAGAAATAAGAAATCAACAATTCAAGACCATTATCTTCAGTCAGTGCCCAAGCGTGTAGGTGGAATTTCCGAGAAGCCGTATTTATGATCTCTTAGTTCATTTCGGATGCATAAATCCTCCGAGGATGTCCAAGAGGAACCGTAAGAACAAGGCCGAATGGATCGTTTTTGTCTTCAGTGAAGGTGGAGGTTAGTGGATGGGATTTTTTCCTTGGGAAGATGGATGTGGGGCGACGGTGTTCTTGGAAGGTCTCAAATAGAGTAAAAAGGGGGGAAAGTGGTGCTAAGTCCTTGTTCGTAAGACCGTTTCTCTAATGCGTTCGACCGTGAAATAATTATGCAACCGTTTCGTTAATTTTGAATAGTTTAGTTTAAATTCAATAACCGTGATTTTTATATGTTCTGCGACATTTTTGATTTGCTACTTTCTGACAGAAACGATTGGTAAATATATTTATTTATACGATCGAGTATATTGTCCAAGAAAAAAACATGTTTGCTCGTAACAGCATTTTTTCTTAATTTTTTTACTGTAGAATTCCAGTGTGGCAATTTAGAATTGGACTTTCGTTAAATTAAAAGGTTTAAAGGAGAGATTTTCGGTTACTTAAATAAGAATTATTTATTGAATTTCTGTTAGGCACTACTTATGTAATTGTTAGGCATCTATCTGGTTTCGGATCTAAATTGGCTGGTGATAACGATGGTGATATGCACTTAAAACCCTTACGTAATATATACTTTTATGTGACCTATATATCATACCTATAAACTTCAATTATTATAATGTATGCTTATTTTATATTAACGTTCATAAATAGTGGGTGCGTGTTTCATAATAAAGGAAGACTTCCTCTTCTTGGACATTTAATTTGGGAATAAGCTGTTTCTATAATGTTAACACTGATTGAAAGGTAAAAGAAATACTTGAGAATAAATTAAAGCTCCAAAAATGATGAAAATTATTTTAATCGTCGAGTAAAGTTGAATGATGTTTGGGTAAGGGAAATTTCCTAGAACTGTTTCCTACTCTTACGTCGGATGTATTAGTAAGAAATACGAAAAGGAATTATAACAAATTAGGCAGATTACACCAGATAAAGATTAGTTAAATCGTAATTACGAAACAGCTGGGATTTAAAGAGAGCGACAGGTGTTCATGAGTACGCATTCAGGAAAAAAATGTGCAGCATACGTTTGTGGCGAAGAAGGTTGCAGATCCCGCTGACTCATCCGCCACCTCTTTCACCAAAAAAAGAGGGAAAATCCAAGCGGAAGGAATGGAGTGCCGTCAGGTATACCATTCATCAGGTGGTTGTGTAATGCACGTGAAACTATTCGAAATAGGTCGAGGGACCTCACACTGTGTCCCTCTTAATTAGTATAATTTTCATTCGGATACACTGGAATCAAACCGACAGGGATACTACTTTTTTCGTTGGAAATAATTGGAGTTGTAGCTTGCATCACAGAGTATAATTTTCATTTCGTACGTTAAGGGTACATTTTTTTGGGTTCAAGTATTGTATAGACGAAACACAAGAAACAAATTAGGATCGTACGTGTGTTTTAAAAGGGTATCAGAGATATTTCTATCTCCGTTCCGATTGTAGTATTCCAGCGCAGCATTCACATCGCCGAGAAAGAGAAGATATTCCGAAATTTTTTCCAGTTAAAAGCGACAGTTTTATATCCCGCAATTCGAATCGCCTCTCGCGGTAGTAAATCAACCGAAAACGTATCGGGAACTTTTTCCTTTTTTCCCGCGTTGATGGCTGGAATTCCAGGATTTCCAGAAGCAGAGAAATCGATTTATCGGGATTTCTCTCGATGTAGGTGAAAAAAAGGATAGTATTTCGGATCTCTCTTTTTGTTGTCGAGTCCTTGAGCAAGGGAATACTCCGCGGTAAAACGGAAAAATACAAAACGTGGTCGCCACGTTTCTTCCGATTGTTTTCGGAATTTAATATCGCGAGGCCTACAAAAAACTCTCTTAAAAAAACCTTTGTGTGAGCGGAATTATCCTGGCGATATAATGCGAGCGAGGAAAAACGTCGAAATACGTTCGCAGTTTTAATCTCGCGGACCCGTAGAGCACGGATTCACTCCGATTATTCTCCGTTCGGACAAATGAGGGCGCTGCCATCACTGACACCGCGTTTCCTTGGAGATTTTCTTGTGTTTCTCTCCATCTGTCCTCGGATTACGGCAAGGACGATCCCTAAAAGAGCCTACATTGTAACCGTCTGCTCACGCCGGGGAAGGAACAATGCGAACAAATGAAGTGCAAAATGGAGAGGATTTTTCATCGCTCTGAAGTTTGCACATTGTTGATGAAGAGAGGAGATCGATCTGAGCGTTTGTGTCCGAATGGAAACGCGATTTTTTTCGATGTCCAACGTCAAGTGGACAAGCGTACATGCTTTTGAAGTGGTTAAAGAGTGATTTATTTGGTTAATAAAGTGCGTTGGTGGAGTAGAGAAGCTATTAATCAGTCGTTAAGTAGTTTTGGAAGCCTAATGAGTGATTTAATTGTTTATAAACACGTTTGAATAGTACAGATGAACGATCAGTTGATTGTTAGCAAGTTTGAAATTTAAAAAGACGGATCGGATTATATTATATATATTATTATAATTATTCATCACTTAAACTTAATGTAGTAATAAAGAATAAGTGATTAGCTAATAATATTTTAGTTCTAATGTCCCGGGTTCGAATTCCGGCCAATATGGAATTTTTTCTGTTCGGAGAATGGATGTATTTGTTCGTCTGTATATTTATTCACATGTAATTGGCTATAAACTTCCTTTATTGTTAAAGTATTTGTTATTATTATATTAACCGAATTATGCAAGATATATTATTATTAATAAGTTTTCCAATCCGTGACAACCTAAAAAATGAAAATTTCGTTTTCACAGAGATTTAATCGTCAAAGATTAATTTGGGATTTGATGGAAGTAACAGCATAGAAGTTTTATCTCTTCACTTATATATCGTAAGAAAATATTCTTCCGTTATTTATTTTACAAGCACGCATCGTAATTACGTGGTTTCCAGTTTAATTACTCCGCGAAACGATGCGAGTCGAGATGCCAAATTAACGGCCGAGAGGGGATCCACATATTCGCATCATTTCACCGATAACTTAACCACTTCATTTTGAATTTATCCGCGCAAGCGATGAAGTAATTATTCCTAACCACAAAGGGAAGATCCACGTTAAAAAACATTCCATCAGAAGGAAGGAATCCGGGGAACTCTCGGAATTATTTCCTTTGCGGGATATTAAGCAAAAAACGCTCGATAAAGGCAGGGTGGAAAAAAGAACCAAGTTCATTAAGGAAAAATCTATTTCCATCTCAGGAACATGAAAGGAGAATATACATTTTAATGCAGGAATTTTCATTTCCATGAAAGCACAGCAGAAAAAAATAGTTAATTCCAAGGACTTTGCAGAACTCTACGCTACGGTGTCCCAGAAATATTGAGAATATTGCAAGTCCTTACGGAATTGGTTTTTCACGAGGCAATGATTCTCTAGAACGTGCTAAAATGAAAAGGACTAATGACAGCCCCTAGCATATATTCACTTGACATCTATCTTCGATGCATTCAACTGAAAAGGTATAAGATATCGACCATGGATTCTAGAATTTTATTTTTATCTCATTTTACGAAATGACGTACGGATTTCGAGAATGTATTTTCATAGATATTAAGCAAATAAGAGAAATAGCGATATGACTGGGATTCCAACCCAGGTCCCCTTTTTAAGTTTAGGTTTAAGGCATTACACATAAAGCAATTTGACGGTAATTAATTGTATGTGATAGAATTGAAATGAGCACAATGGTAAAGCGGTATGCTTATCTACGTATATAGATAGTAAGGGACCTGGGTTCGAGTCCCAGTTTCATCGATATTTTCACTTACTTTTTGAGACCTTTGCAATCAAGGCGCACTAACTTATCGTGTAAATATATATTCATATTATCTTGATCGAAGAATACATTTTCTGATGAATAATTGCATCTGGACGGTAATTATCGCAACTTGCAAAGAAAAGCATCTCCTTTGGCTTATCCATCGGATGAAGGACATGCCTAAGAACGTAACGAGAATGAAGAAGGTCAAATCATCGAAGACGGGATGAAAGAGATGAGCAGTGGTCGTTGCAGGTGGATCTTTTAAAGGCTCCACCGATCGATCAGCGGAGGAGCTGAACCGATGACTTTTTGGAAATGAATTTGGGATTTTCGGTGCCATTTAGCGCCATTGGTGTGTTCTATTCGCCCCTATGCGCGATGTTTTCATGGACTATGACGTCATCGATATCGGATTTTTTCAAGGTGACAACACCAAAGTATAAGTCTCTGAATTTTTTTAAAAAAAGGCCTCATTCGATTTTATCGTTGATGAGGTTTCTTTCGTAATAATCTGACATCGATTGAATAAATGAAGTTGAGATTGGGATTTGGGATTGTTGTTTTTGGAGTCGAGGATGGAATGCGTAATATTTTAATTATATTTTATAATGATAGTCACTGTAAATATATAAACCGATTCAGGAAGGCGTATATCATGATATTAACTATTATATTTATTTATAATATAGAACTCCTTGTATATTTCTTTTCGGAGAATACACTATTCTAAAATATGCTTATAAAATTTGTATAATCGAGTTATATGATTATATATTTATTTTGAAATGAATTTCTAAGATTTTACGTACTGGAAAATGAGATTTTTCCGTTTCCATCAACAAATAACCATGTCCTAACTAGCTTGAAGAATTTTTTTAGAAAAAAAAGTAGCAATTACATAAAAATAATCGTTTCCATTTAGCATGAGCAAAGCTAGATTAGTGTTTAATTAGATAGTATGTCATAGTTGATATTTTTGTGATGTATACGATTCTTCGACAAGTACAAGTCGAGGATACAATGATAAAATGAAACCTCGATTCTAAAATCTCGAAAATCGCATTTGAAGCTTTGATAATAAAGTATATCTTTACTCGGAAAAGATATGAAATAAATATGCCAAAAACAATAAAATTCATTAACTCTGAAGAAGAATTGAAAAGTTAAACTATATGGGACATCATTTATAGAGATATATGATAGAGCAATGAGTTTCTGCTCCATTGGCTACTATTTCCGCATGATATATTCCATACGTCTACAATTATTTTAGAATATTATATTCAATTTTCATTTCATAAATTAAAAAAATATACTTTGGATATTGAGTCAGCTCATTCGTAAAAGATATATTGCGCAAAATTATATAAATTTCAGGTCATCAATTTCTATGTAGTTAATTGTATATATCCAAACGAAAATATATTTAGGATCGTAGAGTTAATCGTAATATACCAGCCAAGCAATCAAAAATGAAGATCAAAAAGCGTACAGCAAATGAAATTAGAAGGCCCAGTCGCTTGTAGCAATTTTAGTCTTCGTTGCCGTTCCGTCATTATCGTTCTTTACCACAACCCTTTCAAACTTCGACTCCGACATCTAAAATCCTCTCTTCCACGTAATTGCATT
Organism: Pantala flavescens; assembly: GCA_020796165.1. Lineage (NCBI taxonomy): Eukaryota > Metazoa > Arthropoda > Insecta > Odonata > Libellulidae > Pantala > Pantala flavescens. Next base: position 44,326,515 of record CM036882.1, read on the forward strand.
CGTAAATAAGTTATTCGCATCAGCCGATGTTGCGTCACTAAAAGGAACAACGGAAAACACTTAAATGGGCTTAAGCGAATCGCTTGGTAGATCGAGAAGGGGTAACAATTTTTTTCCTGTGCATCGTTATGGCCGAAAGACTTATAATGATCACTTTTGCGGAACGTTAGGTCAGCACAATGACACTCTGAAAGTACCGGCATCGCCGCCTGAAGGTAGCTATCGGAGGTACTCATTAGGATATCAATATCATCATTAGCTATTTTCAATTCGATACCAGATGAAGGAATCCCCAATCTTTTATCAATCTTCTCGATTCTGGGTCTTCCTTTTCCAAGCTATCCTTTAGAACATAGTCTCTGTTCCGTTTTTCCTTTAGTATTCTCCTTGTTCTCTTCAAATCTCTTGGTATCTCCAGTTCATAACTTTTGACACACAATGGTTGTCCTTTCTTCTCGACACATGACCACATCCATTTCAGGGACCTTAGTTTTCGGTTGATTATGTCCGTAACTCCTGTCATCACTCTCATACGTGTGTTGTATTCTTTACCCTTTCTTGAAACAGCATTCCATACCTCTTCGTGTTCTATGCAGTCTTCGAATTATTTATTTCTTCAATACCTAACGTTTACTTCCTTAGGTCAGTGCAGATAGAATGCATTGGTAGATTTCGATAAAATAGATATTGAATCAGTCTGAATAAGTTTTAGAATATATTAATATATTTCATCTGTTCATTACTACACTATATCATACTATATCTTACCACAACTCAGCACAGTCTTGTAAGTACAAACACCTAAATAATCACGTTAAGGGATGTAATGCATCGGAACAACAGCATGAGAAAATAAACAATCGCAATAAGAACTTTTTACATATATATTTTAAGAATCTAAAAGAAAAATTATAATTCAAGTTGGAAAGTTACTGCTTCCTTATCCATTTGGGATAATTAGTTTTCAAGTGAAATACGCTTTACATTTCCCGTGTCAATCTAAACTCTTCTAAACTTCTTTATCCTATTTCTGCTAGATATTAACTTTTTTTATATGAACTCTCGATGTTTAGAAGTCAGGTGGCTCCATACCTAAGAGCACAACGGCACTGTCATTGTTTGATATACGAGCAGATGTTAAACGCCAATGGAAAGTTTCCATGTTTGATACATCGGTGTCCTCAATTCCGAGTAGAGCTACATTTCACGCATGCATTAATTTTAGAAGGGTATCGAATCGATCAGACCGGAACTTTTTTCCAATATTCTTTACATTTATTCGGAAACATTTATATCACGATACAAGTGAAATGGAATTGAAAGCCCTGACTCGGCGGAATTACGAAATGTAACGAATTATTTTTATGGGAACCTGATAGTAAAATGGCAAGTTGAATAAATTTCGGTGTTATAGACCAAGATAAGAAATAGCTACCTCGTTATCACCGTTTCTACGCCATTTCTAGAAAGACCGCCCTCGCGCATTTTCGCTCAGTAAGCAATGTAATAACTCGAGATATAACCGTTATCACACTTAGGAATTGAGCGACATCTTTCATTAATAGCCCGTGCGAAAAGATAGCATTGAAAGTCATATTAAGGATCGGGCGAAAGATATTTCGTCCTATCAAAGTGTAACTCGAAAAGATAAGTGCAGAATGAGTGGAAAGATAAGAAAAACTCCCGAGAGAAACTGCTAATTTGAGAAACAGTCCCATAAAGATGATGATATCCGAGGTTTACGGTTTCCCGGGAAGGTTGATTGAAAAAATAAAAAAAATACGAGAAAGGATTTACAAAATCCAATATAGCTATAGATATCAAGTTGAGTCCTATCGAATTTTAATTTTGGCTTTTGTTTCCCTTTCACTGTAACCAAGAGGATATTAAATGCTGAATTAACAATACTGATGTGCGATATGATATTTTAACGTAATAATAAAAAGTACAAATGACGGAAACCCATAGGTGTGTTCCGTTTTTACAATATTACTTGATAAAGTTCCTTTCTCGTGCTTCGTATGTTATAATTTCTATATGATACGATATTTTAACTGAACAATGAAATTATAAGTTATGGAAGCTTATTAGAATGTACCGTTTTTATAATATAACTTGATAAAACTTTTTCTTCCAGCTTCGTATCCTATAATTGTTTCTATAATAATGTTCTGTTTTGAATAAGATGATTTTCGTTATGTTTGGCGTATAACGGATAATCATTATTTTTACAGTAAACGAGAAATAATGTTTCTGGTAATTAAGCTGATATATTTAGCTCTCGGAAACTTGAACAGATTTAGCTAAACTTAACTTCATAAAACAGATAATTATAGTATACGTTTGACAATTAGAACCCACTCCTTTGCAGTCAAGATAAAATTATACATTTCCTAGAGAAAGGAAGATAGTTAATTTTGGGTTCGGCGCGACCTTTGCTAGGCAAAACGAGCGAGGACTAAATCATTATCGGCAGCGATGATTAAGGATATATCATTATGCTCCGGATCCCATTCGGGATTAAGGCAGTCATAGTGTCGCAAGAAAGGGATCTGCCTTTCACATCAGCGCATTCGTCAAGAGGGTTTCATTTAACGTGTCATTAACTCATTGAAATCGGAAAGCCTGTAATCAATGGGAAGAAAGGCCGAATCGGTTCACAAAATCGTAACCAGATATTACACAGAGATTCATCCGAAGAGAAACTTAAGATGAGAAAAAAAGAGAGAGTATTCAGTAATTAGAAAGTTAGATGCTCAAAGATGAATAAATTAGGGTCTGAATTAGACTTATATAATGTCTGAAGATGCGTTTTCTTATATTTTGGTTACGATGATTAAGCAATGGCTAATAAACTCCTAATTAAATCGTTATCAAGTTCATGAACAATGTACGTACGTTCGTGATGCTTTAAAATGAATAAAACAGGGTCTACATTAAACTCCTACATGTATAATGTCACATTACTCACAATGATTAATCAGTGGCTAATAAATTCTTGAATTAAATAGCTACTAAGTTCATGACCAATGTTAGCTTCCGAAACCAGATTCTAGACAAAAGTAATTTTGACCTTGTACGATGACAGCGTTCTCAAAGTTTTTTTTTAGTTCGTGTTAGGATGTAATCTCCTGGTTCCCAATTTAATATTCCAGGTTTTCAAACGTCCCATGTCGTGTCCTCATGACGTGCCGCCATTTGACCGTCCAATGACGTCACTCACGATGTAATTAACCACCGCATAGTTAGGGATGCCCCAGAGGGAGATGGATGAATGGACCTTTTATTTTCTATTCAAGAGATACTGGACATTCATTTAAGGACGAAAGTGCTTCATGAGGATAGCGAGAACGTAAACCGTATTTACTGCGTCACAAACACTACTTCGATCGTCGTTATTCCTAAGGGATACTTATCCTAATACCTAACACTGAACATTGTCAACACGTGACAGTTATGCCGTTCGTAAGATTGAATAGAAGAAAGTTATGGGCATTTTACGAACACATACACGTAATAGACGGGTGGATTACGACTTATATTTTACAGAGAGAGTATCTTCTTCGTATGTTTATGGATTGTATGAATAAGAGTTATCATTAATACAGATTAAGTTGAATTAAAGTTGCGCAGATTTAGCGAACGTATTATCCACACCAGCTTTTGCTCCGGTGAACACAATGTGTGTCACCGCGTCACACTTTAGCCTCACGCTTTAGAGTTGCTTAATTCTCAGACTCATACACGTAAGAGACACTTTATTGATCGTATATAAGGCACGAATTTAGGCTAGAATGAATCAGAAGATGATTACCCCTTACGTGCTGTTCTATTATTTATGCTCGCTAACGCGTCGAGTTCTAGGAAGGGTAATTACCGCCTGCGTATTTTAGCTGTATCTTTATCTTATTTATTTTGTAATTTTATTTATTCCTCTCACTTTGGGTGTGGTCACCGTGGGCCACGAAAATAGCAATGGAAATATAAAGTCGCGAGATTTGAGATATGTATCAAAGAATAATTTTCTGCGAAATGATTACGAGTTTATATTCGCAGTTCACATTATCCTACCGAATCAAAAACGCATTAACTAACTTGCCTTACATTAAAGTAAACCTTTTATATTCTAAAATACTTTTAAGAAACCATAACAAATTCTTTTCGTAAAAAAGGAGGCATTAATTGTTTTTGATGGCTATGCAATAGACTTAGTAATACTAAAGCATACTATGCATTCATATTGTAGTATTCTGTGTTTTGTTTTTCGGGATGTTATTTGTTTTAAGGCCTCAGAGAAATGAAGTGTTGCATATAAATCTTCAGCTTTATGATCCAATATATAAGCTTTGCTTTCAATTACTTAATTACTTAATTTAATTACATACGACTGTATTTAAATAATATGATGGTATATTTCTAATTAAGGTTCAGATTACAGATTAATTGGCTGAAATGTAGAAATAAAACATTTGCATTCATGTGGATTTAATGAAATAGTTATTGAACTGGAAACTTTGCAGTCTGCTAAGTGTAATATAAATATAAGTGAAATATAATGATAAGTTGAGCGAAATGAATTGCTATATATTATTCTGACGAATAATCATCTGAACATGTATAAAATGAAATAAGTTTTTTTTCCAAATTCATATCGATATTAAATACTAAACCACGTTAGCCAATTCACTGAATGCTTCTTTCCGGACATATTCTATGGCTGGAATGATTTATCAATTCTATATTCTTCTCGTTCTTCAAATGAAGAGAATTTTTTCTGAATCTAAAGAATTTTGCAACATTATTTAGAATATTCTCCATATTTTCCGGTTTATCGAATTTGGTACATTTTACGGCTTTCAGCTTCATTTTTACGGAGAAAATACTTCATCGTAACATACACGACTCGGCGCCGTTTTGTTTTTTTCACAACTCGGATAAAAAACGAGTAGTCTCGAATCGTAACTTTTGCGAAGTAAATCTCTTCATCACGTTTCATTCAATCCGGGCGTCATATATTTTTCCTCAAAGAGAGTAGTTTCACCGTCGCACGAACTCCGGCCTCGCATTTGACCTGGTTTTTTCCATTGACCGATACGGACTTTTCAGTAGCATCTCTCCCGCATCTTCTGTGGAAAAACACGCTCGAATCCGGTGCTATAGATCATTATTTCTTCGTCCGATCGAATTAGGGTGGAATGGATTTTCGGCGATAAAAAGATTTCGTTCGTGTTTTTTTTTATTTCGCAGAAATTGGATTTTCTCGTCTCCGACCAATCACAACGTCAGCTTCCTCTAAAACACTTTCCATCAATTAGAACTCCCTCTATAATGGAGTTAAATTTCGCCGTTCCTCGAGAACGATTATTTTTAGAGCTGTTTTCCTTTCGGAAAATACTTATAAATTACACACGCGGAAAGTTTTTAAGGCGTAACGGGCCCCCCGCAACTTTTCCCGATAAATAACTTTTTTATGTCCTGCGCCGCTGCCACACAAACACCCCCGAGAGGGCAGGTGGCAAACCGTATAAAGATGATGGGATGGAGGGCCAATTTGAGGAGAGAAAGAAAGCTTCCGAAGGTTGAGTAGATTAGGGTCAAAGTGCTGAAGATGTACGTGGGAGGATTTTGGCAGTCCACGGGATGAAATGAGAACGAAGTTATAGCGATGCTTTTTATTTCGTTGGACCTGGATCGAGCCCCTGTCGCCCTCCAGTGGCGTAAACAAGGTCAATCTGCATCACTGGAGATACGAATTGGCGATATCGACCGCTTTTGGATGCTGGAAAGACTAGTCGCAAAAATTGTTTCGTACTTCAGAAAATTTTGGATGATTAAGTTTCGTATTACTGCCGTAAATTTATAGTTACGAGAACTTTTTGAGTAAAAGTATAATTTAATATATCATTTTTATATATCATCTCACTTTTTCCCACGAGTTTTTGGGAGAATTCAAGATAAATTGCTGCTATAAATTTATTGATGGTAGTTTCATGAATATAACGTAAATAAATAAAATACAAATCGATTGTAACAAATGCTTATTAGGAGGAAGTACTATTATATAATTTTGAAACTTTTAGGCTCTTCTATTCATGCTCTATGATTTCATGTATGGTTAATTTTGAATGTATAACATTTCAGATAAACCTGATTTTCTGTTTTTTTTTTCGTTTTCTACCTGAAAGAGAGATTTTTTAACTGTTGAAGTTAAAAATAAGCCATAAAGTTTGTTGCCTTATCAAAATTTTATCATCCCCAACAATTTAGCCATAAGATCTGCTTTTATTAGGACAGAGGGCAATCATAATTTCGAGTTGTAAAAAATTTTCGAGAAATGATGTGTATCTTGAAAGTCATAGGCTTATGTTATCATTTATAAATATCTATATAATGCATATCTAAACAGCAATAAACAGCAGAATGAAAGAAATTAAGTATTTACTTTCAACTTTCTACCTCTTCGTACGTACTTAGAGAAAGTTTGAGTATTCTTGAGTTTTCATCCGGCTTCGATGTTGTCCTACATCAGAATAATGAATATAATTCATTCGCGCTGTTCTCAGAGAAAGCAGTGGATCCTTCATTAGAGAAAGTTTTCGCTATTCAGGAATATCTGTTTACCGAAATAACATCCGAAAGTTTCTACCGAGGATTTCACTCTATAGATTAACTTTTCGATAAAATATAGCTCAATATAACAACACCTGTTTGGTTAAAAATCGTACCATACTACCATACCGACTACTTCGTGTTGAAAATGGAACCCTATCATAAATTGAGTACGAAAGGGAATAAAAGTGACTTAGAATAAGTACAAAAAATATCTCTAACCCCCAACGGTCTCTAGGTTCAACTCACACATGAGAAGCTCAACTTCGCGTAGTGAATTGTCATTTTTCATCCCGAGGTTTGCAGTCCAAAAGCTGTGATAGAGACCTTCGTGTATGACTTTGGAAACCATCTGAAGGACGCTGATGTAGGCGAAACTTCTAGATAGGCAAAATCCGAATGCTTTATTTTGTTCTCTCTCCTCTTCACAAACCCTGCCTCAATCTGGCTCATATATAACGATTTCTCTTTATTTCTCTGGAGAATACTTTAAATTATAATCAATGGAGACGTCAATGAAAAATTGCCTTTTGAGACAAATAAATAACGGTCGTAGAAGTTAAAATATTCAAATACTGTATTTATAATGATAATAATTAATATGTGATATAAATAATCATATTCATAAAATGTATACATATGACGTGTATTTTATATTATGTTTATGTTTCAGCCGGACGATTATTCCCAGCGTAACATATGATTTATGATAATTATATCAGAATTGCACCTAAACCGAACTTCTTTGCATCCTTACGATAAGTTTTAAAAAGAATTTTTGCACGAATAATCAAAACCTAAATCTTTGTGTTTATAAATATGAGAATTTCATGCTTACTTGTAATTAATCCTATTTCTGTTTCCTTAAGAGTATCACTGTATGTCCTTCAATATAACAGGGAATGTAAACCTCGAATTTAAACTCATTGTGGACTGAAGAAAGGGAATGCATAAGAGAAATGAATAGTCATTCCCATATCTTATCGCAGACGGCATTTTTTCGCGCAAATTCGAGCAACTATATCATCGGAAATGACGCACGCAATCTAAAAAAAGAGAGAACAGTGGGAAAGGAAGTCGGAACGCTGAGTTAAAATAATGTTATCTCAATCGAGATATTTCGGGTCCAGAAATGAAGGGCGGACGTAAAGATATCGAGATATCGGTAAGTCGTGCGATGGATTTCCGATAATTAGTCCCGACGTGCTCCACGCACGTAAAACAGCCAACGCAATCACTAAAATTACGCTCGGGCGATTTGATTGGTGGATTTCACTACGACGATCACCACGTGGGTGTGGTTCCCTTAACGAATCTGTAGCGTGCGGAAGAACGAACGGATAATTGTGACAATCCATTCCCGTTCACGATATTAAGTGTCGTCTACAGTTTTATTGTTGAGTTGTTTCAGTCTCCAAGCAGCGGTTTCAACTAGATGCCCATTATAAGAGAAACAGGAAGGGAGGGGGTGGGGGGTGAGGTTCCAACTGGAAAGGCTGGAGGGTGAATTCCAGATGCGTATTTCGGATACGATGTAGCCATCTTAAAAGGGGAGAGCTGTTCCCAGTTCAGTTAAAAAATTCGTGTTCGCTACGACGTAGCGGATACGTCATCTTAAACAATAAGTGTTTCGTACTGTTTATAATTCTAGTATTATGTGCATATTGTATAGAGGAACTGAATGAAAATCTTGCTATTAATAACTTAATTGAACAAAAAGTAGAATAGTAAAAGGTTGATCTTCTTTCTTCTGTTTTTCGTGAACGATAAATAAATTCACGTAAAAGTATTCACGTTCGTGTAAAAGAGATACAATTTTTTAACCAATGCTAGATGGAAACACTATGGTACAGTTCAATTGAAATGCCTTTAGGAACTAACACTTGATCACATTCCCAACGGACTTTTCTCTCCAATTTTGTCAATGCTAAACCTCTTTAGCTATGTTACAACCGAGTACTTCATGACGATCCTGTTTATCTATCGTTTGTTCTTCTCTTAAGCCCCGTAACATCTGATGGTATCCAGTTCAGGACTTTTGACACGCAATGGTTGTTCTTTCTTCTCGCCTCATGACCTGCCCATATCCATTTCAGTAATCTCACGCTATCGATAATCCCCATTACTCCTGTTATCGCCCTCGCCCATGTGTTGCGTTTTCTACCACCCCTTGTAATCCCCAGCACACAGCGTTCCATACCTCTTTGTGTTGTTTGCACGCTCCGTATAATTTTTCCAATCAACAAACACGTTTTACTCCCATAGGTCAGTGTAAGTAGGATACATTGGTGAAAGACCATCCTCTTTAGTCCCGCGGGTATTCTTGATTTGAGAATGTGTTGGTTCCTTCCAAAGGCGCTCTATATTCTCTTTGAAGTCATTAGGTTCATTCATAACCTTATCTCTTGTCTCTTTGTGTTTGGTTCTTTAAAGTCTTGACGGTAGATCAACTCCTTTTGTTGCGAAAAGATCTAAAGAGACACGTTCGTTGAACGCAAAAAGTGTCACAGAGACATACCCAAAAGAAGAGAGCAAAATCACGAGGAACATCCTTGGGCGAAAATTAAGAGATGGATACAGATAGCACTCGTGGAAAGCCGCAAATATGATGTTCAACTCAGTCGCAGATATAAAAAAATAAAGCCTAAATTTTGACGGACACATCAGCAGACTTCCACTGACAAGACTCACCAAGATGATAACTACAAACACACAAACGAGGTGTGAAATCCATAACTCCACGAAAGGCACAAATAAAATTCGATTTAGAAAGGCGCAAATGCAATCAACAGAAACTGAAGGTGGGAACACACACAGAAACACGATACGCAATTGGAACGTGATGTCGGAGAGGGAGATGACAAAAAACCAAGGGCAAAGTGGACAAAAGAGGGACGGAAAGTAGATGGGAAAGAATGAGAGGAAGATGAGGTGTCAATGTTAAATCCAATATGAGAGTTATTATTCTTTGCGTGATCCAATTAGGGTCTACTCGCAAATAATAATAATGTGAGTGTATATAAACTTGATGTTAAGATAAAACGCTCGTGTTTAGCCTCACTTTAGCATATCTTTAATTAGTACTCGGGGTTTATAACAGTTACAACCCTCTTCACACATTCCATTAATTTTTAAGCCGGATTAACTCCCCGTCTTTTCATTTTAAAAGCAATGATAATTGTTGGGGGAAGGAATAAGGTGTGATTCCTTAAGTTTTTTTTTCGCAACATTACGTTTTTAATAAATATAAGCTCATTATATCGCGAAACAAAAGTACTTTAAGGGGACTGTATGTTCAGTTGATCACTTTAAAGTGAAAGTGACATGTGAAAAAATCATTCTCACGGAAACATCGCTTTTCGATATTCAGTTATTCTTTACTTCGTTTTATTTTAATTGGCGAAGTCTATATTATATGTTATCGAATGAAATTAGAAATAATATTTTTTGGCATCAGTAGCGGCAAATGTGAGTTATAATTTCATGAAATTAAAAGGGATTCGTAATATAAAATGAGTAACTTCATGTTCAACAATCGATTAACCTTCGAAGACTTATAGAAATTTTTTTCACTTTAAGAGAATAATATTCGTATCTGAGATCTGAGTAGTGAACAGAAATCCACACCATTTTTAAGAAAATAGATTTCATGAACGGTCTATTTTTAGTTAAGAATTTTTTATATTGACGTGTTATAAAATTTGAAGTAGAAACGGTTCCATAATGAACCGTATTTAGAAAGATAAAATAGTAAAATATCTCAATCCTAAAGGTATATGGCTTTTTGAATGAGATTAGATGGGGTCAGGAAAATGATTATATAAAATTTGGCCCTTTGATTACAAAATCCATGGATCGAATGTCTTTCTTTATATCATAAAATAAAATAGAGCCCAAGCAGCCAATTCTAGCTAATGTACTGGCAAAGCGATTGCTCGGGGAAGGATAAGTAATAGGATGAATGATTCAATTATTTTACGAGAGAAAAACAAAGTTTTCTATCTCATTGATGTATGCATTAGTAGGAAGAGGAAGAATCAGCCTAATGTTTTAACGTTTCCGTCAGTAATATAGTTAATGAAATGCACTCACATGAATTGTTATTACTTTTATCAACTACTCAGAAATAAGCTCTGTGAAAGGATATGGATTTCAATTATCATTATTGAAAACCCACTGCCATTCCCTGACCGAGAGCTTGAAAATTCGATAATCTGTCATTCAAACCTGACGTTATGAGTTGGAATTTTATTAGGAAGCTTGCTTGTCTCATAAAATAAGACGTACTTGATAGGAAGACGCTGCGTTGAGATGAATTTAATTAGTTGAGAATGTTCTTTGTCAAGTTTACGAAGAAAAGTATCTGATATGGACCAAATCAACTTCCTATTGTAAAGAAAATAACCATGTCTCACAGAAATGTTTGGAGTAATACTAGCAAATATCTCTCAGAGAAAAGCTAAATGAATAACAATATCTAGAAATACTGTAAATTCTTTTTAAGATTCCATTCTTTCTTTCGTTTAGAAGGCGGTCTCCATCCCTAATAATGGAAGGTTGAATGAATAGGGTGAGATTTACGATATATTATATGCATTAAAATATTCATGTGAATAGTTCCACGTGGACATTAGGGTAAAGATTATTTACCACCTGTAACTCAATCCAGAATCGCACTAAATCTCGATAGGGAAACCTGTTGTTGTGCGCTTAGGGAACAATCGAATGAAAAAGAAAAGAATCCTTTCTCTATGGTCCAGTTGCTAAGGAAATCTGAAATGCGGCGTGGAAAATTAAGGAGGTGAGATTTCTCGCAGCTCTCCGAGGGATGCTATCATTTATAACACGAGTTTCACATCCGTCAAATAAATATATGGTGCGTTTCAGTCGTAAATAAGTTACAATTTATATCTAACGTAAAAGTTCGTTGAGTTCTAACGAGCGAGAAAGGAAAAAGCACTCGATCCCAAACCCCTGCCAACCCAACGAGGGTTTTGCTGCTTTGGAAACCCGTTCCGAGCCAATTTTGGGACATCTTTTCTCTTAGAAAGGAATTTCGGGAGTCACTATCATCGTGCCAAACTCGAAGCTCATCTTAATTCTCCACGAGACACCAATTTTCTCCATCATATAAAAGATCGCTTTTCGTGACCACAAAATCATTCTCCGCATCCCACCAAAGGCGTATACAATACAGCGAGAGATTCACTCCTTACACGAGACGATATAAAATATGTACCACCGAATTATCGCACCGGCTTATGTAAGCACACTCCACGAGACGACCTGGGGATGTGTATGAAATCTCCCCGCAGCGCACTCACCTTGAGGTGTAATACTCAAAGAAGGCGACGATGAACTCGAAGGAGCGGGAGACCGCCGACCACACGTTCCACTCACTCATTTGTGCAGACTACGTGTCCTCATGTCGCGTGCCTCACCTCACGCACGCTCCATTCACGCTTTAGACCATTGCCAACGTCCCACTAAAACCGGCGGAGCTGCGTCTGCAAGAGGGGTTCCATGAGTGGCGCTGCAATCGTTTTCCCGACGCCCATCCTCTCTTTTTTGTTCGCTAATTCGAAAGAACCGCCTTTGCGGCTATCGATGAATCGCTTTGGGGAAAATCGATCTCGGGAATCAAGAGAGCGCTCGTAGAAGGAAAAAGGGGGATTCGAACGGAAACATCATTCCAGTCGACGCGAAAATTGGGTATCGGATGCGGCGAAGGGAATGGACGTCTCCCCCGAAAAAGGGAGGGAAAGGGGATGCATGAAAGGGACAAAGTCACGGGCAGAAAGAGTTTTCTCTAAAATAGGGCGAAAGATGGGGAAGACGGGGGAGGATCGGTCGATACGGCCGACGCTCTCTCTCTCTGAAAAGAGGGGGGTTTGTCCCCCTGAAACGCACGCGTGCCACGTTCGACGCCATCTCACCTTAAGGGATTATGGACGAGAGAAAATTTTCGGGGGAGGAGTGGTCGACTCGGGAGGCGTTACGGAACACGTATATGGAAACGCAACAGTATTCTTCTTCGAAGCAGTAGGAGAGCGGTGGTGGAGGAATTTATAAAAGATGTCGGAAGGGAATTCGATTCGGGTTAATGTATCGGCAATAAGGGCTCGATCATCTGGTACGTTGGAGGAGGGGGGGAGCTGTGAGGAGCAAATATTGGCTGAGGGGAGGGCGTATATGAGTTGAGGTTTTGAGGCATCCTGCCATTAAGAGCGGGGCGACAATAAAATCATTAAGGGTATAGAGAAAGGGTATTTTGCTAATTGGAAACGTTAAAAGCACTCGTGGATGACTCTGGGTACATCTGGGGAAGGTAGATTATAGGAAGGGTAACTAATTAAGAGAATAACGAAGCTTTTACGATTGGAGGATGTTTCTTTTTGAAGAGATGCGGAAAATCGCTCAGAGGTTTAGGCAAATGTGTGCTCGTTAAAAGGGTTTGCCGGAAGCAAGAAAGAAGTGTGACCGAGGCGTGATAGAGATATGGAACCCCTTCTCCGTAGTGGTGGTCTCCGATAGGGAATTTTATATATAAGTGGTTCGTTCGATGGTGAAAAATCTACCTCTTGATCGGTATGTTAAGTTCGCAAATAGAGAACTTAAACGAAAATGTCACATTGATCCGGGAAACGTGCTGAAGGGAGGATTATGAAAGGTTGAAAAAAATCGCGTGATACTTCAGTTGGGGGATTCCATGTTTAGGAGCTACTTCATTTGGAGAAGAGGCGAGGGGAAGGCGAGAGAGAGAGTGTAGAGGTGGGCGTATAATAGGTAAAGAGGCTATTTTAGCGATTCCCCCCCAAATGAGGCTCCTGTTTTAAACTCGGAGTCGTAGCTACGGAATAGAATAGAGTCTCCCTTGAGCAAATTCGTCGCAGAAAACAGATTCGTGTTAATAAAAAGAAACGTGGCAAACGGTGCTGACACGGAAAAGCTCGAAGGCCGGGAATATTTTGGCCATTTCGCGAATGTTTAAACAAAGAGAAAGGAAAGTTATGGCGGGCCATTCACACGTTCGTGCGAGGGACGACGACGAGAGCGTACTCGCAAACTTGTCCTTTATTTATGAGCCGGAAAGATAACTCGACGAAACAACGGAGTGTTTGGAGGTTTGGTTCGGATTAATCACGAGTGCATGGCGGAAAAATTCATAAATCAGTTTTACGGAACATAACTCCCCCAACGACCGGCTTTTGGAATGTTCATCTAAATGGTTAAAGCAACGCCAGGACTTCGACTCGGCTGTTAATTTTGGTCCACGGGTCATCGAGTAAAAATGTACGGGAGTGCGTAGGGTTTTGGGAAGCGTGAGATGAAGCTAAGCATTCGTAGCATTCGGTTCCTGAAAATCACTGCGCCAAGTGCACCAATGAAAGAATTTCGGGAAATTTGAATTTACAACATGAAAGAATGAAATATACATACGATTCTTCGTAAAATATCCTCTGTCTTCATAAATGTACGTGTTTATTTACAGGTTCGTAACAAAAGATTATTTATATTCTTTTGATATGATGGGAATTAAATTTATGTTTAAAGAAATGTCTAGCTCCTGACTATGAATTATATAAGATATAATTTTTTAGCGTTTCAATTTATGTTTTATTTTTTTATGCGAGTGGTATACGAACTCGGTTCCGTCGATATTTGGTGAGTTACTTTAGCTCGTTGTAGGTCATTCTCTCGTTCGACTTCGTTCGTGCCCTTTATTTTCCGAGCCGCGTGACTTTTCATGCAAATTCATCCAACAAAATTTAATCAATTTAACAAGACAATTCAGTATTCATTTATCAAATCTATATTGTGTATAAAAACATTATCGTATTATCCTTCATCTTCCGTAAGGAAAACAACTGAGCACGGAATAGGGAAATTATGGTTATAACACATCAAATTTATATTATTTCAGTTCGAAATAAAATAAATGGTGCTCGAAACGAAGATAATGACGTCTCGCTTATACGAATAGCACGAATTCCGCTCCCGCGTTTCGACTTTTGAAGGGGGTACACCGCAAAAAATCGTGCTCTATTCAACAGGCGAAAGAGCTCTGAAGGTTAAACCTTGAGGTGGATCGATAGAAATTCTCATTGGTGGCTTTGCATATTTATACTTCCTAGCACACTTGATATTCCATCGTGAAATACGTTCGCAAGGAATCGGTTGTGCGGGATCGCTGTTTTTTATATTTCCTCGTCGTGGACGTATTTGAGTTTAATAACGATCTGAGTTTTTTTTAAGTTAGCCATCGGAACATCCGGGGATAAATTGAGACCACCGGAGCTAAAACAAACCAACAAGGTCAACACTTTGAATAATTTCAGCCGTGCGAGCTGTACCGGGTTGTGTTTCTTTTTTTATTCAATCGAAGAAGTGAGAGATGGAGTGCGAGGGGAAACAGGTGGCGCCGGGAATATTGGAGGCTCGTATCCATGGCAACGGACGACGGGGAGGACATAATGTTTACAGAGGTCCAGTTGGGGCGAGATAAAGCGTAGGGTTCCGGACGAGGTACGCAACGGAGTATCCGAAGGGAAAAACAGATGGATTGAGCGATTGCGGACTGGATGCGGGGACTATAAACCCTTAACCTTCCGAAATATCATGAACCCTTTTGCTCACGAGGTGATTTCAGATTCTAAATGGGTGATAATTTAATGAAAAAGACGATTTAAATATAAATTTGGTTTGAGAGACAGGGAAATAGGAGTTTTTTAAAGTTTAATTCGTTCGTTTGCGAACTGGCACGTGGTTATTACGTTCCAACATCGTAATTTAAATTAGAAGAGAGAGAGAGGGCAAGGAAAACCGCGATGAAGCAAACTTACTCGACTAACATCATCTTAGGAATTAAGTTATCGATAGGTAACGTCCATCCCGGAGAATTTTTAGTTCGCGTTCCAAAAGGGAGCACATCTTTTGATCCCCCGATTTTCCAAATATTCGCACATGCGAAAACTCCGACTCGCTGATAACGATCAGACGAAGGCTTACAAGGATAAAGAAGCGTGGAAAAAAACGGCTGAAAAGAGAGGTGGCGCTCTGCTGAAGGCATACCATTTGTTGCACCCGAGAGAAGCACTTAAAACACGAAAACACAACTCACAAGGCCGCACCCTCGCTCTGAGAAAACTGCCGAAGACGCACTACCGCACTCGTCGTGAGTCACGCACTGGATGCGTGTAGGGTGGTGGCGCCAGCATCGCTCCACCACCACAGCGCCGCTCGCTACAGGTGAACGCCACCTGCAGATCGATGCGGCCGCCCTCCATTTCACTCTTTCACTTTTATTCCCTCCGATTTGGGCTCGGATTGTCTCTACGCACGCATCGTAGTGGTGAAGAGTGCGTTTTAATTTTGATCGGCTTACGGGATGAGTCGCTCTTCTCGTTCGATGCGTACGTTGCGCGTTTGTTTACGTGACGT
Organism: Pantala flavescens; assembly: GCA_020796165.1. Lineage (NCBI taxonomy): Eukaryota > Metazoa > Arthropoda > Insecta > Odonata > Libellulidae > Pantala > Pantala flavescens. The sequence continues at coordinate 44,342,565 of CM036882.1, forward strand.
CGGTCGGCGCTGTTTCCGAAATCGCCGAGTGCGTCGTTTCGATGAATTAGATGAAATACGTAAACTATTAACGCTTATTATTCGTAGTATTACTTAGGACACAGGATAGACTCCATAGAAACTCACTTCTAATTTTGGAAGAATGTCATACATTTACCCTATTAATATTGTCAATAATCTCTCAATTTTCGGAAAGATAGTTCGACTTGTATTGGATACGACTATTACGAAGGGAAATGCTTTCCAAAAGTGTTACCAAAATCTATTGGTGAGGCAATTTTTTAATGTATTGCGTAGGCTACCAGAACGTGGATAATATAGACCTTCTTTCGTATCTAAAGATGGCGACTTTGATAGATGTATAGGGACTTTATTGGTGCGGTTTGACCCAATCGGTATCTCTTATACCTAATGTCCTGTGTCAGTAGTTTTTTTATTATAAAGAAATAGAGTAAAGAGGAGGAAAAATATTTGCAACTGGTGGTTGACAGAGAAAAAGAAATGCATGCCGCGGGTAATTAGGCACTGACAAGGAGGCAGGGAAAAGAAAGCAAAAAATAGTAAGAATATAATGGTTAATAATTTTAAGTACTGATTTGTAAAACTTCGAAAGAATATTAGAAAACAAACAGAAATCGAAGGAAAAATAAAATTTCAAAAGATTGTAAAATTTAATCACAGTAACATTTTTAAATCATTACGGTATATTTAGGCTTCCTAATAATTGAGAGTGATGATTCAACCCTTCTTCTATAATGATTATTATAACTTACTTATCGTGTAATCACGTAATGCGTAATATTAATTTCTTATAAGTGAAATAATCTGGAAATGTAAAAAAGAATAAGAAACTCTTAGAAGGGAACGATATTCGTAAAAATAACTACCAACATTGATTAAGTATAAAATGGCATATAACGATGAAGAGTTAGTGTACAGTCATTATTCAACACTTTTATAACATCACTTATAGCCTTTAAATGTTTACTCGCTATTGAAAGAAAAAATGACTGATTTCATATGGAATGAGGAAGTTCATTCCAGACTTTTGCTCCTAAGGCTGAAAAAGTTTCGCAGTAAACTTCAGTTCCACAGATTAGAGTCACAAGTACCTGAGGGTCAATTTCTAAGGGTATGGGAGTTTTTGAAATAGATAAGATAGTCAGTTGAGAAGTTGTAATAGAACTGATTTAAAACTTTAGGTAGTAGATTGAGAGTACAAAGTTTTCAAGTCTATATTTTAAGCAAAAATTTTATGAATATACGAAGTCTAATAACTAGATGGCTAAATTTTTATTTCATATAATACCCTATAGCAAATATAAAACTATGAAGCATATATTGCTATAGAATCAAAAAAAAGATTGAAGTTTCAATGAGGTAATAAGTGGTAACGTTCATAGCAAAATATATAAGTAATACTAATTACGTCGTAATGATAAGTGTAACAGTATGTTCACTTAAATCTCACGAAAATATCCGACGATTAAAAAACCGTGAGCTCGGAGATTATAAATTGGATAAGAGACTAATATACGAGAGTGTTATAAAACAGCTCTCGAGAGGAAAAATTCAAAGCGATGCTATATGTCTTTTCTCACAACAAGTCAACCCTTATATCCCATCGAGACCACCTTTCCAAAATTCCCGTCCTCTCTTTCATTTTCCTACCTCACAATTTCGATTTTCTCTTATCTTCCATCTATTACGTCTCTTCCAAATTCACCCAACGTTAAGAATGCTGTTTATTTAGCAATCTCCATCTTTCCCTTTTTATTATCACTCCCATCTATTTGATATACATCTCCATATCATTTCGTTCAAATGGCAAAAATGAACCTGAATTCTCTAAACTGCCGTAGCAAATGGAAGGGATATTTCCTTCTATCACACAAGAGCAACTCGAAACGACTTCTCCTGGAACAACGTTCATGTCTCATTCTTTTCATTTGGAGAGATAACATTTAATAAGAAAGTATCAATCTTCTTACTTTATCCTCGATCTCAAGATATTTCTCGAGATAAATACGGGATCTCGAGTATTTCTCGAGATAAATACAGGATCTCGAGATCTCGTATTTTTCCTTTGCTATTTTCTCTTTCGTAAAGTGTTTATTTATATCATTGACAGGTAAAATTTCTGCTACTTGGTGAAAGAGTATTTTTATATAAAAAACAACGCGTACTTCCTGTTCAATTCGGGACAACTGTTTGATCTACCAATCGGCCTGTTCCTTGCCCTGCCCCAATCAATTTTCCTCGCGTCAGTGAAAAAATATGGGAAAATAAAAAAATTGGTTCCATTCAAAAAAATCAAAAGAGGATATGAATTCAACCGAAACTTGAAGAATACGACTCAATATGGCTTCTTCCTCTCTCAAATAATATTAGTTTTCCACCATTCATATTTAGCAGTGGACCTTTTGCAGACTTTCTGTCCAAAAATATGAATCCAATTTTATCCTGAATAAATTTTTCATTCAGTCAAATATTGTCTCGTGTATCTATAAAATAAGGATAATTGTTCTTTGATTTTTGGTTGTTTCACCAGTAATGTTGATCATCGGAAAATTTCCTTTTGTAAAGAGCTTTTAAAAACTCATCTCTTTCAGATAATTTTAGGCATATAAAGAATAAATATTATAAGTATTTCATTTCATAACTAAACATCTTTTAGAACACAGTGGGCAAAATAATTTATAAAGTCAGCTTTTGCAATCAATTTCATTATCCACATTTGATTTTTACCTGTATAATAAGAATATATAAGCTATACTAAACTAAGAATTGAGTGTGATTAAATACTAAAATTGTTGTCTTTGTTCACCAATAAATTTAATTTATTCATATTTATATCTGCAATTTTGAAAAAAATTTCTAAAATATTTCTTCGTTTTGGAGAGCTAGAATTTCAATTCGACGAAATAAACGGCAAATACTCTCTTCAGAGACAGATTTCATCTATATTTCAAATGTACGACATAATATGCCAATCATAATTAGCACTACAATACTTCACATAACCGTAAGGTAAATTGATTCCCAAAACTAGTTCCAGTTGATCCTATCATCACCTAGTGAGAAAAATTTTGACTGTCATACGTGTGATACGGACATGATAATCGTAACTGTCCTTCGTTAGATGCATAATGAGTTACCAATGTCGGCGGCGAAAATCAATAAAATATCGGGCGCTTATCAGGCAATTAAGCTTCATTCCTAAAGCTCTATTTGCACAGGGGGATTTCGATACGGTTCAAAAAGTCGGGAAGCAAATTCTGATGGGGTCGTCATTTGAAAAAGGATTTCATCACGTCGCATCTAAAAGGCCTCATCATTGGCTAAACCTGTTGCTCTGACCAAGAAAGGGATGGAAAAAGTTGCACGTGATGGATTATGTCTGGCGTGTTCAAAGGTTAAATGGCTTCTCAGAGAGTGGACAGACCCCTCCTGTCCCTTTTGATCGAAGGACATGGGAAAATTCCTCAAATGGATTCGAAATGCGATTAATCAAATACAGTTAAATCTCTACTCGTTCATTTTAGAGATATTCACGGTTGGTTTTAGTGTTCTATCGTGTGAATTTGCATGGAAATGATCCAATAACCAATGCATTACATGTAGCACGTAACTGAATGGAGGATTTAAGTGTATGCCTCGCGTCAAATCGGTACACAATTGTACTTTATTTTGGTGGTAAAATCCTTTCTATTTAAAAGATTAGTTAATGTGAAATGGTAGACAATATACAAAATTTAATGTCACAAAGTTTAACAGAAATTCTTTCTATTATTTGACACCTCCATTAAACGGATCGTTATGAAGGTGTTTTATAATTAATGGGACATCAAAAATAAATTTGCGAGAGGTCATAATGTAAAGAGGAAGAATTAAATATGTACTTGTGAATTATTAATTATTCTTGGAATAAAAACAAAATTTTTTCCGAAAGTTCCCATCATTGAACAAGAAAGACTTATCAGTAAATGACAAAATTAAACGCATTTCCGTTGAGGGTATTAACTTACAATTTTACTCTCTCTCATTAAAAGCTTGAAAATTTTCATTTCGTTATCTATCGGCATCTTTAACACCCTCGCTCAAAATTCTCTTCTTCTTCATCTCCTCAAATAACTATTGTCATTATCTTAAGATGCATATTTGTACCTACGATATACATGTATTATTGGTACAGCAGAATAGTATTGTGAGTTATATCACCAACATCGTCTGACAAAGCAACTAAATTTAGGTTTATCCTCGAGTATATACAACCGGCGAAGCAGATATGTATCTGCAGTTGCATAACCTCAAGGATATGCTTGGGGCTAGGCAAAAATTTGGTGAAATGCTCTCAACTTGAACCGGATGTAATCTAGCAAATGAAATGCATCAATAATGAAAATATCTAAATAAGCTTCATCGAAAATAAATAATTACTCGAGAAATAATTGTATATTAATTGGACTTTATTAATGAAATGAGATTGTAGGAATGGAAAGATAGTAAGTAGAGTAATTATTCCATAATTTAAGCATCAAATGCCGCTTTCATGTTGTAGTTCAATAAATTTATTTTAAGATGGAAAATTAATTAAATTTTTCCACTGTTGAGTAAAAATAAAATTTTCTTTCCTGCTTTTTAATTGTAGAATTTAACTGAGTTAATTTTTTCCCTTATCGAATAATCAACTATCAGTTGTTTTATAGAGTGATAATTAAAAGAAGATATCGTGATCTATACTTTACGCCTTCTATATTATTCGAAGGTTTAAAAAATTCAAATGTATTGCTTTACTACTGGTAGTCCATGCGTTTTTCGAATATTCCTATTTTATCACATCGGAAATGATACTGAATGCACGATAGATGGAGGGCAAATGTCTGTAAGCAAAGCAATCTCATTTATGAAAAAGTTATCATCTTTGACATCCATGCAACAAGTGAAAATAAAGAGATGTTATCGCTGCGTTGTTATTTTCATAAAATATATTCGCTTCCAACTGTTGAATTTGGTGCACAGTTTCATTAGATAAATGAAATGTTTCATGAAATCTATGTTGTATCCAGAAACAAGCTAAACAAGGTTAGACATGGAGGGGCTAAATAAATTCTTATACGCAAACAAATCTTAATCAAAACCAAAAGTCATAAATGCAAGGGTTATTAATTAGAAAAAGGCATTCATCCTTCGATAGAAATCATAGATTCGTAATGCATATCGTTATTGCCAACCAAGTGACCTTGTAAATCCATAGCTATTTAAAGACACATTAATAACTTTATTTATCACATGATGTATAGATAGATGATTGGCAGAGTATGGGTTTTTTCACTCAAATTAAAGATGGTTCTATCCATCAAATGATATGTAAAAACATAGCTCACAGAATACACTTGTGGATGCAGAGTTAATATAACCTGCGTGACAAGGAATAATTTAATAGATTACAAAAACATCACAGATTTATATTCACTTTATGATTCCCCATAAAATTTCTTAGCCATCAATCTCTTACTCAGCGATTATGAATTCCAAAGTTTTAAGAATCCAACGAGAAAATTTACGACACAAATATCTAAATTCATGGACTCAGAATTTAGCACCAAACATTAGTGGCGAAGAGACTTCGTTTCAAACTTATTTTCCCTGAGTTTTTAAAGTCGTAATTTGCACTAAGTCTGACAGTTTCGTACTTTCTCAAGAAGAGGGGGTGAAAACATTTAATTGGCCGATTTCCTTAGTGTTGGGATCCGATTGGACTGGCGCCAAAAGCAGATTCCGACTGGCGCCATATTCAGATAAATTGAGACGCACCAAACTATATATTCCCCCAGCAGGAGCCACCGACTGCTCTTGGGAAAGCCCTCATTGATCGTGGCTGTTGTTCATTAGCTCTGCATTGCATCACCATTCCTTCGATCTACACTTACGTCTATTTACGTCATATCATCATATTGTATCCACTACTTTTCCTTTCAAAACTCTCTTAATTACGTAATTTCTTCAAGGTTATTCGAAAGTGATCGAGTTATATTACGTTTAATCTAAGAATAGTATGTGGTAATGTGTATCACTGATTTATAAGGCATTTTCCTTCACTTAATGAATTATTTATAAGTTTGAGTGATTTATAATTATAATAAGCATTACCCTTGCATTTAATTTAAGCCTTTTGAGATAATTTTTTCGGGAATAAAATACGTTGAAAGTTTGACAAAGAAAATTTATAAATTAAATTGTTTGAAATATATAAAGTTTCAGTGATGAATAGTCATATATATATATATATATATATATATATATATATATATATATATATATATATATATATATATATATATATATATATGGTATAATGTTCGACTTTATATTTCAAATAATTTAATTATATTTATAAAATACTACTTAATCTATCTTCAACTTTAGTTCAACTCTACAACTGTTACGGTGCCTTACTTTCTTTTGTTTTCCATATTCAGAGCAGCTAACGTTTTTCCATATTCCGTATGATATCTGGGATGCTGGGAAATTAAAGGAAGATTCTTCTTAACCTTTGAGACCTAATCTAATTTAATGACTCAGGCCGCTTTAATCCCCCACTTAACTTTCCCTTCGAAGAATTGTTGTTTTTAATAAAAAGCTCATTTGAGATAAATCACTCCGCCGCTGAAAGATTAAATGATACCACTTTAACCGAAATCTCTTCTTCAGGGAGTTGGTTAAAAAGAATCTTATCAATTTGGTACTTTTAAGTTTCGGATGAAAAATTAATGTCGAGTTTGAGATGGTGAGAAATAGGATAATTGATAGGTTGAACTAATAGTTTTTTAATAACCGAAGAATTCACTTCATTAATGGATTAATCAGTACTATTATTTTCATGATACTTTTATGGCTAAGAGCATCTATTTTCTTACAGACATTTCGATAAGTCATTAATATTTTATATCTCAAAGGGTCATAATTTAGTATAAAAATTTAACACAGGATTCCACTTCGAGAGCTAGATAAACGGTTAGATATTTAAAATAGCTAAATACGTATATCATAGACATTTAATTAATCGATAAATCTTCATTTATACCATTCAAACTAATACCCAAAATCTGTAGTATGAATAATATATCACTATGTATGATATTTATCTTTCCAGGGGTTCTAAAAAGTTTTCTCAAGTTATCGACAGCTAAAAAAATGTCTTTTTCTGTATTTAACGTCTACATTTTTGTCACCTTAGATAGGTTATACGGCCGATTTTTATTCTATTCACAAAGTTATAAGCAATGTCTAAAGAACGAATGGCATTCCAATTTAATACCTCAAGTATTGACTGCAAGAATCAGCTGACAGCGCCTTCAAAGGCAGTTTCCACTCAACACTTTTCTTTACGTTCTTCGGCGCTGATCCCCGTGTCCTTCCTCAATGTCGCTCTTCCACCTCCTGAGAGTAAGGGTTCTTTCGTTCCAAAATCGATGTACATCTCGTTCTTTGAAAACTCTTCTTTATAGACGTCTCCGGGCGTTTTATTCCCTCATTCTTTCTCTTCATTTATCCTCTCCTTTCTCAATTGATCTTTTCCACTCCAGGCTTACTTCATCATTTATCTTTACGACCGAGTTGCTTTGCATTGAGAGTTTGAGAGACTGCTTCATTTTCTTTTGTGATTTACACCGTCGCCCTTAAAAAAGTGTAAACCTTAAGAGAGATAAAAAAGTATAGAATTCGTCTCATGAATTGAACATGAGAATCTCAGATGTGTGGACGAGATTATCTGATTATGCTGCTCTGTTCATGAAAATATATATAAAGAGGAATGGAAGATTTAAGATAACTAAGATTTGAATGTAAGAAGTGTGTCTGTAACAGCTCGATATTATAGTCTTTTATATATAACTCATCGTTAACTATTAAAACTTGAATAACTGAAAGGTTAAGTACGTTAATTTGCGAAAGAATATCGTTAAATGTCGATGGTTCTGAACTGGATGCAAAGGAATGTGAAAATAAGAAGTAGAAAAATCGAAAATTGGATTGAATAGAGACGTAATCAATTACTTTGGGGTAATTTGGCAGAGGGATGCTAATAATCGAGTGTATTGGATAGAGTTTGGCCTACATGTGGTTTCAGATTGAATATGGATGATAATGATGATTCGCAAAATCAATTTTTATGAGTGAAATCCCATCAACGCTTTTCTTTTGGAGACATTACACTAACACTAATTAGTAATAGAGATGTCTTGGTAAAATTAAATGAAAGGACTCCATCTTTCTCTTTGAAATGAGGATGAGTATCATATAAGTTCAATATAATTAAATTGAAATTATGATATTTCATCGGCGACAATTATTGATCCTAAACATCTCAGAGGTAATCGATTAAAAACGTGTTTCTCAGATAACTTCTTAAGTGTAGTTCATTCTCTTATTAGCTCAAGACTGTTACTGGTTTACGGTAACAGCAATCCCATTTACGTTTTAAACGTATTAATATTTATAAATTAGTATTTGTATCGCATTTTATCAATGTAGATGCGTAAAATTGATTATTTAATTTTAATTAATCACTTTGGATGTAGTCCGAGTGTAATATCAGTGTAGATTTTGGTAATAGTATTGACCTAAATGTTCCCGATATTTATTAAAGATAGTCGCTTGCTTAAGCGCGGGCATAATCAAGTAACCATTCATCAAATGGGGAAAGTAATTCCCAGATGATGGCTTTCATTAGACCGTGTGAAATCGATTGGAGATATCGGAAATCAATAAGATGAGTAATGAACGACACTTGTGCGGTCGTGCGGCGATCGGTGTAAGTGAAAATTAATATTAACGAAACGGTTAACAGTTAAACCGCGTGATAGACACGCGTCCCGAATAGCGTATACGAATAGAGGCGGGCAAAGCGGACTCGTGCGTCACGGCGCCGAAGAGGATAAACTCACACGCGCTTGATTCTAAGAGTGAGAAAGAGCTTTTGCGTGTCATTTGCAGCGACCTCTTGGAAGGTGGTGATGTAACCTGTTACACCTTCTTTGTAGGGTGACACGTGAGAGCCATAAATATTTCGGGGACCCTTGAGTGCTCTGGATTTCGAGGGCTTGAGTTGGCAGCACTGGCACCGAGAGCGCACGACCCCAGTGAACTATCTTAAATGGATGTCAGATATTCAATACTCGCTTCTTTTGTTTCCATTCCCAACATCAGATGGCGATACGAGGCAGATGAAAACGTGACGTAAAAAGATACAAGGTGAAAATGAAAAGGTACAAGGTGAAAATGAACAGGTACAAGGTGGAAATAAAATGGTGCAAGATAAAGATTAAACGTTTTTCATGTTCGTCGGCTTGTTGAAACTGTCAGAATGGCTTTTATCGAGTTTATATTTGCATTTTAATCGGTTATGTAGATGAAATATAGGTGGAGAGAACTTAAAATCCGAGGATGCTACATGTTTAGTTGATAGGATTGGGTATATTTCAATGGTTAACCTGTAATATTTCAAGGTTTTAAAGTATTCGTCCACTAAGTAAGAAAATTCAGCTCATTACATCATTCTATAGAAATCGATACTACCTGAAAACGAAAGAAGAGTAATTTAATGGGTATGAATGTAATTATTTATGTATTATTTCATTATTTAATATTATTATGTAATGTATGAAAGAATGTAATAGGGTGTTCCTTATTCCATTTTAATTTCCTTCTCAACTTGATGAGAAATATTACTCCCCTTGTTAGTCATCAAATATAATATTAAAAAATGAAAAAGGTATACAAAACAAGAATTAATGGATATGAGAAACATTTAAACAGGACCAGGACTCGAACACAGATGTCTTGCTCAGTTACCCTTCCCAATGACCTAACTTGCCAGAACATTCAGCCTGACGATTAAGGGATACCTATTAAGCCTCCGGCTGCAGCTTCGTGACTGTTTAGTGATTAATGTGTCCGTCCAAAGATTAATTAAGAAGTTCTTAATAACTGTGCGTAATTAAATAGGAAAGATTAAATTCTAAAACAGGTGAACGATTATTATTCAATGAAGAGTCGAACTAGCATTTGCTAGCTTTACATTGCTAAGAAGTGTCTTGATAATTGTTCTAACAATCTTTTATTAATTATGCATTTTTCTGCACGAGTTAATAGCTGCACTCTATGTTCTAATAATTTTAAAAATGTATTTTGAAGTGAAATCAATATTGTTAATCAGAGTTAAAACTATTAATTATATTTTATAATATTATCATCAATATCAATCTTGATGTTCATTTGAATAAAAATAGTATACTCATTGTGAAAAATGTTAGCCAAAAGAAGGATGAGGTTCATTTATTTCCTAGTTCTTCATACAAAATTCTATAGCACCTAAGTTACCATAATATCTATATATAGATTCTATAGCATATAAGCTTATATGATGAAAACATCAACGAAGGTTTCTTAGAATTGAATTAAAGAATAACTTTGAAAGGATAAGGTTAATGAAACAAATTTAATCGTAATCAAGATTTCCTAATAAGAGAAGGGATTCTATCAACTACTACTTTTGATCATTTGTAAGACCTTATTATTTTCGATTTAAAAGAAATTTAAATATTATTCAAATCATCCCTTACTAATTTATACATACTAAGAAGCTGCCAATTATTCCAAGGATTAGATGCCCTTCATAATCTATGAAAAATCATTATATTTCTGAAGAATAGGTTTGAAATGCTTACGTAGGAGATGCTGAAATGTAAACGTAAAATATTCATTAGGTAAAAACCGTTAGCACTAGATTCACCAAACGTTAAGATGCGTATTCATTGTCCGTTCGAAACAGCTATAAAAGGTGTCGTTTCGGGTGAAAACAAATGATTCTCCCCACAAAGAATAGAAATAAGTTTTTATGATTATTTTCCGATGGGAAGAAGAGAAATGGAAAATAACCCTTCTCCTTTGACTGGAATAAAGAGACGAGTCTCGTTAAGGGAACAAAAATTCGTCGCAGAATCTCTTTTGGAGTAAAAAAGGGCCAAGGAGGGACAGAAAATAATACCCAAGGATCGGATAGGAGCGATACACAAAGGGTACACTCTTCAAGCAGAAAGTAGAGTATATTGTCAAGAAATGGATGAGATGTTTAAATGCGAGAGGCAACACAAAAGAGACACAAAAGAATTCAATTTCAACGGTGTCAAGCAAAAGGGAACGTGACGAAGGGGAGGATAAAAATGCCGGTGAAAATCACCTCCTTTATAAAGCTATTGTTTCACTCCATCCGAAATCATGCCACTTTTAATTACATCTTCGTTTGTTCAAGTTGAGCACAATGCCCGCCACGAGCAGTTCTCCGTATCTCATTGCCACTGTCTACATCTGTCGCCACCCATTCTATCCTTTTATGCATGCAAGAGGCAGAGAGAGCTTTGCAGCATTATTTTCTTACGTTGATAACGTCCTCTCTTTTTTTCATTCGAAAATGTTTCGACTCGCGGACCCTAATTACAAATAATGAGCATCGCTTTTGTGTTATGTATTATCTTTAAAAGCGGCGATTGCCCGCGCGTTTTTTAAAAAAGCTTTAGGATACGGAAGAAGAATGAGAGATACGGATGTTGTACGTGTTTAGATTGTGCGGAGGTTAACAAAGGGATTTAGCGCTATAAATGTCACAGCGCACAAAGTGATGAGCGATAGATTATATGAGTGCTATTATCATTTGCGAAACATCGTTGTGAAAGCTTCTCTTTTCTTAAGATTGTAGAAATTTCATTAATGTAATTAATAAACTTTATATGATAAGCGAGTTAAATTTGGACGCTATATTCTGGTACAATTTATTAACCCGTCCATTTTCCAATATAGGAGAAAAAATTGATAAAAATCCAATAAAATAGAATATATAAAATAAGGATGAAAACAATAAATTTGCAAAATTCCACTTATTTTAGAGTATTTTATTTATTGTTACCGGTTTCGAACTAGACTAAGTGGAAATTAGCAAATAAACCATTAGGCTGGCAAGTCGGGGACCTGTGTTCGAGTTCCAATCTTACAGCTAATTTCCTAATATATGTTTGACGTTCCTATTGCCCTCCCTGCTTAGGATAAATTTCCACAAAATAAAGGAATTATTATGAATTTATTAATATTTAAAATGTATTTATAGATCATGTGGAATATAGTATGGTAAAATATTCAGTATTTTATGCTCGTAAGTTTATTGTGTAAATATTAATTAACAAGAGTGATATTAAAAATCATAAAGAAAAATAAGAACTACGATTCAAAGAATATGAGAGAGATATCTGGAGAAAGATGAAAAATTGACAGCGGTCGTGGAGCAAGAATGGTCGGAAGCCGGACGTGGCACGAATTTAAAAGAAACAAAGGTTCTTTTGTAGGAAACGTATTAATTTCCGCGAATAATACGAGAATCCGTAAAAAATTGCGTAGCGAGTGGAAAATTACAAGCGTAAGGACGGCTCTTCTCTCGGAGACGACTGCTAAAACCAATTACGGAACAATCGCCTTTGGAACAACAACAATCACCGACGGAGGAAAAGTAATTGCCCGGAACATTGTTAGGGGGAACTCTGGCATGGCTTCTGAAGTCTCATCCTTTCGCCTGAAGAAGCGGTGCCCTCGCAAACCCTTTGTAAACCGCTGCGAAACCAGAAAGGATAGCGGATCCCACCTCACGCAGGGTAAACCTACGTAGGGCAAAAACCTACGGTAATTTTAAATTTTTTCGGGTTGTTCTACTTAGACCCTCCCGGAGTCCCCCAGAAAGGGAATAAGAAGCGGAAAAATTGGAAAAAAACTCAAATTATCGATTCGAATCCAACCTGTTGTATCTCGGGTCAAGATATCGATGTCTCACGCTTTTTAAGGATATTGAAACGCAGTTGAGCATTCACATTAATTAAAAAGGCTGTGTTGTGGTAGAAATCTTGGATGTTTTATATCTTTTTTTGGAAATAGTATCAGAGTAACTATCTACAGTTTAATTACGTAATGTAGGAAGTAATTGTAGCTGAATTAGAAAAAAATATTTCCGTTTGAAAAAATTCGTAAATATAATCTTCTTTGCTTAACGAGACGTCTCGTTGCAGAGTTACATTGTCTCCTGACTAAGCAAAATTGTAATGGATTTTCTCTACCAGAGAATGGACTGGAAGAAATTCAATGGATTATGCACAAACACGCAATGTTTTAGAGATTGTTTTATCAATTTCATTCCTAATTGCTCATTATATTAGGTTTCTCTTCAACATTTTAATTTTCCTCCATTTGAATTGGAGGTATATTACAAAAATAGTTGAAAAGTTTAATTTCCAATTTACTTATTTACCTGTATTGATTATCGTACATTTATACATTTTGGATATGTTGAAAGATGCTTATATTAAAAAGATAAAGTCATTATAATAGTTATGGAAAGTTGAATCAATTTATAACCTTACAATATTTTAAGGAGAGGATATGAAATGTAGAACCTTGGTACCACGGGACACCTTTGTACTCGGAAGTTTGAGGTGCCAGTATGGCGCCAGAGTTCCTTAGGAACTAATCGGTGGGAATTTTAATGATTAAAATCAATTGAGCAAAATGTATAGCCATTGCAGTAACGAGCGTTTTAGTTGTTAAGGAAATATGTATAAACAATTATGAAGTCTGTGGTTGATAGGAGTAATTTGGACGAAAGGGAATTGGCAAACAAAGATCTTATGATATTTTCTGAATTAAAGAAACATTATTATTGAACGTATTGGCTAAAAGTTTTTGCGGAAAATATTGATAAAAAATACTGTCATTAAATTTATAGAACTGCTGCTTTAAGATTTTTAATGGCAGAAAAAATGGTGGGAAAAATTAAAAAGCAATTCAAAGAGAACGATTTTTAGAAAGGGGCGAAAACAAAGGTTGTGACCCGGGTTAGAAAGTAATTAGGGGCACAAAGCTTAGAGAGATGAAATTTTTGGTTTCGAAAAAAAAAAAGATTTGGAAGATCTGAGAGCCTGAAACCCTTACATTATTGAAGAAAACCGGTTTTGTTTTGGAGAAATAGGGGTTTGGCCCTAAGTCCGAACTGAAATGAAACGGCATAAGTGGATAACGAAACAGAGATGGAAATAAATTCAACTCGGTTACTATATTAATGCAGAGGAATTTGTGATACAGGCGTGGAAAGAAATCTACATATACAAATCGCAAAACGCCAGTTGGCGTGTGTCGACTCTATGACCTGAATATATTATTTCCATGTATCGTAGGCGGGAAAAATGAATTTTTCAAACAGTCTGTCTTTAGCTATATTTACCTGATAAGCTAAATAAATGAATGGGTAAATAAGTGGGAGCTGATGGTCAGCAATGACGCAAAATATGGATATGAGAAAGTTACATGATTCTAATAATTTTCGTATGATTCAATATGGAATTTAAAATTGCTGTTAAAGTAAAAGGCTATGAATAAAGGAATGTTAAAAGGATTTGAACGTAAAATAATAGTAAAATACAGTAATTTATTGAAAGTTAAGGAGTTAGAAGAGTAAGAAAGTTATTTAGCAGATGAATATTTTTACGAGTTTGATTGGAATTAGCGGATATACGATTTGTGAGGTTTCGACATATAATTATAAATGTTTATTGTATTTGTTTTCTTACTAGATCCCCAAAATGTTATTTTATATTTCAGAATACTCTCAATTTATGCCTAATTAATTATTTTCGTCGTGCTAAAATTTAATATCATAGTGATACAGTTTCATTCACAAATTATGCAGTTTATTTTATTATTTATTTTACTAATATGTGCACTAAAGTTTTTGAATGTAAGTAATGAGCACTTAAATTTTGGTCTATTACTATCATACGTGTTATAAATTAATATATACGTACAGAAGGATGGATGGATGTCTTAATATCTAAGAGATATAATGGACAATATAGAACATTTTCAAGATCAAATTAACCAAAAGTTATTTTAATGGATTAAATTATTACCAACTTTAAAGTTTTCTAGTTATTAGCAAATAGGTTTCGTATATATTTAACTAAAATTTGATTAAATGTCGTAAGGGAAACATGTCCTCGCTGCAATCGAACGGAAAACCATATTACGGCAAAATCGAACACATCCGTTGTCCTTTTGAAGACGAATTAAAAGCGAGATAATTTAATTTCGTCCCATTCAGTATAGTTTATTTAACTTCGACGAAACAACACAGACTCTCTCGTAGTTAGATTCTCTCCGAAAACACTCCGTTTCTAAGTTTTCGTTTCGAATTCATGGAAAAGGGATGTGAAGGGACTGACAGAGTAGCACTCCTAATTCGATTCTCCGCATAATTCTATAAAGGTTTTGTAATTTTCGAGGCAACGTATTTCGATACGAAAAAATACGAGACTTCTTTTTTTTTCAGGAACGTCGCAGTCGCTTTTGGGCCAAGAGCTGCCATCTATCGAACGAGGTGACAAGGTGCGCTTTCTGGAATGGACGGTAACGCTATTGGTGAGAGCTGGAACTCCAGGGAATAGACGTTCGCGAATCGCGTTTAAGGGCGAGTTCGGAGAGATAAACACGAAAAAGCTTAATATTTATGACTTCGCTCCGAATTCCCCAAATATATTTTACGTATTATTTCGAAGTGTGATGACGTAGATTCTGAAATACTTCCTGAGAAATGTTATAGAGAAGAATGCTGAGTTTTGTTAAGTGAAAGAATTAGGGTTTTAGATGGAATGATCTTCAAATATATACGTTTCGGTGTAAAGCTTTTTATTCGAACGAAAGCTTTTTTTCCGTTTCACCGAAATTTTTATTAAAACTCTTGAATTATCAAGAAACAACTCACGATGTATTAAAATATGCGTACAAATGGATTAGAAAGTTCATCTTAAGGGACATCTCCTTACTGCAAAGGAAGAATATTTTACGTAGAGAATAGTTATCGAATAATAACTTGAATGAGTGATAAAAGAATGATTTTAAAACGTAGTTTAATTTAAAAAAACAAAAATTTATCTACATTTGCTGTACTAAATAATGTGAAAAACTAATGCGCAATATAATTTTTGTATTAAATATGGATACGAGTCGGTTTTTTTCAGCCGAAAGAAATATATTGTATATTGGGAAAATTTGATGTGACATTTTTAAGGGGAAAATAAATGGCAATATCTGGGGGAGGGAGGGTGAGGATGAATAGTTATTCAATAATATTGACTTATATAATGTGTCAGAGGCGAGGTAAATTCCATTATAAAGTTCGATTTTGTGGGAACATAAGAACGATGTTACAAACGAAAAAGCAATAGTTGAGTTCTCATTTTAAATATATTTTGCTATTTTATAATTTTGGTTCAACGTATACTCTATTAATTTGGTATGAGCTTTGTGGTAGTACCTATCATATATTTTAGCGATGGAACGCTTTTTACCGTTGCCACAAATATATTCATTTAATCGACCAGCGTAAGAAAATGTTATACCTTTATTATTAGTAAGGGTTCAACCATTGAAAGAATGATCCAAACCAAAGTTTCATAACCAAAGAATACTCAGAGCTTTATACTAACGAGAATTTTAAGAGTCGTCCAAAGTAATTCGACCTCCATGAATATAATTGGATGAGTCTGTCTTGGAACAAAGGGAGGTAAAATTCTAGAGTCGCATTCCAATCTTTCATTGCGAATGAGACATGAACTAGATCGAACAAAAGGACTCTTACGAGTTAAGGAGGAGAATAGTTTGAGCTTAAAAATCACCCAGACGGTCAATAGCGTACTTATTCCCGTAAAAATATCTCCTCTTTCGTGTCAAACTCTTTTAAGATAAGCTCTTCACCGGTCACAAGATATTTCGAACGAAAAAAAAGAACCCCTCGTCTTAATGGTTGTGTCCACGGAGGAACCTTACCTGAACGCAAATCTCTCGGGCGTGCAAAAAGTGCATAAAAAAGTGAAGAAAAAGGTGATAAATTAGTCTCTGATATAACCCTATGTCTGCCCTTTCGTTGGTGACATAAATCATCCGCTGCGTGATTGTGCTGCTGTTTGACGTTTCACATTCAGATGCTTATGGAACGTATCTGCACTTACGGGAAATGTGAAAAAATGACGAAGACAGATCGTGATAATGGGCAAGTAATGCGTTTGAGATAAAAACGATAGTGAGATTCGAAAATTATTCGGGAAAAAATTTTTCGTTCAGAAGAAAAATGAAGTATGGAAGATATATAACCTTTTTTTATTCATGGGGTCGTCGAAATTCGCGAGGATATATTGAAAGAAGTGAAAATAAATCCCAAGATGTGCATTGAAAGAGATATGGATATCGATTAGAAAAACTCTTGAGGTGACCGGATAAGGAATGGTAGTATAAAATGAATGGAAATGAGTATATCTACAGTGACTTAGTCGATAGGATGGAATTAGGTATATCTATATGTAAAATGTGAGAGATTTTATGAGAAATGTTATTGAACTTACGTAAAATTTGATTAGAGGACAACGAACTAGATGAAATTGTTCATTGATCTATCTCCTATCACACATTGGCCAAAGAATTTAATGTTTTTGTAAATATAAATAAAATAGAAGAATGAATTATTTTTAGGATTAAGTATAACAAGGGAATTAATTTCAGCCTGCTTGACGTTGCCAAATTGAGATTCGGTGTAATCCCATTTGAAATGACGTCAAAATCGATGAAGATGATGCATTAATGTAAAATAATCCACGGCGGCACGAACGAAATAAAAGATAGTGCAGGGGGATTACGAAGAAAGCAATAAAATTTAAAATTTATGAAGTGTGTATTGTTCATTCCGTTATGAATCCTCATTTTGGAACTTTTAATTGATGAACTTACCATATCCATCAGCTCATTAACTTTTATTTACCCGCTCTCGACGGTCACAGTTCATTGCCTAATCAGGGCAGAGGGGTGTTAACGGAGATTGGGGACAATGTATAGCCCTGGATCAAGCTTGCTGAGAAGGCTTCAACAATATCTCCGTCCAAATTGTGAAAGTGGCATTCATTAACCGGCAGAAGGATAGCCTGGTGAATTACCCTCATCTTTTATCCCACAAACAATCTCACAATTTCCATGGTGAGCTTCTGTAATGAAAATTTATCCGGACGTAAAAGAACCTCCCGTTTGGATGTCCGGGTGTGATGACATTACAGTGGTCCATTATGAAGAAAAGAACTACAGCTCTTCATCTCGACACGTACAACTGACATTGCCGAAAGAGCGGAGATCGACTGTTTGGATTACTGAATGAAGTTGAGGGGATTATGTGGGATGTCATCGGACTACAAAAAGTTAAAAGAAGATCTTATAGTTCTCAAGAAGGGGCATTAATTCTATCCTGGATTAAAGGAAGACGTTAGACTTCAAGGCGTAGGATTCATGATCAACAATAAGTGAAGAAACGACGTGGAGGAAATTGAGAGCGTATCTGAAGGAGTATGCAAGCTTGTACTAAGGGACTACAAGTGTTGCTTTGTACAGATTATTCAGGTACATGCTCCTACAGAAGATGAAAAATCTCTCAGACAGTGGTAATGATCAAGACAAAAAGGCGAACACAGAATCATCAAAGGCGATTTTAACGCTCGTGTAGGCAAGCACGATGCATTTGATAATGTCACTGGAAAATATCGTCTTGCAGAGAGTAGTGAAGGGGGAGGTCTTCTGGTAGAGTTGGTAGAATGTACCACTACAGCTGCAAACAGTCTTAAAGAAAAACTCTAATAGGGAGTGCACAAGTAGAGGGTCATATGAAACGTAAAATAATAAAGGTTATATCATGGTTAATAATCTCCACACGATTAACAACTGCGAAATACAGAATAGCTTAAACATTGAAGTGACCAAGGGATGGCGTAATACAGGATGAACATCTACCTTGGAACCGATGTTAAAAAGTTGACGTCATGATACAATAATAAGTTATTAGGAAATTAGAGCAAGATAAAATTGTAGGTGATAATTAATCGGTTAATTTACTTCTAGCTTCTCAGCACAGAAATAAAAATTTGAAGTTGAAATGAAGGACTTTTTGAGAGAAATAACATCAAAAAAGCATCAGAAAATAATGAAATGCAGAAGAAAGCTTAGGAACTCAAATATATCAAAAGATAAAATTAAATAAACGGTATGGAGGGAATCAAGAAAAATGTCACAATGTTCAAGGAGAAATTGGCACAGAAAACTGTAAGGAAAAACATTGTAAAAAAGGGTTAACGAGCAAATTTTGGGAAAATAGAGATTTTGGACCTAAAAAGAGAAGATAATACAATCACTAGAAACAGGAGTACAACTCTAATAACGATCACTGAGTACTTTGAGTATCTTTACAAAAACACAAGAAATGACGAGGAGAAAAGATAGTTAATAAATCCAACGAGACACCGTCATTTCTCCAGGTAGAAGTTAAAAGAGTAATCAAGCATATGATGAATGAAAAAGCTTGAGAATCAGATGGAGTGTCAGCGGAATATTTAAAACTTGGAGATATCTCCCATTTCAGCTCAATCATTCATGAACTGCCTCAAGCAAAGAAGGATCCCTAAGGACTGGATATATGCACGAAGAACACCCTTCTGCACGAGATAGGAATGAAAAAAATACTGGAAAAATTACGGACCCATCAGACTCCTTCCTGTTGTCTACAAAACCATCAGGAAAGTTTTAACTGAAAGTCTGAAGACAACATTATCCTCCGCCCAAAGGAAAGGATGCATTCAGGAAGGGATTCTGTACAATGGACCGCATCAACGTGTTACAAGAGGTTATTAACAATACTAATGGGTGCGAGGAGCCACTCGTACTGTGCTTTGTGGACTAAGCCTCTCCTAGACTAGGATAGTGCCTCCTCTGGTCTAGGAGCCCTCGTTAGCCTCCTACAATGGGATCTAACATGTAATGAACTATAGAAGTGTAATTTTGGTATTGCCAAATTAATGAGCGTAATCGCAGCTATGTGTAATAAATTACAGCGAAACGATTTGGGTTCCATCATTATATCTTTTGGTTCGTAGTATAAGTGATATTCATTTGGGGAGTTATTTGATTTCGTAAATTGACTACGACTTATTTTTTACATTTGATTCTATTTGAAAACAATATAATATTTTATAATAGTAGACGATAAGATTATGAATTGATATATTATAGAAATAAAATAACTTCGAATTTCATTTCGTCGCTGAAAATAGAATTTTACCAATTTAAGGCATCTACGATTGGTTAAGTAAATTTTAAGTTAACTTGGGTAAAAATATCCTCTTCCGTAATAGAAAACGACGAAGAATTGATTGAGTGAATTCAGATTTAGTCTTCCTACCTGATTTTCAATTACTATTTGAAATGAATTTACCATCTCCGTAATTTTATGTTTTCATTAATTGCTTTTAATTTTACAATAATTTTACACTTAAAAGCTTTTCCCTGATATATGAAGCCATCTGAATATCCTTGATGTAAAACATGATCATTATTCATATTAATAAGAGCATATTTCGTGTATGTATCTATCTATAAAACATCATTTTTCTATGCTTGTTTTGATTAGTATGTTTTAAACAATAATGAAATTGATTTATTTTCGCTGAATTTGGATCTGTAGACGGCTCTTAAATATTTGCTGATTGTGAGAAAATTACTCCTACGCCTTAACCCGCTTGTTTGGGTATCTCTTGAACTTTTAAGACCTTGACAATCAATTGATATGAAGTAAGAAGGCCCATCTATCAAAAACCTCTTTTTAACCTTTCTTCGATGTGTTGTAAAGTAGGACCAATTGATAAGTTGTAGAGCAAGGAAACTTTGTCTTTCACAAATCCCAAATCAATGATGTTTGAAAATAGTGGCTTGAGAAAGTCTTAAACTCAGACGATTACTCAAACTTAACTATCCGATAAGACAACACGGAAAACATTAGCTCAATGATAAAAGGTTGGGCGATAAAATTCCACGAATTAATCTCTAAGGAAATTAAGCTCGAGCCATAACTCGGCGCAAAGAAGATATCTTATTCGCTAATGAGTTCCTTATACTTTCGAGCACAAAATTTCTTCTTTCCAGTGTCGTTTGTATTAGGAATATCACGGAGAGCTATCAACCCTTTATCAACATATGTCGCTTAATTACTCGCAAGGGTTCGATATTAAGAGATCTTTTTACGACCGACTTCTCAGTCATCACCGACAATCGGTGCACTGGAATTAATAAGGGGATATGTATTTTTTAACTGTATGATTTGATATTTCATTGTTTGTAGGAGTCCTAATTATTTAAAGTATGATTTGCAGTCTTTTATTTATAGCCTTACATATAAACACGTTTCTTTTACAAATGTATTTCTTATCGGAAACTGTAGATCAATCTCCGAAAGCCTTCAGCCTAAGTTTTTCCCACATCCTACAAGCTTTCATTTATTTCTCTTGAATTTACTATCCTTATTTTTATTTCACAAATATTCTAATAAATTTTTAACCTTAATGTATAACTTCCTAGGTTAGGTGTATGAGAGGCTTACCAGGACAGGAGAAGTTAATCATAATATATCTATTTAATTATAATTTAATATGATTTAATAATATAATATACCTTTAATTTTAATTATTATGTACCTTTTTGAAATCTGCCATTGAATATTAACTCTCCAACTTTATTACTCTTTAACTGAAAGTTGTAGGAGGAAACCCATTTTGTTTTGAAATGGACTATGTTTCATTAAACCAATTGACCCTCTTCATGGAAAAGATTCGCATGTCAAGTCCTGAAAAATCGTATCTATGAGAAGAAAAGGAATTCCAATCTTTTCTCAACCATTGACCGTGCAATTTCAGCGAATCAATTTGTCAAATCAAAGAGCACGGTCTGAATTGACAGGAGAAAAGGGTTGTATATTGTATCCTTGTATATATATATACGTCTTCGGGGTTAAGTAACAGACATTATAAAATACTCCACGAAATGAAACTACTACAATTCACGGTCATGGGCTGTATCCCACGTGCAAGAGTTTTAGGAATGCAAAATGTATTATGCAATCGGATGTGATGTGTGAAGTCAATTTGCAAAACCACATCCTAAAATGTGTACAGAGTACAAAAATAGGATCTAAAGGTAAAACGTTCAACGGGGAGCGTGTTGGTCCATTATTCATCTGAAAACCGAGACGTGGATGGCGGTTCTACTCAGCGCAGATTTCGCACTTACAGCGTTATCGAAAACTACTTTTGTTAATAGGCGTCGCTTGTCGTCACGAGGTTTTATTGCTGAACCGACTTTACTCAGCTTCACAGAACAATGTGGTGTAAAGTTTGCTCTGTTCATCAACGTCCCATTCCAACGTTCGCCTAGCTTTACTTAAAAATTTTCTCTAAAATAAGGTTCCGCCATTTCGTCTAATATATTTCGCAAATTTTCAACCGCAGACATTGCAATAAACTGTAAAAGTAACAAAAAACAGGACTATAATATATAAATATACTTAACTAGATGAAATTCCTAATTTTGCTTCACTGACGATATTAAGTAGAATGATATTTCGTAAAGTTTAAGCGTATTTTTCAACTTGAACCCCCCGTATAATTTTAATGAACATAAATGAAGGTAAATGGTTGTACAGCGGTGTACAGAAATTAATCAAGAGTATTCATGCTATATTTCAAAGTGTACACTCCACCGCACCAAAGAGAAACATTTCCGTACTTTTCCCCAGTTTTTTCAATTACAGCACACCATGAGACCGGAAGAGGTAACTCGATTATCAGGTAAAACATCTGCCTCTCCTGCACAAGGATCACTGTAACCTCAAGAGCGACAAAACACTGAAGAGAGAGACACTACGAGCTAAAATATTTTCATTCAAAAGGTTTTGTGAGGCCGAAGAATACATATAGACAAATATTATACATTCACTATTTATATATAATACGTACATATATAGAATATAATCCTCAAAAATATCGCTAAAAGCCATGGTAGATTTTGAAGAATAAATAGAAGGACGTTGCAGCATTATGCAACATCCTCTGGCTGGAATCCCCACGATCTTTCACCAAATTGTTATCGAAGATCTAAATTTTAAAAAGCTTTAGAATTCCTCTCTTTCTTAGATTCGTCCCCGAAACGTAATTTATTTCCATTCTATCTCAAGTATGCTAATCGTATCTCCATTGTGATTAAGCCTTAGCGGAGCTTTAGAAATTTTCACGGGAAATAGAAAAATGATTTGGAATTCGGGATTAGAATCCGATAACCGATTCAAAGAGATGATTTGAGAAAACTGTATTTCTCTCTCTCTCGAGGCGCGTAAAAATCGAATCCTTTCCATCGTATGGCATCCGATTGGGGAGACTTAGAGAGAGAATTCCAGATAAAAGCCGTTTCTCTCTCTTTTAGATGCCACTCTGCTTACCACCGCAGCTTTTAGCAGGTGAGAGACACCCCCACCCCTCTTCTCTCTGTGGCGGGATAACGTTTCCATGTTTTTTTACCTTGACAGATATTCTACCCTGAACGCGACAAGTAGATTTGTCTCATTACCAAGGAGACGTAGGAAATAGGCCTGAAATAGTGGATGACAGCACGACATAGTAGATGAACGCGCGTTCTACGTTTCCTTTGGAGAATTCAGCATTTCAATGTTCAGCGTAGTGTAATTGTTAATAACTATACTTGAAAACCAGTTATACATTTTCTTTTCGTTATATGTAACATTTAAGTTATAAAATATTCTGTGACGATTTTTAATTTGCATAATTTAATTTCTAATAGATCTCTAAATTAGGACTCATCGATTATAGAAGTATATATTATTCACATTTATTGAAAGTAGGTTTATAATTTAGAAAAAATCTCTCTCAATAAGTCTATGATCATTCACAAAGGTTGCATGGTATAATTTATGGATAGATAAGTATTGGAAAGGGTAGTGATAAAGTACAAGGTGATATCGTAGACCTAGAGAAAATGGCTTAAATAATTATAATAGTGATAGATGCGTAAAACAGAGAAATTATAGAATAATTATTAAGAAAAGGAGGCTAGCTATAAGTTCACCAAATAAATTGCTCCAGAGGTATATAAATGTAGGTTTGATGCTGGATTAAGAAGTTCTCGCATTGGAACATTTTTTCGATATAGTGTCATTAAATATCAAAATATTTGATCCAAGGATGTTCCAATATCTTGATCCCTTCTCAAAAATGATGTTTCTCCAGGCCTGCTAAATAGTTGTCAACTTCAGCTATCAATTTTTTCATTCCATTTAGGAAAATATTCAGCTTCGGGAACAGATGTCTGACAGAGCCATGTCAGGTGAATAAAGTGGAGACCGAGACAATTCATAATTTAGTACGCTCTAATGTTACCGAGGCGACGGCGAACTTATGCGGGCGGCCATTGTCTTAATAGAGGATGACTTTCTTCCTTGTTACACTTAACCTTTTTCCCACGTACTCTCTGTTATGTACTCTGGTCCAGGAAGTAAGCATAATAGCATTAGTGTTTTGTCAGATTATCTACAAATATAATCTCATTCAAATCCGCGGACAATGATTTCATACCACTCTGAAAGAACTGCTCCGTTTTCTCTAGTAGTGGAAAACCAGCATATTCTTCTTTGTTTTGAATCTGAGGTGTAGCGGTGAGCAAAAGTTTTATCCGTCATTATAAATATTTGCAAAGAATATTGTTCGTATCTTTTGAAACGGTTTAAGACTTATACCTGTATTTCTATTCTTATCCGTTTTCGTTTAAGCATTAGAATTCAAGGCACCCAACTTCCAAGTAATTATATTAAATATAATTATTCAGTTAAAATGGGATGTACTTTACAAGTGAAATCTTGAAAGATTTTTTTTCAATTTGAATAGGCGAACCCTGCATGATAATTTTATTCAGTAATTTCAGGGTAATACCACATCTTGACAGACCACTCCGCTAATATTATGGAATAATATCTTACGATAAATTTAAAAATCACTTTTATCTTCTCGGCAACAGTTGGACATATTGAAATAGGAAGGATATTAGTGAAGTGAATCAAATATACTTCCAGCAATCAATTGTACAATACAAATTAGAATAGAAAAGCTTTCAGATAATACTATAATTAGATATAATAATAATAATATCTATCCATCATAATTGTTTTCGTTGTTTATAAGTGATGATGAAAATGATGGAGCTTATTTAGCCTCTTGTTAAAACCGCTGCGTCATTTAATGAATTTTCGTGGATTCCTGATTGTTTATGATTTATGCATATTTTTGAGGCTTTATTTAATCGATAAAATCCATGCCTTTATTTGGTTTTTGTCCTTTAATTGTGTAACAATAAAACCAGTTAAAAATAGGTAAATTATTCCCAATTAAATATATAAGAATTTGTGAAGCGTACGATTTCAAAAATTACGCAGGAAACGAAGTATAACTTTTCCCATTTAAAAATATAGAATCCAACGCAAATAGAATGAGAGGCAGATCGGTAAAGTAACTGGATATGTAATTGAAATGTGGACTCGTTAAGTGAAAAAGTCTTCAAGGACCATTTTAGCCCAGAGTAGATCTGACTCTTGGTCCACGAAACTCCATCTCGCGGCATCCTTGAACTCGCAGGTGTATCATCAAACATCTTTCCTTCTCGATGGGAAAATGTAAACGAATTTTTCCGAGCAGATTATCCAGTCACGTCAAATGGTAATGATTGGATGACATTCGCGAGGTGTGGAGGGAAGCGCGCGGGATATTAAGATAACAAGCATTTGACGACTTGGTAATCCTCTTACTAAATCCATGGGACACGAGGCGTGGAGCCTCGGATAAGGATTCAAAAGGTCGACCTGACAGCAATATCGAGAGGAATATTTCAGCAGGAACATCCTTTGATATTTTTACGTCAGTTCCGTTCCCGTGCTATTCGAAAATTCACTTTTTTTAATTCCTCGGCGCTGGTGGTGGTGGAAATCGAATTCAAAAATAACTTGGTGGCTTAAATTCTTATTCAATTTCATAGTGCCCTACCGACATTAGGGAATTATTGTTTGTAGTTAAAGCTGGTAATAATGAGGGAATGATGACTTTTTATGAATAATTTTTATTAATCATTTCCCATGGAATTGTTTCAAGTCAAGTTACGTCATATGGGATTTTTATTTTTCACATTGTTAGACGATTGAGATCTTCGAATACCTTTTTACTTGTTTTCGGATCATATGATGTTCTGTTCTGCAACGAATATTGTCGGCAATGCAATGGAATTGTAAAATTTTACTGCACAGAATGTTGGGAAGAATTTTTATTTATCGTCAACAAAAATATCTATCATACTATAATAGAGCAAAATTATATACGTACGGCTAACCTTGAAAAAATTCCTTAATCCTTTTCTCCTGAGTGTAATCATGTGAATTTCTTTTGCATCATGAGTTGGATATTTAGATCTTCTATCTTCTTCGCAATTCAATATATTTCTGTCCTCTTCCAATCTTCCCTTCAATCCATTTTTTAATTATTCTAATTTTATCATGGCGATCAATCAAATTCTCTTATCCTTGTTATATTACGAAAAAGTTTATTAGTTTTTCCTTCGATATTACACGTACGTAGCTAGTTTTAATGCATAGTAATTAAATTCACGACAAACCCATATACCTTGGAGCTGTCAATTTTTCATGTATCGTAATATATGACGATCATAAATTTTCTTCGTAATATTTTCTGAAATAGATTTATGGTATTCCATGCCGTAAGAATTATGACTACTCGTCAGTTCACGTGAAAAGTAGGCAAATAATCATATTTTGTTGAAAATTGTATGCAAAATTCCTTTCTATAAAAAATCACTTATTAGGATTTCGTTTTCGGATTCCATCATCATTCTCCAAAAGATAGAAAACAAAAACTCCAAAATTGTGAAAAAGCGCACGCTTTAACGTGCAAAGTTTTAAAATCAGTCCTTATTCAAAACTAATTAGATAAATTAGTATCTTTCAGTCAGGTTCTCGTGTTCCGATACGGTCACCCTTTACGAGTATTTTCATGAATTCGTTTGCAGTTATATTACATTCACAAACAATAATAGCGTAAAATTAGAGTTCTTTTGACAAGGCGATTTTATTTGTATGCGATTTCTCAAGGTCATAAACATAATCGTTACGTTTAATTTCATCGAGAGACGACTTCGACCTCGTGTTTTTCGTCCCTTGAATGGGATACAAATGGAAATTGGCGTTATTTGGATACTATCTACGCAGCGTGTGTAAGCCATTAACAGAATCCGTTTCCATTAGGATTGTGGAGATAGCAATTTTCGAATTCACGTCAATCGACCGGAGCTTGATGGATACAAAACGAACCCTACTAATTGTGCGACTACTAGCAAGGATGACTGAGGCAATATTGAGTAGAGTAGATAATGAGTCAAGGAGGAAAGTAAACAAGCAGAGTGGAGAAGGAATCAGCGTGCAGAGACGTAAACATTTCCGGGAATGAATGTATATATTTTGGCAATAGTATATTTCAATGTTTACAAGTAATAGAAGTTTATCGATCCTTGTTCTGTAAGCTATCATTTTAATTACATCGAAGATGAATTATAATCTGAAATGCTGTTTTAGGGTGCAAAAATTCGACAGGTTATAATATTTTAGTTTATTTGAGTTAGGTATCTACAAAAATCAATAATCTACTTCGTAGGAACCAACCTTACAAAGATTATCTAAAGTTTATCTCTGATATCTCTGATATCTAATATATTGTTTTACACAATAGTCAAGGACCTTGATAACGCTAAGATCATGATGTGTTTCATCCTATCCCATATCAATACTCAATCTTATCAACATCAATATTAGGTATAGATTTATAGTAGTTCTTAAGATAACAACTGAAAACTGTCTATCATCACTCAACCTTTCATCAAACTTTGCCCGATACTAGAAGTGTTAAGTGGGGACGACATTTAGGCAGTTATTTGTTTAGTTTTTCAGAATCCGTTATTTTGTATGATTTGATCAAAGTATATGATGTTCTTATCTATTACGTGATATTTGTAATCTTTTAAGTATTTCGATTTTGAAAGGGCCTTATTCGTTTATATTTAATTGCCTATAACAACAGGAAGATAATATTCACGAAAGAATCAAATTCCGAAAACAATAGTACAATCACGTGCTCTTTATTCGGAAAAAGAATGTTACCGAATCCGAAAAAGGGAATCGAACGTATTAAAATGATGTTTTTTAACTCAGAATCTCGGCGCAGGGCCAAAAACTCGAACGCCGAATGGGATATACTTTATGAACTCAAAACGAGATATGGTCGTAGCGCGAGATTTTTTTACCGTTTTTATTTCAAAAACGGATAATCACGAGTTTCATGCAAATTTTCCGTGTGTCGCACTCTGAAGCACCTTTTAACGCTGCTTTCACTCTTAGTCACGGTGACCGCGTTCACGAGTGCACTATCGCTTTCGCGTGCCCTCGTTCACGAGTGACGTGTGCACTGTTTGAGGGATGCACTGCAAAATGAGAGCATCAAACGGAGATAATGAAGTCCTCTCTCGAAAGTGGGCGTGACTGCTATTCAATACGAGGCTCCATTGTCTCTCTCCGTCATACGATTTTCGTAATTGCTGCGATTGTGGAATTAATATATTTGACTCGCGTAGTATATTATTTACGGAGTTCGGTAAAGGTTGACGTACATTACGATTCGTTTTTTTTTAACTGTTATTATTTTATCCTTTATTACTTTACCTCCACCTTTATTTGTGGGAAACTTAATGGTTTATATCTAGAAGAATCGTTATCCTTTGTATCATATTAAATTCCACTTTTTATATTTAAGCATAAATATTCATCCTTTATTATGCAATATGTATACAACACACTTAAGTATGATAATATTTTGAAATTTTATAGTAAATATTTGCTAATTGGAACACCACACTACAAGCATGTTAGATCGAGAGATGTTCACCTTACCTTCGTAATGCGTAATTTTATACGTATGTAAAACTAAAAATATATATAAAAATGTAATAAATGGGGAAATTTTTGAGCGGTAATTCTTTCTGAGTGAGATAGTGTCTATTTTTATATATAAAGCTTAAGTTGTCAAAAATCTAACGGTTTTATAAATCTCACATTGCTAACAAGAAAATTTGATAATTAACGAAATTGAGTGGCAAAATTTATGGACTGTAATTATTCTCAATTTTTAACATATTACAGAAACACATAATCAATCATTTACGCCAATAAATTACGATTAAAAACATCGCACTCACTATCGACTCTACGCCTCATCGTCACATCGAGCAATCATTCCGATTTTTTTTCCTCTCATTCATCTCAATTTACGCTTTCGAAGGGAAGTTCAACAGGTTTTTGGGCGTTTTCCCATGCATTCAGCACGCATATACACGCGCACGGGAATTCCGTAGGATGCCTAGCAAACCGATTCCAATGCCTCGTTTAGACACGGTTTCGTCCGAATATCACCTGGCCGCAATCTCTCCATTTTCCCGCCTATAAGACCCTATAAAGTGCCTTCACTTTTTACTGCGTCCTTCACCCAAAATGTTCCTCTCACTCAGCCACCGACACGCTATAATCTCCCTACGGCTCATCTTGATCTCGTTAAACTGAGATTAAACTCCATCCTCCACTTCTGCCATCATAGTCACCTTCCCTGCCCTCTACACGGAGGGCACATTTTGAGAGAGTTCATCGAATGCAACGTGTGCCCCCGTTGCAAGATTGTATCGGATTTTTTTTTCGGAAGAGTTTTAAGGAGATACTGCGCACTTTCGCACACATTTTAGAACCTCTAAATCTAAATGGGATGCGCTCAATAGCGGTAAGAACTTTTATCAAAAGGAACGGTGTCGATTAGATACGTGAGATATTTCGTCAGGATGGGATAAGGTTAGAATGATGTAGGAATAACTTCCTTTAACTTGAATATCATTGTTATTGAACATGTTGGAAAATACTGGATTGAGGGAAAGTGAAAATAATCTTACACGATCAGTTCATGAGAGTTGATCGCAAAGGTTAAACAGAAGTGAAATTAGCGGTAAACTGACAAGGAAAGGTCTTCAGATCTATGCTCTGGATTACAACAACACTTACTTCATATTGAACAAGACATAGTGAAAGTAAAAAGCGAGAGAGGTTTTGTTATCAAAGGATCTGGTTCATGAGAAATTTGACTTTAATAATATCAGTTTCGTTTATTATCCTTGATATCAATGCGTCTCTACACAGCTGAGGTTGAAACCGAATTTGGTTGTAATTCCAGTGGACTTACGTTTCACTACTTACTTAAAATTACGTTTACTTTCTCAAAGTAAACTATTGAGATAATAGTAATATAATTTTTGTTGAGCACCTTGATAAAATGATATTTAATTAACAATGGATGTTTCCTCTTCCCTTTCAGATTACAAAAGGAGATAATAGAACTTGGTGGTAGGAGGAAGACGAACTCTAGAAGCTGTGTCACCTTTTGGCTGCCAATAAACAACTGTGTGCGTGATGCGTGTATCTACATGGGACATTATCCATCCATAAGGATGCTGTGATTAGGAGATGTAATTGTAATTTCTTGAGGGGAATTAGAGACCTGCTGAGAATAGTAGAAATCAATTTGGAGCATCTGAGACCTTAGGCAACTTGTAAGACTACATAAATATGTAATTTGTAATAAGTTTATTAATAATATTTGTAATATAAAAGAAGATTTTTCATGTCCTTGATATTTAATGCACATGTATTAGTTTATGTACTAATAATTCTATTATGTTAAAATGTAATTCATTACTCATCTTTATATATTAAAATGCAATTAAATACTATAATGTTATTCTCTGTTTTAAATGTATGTAATTGAAGGTAATTATTGTAATGAATAAAATGATTTTTTTGGAGTCCAATGTTTTATTTTTCACACCTGTTCAATAACTATTCCAATATTTTTAGTTATTTTTCCTTTTTAAGAAAATATAAAACCTAGTTACAAATATAATACGTATTTCATATTTTTCCGAAAATTCCCACAATTTGATCTAATTAAATTTATGAAAATTTACTTGTACCTTTGAAATATTAAAAAAAATAATATTAGAACTTATTAATCGAATAAAATCATGAATAAATTAAGATACACGATTAAATCAACATTTGAATATTACCGCTTGCTCATGACGTCACAAGCAGTATCGAATTTCACGCTAGATGTCTTTCAATAGATTATATCTCTAAGAGTGTATTTATTTATTGTTTTCTGAACAATAAAGAGCAATTATGAGATGTAATTATATTAGTTTGGAAGCCATATTCATCGCCATACTATAAATACCGTATCAATCGTCTATTAATTGTCTTTCTGGCCTAATTTGTTAACTTCTGACAGGCTCTATCACACGGTAATAGGCCTTTCTGTAGCCTCCGTTGATTTGTCGAATTCACGCATTTACCAGAATGATACAAATTAGCTCTAGTGGGAATTTGCAGTTGAGGGAGGGGGAGTAGAAGAAAAACTCTTCTACTTTTCCTTTACTCTCTTATGTCTTACGGGAAACTGTAGGACAAGAAGACAACCTTAATACTTAGAGGTAAATACTTCTAAGTATTGAGGTTTTCTTCTTGATCTGGTCCATGTTTCCCGTTAGACATAAGAGAGTAGAGTAAAGGTGGAAGAGTTGAGGGTGGGGGGGTCCAGCTGGGGAGGGTTAGAAAGAATAGATAAGGAGAGAACGACAATATTTTTTTATATTATTTATTAAGAAAAAATTTTATTCTCCCCCCTTCTGATTGACCTACGAGTAGAACTCCCCCCATCGTCCTACAGTGTACGCCCCCTCCCCTTAACCTACGGAGTACATCCCCCGCCTACCACCTCTGGAAATATAATAAGTGAATTACATATACTGTAATATTAATAAAGTACCCCATAGGTATTATTTCTAATCCTATAGAGAACGCCATTAACACTACACTCTTATATATGATTCACCTATTATCTTTCCAGAGGTGTGGATGTAGCCCGTAGGCTTCGAACATCAAAAATCTTACGAGTCTTGTTGTTATGGACATTGGTATAAACGAATTCGTTAAATCAAGGGAGGCTATTATATATACGTGCTGGTCAAGGAATCAATCATAGTTCAGAGACGTTTACGTATCTTAATATTTACGTAAGTACGTATTTTATTGAATTGATTAGGTAGGTCTGTACTTGCAGCCTAACTTGTATCATTAAAACCTTAAAAATTGTTCTTTGTTGAATAATTAATAAGAATTAATGTTTCTTTAATTACTAGTTGTGGTAGAGTGACATCTGTATGACTTCCAAATAAAACCTTTTTGAATTTGCGTATTCCCGCCTAATACGTCACAGAATTACGTAAAAGTGCGCAGACTGTAGCTTGACGTACTGAACATTAAGAATTGTTGTTTATTGATTGATTTCTGAATTTCTAATGGTGATTATGAGCTCATATAGGCTATGTCATACGTTTTTCAAAGTATTTTGCAATTTCTTTTGTTAAAAGTTAATTAAGTAATACAATAATTAAATTACTGCTGATTATATTTCCTGACTGATTAAGGAGTACTAAAGGTACAACTGAAGTACACAAAGGTATATTAAAAAGGTAATAAATAACTAAGCCAGCTTAAAAGTAAGTGGTTCATTTAAAGCTTTTAATCAATAAAGAAACATAAAAAAACAATATTGAGTACAATTGATTGATTTACAAAATAGGAAATAACTTCGCTACTCATAAGAAGAGATATTCAGATCAATTTTCGGGAATTCCATTGTCTGTTAAATATTACTGAATCAAGATGCTTAACAGTAAATACAGCTATTGCTATCATTTCAAAAAATTACTCTGAGAAAGTAAAGGTTATAAATAATACATCCGGAAACCTATTCGAGCCCTAAATCCACCGGAATTATATCGGTAGCAACTTCTTCTGTGCAAATGAGCATCCACATCGAGGATAATCAACAATATCGGTGTATTTACTGTCGATTTTTTCACGAACCATGTCCTTTCTGTGGACTCAACCTCTTTCACTTTTACTTTCACTATGTGTAATTAAATATGAAATAGGTTTCGTCGTGATCACGAACATCGATCTGAAGACCTCTCCTCGTGAGATCAGAACCCAGGTGTTGCTTGTGTAGTGTCATAGCGTGCCTTTCAGGAAGATAGAGGACCTGGGTTCGAGTCTCAGTCATTTTTTTAAAGATTTTCATTTCTTATCGATCCTTAAACAGTGTAGAATTCATAAGTATTGGGGAAAGTACTTAAATCATTCCCTGTAAGTCTTTCGTAGAAAGGCTGGTTTGCCTTATCTGTAATCAAATTATTAAACAAAACAGCAAACGCGCTAATACAAGTTGTGAAAAAACACTCAAGAAAAAATATACAATCGTAAGAGACTAATATAGTTGATTGATATATGTCGAGAGAAGGTCCTTTCTTAAACAATAACGGTTAATTTGCTTACCATTCATTCCCTTTAGAGAGACTCTAATCGTAATCTTCGGAGAAACCTCCAAGGTTAATCCGTTGTAGTCTTCTCTGATGCAGAAAGCAGATTCCACGACCTCGTTAAGATGGCGATTGATGCGCTTTATGAATAGGAGCTAGGTTTGCTACCTTCGGGGTGTTTCATTCCAGTTTATACGTCTTCAAAACTTTCCTCAACTTTCGTTTTCTCCTCCAAATAAGGTCCCGTGTTCTCTATTTCTTCGACTAATCGCTATTGTGTGTGAAATAAATTGAGTCCCGAATAACTTTTATTTTCGTATAGTTCACGCGGTTCAAGTGTACTTTCAAAAATTATTTACGGCAGAATGAAAAGATAGCGGTTTGTAATAGAAATATACCGTCCTCGATCTGATTGATAGGATTTTATCATTCTTTATATAAAAATTAATATTAATTACGCAATACTTTTGATTGGTTGATTTTTTGGTTGATATTTTATTCAAATTATATTTTTATACTTTTATCGTATCTTTTACTCAAATAAAAGCTATTATAAATATAAAATTGTTATTTTGGTATAAATAATTGGCCAGAATTCTCTCTGTTTGCTTCCCGCTTTTTCGTCAATATAAAATTTTATGAAATTCAGGTAAGTTTATATAATTTAATGTATATTTTATCATTAGAATATAATATTTGAATTAACTCCCTAATTTTATAAATTAATACGCAATAACTACCTAATTACACCGTACATGACGACTATGTACTTTTAACTTGAAAAAGAAACTGTAAAATAAGATATACAACAGAGAAGAATTATAAAGAACAGAACGACAAGCAAGAAAAAAAATTAGTGATAAAAGTAATGTTTCACGAATCCCACAATGATGTCAAATTTCTAATTTTCCCTTCCATTTCTTCAGGCGAAATAAAACTAATAAACTCTTACGAGGATTTCAGAATGAGTTATATTTTATAGATAAAATTATTATCATGGATTGCTGAGTATGTTAAATTGAATCGAGTGAGTTATATTCACATTTTAGAATCAGATTTTGCACTTGGAACAAACGGAGTGTAATCCTTCATTTGTTTCTTTTTATACATCACCAAAAAGCCATCAACAAGACTGGTACTGCAAAAGTTCTCAAAATACACATCTCTTTGTTTCCGGACTAAAAATGTCCAAAACATCTAAAAAAAGCGTGACCCTATAAAATGGTATTGACCAGCAACAAGGAGAGTATTCGAATTCTGATTCTGATGAATGATGAAAACACATCGTACTCTTTCGCAATCGATAATAACGAATCGCACTGGAAACACATCGATGAAATAAAAAAACACGAGCATCCAGCTGCACGCTGTCAAAAGATTCCTCTAATTGTACTCGAGAGCCAAAATGATGTGAAAAGTGAAAGAGCGATTATCATAAATCATGATATTTCCCTACCTCACGTACATACTCTCTCTCTCTCTCTGGCCCCATTCGAATTCTGACCCTTGTTAATTTCGCGATGGCCGGATGAAATATTCCCCGGTGGATCCTTTTGAGGGAATAAACGCAAGAAATAAATCTCGAGAAGGAGAATTTTAAAATCTTCTCGTTTTTTATCCCCAGCTCCCCACTAATTTCCCTGCACGGAGCAGATATTTCGGTGCGTGAAAAATTCCTTCATTAACGGCAGCTTCGAGTGGCTCTTAGGGGGAATTAATCTCATTGAGGTGACGCCTCGATCGATACCAAAACAATCTCTCCTTTTGGCCTACATCAACCACCGATGCTCCACTAATCCATACCCACAGGGAAGAATGATAGAGATAATGTCTCCGGGAAAACATTAGCCTGTTGCCTTGTGTTTTGTAGGTTGTGCACGAAAGGTATATCCTTTCCGGTGGACAAACGTTCGTTCCAATCAACCCGTTTCATTTGCATCTGTGATGGGATGAGTGAATGGTTTTTGCGCAGCTGTTTGTCTTGGCCCATTTGCCAGGTGAGAGAACATCAATCACATGACGTTTTGGTAATTTTTTTTACTTTCCTGCTCTGTACATTCATGCATGTACATGTATAAAATATATATTACGTAATATGTATGTTATACATGTACATGTACGTTCATAATTCCGCAACCATAATACGTGTATTCTATCAATGGAATGCATTCAATTGTTCTTCGCTGGGTTTTGTTCCGTAAAAAGTCCTGAATTAAAGGCAAAAGTATTGTTTTTCAGAGCCCCTTGTTTGCTCAGACGTAGTCAGTTTTTTTAATGAAGGAAGAATAATTAAAACTTGCAGGGATGTTATAATGCAACTCAGTTTTCAGACAGACATTGATAACGTGTATAAAAAGTATGCGTTGCATTTATTTTTCAGGACGGTTAATTTAAAATCCTCTCCATAAAAATCCATCCAATACTCCACCAAAAGAGTTATTGCACATTAGTTATAACACTTATAAATACATACTGATAAATCCTGCGGGAAAAGTGAAATTCCGTTCCGATTATTTTGCATAACGAATTTTAAATCGCCGAAATTCTTTTAGGTCCAGTATGTAGTTGGCATTTTAGAAGGCATCCCGTTTATGAGAAAATGGGACGAGGTATGAATTTCAGAGCAGGAAAGTATGATATAGAATAAAAATAATTCTTTCGGCAGAAGAAATTTTTTTATGGTGTATATTTCGTAAAATTGTAGGCGGAATATCCATTAATATTCGTGACCCATTCAACACTCCAATTTAATTTACATATTTGACGGAAAATTAGAAGAAATTTCCCAATCAAAGAGATCTTTCAATTGGCACTGTTATTGAAATGCAACTATAACCAAATTTATTCAGTCTAAAAATGGTTGAGTGATAAATTATACGATAATAATAGTAATAATAATACTTTAATATATGACCAATTTATTACCATTCTCAATCGAAATGGAGGAACCGGACCAACTACGCAATTATACACGGAATAAATATTATAAAAACGTCGGCAATAAAAAATTCTGAATTGTTACAATAAAAATTCATATCAATCGACTAAATACTACCTATAAAGATTAGGCAACAATTATTACTTACGAAATACCATTGCAGTTAGACATTTTTTCTGGTACAGAATTTAACCGCAAACGAAGTTTTTCGCTCCTTCGGAAAGTAACGTTAGTAAAGGTGTATAAATAAAGTAAATTACAGTAATTTAATCACAGCTATAAAGTCCGTAATTCAGTATTCTCTACAGAAGGTGAAATGTTTTTGAATATAACGGTCGTGTCTAAAATAAGACATCGAGAGATCGTGAGGTTCGGTGCTTCGGATGTGCCGTCGTTCGAGAGAACGAAGGTCTTTTCGGAAAAAAAGCGTTCAAATACGTTATGTTTACTCTGGACGTACCACTGTTTGCGATCGCTAGGGAACAAGTTTACTGTTTTCACGCAGTTAAGTTTTACTGTTCTCACTATCCTTATTCAAAAATGCAACACCTGCGTTTCTAAATCCGCTTTGATGTTTTTTTCTATGAAACATTCCCGCAAAACATGAATCGTCGTCAACTTTCAAATATCTGACGTGTTTCGTTGTTATATTAGACGGAATTTATTCTGTTTCTATGGAAGAATATGAATTGTTCATTTTTTCATGAAGGATTAGATTCTTGCGATTTCTCTCGTTTTGAATTGAGATTTAGTCTTATATTAATATTTTATTTAAACGTTTTTTTGTTCTTATTTTATACCTGTTTTTTCTGTAATTCTATACCATTCAGCGCTCACTCACTGTTTAAGAAGTAATTTGTAATGAAATGCTTTTTTACGCCCGCTGTCATATTTTCAAAAAGATAAGGGAAAATGAGTAAGCTATTAAGAATTAGATAATAATAACCTAGATAACCTGCGATAAGATCTATTAAACAATGTAGAGCAAGTTTAAAAAATCTGTTTTTGTAATTCATGAAGATAATTGAAGATTTATGGAATTCCTCTCAATATGCTAACATTTCCGATTATAATTTTCGTTAAAATTGTAAGATCCGTTTTTTCAATACGTTAAACAAGTATATAACAGACTTAGATAAAAAAATAATCTTAGAGTATATAAAGATAAATAAATGGAAATTATAAAACTAATAATTGAAAGGGCAGATTTATAATAATTACAATAAGATTGACTAATGCCTCACAGTTTACATAGAACATAAGGATAAGTACAAAATTTATAAGGATTTTAACGTGGAGCCATACAAAAATACTTCTACTTATCTTCCTTTCGTCAGCACAAAGCGTCAATTCTTTCGAATCAAATACATAAAAGGAAAGAGAAAAAATACTGATATTTGGGAATGAAAAGAAGGCTTATCTGAACTTGTATCCAACCGTTTATCGTCTTACCGCAGAAGTCAAAGCGTTAAAACCCATTTAGAATGTCAAACCTTTCGTCAAAACCAATTAACACGATTCGGAAATTAAAAAAAAACTGTTTCTCAAACGATATTCTTTTTTAAACGTGGAACAATATTTGATTAATTTTGGAATCCGAAATCGAATCGTAAAGAAAACATGAGTGTAAAACGCCCCCGGCGTGACAAGACCGAGTTTAAATTATTCGGAAGCTTAAAATATCTCATTTGGAGTTCGCTCGGAGGCAACCGAAATAAAATTAGTTTTCCAATCAACCGAAATTTTTCTTCCGATTAATTTGGATCGAGGATCAACAAACACTGATCGGCGCTGATGATCCAATTTCTCCCCGTAACGCATCGGCCTCCCTTGATGGAGTCACAAAATTTTTGATCGACGACAGAAAGCGATAATATATTCATAAGGGAAACGAAAGAAAACCGAAGTCGTCCATTCAAAACTCGATCGCCAACTTCTCCGGAAACGTAAAAAGAGTTAACGACGGGAATGTTACAACTTTTCGGATGATATGAACCGGAAAAAAGCGATAAATTTGGGAGGGTTGCGGCGAATTCGGGCTCATTATTTATCGAGAAGCAAACATTTCGAGTAATTTACTTTTATAGGAGCCTCATTCCCTCATCCTACCGATTTGAACTCGTTTACATCAACGCTGCGTTAAGTTGTTGTAAACGGGAGGGCGAGCAAGTCGAGCGGTTTTCGATTCTTTTGAAATTATTCTGATTCCAAAAATACACACCCTCTTCCTGATAAAAATTATAATTGGTTACTTTACTTCCGACCTTTTATTTGACATTAATTTTCTCATATTTTGGCACCGGAGTAAGTTAGAGATCCGGAGTAGAGACCATCGGTGCAGAAACCGTTTTGCGGAAGTTTAATGGGCAATGTCTGTTACAAACACTACAATTAATGCACGTAAATTGTAATTTAGAAGTAGATTGATGATCGTGGAATATCATGTTCATCAAGAACCTATAATATAAATGTATTTATACTCTCTATTCTAGAATAGGAGATTTGAGGTCAATGCTTTTGCGATGTCATAGACTATTAATTGATAAAATTACATTCATTGAGAAATGCTTCGTAATTTCACTTACTTTCAGCTAAATGTTGAAGATAAATAGATATTTTCCATATATTTACGATCAAATATACGCATATTATAAACTTTTACGCAAAAAATACAACAATCGCTATCACTTGCGCAACGGAAACATATAGTGAGAAGGATGAACAATGTCCAAAAACAGTTTGATCGATTGGAAAAGTTATGTTTGTGAACCGCGGAAGGTCGGAGGTCAGAATACGAAGAGTGAATCCGTGGAAAGAACGTAAAAGACATTTTTGCAACGCCTGAATAACATTTTTAAGCTCATGCATAGCAGAATTTCGTGGCAGATAAGAGTGAAAGAATCATGAGGAATGTGAGGAGAACAAAGGAATTCGGATTCGATCTGAGCATCGGAGACCACACGGCGTATCCCAGTATTTAAAGGCAATGGCATTATGCTCGGGTGAGTGGCTAATTCGAGGTATGCTGCGTCTTGTACAAAGCCAAAGGGATAATTGAGGTATTGAATATATGTGTATTTAGGCATGTGAAAGCTGAACATAAAATTAAACGGTTCAAACCCAGAATCAGGAGATCTGCAGTCTTATCTCGAGACGAGAATCAGCTCAATTCGCAAAATTTCCAGCGGAATAATTACTGCTGAAATATTCGCACGCGAAACCTATTCCGAAACCTCATCGGAATCGAATTAACGTCCGCAAACTCGACCCTGGAACATAAGCTCGGGAAGGGAGTGACGAGAGATGAACGCGGCCCAAAGGGGGCGTGCCGAGGCTATGCCGAGGGATGCTCCAAAAATGATTCAAACGGAATTACTTACAGGCTCTGGGAGAGGAATCTGGAAAGCGCCAAGCGACTGATCGCCGTGTTGTTTTTCAGGTTTTCAAACATCCCGTTCGCTTCTCTAGGTCTAATCCAAAGTCACACAGAACCTCACTTCATCGGCTACAACGCCCCCTTTCAACCCTCGGAAAAAAGATGACTCTCGCCGAGCGGCAGCGGAGCAAAGTCTGAGACACGCCGTCGCCAGCGCTCTTGTTTCCCTTACGCCCACCAGGGCGCTCGCTTCACATTGCCA
Source organism: Pantala flavescens (assembly GCA_020796165.1). Classification (NCBI taxonomy): domain Eukaryota; kingdom Metazoa; phylum Arthropoda; class Insecta; order Odonata; family Libellulidae; genus Pantala; species Pantala flavescens. The sequence goes on from CM036882.1 coordinate 44,382,678, forward strand.
CGCCCCCTTGGAGCGAGAGCTACCGAAAACATATCCGAATGAATGAGATGTGCAAGACGACAAGGAAGGAAAAGCGAAAAATAAGGGAGAAGATGGGAAGGAGATGTCCAGGAGAACGTGAAAGGAAATGAAAAATAAGTAAGGATACGTATATAATTATACAAAAATGGATCGACCGGTATCTGCGACGGAGTGGAAATTTCACTTTTTATTATTACGCTGGAGATTGCTATAGCGAAGAAAATAAAAGGGATTCAAGGTGAAAAGATACATCCAAGGACTCGGTCCTACTCTGTGAAATTATATCGGATGATGCCAGGGGTAGACATGGAGTGGATGCCTTTTCATGCCAGAGTGATGAGCCAAAGCATTCGTAAGAGTATGTGCTCGGTGCATTGTATCCATACAGCGGATTGACAATCGCGTGAAAAAAATATAAGAATGGAAACCCCCAGACGATCTTATTACGTCTTCGCGAGATGCAAAAACGTATTACACGCGAATTTTTTCTTAAAGGAATTCATTCAATTAAGACGTTGCAATTTTCAATGATTACCCAAAATGCGGTGCGCGCTGCACGCCGTAGAATATAGATTGGAGTAATCGATGGTAGAATGAATATGAGAAGCGCGAGCCAAAGAAAACGGTTTGGGAGGGAAAGGAAACCTAAGAGGGGAAATCAAATAGAAGGGGTCGAATCTATTAGTGAAACATCCGAAAGGACTTTATTTCTCGGAAAATGGAAGGGAAACGTTAGTTCTTTTCAGATGGTAGCGTGAGAACGTTTGGAAAAAACAGTTATTTTTCTCCTTTTCAAAAAAATAGCACCCTTCTTTTATTTTCTTTTAGTTTTTTTTCGAAAAATGTCTTCGCGGTCCTTTACAAATTTTTGTTCCCCCATTGTGAGCTGAAACAATGGGGGGGAGGGGGTCGGTGCAGTCCATTGGTGGGTGCGTTTAGCCTTCTGTCGGATTACTTGGCACCAGATCTGAAAGATGTAGAGACGCGTTTGGTTTTCTCCGAGGGATTACCTGTGAGGCTCCATAAAGAGGGCGCAATTATGATGCGGGTTTCAAAAGCGACAAATTACTTGGACGAGACGCTCGAAGTCTTTCAAGAATGAGGTGACACCGCATCCTTCGCTTTGTGATGACGAGAAGCAACTATTGAGAAGTTGCGATAAATGGAATCGATGACCTTAACTGTGGAGGAGAATGTAGGTCAAAGCGGAGATGATGTGAAGACATTCCAAGGTTTTCGTCCGGCGGTACTTTGCTATGCATCCCTCTCTCTCTCTCCACCCCCTACCCCATCTCCCTCCCCCACAAGATGCTCCCGTTCCTTGATTGTAATCGTACGTGAAATCGAGTTAATTATTTTTGTTCGCACGAATGTGTTGAGGAAATAACGAAACACCTGATGAGAATCGAGAGAGAGAGGATGTAAAGTGGTCGGAAAAGCTCCTCGACGACAAAGAGTTTAATCTTCTAAATCCATAAATTCCAGCCAAGATCCCTACATAAATATGTAATTACTTTCTGGAATTAAAACGGGAAATTCTCCTGTAGCTTATGGGTTTCTCCAAAGTATTAAATGTGGATTAAAGGAAGGTGAAATTACTTTACTCGATGAGTTTGTATGACTTGATTACAAGGGTTAAACAGATTTCAAAAATTGCAACATGACTGAGACTCGAACCCAGGTCCATTTCCTTTCCTGACGGGTAGGCTAACCCGCATGGTTTTGTAGTGGTTAGCGTACATGTAAGGATATTGGAAAGGACCTGGGTCAGTGGGTACATAAATGATTATCGCATGAATTTCGCTATGTTTCGCATCATACTCACCTTTCTATAAATTTGATCAGTTTTGATCAAAAATAACAAAGAGTGAATTAATTGATTGATAGTAGGTGATAGTTTTGCCGTAACTTAAAAAAGGAATTTCAAAGCATGTTATCCCTCTTTTTAATTTTTAATTGCTGCCATGTATTCAAATTCAAATGTATAAGTAAAACATATACGTACAAAATCGTGATTATTATACCATAGAGTTTATAGATTATAATTGATGGAAAATATGGTATGCTTTAGATTTTATGTTGCTAAAGGCCATTATATTTGGAAAAATGTACAACCTAAATCTCGCCTAAAAAAGAAATTTATGAATTCAAAGTACATATGGAAGTAGACCACAGGCTTAAATTAATGTGACAGCTTCTCTATTCAAATCATTGGTGCCATTGGATTCGTCTTTAGATGCAAGATTGAAAAATTCAAGTAGGAATTCTTACCGATATATTTTTCTATTTTTTCGATACTAGGCCCCGAATTCCCGATTTTTCTCATGAGAATGGATGGTAAAATTTTATTTGCAGTAGTTCTCTGTATGAAAGATCCTTAAATTGGATATTCAGCATTTGGATATCATTTTTAACCTGTTAAATTTACCCCAAAATACTAATGAGCTCAAATTCAGGATGATTTGAAAATGACCTATAAGATATGTATTGTGGAGACCTCGAGAAATTTTTCTACTAGCTCTCCCAGATAAGAAAAATATCTCGCTTCATTCTGAGTTTTTTTTACTGGTTAGAATGTGTGCATAAAAATTAAATTTTTTAAAAAATATTCCTTAGTTCAACGACTGTTAATCAAAAAGTGTTATACATATGAGAGGTTTAGATAACTAGATAGTAGAGTAGTACATTGATAGTTCATTTCATAACAAATTTCCCAGATAATTTGAGATAAGCAAAGAGATTTAATTAATGAAATTTCTATCTAAATCAATTTTTTAAGCACTTACTCAATTTTTCCATTGTATCTGCCATTTACGTAAAGCACTAAACCTACTTTTTATGCTCAGTGACTCAAATAATCTAATTACCCTAAAGCTTGTTAAACATTACATAAAAGTAATAGATTATTATCAATATTAGATTTCGAAAGTTTTATTCCCATTAGAAGTTAAAGAGTGAAGAAGATTCTCTTAAATACTCATGCCTTTGTAATCTCACGAATGAGTATCCAAAAGAAGTAGGTTAACGTGTCCTTGGTAAGCATATAGATACACCTTATTTTTGTGTAATACGATAAGAAGGTCGTGAAAATAAAAAAATGTCGAGAAAATGATGGAAGATTTGAGAAAAGTGAGTGAAGATTGTAAAAGGAAGGAAAGAATGGTGGATATTCATTTGGGAGAGGATTATGGGACTGTGAAGAAGGGAGTCTTCGAAGAGTGTTCCTCAAGAGTCCAAGGTAGATACTCGGAGAGCGACACTAAGCATTTCGAAAAAGTGGAGCTGGATTGAGACTATGGATTTGGAGAAAATAGAGGAATGCTACATGGAAGACGAGATGATGTAATGAAGGAGAATTTGGGATGAGTCGAAAGTGAGATTAGAAGTGAATAAGCGGTGTGGGGAAGTTGCAAAGGACTTTCTTAGATTTCATCTGAAACTCCGAACTGGAGGTCAATCCCTCATAAATATGGAAGATAGCCGTTCTAATTAGAGATGAACGAACAAAGATAAGAACGGGATTATGTGATAATGAGCAGCCAGAGGAGTGGAAATAATTAGAGATATGGTTACTACGAGTTACTACGTTGTTGTTTAGCGATAGATAATCTCATCTCCTGGAGATATTTCCCAATATACATGCGTGTATACATGTATATTGTGATATAGGTAACTGTTTTTTTCTTCCTAAAGATTTCTTTATCACGAATGTTTCAAAAGTGAAATGAGTATTAGTGTGTATGAAGTATTTCATGGTCAAACGATTCATAAAGTACACCGGAAAAGTGAATGAAAATTTTATAATTGAATGATAATTTAGCAGTGAATTGTCACGTAGTCTTAACTAGGAATATATTATATCTTACATAGTTAGAAATATAAGGAATATGCGCGCTCTGTGTCTGTGTACTGTAGTTGTATATTTAGTTTATGGTCGAATGATTATGTATGATACATATACGATACGGAATGGTAAAATTTTAATTATAGCATCTTGCGCTCACTAGATTACTTTTATTTAAGATAAAAACTCTCATTACTTCATAAATAAAGTATTGGTCGAGGCTGAGAGATCAAAAATTACTGTATTCATTAGTTTGTTCCGGAAATCAAATCCAATAACAAGTATAAAACCTGAGGGTTAACATATTTTGAGGATTCATAAATAATCGCCTTATTCTTTTCAGATAATCAAACATGGATGCGATTAATCTCTTCAAGAATGTTAGTTCAATTGCAACAATTTTATTCATACTTCTATCTGTTTACTGCCAGCGTAACATTAAAATATATCTTTACATTTATACTTCTATCTATTCAACATTATTTAGTTCACATTTGCTCGTAATTTAAAATGATATGGCAACTTTTAAAAAATACACTTTTATGAGAAGATTGCCCAAATAACTACTTCGTTCCATCATAGATCAATGATTTTATTATATTTAGAAGAACTTGCTCATATGCGAACAAGACTAGCTTTTTAGTGGAGTGTGGTTAGTATGCGTTAATCCAAGAGGTTTATGTTGTTTCAGTAAACCTCCATAAATTAGATTGCACAGAGAAAATAATGAATAGTTCATTCATGAAAATACTAATGATATGAGACATGTTCGATGTCTGACAGAGAAATTGACGTGTCGGTTACAAAATAGATCAGTAGTAGAATTTTTCAAAGGGAGTGATTGATAAGACAGCTTAGAAGTGGATGAGGTGAGAAAATGGTCCAGTAATATGAAGTGACAATCGAGAAGATGAATTGGAGAAAGAGGAGACGTGAGAGCAATTATTCGCCGGAAGTACTTAATCGCAAAAAAGGAACATTAATAGAGGTCAATTAGACAAGTGTCGAGAAAAAAAATAAGCTTTAATGGAAGGCGTTAAATTGAGGGTAAATGAAGAGTGGTAAAGTGAGGATTTCAATTGGTCGGAAAGGGCATTGAAGTATTTATGAGCAGCTGTACTTTTCCGCTCATCGCGTAACAAAGAGAAGATAAAGAAGAACGGAAACACATAAATTGAGTGTGAGGTTGTCCAGCTACGTAAGCAGGATTAGGGATTAAGGGTTTTAAAAAATTTAAAGCGCCTGACAATCAATAGGTTACGCAGAGGTGAAATAATAATGATAAGACTGGGAAGCCCACTTTACGGGAAGGTATGCATATTTGCGCACAATCTATTGCGATCAACTGCACACAGTTAATGCTTCGAAACTGCCTCATATTTCCTGATTGACAATTGGATATTCTTCTCTTTAACCATGCTATAATGCGATGTATGATAGAGTTGTTTGTGACTCACTTTGAAGTCTTTAAATAACCTCTCTTTTTGTTTGTAAGTTTTCATCATTTACTAAGCAATAATAAATGAAGAATTCAGCATTTACGATAGAATTCAAAGGGTGTCTTTTTTTAGTTGCAGTTCGATTCGTGAGACTAAACAGAGGATGGGATTAATTATCAACAGAAATAAGAACTCCGAAGTAAAAGGCTGAAAGAACAAGAAAGTTGAGACACTCTTTCGGAGAGAAATAAGTTTGAGGGGATGGGGGGAATAGTGAAGTTAGTGAGTCGAGCTATTTCAAAGAAGAGTAAATTTTACGATTAAACTCTGAAAACATTTGATTGATTACAGCTTTATTCAGGGATCGTCAAGTAAATAACTAATTTACTTTAATGCGCAATTTTAAGTTTTCTGTTATTTAGCAAATTCCTTTTAAATATTACTTTTGTATTATACTTTGTCAAGGAATATAATTCGTCAAAGTCTTAATTCATATTTTTCAAATATGTTAACAATGCTTACAATTAGTTATTTGCCACTATTCCTCCCTGTTTAAACCAAAATTTACAAAAAATTGTAAAATTATAATCTTTTCACTTATGAAAAGGATATTTTTCTAATTTATCTTTCAATTGCGTATGTATTACACAAAAATGTATAATTTTAATACATAAAGATACTTAATTATTCAATAATTCTATAAAATCCTTTTTTAGATCTAATAATAGAATTTTTACGTACTAATTCTTAATAGGGTGCTTCAATTTCAAATTAGTCAGCATAAAAGCTCATCATCAACCCTAAATTTCGTTACTTTTGGTTTATTATTCAGCCCTTTGTATTTATTTTACATCTAGTAGGTCTTCAAAGGAAAAAACATACGTTCTCAAAATAAATCCAAACCTTGCTCCACATATGGTATTGTATACACTTCCGATAAGAATAAAAGATATATACCGCAGGAGTGTTTCCGTATGAACCCCCATCGAGATTTGCGGGGAATTTATTTTATAATTCTGAAAACGCTACCTTATAAAAGGAAAATTAATTAAAATGAGTTCTTCTCGCTAAATCACATACATTCGAAGGCGTTTTGTCCAAATCCCCTTATTATGGAAAAAATATAGAAGGAATAAATTCGTTTCACATCTCACATGTCTTGGGATTAATATTCTTGTTTTACAAGAGGAAAGGGAAATATATCGATCGATCTGGGTAGCGGAAGATACAATAAAAAAACGAGTAATAGCTTTTAGTTTATCGTTTCAACTGTTTCAGTAAGTGAGTGAAGGGTAGCTTATGAGGGTTTGAACGTAAGGAGTGATCAGCTGCCCACAGAATTCTTAATATTTAATAGTTCGTAAATAGGACGGCGCTGCATCCGCTGATCTGTATTTTGAATATGGAGAAATTGTTGATTATACGTCGGTCCATTGTTATATGAGACACATCTCTTGCATTCGGAATAGAAAAGCGGTGGCTGTGGAAAGGGAATCCGGAACGTAGTAAATAATGTGGTAGGAGAAATATTTCGCTACATTTCCCTCTATAGAGGAGGATGGAATCAGCCCAAAGGGACGTTGAAAACTAAGAAAAGAGGAAAATATGTAATATCAAGTCTGTAATATAAGATGTTTCCATCCGAAAGCTGTCCCAGTTTTGCGTGAGGGCTTATAATTTCGGATTAATCTTGGGTTATTTATTTTTTTTGTCGCTCCAGCAATAAGGGGAGCCAAATTACTTTCAACAATGACAAGGGTGACCTCGAATTGTGCATATTTAAAGAAAAATTCATTCTTTGAAGGATTCATTATTAATCTATTATTCTCTGAATAAATCGATATATACGATTCTAAAGAATTGATTTTTGAAGTTTATTTCGATACAATCCCTAAATTATTCTGAAATATTAATACTTTTTCCAGGGTTATTGTAGATAAAACATTTGAAAAGTAATAAAAAAGTAACAAACGTATTATCGGTAAACAATGATTCCGAAGTTATGATTTTAAATAGTTCAAAGATATTCTAAAACAGGATATATTCAGCATTATCTCCATCTTATTTATATTTTAATTTATTCCCACTGGAGCGTCTGATTTTAGTAAAAACAGTAATATGAAAATGATTTGCCTACTTCTTATCATTTAATTTCTAATTGCTGTTTTTACGTCCTCATAATCGTATAATGACGATGCCGTTTTATATCTAATTAAATCTTACATTAAAAATTTAGAAAACGAAGTTAAACTTTTTATGATGAACAAAGAAAAAAGGAATACTTAATTTATTATTTTTAAATGCACTATTTTTGCTTTTAATATAATCTAATCTCAGTGAGACTCCTCAATTCTTTTAGTCTTATCCACGCAAAAAGACATACACTAACCAAGATTCTTCGAAGTTCGACCTTCGACATCTATACTTTTTCTAAAGAGAGCATAGCTTGAATAGCTGAATTTTCAAAAAAGTTAAGATGTCAGCGTTTTTCAGAACTGTTCAAAAACCAGGATCCCAAAAGATCTCGACTATCATTCTTCCAAAAAGCGTCAGCAGAGAATTCCGGTCAATCCGACACTTTCAATCAACGCTGAAAGCGATGTCTGCAATCGTATGGGTTTTAACGTTCATTTGTTGGAGTACGAATGTAATCCGGACACACTCATTAACATGGAAACAGCAATGAGTTAATGCTCAGGGAAAGTCAAAGCATTACTGAAGAAGTAATGGTGAGGCTGCAATCAGATTCACGATAACTACGATAACTCCTACTTCTACCGAATAACTATTACGTGCTGAATATAAAAATGTAGAAGACCTAATAGGATACAGTTGGGATACAAGAATTTAATGGTTCACTTATAATCTACTTACATTAACATGTGTTACGTTCATAGCAAAATTTAATTTTAGAAAATTTTATGTACTCCCTGATTTCTTATTGAAACTAGAACTATACGCACTAATGAAACAGCTACGTAAGTGAAAGAAAGAATATTTGTGTATTAATGTATCATTAGAACGTCTCTTGTTAAAATTTTTCCTGTCTAATCCTGTCTTTTAAATATGTCCTGCGCTAAATTTACTTCTTTTATTTATTCTGTTAAGTTTGAATCTCTTTAAATCTTAAAAAACCCTAAAGTATCTGGTAACGTTTACAGATTTTTGTGGGAAAACCTGCACGATACTTATTATTCTCCGCTACATATTTTCTATTTCATAGTTTAATTGTCAGAAGAAAAATCCAAAACATAGATTTGATAGAGAAATAATCATGTGTTTAGGAATAACTTGACAGAGGGAGGCTGGGAAGCGAGATGATTATATTACATATACTCATATGTATATACAGAAAATCATAAACGCATATTTAACTGTAAATTTAACATTTCACTAAACACTCCCTCCTCCCTTAATAGCCAATCAAGGACGCGATCTGAGTCTTACGTTGCTCACACAGTAGATGTTTCACGACGGATGTTTCCCTATCATCCGCCGTCTTCTTCGGATTCCTCTATCGTCAATATTGCTTACATCAAAGGTGTCTCCACAACTTTTTTTCTTTTCCTCGATTTTCATTTTTGTATCCTGCTTTGAACCGAGAATTTCATGCTCCGAGATTAATTTTTGCTCTTTACATTTAGTCTTTCCTGAAAGATACCGATTTCACAATAAAAAGAGAATGGCCGAAAGGAACCTTCCTTTCCTTCTGAAATTTATTTTGGACGTCTGTTTGAAAATACCCCCGCAATCCTTTTGTTTTTGAAAATATTTTTGAGGGCCTTGAGTTTTTGAAGTTTACCTTTATACGCAAGGTTTAATTCATGCTACTGTTTCTTATTTTTGAGGAAAGAATCTCTCTTTGTTTCTGCAGACTTTTCAGATTTACAACGAAGATTTGTGAACAGACAAGTCAATTTGGATTGATATTATGACGTATATACATATCATCTAGATATAGATATCTATACATAAATTACATATAATCTAGATTCATTTTTCACGCAATAAACGAAATTTTATTGAATGTAAAATATTGAAATCACAGAAATGGAATGGATAGATTATAGAATGGTAATATAGTTTTTTAAAAGGGGCCTTTTTAAACTTCTCCACGTCTAGAATCGATAACAAATTTTAGAGTGGAAATGAACTTAAAATTATAACATTGTTGCTAATAAGGAATAACGTACGTATATGGAAGTTATCTTACGTGACAAGGACCTGCAACACTTCCTAATTCACAGTTGGTAACTCCGGCACGATTGAATTATAATGCAGGAACGTTCAAACTATTAAGGGATAATTTGTAAACATGTACGATTACTAAGAGACACTTTGTAAGCAGGGTCAGACTTAATGGTATCGTCCACTCCCATAGCCTCGTGGAAACAGTGGCCATACAAAGGGGTGTTAAGAAGGCCCTTCGTTAACGGAACACAATCCGGTCGCTTTATCTATTACCTTGCAATTTAGAAAGACTATTTTCCTAGAATTGAAGTTATCAAATCCTAATATGACTTACTGTATGACCAAATTTAGTCTTATTTCTATACATGCATATTAATAACTATGAGCATTATGTACTATATCATTTAATATGGTATTTCGGTGAATGGTATTAATTACCATCAGTAACTGTGATATTTGATAATTAAATAAATTCCGTGATTAGGATAACTTTTACGAAGTAAGGTTTTATATTATGTATATGTTTAAATATCGCTCAACTTTATTCAAATTACTTCAAAGCCTAAGCTTCCAAGAAGACTAAACATTTACGTAAATGTGCTTATATAAAAGATATTTCGATTAAATTTGAAAATTATATAGAATTAAATACGATTGCGGAAATATATAGATATATAATATATACACCAATGTTTCATATAAATTTCTCATTATAAAACGGTTAAAGATTAGAAAAAGTAGGTAATTGAAACTTTAGAACCAAAAATTATGTGATTGTATTAGATACAAAGGGCAAAAGATACATTTTTCAACCATGACCATGTACGATTAATAATGGACTCGAAGACTGATCAAAGAGTAGATGTTACTATGCAGTTTTTATTTGAAAGTAAGTAAGTAAGCATTTGTTCTGATAATTCAGATTACTATAAAGTAAATATTTAGCTCTTTATATAAATAATGTATTAAATATACTTTTTCTCTAAAGATTGAACGATTGCTAAGTCATGGTTCCTAACTCTGTCCTTAATATTAAAATGATGTATTCTAGTTAGGAGTTTAGGTATGTATAATTAAAAACTGTTCGTGTATTCTAGAATGATTGAAAAGATATTTAATACTTTGAGAGAAACTTCGAGATCATAATGATACTAATTAATAAACGTGCTGACTATGAAACCAAATATTCTTCCAATATCAGTCAATATTTTATGTGATTACGTTAGTGACATCTGAGAGGAAGCCATATAATTTTTAAAGATCATAATGATATTAATTAATAAACGCGAAACCAAATATAACCCCGATATCGCTCAAAATTTTATGCGATTACGTAAGTGACGTACATCTTATGTAGGCAATATAATTTTTAAAGATGGAATTATTCGTTAATTCGAGGATTTATGTGAAATGGCGTAAAATGGATCAAAGGGGGAGCATCTGAGGTGATAAGGATCCTGAGTTATGAGGCGGGAGACATAAATCCATCAAAGGCGACGGATTGCTCAAAGGTGGCTCAAGTCCTCAAAACTTTCTGCCAACATTCGCCTCATTCCCTCCATCAATCAAATTAAATTATCTGTTTTATACAACATCTAATTTGGTACGGATAAACCTCCCTTACCGCTAGATTATAATGACATCGGGAATAACAACTTTATTCTATTTTATGATCTTTTAATAAGGATAAAGAGAAAGGGATGGATGTGTATGTTTATCATAAGAGACGTAACGCCTAAAGTGACGAGCTGTTTTGAAGCTAAGAAATCCCCACAATATTTTGGAGATGAAGTGTGAGAAGAACTTGGGGTGGATTTTATATATATATGCAAAAGATATACGTATATATGTATATATCATTAACACCATCTTGACTACTAGTCCTGTATCTTGCCCATTAAGATTCATCTCTAAAAGTCCCGTCTTGACGATAGGTCTTTTAAACTCTTTACAAAGCGAGATACATCGTCAAAAATTGTTGACTTGTGTATTCTCCATTATGACGTAGTCCCTTTTCCTCCAAGTTTAGAGACTTGAACATTTCTTGCAAGACTGTTGTGAATAGAAATGAATAGCTCCCTATTCAATTCCGGTAGTCATGAAAGCATTTGGTACAAAGGACAACTTTCATGTATTATGAGTGGTTATCAACAGAACTAATGAATAAGAGAAGCCACGAGCATTATGCTTCGTATACTACGCCAGAACATGCCACTGGGTTGGTAACCCCTGTGCACTACGAGCTTTTGGAAATGAAGGAATAGTTATAGAGTATACGCAACCATTGCGTATGCCTACAGAATGCTACAGCGTCTGTGATTCTGAAAGGAGAAACGGACGAAGACATTAAGTGCGACAAGGTGACTGCCTTTCACCGATTCTATTCACAGCAATCTTGGGAGAATGATTTAAGTCTCCGGACAGGAAGAAAAATTGATTCCATATAAGAGGGATATATATAGATATATATATATATCAGTCAACTTTATTTTGTATTTGTTATTTATAAGGCCAAATATTATTCGAACCATAAATGTGAAAGTTTTTAATGCTTCTATAACTGTTCTATATGTACATCTATTTGTAGCTTTGGTATGATTTCAGAGAATAGACTGATATGAACAAATGAATACTAAGGAAAATGAAAAAAATAAATACACCAGGATTATCTTTGGTGCCTGTTCATAATAATAATTGAGAGAATTCTCTTTTTTGTCAGGTTTGAAAGGATTTAATTCAAGTTTTTGAAAGCAATTTTTGCTTCACTTCGTTATTAATACGCTACCATTACGTTTGCTTTACTTCGTATTGTTACAACGAACGAAAAGTTTTCCTAAAATCAATTAAAAATAGGATATATTTTCATAGAAAGGGAGTATGATTAATTGAAGATAATTCGTTACACTTAGAATATTAATTATTTCTCCAAGAGATTTTGAAAGTATTCCCTTATTTATTAAGCTTTTTAAAATTGCCTAAAAACAATGTATATCCGTATGTTAATAAATACACTCTTCAATGACTTTTGAGTAAATAAGAATGAGAAACATCATAATTATGTAAATATTCCGTTCTTTCGTTGCTTTCCTCAGCGAACAATCTGAATAGCGAAACTCGTCACATCGACCGCCTTTTGACATTTGCGATGAGCAATCAAGTTTCTAATTTCCTAAAGAACATTCATTCTTTCGTCAGTGGGAAACCTCTTTCGTTCATACTCATTTTCCCATCAAGAGAACTTTAATTAGAAAATACTGAAATTAAGCAAAAGGAGTTGGAGAGATACTTGAAGCGAGTACTGTGATTGTGTACATGTTGGCTCACTTCCAAATACCTCTCGATAAACTCCTTTCTTCATTCTTCCGTAGAGTGGCTCCATCCCCACATTCATCCCCTGTCCACTTGTCTTTCCTCCAGACGCTCGCATCTTCCACCTCGTCATACTCGAGAGTTCAACCACAAGAAAATATTTTTAAATTACGTCATATTTCGCCCAAAATCCTTCTTCTTCTCCTACGCTATTACGTTATATATACTCCCATTACCTTACACGTCACCAAGGTAGCTTGTTTAGAGTAGTTATGTACATATTGATGGAGTAATCAAAATACTTTCACCCGTAAGTTGGTATATCAATCTTAAGTGCTGCAGACACTTTACTGTATTTTGTGATAATGCTATACTGTCTTTATGGTCCCTTTCTTTTTAAGTTGTTGCGTTCATGGATTACCTTTTTTTAATTAATTAAGTCCTGATATGGTTACTTTACTTTCGAAGATGGATAACAAAGAAATAACGAAGAATATGTTTTACTTATTACCTAATTTTTAACGATATCGTTTAACTTAAAGTAAATTATTGAACAATAATTCAGTACGTTGATCAGTTAGTTACAGGTGTTCAAAATTTCTACGAAATTTTGCCATTTTTTATACAATATTAGTTATTTTTGAGTCGACTTAGACATTACCAAGTCGCTTTTTAATCAATTAATTAATAAATAATGTATAAATGAGATGGCAATGACTCTAATTGAATTAAGATCGTTTTCCTTTTAGTTAATATTTATATTTGTCATAAAATATGAATGACCTGGAATATAATTCAAATCCATAAAATAGTTACTTATTTGTTGAGAATTTTGATCGAATAATTAACAAGGATATGTTTTTAAAATTCTCTGACAAAGAAATTCACAGGCGTCTTTAGAATTTTTCACGAAATTTACTTAGTGATGGATATTAATAGGGGTATAAAAATATTGCAATATCAACTTAAATCTCTAATTTGCATGGTACTGTTTGGGTACTTCTATTCTTTTATACTAGCTTATTAGCCATATAATCACGTAACCGAATGGCTGAATTGAAGGAGAAAGACAACGCTGAGTAGGGTTAGAAAGTTAAATATCATTTCGAGAGTACATTTATTTATTCGAAAGTTTCAATTGTATTTTAAGTAGCCGAGTGCTACTTCTTTCACAAGTACGCCATTACTTACAATCTTCTTTTACTCACATCTGTACTTTAATTCGAGGAAAGCCATCCCGTATCCCTGGCGATACAAACTTTCCGAGTTCGAGAGAGAAGCATGTGGACATTTAGAATTTCTAGAGAAAAGTTCTTCGTTGGAAAGGATATTGCCTTTTGGGACGGAAGTATTCTTCCCTCTATACACACTACACTTAACGATCACCGTATTTCACAAGTCCGCTTTCTACAGCATCTATCTTAGACAATGCCTTTTTCTCACCGTAGCGTCATCTTCAAAATATTTATATTCTCTATTTCAGCGCCTAGTTTAAATCCTACCTCGAGGGATATGCAATTTACACTCATTTAGAACTTGAACGATAAATTCTAATTGTCGTAGATTTCAGATTATTTTCAATCTCTAAGTGACAGTTTTTCCTTGGACTACTAAATTTGTAGATTTTACAAATTCAACCTTGTAATCCAAATTTGTAATCTATTTTTTACGTAATTGTTCGATAAAATGTCAAGATTTCGAGTTACCTTGAAATCATTATGTTATAGTGTAGTAAAAAGTGAAATCTCTATTGTATGGAAATTGTAACGTGTGTTAATGAATTACAAATTATTTCAAGTTATAAGTATCTGCAAGAAGAATTTGCAAGTTAATAGAACTTTAGTTTAGGAACAATGGCAAAGAGAAGTAGGTATTGTTGAATTCGTTTTTTCCTTCCATTCCTTTCCATTCCATCCATAGATCTTTTACCCACTTAAACACTCTAGAAGGTAGCTTTTAGGGAATGTATGCAAATGTAGATTACTACGCATTTGATCGTAGTTCATAGTGAAAGCCTATTTAGCTACACCTAGGGTTACTAGCCAGTTTTAAGAAACTTGACTTTAAAACCTTTTACAGAGAAAACACATTTTACAGCTAGTTCATAATTAATTAAATTTCCTTCAATTACTCATAACACTTGTTCCTAATGCATCAGGCATTCTGAAATCGAATTTTTTGAGAAACGTACGAATCTTCTGAAACAGTTTCTTTTCAACTCGTTTGTTCTGTAACCTGTAATTTTGCCGATCATTTTCAAAATTTAAAACATTAAAATTTACGTCTCTTATACCCTTCAAATATTTCGTCTCTCGCCGATTTACTTTTTGTGTAATATTTTTAAGTTTTCCCTACGATTGGTCTCATAAGACGCGTTCTATTGTAATAACCACATCTATCCGCTTTAACTTCGTATCATGGACTCTCTGAATCCACTTTCAAATTTTTATAGTGGTTGCTTAATTGCAGCTTACTTTTTTCAACAGACGAAAATTCTGCTCACTCTATTCTGCGCATACTCTAATAACCCCTTTTGTAAGATACGAGACCGATATACATTCGGTATTCTCGCCGAATGCATTGTGTATATACTGTATTTTTAATGCATCTGTCCCACATTTCTTTCTCATAATTTAGCGATAAACTCTATACTCTAAACTCAAAAGAATTGGAGGGCTTCGCAGAAAAATAATTCGCGAAACTAATGCTTAAAAATATAAAATAAATAATGATGAAAATAATTCTTAATAAATATTTCTTTCCTAATATAAGTGTAGCACACGAAAAAGTCTTTATCAGATGGAATCTTTGTCATCTCATGAGTATTCAGCAGGGAAAAATATCTTTGGACGATTTCTGTTACATTTATTTTTTATATTTTATTTGAATTTATTATTAATTACTATAAATTAGAACAATAACCCTTACTTGTTATCCCTTAAAATTGACAAAAGAAGAAGACTATCACAGTATATGCTAACTTTTTGACGAAAATAAATAAAGGTTATTTCCGAAAAATATCGGTCGTAGGGAAGTGTTTGAAGTATTCTAGAAAATCTATCTACATCACAAAATATATAAAATAAACAAAAATTATTAATGCAATAAATCAAGTTTGCTCAATAAAATTGGTCTAATGAATATCAAAAGTCTGATTAATAATTAATTAGTATCTTTCGTGGGGTAGTAAATTAATTTGTGTATTGCTAATATCTTATTTAACTTCTACGTGTATGCCATAAATACAATTTGTAAATATCAAATATTTACACCAAATATTTCGCCAAAATTAATTCTCACGTACTCCATAATATTGCCCTAAATTTTTGAAATCTGTTTCCCATCATATTCAACCTCGAAATCGTCTAGCAGCAAACTTGTATGGTTTGATTAATTCACTTCACAGGAGTCGCATCGTTTCCTTTTATTCGAAATGTTCTTTTCTCTCCCGCAAATCGCTTTCATTTTTAATGGGGTCTCCCATATCCTTGAGTGTGACGCTTCAGTTTCAAGCCCTCGCAGTGGAATTATTTCACTCGGGGACGATTTTTTCCTTTTGTGATTTTTACATGGGACAAGAGCAAAATGATAGATTCCGATACACGACTCCGATGGGAAAAATGGTTGGATACGTCGATGGCACAAAAGATCAAAGGAAGAGGATTGAGTCTTCAATCTCTTTGGTTTGCACATAATAAAACGCGAAGATTATAGGTCACCACGTATCCACTGCTGATAAATTTATATTCGATATCTTCGATTCGATTATCGCTCTTCACTTGTTCTAACGTCTTTTCCAAACAACCCGTGTTTATCCGTTGCGAAGCTAATCTTATCGCTTTGTTTTTATGTCCGTTATGTTTGTTGGTTTTCCCATACACCCATTATTATTATTATTTAACCACTTATGAATTATTTTATGAAATGTTTCGATCTTCATTTCATAATTCTTCCAATTGCAGTCAATATATCATCAGCCATTTTCGTTCCGATACCGGATGTGGTCCTCCCCCAAGGTGTCTCACCAATCCCCCTCGGCCCTTGAGCCCTTCTTTGCCAAATTACCCTTAAGTACTCGATTTCGTCTCTGTTCCATCCATTCTTCGGTCTTCTTATCAGTCTCTTCACATCTCTTGGTATTTCAGAAATATCGACGTGCAAAGGTTGTCCTTTCTTCTCCCCACACGACCAGCCCACATCCATTTCAATAATCTCACCTTTTCGATGGTGTCAGTAGTTGCCGTCATCGCTTTCACCCATGTGTTGCGTTTTCTCTCCCTCTTTTCGTACTTCCCAGCACACACAGAATTCCATACGTCTTTGTGTTGCTTGCAGTCTTTGTATTATTTTTGTATCAAAAGTCAAAATATACCGTGTCATACATTCCTCGGTTTTTTCTTCTCCGAAACTCCGCTTCGCCCGCTATCTTCCCTTTTTATGCCTTCTTCCTTTTCCCATTCTTCTTCTTCTTCCCAGACTCCCATTCATGCCACTATTTTCCGCTCCCGACCCTAGCGCTCTCTATGGTCGCGGCTGCGCAACTCGGACCGATCTATACCGCTTCTCGAACGTTCGCTCTTCTTTTATCTCTTTCTTTTCCCACTAGAGGGTCTTCCATTCACGTGCTCTTCACCATTCCTCATCATTACGCGCACTTCTTCATTCAATTCCCCTTTTTCCCGTCCTTCTATTTTACTCTTCTGATCTCTTTTAAAGGTTCATCCGAGCCTCGCGAAATTCAGCCATTTATAAATTTTTAAATGCCATGGAAATATTTTGTAGCGAGTTTGCTCTCCGGAGCTGTGTTTTCCATTCGGAGGACGTAATGAGTCCACAGGTCCGTGACGTTGTTGTTTTAGCATCGTTATAGTATTCGTAGCTTTTAGTTTTTAAAATTATTTCGTTACTAAGGAAATAAATAATCACAGTTTGTTATTCGTTGTTGATATTTAAACATTATGATACTTATTAATATTACAAATACCAAAGGTTTGAAGTTTATAAATATATTCGACAAAATAAACAAAGATCGAGAGACAGTAGTGTTCAGATAAGGCTCAGCAATTCGGGGAAGGTAACAATTTTCTCAGCTAAAACCCTCCTAATGTGGCTGTAAAAATGATGGGACCAAACGATCTCCATCAGATAGACATAATAGGATCATTTCCAAAGGAACTTAAGAAAAGCGGAGGCAATTGAGTCGCTTTAAAAAAGGTTATGATTACATCATTGAATTCCGTCAATGTCCTCGATCGAAATGGATGTGTTTTCAATTTCAGACTCTTTACAACAATAGAAATAAATTCTTCACTCGTAGTTTATCTTATCAAACATTTTACGTGCTCATGAAAGATATGGATGAATAAATAACATTCTTTTTATCCTATTTTATCGCGTTAATTAAAATAAACAGATTTAATTACAAAAATAAATTATTCACTATAATCCCCTCTTGTTGGATGTTATAAGTAAAATATCCTTTACCGGATGAAACTTAAGTTAAAAACCATTTTACCATTTCAGCCAAACATCTCACGTGCGAAAAGTTACTAGTGAGGGATAGCGGAACATTAAAATTAGGCACAGACGTAGATTAGCTAGTGCCCAAATCCAGTTATAAATACACTTTTGATGACAAAAACCATGACACACGTTTCCCCGAATTTCAGGGTTGACCCAATTGAAGCTCTAATTAATCCAATACTTGCATAGATGGTGGTTTTTGCGTGGTATGAGCAGATTCCACGAGCAGCAGCATGGGCAAGGGACATGACGTCCCCAAATGTTTCATTCGTAAGTGTGTCAGACAAATAGTGCATGCCGACTCCATTAATCAATTTGTCGAGAACAGGCTTCGCTCGGAACAATTAGGGACTTCATTCATTGCTCATTTATTATTCCCATAGACTTTAATTTCTGAAAACGTCTTACGATAAACACTCAGAATTTTGGAGGCCACGAATTTCCGATTGCATGCATAAAATCCAGACGCGTTTAAAACTAGGGACGGTTATGTAACGATTCAAGGAAATAACGTTACGAGTTATATGTATAAGTAAATGAATTGCATAAGCAATAGCTTATATTAATTACGTATGAAATCATCTGGAATAAATCTTTGTTGATCAACTTATGATGAAGATAATGCGTTTTTTACGCAAATAAGATATTAAGTATTTTATCCTGTAAAATGGTAATAGTTTACATTAATAATGATATTAAGAATTAGAATTCATATAATCTGCTAAAAAGGCGACTAAAAGCATAAAAGAAAATAAAAATATCAAGATATATTAACAAGACAGAACATTGACACTAGGACATTGTCCCCTTTGTATTATACATTTCTAAACCTGATGCTCTGTATCATTCACTTTTAACAAAAAACCCAAAAAATTCAAGTGATGACTAGCGTTCATAGAGGTGATTCAACCTTAAGAAAAAATTTCTGAATAAATATCGTATTCATGAGTTGTGAATAAATTTTCACTTGGCCTTCGCAGGAAAACCAATTTCCTGATGTATTCTTTGATCTTTGAATAACGGAATCCGGCCTTGGAGCCCGAGCTTTTTAAACACATGCCATTTTTGTAGCTCAAATATGTCAAGCATTGGTTAAGAATACGTCTCTGTCTTCAAAAGGAAAACAACATGTACCATTCTTAAATTTTTTTCGACCGTGCTTTTGGCTTTCGAATGATGTAAGATAGCTTATCTTAAGTTGATCGATTCTCTTTACCTTTAAATTTCTTTATTTTTATTCCCTTATGTTTAAATACCTACTAATATATATATTTTATCGATAAACTTCTCTAGATCAAAAGCAACATTAATTGTGTGATAAAAACAACTTTGTAAATGTCCACAGAAATCCAAGAAATCACGCCTTCACACATTGATTTCATTAATTGTGTGAATTTTAAAACGGACATTAAATAATGAATAAACCTAATGTTCGCACCGTCCTCAGGTTTTAATGTTTATGAAAATAAAATGAATGCATTGTATGTTATGTACTTTTTTCTGCATGCAATCCTAGCTTATAAAGTTACAAATTCATGTGACTACACAAGAAATACTGGAAGAATGTTGAATAAATAGACGTTTGGCTTCAGCTATCCATACACAACAAGGTTTTGAGACTACTCAGGGGAATAACAAGGGAGATAGTCTCACTTTATGGTGTACACTCTCCCTACGAGGTTGCATTCCATGTACACGCATCATTACATTGGTATGCAGGCCTTCTCAGCTATCCTGTCAACATAGCTCTCACAGGTGTATGGATTGCCTACCAACTGCCACCTACATTGTTACCAATTTCGCATTGCTTAACAAAAGAGAAATAGATCGCTGACTAGCTATTTTTTATCAGCATATGTGTCTATATAATTTCATCAAAACGAGTTAATGTAGTCGAATGGATAAAAGTGAAAATAGGATACTCGATGTAGAACTATTTGAATGGTAAAGACTATTTTCGAAAACTAAGTTATAATTGAGTTAATATTCTTTATAAAAATATCAATTAAAATTAGGTTCGGTATGAGAGAGAGAAAATTGTGTATCATTCTTCTATTTATAGAGTCAATAATTAATAATTAACAGTTAATTAAATGATAATAAAAATTTAATTATCAAGTCAATTAAAAAAGAATCTCAGCATTACCTTAGGTTGTAAAAATGAACTTTAAATGCAAGTGAAATATTGTAGAATTTTATCCTTTTGAATAACGTAATTAACTGATCCATAAATAAGCATACATTCCGAAATAATGTTACATTTATTTGTATCATGATAGCTTGTAAGATAGATAATAAATTTGATGAAATAAAAAAATTATAAAATAAAAAAAATAGAACCATAATAACAGTGTTTCTTACTTGCGAGGGATGAACGGAATTTTAAAGCTTGAATTGCCGTATTGATTACTGGGAATAGCGAAGGAAATGGGTCTCCTAATTGGTGCTATTTGACGTCTCGAATCACTATAATTGTAACTTTTTCGCTTGACAACGGAATTGCTTTCGCCCATATATCCAGAAGGAGCCCGATTGACATTTCAATTGCTCTGCTCCTCGATCCTTTCCCTTCCTCCGCCATTTCCAGACGTCTTCTTTTCGTCCTTTCCTTTAATTACCATCACTTAAATAAGACTTTTGTCATCCGCAACTAAATCTTTCTTTAGATTTTCTTTCTGACTACTTTACCCAGATTTTCTTGCGAATTTATGACGTCATACGTTGTTCAATCGGACAAATAAACGTTGGAATAAGACGTAACGTAATTAAGTGCAGAATTACTTTTATAATTCTAAGGAATTGAATTAGAATCGCCACTGGTTCTATCGTCAGTAATCACTGATGTAGTTCTTGAGTTTTAATTGAATTTATTTAGACAAGTTTTAAGCTTTAATGTGCTCGTAAAGTTTAAGAAACTATGTTGCTTCACAGTGTAGTTATTTTCTCATTACTGCTGCGATTTATTTATAGGTAACTAGGTCGAATTTTGGCTCGGGACCGTCAAATTACGTCGTCAAGAATGGCGTGTTTATATATTATTCGGAGAGTGAATAATGGGGAAATATTTATTCGAGGCAAGAGACTCCGAGTCTCGCGAGACAATTCCTAAAGGCGGAAGTGCCTAATTTCATAGACGGAATGGAAAGGGAAGGCAAACTAATGGAAATAAAAGAAGGGAATGTTGATGAGAGCAGGTGGTGGGTGAAGAATCCTTAAGTGCGGTCGAAAGCAAACAATGCTAGGAGTCACCGCGGACTCTCAGAGGTAAAGAAGGAGAAAGGGGGACGATTTTGGCGTCGGATGCCCCGTAGATGGAGCAGAAGAGGGTTTTGAAATGGAAGGAGTAAATAGTGTTTTTGTAGAAGGTGGAAAGGAGGGGAAACATTAAGAATGAAGAGAGAGAAAGTCCCGTTGAAGCGTGAGGAAATAATGAGGGAGTGGTTGTGCAGAGAGAGCCATAAGTACCTCCTTTTAAAAATGTCTGCTCCTCGGGACAAGTGTTGATTCCGAAACTAAAGAAATTCTTCATGAGCATCAATTGACTTCCGAGAATCCGAATTCACCCGCGAAGAATTTGTTTTCTTTTAACCTGAAGACGCACGGGTTATTGTTCTATTCCTTACGGAAAGTTTCTCAAAGAAATATGCACAGAACAAGGTTCGTTCGAGTGTAATTTTGTTTTGATAGAAGCAGAAATACGTTTTATAAGGACGCAACAGAATTTTTTCTCTATTTTCTTTCTTTGTTTTTTTTTTAATTATGTGTGCTTTATCGAATTTTCCTATAAGATCTAATTGGAAATGAAATTTATCTTATGGTCAGGGACAACTTTTCTTTAATGAAAGAAGCTTGATTATTTCCCGCGGTAGAATTTATCCTAATATCTCTGTGAGTGAAATTGGGAAATTATATATTATGCATCAATGTTTATTTCAATATAAATGGTATCAAACTAAGTGTAAGTAATTTTGAGCATATTTATAAATGTTATCTTATAATAAAGGAAAGAAACATTATCTTCAACTCGTTATGTTGAACAGAAGGCAAACGAGAAATCTCCCAGATAAAGGTCTATTTTCCATGCAATTTTTAACCTTCCATCGTAATAACCCTTCAATTACGAAGTTGATTTATGTTTATCAGTACTATCCTATCACTGAATGATAAGATATGGTTTAATGAATCATACTATTACCTCCGGAAGAGAAAACCGCATCCTTAAGTATAAGCAATCCGAGGGTAATACAATCAATGCTTTATTTTCTTCCTATTGAATATCTATAATATATTATATAGTTTAGAAAAAGGCATACTTTGTTGGTATGTAATTCTTAATTATATTATAATTAAGTATTATTAATACTTAATTTATCGCGGTTTCTTTATCTTGCTTTCATACTTTTCTTACTGAATAATTTACATATTACGAAATGAGGACGCCGTGAATGTAGGCAATTTGCAATACTTAGAGTAATGCGTGAAGTCTAACCTTCAGGATAGCCCGTGATAATGCTATTCCTAGCCTTACATTGCTATAAAATGTTTTCCATCCTATAATATGAAGCCTCAATTTGTTGAAATTTCTCAAATTTACATATTTTCATGCAGCGGTGAAACTCTTTTCATATAACTATCATTTTTTATTTTATATGAAAATTCATTTCTTCCGTTTTAGGAAACGTACAATTTTAAAATTAAATTCGTTACCCTGCCGGTGCTTTTCAATATACAGCGGAAATATATTTCCTTTTTTTCTTGCAGGAATTTGCCTTATACGGTTGGAATGCCTTCAGCAATATACGTTAAACCAATCATAATCAACGTTACCAAACAAAAGAATAAGACTGGGATGTCACATAAATATCTACATCTACTCATGTAGATGTAGATATTACACCCCCTGAAAGCCGCCTTTCGGCGTGTGGCAGGTGGTGTAAACACCTAATTACCAATATAATTGAAATGTCTTGAAGATTTTAAAACATTCTGTACAATATCCTCTAAAAAACGAAATATGAAATAAAAATTATCAATAAATGATTGAAGGATATTTGAACTTATCATTCTCATAGAATACCTTTCTACGATATGTTTGCTAATTATCCTGAAATTTCTTGTTTTAACCTTTACTTTTATAAAAGAATAAGATAGAAATATTACAGTTCCCAGAAATACATCATTAATGATTTCTTTATCAGATTTTCTCTCATTGATTATAAGATAAATCTTTTAATAGGTGGTTCACATCTATTGCAGAGTTTAATAGGGAGATAAAACTTTAGGAAAGAGACTTGGAAAGGTTAAAAGAAACTCTATTATGGTCTTTATCTTTCATATACCTTCTTTTAGTTAATAACATTATAAATTTGAAAGCATTTGTTGGTATGTCATCAAAATGAAACGAAATTCATTGGGAATATGCGCGAAATGGTCGTTTTTGAATTTTCATTTTAGCAGTAACGGGAGAAAGACAAATGAATTACCAATAAAGTGTGAAAATTTAAGAAAAGGATGGAATCTATCTGCAGCTAATATTTAGCTACTTTGTGATCGATGCAAAACATTTACTAATACGATATACGATGTGAGCAAAAGATGGGAGTAAATACCTCTAAGAACGAAAGTACGTATTTATTTTCCATTAAAATGAAT
Source organism: Pantala flavescens (assembly GCA_020796165.1). Taxonomy (NCBI): domain Eukaryota; kingdom Metazoa; phylum Arthropoda; class Insecta; order Odonata; family Libellulidae; genus Pantala; species Pantala flavescens. Next base: position 44,406,657 of record CM036882.1, read on the forward strand.
GTAATAACCTAAAAAGTTTCAACAATTAAATAATTAATGACGCTGTACATCCATAATGTTTTTATCTTTTCGTGAAAAAGATCTATGAGCACCTTAGTATTAGTTACGAGTTCAAAATAACTCCATTCTACGTAATCCTTCTTTCCTTTGAGGTTGAGAAGTAATTCACTAATCTGCGGTGAGGAGATTAAACGAGATTATTTTAAACAAGATAAAAAGTATATTTTTGCATAACTGATAAACCAACTAGAAAGGATTGCTGAGAAAAAGTTTAGTAAATGTTATTTTATTCGTAAGTATCGCTCAAAACTTTTCTGTACATTTAATTTTTTTTGCAAAAACATAGTTCTCAGTAACTTCACTTAATAAAAACATTAATGTACAAACCGCAGTGCTCAGAATGAAATTTCGATAATTAAAACTATAATTTTAATAAAAAGAAATAGGCTAAAACATAGTTTATTAAAATCCTATAAGTAGAATTATAATTTGTTATTCGAAGCAATCTCTCAAATGCTCTTACGTAAGCACTTTATTCGATCCAAACGGAAGGTAAGAAATGAAAAGCACAGTGATTTTCCGTTCCCTAGGATATTAAGAATTCACATTGGCGCTTGTTATGAAAATGGCGAGTCGCTCTAATTTAATTCCAACGTGATTAAAGGGTTCCAGACTAGCAGTTTCGGTCTCAATGGGGAACATTTCTCAGCGACGAAGACGGTGACTTGGTGGAATTTAAAAGAATTTCTGCTGCAACACACATTAAGAACGTGACTCAGATACCTGTTGTGCCACTAGCGGAGATTGAGGCCAACTCATTCCATAGGGAAGGCTAACAGCGGCCGTTATTTGGGAAACAACGGTTTTTGAAGAGAACCTAGATGGACGCAGATTGCTTTGGGATTTCGGAGGGAAAGTCCGAATAAAAAGAGACACGCGAAGATAGAGAAAGCAGTGCACCGTGGAAAAGGAGCGTGAAACTTCACCCGAGCGTATGAACCGATTGGAAAAATCTGGAGCAGCGCGGACGGTATAAAATGAAACTCCCAATATTTCAAGAAAGATGGATTGTGGCGGTGGGAGCGGAGAAAATAAATTAAAACTTTTTACTCGAAGACTAAATCATTTTCAAGTGGAGGAGATCTGTTTCACAGGTAGATAAAAACGGCCTTTTAGTATCTCCAAGAACGGAACTTGCTATAATCGAGAGGATGATTCGAACCATAATGCTTTGGATAACGTAAGAAGAAAAATTTTGGTTCGAGAACTGTATAATTTTGAAACGAAATAAGAACGATATTGGATTTGGTTTCGGGAATAGTTTTTCTCAAAATTGGAACTCCGTTTTTCTGTAAAATATTTCGAGTATTTTTCAAAAGTCTCCCTATGAGATGGATGTGAAATTTTAGAAGGATTCTCAAAGCAAAAGATTTTGAAATCTAGTCTCTTCTGGAAGAAGTTTTTAATCATCGTTTGTGGTCAGGGAATCTTCAACTATAGAAATTCATCGAATGAATTCGATTTCTTTTAATATAAAGGTTTTAGAAGCGAAAAATTCAGTGAATTTTTATGCAAACATAGGGACAAAATATAACTGGAAAAGGCGAGTATTTTGAGTCACCAAAATGTATGATATTATTACGTAATGTTGACCGAAAATGAAGCATTTTCTGCTCCATTCCCTTATTCAAAATTAAGGGTATTTCTGTTCATTTTCTCTGATTGTTCAATCATGATTAATTAATTCATCGACCTCTCCCTTCCTTCCAGTAACATTTAAAAAGAATGACATAACTCTCGAGGAAAGTTATCTTCCAAAATCTAATAAAAAATTTAGGCTGAGCGTATTATTATGCATGAGTTATTTTGGCCATAAGGACATCCGGGGGCGAGGTGATCAAAAGCGAGCATCATAAGCCAACTAACGCAGGCGTCCCTGAATAATTAATTAAACTGAATAAATGTGCGGATTGACAAAGGGAAAAGATGGAATAAAAATAGGGACACGTACGGAGTCAGGATTGATAAATAATGGTTTTCTAGGAAGGGTTCGGGAGGATAGAGAAAGGAGAAAAAGGTGTAAGTTGATGGGATAAGGAGGAGAGCTTAGAGGGTAAGGGTTGAGTAAAAGTAGAAAAGGGATTTACGCGAGGTTATGGCAGAGCGGGGTGGATGGTGGAGAAAGTAAAGGGGGGAGGGCTGAAGGAAGATCAATACACACGGAGGAGGCGGGGAATTGTGAGAATGCATGGAGAAAAGGAAATAAAACGTGTGGGGAAAATTAAAGGGTAGTAGTAGGAAAGCTAAAAGAAAAGGGATACTTATCAATTGTAAGACCGATACTTGAATACGCTGCGACCGTGAGGGATCCGTATCAGGGATGCAAAATTAAAAAAACTGGAAAAAGTCCAGCGAAAAAGAGCTCGATACTTATAATGGGAGGAATCGGTAAAACAGACTGTTGTACACAGAAATTTTAAAGACTCATGAGTTGGATGTATTAGAAGGAAATTGAATCATCTATGTCAAATTTGCAATATTAGTGTGCGAATTTTTGGGTGTTTTGGAATTAGGAGATCGTTTGTGAAGCTGTAATTCTTAGGAACAGATCACCACAGCATGAAAATTAATATTAGGCTAATAACAGATATAGAAAAGTATTCCTTTATTAGTAGCGGTTTAATGGAATGGGATACGTCAGCTGGATTAATCTAAAATTCCGTGACAGAGAATACTAAAAGCAAAAAAAAAGAAATTTGATTAAATATTTTTTATTTGTAGTATTCTGAGGAATTTACTCTTATTTCAAATGCTTTAAATATATTATATACGTCGGTTATTGTTACGTAGGCTTCAATCCTACATACCGCCTTCTCTGTTTAATAATAGTAAAAACAATACAATCAATGCCAATTAAATTAATAGCAAATATTGAATTGGAGCTATGATGAGGAGAGAGAATATTGATGAAATATTGATAGTCTTGAAAAATAGTTGAAAAATGAATGTTTGGAATGTAATTGAAAGGACGACCCCAAAATTGAGGAATTGCCTGTATTATAACCAATATCGTTTGCTATATTTTTTGATTCGTACCATAAATTAGTTTGATATCGAAGTAGATGTATATTCCACCCAATGAATAAATAAAAAATAAATTGTCATATATTGTAAAGTTAATTATATATGTAGGAAATAATCTATGATATTGAATCTCTAGAAAATCAGTGATATAATTGGAGTTCAATAATTAATGGATTACCGCTTAAACTTAAACCTTTCTCAGTCTCTTTTATAAAGAGATCGGTAGAATTATAAAAAATCAAGGTTCTAGAAAATCAAATATTGATATCAATTTTTATCTTACTAATGAATGAAATAAAATTGAGCAGCTCGCATTGAATAGATAAAAATTCGTAGAGTTTGAATGTATTATGACTATTATGATAATTAACATGTATATGTAATGAACTATAGCAGCTGTAAATATATTAATAATATATAGAATTACGATAAAATTTTAGCCGTCTTTTGCCGTCATAGACTGGAATTAAGAAGAAAGGACGTGCGATGCAAAATACAGACGTTGGATCTCGAAAAAGATTTAAAACTGAAATCATCCAACCTAGATGAACCCTCAATTCCAAGGGTGACCCTCTCTCTCAGGGACATGGAGGAATGAGGGCTCTTGTCGAATGACACGAGCCAGCATTTTTTAATTCGGCGCGGAGAAATCAGATGCAATAAAAAGGGAGATATGCCAACGAAGGGATAGTATTTTTCCCAAATGATATTGCACACGTACAAAAAAAGGAGCGAGATAACTTAATATCACGAAGGAATGCTATTGTCGCGTTCGATCAATGCTTTACTCCGATTCATTTGCATCGACCCAAAGTCGCTGTCGTTTTCCACGGAAATAATCTTCGTGAAATCTCGCTAAGATTTCCAAAGTAAGAGGATTCTTGGAATCACGAATCCATGCAGTATTGAGCCACTTTATGACCTTTCGGTTGGAAAGTTTAGTTAAGGAAAGCTATCGCAAAGTCTGATTCTAAGAATGAGATTTTTACTGCTTATTTTTGAGAGAATTTCTAAACTTATTATTATTGATGAAAAAAGTTATCACCCAATATCCCATCTTCTAGAGGAATGAACAGAAAAAATAATGGTTGAAAAACATTATTCTTCTAATCTTATTATATTTAAATTTTGATTCAAGAAATAAAGTCTTGATAGTGTACCTTAATAATAGATAATTTTTGTTAAAAAAGGTGGAAATTTAAAATTCACGATATTATAATCAATTGTTCAGTTAACAAATCAGAATATTATATTCTAAGATAGATCTAATAATTGAATATTTAATTGTGTTGAAGTTAAATTATTCTAGTTTTGAATCTATATAATTTTATTAATATACTATATGTATTTTGCAAACATAATTTATTAGATTTTTAATGTTTTTTTATCTTTTACGGAATATCTCTTTATAGAATATAAATTCCATAAAGATTACGTTTCAATATTTCAATACGTCTAATTATTAAATCATATTGAGCTCATTCTGATTATGCACGTCATTAAGGTTTTCTGTTGTATTAGTCGATTTATTATGTAAATTTTCGTGATAATTTTTTAAAATTATTAAGATAAGATTATTTTTAAGTTACTGATATGGGAAAATAACCAATAACTAATACCTTTTTAAATCGCATGACATATAAGGAAAGTACAAAGACAAATATTCGTCACACCTATTCAGTACCTATGGATCACTTATACTCATGCAGACCTACGCCTATACCTCAAAACCGTTTCGGAACGAGATTATAGATTTCCTCTGCCACCTATGGAGTAAACCGCTATACGAAGAGCGATGGCAGTGTTCTCTGTCGGTGAGACGCGGAACTGGATCCGTAGTCCTCCGATATCGATTATGAAGAAACGTGACGACAATGGCGTCATGGAAAATTCAAATCAGAAGGGAAAATGGGAGCAAGTGTTTCCGGACACTCACTTGAGTATGAGCAACACAAAATGTATGCTAATACCACGGGAATTCTTTTCATGAAATACCAAATAGCCACTCTTGATGGATATCCCCGTGTGGATGAATAAACATGAAGTGCAGCGGGAAAACATACATCGGTGCAAGTTTATACGACTCGAAAATATTTTGAAATTATTTATTTTAATTTTCCCTGCAATTTGGTCTTGTGGCCAGGTGGGAGCGTAATAAAAAAAGGTATGAAACTTCGATGATTTTCCAATAAATCGATCGAATTCCCTTTGTGATTCCGATAATTTTCAACGCACTTATTCATGACGAACGTTTCGTTTTCATTTTTCAATGAATAATTAAAAAGGTGAATTGACCCATCATTCTGCCTCGCTGTATGACGTCAGAGAAGAGGTAAATAACACGAGGAAGTCCTCCGAAAACATCTCGTATAGCAGAATAATTCGTTTGGTAGAATAAATATAAATTTCCGATGAAAAGAGCCAATCTTTTGTTCGTTGATATTTCGAGTAGATTTGATATGTGATCATTACCCTTATATGTTTGTCCTTGAGTAATGGGAAACGGGAATGTTTCTTCTCTTTTGTTTTGTAAACAAGGTTATCAAAACACGAAAAAAGTACATTTTACGATATAAATATGCAGTCAAATGCTTCAAATTTAGAATAGGATGAAAAAAAACACAGTAAATCTAAAGTTCACAGTTGAAATGTATAAAATCAGTAGTAGACCCTTGAGTAAAGGAATGTTCAAAACAGTTGTGGTGGGTGTATGTTTTTCTATCGAAAAGATATTTTTTTCAACGTAACATGTGTGTTTGCAATATTCATTGTATGAAAAGGAGCCCTGACAAATGGTTATCAACCTATCCGCAATGTATAATATTTATAATAAATAAAAACGGGCTTGTTTGAATATGAAAACAAAACATCATGCAGTGTATACATTGACAAAAAACCATGGCAAGTGTGAAAGGACCTGAACCCAGTCACCACAACACCGAGTCTCCTCTTTTTTGTGGAAAAGAGACAATGATAAAAAAATTCAGAAAGACAGTGCAAGGAGAAAAACCAGGATTCATTATTAGAGGTGAATCGGTAAAGAAGTGAATATGCTTTCATTACCATGTAGTTTGTATTCATCGTATATGTTGTAATAACCTGGGGTTGTTTAATTAGATGTACATGTTTTTTAATGATATGTGCATCCCTGGATTTTAAGGGTATTTTATTTTTCTTAATGGAGCAAATGCTAATTTGAAACTTCTTCCCATTGTGTATTTTAATTCTCCAGTTTATGTTATTATAAATCCTTGGGAAGTATTCATAATGTTGAGTTTAAGTAAATTTGAAATTCTTTTGGATTTTTGAGGTTCTTTTCATATTGTTTTTAAAGATAACTGACTATATCTATACCAATTCAAAAATTACTTTCTATTTTTCAGTAATTCTTAGAGTAGAATTTAATTAGATTTATTTATTTTCCTTCTGATTTATTTCTTTTGGTTTTGCTGGCCTTTAGAAATTAATTTTGAAATCTGTACCATCTTAAATTGCTGTTTGTAATTTTTATATCATAAATAATTCATATCCCGACTTCATTTATGAAAACTTTTTCCCATAGAATGTTTAAAAGCCTGCTTATTTTTTTAATGGAAGCATTGAAAGTTCTTTAGACAAGTGTTAATTGGATCTATTTGGAATATATGTGTCGTCGTGGAAGGGTTTGTTATAAATGTTGAATTTGATTCTATCATTATAAATGGTGACCAAAGACTTAAAAAAGGAAAGAGTTTTTTACTATAATCCCCATAATATTTTGACGGATTTGATATTATAAATAATAACTCCTTCTCGTTTAAAAGTCAGATGAATCCTCCATCTATTTATTAAAAATAATAGCGTAGATAGCATTAATGTACCTGTTAAAAAGGTTTGGGAATTACGGGCAGTTTTTTATAGAATTTCTAAAAGTATATCATTAAAAAGCGGTCCATTGTAGAAGTAAACCTATTCACTATCATAACTTCGTAATCCCACTATGATGATGATTATTTTGATGATTTATTATATATGTTGGATGGATTTGGATGAATTATTATTATATTCCGCTGCATATATCTTCCTGAAATATAAAAATCGACTCTTCATAAGGCTCTTAAACGAATATTCCGCACTTATTTCGGCAAATTAAGTAATTAACGAGGTAACATATTACGTGGTAGAAACGTTAAACGACGTTAAATCCACTCTCTTCTTTGTGAATGGACATCCTTGGTGATGCGCATCTTCGCAGAAGCATTTCAAAAGCCGAATATCAAACAGCGGCGTCTGTTCGAAGTTCGCAGTTGCGTGAACAGATGGAGCGACGTACTCACCCCAAAGTCTTCGTAGAGATGAGAGGCGTCTTTATGTTCAGAATGCCGTTGTGCATGAAGCGACTGCCCAGGGCGTTCAGTCCTCCGCCGACTCCGGCCGCAAGAGATCCCATTCCTCCTCCTCCTAAACCTCCTCCTCCACCACCGCCGCCACCACCTCCTCCTCCTCCTCCACCGCCGCCTCCACCTCCACCACCACTTTCCGTCAGCTGACCCCAGCCGCCGGCCCTGGTAGCCTTGCTGCTTTCCATCGCCTCCTCCTGGACGTCCTCGCAATTGATGATCTCTGCCCTCTTACGCCTTCTGCACAAGTAGAAGGCTAGAAGAGCGAGGGCGAGGCTCACGAGGGCAGCTACGGTGGAGAGGACGATGGCTACACTGCCATCCCCCATCGCCTCCTGTAATTAACAATTCTTCCGTTAGATAGTGCACACCAAGAGGGTGATGAGTCATCATGTTTTTCGATACATAAATATACCTAATGTACGTAATTATATCGTAAAGATATGCTATAATTTTACTTTGCGATGCAGCAAAATATAACTATATAATACTAGACGTAATGTAAGCGATTTTTTATTGCGGCTGCAAATAAGCAAAATTCGTAAAATATACGTAGGTTTTGCCTATAAATGTGTAAGTTATCCTGGACATTCGAATACCCTTGGGTGATCTTTTAACGAAGTTAATATTTTGACGTTTACGCCTTATCTATAGCATACGCAGCACTCTAATAGAAGCTGAGCAAATTATTAACTATGAATTAAAGATGAAATAAGTCATGTAAATTGGCACTTTTATAGTGTTTTTTACTTAAGCATGCGCTAATTTAGAAATCTACCAACTAAAGATAATCAGCCAGCATTTGTGAGGTTATATTTTGCGTTTTATTATTACTGTAGTACTGATGCCATCAGAGTATGACTAGGTTAAGTTAATGCTGATTAAGCAAAATGTTTAAATGCAAGTAATTTCAGCTATAATTGAGCGTTTTAGGTCTTTTCAATACTCGTTTTTGCGCTAAATGAATCTATTTCATGGCTTCCTTGATTTTACAGTGAAATATTTAGTTAATAAGGATAAGATAACTGTATAGATCTATTTTATAACAAATTAAATACATGATGGAATACTACAACATCTTAAAGATGTTTCACGATGAATATACAAATGCTGAAATGGTCAGTTTTATATTTCGTGATAAGTTAAGTGATAAACGTTAAATTTGTTTCATTACATCCAATGAGTAAAATTCTAAATAGAATCGATCAGAAATACACAAATTTGACTAATGTTATCAATATAAACTAACGAGATAAAAGATAATTTATATATTCAACTGAAATACTCAAAAAGAATTTCCAAGTGAAAGTAAAATCTTTTTCCTTTTCCAAGTGAATCAAGATCATATGACTTCACACTGAACTAACACTTCCATACGTGTCCTACACTTGCTATAATTATAAGAATACCACGAAAGATTTCATTATTTATTTGATGAGGTCACCGACTTTCAGTAAATAATCGATCAATTCCACTAGAGAATAAATATTTTAGATGCGATTGATTAGAGTCGTTGGCTAGTAACTGATCGGGTTTATCTTCAGCTTGATTTCCCTGAAGAATCTCTTTTAATGCCGAACTAGCTCTCTAGGGGGCAGCATTGAGGGATTTTAATTGAGTTCGTGAAACATATAAGCTTACGACAGATTTAAAACGGATACTAACCTCAATTACTTTTAGGAAAATGGAGATATAATCTTCAGCAATCCAATTACAAAAATGTATTCTCCAGCAAGGTTCTAAATAAGTTATATTACGTTTTCCGTGAGTTCTATCGTGGAAAAGATATTTTTGAGTATGATTCATTTAAGTCCCCCGGAAATATTTTCAGCCGTAAGAGGTATTAATATAAATTATCTGTGATATAAAAGACAAATAGTTATTTATATGTATCGAACGACTCATCTCAACTCGTCAACTTTAAATGATAATAATGCAGATGTAATTTTAATATTACTTACAACGACAAGGAAAATAAACTATATGAAGAGATAGGTTAATTGGTTCGAGTTCCAATAATCCTGCTTTTTTGTTTATTCTGGTATTTTAGTCCCAAGAACTGATCGTTTAAAGTTAATTCTCCTTTCCTTAATCCTCGAAGAAAAAGACCATCGTTTATGTGAAAAACGGTTGATTGCCTCTCCAGGGAAAATCGTTCACCTAAAAGGTCAATTCTTCAGCTGGAGGCATAGTGATTGATTACTTGCTTATAGACATTCCCTTCGCGTAACAAAAGTATCGACAATGACAAAGGAATGGGTGACTTTGAAATGCAAAACAGTGCTGGGAAACAATAAGAGATGGAATAAAAAAGCTCCTCGCAAACTGGAAACTCCGTAATACCGTAAAAATAAGGTCATTGGAAAGATGGATCCGATGGAGTTCAATGCAAACGCTACCTGCAGAAGAGTGTGGGATTGCGAAGGAACACGAATCGAACTATGCGAAATACCCATCGATACTTCAAGCGGAAACATCTCCAGGAATGCTTAGAAGAAGGCCCCTGTAGATTTTGGTCTCAGAGAGGAGAGTTTTAGCGGAAAATGCCAACTTTAGAAAGGTTTCTAGGGTTTCCAAACAGGTAAACTCTCGAGGTCGATTTTTCGATGAATTTCGCCAATTGGGGAAAGCATTGTCTCCAGAAATTACCTGGTTGGAAACCCAATAAACCTTTTCACAAGCAATTCGCCAGGAAAGCCCGAGATCATTGTAATTCAAACTCGAAGCTCGTTGAAGGGTAAGGGCGATTATTAAAGAAGCTGAAGGGAAATGACGTCAGCAACCTTATAATTATTATCAATTAAATAAAATCGAGGGGGATACCGGGAATAATATTCTAACGGAGGTGATAATATCGATATTCATTTCTAATTTGATTTTTTAATGGGAGAAGTAATCGTTATAAACTTGAACGCAAAATTAAGCCGTATAAATCGCCCGGTCTAGAAAGCAATCCCTCTAAGAACATCGGAAGATTTGCTGGATATCGTCAGGCCATAACTCGGAATTACTTTCCTAAAGACGCTGTGAAAAGTTTGGGTACGAATAGATTGGAGTTTAATGAATATTAAGCCTATGATTAAACGAGGTTTAAAAAGAACTTTGGAATTATAGATTCACTTTTTTGTACTTCATTTTTCGGAAAATTAACCGAGCACAGAGTCGCCTTCTGATTTATGAAATACTTTGATTTTAAATTCTCCTCTATAAAATACGTCTTGGCTATTAAAGTGAAAATTCTCTTGTGTACGTATTTTTCACCCATCTTATTAACAGGATTCTTCTAAGAAGTATTTTAACCCAACAATCTCGGTTCAAAGGGAATACCGAAAAATGAGGAAGTCAGCGGTCAAATGCATTTTATACATGACGTACTTCTCCTTACAGTGGATGCAAAGGACTTGAGAAACTAAACACTAATTTGACTTTGAGAAGAGGGTTCGAAAAGGTTAGTATTTCACCTTTATTATTCACAGAAGGCTTGAAAAAAGCATTCGAGAAGGAAGAAATGCATTGCAAATGGAGAATATACCGAGTATATAAGGAATTCGTAAAGGAATGTTTCATAAATTAAGAAAACTGAAGTAAATGTCATTTAAATAGGCGCAAAAATAATCTCAGACGATTATAAATCTATTTTATTTGGGATTAACGAAACTTAGATAACATTTTTATAACACTAGAACATTGTATTAAGGAATGAGTATTTAAGTATCGTACTTTAAGCTGAGAGTAAATATCGTTGAAATTTGACATACTGATCCATTTTGTTCAAAAAGTACTACATCTGATGCGGTGAAATCTTTTGACATAAAATTAGATGTCGAAGCGTAATTTTACTCTGCAAATATGCGCACATGCTTATGCATATAAATGGTCTCCTCTGCACTTGATAGCGAAGGAGATAAAGTAAACTTAAGCTGGTTCTATATTACGCTGAAGTTCGCTATTCTTCACTCATTCTACAGCAAAGAAATTCATTATAAATCTTTTATTCATTTATTTTACTATTTATGGTCATATTATTGAATTATTATTATTATACAGTTGTTTTCATACGATTCTTATACAGTTATTTAATTGAAAAGCATTATTTTATCAACTCATGGTTAAGGAAAACTGGTCTTACGGTAGAACCTTTATTTGTTATTTTCAATTCATAGAATTTGAGAATTATATAAACATCGACAAATATACTCAATGCATTCATTTTCACTTATAACGTATTTTTTTTCAGTAAAAATGTATATCGTATAAGAATCTACAGTAACTTTAAAGGCCAAAGCGGAAATATTAGGTCTAGTGAAAAGTAATGCATTATTTATGGATTACTTTTCACTAGACCTAAAATATCTCGGATGGATATAACCAAGAGATAAGTTTAATCATACTTGCTACTGGAATAACCTATCGTATCCTGGTTATGAAAATTCTGGGATACGAGCATGGATATCCCAATTTCTGGTCGGTTTCTCCTAAAGGCATATCCGAATGTTCTTGCAAGATCAATAAATTGAATACGGCAATCCAACTGATATGGAGAGATTAAGTTTAGAATCCAGATCATTTCAGACTTTTCATCGTCGTTATTATGAGGGTATTACTTGAGCCTTTCACTCAAAGTTATTCTTTCTTAAGTTCTATTAAGTTTGGAATGAATAGATGGCAGTGCACATAGTTTGTGCCATAAAATAACTATGTGGATATTTAGTTTGCAATTTCGTCATATCAATGGACATTTGGAAACCAATAGCTTCGATATAGATACAGGAAAGTTAAGGAATCCCTATAAGTATGGTATAGATGGCTTAGTCTAAGATTGACATTTAGAAGAATACTTCTAAAAGTTCAACCTCGCATATGCAATATGTGGTAACATCAGATTCGTGTGGTTCACTCCAAAATATTTGCATGAGGAAAATGTTTGATTAGCTGAAAACTCCTTCAACGTTTTGTAAAAGATCGACATTTCTTCAACTCTTCTTAAAATGTAGAAAAAAGAATAGTAAGGGAACATTAAATCACTTTTATTTTCATATTTAATGATGAATGTAGCCGATTAAATAAGACATTTTTCAATCACTTAACTATTTTCATTTTTTCTATCATTTAAACTATTCATATTCGTTTGAGAAGATTTGAATGGTGAAACGACACAAATTACTTTTTTACTTCAAAAGGATTTTGAGTTAAGTCGACTTTATTACATGTAAATATTTGCTAAACAAATGTTATCGTACGAGGATTAGAGAGGAATGAGTTTTCAAAGCAAAGCTTTCGAAAGGTTCACAAAAGGAACAAGAGATTGCGAGCAATTTTGAATAGCTAAAGAGTTGAATTAAATTTGGAGGTACAGAGCGAAAAAGAAACTGAAGGAATCAAATGAGAAACTACGAGATTAAAAGAGATATATAAATCATCCGCCTATTTTCTATAACGCGGTTTTTGAATGACAATTGTTTCAATTACCTGTACTCTTTGTTTTTGGCTGAATTTAATTGATATTTAATTCACTTCATGTGTAATTGACTTTGATATACGAAACATTATTAATGTGATAGTTTGACATGTAGGCTCACAATTCTGAATTTAAAGTACTACCTGTACTGTCATAAAATCAACATTAAATACTATGGCTGTTTGTTTTTATTCTGAAGTGAATATAATCACTCATGTTATCTATTCAATTCAGACGTAATATTATTTCTTTTTGAGGTTATGCAATGGAATTGAAACGCAATTTTTTAGTTGAATTTTAAGCTTTTCAATGTCAAAAAATTAACTAATTCCTATTGAGCAATAATTGCCAGAGAACGTCATCGGATAAAATTATTCAAATAGCCTGTTTTTATTCGCCATTGGGAATTTAGGTTTGAAGTAATGAATATCTCTGAAAATCATCCTTGTGACAGATTATCAACTCATAGGGAATAGCCTTCACAAAAGGATCGCTAAAAAGCGCGTAATTTACCGATTATAAAATATAACATTGATTGCTATTGATCAGTGGTCCGAAACCTTTCAGCTAGAGAGAGTAAAGAGAGAACAAAGGCATACATTAAATTCCCCCTCTGGGCGGCTCTGCACAAAGGGGTCTCCGCTGTGCATGATTGATTGAGAGGAGTAAGATGGATGTCCTACGAGCGATTTCTCTGAATACGAGGAATGGATTCGGCAGTTTCAGAGAGAAAATAAGGGAGGTATTCTGGCGATGGTAGGACGTTAAAAAAGGGACGAATACACTGATTCTGTGGATATAAATGCGATCAGACTCTTTGTGAACAGCTTCTCCTGTGAACTGTGAACTCACAAAGGTTTTGAATGATATTGTTTGCTTAATCGCAATGATACGATTAATTGTGTGCTGTCGATTAAATTGAGCTTTATTAAACGTTAAGGTGAAAGGAATAGACAAGTTTCCTTTTTCACTGTATTACGGTATCAATTTTATTTGTAATTCATTCGTGTGTATTCAGCGTGTTTCTATTTTTTTAAATACTCGAAAGTATACGCACCTAAATAAATGATAAGACATTGCTTTCGTTTTATTGAGAATTATTAGAGAGTGTAATCTTTTCATATTATGCGTTTATATCATCAAAATGACTTGAGAAAGCAGATTTTATTAACACCTCAGTAAGCAATACTAAATCCACTAAAATTCAGATCTTTTAATGTACAGATCAAATCCTCTTCAATTTGAGACACATTTTTTTCATTGATTTTTCTTTTGTTCATTCCTACTTTATGTGCGCAAACCAAACTATTTCCATAACGATATATAATAGCTCATAATATAATGATCTGAAATCTTATTTACAATTAACAGCTGATAGTAAGAACACAGATTGATAATAAAACCTTTCGCAATTATATGTTATCATTGCATGAGTTAAAAAGCTTAAACTTATCTCTTTCCAAGCATTCTATTTTAAACTGTTAAATTTATAATTTTAAGAATGATATTCGCCGAAGTTGAAGATGTATATTTAGATTTGATGAAATAAAAACATGCCTGCCACCTGTACTAGAAATTTTAGCCTTCTGGATGGTACTCTTGAATTGCAATTACAGAGACAAAAATTAAAGACAAGATTTATATAAAGGCGTTAGAATTCGCAATTTTACCAGTAAATCTGAATATTTAGAAACAGAGCTTATGCTTAAATTAACTTTCTGAAGAATACTAAATTAAATCAAACTTCTGAAGAATAATATCATATCTGCTAATTTGTCATTACATAGGAAAAGGTTTTCTTATATATCATCATCATGAAGCTCAATTTATCAGTAAATGTTTCTTAATAACAATAAATGAAGCGCTTGACTAACATTTATAGCACGAATAATTTATAGGGTGATATTTTTCATTTCAATTGCACTAACTTTTTTATTACAGGACTTCTTTCATTCTTTTTGCATGTATTGCTCCATGTTCAATTTTTAAACTTAACGAATTTTACATCATAGCAACATTATATAAGTACTTATTTTTGTTTGAGCAAGTGAGTCTTCTACCAGCACTATTTCAGATGAATATTACTAATATTTTATATAAGCTCTAACATTTATTGTATGTTATTAAATCACTAGCATTTTTACTAGCACCTAAAAACCCGATGAAACTACTTTGCAACTTTGGATGGAATTGCTTAGGCACAAGTTTATAAACAAGTTCACTGCGAATAATAATGCACAAAAGAAAAACTTAGTTCCAGAAATGCTATGAGCTATATTTTGAAAATAATTAATGTATCGGTTTGAAAATCTCGAGTCATCGGGGAAGATCATGCCTTTAACTATTTCCAAAATAAAATTCCCCTGCTCGATTTATTTACCCAGACGAGAAACAGTCAACGCCTACCGTTATGTTGAGACCCTGATTTGACCATCCAGAACAAGAGAAGAGGAATGTTTACCTATTGCGTGCCTTCTTCGCTACAACGCACGGCCCCACGTCGCACGTAACACTACGGAACTTTTGGATCAGTTCGGTCAGGATGTTCTGACCCATCCACCTTACGCTTGGTCCCTTCAGACGTTCATCTGTTTACCACAAACGAAGGGAAGGTTAAGTGGAGAACGTTTCGCAAGTGACGTGGAAGTGAAAGAAGCAGTCAGCAACTGGATCTAGGATGTGGTGGGAAGCCTTGATGCTAGGAGGGGATTTCTAAGCTTATCTCTCGATCTACGAGGAGAATTAAGGACGCCGTAAATCTTACGAGGAAATAATACATATTGTGGAGAATATTTCCTGCGTTTCAATTTCCTTCAATACGACTTCAATTTATCAAAGAAAATTGGAACATATGTTCTGGATGTAACTCACAAACATAAAGATTAAAAACAGCTCTGGCCCAATGATACAGCCCTGTGGCACACCATAATATAACATAAGTAAATTGTCATTTTACTGTCACAAAGATAATAAGGAATAAAAATGTGCTACCTTTCTATGACAGAAAGAAGTTGACTCACTCAGAAAATTTCAATGCCTGTCCCAAGTCTAATTTAAAAAGAAATATTTCGCCAGTCAAAATTCAGCATCTTTTATACCTGGAAAGTTTCATGCTTCTTACCATTACCATACGAGACATAATCTACACTTATTCGAATAAATTCAACTATACAGGTAGTTTAAAGTATAAAATGTTGGTATCTATTTGATATTGTTATTTAACAATCGTGTTTCTTCTGATATTGGTGTTCGGTTTCTTCTTAGAGTACGAATTGATTTCCAGTTTTATATATACAACATAAAGGCGTCTATTTATTTCGTCGAATATTCATGTTTCTATAGATAAAATATTTTCGTATATTGTCCAGTATTCAGAAACAAACATATCATGCAATTATTTTTAGCACATAATGAAATTCATAGTTTAAATTTTGCTCCCCATGATTAAGTGAACTCCCATTATACTCATTAAGTTAACTATATGTGTATAATCATTGCTCTACGGATCATACATCACTTTTCAATTGCTTTTTATTCTTTAACTTATTTCCGTTCATGTTTCTTTTATATATCTCTTCTATAGATTCTTTTATCGTTGTACCATCGTCATAATTACTTGGCATTACTCTAAATTAAGGGGAAAAAGAATTCAATTATCCGCATTTTTGTGTAGCAAATGCAAACATAAAAAAGTTCAGTGGCTTTAATCTGTGTTGCGCAACAACGCACTTTCTTCTTCTGACGCCATTATCCTTCGCAAGTTATTTGAAAGTTGGATGATTCCACATCGTTATCACTAATCCTTTGCAAGCATCATTTGCTCTTGCATTCGAGGCGCTATCTTATACGATGTTCTCAGAAAATGTATTTGCCGCTTTTATACTGGTTGTTTTACACACATTTTCCTCACACAATTTCCACTATCTCATTTCCCAAAGCCTTCTACAAACTACGTGCGTCATTGCTCTTAGTATTCGTAACATAAAAAATCCAAAGAATGTTCCACTCTTCTCACGAAAGACGGAGCTCCTAAGTAAACTTTGAATCGACGAAAAAAACTCAAGCAAAAAGTGACCTAACAATTTCCAAGAGCTGTTTTGCTAATTACCATGGATACTCATGGTTGATTTTTTATCGAACAAATACTCCTGCGGGTATATTCTCTTCCCATTACACGACTTGAATGGGAGTTCAAAATCCGCACGAATAAGATTGTTAAAGAAGAAAAAGTAAATGAAAAAATAAGTAAATGAGGGAATAAAATAAGGTTAAAATAATTAAACATTAAGCTTTCATATACATTCGTAGCTGGTAAAGAAAATTTGCACTCAAAAGTTTTCACAACAATGCGCACAATGAACTTTCGCAGAATTTGATATGGGAGAATCTCAAGCTCTTCAGTGTTTGAGAATCAATATACTGAGGGCTTTGGAACGTGACTAACATGTTTAGATGAGAAAAACACACAGTCTTTGGACCCTTGGTTCTAATACTGTGTGTTGGTTGGTAGAATAATTTCAGGGGTACGTTCAATGCTCCTATAAGTTTTCATTAGTACAGAGTGTAGTCTCCAATCTCAATGAACATTTATCTGACGATTTTAACACAGATGTATACCTTTTCCAGAGATATATTTTACTGTAGGACAGCTGTTTTAGAAACCCTCGCTCTAAGCCGGAGCATAGATTTGTAACTGAAACCGGTTGGTCTATGATAAGCAAGGAAAATATATCTCTGTGTTACATCACGAATTTATAAAAATCACGCCTGCTTCCATAGTTTTATTACATTTTAAGATTGAAAATAAAAAAGTTTGGAAATGAAATAAACTGTACGTAAGAGGACGTCATATGGTGAATATTGATGACGAAAAAACGTTATATACGTTTCCATAAAAAATTTATATTTATGAACACCCGGTTCCAAGAGATCTTAAAAGTAAAAAGTGCTCGGAATATTTTTCATAATGTTTTCAGTAAGAAATGAAAGGTGAAAGTAATATTTTTATTTATCAAAATGGTTATGAAATCAATATGAGAAGGCGTGACTTCGTGGAATGCCATAGTAATAACAACTTTGTAAATTTTCACAGAAAATATGCTATATACATTTTTTCGTTTCGTAATATAGCATATTTTCTGTGAAAATTTACAAAGTTGTTTTATTACAAAATAGTTATCTTTAGCATTTAGCATTTTCGAGATGAAGTTCAAATTTACTTTTCTTTTGTTGTCATAACAAACTCTGCCTTCCCAGAATGGTTCGATATATTTCAGGAGTTTTTCTAAGAATAACTCATTAGCTATTGAAACATGGTACCTTTCTTCTCCAAAATTATTAAAATAATAATATATATTAGTGATTTTTACTTTTTCTCCAAAAGAAAGGTTTTACACATGTTTTAGCATAGCAAAATATTTGGCGAATTTAATAATAACCTATGCATAATTAAACCCAAGTAAAATAACTTCAGTCTCCTCTTAATCAACTTTAATTTCAAAATCCCTTTACTTGATCCAATATTCACGACTGAATCATTTCCCTCTTCATAACACCTAATTCTCTTTAACAATCAAGGCAGAGTACTAAATTATAGATAGCTAGCAGCACCAGGTATGTCGTTGTCGGCGCACAATCTCATTCATTCAAGTTATTGAATCCGTACCATCGAATATAAGCCAAAATTAATAACCCGCTGCGACGTTAAAAGCATCGATTTAAACCCGTTGCACAGCTCCACTGCTAATCTTTCGTTCGATCGAGTTTACTCGGCTGATAACACACATGAGAAATTATACGTGCTAAATTACATCCTCAGCATACTAATCGATTAGTATGCTCTCATTCGATTCGATAAAAGAAATCGATATTGGATAGGTTTTCGATATATATAATCGGTTTAGGTGTTTTATATAATACATGAATATATACATATGTATAATCGATAGATGTGTATATATAGATAGTTCGATATTAAGACACTTAATATATAGGTAATCGATAATCAATTTGATTTTAATACCCGTGCAAGAAAATAACGTTGCCTTCAATTAAAAAAATATAAATACGTATTCAAATTCGACCATTTTAAATCGCTTGGTCAGCACATGAATTCATAAGTCTAGAGCCAATTTTACCAGCAATCTTCTTCCAAATTATTTCTGGAAATCATCATAGAATGAACTCTCTAAATTTGGCATGAGTAACTCTATAAATCCTTATCTTTCCCAAGTTACAATGCCAGACATTTTGAACCATCATTTCATCAACAGATGCACTAGTATATCCACGGAAGAGAAGAATAAATCTTTAATATATTATTCCAAAGAAATGCCAAATTTAAAATCTCACCTCTTTCTTGTATTGATTCAAAGAATACTTTACTGGCTACTGTATCCTCAGCCACCAGTAGTAACATAATCTTCTATGAATATAATTCTTTAAATTATTCCGAACATAACTCTAATCATCACCCATATCCATAACTTCTCACTTTCTCACGGAATCCTCCACTACCCTTGGAAGCCGGCCATAATTCACCCTATACCCAAAATTTACACTCCAACTACGATTAACGATTTCCGTATGATAAAATACACTTCCCTCTCTCTCCAAAGGTTTTGTGCGCTTATTGCATCAATTGCTTATGAATTATTTAACTGAAGATAATCTCTATGATCCAATTCAATCTGGCCGCATGACAAAATTGATTCTGCATTAACCAAGGTCATTAATGATATCAAAGTTGCAGAGGTAAGAAAGTGTCTTACGTTTAGTTATACTTTATCTGAACAGGGCCTTCCATTCTGTAGGTATCGGCATACTTTTAACCAAGTTCCTTAAATTTCGATATTCTGGTGTTATCTCAGTTCTCTTTGGATTAAGTGGTAGAATTCAGTCTTGCCTCGTAAATGGAATTTACTCTCCTTTTCTTCTTATTGATCGCGGAGTCCCATAAGGTTCAATTTTAGGTCCCTTACTCTTCTCTGTTCGTCTTCAGAATTCATCCAATAATCTCTCGTATTTTTTCTATCATTTTTTTTTCGCTGAAGATAAGAAAATCTATTCTACTCTGCATAATTTTTAACGTCTGAAAAAATGTGCTTTAAAGGATATTCATATTGAAGGGACCGTATTCAAAAACGGATTCTACAATAATTTGACTACTGTGACATAATTTTTAATAACTTTTCAAATTTTTAACAATTTCTAAATAAATCTAATTATCTCGCACGGACTGCAAGAAGAGATACCGTTCTAATCAAAATTTTGTAATGTAAAAACAATAGTAAGTAAATACGTACTTTTCATTGTTGTGATTATTATTTTTCTTTATTCTCATATTATTCAGTACCTCTATGCTATAGCGGTTTATTCCCGCCACCCTCCTTTTGGGCGTGTTACCGCATTGTGATTTTTTTCAATAGACCAGCTGAGGAGTTTCCCACAACCAAAATCTTTTACAGGTAATCTATACAACTATTTTAAAACTATCTACGTTATTTTTTAAATTGCATATATCTAATTAGTTACATTTCGATTACAGTTAACTATTTCTAAGATAATTATACGTTGCGATTTTGAATTGATTTCATGTAATTGTCATATAATGATGTTTGAAAAGGTTGGTTAGAAGAGAAGCCTAAGGGTAAACTGATCTTATCTTATCAACAGGGTAACATAAATAAACAACTCAATCGCCAAAAACAGCTGAATGCATATGAATAAATAGAATGAATTCAATTAAAAGTTACAAATTGTAGTTCTTTTTTTCTTCGGTGGATTGATTTTGCGAAGATTAAATATCACTTCGATTTATTCTCTGAACAAGGATAAAAATTACGTGAGAGTTAACCTTACATTTGTACAGCGTTATAAAGTACATTCACATGCTATATGAGATTTTTATTCAAGGACGAGAAGTATGCACTAGCAGGATCCAAACGAACGCCATTTCAAGAGTGTAAAAGGGCATTCGTCTATCAGATTCGTTTCGTCTGTGTAAAATAAATCTTAATTTTTAATTTTGAACTTGACCTATTTTTATTCTATATTCAATTTCAAATCAGGTTAACTATCAACAGCATATTGACCTACAAACTTCAAGTGTAATAATAAATCAAGAATTGTTTACAGAATTATTTTTTATCTATCAAATATAACTTATGGCCCTAAACCACGGAATACGTGATAAATGTGTTTTCGATAAATTCCACCGAATTTGTAAAGTTTCAGAGGGGGCGAATTGTTTTTTTTTGTTTTGTTCGGTTTCCTAACGAAAAGGAACAGGAATATGATGAATGCCTTTTAATAAATTTCAATTTCGATTAAATAAGTAGTTACCGTAAGTTACGTGGAACGCTAAATACTTCAAAAAGAAATGCACTTTAAATACTCTTTAAGTAACTCTAAGTAACTTTCTTTATGTAGTTATTTAGAGTAGTGTATCTTTTTCCAATTAATTCAAGTATATTATGCATACGTTCATTAAATTCAAAATAAAAACAATGGATAATGAATTCTAGAAGTTCTCTAACCAACTCTAATGAAAGAATAAATAAACCGATATGTGTTATTTATCCGTTACCAGTGATACGGTTTATTTCTCAAACTCACTGTGTTTCTCTGTGGTGAAATTTTCAGCGGAAATTCTATAAAAATTATAAAAGATTTGACCGCGTATCCAATAACCATACCGCTCGAACTTTGCGGTCTGAAGTCAGAGATGTTTTTACCCGCTTTTGGTTCCGGTTTAAATGGAACGGGAAGCCACAGCAAGTGAAGTTCTGATAGAGGAAAAATGCAGAAAAAGGTACAGCAACTGCGAGGCTGTAGATTGAACGAGATTTCTGGTGAACGAACGTTGTACGGCTCCCTCTATTATTCTCTCTCGATTCATTATGTTGGGTGCTTCTATTAGAACGACATTCAATTATGATAACATCTCCATATTTAAGAGGGAAAGTTTTTTTGATTAAAGAATCTAATATCCGTCTGGCAAAATCAAATGACATATGACGAGGGTGCAAAAATTACCATCTTTGTTTTTCTTTCTGGAAATTAGAAGAATTTGTAATATGTCTAAAATAGCGTTTCTAATCCTCATCATCATATTTAAACTTCAAACTCCTATTTTACTCATGTACTCTAAATTTGTCTAAATTAACTAAAAGTAAGTTAGAGTTAAGTTAGTTCATTTAAGCTACGTTTAAGACGTCTACAGAAAGTTACTTAAATTGTGTTAGATATTTTCTCAAAGATGTCCTTAAAAGACTAAGTCAATATTTAATCTTAATTCCCTGACAACTTACAATTTCATGGTTATTAATCTTTCGAAAATGTTGATTTATCCTCTACACCTTCCTTCCAAATTACAGTGCCATCCGATGATATTTAAACTCTAAAACTTTTCCTATTATATTTCAGAGGGATATCCGATGTCCTTTGAACACCCAGTATTACAAAACTCCTCTCTCTGTCATCAAGTTTGCAACTTCTCTATTCATACCTTCAACTTTTTTCATCAAAATTATCCGAGTAAAGTACAAAATCGAATATGTTTTTAATTCATTAATTTTCCAGGCATTGTAATCATGTCAGCAAAGATTCATAAAACCAAAGCTTATGAGTACAATATGCATGCGTGAATCAAATATTATAAATATTTTGTATATTGTAAAAGAATACTTGTGTTTATAATATTTTATACTAAAACATCAATGAAGTATTGTGAAAAATTGTTCGATAAAAGAATTAGAAATATTCTCTTCAAAATCCCCTCCATATTTCTGGATTTAACTTAAATATTAAGACGTATTATATATCGTGCTTCATCCAGATATATATTTTCCTTTCCATTTGTGAAGAAGAATGAAAACCCTTTCTTCTGGGAGGAATATTATAGTAATTCTCAATTGTATATATAGAACTATTTTATTTGCAGGAAATAAAGCTAAATAGTAATAATCTCGGTAATGCAAACTATTCATACTTAAGTTAATCAAAATTGCACACTAACGTATATAAAAGAATTCTTAACTTTGTTTTACAAAGAACAGGATCATTCCTAGCTCTGATGACAATGATTTCTCTCTCCTCTGAAGAATATTCAATTATGCGTCATAAATCTTACGGGGCCAACCTTATTGGATGTAAACGCTCTCCTGGGACTATAAATCTGAGCTAATTATCCAAATATTTTTAACGTGCACTCAAGGGAGAGTTTAACGTACATAGGTTTCTTTTAATATACTACACTTTGTTACTGAATAATGCAATAACATCGCTAACCTGTAGTATTTGTAATCAGTGAATTTCCTCGTAAATAAATCTTTACATTATAATTAATAATAATGAGATCTTTAACTATTCCTTCTTGTTCCTTATTAATTCGTTTTTGATACTTCCTAGTGTATTTCAAAGTATTATAATCTTAGACAATTATACACTAATAAATAACTATTATAAGTATACCATATTTATAGCAAGCTGAAAATAGATATTCATTGTCTTAAATGTTAAATATCGTCATTAAATGACAAGTAACATGGCATACTTGAAATAATTATTTTATTAAGACGAGCATGATGTTTAATATATTTTATTCAGTTTATAAATCGTTTCCTTTAAAAACCTAAATGGAAATTATAATCTTAATTTAAAGTTTAAACCTAATTCAGAGAATGTATATAAATTTAAAAGAAAAGACCTAAATATCCTAGAATTGTTTTTCTCGTTTATTGTGTATTCAAAATAATAAAGTTAGATTTAATATTTGTTTTTACTTGTAGAAAATAAGAAAAGTTTTATATCACAAACTGTATATACATAATTCCTTATTGACATTAACATCCTAGTTAAATTCCCTAGTGGTTATTCCAAAATGAATTCGATTTTATAAACATAACTTTCTACAAAGTAAACTAATCAAACATTTATCTTATAATTGGATCTAAATTCAAAAGATGTTCGAACATTAAATTAATTAATTGATTGTTGAAGACGTTGATTATTATAAATAAATAACCTCAACTTTAATCAAAGCGTGAGTGTATAGTTTATAATATCTAATATGGAGCATTTAAACAATTGAAACTCCTTAAATTGCCATTATATTTGGGGATTATTAGGCGTTTCAAAAAGGGCATCTAATCTCGCAAAAAAATGTCGATGTATTGATCTCATAGAAGAATTAGTGCGGGTAAAGTGGCGTGAACTTTCCACTTCCGATGGCAGACTGCCAGATTGCGGCTCCCTTCCTGCTTAACCAAACGAAAAAAACGCAAGAAATATATTTACGAAGATATTTACTGTGTCTTTGCTTATCACTCCTATTGGGAGATGGGACGATGCCAATTCTCCGTTCCAAAGAAACTATACTCCGGGAAATAAAAACGTTTTCCTGCATCATTTCTGCGGTTTCAAACGAACTGATTATGAATGAGTAGTTGATTTCACTTAAGCTCGCCACCGAGTTTCTGACACATTTGAATCGCTTCGCACTCGAGTTGGAAAAGAAAAGAATAACGATACCTAATTTCTTTGGCTTTGAAGGAAGGAAACTTCAAAGAAGTTTTCCGTACCAATTACTGTATTTTAAACATATGAATAACATTGATGAGGAATATATCCATATATATGTACGAAACTAATTCAACGGGGAGATAATTCAATTGGATAACAATAAAATTAATACTATAACATGTAAAACTTTTAATTTGACTCTAGATAAATTAGCGAAAGATATTACATTGTTTGAGATCAATTAAAAATTATAAAACAGCAATTTTAAGTACGGAAGATTTACTTCATAAAACGATTATAACGATTTAATAACTCTGGTATACATTTACTTTAAACAAGCCGAATAATTTCGTACATACATCTAAATAGTTAGCAAAATTCTGTACTTCCTTTTTTCTTTTAGAAATTCCATATGGTATGCCCTTTCCTTAAAGACGTATGCTCTAATTTTAAAGGTTCTTCTTCCGAGGTTTCTTACGATAAATTTTTATAAAAAGAAATCTTCGTTTTCAATTAATTTCTCCAAGCTAATTTCCTGAGGTATTTACGAAATTCTTGTAGATTTTATTTGTAAGCTCATTTTATTTGAGAGGTTTGAGAAGAACTTCGACAAAAATTTTTGAAAGGTTTGGAGAATTCCTCAGCCTGTTAATCGATGTAAAGGAATTCTTTCCGAAATAAAAATCTGTATTGGAAAATCCATTAGAAATTTTCTGGGCATACTTCAGTTACCCTCATTTTAAGTATCAGAGGAGTAACTGAAAATAATTTTTTAGGGTTACTGGATATACTTCAAAATTTTTTCGTGAAAATGGCAAAAAATTATACAGATAAATAATTATATATTTCTTGTACCTTCTTAACCAAATTGTTTATAGTTTACAATCATTCATCATCCATCCCATCATTTTAGAATAGAATCTTATTATAATATGAATAATTTTATTACGAAATTCACTAATTAACTTCATATTATATCTGTTACGAGAAAAAATAAACAAAATCACATTCGGATAATTTTGATGAAGCCATAAATCCGTAATTAATATATTTCCGTCCCACAATGCACTATTCACTTACTGTTGTAAGAAAGGAATAGATTCGTCAGGATTAAATTCCGTCCCGTAGTTCGGATTCAAAGAAATACGAAGATATTACAAAACATCCAACGTAATCGTCGGATGGCAATTATAAAGGCAATCATACGATGATATGAGCGTGATGAAGTACGAGTCGGAATGATTCAGAATACTATTCAAATGTCATATTGATCTTTTAAATTATGCTGATTAATTCCAATGTATTCCATCGTTGACAATCAAAGCGAAAGTAAACAATGGAGATCAACGAATTGGATTTCATAACAAGGATTGAAACAGTTCAACGGAGGAATGCTTCGAATGAAAACCTTTACTTTTGGGGGAAAAATTCATAAGTCGAAACTTGCGTATCCTTACCATAAATTCCTCCTAAAATTGTTACGGAATTCAGCGCATTGTTTTTATTCATACATCGCTTCAAGAAAGTGTTCAAAATATGTTTACGAAATATTAAAATAAAGCCATACAGTCCTACATTCGGTTCAGGGTATTAAAAGCGTTAAGGGTCAAAACTTGTTTATGAAATAGGAAAATAAAGTGGTAGCCATAGTCCCACATTCGTTTGGGACTTAACGAGTTATAAAATCCCTAAATTAATCGTAAATATTTATCTTGAATCTGTTCCATGGGCGCGAGTCCAATTTTTCATAAAACACATCGAAATCATTTCGCTGCAGAGCAATCGCCTTCCAAAATCTGAAACAAATTGGATCAGGAGTTCGCAAATAAAAACAACGTTTTCTCTCTCTCTGTTTCGCTTATGAGCACAACCGCCCGCATTCATCAAAATCTCTGCCCACCAACATTTCCGAGACCGGCTCAATTACGCTCTTCTCAGCAGCGCTTTGTCATAAACCATACCTCGCCTTTACACTGATTTCACCTTTCTCTTGCGCCTCCACACGCCCTTTCGCACGAAACTTTTAGGATTTTCTGTTCCCTTACAAAGAATTTATTACTTTGACTCCATCCCCGGCTGCCTTTCCCTTCGGATTGAAATGAAATTAGGGATTTGGAGTAATTTCAACCGTTACTAGGTTACGAGGAACCTGGAGAGGAAAGCGTATGTTACGAAGTGTTTACGATTTTTCGGGTTCTTTCGTTAATCCTCACGTTCTTAAACTCGCTTTACCTCGTAAAAACCTATCCCGAACATCACTCAAATTCTCTTCCATACCATCTCGACAAGATTTACCTTTTTGGAATCCCCCCTTTGAGGTAAATTTCCAAAATTTCTTTCTCGTATCCGAACCACCCACTCTCGTTCCTACGTTCGTATGTTTACGTATCATTTGTGTAGCATGCCAAATCCGAGATGAATCCCCTTACATTCCGGGCGATCCCTTCGAGCCTTTACTTACCAGGGACGCATCTACACGAAGGGACCCCTCTTTCATTGCAAAGAAGTCTTTTTTTTTTAATCCCTCAACCGTTCACTTACGATGCTGGTATCTGCGAACGACTCCTCAGCTCCCTTCCCAAAAGCACCTCCTGCTTCCTCGAGGATTTTCATCTTCTCGATCCAGCGAAGGCCGTTCGCGGAATTCCGGAAGAAGACGCTGCTCTCAAAAGGTGGACGTTTAGTCTCGCCTAGCTCGTTGTCAGCAATGACAATCTTGTTTCTTTTTAGGGGGAGGGTGAGGTGCCAAGGGCCCGGTATGCGGGGCCCGAGAAATTAGGCTCCCCGCTTATTGGCGGATCCCAAAGGGCGTTATGAAGACAGGGACGATGGGGAGATACATAAAAAAGGGAAGGATTTTCACCCCGAGAGGGTTACAATGTGAGATAAAGAAGCGGAAGAGATTCGGGGAAACAATTGAAGAAGGTGGTGCGTCGTGATTGGATGACGGAAACAATATACATTCAAGGGATGGAAGAAAGAAGGGGAATATGTATAAAGAGGGCTGAAATTGTACTTTTAGGTTTCCTACGAGGGAACTAGATAAGAGTCTAATTATAATTTCTCAAAAAGTTTACGACTTAAGAGGAAGTTTAAAAAATTACTATAATTTACGTAATTATGAATCAAAACAAACGATTATTTACTTTAAATGATAGAAATTTAAATTGTTGAATGAGTACTTCAGAAATACTCGATGTTGACTCGGAATAATTTAGATGATAAAAAAATATTTACGAGCCTCGGCGGGTGGGTGTAAAAAAAAATTAAGACGAAAATAAACTTTCGCAACTCGAGTCTGAGAAAAGAAAACTGAGGACTTAAAGGAGTTGCACCCAAGAGAGGGCGTTTATGGGGGTAGAGAGAGACTTTTTAAATCCAAGGAAATTGTTACGTCCAAGGGTTTATTCTTCGTATAATTGGAATAATCCCTTTCGGAAACGAATCAGGATTGGGTCTCTCTCTTAGACGTCCAGCATAAAGTATATTGAATTCAGATAGAAAGGGATGAGAATAAAAGATTCGAAGTGGCGGAGTTGAATGTGTAAGGAAAAGAGGCCAGCTGGTAGAAGTTTGTGAAGTCGAGACAAATAATCGAGGTTATTGTGAGAGTCAAAAATATCTCTTTGCGTTCGAGAAGAGAGGAAAGGACGCCCG
The DNA here is from genome assembly GCA_020796165.1 of Pantala flavescens. Lineage (NCBI taxonomy): Eukaryota > Metazoa > Arthropoda > Insecta > Odonata > Libellulidae > Pantala > Pantala flavescens. The sequence continues at coordinate 44,434,758 of CM036882.1, forward strand.
TTTTTGGTATTCTAAAGCAGAGTAGAATAGAAACCTCCCAAAGAAAGATCGGAGGTACAATACAAAGAGCTAAAAACAGAGAGAGAGAGAAAATAAAGAACAAGTATTGAAAGAGAATAGAAGACGCAATACAGAAAGATTGCCTCAGAAAGATAAGGTGAAATTTTATGGCTCAAAGAACCGTTTTTCGAAATCTTCTCACAAAATTCGCTACCCAATTATAATAACTTTTATTTCTTAACAATTAATAATTCCTATTATTATTATAATAGTAACAATTCGTTGATTGTTTGGATATACAATTTTTGAAATAAACTATATATATTTATATTAATAAATATTTTTTAAATGTTGATATACATTAAGGTACAATTATTCATACAGTTTTCTCATATTATACTATTGAAATTTCCGAGATGTAATGTTCTCTATGATACAGAATTATACATATAATGTAAGACACGCTAAATTAAATAGGCAATTACTTTACATACAACTAAATCTCATTTTAATATCAGTGACATTGACCTTATTAACATTGGTAAACATTCAAATATTATTATCCACAAAGAGTAATATAACTGCACTATTTGATATATATTTCTCTATAAAACGTATTTTTAATCGTAGTTCTAATTATGTCTACAGCTAATTTACATTCCTTTAATTTTACAATGAATGATTTCACAAATTCAATATTTTGCACTCGATACTCGATTAGTTTTATCTTCCCACAAAAACTACTTTCAAGGCTCATTAACTTTTTCGTTTTAGCTAAGCACTCACGTTTACAGTAGATAGTACTGGTTGGTATTAACTAGTATACAACGACGCTATCTATTTATATTTCACGATAAATATTACACACTTGCAATATTATTTATTGCCTATGCTTCCTACACTCTCCTATCTATACCTTTTTTTTAGAAGGCGCATTAACAACCATGCATGCACACTACCAACATCAAACTAGTAATTACCACGAGTTCTCAACAGTTCGTGCTAAAAAATCTTAAAGAATGTCTGAAACTAAGAAAGAGAAAGATACCAAAAGCAAACACAGAGAAAAGAAATTTCAAGCGAAAGAGAAGTAGATATGTGGAAAGACAGTTGAGTGGGAAGAGAGTTGATTAAGGGTTTCGTGGAATCGTTATTTTCTCTAGGATATGCGTCAGGATCGGAAGTACACGTCTTGGTTCTTCTCGTCAAGGGAAAAATCTCTCCGGTCGTGGGGAAAGGAAGGGTGGGGGAGAGGTGCAGTCGGACAAGGAGGCTCTGGTTGACTCGCCTTGTGTTGCGATGGGCACTTCACTTCGATTGCACGACACACACTCTCTCTCTCTCCGCTTCGAGATATATCCTACCGAAATGTGGAGTGGCTCGCCTTTCCCACGCACAGCAAAAACCAAAGCGATGAGCAACGGGCGGGAGGCGATCGTCAAGTGTTGCCTCGTCTCTGCTAGTTGCGGCGCCACAGTCAGTGCTCTCCTCCCCCCCGACGCAAGAAGGCGACTCGGGCAGGTGTTGGGCGGGGCACAAGAATAGCGGTTTTATTTAAAAGGGAATGAGAAGATTAAGGGGGGGCGGTGGTGTAAACGAAGAAGACTGCAAAATGCAGATAAAAGAGGATATCGGCGAAGGAAGTTTATACATCCGATGGAGGAAGAGGGACGAATTTTCGCGGAGATGTGATTTACGGATTCAATAGGAGTGAAGTACGTGTGCCAGGAAAAATGATGTAAGACGTATCTGGTGGCATTTAACTCTTGAAAAGGTTCTAAAAATGTCAGATAAAAACGAGGTCGAATACTAGAAACGAAAGGGAGTTAAAAAGGTGAGGAAAGGGTTTAAAGTAGAGGATAATTTGCTTCGTTAGAAAAAAGGGTTTTATCATGGATGAGAAATAGCGAAAATGTCGACTCAGTGAGGGTGTATTCTAATTTGAATTTTAATAGTTTGTCTTTTAAGGGGGAGCTTTAATAGTTAAATTTTAATAGCACTCACAAGAATTAATTTTTAGGACAATAACAGCGAAATACGCAAAAATCACTTCCTGAGAGGAAAATTTTCTCTTTATCCGGGATTCGAACCCGAGACTTTAGCATTACTAAAGTACGAGAAATAAATGGACATCGTCGAGAATATTCCCTAAGCAAGAGTAAGGGACAAAATTATAATAGAAACACAACTGCAGCAATGGAAGAAATCACGAATTAATGATAGCGCTTACGCAAATGTTAGTTCACTCAGAGTTTTGTTTAAAAAATGAGTTAAATTGCTACAGATGAAACCCTAAAACGGCTCCCTCGAGAGGGGACGATTCAAAGGTGTGCCTGAGGCTGTAAATGAAAAGAGCATTATACTGGAATGGACGATGGAGAAATGGGAGTTGTTTAAGGCGCTGAAAGGAGTTACAGCAATGGGAAGGAAACTGTAAAAACGAAAGAAACAGTGGAGATAAGGACACGTGCAGAAATTTAAATTCTTGGGATAACGTGGGAATCGAGAGACAAGAGAAATTATGCTTTTAATGGAGGAAGAAGACGGAGTTGGATTTGCGCAAGTTGGGATTCTTTTTCAGGAGAAGACGAGACGGTATCCGTTACTCTATATCTCCAACGCGTATCGACAATATCGGTATCGTTTATAAATCTGCATACGAAGGAGATTTGCCCTTTTCCAATATAAGAGACTAATTTCGCCGACTCGTATTACTGCTGAGGAAGCGAAATATGATTCATGTTAACTCAGTTTGGAATCTTTAATTTGGATGAAGAGGAAATTGAATGAATTAAAGAGATCGCTGCAACAACACACCCGCTGATATTTCACGAAGTATGTATTAACGTTGAAGATGAAGTAATAGAATAGAAATAAAGAAAAGTTCTGCTTTAAATAAAAAAGAACGGCCAAAATTCGCCATATACACGTACGTAATACTATAAGTAGGTTTGTGCAGTTATTTTACGCCCTACTTCTTTAAGGCCGTTTTCCTGCTGTTTTAAGTATTTTTTTCTAACCTTCAATTATGTTTTTGAATTCAGCCACTGAATTCTTTCCAATTTTACCCTAATTTCGATTACTTTTTCTTATTGAAAATTGTTTTTAGATTTACATAGATAGAATCGAATAGAAGAGAAGATTTTTTCAGTCTAACTTTTGCCCATAATAAATACGCGTTATTACTATATGTTAAGGATTGAAATTAATGTTCAATGAATACCCAAAATTCACGGTAATATTTCGGTAATTTGAAACAATGACGGAAGCAAAACACTGGTCTTATCAAACGGAGAAAATACAATCGCATGCGGCATGGATAAATTAAGAGGCAGGTGGATTGCGGGGCGATACAAAACTCCAGGCATAGCTTAACTCCCGAAGAATGCAACCCGCATGGCATGAAAGTAAAAGGGTAAGAATAAAGGCGAGAGAGCGACAGCCGCAATTTTCAGACTCGTATAATACGACGCCATTTTTCCCCTCCGGAAAACCGTGCAACGGCACGCGATAAACATAACAGTTTCGAGTCCAGTTTCATCTCTTGCGATGAATAAAAACGATCGAATTAAAACACGTAGGAGGCTGAGACTACGATATTTCATTTGTGGTTCGGTTTCCCTTGAAGGAAAGTTTTATAACTCTCCTACGGTTTGAATCGGGTCGAGCTGCGGTGGTGTATTCCAAAGTTTGGCGATGAGAATGATTTATGGCAGATTTTTTCCCGATGAATTTATAAAACGATTTCTATCAATTGAACGAAATCCAAGATTACTTTCAGAGTTTAAAAAATATCGAAGTCGGGAAGTATTACTTGTTTTAAGCTCAAAATTTTTGCAGTAAAAGAAATTTCGTTGTCTTAATTAGTCTTTGGGATGGACTGTGTGAAATAAAAAATTAAATTATTTTAAAGTCCGCGTTATCAATGGCAGTAAGAAAAAACTTTGACTTCGTTAGTCCACTTAACTCAGAAGATAGTAGGTAGTATTCTCTTCCGATCAAATTATGACTTAGCAGTACCTAAATAGGCTCTGAAATTTTAAATGAACAATAACTGTATTCCTAATGTATAGTTTTAATAAAAAGAATAACCCTCAAAATTTTCAGCGTGTAAAGAAGTGAAATATCGCTTTTTCTCAATTATTTCTTGGTTAATTTTTGAGGAGATATCAATACGAATATATCGAATGCAATGTGTATTAATATCAAATAATATTTGAATTTTCAACATGGAAATTAGAAACTAATGTGGGAACTGGTACCAGTACTAGTTGGTGCTAAAAGTTAGCAAGTAATAAGTAAGTTGCTAGCTGATTTCTATATTTCCCAGATAAATATGTTTGAAAATCATATGCGTACTCTTTAATGCTTGCATTAAAGAGCACGAAGAGACGATAATCTGAAACAAAAATTCTACGAAAAAGTGACTTGATATCAACTACCGAGTATAAAGGAAGAGGTTAGATAAACTGGAAAAAATTCTTAAAATTATTCTTTAATAAACGAATAATATAATGAAAATTAGAGATTGTCTTTCAAATGTAATTGAGACTAACTCACCGGACATTAACTACATTAACAACAAATGACGAATAAATTTCATCCTAAATAATCAAATAAATAACTTTTTTATACCAATATATAACTTTTTTCCGGTATATAGTATACTATGCATGTGATACAAATAAGGTCATTTATTATTTTTCTTCGATTTGAATTCATATTCTCTTTATTGGCACCATCAGATATTTATCGTACGTAGATTTCTAAAGGAAAAATAAAATTTTTAAATTACTGATGCAAATACGCAGTTGGAGGAAAATTGCCTCAGATTATGCATATAAGATAACATTGCGTGAATAGCTGCGAGGTTCAGTATATGCTCTGACGATAATGAAAAGTGTCTAAAAGAACCGGTGCCCGGATTTCCTACTTGCGGATCGTTGAATAGCACGATAACTCAATTAGAGCAATCGATTGGTAGATTTAGGTTCGAGTACCGGTCCTTTTAGACTATCCTCGAGTCTTTTGTACCATGAGCTTTATTGCCTCAGATTTTTTTCCTCTGCTATGTAGTTATATCGTATTTACAGGAAATAAATAAAAAATTGAGAATCATTAAAGCATATCAATCATATAATTGGGCATAAAAGTTGACCCTCAATTTTCGAATATAAATGAAATTTAAGATGTTTTCAGAATGGAATATCTCATAAACAGGGGATTATATTTCACATCTTTTGAGATCCACATAACGTATACTTTATATAAAATAGATATATTTAAATTTAGTTTAATCTTATAGGAAATTTAGCGATTTGTGAGATTCGTTATGAAAATAAACATGACTTGATTATGAATTTCTGTAAATGATATCTGTTATCGTTGCGTATATCCCTAAAATTTATTTATAATATTATTAAGTAAAACTAGTTTTCCGATTTTATGCTTAAATTGTTCATAAAAAGTTCTTATAGATATCTCAGAGAGTATATGGAAATATCTAGGGTTATCGAATAGTGTTTATTTAGTAACCAATAGCTACTCAAAATTCTTTATCGAGTAATTTGATCTGTTCTTTTTTATTTGTTAATAGAATTTATTTGTAAACATAGAAAAGTTTTACAACTGTGATTGTACGTAACCTTTAAATAGAAAGATGATTCAGTGAGACCTTTAATATCTCGCCCATAAACATATGTTGTATATATATATATATAAGCATATTTCAGAGAAAAATAGTAATCTACTAATTTTAACTAACTACCTATCTAATGAAAATTTGTACGTATTTTAATTTTAAAATATTTCTTTAATGCTGTGTAATTAAATTTTTGGTATGAAGCAGAAGAATTTTATTAATCTGCACATTCCCTAAATATCATTTTAATCAGCGAAACATTTTTGATTGCTTTTCATTTTTTATACACGTGTAAGATAGAAATCTAAAGATCAAAAAGTAGTCGAGCCTCCGTGTGAATAAATCATTCCGCACACGACGCTTATTCGTAGATTAAAAAATATATTTTGAGTCATTCCGTGTTCAGGGATTTTGGGAAGCTTGGGTTGGATAAAAAAACGTTATTCTTACGTGGAGAATGAAAGCATCCCTACGAGCAGAGAATGCTCGAGCTCAAAAAAAAATCAGTGAGGTTGGGGAATCAATAGGTTGGGTCGGAGAAGCACGCTGTAATTGAATGGGTAGTGAATTAGGCGGTAAGTGGCAAAAATGGCCGTGAAAAAAAATTGCATTCAAAATATACGTACTTGCCCCCGGAGCTGCAAGATAACTCACTAATTGATATTCGTTGTAATTAATACGAATTTATTTTCCGTAAAAGATTTTCGCTGCGAAGGCGAGTAATGTGCAATAATTGATTGTGCTTACGTATTAAGTTATTAAAGACGAACCTCGGGGAAGTCAGGTCTCTGTTTAAATAATGCAGATCATTGATAACGATGTATGCATGATTACCGAGGATTATACAGAGGAACATCAAACTAGGAGGGCGATGAGCTAATATCGAACGATATCTCTAAAGTTAATGGATGGTTTGATACACTCGCAGCTAGATCATCTTAAATATGCACCCCTTTACAAACGAAGCACTAGGTTTGCAGGGTATTAACGTAGAGATGGATATGGTTGGTTTTTTGTTATTTGAAGATTGTAAGAATTTTATAGATTTCCAAATAGTTCCTTTTTGATTCCAATTCACGGGTTTAACCTTCATAGGTATCATGAAATGATTGGCAAAGTTTGATTCATCCTGCTAATGTGAATTATTTATCTCTTCTTTAGCTTTCTTCCGTTTGGCCTAAGCTAACAAGATCGTAAGAGACTTGAATCAAACTTTGTCTATCGTATTAAAGTTAAAATATTCATTTTACTTCCTCATGACTGTTTTACCTTTGAAGGAAGATTTTCACATTCTTACGAATTTTGTTGAAGTAAAGTTTAGCCATGAATATTCATAAGTCGGAAAAGGTCACGTATTTAAAATGTTTCGTAATTTATAGAATTATGTTCAACAATGGTTTACGTGTGTTGATTAAAGCGTTCATAGTAATAAAGTTAATATATTTAACTCTAATGCCCTTGGATGAAACCACGCATTTTAAAACCCCATGGTATGATAATGAGCAGAATAAATTACATATGATTACATGTATAATATAAATAAATTATATGAATTTAATTTTGTGGTTTATGGTAATATAAACATTTTATTAATAGTAAAGATATCTACATACAGCATGAAACTAATTATAGTTGATGATAAAATATAAAAAATAAACGATATTTTGCTCTAAACAACAATAAATAATTAATAAAAACAATAAATTTATGTGTATACGTATTTTATGAAATTCACATTATCAAAGAGATCCAAGGAGAGGCTGCTAGGAAAAGCATTGGAGAAGGTATCGACTAATGGCTGAACTTAAATACAAAAGAAAGAAAAACAAAGAGAATTATCAGGATTTCAAGGCTAGAAGACTAAAGAATAAAATGGAGAGCTCAGTTTTACGAAAGAACATAGACCTCACAAAGGCAGGAAACCGATGATGATTAAATAAATTTGATGAATTAGCTTTTTAAGTTTAGTCCTAAATTGTAATATTAGTCTCATTGCCCGAGGGATTCGTATACTAGCAGCGGATCCCCAGGTTCCAATTTCAAGGTCTGACGGTTTGGATTTATTCTATAAGCGAATGATTGCAATTTTGTATCTGTTATCAGGATCATGGAACCCTATTCCACGGAAGTCGTCTCTTTAGACTAAACTTTGCCTCCAAAATTAGAGAATAGTCTTATGAGTGCTTTAATACAAATTTGGTATAAGAATAATATTCTCTAATAAAGTTTATGCATCATAAAATATTGATGATTGTTGTATTTTTACGTATGTAGATAATTTATAATAGAAATTCTTTGTTCCTAGCTTAATTTATTAATATAAATTCATTTCTTGTATCTTGGAGTCGCAACTTACGATTTTCCTTGATTTTTTGATTTTTTAGGAATTAGCTCTGTAACTAAAGTTGAATACATAAAATCCATATTTCCACTTCATATCACATTAACGTCAACAAAGAACACAAAAGTATTTTTTTTTTCAAAATTGGAATGGTAGAACATGAGCAAAAATCTCATTAAAAGCTAGATGTGCAGAATAGATCTTACAAAATCAAAACACGGCTAAAAATGGAAGAAATTAACATTTGACGTAAATTCAAAAGGCAACTTAGATCTTTAACTTGATTCATGGTTGAATTTTCCGCTGAAATAAAACATTTTCCCATTCTCAAGTGTCATTTCTATGTTACATTACAGGTTGGCATATCATCACGATTTTATCCCGCTTCTTTCGGAATATATTCTCGCGTATGTGATACGACTTTCACTCGAGCTCATGTCCTCAAACGAAGGAACTGGAGACTTTCTAAAGTGTCGACATCCACAACCCATTCCGACCTAATTTCTTGCACCCGACACTGATTTTTCCCAAGTGTTTGCATCCATTATAAAAAAGAAAAGGTGTTTTGTGCCACGGTAAAGTATGAATTTTTAATAAAAACAAACAAAAATTCCTTCGCAGCGTTAATGAGCACTCGTTCTTCTTTGCCGCTCTCTTCCCTCATCTCTACTTCTTGTAATAAAACGCTTCTTGTCGTTGCTACGGAATGTTTACACGGCGATGACCCTCGATATCTTTTTAAGTGAAGTGAAGTGAGGTGTGCGATTTAAGCACCCATTCGATTAATCGATCAATCGAAGCGAAATTTATTTATCGAAAGACGATTATGATTACGGTTTCGAGTGCATTCACTTAAAACAATCGCAATACCAAAGTGAAAGATCCATTAGAGGAAGCAATTAAAACTTTCTGTAGTACGTCTGAAGTATGTCGTCACGAAACTCACAAGTAAGACTTAATGTCATCTTTCGATTTTAGTTAATTAGTTTTATAGCCATAAAACTATTAATTTTAACTTCAAAACTAGCGAATAACAGGATGCAAATATCTTTTGTATCGCAGCTAATTTAATTATAAGGTTTAATTCTATATAAAGGTATTAGAAATTTTTGAATTTCAATCCATCTGATATACTGATAGTTATGATTTTTTCGAATTGTTAACATTAATTTACTGAGTACTCTAAATCATTAAGTTCAAATCTTAAATTCATTTGAAGGAATATTATTTATAAGTAATCAAAGAATGTCTACAGATATTTACGCATCGTAAATTCGATTATCCTATTTTTCTCGATTCCCTTACGGATTCCTAGTATTAATTTCGCACCAAACATATGTTAAACGCCTAATAAATATCTGTGAAGTATGAAACTTGAGGTATAAAATGAATGTATTTTCATTTATAATTCGATTGATCCAAATAAGATGACGAAATAAGCGAATTTGTTTTATGAAAGAGCTATTAACGTTATGCAGTTTGTCGTTGAAATCACTTCAAATATATATCACCACTATTTGCACGAATTAAATGCACAACTTAAACTAATACATTTGAAATAGAAACAGAGTTTACATAAATCACGTGTGATAAGAATGTTCACTAGTCAGCGAATATATTCACAATTGGATAAATTCCGCGTGAGAGACATCGCGTCTCAAAGGACTCGTAAATACGAGGAGTCTAAATGACTCCAAAGGCAATTCAGCGATAACACTGCACCATTACGAACGAAAACATCTAGTAATACAAATTTCAGACAAGGTTTACAGTACTAAGATTTCTTCTCGATTGGGTGAAATAAGGCACAATAATTGTCATTTCTTCTACATTATCAACATAATTTTTAATTCCTCTTTTACTCCCGTCTCTCAACTTTCACCCTAAATTTATATTTCGAAAAAATACTATATTTGAGATGTACTATGTATATGTATGCATGTATATATATTGATTCTATTTCTATATATATACACAATGTTCCGTACAATACTTTCTGATCGATATTCACGTTGATCAGATCCCTTTTCCCTTTCATCAAATATTCATAAAGGCTCACAAAAAAATGAAAAGCGTTTCTCTGTAAACATCCACGTAGTATATTATTCTCTTAGACATCGATAGAACATTTTTGGAATGAAATATCTAAATGTTCAGCTACAAAATGGCGTACTAAAATATTCGTCTCGTACAATCGACCAGGATAAGAATTCAAGTAAAATCGATTGTTTATAATATAAGCACTGTACTATAAGTAACATACAATCGATATGTTTTATGAAGGGTTGACTATGTTAAAATATTATTATGAAAATTACATTAAAATAAGTAAAAACTAAAAGATTAAGCATGCTTCTGTTGTAAACTTTCTGCAAAACCTTCCGTGGACGAAATAAAATTAATATATGTTAAAATAAGTAATTAATACTTGAATGATTCTTAATATCATCTCTTACATTTATCAATAATCTTCTACATTATTCTATTTAGAGGAAAATTTCATCAATCTCACATTAGTTTGAATAAAATAGATTAATACTTTCAATATTATCGTATAGTGTATCATACTAAACCGTTGTGTCTTAAGAAATAGCTGCAAAAATATTTTGAGAATTTGAATGTCAATTTTCTTACAGAAATTTGTGGAAAATTATATTCCAGAATAAAAATTAAAGAAAACAGTATTGAAAGGATTTAGCAAAGAGTGATATCTGTAGGATAAGGGAGGTAGAAGCGGATTTCCAAGGAGCGACAAGAGAGCGAAGTTCCTCGGGATTATTCCGACCCGTATGAAATACCGAGGAAAATTACCCTTAAACCTGACCTCATTAGCTTTTATTGCGAAAGGACGTCAAAGCAAATTCCCAAGATGTTTTCTTCCTAAATCACAGAGATGACGCCACCCTCTTGGCTCCCATTAAACTCCACCTCCGATATTGATTTATTACGCTGCACCATCTCTCCTGCACAACGTTGCAACACTCGCCACGGGTCGCTTTCACAACCCTCTCTATTGCCACCATTATCGTTTCCACTCTTCTCGAATGTTCTGTTTTTCTTGTTCCATTCAGTTTCGACCAACTATTTGTGACCGCTGTGTCGTCCCCCCGTTGCTTCCGAAAAGGAGCCGAGGCTCCCGTAACACTTCAGTGCATGGAGAAGAGTTTTGGAGACAAGTAAGGAGCCATCAACAACAAGATACAACAATAGGGGGAAACATATGATCCAATCGTGAACTACCATCGATTGAGAAGCGTCATGGAAGGCTTTAAAAGCTTCTGGATATCCGGAGGACCTCTGGCGGTAGTCGATGCCGCCACGTGGATTACCATCGCCTTGCTCACACGGCACAACCTTAACTAAGTGGACGATGCGTGGTGTTGTGGTGGTCAACATACTTACTCGGCAACTGGGGCACCTCGATTCAAGTCCTAGTCATGTTGCTATTTTTAACTTCTTCTGTCTAACCTTTGACCGCAAGAATGACAGTGTTGCAGATGGCCATGGATCGTGGGCCAGCGCAATGTCTGCACTCGGGGCGGGAAGGTAGTTTACCTGGGGGCGGGTTTCTACGCTCGGAGAATTCTAAAGCTAGAAAACTTTCGGAAAAAATTCGCTCCTGGCGATAAATTGAGCCGATGACGTACGTATTACGTTCGAAGGCGTAAATAAACTGAGAATTGGTTCTCAAAATTTGGTGAACGAAGTGAAACTTTCTGCCGATACGACAAACAATAAATCGACGATAAAGCTAAACTGATATACTACCAAATAATACAGAGAGTAAAACGAATGAGCCAACAACAATCTATTGTTATCATCAAGTTTCAGAATGATTCTAAATCTATATTGCATAAAATTCTCACCCATTTTTCCAAAGTTATTTTGACCTTTTTTTATAATTCTACAACTACTGGTAAGTTTCGAATGATTTAATTTTCTCAAGGGTATTAATAAATTATTATTTAACTGCAGAAAACGATCAACGAACGATAATTATCTGATGCTCAGCTGCTTTATATTTATACCGCCTAATTTCTAGCACAATTTAAACAGAACCTAACCTATAAAAAGAACCTTATTGAAACAAGGTTATTCAGATAATAGAATTTTTATAAATCATGGTAGGTATGTAAGTCGTTCGTGGAAAGTTCGTTTATATTTCATAATACACATATTTTTCTCCAAAACTATTGCCATTATGCATTAAAATATTTATATAATATTAATTTTGTTAATTTACAACGCATGTGATACTGCATAATTTATTTCGATTATTAAGATGATTTTCCAAGCAATCAAGGAGCTTGGATCCATTCACTCCATCCACTCTAAATCAAGAGAAATACAAGTTATATCGATGAACAATTAAATTCTGAACACTAATTCTATTGGTTTACGGTTCTATAACATGCTTTCAATGATTATGACTAACTAAGAAAAAAAAAAGATTTTAAGTGATATACAAAGAGAGCCTATTCTTTCATTGTCTACAGTAACTCTATAATTAAATTATAATACTTACTTGTTTTATTATATATATACATATAAATATATACAGAAAGTATCCTACTGAGGTTAACTAGTGAACACAGAAGAAACTGCAGCCGAAATGAATCAGTAAAATTTGATGGAAAAATCTCTGGACATATTAACAGAATATATTTACACGGGACAACTAGTACAAAATAAGACAATAGGTTAAATAAGGTGAAAATAATCAACTAAAGTTGGAGTGGTTTCAGAGGGTAAATACAATCAGATCAACAACGCCCTGAAATTAAAGATGTAGATCTTCAAGGAATGTTACCTACAAGTATAAGACGTACGGAAATTAAACTTGGATTTTAATGAAAAATATAGTACTAAAGCTGGAAACAACACAATGATGCACGAAACCCTGAATACTGGGAATTTAAATTGGGTAAAGAATGGAGAAAGACATGAATAAAAGGGATAACCGGAACTACTCACATCAACAGAATGATAAGATTATTGGAATGGTTTTCAGGAGGGTTGTGTGGTGAGAAGAAAGGATGACCGTTGGACGTCAATAGTTCTGAACTTGATACCAAGAAATATGAAGGAACTGAAAGGGGGACGAGTTATTGATAGAAGAGAGATACGTATAATTAGATACGGTATCGTGGTAACGAGGCAATGGTAGATTTGGAAAATATATATATATATATATACAGGCCTGTATATGTATGTATGAAATTATTGATATATTTATTAAATATTAATCATTTAAGCATGAAAATTATAAAATATTATATCTTATTATGTTAAAATATATATGATTAAGTAGTGGGAACGCAAAGTACAATTTATAACAATAATTTATTGTCAAAAACGAAATCTACTAATTTAAGTAATAAGTATGTGGTTTTGAATGTATTACATATATCTGCTTTACTTTATTCCAGAATAAAACATTCAAACCTAAATTTTTATCGAATTTAATATGTTTTTTTGATTCATACGAATATTTTTATTCTGGTTCGTATTATAATCTCAATTAGTAACGTGTGATGCTTCCCATCTGATGGCCTTTTAGTTATCAAAGTTTTAGTTTTTTCCCTTTCTATAAATTACGCTCAAAATTTTACGTATATATTTAATTTCATTAATTTTATTCCCATAAAGCCCTCCCGGCGTCCACCGAAGATTGCCATTTCAGCAATTTATGGCTTAACAACAACCGACTACACTCTTTCTTTCCCACTCGCTCCACTAAATCTTTCCCAAGGTCCATTTAAATTTCTTCTATTTTCATTCCATTCAACACTTTCCGCTGACAGCCATAAATCTCGCAATTGCATCTACTTGCCTCCATCACCTAGGGCCCGCTCTAATGCAATCAGCCATGCGTGATAAGTTGCGACCCTTTTTTTCCATGGCATTACTTTCTCTCGGTGAATAGAATATATCTTTTAGTAATTTTATTCCTATTTAAAGGAATTATGCCTCATAAAGTCGACCTTTTAATGCGGGCCCTCTTTCATTGAATTAATGACCCCTTTAAAACGCCACAACGCATTTCCTTACACTTTTGTTTGAATTTTAGCGTCGAAGTTCTCCAAAGAAATCGATTGGATGAATACATAGAGCATAGACGCAGCAACTTTTCAATGATGCCTCATTAAAACGCGCTTGTTTAATCGATTTTTAATGATCCTTTTTTATCTGTGGTATACATGAAAGATCGTTATACGATATTTACGAATAGATTAAGATAGATATTTAAATTACGATAAATCCTTGTATTTTATGGTATAGATATATGAGAATTTACCATATTTGCTACAGAGAATTCATAATTTTATGATTTATGGTACGTATATATATCTGAATTTAGATATAACGATTTAAAATTTATTCTAATCATCTTGAATAGAAAGTTGATGAAAAGTCGAAAATTTTTCACTTTGAGAATGCAAATTGAGATTCCATGATAACGGAATAATTTTATTAGTAAATAACTAGAAATTTAAATTATCATATAAATCGATGTACAATTTGTATATACTTAATAACTTTTTACATGTAATTGTGTTTGTATTAATTATAATTTTTCATATTTTTTATGAAAACGAATTAAAAATAAATAATTCTATTTCTATTGTTTCCTTAAGTCAATAGTTTGAGTACTTGCATTAATATAATTTACGATGACCGCGTATATAAACAGAACATTTATAATAAATTTTGCTTGAATTAAATGATATCTCGATAATAATCTCAGTAACCAGTAGGATTATACTAAATCAAGTATAATGAAAATTTAAAATCTCAAGAATTGATATAAATAATAATTCAAAAAATAGTGGAAATGCATTTACGATAAATTCGCGTATAAATACTATATAATAAAATACGTATTAACTATGATAAATATTAGATCTCCGTGCCTAGTAATCTTTGCGTCGGAGAGCCCGCACCACGAATTCCGCATCCCGCGTTTGAAGAGGGTTACCTTCCAAGTAAAGCCAAGTGGACTTCCATTGCTCAAAAAGAAAAAGCATCCAATGAGAGGTCAAGAACTCTTCTCCGAACAAGACTGAGAGAAAAAAAAATGCTCCACAAAACGCATATCTGTGTATCGGAAGCCATCCCATCATCACGCTCTTTCATTTCAGATTCGCTTCCAAGGTTGTACTTTTCCTGCTCAAATCGCCCCCTATCGCATTGATTCCTCTCACCCCTTTCGGGTGCGTCACTGTTACGTCATCTGACCCCAGTTCCCATACGCTCCCGACCCCAAGATCCCTCCACGCCTCGCATAAAAAAACCCTCTCTACCATAAGTATCAATCTGTCACCTCTGCACTTCTACAAGCAACCGCTTCTTTTTTCGTGCTTCCTGATTACTTTCTTCCCGGGATTTCTTTCGACCCGAGGTATTATGGAATGGATTCGGGAAAAAAGTTTTCCACGGGATATCTCCATATTCTCCAGATGTTCGCACTATGATTTACGAATTCCGGAATCCGCTCGACAGGTTTATCACGAAACACCGAAACACGCCCTTTCTGTAGGGAAATTCGCTAAAGCGACCGGAAAATTTTCACCGTCAACCGATTCGACAACTAAATATTGGGAAAGTGGCGAAATGTTTGCTCGAGAAGTTCTCTAAAATGTTTCTTCTCTCTCGAAATGGTTTAATAAGAAATGCGGTGAGGAAGGGGGTTCCCGTACATATTTTATTGACTTCGTATCCTTATTGGACTTGGCGAGAAGTTTTATAATTAGAGAGGAAAGGGAGAAGAATATTTAGTCGAATTTGGAGCTCGAAATCTTCTCTTTGATATCGTTAATATTTATCTTCAATCAGAATTCTCGAATATTCAGTCGTATAAATAGAGAGTTCAAAGATTACGCCAAAATTTTCGTTTTAACCTTTCCCACTTTGCAATTCATTAGGTGAATTAATAATATATAAATGATAATCTTTCAGTTTCTTACGAAATTTTTCGGTTTAACCTTTGTATCTATTTAATTCCTTAGGGATAATTAATAATGGTAAAATGAAATCATATTTGTATTATATTTAATTGAATAATAATCTGAATATAATTTTATGAGTGTATTTTTAATAAAAGAGCATCGAATTTCCGTTGTTCGTCAAATGAGAGAAATATATTTCGATTTCATTTAAAATAATTTCCCACTGACATTTAACGAGAGAGGGAAAGCGTCACAAAATATAATAGCGAAACGATTTAAGCTTTAAGAGACAAAATGTTAAAAATTTTTATACATTTTTTGCTCCATCTAGTATTTCGAAAAAGCATTTAAATGTCTACTACTCTTTTTTCCAGTAACCTTTTTGAAAATAATGTTCCCCATGGTCGTAATCGACGCACTTTCCGTAAGAATTATTTCGGAGTATTAAAGTAGATAATTGAAGCCTCAAGAGTGCTATAAGGTGACGTAATTGCGATGAGTGATGAACGATAAAGGGAAGGTATGCCTAGCGCAATTTTGAAATAACTGCCGAGCTCAAAAGAGAATTCCTAGATTTCAGAGGCGTTGATTATGCGGCGATAAATTGTAAGTTCAGTAGAGCGAAGGGTGGGCGGGGATAAGGATGGTGTAGAGGTTAAAGGAAAGGATGATATCCAATGGGAATATACCCTGCTCCTCATCCACTGGACGTCCCGAGGTAAGCGAGAATAACGCGAGGATCGCCTCCAATAGAAATAAATTGGGATCTGAGTGATTTATTCCTCGCTTATTGATGGACTACTCCAGGGACTTGTTGACTTTAATACTCTACCTAATAAGTTTTAAGGTAAATTTGTCGCGTACTTTCGTATTCATCTTCGGAGGTTATAAAGTTGTAATAACCGTCTATTTAGAGGCTAAGAGAGCTTTAAGGAAACGCGATTTGAGATAATAATAGTTTATTTATCAAGTATTAAAACCTTCCTTGTTCTTAAAAATACGTTTGTAAAAATTATGACTTTTCCAAAATTTTATCATTTGCCAGCACTGCGAAAAAGATAGTGCTTCGTTGCGTTACTTGTGAAGCAGAAAATGTGGGAAAAAATATGATATCGTAGATAAGATAGCTACATAATATGATGTAGTTAAGCAATGTTTTTTCTAGAAATTTCAAAGTTTATTTCATTAGCATAAGACCTTTTACTTATTGATAAATTTATATATATCAAGGTACAATCAAATTAAATTTTTATCATATACTGTTACTATGAGTTCAATCTTTCCTATTTATCAAAATTTTTTCCTTTCCACAATTCATTTTGGTTTCTTCTGACGTGCTGTGACTCCTAATCTTTTCACTCATCTTCATTTTGATTCATTTTTTTTGACAGCGTTGCTTTTCCTTAACTCACCTTGACACAATTATTTTCCGATTGATCAAATCTTTTCAGCCAATTCTGTTTCCCATCGCTATACTTTAATATTCTCTTCACATATCTGTCGTTGAATATATCTAAGAGTATTGGATCTGAAGATCTGCGGCACACCTATAAATCTTGTGGTACCTAAAGAAAAGTTGAAGTACTACACATACTAAAGATTGATTCGTATTACAGCTTAAATTTGTCTATTTTTTGGCTTAAGATATATCTATCTAAATATACTTATTACAGCATAATAGTGAAAGCATTCTGCAGCTAATGGGAGTGTAAAAGCTGGTCAATTACCTAAAGCTATTCATTATGTTCGTTATGAGATTCTGTGTTATTGCGCTAAATAAATATATCATTAATGATCAGTGTAATTAGTCTAGGAAGCACTAGAAGGGTGAAATGAGTGAGTACATCTTTTGTCTCTAGTAAACTAATAAATAAATAATCTAAATAACTAATAAAATAAGTGATAGGAAAAATAAAACAGAGGTGTAAGAGTTAAAAAGAATAGACCAACCTATCCATAGATGCGTTTAATAACAACAGTTTCGTAGATGATTACAAAAAGATCCACATTTTACAGACTCCGGAAAGATGACAGTTGACACGGGCTTTTAAACCGATGTTCATTCAATTAATCTGAAAAGATGGCAACAGACAAGCCTGACAGTAATTTACGAGGTAAATTTAACATGTAAATCAGGCTACAGAGAAGGTAAAAAAATCTGCTACGAAATTATTCATATTAAAAATGACAGATAATATACAGGCATATAAAACGTTTCAATCTATATAAATATGTTCAAAATAATATTGAATCTTATACCCAAGATAGAAAAATTCTTAAGAGTAAATTATTCTCTTATTTTTCTAATTAATACTATATAGTATAATAGTGAAGTTTACGAAATACTATACTTAATTAAAAATCCTTTATGCTGAAAATTTTAACATTAAGTAAATTGTATACTTTTAAATATTTAAAAACAAAATCTGTTAGAGATAGATGTTAGAGTTAATAATATGTAATATATTGTAAATATATATACATACTAAAAATGTAATACATATATTTATATGTACACATCACTTCAAATCCATTTACTCTGTAAGAAAGAAAGTTGTTTTGTATTAAGAAACTATTATTACTTCTTTAAAATTATAACATATTAACTATTGGGTACATGTATAAGAGAAGAATATCAATAGAAACTATCATACGTCAATGTATCGATAGATGGATTAGTTTTCACCATTTTGTTCTTCTTTTATTGCTTTTTCATTTAAGTAGTTGTTGTTCCTCAATCACTTTACTTTTTGAAAGCGCCTATTCACTCCAATGACTAAACTTTTAAGAAGGTTATAATTTAAATTTTAAAGGTTTAAAACAACCTTTAAAATTAAATACTCGGTACGCATGACAACATTAACGTGATTTCCAAGAGATAAAAGAAAGAGAAATGATATATTATTCTTTTATTACGTTTATTATAGTACTTTAATATTTCTTGGAAGTGATGATGGGTGATGACGTGATGTCTTCTTGTTTCCTATTCATCCCCTTTAATATTTCAAGTTCAACGACCTTTGTGAAGCAACAAATCAAATCTTACTTCAGCATTCTTTTTGTCAAACACTCGAATACTCAAATGGTATTAGTAAAGTAAAATTTACAGTAAAATTGAATTGATAAAATATAAGTAAAGTTTAAATTGGTTCGAAAATATTTCCACCAGGATTTGAAACTAGGACAGCATAATGCGGTTCTAAGTTACTTGGCTCTACTCACATGATTCTATAATGAATCGGAAATGACGAATCATTTTTTAGAAGTCGAATTATTCTCCCTTAATTTCCTTTCGTGCTAATGTTATGCTCGGACTGTGCGCCATTTTTTCAGGTAATGTTTTTAGACTAGCTTTCATAAAATGAAATAAGGCAAATGAACAATTATGTGCGTCCATTATGACCCTTATTTGGCATATAAATTTCTTTATTCACCTACTACTCATTTGTAACAACATATTTCTATTAGATACGGCGCATGTGAACATATTTATATTCGTTATGTACTGTCCTATTACTTTATCCAATATCAATATTTGTCTCTGCCTGAAGATGAGCAAGAGCCGAGGAGTTTTAATATCCATATCGCTGTGAGGTATCACCCCTTTGTGTGTCTTCTTTTGTTCTTTCTCTTTTGGAGCACTGCTGCCACTACTCTTGCGGAGGATATATATTTCAGTTAATTTGAAATTCTGAGTTGATAAGCTGAACTTTCGAAATCCGAATTGATTACGAACAGAGAATGCGAAGGTTTAGACACCATATTGTAATATTCAAAATTATTACATCTCGTCTGATATTTTTCTGAGAAAATCATTACTAAAATATATATTTATGTATATATGTATTTATAAACATGACACTAAAGTTTGAAATTAGATATTACAATAAAAAAACTAAAGGGGAAGTACTTAAACATTCGCAGGAATTATTTTATTATATCTCACCAAATTCCCTTTTATACCACCACTATTAAAGTACGAAAGTCAAGTTACGACTATTATAAATAGAAAATTGGTTACGACAGTTATATAAATAGAAGAAGATTAGTTACGACTATCATAAAAGAATATTTCAGAAAATCTTGGATTACTTAACCTTATGAGTTTGTAATTAAAAGTAAATGTGATACACAAAAGAAAAATGGAGATATGAATGGTACTCGAACCCAGGCCCCCTACTTTCAAGAATATTAGTTGCACGTGTACTAATGAGTGAAACTTATCTCGAAATAATTCCAATAATTAAGAGCTTTGAAAAATTATATCTATGAGGTTAATTGGGAGTCGGAGCACTCCCATTCACAAATTAATATCCAGATAAGTTGTTTTATCGGTGGCACTATGGAGACAACCTTCTTCAAACGAGGGAAAATCTCTTTTGTATCGAGGAGGATCGTATTAAACCAAGAGATTGTTGGCGCTAAATATTAAGGCGAAAGGTTGCTCTTGTAAAGGGTCTTCGATCTGTCTTGAGTTCCCTCTTCTCCATCCGTCACTCCCTCAGAACCACGCTCTTTTAGCGCCCGACTGCTCGCTCGAGGCCATTATTTCTCCTCATTCAACTCACCTCCACTGCTCCGCGTTTTATATTTTCACGGTCGGCGATATATATTCGCTCGCATTCCCGCTTTAAAGTTTTGTTTTGTCTCCTTTAGTGTAGTTTTTTTCCTAACTTTAGTCACAGAGGTAGCCAAATTGTGTAACGTTAGAGAGTTTTGCACGAATCCCGGGTATTGTACTTTTATGTTGTCTCTCTTTCTCTGTGTTCCTCATAAAAAAAAGTTATTAAAGAACTGAAGGAACATTATTCGTGTTGTTATTTGTGAATTATTATTACTAATTTGCTCCGAGTATTTCACAAAATTATGTTTGGTGAATGTTACGGCTATTAGCCTCAAGGTCTAGTTATGGGTCCACCTGTTTTCTTTAAGCTGAAATTTCTGTTTACGACCTTTTGACCAAAGTTCTCTCTTCTCCTAGAACGTAATTTAAATTACTGAACGGACATATAATAAATAGTTCAAGCTTCGTAATACCTGATTTGGACATGTCGACGATATGATGCGCAATTGGAATGAAAAATAAAGATCCTTCCAAAAAAAATATAGATTTCCAACTCTCTCATATCCGCCAATCTACACGCTTTTTCCTGTGCTTGACAACCTGCTTCCTTCTATCACCTATCCAATCAATCTTACCAATCCCATAACCATTTTCCTGAATAAATACGTTTTTGACTAGACCGTAGCGGAAACCAGTCGTGTAATAAATTTCTTCTTGTGAAATCGAGACCCAGTTATTCTTCTCCTTCCTTCTGAATGCTTCTCGAATCTCTTCTCATTATAATAGAGATGAAGCTAGTTTTCTTTGCAAACAATCCGCCCATCATTAAAAGCCTCCCAACCCGCAATATGCTCCCCCAAATAGGATATTTACGAAAATCGTAAATAACTCCATCATAGCCGTCGTTTCACGGAGTAATGATTATTACTCCTTTCGAGCGTTCTAAGATGAGCGCTTTTACGGTAGAAAATCTACCGTTTCATAGTTAATTTAGCTGGAATTAGAAAAAGGGCCCCTTATTCAGCGCTATTTAATGCTGATGTTCTGTAAATAGGTGAAATAGGGATTTTAGAATGTTAATTTCTTTTGTAAGTTAAACCACGAGGAGGGAACTATTATGATCATAATATTTAAATGTAAATTACGGGACGAAATGAACATTATTTATAGTCAATGTTTATAAACATGATCGTTACTATGTACGTAACGAGTTGTAGTTAGGCGTTGATTCGGGAATAAATAATTGACTTTTAAGTAATGGCGTGATGAATGAGAATTATATTACTTTGGTGGATATGGAATTTTTGGATTTAGAAACGTTATTTTTAAACAAGTTTACTGATTGGAAATCGGATTAATGTTCACGAAAAGGCAATTTTCAATATTATAAATGCAAACATGCATTCCAATCCTCTTTTGAACGCTCAATTGCATTATTTCGCTGTCGAGTTTATTGAGTAATCCATTTTAAGAGTTATTCTCCTGTTATTGACGGACAAATAATGGAATAAAGAAATTAAAACGGGGAATGAGACCAAATATAGTGAGTAAATATCGCAAAAATGTTTGCTTATACAACCCTTTCGTAGTATTTTACTTAAATTCAATCTGAGTCACTGGTAAATATTCCTAGCGATAACTTCGTATGAACTTTTGTATTTTCAAAATGGATGTATAGATGAGTATCTCTAAGTTAAAACAAAGTTTTTTACGTGATTTCAAAGGCAACGAGTCAACTCATTTTGTTGAGCATAGCTTGAAACGAATATCTTTCCAAAGGTTACTTAATTTTCATATATTTTCATATTGCACATAGTGCATTGCTAAGACAACAACAGTGTAAATAGAAAAGAGAAAACATACTCTTTGTTCCAAATAGGAAAAATTAAAACAAACAGCAATGGTTAATCATTCCGCAAAGGCAATTTAATTATCCTGTTCACTCTAAACAGATGCAAACAAACCAAATTAACTCTTGGAATAGCGACGTGTTGTCTTTCGTCTTTTTTGACAAACGAGAAGAGCAGATGACGAATTTGCTATTTTATTCTCAAATTAGGAAATCGCGAAAAACAGCAAGAGTAAATTAATTTACTAATTTAGTAAATTAATAGTAAAGTAAATAATGCAGGACATAAAGAGAGATAATGAACGAGTATGAGTATATGAGTATATTAATCAGCGAATAACACATTTCAAGCTCTTTCATATACTCGTATTATTGTATACATTTTCTATGTATTTAAGTTTTCATTTCAGTATCAACGTAAATGTTGATAAAGCATGGAACTTACAAACGCGATTTCAAAAATACGAAATTACTTTTTTTTAAGGCCGTTTATAGCTTTAATTTAATTTTTTATGGAAAGGACAGATCTTTATTATCAGCATGACCTTCTGTGCCTGAAAAATTTTTCTCCGACCCCCGCTAAATGCGTCCTTTACGCAACACAAAACTTTAATTGAAATAAAAATTCCTATCCTATATACTTCTGTCTTAAATTCGACTTAAAGTTCGTTTAAAATATCTTGTACAAATTATAATACAATAAATAAAACATATTGTCAATTGTTTTATAATTTAGAAAATTGCTTATGTTTCAAGCAAAATAATATTGATAGTAATTTTTCAAAATTCATATGTATTTCTATAACAAAATACACATTCACCTAATGTAAATTTATGTGCTGATAAAGAAACTCTATCCTAGAGTTTAACGTCTGATGGCATTTTTAAAGAATTTTGCTAGGCAACCTCAATAAAATTGGATGCGCTAATGTGCCATTCCCTTCAAACGAACACAAGATTGCGAAGAAGCAAGAACTATTCTATTTCTTCTGCAAAAAATGGCCCTTCCAATTTTCGTAAATTAACAGCTGAAATTCAATTCTGTTCGCTGACCTCCAAGTGGAGTTGATTAGCCATCCAATTCCGAATGGTCTTCAGAGGGATAGAGTACGCAGGGACATAGAAGAATGCAGAAGCGTATCATTTCAAGGAAAGAAAAGGAATTCCAAAGGGAAATAAAGTCGACAAGTGCATTAAGAGACGATGATCATTCCGACATGTTACGTGACTGTCATCGCTTAAAATGTGCATATTTTAACCAACTTAGAAACGAAATTTTTTTAAAAATTAGAGCAACGTAAAATGACTTATAAAATGAATTTGTTTTGAAAATTGCTTCGTGGTTTAATTTAAAATCCTTGTCGTGTTCGATAATGTCAAGCTTAATTCTCATTCTTTAATACAGAATTTATATTTTTCCCGTATCTAGTAATATAAGTTTTTTATGCTTGTATATTTATCTATTGAGTTATGTCATCAGGTGACTGAAAAATGTTTCCTGAATTTCATCATCTGAATCATCACACTAAGTTTAGGTATGAATATTCGTTTATAAATTTTACGGAAAAATAAGGGAAATATTTTAAAGATGTTTTTTGATTTATAGCAAAATGGGTACCTTCATGTAAACTTTATAAGCAAACCCTTCACACTAAATTCAAATGAAATGTTAATGTTTTATAGCCTATATAAAGTCAGTACATTATGAATTACCTCCCAGTAGCGGATTCTACTTGGTTTTCATCGAAAGATTACTTTTCCAAAGTTTTTTCTTTTGAAGGTCTCGTAATATGTGCATACAAAGTTAAATAGTATTTTCTATAATAATTTGTTGATTATTATAAGTATGAAAACCATTTTTATTTAAATGTTTTCATTTATAATCATTCGCTATTAGACTAAAAGCCCACAACTTAATTTTTAACTAAATTAAATTAATCTTAAAAGATGAGATTACGTATATTTCATGTATTTTGAAGTTGCCTATCCCAAATTATCATTAGTGAGTCCAAATTCCGATAGTCGATTAAACCTCATTAACAGTCCTCGATTAGAATTTTAACTTTATTTTACACGACCCTTGTTAATAGATAGTGAAAAATACGTTAAAAAAATGTAAATAGATTGACAGTTGATTAGGTTTGTCGTACGGTAATTTAGATCGAGATTTCACAATCACGAATTTCTTCACTTAATGGAGAAACTCCGAAGCGATGATTCGATTTACGATTAATTCCGTTTGAAATATTTGGAGAGAATGGAATTTTAGATGAAAGGAGAAGATTAAGGGCGAAGAGATTGTATAAGTGAGGGGCAAACGAAAATGGAGTGGACAGACGGACGTGCCGGAGTTATCGACAGATGATTTGTCGTTAACCTTTGACATTGCTCACTATTTCATTGGTGAGGCGCCAAGTGAAGGGTCGGACGCAGGTGAAATATTAACGAGAGATTAAGAGATACGACAGTTCAATTACGAAGGAGAAGATCATAACATTTTTCTATTTTCAAACTAGGCGATGTTTAATTGACGCGGTGCGATATGTCTTTGTTTCGGCGCCATTTTGAACGCTCATGATTTATGTACTGAAATTCATTATTTGTTCGGATGCAATACATTTTTAAGGCGCTTAAATCCAGATTACGGAAATATAATTCACTGAGTATTTCGTTGACAAAAATGATGGCAATCAATTAATAAAGGGACACCGGGGAATATAATTGCTTTTCGTCACTGGTTTTGCAGATAATAACAAAATTATTTATTAATCCAAATAAAATTAATCACTAAGCGTTGTAATATTACAAAAGCGAACATGTTTTGGGTTAGTATGTAATGCTAACATACTTTCCGGGTAGGTTATGTTAGGAATAGTGTGAAAGTGGAGGACCTGGGTTCAAGTCCCAGTAATGTTGCGAATTCTGATTCTTCCGATTGACCTTTATCAAAAAGTCACGCAAATTGATCGTCTAAAGTTATTTCATCTTCCCTTAACACTTTTTGTGTTTTTTCAGGATAACTTTATCGAAATTTTATTCTTATTTATTTATACATTTCGTATCTTTTTCCTCGCGCATAGTTTCAATAAAGTTTAAATCATTTTAATATTACGTGATTATATAGCTTCAAATTTAATTCTGCAAGGTGCATTCTTACTATGGTTTTATTCAAATACCTGACGTAAAATAATTCTATTTAATGCCAACTCGATTTCTTTAGCAGATTTTCCATCGTTTTCCGATTAAAATTCTTCAAAGAGAAAAGGAGAAGAAAAAACTCTCGCATCTGGAGAGCAATCATTGTGAAAGACAGATTGATTACGTTCCTCTACCATTGGCAACCACTTTACCGCATTTATAGAAAAAATACGTTCCGAGATCTTGGCTCCGGATCCATTCAATTTCGATCTTTTGATGAGTTCGGCCGAACGTAATATCAATTTCTTCCCGTGACCGAGAATAATACACTCTCCACCCTTGGGCTTTCCTTTATCCCATTCCATATTCCCAGTCTCTCAAACTTCTTTATCGCTATTCGAGTTTATGCGTTCAACGACGAGAATAAGTAATTGAAAACTTAAACTCAACAGATGCTCCATATCTTGGAAGTTCATCGTCGCAACTAATACGGTATGGATATTCTACTTGGGAAATTTTTACTCGTGACACGACAGGTTATCCATCATGAGGTCTTAAATGAAGATTTTTTTAAGAGGTGGAACGATGAACGATAACGCTTTAAGGAAAATGGAACGAGAAAATGACACAAAAATTGTGTGGGTGAGGTTAAAAGTAAGGGGAGTATCTCCAGATGAATGTCAACCGAAAGTGATTTTATCCACGTTTCCATTCGCGAAATCATTAGCTTTATTTATGTCTAGGATGTAGGAGACCGTTTTGCGTCTTGTTTAATCAAAATCGGGTTTTGGTGCTATTTCATGTAAGACTTATCAGCTGTTATGGAAACTAAAGATGAAGAACGGGTAAAAATATCGAAACTCCGGAATATATGTCGTTAATATTTGTAGTCATAACTTAATCTCTGTTTATTCTCAAAGAGAAAACAAGTTAAATAACAGAAACGAGATATTCTAAATGGAATGTATGTTCGAGGAAAATTTAGCTCTATAAATTCAAATCTAAACTCAGCAGAAAGTTGAAAATTGTATATTAAATGTCTTTTATATTCCTTATTATTAATTAAATTACTCTAAAATTATTAATGTAAACATTCATGAAGTTTTAAATGTATAACATAAATATTTATTTAGCAAAAAGAAATACTGGTGCAACGTAAACTGTAAATCGAAAAGGCTTTGTTAATGCTAAATAAGTATAAATTTTAAAAAAAGAATTTTGAATGATCGAAACTATTATTAGCTAGATTGACATATAAATCTACAGTTGATACTCGTATGTAAAATGAAACAAAAGCAATACGTCAGCAATGATTCGAATACAATGCGACTCAAATTTTTATTTACAAAAAGAAAATATGAGTATTTTTCGTAACCCAGGATATTACCCTGTAATCACTCCTCCTTTGAATATTCTGAGAATATAAGTAGAAGAAAACAGATCAGAAAATTACCGGGAATTCATTTTCGGTGGCATTATCTAGCTTAAAAGACACCGTGAAATGGATTGCAAATACATATGAGAGGGAGAGAAAGCATTATGGAGCCATTCGAGATGAAAGAGATTGGAAGGTCACGTCAAAGAGAATAATCTGGAAAAGAAAACTGAGTGGAACATGGAATTCGAAAGTGGAAACGTCATAAGTTCTCCTCCATGTTTAATACTTTGCTGACTTTGAAGAGCAGCCGCTCTTAAGTACCATTTTCAGCCCTCGCAGATGAAATATTTCGAGAACAGGTGGCGGTGCGTTGGCACGTATTTTATAGAAATTCATCGAAAGGAATTTCGTTTCTTTTATGTTTTGTTAACAAGTATATCAAAGTTGTAGAGGAAGAAGTTTTTTGGACAGATATATTCTCTCGGATCGGTGGAAGGAATTTATATACAAATCATGAATGGAATAAGTATTTACAAAAGCGGAAGAGATAAATATTCGTAGACAATTTTATGGTCGTATTACACAACGAATCTCTGCCTTATTTGCCCCATTCTCGCCCTCAATAAAGATGTTGTTATCATTATTACCCTCCATTTATTTCGTCATGCGATTTATTATTGTTTCCAAACAAGAAAAAAAAGGCGAGATGAGATTCGTGTCAAATGAGGAAGTTGTCTTCACAACAGTGCCCAATTTTGTAGAATGAATCAGGGAATAATTTGTTGATAGAATAAAAAAGTTGATGAATATTATGAATAACTTGACTAAATAAGGTTATTTATTTTTAAGAAAAAGTATTAGGATACCCTTAAACCCAAATTGTAATTGATGATTGATAACAGTAATAAAATACAAAAGTTAAATTGAAAGATACATTTAAATATTATATATCATTAATGATATTTATATGTGTATGTGTATTTCTAATATATATATTTATTGGAGTGAATTGAGTAATGAAGAAAAGGTTGTATCCAAGGATGTAGCAGAAAGAGGACTTTGAGAAATAAATTTTTAAATGTGTTTCCATGGCATGATATTGACAGGTGATTGTCATACTGTTCTCGATATCTAAGTGTTTCACCCTTAATATATTTTAATACTATATTTATTAACGCCTTTCAAAATCAATGGTGAAGGGGTCCCATTTTCTTTTATATAAAATCAATTGAAATGTGCACATTTCGGCCTTAAATGGAGCTCCTCAAGGGAGTATTTTTGGACCCTTGAATTAAATTGCTATTTTCGTACTGCAGCATACAAAGTATATCTTGTTTTATCGAATATAGTCACACTGAAACGACACCCATGGAAACTTTATCACCAACTCCGGGGGGTGATAATTCCCAATGACCTTCATGTTAGAGGGAAAAAATCGATGGTCGCTCAAGTTGTGCGTGATTAATCACGTATTTTTCCGCTTAACACTTTTAAGAGAGGATATCTGGAAAGCAGCTGTAGATTTGGAATGAATCGACGGTCGGATGGCTTGTTAAAGGAGCAACTTCTCCTGAATGGGGAAGCAGGTTCGCGAGGGCACCACGCGTGTCGCGAGCGTCTCTCCGATCGATGGCGAGGACACTCGCCATTCCGTCGTTTCGGTAAACATTGCTTTCGCAGTGAATTATTAGAGAGGATATTTACCTCGATCCGCATACTGAATGGACCTATCGCAATCCCCTGAAACAGGACGACTTAGAGCACGAGTAGCCGTGTACGTGCCATTCGCTGTCAGGGTGAAAGTAAGGAGCGTTTGAATTTAAACGCATACGCGCTCTTTCGTGGGTCTTTAAGTAGTTCTGTAAGGTTTGTGGCGCTCAAGCAGAGGACAGTGTGTAAACAAAGTGAAAGATAAACGAGCGCAAATTTATTCATAATATATATAAGTCTATAAATATAATAATACGTTAAGGAGTAAAGTGGTAGTATAAATATTGCAATACGATAAAAAATAAAGGAAAAGTATCTAGATAAATGTATGTACCCATGGTGAATATCGTGAATATGCATGTATTTTAAATAAACTTTAAAAATTTTAAAATATAAATGAAGAAGAGAAGCATAACATTCAATTTTATATATGTATTGACCATTAACGAACGAAACATCAAATTCATTAAGAATTTTAGAGTTTTCGACAGGAAATGAAATATTATACTTACAGGATTCAGTAAAAATTTGTGAACGTTAATTTATAATATCTAATTTATTTTATACGGAAAAAGATGATTCTGAAACAATAAATAAAGCAAAAACCTAAAACAGTATGTAATATTCTTTTAAAAAAAAGACCGATCTTGAAAAATAAATCGTGGATTACTTTGTAATACAAAAATAAAACGTATATATTTTAATTAATTAAAACTTACCTAGTGAATAATCAATTACTCGATCTTATGAAAGTAAATTACAAATTTTAGGTCAAATGGAATACATTCCAGGCAGAATTGTCGAGAATAACAATGAGTATGAAACGATACCAACTAACTAAATCGGAAATAAAGGAACGATTACAAGATTAGAAAACACTATATCTTACGGTGTATCAAAACTTTACGCATTTCTGAATAGTCATTAAAATTCTTTAATTTACACATAAAAAAGAAAAAGAATCACTTATATGACCATATACGTAATTATGTTAACGTAAAATTTACTACTTTAACTCTCAGTTTGAATTCTTGTCGACAATTCTCTCACAAAATTTTTCTAAACGAATTTAAGTTTTTTTTGCAGGAACGTGAGTATATTCATCATTTCATCAAAAATCGCAATTTCATCGATTTATCATTATTTTGTTTGTTTTTGCCGTTGCTTCGTTTTCTCATTATTTTTAGAGTATTCGATAACCGTATGTGTCATATATAAGCATGCGTCAAATGGGAAGGGGAGATGCAAATCACCAAAGCGACTTAGCTTAACGATCATCTCAATTGACAGCATAATTCCTTACGTAAAAGCCACGGAAAATTAGTAAAGGGACCAAATCTAGATTTTTAAATAACAAAAATTGATTCCTCAAAGAAAATAAAATGTATGAAAGTCAACTAAACTACCTAACCTAAGTTTTATAATTCACGTAATTCGTTTCTCCCAAAGCTTAAGTTTTATTTACCAATTTAGGGGCAGTGTTACTTATTTAAGGAAATTCGTTCGGATTATAAGCACAACATCAGATATTAGCTTAATCCTGCTCTTTAATTTTTCATTAGGTCCTGGAAGGGACAACTAGAGCGAAATCCAACCAAATATAGACCGCGAGCTATTTTAAAAAAGAGAATTCGTTATTTTTTAATGTAAGAGATTACGAATCATGAAATTTTTAAAAAGAGCTAGTGAAGCAGAAATGTCATGTCAACTGTAACGGTAAGCTGAATAATATAACCAAATCGATGATAAACTCAACTACCGAAAGACATAGATATTAATGGTACTCGAACTCTTTCGCGAGTGAAGAAAAGCGATCGTGTCTTTCAAAAAGATGGATAATTTCAGTTTATGCATCGCAGCCCGCAGCTTCATGTTCAAATGCTCTCTATTATGCACGTACCGCATCGAATACATGCCCCACTTTAATCAACTCCACTCTCCTAGTCATCGGGAACTATTGAATCTTTCGTTCGCCTTTCCACAAGTACTTGAAACGCCATTCCTTGTATTTATTTGCTGATTTCCAAACGTTCCCAGCACGTACCACTCTTCCTGTGGGATTCGTATCCAACGCAGCACTTCCTGTGCTCCCCTTATGTTATGCATTATTCATGTCATCCGTAAACTTCGCAAGCAACGTCATTCCGTTTTAGTTTCTCGATCGTGTGGAGTAAAATGGACGCGCGATCATTAAAGCGTGAAAGTTCAATCGTATGGGCATTCGATGCTCTTCTCCATCTTCTACTCGGAACGCATGGTCGGAATATAAAACATACGTCACATTTCCGGTCTAAAAATTAAGAATGGTAACTTTATGATCGAGATTGGCGAAATTCTAACTAAGAAGTGAGTGGAATGGCGCAACTTATAATGAGGAGATACTTTTAAAATCGATCTCTGAATTCGATTTAATTTAGTTTTTCTATATCATCTGTCATAGAGACCTACGAAATGTGGCATTCGCGAAAATTTTATACGACGCAATACATTTGAGAATTGGATTTGAATACCTAGAATTAAATTCATCCAAAAGATATAACATTTTTATGAAGAATTTTGATTAAAACATAGCGGTGATCGGAGTTAACTCGTCTACAAATATTATATATATTTTCATACTACGTACCAATTACAGTTCATCTTTCAAATTTCTTCATTTGAGATTCATGTTTAAACTGTATTTTTCATCACTTTCCTCTTTCATCACTATATTTTTACTCTCGCATTTCATTAATTCAGACTTGTGTATATATTCATAGTGTGTACGAGAAACAAAAGTATTTCAGAATATAAAGAATAAAATAATTTACGTAATTCGCATAATTTAAACAGATGAAATATATGAATTGAAGATACGGTGGATGTTTTAAAATATATTATAAAAGAATTATTAAAGTTAAAAATTAAAAATTAAATTATAAAAGAAAACATTTGGACTGATTCCAAATTAAAACCATTACGTTTCCCTGGAAACATTCACGAATCTAACGCGAGTAAGAGAAATAATGACCCTGTGATATTAAGAGAATAATTTGGCCAAAAACGTTAATTAAAGAGGCCATATAAAATTTAAGGTAATAAATTTTACAGGGAGGCTAACAACAACGACCGCTAAACAACGGATGGGTATGTTAAGATACGAGGTAAGGTGCACGAAAGCATCGGTGGAATGAAAGCACATGTTCCCTTCATTAAGAACTTTTTATAAAGACTCCACAGAAACGTGGGATTTATTAAAGCGTATATGTAAATTTCCCACGAACCGACTTCAAACCAGCTAATTCTGGCGTCGTTATGTGGATGATGTAATTTGCGTATGGGACGACACGAACAAGCTGTTAAAATATTTCCTTGTTCGTCGTTACTCCTCCCAACTCCTTAAAGTTGACAATGCAATCTTCCCGAGATGGACTCTTGAACTTTTTAAATCTCAATATCACTCAGAATGATGGATTACCGCAATTTACGGTTTATCGCAAACCGATCTATATAGACCATGTCATTCTCGATATTGATGACGGGGAAATAATGCCGCGTCTCGTTAGTTTAAAATCAAGTTTTAATGTTTTTTAAAGAAGGAGAGAATTAGTGAAGGGACGTCATGGAAAGAAAGTTATGTAATTCGCAAAACCAAAGAAGCAGACTTCGAGAGTAGGTTTATGTCGGGGTGAATGAATAACATCGAGTGAGATTTTTCTTCCATAACATGTTATTTACCGAAATGATTAACTCAAAATACGAGATGAAGTATTTATAACAGTTAAATCAATTTAATTTCCAATTTCCGAATGTAGGGATGTACATTGTCGGTTCGTAGGTTTAAATAAGATGATAATAACTAGGCTGAGTAACTTGGAGTAATCAAGGAATGCTCGGATGAATTCCTTCTTACGAAAAGGAAGCGCGAGCTTAAGGAGACAGATTGGACAAAGCCGAAGTTGAGAGCACTACTTAACACACTAAGACTCGTTCATTCTTGACTGAGGAAACTTAAAGCTTGCGTAGCTGATTCAGATTAGAGAAAGGAAAGTGTAGACTAATTCTGATGACTAGAAAAGTAAGGAGCTGTTAAGTAAATTTATGAATATGGATCTAAAATATTACTGGAATTCCTAAAATGGAGACCGGAAAGAATTCGGTCTTACGTGCGTGAGACTCGTTGAGGTTTGTCTTCTTTACCCAGCCTAATTAACGGAGATGGAGTCATCATTCATACATCGATCGAAAAAGCGAACCCACTCAAGCAGCATTATCTGAAAAAGGCGCCAGGCCCCTAAGGTATTCCCTCGTTTGTAATAAAAACTTTAGCTAATGAGCTTGCTCCCCTTCATCTCGACTTTCTATAGATGAAATCTTTCCTCGCAAATGTATCTCAACGCTTTCAATTGTAAGGAATTTAATACGACCAATTATACGTACAAAATTGGGAGTGCTACAAGGAAGTGTTTTGGGACCGATTTTGTTATTATATATTAATGACCTAGTAGATAATAATGAGGGAAAATTATTTGATTTTTTATGACACATACGCAGAGAGATATGTTCTAAGAAGATTTTGTCTACTATACTCTATCTAATATTGTCTTTCTTCTATGATAATTATATCTAATATCTATGATAATCAATGATCTTTCAGAAAACACAGTTTCTTATAAGAAATTGATTCAAAAGCAGACTTTTATATCAGCATTTGCGTTAAACAACAGTGCTACAGCAATGATAGAATCATTTCTTCTTTGCAAAAAATTTAAAGATATCGATATCTTAGAATAAGTAGAATACATTGATAATCCGGTAACGAGAACACTATTCTATAGTCGGCATTCGAGTTAAAGCAAAAATTTCCGGAAAATTATCAGTGTTTATTTTTGTTTGCTCTTTCCGAAAGATATTAGAGAAGCGAACAAGATGGATTAAATTAGATTTTTTACGCTTACTACCCCTCGCCATATGTTATTTGCGGCTTGCGAGGTATTAATAAAATCTAAAATACCTTTCGGTGTATTGATCAGAAATACCCGATAGCCGATACTTGAAATTTCTCAATTATCATTTTGGTTGGCATGCATCGTTTCCAGCAGTTTTTCTCCTAAAAAGAGGACGATGTGGAGATAGACTTGAACTGTATAATGTAAAACGTATTGGTGTACAAAAGTAGATATATATTTCGTGAAAATGCGATGAGTATATTTATTTATTTATTGTTTTACTTATTGAAAGTTATACATTATTTGATTCTCTTGAGAGGATGTATGCTCTTGCTATTGGCCATACTTGATCATATTTAGAGTAATTGTACGGTTATGACAATACTTGGTCTTCCTTATAGTTTCATTCGCCAAATAATTCTACAAATTTAATGATCAGCTTCTATGAAAGGAAATTTATTCGTACATGAAAGCGCTACCCACTCGAGTGTCAAGGAAATGACATTACAGGGGTCCGTCAAGAAGAGAAGAATTGCTACTCTTCGCCTCGTACAACTGCCGGAGCTTGAAAAGTGATGATAGACTTCTAGAACTACTGAATAAAGCAGAGAAGATCAAACGGGACGTCATCGAACTAAGTGAATACAGAAGAAAATCAACAGATCTGATGGCTCTCGAGGAAAGGCATTATTCTATTACAAGGGAACAAAGGATGAAAGACTTGGAGGCGTAGGATTCCTGATCAACAGGAAGGGGAATAAAAGCATGGAGAAAACTGAAAACGTTACTGACAGAATATGCTACCTTTTTGAAAGGATTAATAAGCTTCACTCTGATAATATTTCACCGATATATGCTCCTACGTCGACAAGTAGTAAAAGAAATCGAATACTTTTACCAGACTCTAGACACGGATCAAGACAAGGAGGCACACCAATACAAAATGACCATGGAAAATTTTAGCGTTCGACCAAGATGTAGATGATTACGTGGCAGGTATTGAACAGGTACGGAATTGACTAAAGAAAATTGAACGTTCACGTTTTCTGCCATGAGAAAACCTTTACGTGGCTCTAATAACTCGATCTATTTAGGGTTTTTTTAGTTTTTTTCTATAAAGCAATCAGAAAAGGTCGAATTTTTGGTCTCTTGCTCTTTCTTGCGTCAAATTTAGTTATTAAATGACAGGCTGTAGGCGTGTTCCCCAACGAGCAAACAATTGTATAAATATTTGCGTTTTTCGTGCATATCTCGCAATTCGGAAAAAAGAAACGGGATATTCAACAATCAAATAAATATTTGAATTCAAACGCCAGGTTTAGCAATGCCTTAACAGCGCAAAGAGCAGCTTTCCGTGAGTTTATTATTCATCGATTTATCTCGAAAGCCATTTCTATGGCCAATCAATATATGAAAGGGCCAGTGAAACTACCCACACGGACCAATTATCAAGGCAGAGTGATATCTCATTGGATCCGGAGAAATGGCTTTTACTATCTCCGCTTAAGAGGGATAATAACTGCTAAAGGATTGCGACAAAACCTGGCCTCCATCTTTTTTACTATAGCTCTGGGAATAGAAGCCAATCGTTATCCTTGAAACAACCTTACTGTTTAATTGACTAACAAGCTTCGAAATGGAACGGAGCCTGGATAGAATGATTTCCTTTCCCACTACAAAAATCGATCGTTAAAATTTTCGAATTTGAAGATTTAATTTGAATTGATTTCTTTCGCGGAAATTTTTTAAATTCATGCAATATTTGGAGAATGAAGAACCGTATGATGAGCTTTAAATCTTGGTTTAAATACTGTCCCTCACGATGAAAATATGGGGTTAAATATAAATTCTATATTAGTATCCATAAAATTCTATAGTAATATTTATGAATGAATCCAAAGGTCTTCGGAAAACCCCCGATTTGCATATGCATTAATATGAATCGATTGATAAAGCATCGTTTCCGAATAATAGACAACGTTCAGAGCTCATTAATTTTTTTGAAGTCTCTTTTTATGAGTAGAATTCTCTCCATTCATAAAAAGGTCCAGAAAATCAGTGACTATTTTACCTTTCATTTCACAGAATATTTAAACTATGAATGAGCTCTAATTAAAACTCAAGTGAACTAGAGCAAAACTAAAGAGAGTAAAAAAATTGTATCCATTTTCAATTTAAATATAAACCCGCTCGATAATTAGAAATTGAGTACCAGCCTTAAATGTATTTCTAAAGTGAATTCTAATGCATATTCAATCATACTCTAGACCTATCAATATTTTTTCAGCATTCATTCAGTTCCATTGAGGTCCCTGAACATTATGGACAGAAAATCTAATTTCAAGAATTTTCAATTCTAGTATATTCAGGATTACTTTATATTTAGAGTATTTTCAATTTCATTTCTTTACTCATCGAAAATTTTAGATACTCCATTAAAGTTGTGGTCAATTTCCATGTTCAGTAGTGTGTGAATCAGTAAAACTTAGTTATTCGCATTAGGAGATCTTCTAATCTAATGCGGCTCACTGCCAATTGATCTTTATCATCGAACTTCATACATAGTACAGATATTATTAAGGTTTATATCAACTGTATTGGGGCTTTTTGATTTTAATATTGAACTACGTTAATGAATGAATTCAAAATGTGAAGATTGGAGAAACATTTATTCTATAATAGCAAATGGTTCATTTCGATTTACAGACAAATAATCCATTGGCATTCCACTTTTTCGCGCATATGCAAGCAATACATTAACATAAAACTTGATAAATATTAAATTCAATTTTAGCAGTAAAATTAAGATGAGCAATTTTATCGTTTAATACGAGTTGACGAGTTTTGATGGATGAAACATATATTTAATAATTCTGTACGATTTCCGCTGAATAAATCTATTACTCGTAAATAAATATTGTGATTCTTTATGAGATTCTCCGTCTCTGAGACTGTCATTATTCATTGAGATATATATTATAAAATACTACTTAACTTTAATTCCCTCTATTTCAAGTAAAACGATTTTATCTTCAGGTAATTAAAAACACTTTAGAATGATAAGAGTTAAAAAATTCACAGTCATCATTGTAAAAGAAATTGCTACATTTTAGTATCACTAAGTAGAGTGAAAATTACTTACTCTTCCATACTCTCTGCGAAAGGGCATTAATCATCGGTTGGAGTAATCCATCAAATCAGGACAAAGTGATTTGCATTTGTTCGCAATTAGCTTCCGCGTTTTTTTTTTTGATAGATGTATCGGAATTTCTTGAAATTTTACGAATACAATCGATGGTCATCCTCAAATACGTATTAGATTTACTTATGATACTTATAAATTATATATAAATATAATCATGAAAATAAACAATTAGTAGAATTAATTAAGTTGTGTATTAGTTAATGTGAATAAATAAATTTAAAAAGCGCAACTTGTGCGGAGAGTTTTTTTTTAAATCGACTGAATAAAAGACGCATAAAAGTCTGACATTACTGGAACTCATGATCTTTTCATTATGATCACTAATATTTTCAACGAAAGGTTATTCATAAAAGAGAGATATTTCTTGAGTTGTTTAATGGAGAATTATTCAGATGAGACACTGAAAACTCAACGAGCTACAAACATTCAGAACGAACTATTTCCTATGTATTCTTGAAGATCTAATCTAATAATAATTGGAATTGTAAATAGGCTAAGTACCGTTTATACTTACACCGTCATTGTGTTTGAAGATATCGGAAATTTACTGTAAAAATTACATCCCGAAGAACTTTATAGTTACCTGATTCAAAAGTGTGAACAAGCAAGTGTGATGACCTTCCTTTTCAAATTCCACTAATGATAAATAGATTTTAAATTACACCTTACTGGTCCAAAGAACTTAAAATTAATTAAATGAATAAGAAAAGCTTCTCAGGACCACTTTGAAGAAATAATACGATTCCGAACAAAACAAAAACGAAAGGATAAAGAAAATGAATCGACAGTTTCTGATGTCACCCGAATCGACGGGCTTTCTTCCAACAAAAAGGGAAAAAGGAGCCCAATATCTCGGATTAACCAACATCGGGAAACTGTTTATCCTGCCTCTTATTCCCTCCTACAGATCCACGCGAAAATGCCAACTACAATGTCCTCATCCGGGATTAAAAATCCATCGGTCGAGATGCTTTTCCATCCCAGTTAAAAAACTCGCCCGTAAAAATCTTTTAAGTTTTTAATTATATTCCCCTTCATCTCACTTAGGAGCGTCTTCCCGTCTGCAAAATCTTCCGACAGTTAAACGGAAATCGGTGTAATGGAGGACTTAAAGGAGATGTAACGAGAAAACCTTTCCTCATACGCCTCATTTTAGAACGTTTCTTTATTACCGCTTATCTTGTTTTCGCTAGAAGATGTCCGCTACTCCCGTTGTCGCTCACGCCATGTGTTACGTATTCTCTCCCGCATTGTAATTCCCAGCATAAAGCTCTACGTACCTCTTTGTGTTGTTAGCAGTCATTGTATTATTTTAGCGTTTAACGCCCAAGTTTCACTTCCATAGCGTAATACGGGTAGGATACTTTGGTTAAAGACTTCCTCTTCTGTTCCGTGCGTACTGTTGAGTGTATACAGCACTCATTCGGAAACGAGCTTGATTTTTCTGTTTACTTCACCGAGTCTAGTTGATGCTTAGTTACTCGTTGTTCTAAATAATTATATTCTG
This sequence comes from Pantala flavescens, assembly GCA_020796165.1. NCBI lineage: Eukaryota > Metazoa > Arthropoda > Insecta > Odonata > Libellulidae > Pantala > Pantala flavescens. Next base: position 44,472,968 of record CM036882.1, read on the forward strand.
TAATTATGTCAAAAGGTTTATTTTTCATTTTTTACGGTTTCTTGAACTCCAAAAGAAGTATAAATGACCATTGTTTTGGCTAGGTCCATTCATAGTCCTATCTCTTTGTCCATTTGTGTTAAGTTCTTGAAGTCTCGACGTAAGATCTCCATTTTTTGCGAAGAATTACGTCACCGGCAAAATGCAGGTGACCTGCAATGTATTTTCTTCAGTGTCTACTGACTTCAAGACTATCTTATCCGAATCTATTTCTCAAACTGAGACTATTCATTATTATTTGGTATTATACATAAGTAAGTTTTGTAGAAAAATTTCGCTTAATATATTATTAAATTAAAACAGTTATCTACTCCTATTAATACACCTAATTTATGCGCTTCAACTAAATTTAACTATTCAACTCTTTCACTAAATTCTTCGTTCAAAATTCATTTACGGGAATAGTGTACAAAAATTCATTGAAAACCTTACGAAATCTTCAAAAGTTACTTGTCCTGAAATTCGAAGGACTTCAGTTGTTCTTGAAGGCCTAAATATTTTAATCAATCTGTAATTTATATATATTTATTTATATATAATTTACAAATATAAATATCTTTTGTCTAAAACTCGTTATCAGTAGAATAAAAGATACGAATCAAATATTTTCTTTGATACTGATTCAATACGCTTCATGACCCTATTAGTTAAAATGCACTCTATTATTTCGAAGGACGGTGTTTCATTTCCATTGAATTCTATGGGGACCCATTCATGTAACTTCTTTTGTACCAAAGGATACTTCTCTTTGATTCCTTTGGTCCTTAGCTCCACAATAATCGTCTGTAATTTGAAATCTAACGAAAAAAGAAGACGAAAATTTTAACCTTGACCTTAAGATGCCATATACAGTATTTTACGGGTCAGGTGTAAAAGGGGACTTCAAAGTCCGAATTTCGCCTCTAAAAAGGCGAATATCATGGTTATTTCTGAAATAAACTGTGGAAAATATTTATGCTTCATATCTCTAAATATTAATGCTTCATATATCTTAAGTCTTTCCTCAAAATTCCGCCTACTTTTATTAAAAATCCAGAAAGACAAACTTAATCAAAGGCCGAATCTTTAATTTGCTTTGAAATAAGCGATTCAAATTTGACATCATTTGTGATTTTTAGTTCCACACGAGGTAGTTGATAAAATTTTGCTCTATTCTCTTTGTTAAAAGTTATTTTTACAAGTATCCACCGCTTTATGTGATTGGAATGCAAATTTTTATCAATTAAGAAAATGAAACTTCAATCTATCCTTTATTCTATGTTTAAAATTGAAAATTTAGTACTTAATCCCTTATTCATATTTCCTTCTTCACACCTTCAGCTGTATACTTATTAATATGAAGTACTCTCGATCATTGTGATCGAATACGAAAAAAATGAAGTTGACTTAAAGTGAAAATTGTGAGGTCTTTCTTCATAATAGAACGAAATTACAGTATATTTTATGACACGAATTCAATTTTAATTAGAAATTAGATGTTCACAGGTCAATTGCGAGAAATCTCTAAGTTTTTGATTTTTCTGCAGGTGGTTGAAACTTCTTCACATTTTGCACCCTTAATAAAATTTTCAAATTTCTTAAATAATTCTCCTAAATGTTGGTATATGACGCTCAACAATACATTTCATGACGCTTCTGATGATATTCTCACGATATTCTTATTACTCTGTAGCGCCACTAGATTATTTATATCGTCATTCATTTTTTTCGTCCATTTCCTGACCCTTTAAGATCTATTCATTTCATCTCTATAATTATCTCTGAGATCTGCTGACCTTCTCCTTAGGCAAGTCTTCATTCCATTGGTCCAACGCACCGCTTTGATTCGAGAGAATGAGAGAGAGGACTTACCTAATTTCCCAAACATTTATTCCATTTCTAGTCCACCATCAGCGAAAGGTTCATTCAAAAAGTCCAATTAATATTTCGTTTAACGTCATTTTCTCGGATAAGGAATATGGCGGTACGTGAAAGAGTTCACAATTTAGAACAGAAGATTAAACGACGTGTTCCACGCATTGCTGGGACGAGGATCGCTATGGAATCTAAAACAGAGAGGACTGCGGTGTAGAACTCAAAAACTCTGGATGAAAGGAATTTAGATTATAAGACGACATGAATAGGAAGGGCAATTTTTCTTTCATTACTCTTGAGAATTTATCCCTGAATCATACATCAAAAATACCTTATGAGAAAATTCATTTTGGAAATGAAAAAATGCACTGAAATAACAATTAAAGCTACTCAAATACTTTCATAAAAAACAACTACAAAATTTATAAATATAAACTGAAACTTTATTGAAAGTGGCACTTAATAGCGAAAAATTCTACGTCACTTCAATTTATATTCAACCCGATCTCAGCTGGGTGAATGTTTAGCTTTCATCAAAATAAATTTAGTTTTATATATATATATATATATTAATGCTTAAAGAACAAACTATATTTTAGTAAATGGTAAAACGAGAGTTCTGTTTTATTTCTACCCAAACAAATAGTCTTGGAAAGAAGTAAGACGGTAAATTCTCCTTCAATAAAACCAACGTCGCGAAATGTTCTTTCATGAACGAAGACTTACAGAAATGGGTGCTTTATCTGAAAATATTCTCATTCCTACAACAGAAATTGTAAATAAAACTTAAAAGAACACTTTTTATACATAAGAAACTCTTAAACATATTTTTTAGAATATGATAGTTATACAATAGATTTAATGTATATGGATTATTCTCAATGAGAATATTGCTTTGCGTCAACTCGTTATAAGCGTACCTGATATTTTGTGTTAGTGATGTACAGCAATGTAATTAGTGGTAATAATATTAAATTTAAAGTAATTGTAATAACCAATTTAATGTCATATACCGTCTGCGGTGGGTTTTGGAGCGGTTTTTACTCGTCTCAGGACAGATATTATTTATTATGCTCACTTCAATATGGTTTCAGACCGACTTGCGACGGACTTATAGTAAATAAATAAATAAAAAAACATATTCACAAAATCTAAAACCAATCCATAATCTTCTCGTTTTTTCTTTACATGTTTTATGAGCTGTAAAATACCGCGTACAACGCTACTACTGTCACCATTATATAAACGCATGGAAACCTACTCTTTTAAATACGTCCAATTTACGTATTGGTTTCATCTCTTTAATTCATTCACCTTCAGCAGTATAATAAATTTGCATTCTATGATGTGATAACGTGCATATTCATTATGAACATGAAAAAGATGAATAGTGGTAACTAGATCACTTTTTGTGAGAGAAGTCATTACTATTTAATTAATCGCTCGAGAAAGTTTGAAAATAACTCTATATACTTCTGCAATGCATTTATATTTAGACTGCTATATGTATTTAACATATGTGTCGAATTAATATTGATAAGATTCAAATTCCCTCTCACAAAAACAGATTCTCAGGTCCCACTCTTTTTAGTTTTGAGAGTGACTGGTGCAGGATATTGATCATCACCGTTTTGAAGGCAATAAAAAGAGCAGAATTGAGTTTTATTGCCATGCCTATCAGTCGTTGAGCACCAGATCATCTCACGGCATAAGTGGAGCTTTCCAAACTCCCCCATTGCAGCTCTAATGTCACGGCTTTGCGATCACTGATTCCATCATTGATGTTCACGTCTAAAAATAACACAGAGGGTCGAAGTAGAAAAAAAAATCACTGCGCCCCTAGTTGGTGTCCGCATCTACCTGCATCAGCCCTCTCTCTCTTTGACAATGTTGTTTACTAACTCCCGCTCCCCCCGTTTCTGACCCTCCACTTCATCACAGGTAAGTTAAGGTATCCAGCAAATTCTATTCCTATCCCAAACGTCTGATCTACGGATAACATCGCTGGAGTTTCCAAAATGCTAAAATCTTCATAACCGGGCTTACGGTGACTTCAACTTTCAACTGTTTACGATTTTTTCTCTCTTTATCCTTCACCCGCGTCTTATTTCGCAGTCATTATTAAATATTCACACTATTATAAAAGTGAGCTCCTTTTAAAAAACAGAGGGAAACCCCAATTTTTTTTAAAAGGGTTGGTTCTTCCATTAATCTTTCACCCTCTTCCACACGCTGACAGATGGCTGACAGGGCTACATATGTTGATGTTGATCAATAATAATGTTACTTCACTCCGGCCTTAATTGAATGAGGGTTAAAAATAACTTTATCATTGATTTTTGCTCCATTATATATTTTCTCGAGTAAAGATTAGTGTGTCTCATTCGTTCAAAACATCGGGAACGAGTGATTAAAAACTTACTAGATAGTTTGATTTGATTTAAATTTTCAACTTTCTAAATTTCTTTATTGAACTAATCTAAAGAAGTTTATTCGTATATCTGAGCTTTTATTTATCTCCGATTACCCACGATTGAACACAAATATATGAGCATCATTTCATTCTAGTATAAATATATATTTATCATCAAATTTTCACTTAATTCCTCACTGTTCTATATATATAAGTAAAATATAATAATTTTAAGATTTTTAACTATTATTACATACTAAATTCAAACGAAATTTATACATAAATAATTTCGTACACTTTCCTGGAACTCAAGCAAGAGTGTTAATGCATGATCCATTATTGTTTAAAGAAAGTCTATGGATATTTTTCCATTAGGGATTCTTCCTATGAGTTATTATATAGGTTGTACAAGTTTTTAAACTTCTTATTACCCACGAATGAACAGAAATATATGAGCGTCATTTCATTCTAACATAAACGTATAATTTTTTTATCAGATTTTCACTTACTATCTCATTGTTTTATGCATATAAGTAAAATATAATAATTCTCCACGATTTGAAAATAATGACATACTTCCTGCCGACCTCAATAATCGCCACATCATCATTCACATTTCTGTGTCAACCACCCCTTACGCAGCGAGATATCCTCATACGCTCACGTAATGGGCATCAAGAGGCGCTACATCAAACCGGCAGAACACGTAATCGTTTCGAAGGCTCGAGGTGACAGGGCGAAATGATTTTCAATCATAGATTACACTCCGATAATCGGCCGTGTTATTTATGTGAAAACAGACGGTGGCACGGGGTCAGCAAATCAGCAATCGTCTCTTTTTTTTGGGGATACTTATCCCCGAAAACGAATCATACAAAGACACGAAAAAGAGATCGACATTCCTTCGGTCTCTTTTAGATCCTGTTTTTTGTGGAAAAGCAAGGCCAGTCTATCGACCGCTTCTGCTTTTAAACTTACATCGATTTTCCACAACCTGATTCCGTCACGCGAGTATATTTATTTTCGGTATTATTATGGATATGAAGTCGGACGACAAGAATTCCGACGGTTACAACCTCTTCAACAAATGCATCTCGAAATCCTCAGTCGATTCTTCACAGCCTTCTCGCCCTCTATAATAACCGATAAAGACGTGTGATGTGGGAAAAGGTGTGCGATAACGGGAAATTAATTCTGCCCCTCATCGCTGAATCTTTTATCTGCACGCTCCCCATAACGATGACAGTCCATCCAGCCCGAAGAATCAATACTTATTACATGGAAATACATATATGTGTGCGTTTATCTATGTGAATCGATCGTACGTATGATATGATACTGTACGAATGATTTACGTATTGAATAGAATATAAATGACGCTAAATCTTACCACTAGAGGGGCAAATTCAACGAAGAACTGTGACCTTTTAAGGTTTTTATCTATTATTATATAATAAATTTAAACGGAATGTATGCATAAATAATTTCGTACACTTTCCTGGAACTCAAGCATGAATATTTCTGCATGATCCATTTTTGTTCAAAGAGTTTATGGATATTTAATGATTAAGAATTCTTTCTATGATTTTTGATAAAGGTTGTACAAGTTTTTGAACTGCATATTTTAAAACTTTTATTTTAGATGAGATTTAACTTCGAGATATGCACCATGGATTACTTTACTGTTGATATATTACTATTGATATATATGATACGACACTATTGATAGCTGTTAACCAATCCGGATTCCCTCATTCCATTACATAAGAAACAAATCAACTTCTTCCACTCTATTATCTATTATATTTATCTATTATATATTATTGCCACTATTGCTACATTAAATTAAAATTCTTCCCTGATATTGCTTCGTTACAATGTGTTTGTATAATTGTTTATGACATACATAATATATATTTTTCTTCTGCATAGCCTTTCTTTTATAAGTCTTTCAATTTACACGTAGTATTTCGTGAATTTCATGAATCAACTTTTCTGATCTTAGAATAGAATTCAACGTTTCACCGAAATCCGTTATTCTTTCGAATTCAAATTCCGAGTATTGCATTTATAATACCATTACCGAGAAATCCATAAAAGGGATTTAGCTCTGAACATTCCATGATACTTGGAAATTCTACGAGTCTGTAAATAATGACGTGCATGTAAATAATCCGCATTTTTACGATGACTAGAAACAGGCAATTTTAGAATCTACAACAAGAACGCTATTCGCCCTCATAATGTCCCCTTAAAACGCATGTGGAATTTTTTCTCCTAAAGACCCGCATCCCTCTGCCAAGAAAAATGCGTGCTCGGTGAAACACGGCCCTGGTAAAGGGCGCGTTGTCGAGGGATACGTTCTCCCACGGGCCAAACCAATCTTCCGTCAAAGTCAGTTTTGGTTTCTCGCTTCGACCTCCGAATAGATTTTCGAAGATTCAATCAGAGTCGCTTCTGTTGACCACGATGAAGACGAAGGCTTCAATGAAAGAAATCGCCGGAGCATTAAGTTATACAGCACCGTAAATATTTGCTAAATTAAGTTACTCTTCCATCTTTCCTAGGACGACATACTAGGAGTTCGAGAAGGAAATGAGAAATTCCTGAAATAGCACGGAATTTGTCGCGACCCTTATACCATCTCGCGCTACTCCGCTCGATGGAAATGAAACAGAAGAGGGAGTGGAAGAATGGAAAATTTCTTTTTGGGTATATGTCACAGAAAAAAATATATTTACCTACTTTATATGTAAGGGAGAAATTATTCCGCATGTACGAATGTCAATCCACGATAATTAATGTGTTTTATGGCCGTAAATCATATTTTTTTCAAATAACAACTGCCTGTAGTAATAATAATGCGGTAAAAAACGAAGTATTGACTTTATCATTTCAGGAGATGCACAAAACTGAAAAACCAAATGCAAAATATTTAAAGAATAGAAATTCCAGAATCTAGATATACTGTAATTCTAATGATTAAAGTTTTAGGAGATTTGGTACGGATAATAATCAAGACTAAAGAAAATTCAAGTCGTACGCATACAAATAAAATATATACTTGAATGAACAGTTATAATTTCGAAAGAGAAAGGTTTCACAAAATCGGCTAAACAATATCATATGCATCATGTATCGTCCACCGACCTTTGACGTCAGAGATCGATGTCATTAAAAGATCGCATTTTATAATTCATCAAGTTGTTTCGTTTCAACTTCTTATGACTTCGTAAGCAGTTCAGCTATAATCAGTTTCATGCAGGAAGTTCAAAACAGGATGTGTAGTCCGGAAAAGAGTTACCCGATATTTATGACATACATCTGATATGCACAAGCTCAACTTGGAAGCAAGCCCTACCGTTTCTGTGAAAGTTATTCAGTATTCTCCGGAAGTATTATGTTTGTGACAGAGCCGTAGTGTGCACTAACCTAGGAGGAGTTGTCTAGCTGAACAAGAGTTGTTTTTAAACAAATCATTACGAATAAGACTACTTTCACTTCGGATGTTAAATATGAAATTAAATGCACATGATTTTAAAAGACGTTTTGGTCTTTTGAAATTGTTTTGCGTATTAAAAATCAACTCAACTCCTTCCGTAAAAATAGGGATTTATTTTATTCATAAGACGAAAACCTTTCGATCGATTTTTAGTTACGTACAATAATTTCATACGAATTTTGAACCAAATCCTTTCAAAGATAAGACAAATTTCCTACATTGCTTGATAACACTGTGTGAATGAGAATTTTAAATAAAAAAGGAAATGATTAATACTTGTTTCCCTAACGAATAAGGAAATGGAGCACTTTGAATATATCGCTGAGACCAACGTAAGTCGAGAGATTAATGAATCCGATGCCGAAAAACAATTCGGTTATCTAAGTTTATATTGGAACGTTTACTCTCAACGCGGACGAGTTGTAAAAAGATAAATTGGGAAACGAGTAAAAGTTTTCTTCAGATGATTTATTTTTATTAAAAACGATGGTATTTTTATAAATAATAAATTCATAGATTTTAGATAAAACTGGGTTGAAGGCGATGTATATTCATATACGTCCACCATTATATTTTCTTGCAGGGTAACAATGTACATGTATATATATTTAAAATATATAAGGAAAAATTCAGTAAATAAGAGAAGGGTGTTTTACTCTCATTAAAATGAAATAAGCTGTTAATAATTGGGGCGCAACAGGCAGAAATTACGAAAGGAGATAGCTTATGATCGATGGTTGACAATTTGAGTATTCCGGCACATCCATCCTTCATTGCGTATGAGTGCCAAACGAGATTAAGAGAATGAAGTTCAGAGGCCATTGGAACTGTCTGCATTATCGAGATCTAAGACACAAAATAAAGTGTATGATCTTGAATGGGTCAGGTTATTAGGGGCAAAAAATAAAGATTTATACCCATCGTAATACGCAGTGAGTAGAATTCGATATCAATATGAATTAAGCCAATGATAGAGGCGAACATAAATTGATCATGAAAACAAGCAATTTTAGCGAAGTAAAATTTCTTTGTTTCAGAAATCAGAAAGGTACTTTTTGGAAAAAAAACTTGGCAACAGTTATAAAGTTTTTCTTAACTTTTGTTTAAATCAGAACAAATTTACAATAGAATTACTTGAATATTAGCTTTGGTTCAGCGTTTCAAGACTTGTTCAGATTGTCATATATTATTTCAGAAAATGCATTGAGTAAACTGTAATGTTTACGTGAAACACTCTTGTACGACTAACACTTACGATTTTTCTACACAACTTATAAATTCTTAATAATAATAATAATACTTGTTCAATTCAATATAAAACCGCTCAATTAAAGTAAAGAAAAGAATAATAATACTTCTATGTTGAGAGGTATTACAACCAAAAATTCGACCTTTGAGTTGAAATTATAAACATCTATTCTTCTAGTTAAGAATGATGTAACGTTTATTAGTAGTAAATAATATATGTTTAGATTCTGAATGAAACGTCAGAAATTGGTAATATTCCTATTATGGATCAAATAATGCTTATTAATACGTTTTCTATATTAACTTTCGAATGAATATGTTTCATATTTATATTTGCTATTGCCACCCACCTTCCATAACAGTAAGATGATTAATAAATAAATTATAACCTTAAAAAAACTTCCATAGCTGTTATCACAAGCTTTAACAAAGTGACATAATTCCTATGAAATTTTGATATTATTTGTATGAGGACCACTGGCAAAGGTGTGCTTATTATCAAAAATTTGTATCAGGGTTACATTACACGGTATAATTGCCTCAAACTGTTTCCACGTTTACTTTTCCTTTTGACCTTTATCTTTCTCTTTCCTCCTCTGAAACCTTATTTCCTGATTCAGATAATGTCCACACACAGACCGCTGCTCCATCAAATTCAACTGGCCTCTTATATGCGTGGGCGATATGTGGAGGAGACATTTTGATTGCGTTCTTTTTAACGTTAACTTTGTTTAAAAAGACGTAACTTACATTATGTTTACCAAAAGATATTACGGTAGTTAATCGTACACCTTAGCAACTTAAATAATCTTAATATTTCAAATGCAATGAATGGAAAGTGGAACTTCTGAGGTCCACGTTCATCTCTCAGATTTAAATCTGAACTGTTTTTAAACTGATCTAATTAGACATCGGTCTTATGAGAAAGTAACACGGGTAAAATCCCATGGGGAAAATATCTATCCGGGAAGACAACAATGAGATAGTGACACGCGTATCTCCACACATATTATAGTATAATATACTGAGTCGTATGAGTTAGTTTATTTGTAACCGTAATAGAAAAACTTGGTATATAGATTGTCTTAGCTTAACTGTATAATTCTATCAATTCATAAAGATACCTCGTTCGACAATATTTTGTTAGTACGTAAAATTATTGAGATGAAACATTGTTAAATGAACTAAAATACCCCGAAAACTTCCATATAGGTCATAAAAGGAGTGTTTATACTTTATATATTTATATACGCATTAGACTTTTAGTTTTTACTTTTAATCTAACATCTCTATCTGGTTTGATGAAATTAATCCTAATTTTAAATCAATTACCAGATCGACACTCAAGGAAATTAATATTTTTTGTGTCAAACCGTAATGTACATGTTGCTGTTATTCTATCGTGTATTAAATCCTCAACGAGTGAATGAACTTTATCTTATAGAATATCCATTCATCGTCAGTGATCCAAAACAGAAGCTGGAAAACGCTACCGTAGAGTTAAATATTTTAAATAATGGTTAGAAGAACAAGTATAAGTTGAAGTATGTGAGATACAGATGAAGAAGGTGAGGCCTCGATTCGGGTAAAAAAAATGAAAATCTGGGCGATAAAGAGCATAAGAACGAAAAAAAAACAAATGAAATAAGAACGCGAAAGAGCAAAAATATTTCGGAGAGTTATGCTCCATTAGTGTCTCTGGGAGAGCAATTTGTCCGATTTCTTCTCGGTTTATTGATGGAGGGAAAATCTGAGAGGAGGGCATATGGAGCTCCAAAAAAAGTAAGCATTCCTTCCTCGACGCAATTAAAATACGCACCTTTCTTCTGTACCGCGAAGAGCAAATTTATTTTATCCCTTGTAATGTTAGCTTTTCACTCGACGTTTTAGAGGAACTTGATTTCCAACGTACTCGCTTAAAACTTACTCACTTAAAGTACTTCAATTCTCTCTTGTATCCTATGGTAGAAATCTATTTCTCGTTAATTTTAACCTAGATGAATCGCCTATCAGCCAGTGGCGAATTAGAGCAATTATTGGTACTAGATAAAATAAACAAGAAAAGTAGAGGTCAAGTAAGTCGAGGCAAAGTGAATAGTAGAGTAGGTTTGAATTAATACGAGGAAAAACGTAATGATAAAAACACACGGGAATACATTCGTTGACCTTTTTAGGTGGTGAAAAGCTCGAGAATTCCGTGGCTCGGCTCTAACACGGCGTTACGTCATATCAAAATAAACACCTATGGTGGTCAAAATAGCGCACACTGAGCTACAATCAATAAAGCTGGCCAGAAAAACATAAAGATGATTTTTTTATGGAGTGCGGTTTTTGTAATACAAAGGGGAATAACGAGATGGGATGAAGCGTAAAAGTTTTTTAATGAACTTAAGTTCCCGACTGAAGTCGGTTTCTGACAGCGGTTTGCTCAATAATCTGCATACGATGAAACGGAAGGGTGCTAATTTTTCGGAGCCTCGGTGGTTTGAATTGTTGTGGATATATTTGTCTGCATTGGTGGGGTATCTGTATATATTAAAAGTTAACCTCCTTGCCTGTCCGTCTTAATACCGATGTCTATAAAGTTTAAAGGTCGCCTGGTTTAATTTTATTCCTTTAACTTTATTTATCAAATCGTGAACAGACACGACCAAGTATTCCAAGATTCCTTCTTACTTCTTTCCATTTATCTCAAAAAGTCATCCACGTATCTCAACCAAATCCGAACAAATTAAAATTTGTTTGAAAATGTTCTTAAAAACGTGTCATGAACAGTTTTTCAAAGTAACCGGAATGAAAATTTTCCCGTGGATGTTCATTACGTCCGTATGTAACATTTCTTGTTCATTTGGAAACATCCTGCGTTCATACATGCTTCTCTTAATTAGACATAGTCTTCTACTAATTCATTCATCCATTTTGCCTTTTCAAGTTGTCTTTTTTTTAAGTACTGGAAAGAGACATCTAGAGGATATCTGGGGAACAAGGATTTAATATGTAAGAATCATCTCTCGATTGTCAATTGTCATGGTAACGAACCGCCTCTACAAAATGAGATTTGTTTCAATTTTAGATTCTTGCTACTAAGGTCAAATTTGATATTGTGTGTTAAGCCATTCTTCTATTCTATACATATGGAAATTGAAACATTTAATTATTTGTCTAAAATTTGTCTTTAAAAATTTCAGTTAGCAATAATTTTTGGATTTTTTTAATTACGAGAGGGTAATATTTACGTAGTTACTAGTTAAATTCCCATCGATAACAATGCAATGGAGTTTAGTTATTTTCAGTCCAAAATTATATACAATTTAAAACTAATTTTTCGACTATATATATCATTAATGACTAATATTTTGGTGATAATAATGACACAGTTTATATGAGTGAATTTCTTTATATCTTGAGATGACAGAAAGGAAACACGAAAAAGAAAACATACGAAAGAGTAAGGACCCAAATGATTAATCAGCGTGTGACAGGAGGGTTGAGAGAATGAGTGGAAGGAGTTTAGCGAGTTAAACGAAGGGAATGTGGGGTGAGGGTTAGAGAAGTACCATGGGGTAAATGGTTGCCAGGATAAAAGAAATAAATAACCGCAAATTATGAGGGAACACACAAATTCCAAGTCTGAGACTAATTATACACAGGGTCCACGGATACAGTCTAATAAAGGGATATTTGCTGTTTATTTTTGAGGCCAAGGAAGATAATAGAGGCTAAGGGAGCTAAATATATGGGAAGGAAAATAGGGATAGTAGTCAGTGAATGGGGGAAAGATTAGGAGAAGATTATTAAAAGAAATTGTTAAAAACTCTATAGACTGCTGCTTAGGTAGGCCCTTTATACTGTCAATGAGACGTACACGCATTCAATACAAAATAATATCTCCATAATATTAAATGGTATAACGAATTACAACACCCTTGGAAGGCGTAATATAATGTTTATCTTAAATTCTTAATGCAAAGGAGTAATCTCAGTCGTTATAACATTCAAAGCATTCTAATAGACATGCCTTATATACGAATTTTAAGGTGTATCGTGGCTATGGGACACCCTTTCCCTTCTCATCGTACATGTTTCCCTTAAACTTCAGACACTATTCTCTTCCTTTCCTTTTAAAAGTCAAAATTTAGTGACTGTTTGAAAAGCACCTTTGTCAAAAGGAAAGGTATAATTGGAAATCGTTTAGGGTTATTGTACTGGAAATGTCGAACTAAAGTCGAACCTAATGCTCATTCCGATGGTACACCTTTGTCAAGGGACCTGTCAAAATCGCTGTAATGCAGAGTAAATAACGTTCAGGATAAATGTATGAATGTAATACGTAAAATAAAATGGTAAGTATAGAATAGGAAAACACAGTTAGTAAATTCCTTAACTCCTTAACTAACATAGTTACTATAAAAGTGCAAATACCTAATTGATATTATATAATCTAAACGATGGATATCATTATTGAATATGCAGAAAAAAACGTGAGTATATAACAAAAATAAATATACATAAATGAGTTGGCAGCTCAAAAATAAATACAAAAACGTTAGTTTGACAGATAATGTTGATGATATTCTTAGATGGATGAACAATATACGATCGAGGATTCAAAGTGGTGACTGATGAGAAAGCAGAAGTTTACAGAAGTAAGTAAATATAATTTCTTCCATTAATATAAATTAATTAAATTAAAAAAATATTGTTTTAATAAAAGTTTGCAAAGTTTCAAAAAAATTATGCAGCACGAGAAAAATAAATCACTTCAAATTTCACACCTTCAAGTTAACTTTGTAGACATCTGAATTCTACATAGTCTTCTCGGATTTATCATTTAAAAATTTATTAGTCATTGGATGTAATAGGGATTCATAGGATTTCTCAAGCGAAGAAAAATTTATGAAAAATATGCAACCGACTTGGTCAGAATCTTCTTTAGTCTAGAAAGAAGGGATACTACAAAATACATGTACATCAGCCGACTGCATTAAAAAAAGATGGTTCTCTTTCTTAAGGTGTTCAAATCCCTACACAGAAACGAATACAGACTTTTATTTTTTAATTAACAAACAATGATTCAGCACCTGCCTTTTTTCAATGTCCTGGTTGTCTTCGCAATAAATGCGGGCGACTTCGGAAACTAAACTCAAGGGTGAAAGAGGGATGGGTTTAAGGATATTGGTAACTATGGGAGAAAACAATGGAAATGATGAAATAAACAAAAGAAACAAGATATTGGTAACTATGATAGAAAACAATTGAAACCATAAAATAAACAAAAGAAACATGTTTATTACTTCGGAAGAATTAACGTATATTCAAATTAACGTATATTCAAATCAAGTATTAGTATGCGATTGAAGAGTTAGGAAGACTTCGATAAATTCATCCTCCCTTTCTAGAATTATCTAAGAGTCGTTACTCAGGTGTTAAATTCAAAAACAACAAGACTGAAAACAATGGGAAACTGTGTGCTGGGATGTACGAGGAGGGATTGAGTACGGAAAACTTGAGTGAGAGCGATGACAGGAAGCTACGGACAACGGAATGGTAAGGTCACGGGGCGGGTCATGCGGCGAACAGAAAGGACAGCCGTTGTACGTCAATAGTTCTAAACTGAATATCAAGAGATGTTATGAAGACAAGGGGAATACCGAAGGACGAATGGAACAGGTGCATTACCAAATACTTTAAAAGTAACTTGGCCAACAAAAGGCTCGAGGTATTTTGAGGGTTCTTATGTAGGTCTACATAGGTCGGTGTGGGATTAAAGATAGCTGATATTGATGAGAGAGATAAACACCGATAATAATGCTTGTTTGTATTTACATACTCAATTGTGCGCGGGAAAAAGTACCTATATTGTTCACCCCTGTTCTCGAGATGAGCTCTAGCATTTGCGTATTACATTCGGTTGCATAGCAGATTTTGTATTCCTTTCACACCTTCAACTGGTTTACTGGCAATGACAATGATGTTGATCAGTTTTACTAAGTATTTTATATCGACTCTGATCTTTCTGAATGTGTAATTAGGGATTGAGTCTCATGACAAACCAGAACGATCAGGTTCACTTCTACGAGATACTATCCTCCATACCCTTGTTTATTGTTGTTGGGAGGAATATTTCAGATTTCTTTCATTTGACGATTTTTTACCTAATTCAAAGTAGCCTCAGAGAATTCCTCCTTGGTTACATTTATCCTAAAACACATTAACATTTGTATAACCTTCCATTAGTGTCTAAAACAACATTTATATGAAACGGGATCTTAGCGAAAGTAAGTTCATGAATATATCTCACGAATAAGAATCAATTTTTGAGGGCAGAGAACCTTTTTTTGAATTTCTAACCAAGTTATGTCATTTCTAAGTTATTAAATGAGCTCCCAACGCTGGAGTCCCACTCTCAGACTCTCAAATCGTAAGATAAGGGTCCCAACTGGCCTTCTTTCGGCCGACTTCCGCAGTGTCCTCATGCAAAATTTCGTACTCCAAAAGGCTCGTTTTATGGTTCTCCTTTTTGCCTTTCCTGAATCAACGGTAACGCTTCGTATTGCGATATATTTTCGCAATTCGTAGTTGAATAAGCTCGTATTGTTCTTACGTTTTTGTTGAGTCATTTTAAGAGGAGATTAGTTATTGTTACTTTTACTGCTTTTCGTATCCATGGTAATAACTCTAACCCTTAGAATCCTTATAATATATACATATATATACACACATTTGTTTACAAGAGGAGGAATATAAATATATGCACATAAGAAGTACGAATAAGCCATGTCACAGTGATCGTATGGAATATATGAGGAAATGGTTTTCGGAAAGAAGTAGTGATTCGGAAGGAAGAAGTGAAAAAAGTGAAGACAAGTAATGGGAAAGGAAGTACGTAATTTGCGAAGGGGATTCTCTCTAAACATCGGAAAGGGGTTGACAATGCGATGGAGATGAGAACGACGCCCTTCTGTTATTTAACGAAGCCTTTAAAATTCGATAGAGAAACCGAAATAACCCGTTCGATTGCCTCGAACAAGAGAATTGAACGTAAATAAAAAGAGAAAAGTCGATCGCGAATTTTTGAAAAAGAAAAAGTCCAATAACGAAACAGTCAATGTGGAGGAGATGAAGTGGAGGGTGACACGTAGTCAATGGAGAAATTATGAAGATTCGAGGACATGACGCGTAAGAAGTAGAGGTGAAAAGAGGAGAATAGAAGAAAACTTTTCGTATTTCGTCACAGAGGGAGAAGCGAAAACAGAGGAAAAGTTTAATCAATCAGTTGGGCCCAGAAGGAAAGAGAATCGCTTTCAGTTTAACCGGACGTCTATTCCACGTCCGGAACAAAAAATGGAGCGGTAATCAATCAACGGACTGAAAATAAAGCATTATCGATAAATAAACAGGACGTACTCCCTCTATGTCGAGAGCAAGATACTTCGAATCGACTTTTGATGGATGTCGATTGATTTAGCGCATTTCGAGATATTTTACGACCCCGATCGTTCCGGAAACCATCAAAAATTATATCCCTTCATTTATTCCGCGCTAACTTCCGAACGCAATTCTCGAGAAAACCGCTGAAAAAAATAGCTCTGGATTACGGTGACCTGTTTTCATAAAAAAAGACGATGAAAATCGTACCTTTGTGATCAGTCGTGTGTTGATGCGTCTCTGTAGAAGGATGATCGCACGCAAACCGCGTCGCACGCCGTACTGACAACGAGGCGCACGTGACAGCCACGCCCCCTCTCAGAAACAGGGGGCGCGGGAATCCTTTGTGGCGCGTGCCGAGAGGGGCGTGGTAGTCGGCCTAGAGGAGAGCCAATGCGCATGCGCCATCTAGGAATAAGTAAGGGCGATTAGAACATCAATTCCCGCAGTAGGTACATTCCGCTACGTCTTAAGAATTGTCTTAATCGCGAAGGAGAACGAAATTTTTTGGGCCGTTCGGTTACGCGTAATGCTCGATGATAATGGTATTATTATCCGCATGCCAATGCACTGCGGTGAGTGAATGAGTTGAGGAATTAGGTTAAATGTACGTTCGTCATCTATAGAGACTAGGATTGCATTTGACCGATTTCTTTAGAAAATGTTAAACTAGGTTTTTGAGTCTTAGGATGATAATGGAATGAAGTAAGTTGAATGATTCCCATTGATATCGCACGCATCGAGACTATTTAAATAGAAACGTCTATAAATTATGGGAGGAATGAGGTTGGAATCGATGCACCCTTTTTTTGTAAATTATGATTGTACTGAAGGCCACTTCATTTAGGTTCATTAAGCACGTATGACTTTCATTCAATTTGACTGGCGACTTGATTGATAAACACTGATTCAAAGACCGATAAAAATGTTTCGTAAGAATACCAGAAACTAAATGTCCTTTGACTTTTGTATCCCTAAACGATTTCATTAAAGTAAACAAAGTATTACTATTTTTACTGACATAAGAAAATGAATAAATATTAGTAAATATTAGTACATTTTAATTTCAAACACATTCAATGATCCAAAAGGTATTGTATGAATTAGATACAATTTTTCGATAAACATGTACGATAACTCAAGAAACTAGTAGATTGGTATATTTTTTAGAAAGGATAGAAACTCTTTTAGAAATTATTCGACTTAATTTTCGAGAATTTTCAATTATTTTGTCTTTTTTGGCATTGACATGTAGCTAAAAGGATCTTGTTCATTGTAAACTATAGATCAATACGTAAATGTAATTCATTCATAAATCATTAAATCATACTAAAAATGTCATAATAAAAATCACGGTAAATTTAATCCTACTACGCAAAAAGTTTATCTGCTAATACTTCTGTAGAATTTGAGATTGGAAATAAAAAACATATTCATTCACGAATCATCCAACAAAACGTGGACGTGGATCTAAAATCTAATCTTTTAATATAAATAAGATAAAGTATTTATATCAGATATCTCAGACGTTGACCATTCAAACATTTATCGTTTCATCCCAGAACTTTTACATCATTCTGAACAAGGATGAAAGATTTCGATTGTAATTCGACATTTACTTAAAATTTCTCTCATTGAAGTCATACAATAATAATTTTTCTTATTAGCTACGTACCAAATTTAACAAGTTTTAAGTATGCTTCTCGTAAAAATATAACTACTCTCATTACTATTTCTGAATCATAGAATGAAAATATGAACAAATTTAAGGATGCTAAATTAATAGTAATATATAAGTTATTTTTAGTACTCCTTAATTCGATAGCTTTGAGCGTACATCGTTTTAGTTTAAATGAATTTGTTGTTGTATCGTCGAATGTAGTATATATCGACTTTTAATATCGAATAAAGTAAGAAATTTGATTGAAAATTGAAATAATCCATTCGCACAATGGTAAATGTTAAATATATAACAATGAAATGCCTTATTTGGTTTCAAATAACGAATAAATTCACATCAACGTTAACAATTTTCAAAACCGTATATTGGTGTTAATTATATTTTTTTTCGTCTATCGTAACATGAACTTGTTGAGTGCAGATAAACTTTTGAAGCGTTTCACCATGATTCAGCGATTTTTGAATAAACTATGCCTTTCTGAAAGGCATTAATCATCGGAGAAAGTTTTGAAAATCATTCAATATATTGTAACACAACACGCAATCGGCCTTCAATGAGCAGTGGCAGATGTGATCAGAATATACGCGGATATTTTTGATCGTAAAAGATGCATTATTTGTATGGAATCGCCATTTTTACGCACAGATAATTACGTTCGTAATTAAAAATACAGATATTTCGAAAATTTTGTTGGAAGATATTACTGACGGAATTCAATAAGGTGCGAATTTAACTGAAATCGACAATAACGGATTGTAACAAAAAATAACTAATGGGTAGAGACGAAAAAGATGATGTATTGCGCCATTTTGATTGTGTTTTTTTTATATAATTCTCAACGAATTAAAAAAGATTGAAAATAAGGCCCAGAGTGCTGTTAAGATACCAAGAAATACATACCAAATCCGCAAACGAGATTTCCATCGAAATTTTACCGATGTCAACTACTTTATAATACTTAAAGATATTAAAATACTTTATAAATATCATTAATTATTTACGGAGCGATTGCTGACTAGCAACAACGACAATAATGCAATACAATTTGCTAATAAGCGTGGCGATTTTTCTGTTACTAACAATGTATTAAAGTATCTGGAATTTACTCGGCGAAGCTGATAGAAGTAGTTTTTGTCGGAAAATCATGTCACATGTTCGAATTCCATCAACGTCTCGGCTCCTTCTCTGGTGCCATCTTCAGGATGAAGTGTATAAGGAGTAATAATTGATTGCTTTCTTTTGCAATTTTAATCATCAACACTATGCCTGGATAAGACAATGGAACGCATGGGTTAAAAGTTCGTTGTCTCAATAAAAACTTCTTAAAGTGACAATACCGAAAATTGCGCATCAAGTTTGATCGAAGTGCAGTTTCTGATCACTTTGTTTGTTTTTGATCAGTTTGCTTTGAATTCGAACTTAGCTTAAGAACTCTTAGCGAAAGGGAGACTTTTACAATGTGAGTACTGCTTGTTTTCATCAGCATTCTCCTCTATCATACGTTTAATTCATATTACACTGAATCTATTCCCATCGAATTACGAAGGTCATAAATCAGTATTTTTGGAACCTCACATCTTTTGTAAGATTCAAGATCAAAGATATTATTTTTGTCTCAGTTCTCGTCAATGCAAAGTCGAATGGCCTCTGAACTTCATTCTCTTTATCTCGTTTGGCAGAATACTCGCATTATCAACCATCGATCATCACCATCTCCTTTCGCAATTACTGCATGTTGCGTCTAAATTATTAATATCTTATTTCAATTTAATTAGAGAAGACGAAGTATATACATACTCTATATATAGAGTATAATAAAGTTCCTTCTCTTATTTAGTGAATGTTTCCTGCATGTCTACATATACATATAATATCTATATATATATATATATATATATATATATATATATATATATATATATATATCTATACATATAGACGCTTCGGGGGGATATATATAACATATATATATATATGATATTAATGTCAGGCCCAAACCGCTTTGGCCACGGAGCCGCCGATTTTTTTCCGTAATGGCCAACTAAATCTCACTTAGGAAAAATTGGGAAACCGACCCTACCTATCATGGGTTCGATTCTAGGAGGCCCCAAAAATCGACTTTCCCCATTTAGAATGCATTGGGCCGTTTTTCAAATGATTTTAAAAATACTTCCCATTAACCTAGAAGGATAAGATTTCATGTAGCTATTGCTACCATATATATCTACGGAAAAATGCTATCGCTTACGTGTAACTGATCATGGGTTCGATGCCAGGAGGTGAAATATTTTCGAATTTTAAAAAATCCTAGCTTCCTTAATGTGACACTAAGATCATTCACACTTTTTAAACAAATAGATACATATAAAATGTACTTTGAAAAAAATCAACAGTTGCCTATGTGTCACGGGTTCGATTCCAGAGCGTCCCGTAATCTCGATTTTCCCCATTAAGAATGCATGGGGCCGTTTTTCAAATAATTTTAAAAATACTTCCCATTACGCTAGAGAGTTAAAATTTCATGTGGCTATTGCTATTATATATATCTACGGAAAAATGCCATTGATTACGTACAACCGGTCATGGGTTCGATGCCAGGTGGTGAAAAACTATCAAATTATGAAAAATCGTAGCTCTTTTCATCTGATACCTCGATCATTCTAATTTTCAACGCAAATAGATAAGTATGTTTTGTACTTCAAAAAAAATCAGCAAATGCCTATGTATCACGGGTTCGATTCCAGAGCGTCCCGTAATCTCGATTTTTCCCGTTTAAAATACATTGGCCATATTTCCGAAAGTTTTTTTTTACACCTCCCATCCACGCAGAGGTTGAAAATTTCACACATGCATTAAGGGGACCATTCTCATTTGAAAGCTATCCTAAGATAGTCGTAAAAGGTCGTTGGTTCGATGCTAGAAGGCGTTAACTATATCTCCATTTGAAATGCATAGGGAATTTAGGACACATTTTGAGGTACTTCTTGAGTGAATTTCCTTTTGAAATTTGGAGTGTTTATAAAGTCAATCATATTCAAGCGGAAGATAACAGTAACTTTCGTAGGATGGCCTTGGTTCGACGCCTGGGCGGGAATAATGTTGCCGTAAGAAATGCATGGGAAATCGTAATCAATGTATAGCTCGCTGCGAAAATGTCCATTTACGTTATGTTTAGCGTGGCCTATCAGAATAATATTTCGAAAAATCTTACATTTTATTAAAAGATATATTATCATATTGCTTGCTGTAAGCAAGCACACCATTACTCATCAGGAAATCAGTTTCGGTGCATTTTCAGCTGCGTTAAGGTCCTTTACTTTATGTTTAAAATTTTATTATTCACTAACGATAAATTATTGCATTGCTTGCTGTAAGCAAGCGCACCTTTACTCGTATATACATATAGACGCTTCGGGGGGATATATATAACATATATATATATAGGATATTAATGTCAGGCCCAAACCGCTTCGGCCACGGAGCCGCCGATTTTTTTAAGGAATGGCCCACTAAATCTCACTCAGGAAAAATTGGGAAACCGACCCTACCTATCATGGGTTCGATTCTAGGAGGCACCAAAAATCGACTTTCCCCCGTAAGAATGCATGGGGCCGTTTTTCAAATAATTTTAAAAATACTTTCCATTATGCTAGAATAATGAAATTTAATTAAGCTATTCTTATTATTAGTATCTATGGAAAAATGCTATTGTTTACGTACAACCGGTCATGGGTTCGATGCCAGGAGGTGAAAAATTTTAAAATTTCGAAAAATCGTAGCTCTCTTAATATCATATTTAGATCATTCAAACTTTCTACACGTATAGATATGTACATAGTGTACTTTGGAAAAAATCAACAGTTGCCTACGTGTCACGGGTTCGATTCCAGAGCGTCCCGTAATCTCGATTTTCCCCGTTAGGAATGCATGGGGCCGTTTTTCAAATAATTTTAAAAATACTTCCCATTAAGTTAAAAGAATAAGATTTCATGTAGCTATTGCTTATATATATGTCTACGGAAAAATGTAGTATTTTACGTACAATCGGTCCTGGGTTCGATGCCAGGAGGTGAAATATTTTCAAATTTTGAAAAATCGTAGCTCTTTTTATATAATACACAGATCATTTAAACTTTCAACACAAATAGATACGTATATATTGTACATAGAAAAAAATCATCACGTGCCTAGAAGGCACGGGTTCGATTCCAGAGCGTCCCGTAAACTCGATTTTTCCCGTTTAAAATACATTGGCTATAATTCCGATAGCTTTTTATGACACTTCCCAACCGCGCAGAGGTTCAAAATTTCACACAGCCATTTAGGGGACCATTCTCATTTAAAAGCTACCCTAAGATAGTCGTAAAAGGTCGTTGGTTCGATGCTAGGGGGCGTTAACTATATCTCCATTTGAAATGCATAGGAAATTTAGGACATATTTTGAGGTACTTCCTGAATGAATTTCCTTTTGATATTCGGAATATTTATAAAGTCAATCTTACTCAAGCCAATAATGACAGTATAATTCGTTGGATGGCCTTGGTTCGACGCCAGGGCGGTTATAATGCTGCAGTAAGATATGCATGGGAAATCGAAATCAATTTAATTCTCGCTGCGAAAATGTCATTTTCGTTATGTTTAGAATGGCCTTTCTGAATATATTTCGGAAAATCTTACATTTTATTAAAGGATGTATTATTACATTGCTTGCTGTAAGCAAGCGCACCTTTACTCGTATATATATATATATATATATCGTTTTAAATATAGTTATTTATCTAAAATTGACGAATCTATAAAAAGAGATTCCATCGTCGGAGTGATAGTTAAAATAAGTCATTTACGACGAAATTAAATAAGTATTTTACGTGATTTATATCTTCTTCTGTTACTCTTCTTATGTTTTTCCGTCGAAAATGAAAGTTATAAAATAGTCAAAGTTTTCCGAGATTTATTTCGGATTCTTGCAATTGGTTTTGTGTATGCCTTCCCTTAATTTTGTTTTCAGTCTGATTTTCTCGCAGATTTTAACGTCTTTTTCATACAGGAAGCAGTAGTTTTTTCATCCGAACTTTACGCTTTTACTCTCAATCACGCTAATGGCCTTGGAAAGTTATGTATGTAGCTTGACCTTTGTACTTAGGAGTGGATTGGGCGTAACTCAAAATATATATAAAAGTATCGAACATTTCTAAATAACGATCTTAATTATTTCGTCCCACGATTTTTAAAAGAGTTTTTAAAGCTTATACTTATGGGCTTTGATTGATTTTAGAGGTAAAATAACCCAAATTTAATCGTTATAGAATTATTTTGTCAGTGAGAAAATTTTTTTTAGCTTCTCAACCTCGTGTTTAGCTACGAAACTAATCTAAGGTTAGTCGAAAGTACCGCAAAATAAAGCAATAAAAATAAATTAAATTTTACCAAAGCATACATTGGAAATTGAATCACAAGTTTAGATGTGGAACAACAAAATAATTAATGTTGAAGCAACCATTTAATTCGTAAGACAAGAGCCTACCTTGAAGAGAACCCGGAAATCACGATGCAACAA
Source organism: Pantala flavescens (assembly GCA_020796165.1). Lineage (NCBI taxonomy): Eukaryota > Metazoa > Arthropoda > Insecta > Odonata > Libellulidae > Pantala > Pantala flavescens. Next base: position 44,496,690 of record CM036882.1, read on the forward strand.
TGAGATTATTTACTAAACAAGGACAAAATAATAGCAGCCTACACCCAAATACTATTCGATCGTACTCGTATAATTTGAATTTTCAGAATAAGCTGGGGGAACTGTATTTATTCAGTCTTTTTCTGAAGTACTCCTCACGACTGCCTTCGGGTCACGTGGTCTTCTTCTCAATTAGCGTAAAAAAGGCATTTTTTTCAAAAGCGTTTTACAGATTCTGACCTAAACTGCAATAAATTATGATATACTAGGTGAAAGAGTAGGGAAATGGGCGAATGATTTCCGTTCAAGTTTCAAATGTTATAATTAGTTTAGCTTTTTTTAGTTATTTCTTCTTATTCCTAAGTCCTAAAGTTTTTAATGCCTTTAGATTAATAATAATTTAGAGAAACTTCAATCCTTTTAGCCCATTAGAACGAAGAAATTCGAAAACCACTCAAAAGGAGTTATATAAAATACAATACGTCGGTGAAGGAAAGGATTTACAGACAACATTGTAATGATAAATTTATTGTGATTACGTGGGTAGTTCATAAGGCAAGATGAACTAAAATCGAACAGGATACCAAGAGTATGAAAAGATCAAGTTTTAATCGAATGGTAGTTGAAGCAAAGGCATAATCAAATACTGGGGGGGGGTGACTTGGCAGAGGTAAGCTCAGAATCGAACTTTTTTTCAAAAGTTTTTCACTTCTATTTAACATTACAGTTGGAGCCTGTTGACTTTTACCATTACATGGACAATTATCGAAATAAAATCTGTAATCCATTGACAGCAATCCAGCAATTCTTTTTTCCTTTTCTCGTATCTTCTATAAATTTTAATACGCGGTTCTGCAGCATTTTTACCGAATCTACAATTCGTTTTATTGCAAGCGGAATAAGATTCGTTCACTCTCTAGGTGTAAAAATATTCACTACTTTCACATCATTTCAATGCAAATCACTTCTTAGTTTTCTAATAAATTACTGTTAATTAAGAAGGACTTCTTACGGCAGTTAATACCATCTTTTGCATAATCCATACCAGATTCCCTATCAATTTAGACAAAAGTAGAATATACCTGGGAAATTTTTAGAACTATAGTCTGTTCCAAAATTCCACAAAGCCTCGTACGCATGTCCATTTTCGCAGAATCCGTAAAAAAGTTCCATCTTCGAGAGATAAAATTAAGATTTTCAGCCACATTTGTTCGATTTTTTTCTTAAATTCTGGAAAAATTTGGATATAAATATATTATTCTACATATTTATGAAGATGTTTCATCTTTACAACGAAAGAAATAAATTTTATAGCGGAATGAAAAAAACAGCTGCAACATCGGCCGGAGCACATTATTAAATTGAGATAAATCTTGTTATTTTCATTTACAGGTTATTCTGAGTCCGATATCTTGATAGAACTTTAATTAATAACTTTTAAACCCAAAAGAGTAATTGACTTAGCGCTTCGATTGTTCATCATATTATTTTTACGCTCGAAACTCACAGACCCGAGAGCGTAATTCAGACTGAATCGAAACTTGCTTTCGGGTATTAACTTCAAAAAAATAAAATTCTGTTCAAGATATCGGACTCAAAATAACCAGTAAATGAAAATAATAAGACTTATCTCAGTTTCTTTTGCGACAAGTTTTCCGTGACGCAAGAAACAAAAAAAGTTTTAGGGGATGTATAATTTGGACAGTACGATCAAATTTTTCGAAGGTTACGCTCCACTTAAATTTTTTTACTGATTACTCAAAAATTGTTATAATTTGACTTTTATTGATGTATTCATTAGATATAATGAGTAATCTATGAAATTAAAATCTATGAGCAATCCTCATCAATGTGTAGAACCATTTTTTCTATCCAAATTTCACCAAAACTTCAGTATAAATCGACTAAGCTGAAAATTTTAATTCTCTCCGTGAAGCTCTGCCAGACCGATTAAATGAATCCCGGGGAGAGGGTAGGTTGGTCCCTTACGGCAGTTTACATGCATTTATTTCCCTACAAGCTTCCCGTGCTGCTAGGTTTTGTGGAACGGACTATGCATGGGTTTCCCCACTAAATTATTAAAAAAATTCAAAGAGCCTGACTCCAGATATCTTGCTCGCTTGTCAACTTCTCTTATCAGCTTTCGCTAACTCTAATTGGCCGATGATTGCTCGGTTTAAACCAGCGGACGGTGAGGGGACAGAAGAGAGAGGAGGACGTTGGACCAATCCCGGGGGCCTTATGCTGTTGCGTCTTAAAACTTAACGGACTCAACTTGCCACGGTCTTGAATCAAACCTGATCACATTCAACATCTCCTCATAAATCTTTTTCAAGCAATCTTTCGGGGCTATCTCTTGGACGGAGGATGACAATGTTTCAGGCGATAACCTTTTTATCGATTGCCCAATTGGTAAGTAACTTGATTTTAAATCTTTCGCTTATTTGCATCACATCGCATTCACCTTTTTGATTAAAAGAAATAGAAAAATCAGAAAGCATAGGTGCGAAATTGCAAAAAATCAAACTCGATTTTAAAAAAAGTGATCTGAATCGAATACGATCGAGAATTTGTCAAAAATACAACGAAGACGACGATCTTAACATGATACTTTTTACAGTTGGTAGTTAGGGAATAATATTGCAGTATGTTCTTACGGGAATTCAGCCGAGCCGGTGCCATCATATTTTTGATCGACCCTATCAAAAAATGAATACGAGGCCGCTCGCGAAGACGAACCAGAGGTGCAGCAATTCTAATTTTAAACATTTATAAATTTTTATTTGAAAATTTAAGTTTAGAGACAACGGCATCAGCTGTCTCGAAGGTCGTATTCCAATCGCATGCAGCTTATTCTGCAAGTATGACATATAAAGCTTTCAATAGTTTACTATAGAGAATGACAAAGGAAAAACTTAAGATGTTTCTTCTACAATAACTGAAGCAAAAATAATATTAATAATCAAAATTTACGCATTTTCCACCATTGCTGTGAAATATTTTGTATTACAGCATTACTCTAAACAACTCCTTAGATAAAATCTATAAAGGTAAAAAAATTAGCCTATTTTTAATATTTTCCCCTATTCTATCATATAGGCATCAGGTTATTTAACTATTTTATGTGTTTAATTTATTTTTATTTATTTACATATTCCTTATAATTTAAAAAAAGAATATATATATGTATATATATACATGGATGGTCTGAAAAGTTTCCGACCTAGCAAAGATAAAAGGCATATTTTGAAACATTTTCTTTAATATTTCAACATTGTCTCCTTGTAACTCTACACACTTTTCCCAATGATGCTCCCATCTTTGTAACCCATCCAAATAGTATTCAGAGTTTTTCTCTGCAAAATAATTGTTCACAAAGGTGATTGTCTCTTCATTTAACGAAAATCTCTGTCCTAAGAGAGCAGTTTTGAGATGAGGGGATAAAAAGAAGTCGCTTGAGGCTAAATCTGGTGAGTAAGGCTGATGGTCAAGCAGTTGAAACCGTAATTTGTGGATTTTCGCGATGGCAACTGCTGAGGTGCAAGACGGTGTTTTGTCTCGAAACAGGAAACAGTTTCTTTTCCTGCGATTTTGGCCGATTTCCGCAAGTACTGCCTTCAGTGTGTCAAGTATTGATTTGTAGTACGCTCCTGTAATGGTTTTTACTTTTTGAAGATAACCGATTTGAATAGATCCATCAATATACCAAAAAAGAGTCCTCATCACTTTCCGAGCCAAAAAAACAGCCTTTGCTACTTTTGGAGCGAATACACCCGGTGTAATCCACTGTTTGGACTGTATTTTTGTTTATGGCGTATATTAGTGTGTCTAAGTTTCATCTACAGTAATTATCGGCCCAAAACTCGGATTTATTGCGCCTAAACTGCTCCTACAGAGCGTTGGAAATGTTCATTCGTAGACGCGGTTGGTCTAACGTTAGCAAACTCAGCAGCCAAGGCGCGGACAGCTTTCTCATGCCTAAATGTTGATTTAATATGCGGCAAAAAGTTTTTTTGAGATACTCATAACCTCCGCTATCTCTTACATTAATTTGGTGATCGTCTGGTCCCTTTTCCGTTAAATTTGGGGATGTTTTCGTCGGTAGCTGCAGTTTTTGGACGTTCCGAACGTTCATCGTTTCCCAAGTTCTTACGGCCACGATTAAATTCAACTACCCAAAATTTAATTGTAATAAATGATGGTACAGAGTCCAAATACATAGAATCCAACCAATCTTTTATTTCCGTAGGTGTATTGCCCATCAAAAAACAAATATTTGATGACAGCTCGATACTCGAGTTTGTCCATGTCAACAAAAACACTCTCATCTACTCACTCAAACGACTGCTAAATAAAAAATACTCATCCAAAATAGCTGAAACTTTGATGGATAACTTTCAATAGATAACTAACGAAATTCACCAACTTTTATTTAAAAGTGCTGAGATCTTCACGTTGAGGTCGGAAACTTTTCAGACCACCCATGTATATGCATGCATTATATAGCTGTATAACTATACACATAAAACAATTTCAGCAACTTATTATGAATAACAATGATTTATTATACATTTTTGCTTGTTAGGTTTCTTTGTGAAATGGCTTAGCAACATTGATACTAAATCAGGTGATTTTTCATGGCATTCAAAGGGTTCAGTAATGTCTATATTTCCATATGACCTATTCTTGCTTATCTTTCCATTGAAAGTGAAGTCAAAAAATATGAATAACACTTCATTCAATCTATTACAGCTTTCGCATGTTTTGGCACATCAATCCTTGGAATTTTACACTGCAGCAGTAGTAGAATATCTTCCCTTAGGCAATCCATCAAACGGGGCAGACTCAGTTCTTGAGACAAATGTTGCTGCATATGAAAGTTACATCAAAGAGGCAGCAGCAAAGGTATACTGTAATATCTATTTTCATTTAATAAAATGTTGTTAGTCTTATCATTTTCCAATGTATAAATCAGGAGAGCTAACTAACCTTCCTAACATTAGTTTGTTTGTTAGTTAAGTTTGTCATTTAATAGAAAAGAAATTTTTAAATTTTATTATTGATGCTCATTGTTTTCATCTCATATCAATGTATACTTCAAGAGGATTTATGTATATAGATATTTTACAATGAATTATAAATCATTAATATTTCATAAAGAAAAATATACATAAAAATTGACTTGAAAAATTATGCTGAAGGGTAGTTCAGTTAAAGCAATTTTACTTTGAAATATTGGCTAGAATTACAAAGAAAAGAAGTGATTTGAAGTTGGATATTTGCTAATTAAGCTTTATTAAAACTATTATTAGAAACTAAATAGATTTTCTGCATACATATGAGCTTAGCATCTTTACCTCTTAGAAATCCAAATTTTTATAGGTTAAAAATTGTGCTAAGATACAAAAAAATGAAACAATAAATACATATGTTGATGTGAATATAAATCTGTATTACCATCCTCAGTTTTCAATCTAGCAGAGGATGTAGGCCTCCCAAAGCACTCTTTAATGTTCAATCAAAACCAATTAGTACTGTTTGCATTCTTTATGTCATTTTTTAAATTGAGCACCCGATTTTCACTTCCATAAGTCAGCAAGGGTAGGATGCATTTGTCCTTCCAACCCAATTTATTGGCATTCTTGATTTTTAGCATAGCATATTTGCATTCCTTGCGAAGCCACTCGAACCAAAATTTATTTTTCTGTTTACTTGATTGGTTCTTTTATTGTTACTAGTTTCCCTATTCTTGTATGTTCTATGTATATATTCCGATATGTTTCATAAAGTTTTGTTATCAATTTTTGAGCTGGAAAGAAATTACATATTACATAAATACGAATCTCTTCATCACGTTCATCTGTATCTTTTGCTGGTAAATGTGAATGGTGGAGGCAAATATACTTTTTGAAACATTTACACAGAAGATATTCATGGAAGACGCCAGGGGGAAAATTGACCTGATTGATTAGATTCTTGTTAGGATAAGGTTTGAGAAACAGTTCTAGATTTTTCTAGATGTCAACACAGATACAAATAAAAACCTAGTAGTCATAGATAAAAGTATTTATCTCATTCTCTGTTCTCATTGAGAGATGAGGATGATAAAAAGTGAACCAAGATCAAATACTTGAGAATTGGGAAAAAAAGGGTTTCAGAATATCAATAAATAGCTTCAACAGCTAGAAAATGGAGAGGGATATAGATATAAAAGGAAAAGCAAGTATGAAATTACACCACCATTGAACGTAAAACAATACAGATATAAAAATTTATGGAGTATAGAGAGAAATGCTAGAGCTCCAGGAGTAAAGAAGGGAGAGTTCTCTACAAGAAACAAAAGAACCAAGCTAAGCATGAGATCAGGAAAGCTAATTAAGAATTAATTGAAAGCTGAAACAAAGAAATTAATCAAAGCTAGAAAATAGGAAACCATTGAGATGAAAAAGCTACATTGAAGTAGTAAAGCCAGGGATCAAAACCTCTTAAAGATATATAAATCAATGATAACGTGGATGAATATGAGTGGGGCCCAGAGATGGCTAAAAGTGAATTTGAGAGGGGACAAAAGGATTAAAAGATAAGCTAATCCCCTGGAGCTGACAGAATCAATTGAAGGATAATAAATACTTCTTTTTGCAGATGACATTGCTATTACTTCAGAAAATGAAGATGCCTTGCAGGCATTCCTGAATGTGCTGGAAAATGCTTTCCAAGAATAAAATATGAAAATGAAAGTGAGAAAAACAAAAATCCTTACATGCAGCAAAGAGAAACTGAAAGCAAATAAACTTTTTTGGGGAAAAACTAGAGCAGTTTGAGTCAGTCAACTTCCCTGGAAGTAGGGTAAAAAGGGATGGAAGAAGTATCATAGACATCAAACAAGAATATATTATATTATATATAGCCAAGAAAGCATGCATGAGGAAGAGGCAATTCCTATGCTCAAAGAATATACATATACATGTATGTTTTGCAACAAGAAAATAATACCTAAAAACCTTCATATGCAGAGTGGCAATCTATGGATCAGAGACATGGACTAAAAAAACATATAGGAAACAAATTTTGAAGATAAAATGGATAGATATGGCCTGAAATTAAGAATTATAAAGAAGAATTGAAGGTGTTACAATAAAACTAAATAAAACAGAACATAAAAGGGAGAAACTTCCAGAAAATAAAAATGGAATGGATTAGACATTCCTCAACACACAATTAATTTGTAATGACCTCATGAAGGCAGAAGAAGGAAAAACCAAGACCAAGAGATGAATATCTAAACCAAAAAATAGAGATGTAGGAAAGAAGAGAAATCAGGAAAGTTAGCTTGAGATATTTATTTGTATGACATCAACATACAGCACGAGGCCAATTACAGCTGATGATGAACAAACAATAAATTAAGAATATAGAAATATAATAATAATAAAATATACAAAGGTAATGACAACAGCAAAGAGAATATATAAAAATAAGAAAAACAACAACAGAGGATACTACAACCTAATTATTAAACAAATATTAAATATTGACTGGGATTCATGTCAGTCTCTGGGCACCATGTTTAAAAGTGATTTAAGAGGTAGGGTGAAGGGTTCAAAGCGGTTATTGGAAGAAAGGGAATTGAAAAATGAAAGAATACAAAAGAAGAGTGACCGTTTTACCACTGATAGACGTGGAGTATCTAGAAAGAACATATCTGATGAACGAGTTGTTCTTGAAGAAAGATGGAGGGCTGCAGTCAACCAATATGCAGATTGAATGACCATTCATGATGATGAATGAGAAATATTATATAAAAATTCTAATACATATTGTTATTGAAAATATCATACATTCTTAATCTAGCAATTTAATATTAATTAATCATAATTAATGGTTTTCAGTTTGATTTTATCAAATAACATAATTGACAATCCCAAATCAGAGATCAAAAAACAAGTGCTTTTATGCTATGTATCCTTATTAGATATACTTAGCTTATAACTTATAAATTCTCTTTTAAGATGAATGATTGATTTTGGAGTTATTCTAGAGTTATTTAGACTGCTCTGCCTTTGATTCCTTAAATCTTTCATCTTTATATAAAGCATCATATCTCAGAATTATGTGAAATTTTGAAGGGAACATACTAGTTTTTGTTTTAAATTAAAAAATGTAATAGATTGATTGATAGATATGATGGTGTATCTTTTTATTTAATATGAAAATGACAGATATGATTTAAAATTAATGTTATGTATTTATGACAATGATTAAAAGGGAGCTGACATAGTGGTGTTCCCAGAATATGGCCTCACTTCCACCAGTCCATCAATTAACCGTGTTGAATTGAAAAAATATGCTCAGATGGTTCCAAGTGTGAGGCAATCAAATAATGAAGTTAATTTACTACCATATGAAGAAGAAAATGTTTCTTGGGTAAGTCATCGTATTTATCCATTTGCCTAATAGTGGATGTGGATTTTTGTTTGAAGTAATTCATTAAATTGCATCATAATACTTAGATATTCCTTAGATTCAGTGAATGATGGTACCAGTATATATTGTAATATTATTTAATTTTATTTGTTCCCTTTCTTAATTTTAAAGTCTTGAAATGGATAAAGTAAGTCAGTTAATTCTGAAGTGTAATTTTTCTTTTTCATATACTGTCAATATTTTGATAGTTAAGATTGAATTTGGTGTGCTTCTCTACCTTATGTATATTCCATCAGTCTCTCTGCTATTAAACATAGCCCTATATTCTTTTATTCTATATTCTAATATCAATCCTTCATTTTGAAATTATTTTCTTGTTCTTTATTTTTACTTTATTTCTAATCCTTCATCGTTCAAGTTACTGTAATCATAAAGTGTAAAGTGCAACAGAATAAACCGATATGATTATAAAAATTCACCTGGAAAGTTTATAACTTTCACAGTCTAAATCAATGAATGTGTGACAGATGAGTAATATATTCATAATAATTTTAAAAAGTAAAAAAAAACAACACTTTCCACATAAGTGATACTCACTGTTGGCATGTCACATCATCAACTGATCACAAGAAAAACTGAAGGCACCAACAAAATAAATGAAGGAAGGTAAAGGAGTGGCTGAAAACATAAGAGGTGGGAATGCTGATAAAGAAGGTGATAAAGAACTTTTTAAATTTAGACTCAATGAATAATTTGGGATTTTAAAGGTTAAACAGCAAGATTATCAAATCTCTTACATCAGATGGACATCAAAGAACTTCTATATACATCACAAAGAATGTGGTAGAGCTTTTAAGATTAGTTTGTTTGCCTCACACTTCATCTACAATTTAGAAAGGAACATTTCAGCAACTTTAGCCAGAAAAACTTCACTTTCTAATAAAGATTGCTCATTTGAATGCTATAGAACAACTTAAAATTATATGTCATTCTAGATTGTTTTATCCAAGTAATTGATCACCTTTTCACATACTCCTCTACAATTTTACAATATCTCAAGACTGTTCTATAGAAATTGGCAAAGGAAAAACAAACATCTTTATCATATCAGGTTTGTTAAAAAAGGAATCTTTATATATCACAAAATGTGTTGTGTTTACAGTCCTACCTTGTAATTTCTGGGATACAGCATACATATAACTCTCTATGTTTATATGAAATCTTTGTATTATTTTCCATTTGACATCTAAGTTACAATTCCAAAGTAGTTCAGGTAGGAAATTTTGTTTAAGGATCATCCTCTACAATTCCAGGGAGTTGTTGATTTGACTCTAAATATCTTCCTTTTGAGGTCAATCCAGTCAAGGTTTATTTTACCTTTTCTTTTCATTCCTTCAGTTATTTTCTCCTGATACAATTTGACCTAAATAGGTTTATTTTGTACATGTATACAGAAGTTTTTCATCAAGTTATACTGATTTTTAATAGAAAAAGATTGGTAGACAGTAGAAAGTAGCCTCATGAATCAGCATTTCTTCAAGTCTTATTGGTCACTTTTATTAATATACTTAAACTTTACTTAATATATACAGATAAAAATTAAATAAATTTTTAATAATATAAAATACATGATTACCTATAATAATTGTTTGAATAAGGAAAATAAATTTTCATCAAATTTCAGGTGATTAAAAGGATATCAAGTTCTGCACGTAAGAATCAGATTTATGTGGTTATAAATTTACCAGAGCTTGTGCCTTGTAATAAAACAGATTATCATTGCCCCAATGACAACTGCTTTGTTTATAACTCAAATATTGCTTTTGATAGAGATGGACGCATAGTATCCAAGTGAGTATTATTGTACTACTGTAAATGAATACTGTGAGATTCATGTAACTTTATAGATTATCGTTATATTTTAATTCTGTTATACTCGATATATGAAAATTGTTTCTTTCCTGTCTTTTACTATTCCCTTTGAGGTATTGGAAATATAACCTCTTTGAAGAGGCAGCAGTTAATAAACCACAAGAAGCTTCACATTCTACATTCACTACTGACTTTAATGTTACATTTGGAATGTTCACTTGCTTTGATATCTTGTGGAAAAAACCTGCCTTTGACCTTGTAACAATTGCAAATGTTACAGATTTTGTATTTCCAACTGCATGGTTTTCACAGCTACCATTCCTCTCAGGTAATGAAATAAATTAATTATTTTTCTAGATTATACATAACAATACACTCAAACTAATTTTTTCTGTATTCAAGTCTATAAGAAAATTAAATCATCAAAGTCTGAAAAAGATGCAATTAATTCAATATCTCAAATTGCTGTTCAAATGAGAATAACTTTTTATGCTTTACCTCACAAAAATTTATTATAAGCAGTATCTGCAACATAAATTAATCACTCAACTCATTTCAAATCTCAATTCGCACCATGAAATAAAATCTAATAGGATATCAATTCAAATTATTATAGTTTAATTTTATTTTAACAGCTGTACAGATCCAAGCAAGTTGGTCATATGGATTGGGAGTTAATTTATTAGCCTCTAATTACAACAACCCCCGGGTAGGAGCAGGTGGAAGTGGAATATATTCAGGAATTAATGGTTCTCTTTCAACATATATGCCTATTGAAGCAGGATCAAAATTACTGATTGATACTGTTCCCAAAATCAAGAGGAGAGTTTTAAGAGAAATGAGAGAGAGTTTTCATAACTTTGACCAACTTCATGAAATTTTAGATGATTCATTAATGAATACAACAATGCATCTGAAATATGATGACCTTGAAAATTTTAATAGCAGCTTACCTTTAAAAGATGGAAATTCTGAGGCAGTGCTTTGCAGTGAAGAATTTTGTTGCAATTTCTATGCTGATATTAAAGCATACAATGCTTCCAGCTCATCATACCGCTTTATGATGTACAATGGCATTAGATATTTAGCCAATCAGTATAGATCATCATTTAAAATATGTGCAATAATTTATTGTCTGACAGATGAAGTGCATACATGTGGTCATGTTCCAGTTGATAATAATTTGGATTTATCTTTCCGGTCCCTAAGAATATCAGGAAATTTTCAATCATGTGAAATGGTTCTACCTAATTCAGTGGATTACATGTTGAAACCAATAAACCATGAGTTATATGACTTCAGTATGAAGAAGGAGCAAATCCAAGTTACATCCAGAGATGTTATGACAAACGTTCTTTCATTTTCCATTTATGGAAGATGTTTCCAGAATGACTAGATCTGATAAGAGCATCAATAACATAAATATAGAGTTCAAGATTTATTACATTTATAAATTATGGAAATGTTTATTTTCTGTAAACTATTAATATGCCCTTATTATTAAATATATACAACTCATTCAACCTGATTTTGACTATTCATTAGGGTTTAAACAGTTTGATGAAAAAACTAAAATGAAACAATTATTAAGACTATAATATTTTTAATGTTATTTACTTTTCTAAAATAAGATAAAGGTTGGATACAATTTTTAAAAATTGCTGCAGCATGATCTATATTTTGAACACATTTAAACACTAAATGGGATTACTTTTCTGATACTTAACATATAAATATAAGTTAAAATGCATTAAGTATAATAGAATTACAAAGTCAAGAGCAATGTATTGAAAACAATATCATTCATCTCCACAAAAAAGAAATCTCAGAGTTGGAAATTGCATGTTGTACCTCAGTCATTGTCCATTAGAATATTTGTACATTTTTAAAATTTTACTTTAAAAGAATATTATTGTAAAAATTACTCTCCCATTATTTGAATAATATTATAAGAGATATTAAGAAAAAGAAGCATCACAACAGGAATGCAAAATGAGAACTGTAGATTAGGTAAATTTCACAACAATAACAGCACTGAATATGATAAAAATTGCATGAAATTTCAGTTACTCATTGTAAAGAAGTAAGATTAGTCAGAGCAAAAGTATTTGAGAAGATAAGATGACGGAAGATAACATACAATATTCCAATTAAATATATATTAGCACAAACCAAGAAAAATATCAAAATATTGCATAAAAATGAGAAATTTATATGTTGTTGCTTAATATCAACAGCTGGTCATTTCTATATTCATTCAATACAAATTAAAAATTTCTGAGTACTTAACAATTGTCAGGTCACTGGAAAACAGATTCCATGATGTTTCAACGGATAAACATCACCTTCAAAAATATTTCTATAAGTACAAACTATTGACCTTAAAAGATATTTGTAGGAAGACTTGTACACTCACAGGATTTCACAGATATGGTACACTTTCTCACTTTGGCAAACATCATTCATTTACTTAGAAAGTGTTCCTAAGAAGTCATGCCTATATTTTACCCTGATTCTGTATCATTCTGTGGACTCATTTTAAATATTAGGGGACTTACCCAAACTATTTTTTCTCTTAGATATTTGTTATTCATTTAATAAAATGCACTGGTGGCAGTATATTCTCTATTAAAGATATTTGGAATTAAATTAATAAATTTAAAAATCACATTCTAATAATTCCTACCTAAATGTTTAAATATAGGAATACCTCCTATTTGCAAATCTTAACAAATTGAATATGGACGTAACAAATACATGACAATTTTTAAAGGATATGCAATTGGTATTGATGGATACACATCAATTAATCCTAAACTTTGGTGAAATTGCCTTTTGTATCACTGAAAATTCAACACAGACAACACCATAAGAATTTTATGGCAAAAATGATTGAAATAAGTAAATATTAACCGAGACAATGACTTAAATACTAAAAATAGGCATATAATTTAAAATTCATGATTGGTCTCATTATATAGATTAGAATTGATTCAGTCTATGTAAATGGAAAATAACTGACAATTTGGTTGTTTGAAAATATCTAAAATGATTTCAATACATTATTATAATAGGTTTAGAAATAAAGAAAATACAAGCATTATAAACTTTTTAAGAGGGCGAAAATTTACTTCATAAAATAACAACGATAAACCAAGATAACTACAGAATTATTCAACACATTATGATGAACAATACTCCAGTAGCAAATATTTAGCATAGAAAAATATATACTTTGCATATAAATGTGTGTATTTATCTCAAATACTATTACATACTAAACTGAAATTTTGTTTTAATTCAGAGAAGTAAAAATTCAGAGATTATAAACCTTGAGAAATAAATGTAAAATGTGAATCTGTAGAAGAAATACAATAAAAGTATCTCTGAGTCATATTAATGTAGTCATGTAGAAGAAGTAAATATATAGAAGTAGAAGGTGTGAGAATTTGAGCAATTCACAAAGATTTTTTAAAATTTTTTATACTTCTAAGTTGAGCAAAATTGAGAATGATATTGTGTGTTGGGAAGTATTTTGAAATTAATAATGCACTTGTTTACCATATGCTACCAAAGTTAAGATGTAATGAATTATCACTTGTTTAATTTTCAACTTGAAACATTCTGACAGTTCAAGAGAATTTTTAAATAAGTCAAATCACAATTTTAAATCATCCAAATTAACTTGATGATCAATCTAATAATCCAAATTTTTAGTTGAAAACTTTGACATACAAACTAAAATTACAGATCTATTTAATTAACAAAATAAAACAAAAATAAGGTATGGACTGACAGAACCAATAACAAATAGTCATGGAGGCAATATATAATACTTTATGACAACTCATAATATAGTAAAATTATGATAGCTAAGAAGTGAACAAGATCAAGTCCTTAGGAGGGCAAATTTCTTTGTTATAAAATTTTTCGAAGTGAACTAATTATTTTCATTGATATCAGTTATTCCTACAACTTCTAGTCAAGAACCAATATTTACATACATCATTTCAGATTTAAAAATAATGTGAAAAAACTTATAGAAACCTTGAAATTTACATCAATCACTGAGAATCAGTTATCAATCTTCTTACAATAAGAATGAATATGATAATTTCAGATATTTTACATAAACAACCAAATGCACAAACATTTGGAGGATTTGAAGACCAGAATAGAACAAAATGTGGTTCTAAGTAGATCTAACATATGTACATTTATCAATGAATGTCAAACAAGACCAACTTACTCCCTAACATTAACATATCAACAGCCTTGACTTGAGTAGCTAGTGAAATATTTCCTAGCAAATAGTTAATTTAATCGCCTAAGAAATTGATATCAATTTACCTATCAATGTAAATTGTATATTTACTAAAAACTCATCATTTGATCAGAGGGTATTATTGCCACCTTTATTTGTAAATCTTACCTTAATTAGAAGATACACTATTAGAACTGTTGATATTTTAAAGAATTAATCAAACACTTCACTAAATTAAAAGGGGCATGTAAAGAATATATAGTTCTTCACTCATACACAACAGGTCAATTGTAAATTAGATATGTATTAACATCAATCAACTGAGCATTCATAAACAACATTGTTAACTTTAAATCCATAATTTTACAGAATGACTCTTCTCCAGTAACATTTATCTTCTTAATCAAAAGTACCAAATAATTATTTTCATTAGTCATACTTATAAGATATTTAAAAAAGTGCTCATGTAAATTATTGAAAGAAAATAACAGAAGGTATATATATATACATGACTATAAAATGCATATATTCAGCATGTAAACATATCTCTACTTTGTATTAAAGTACAAGACTCCATAAATTTAAATTAAGTTAATTATTAGAAAATTATTTTCATATAATTTCATGTAATGATAAAAAAATGTATAGATTACTCTGGTAGTTATGCGCATATAGTTTACTTTTAACCTATCAAATAAATTGCTTTGTATTCTTCAATAAACTAAAACCCCCTTGAATTACAGTTCATGAAATATTACTGAGGCCATTTGAAAGCCGATTCTATGCTCCAATTCAATTGGTAATGAATACCTGATTCCAGCAATGAGATATACAAATGTTAATTTTGTCTATAGAAAAAGTGATTATAGACTTATCAATCATGAGCCTCGCTTGTCTCTCCGGAAGTTGAGATTATTAAGGAATCAGATGGTAGAGGCTCACTACTTCTGTCTTCATCATCAGTCTGGTGTGATTCCTCTAAAGTCTGTAGTATAACTGGAGAACTGGAAACTGTATGGATAGGAGAATAAACAGTACTTGAGCGAAAGTTTGGAAGAGGTGTGCGGAAATTCTGTAACGGAACACCAGACTCTGCTTCACGAGAATTTGAAGATGAAGCACTAGGTAGTGATGAAGCTTGAGTGGCTGGAGCAGTACAAGATATATCTTCCCTTGACACGTATGGAGGAGGTGGACCTTCTCTTGGGGGAGCTGACATAACTTCGCAATATGGAGGAGGATCCACAGGTCGACCTACAAACTGCACACCATTGTTGATGTTGTAAGTCACCAAAAGGCTATGAGGATTCTGTGAATTTTGCAATGTATCTCTAGCATTTCCAGAAGGAATGCCAGAAGCTGCATTCAAATAGAAGTCCAAATCATAAAGCTGGAGTGATTGAAGTGGAGAAGCTGAGCCATCAGATGGAATAAATTCATTTGGTGAATGTGATGAGAGCAGAGAGTGGGATGCTGCTCCACCAGGAAGCCTACCATCACGACTTCTTTCTCGATTACGACGTACTACTTGTAAGGCAGTAATATGAGTCATTCCAGCTAGAGTTGAAGTGCGCTTCATATGAACACGACAAATGGCAACAACAAGGATGGTAACAATGAACATAAAAGCCATTGCACAACCTGCAAAAAAAGGTACACTACTGATATAGTTAAAGGTATTTTTAAATTCAACGGCACACTTTAATATGTTCTTATAATTTCTACAATACAAGGAAAGGTTTTTCCATCTCTTTAAGTCATGTTATTATACTTATTATCATATACCCACCTCTATGTTCACTTAGTTCAATTGTTAATTCGCTTGGTCTATTTACAAATCTAATATTTTATCTAACAATTCTAACCCAGAAATACAAACAATGAAATGATACCTTATTACTCACTGAATTTAATTACAATTCCTTTTTCTTGAAATTCAAATGAACTATTTAACTTTGTTTAATATATTTATAGAGTAGAAGTATTAATACACTAAGGTTGCATTATATAGATATACGAACAAGATGAACATTTTTAATAAACTATCACATTTTTTAAAATTTAGACATGCTATTAGTATTCACTAAAAGCTATGTTTGACAGCTAATATTTGTAAAGAAACTTCCTTTCTGAAAAACAGCATTATTTCAAAGTAATGGAATATTTTATGAGTACAAATTAAATAATAAGTTCAAAACTACATGTTATCTTTCTTCCTAACATCCTCTATGCCATAATGTGAGAACAAGGAAACAAACTAAAAAGCTGAGCTTCATAAAAGTATTTTCAATTTAAACCAAACTAAAGTAATATTAGAATGAAAAAATTAAGTTGACATAAGCAGCTATCAATTCTGGTGATTTTCATAAGCAGTCAACAAACAGAAAAGATCAAAATGTAAAAACTACATTCCGATAAGGAAAAATAAAGTAAGGATTTCTCAATTTTCATTAATCATCTCTAATTTTTTCCTTGCCAATTTACTTAATTTACCCAACTTCTTCAAAAGACTTTCAGGAAGCATCTAATATAAATAAGGATCAAAATATATTACCAATGACAGTATAAATAGTGGTCTGCAGGAAACCCATGTCACTATAACGTTGCTGTTCAGATGTGGAACCTTCATGTTGCTCCTTATTCCCTTTAAGATTAGAATAATAATTTCAGAAATATATTCACTTTAAAATGTATAATGAAAAAATTTTGAAAAGTCTTCCATTAAAAATTTTTCTAGATTCCCATTACTCCATGGCACTAGGTATACTCCATTTTTATACAAAAATGTTCATTGAGAATGCACAACTGAATAAATACTAAATATTCTCCAGTATCATATACTTAACCAATCAGGGCTAAAAGTGATGTTGAATTTTCAATCCAAAATTCAAAACAAAATATTATTTTTGAATCAAAGGTTGACTTATAAAGTATGTATTAATCTTTCTAATCAGAAAGTTATCAAGTTCAAATAAAAAACTGATGCTAACCAATATGTTTACAACATGATGGCCTAATCCTCACAGTGCAATTGGGATCTGTATTCTGGTCACAACACCAGTTCAGTGGAATACATCGTCCTTCACATGGTAATTTACCTTCACAGGGATGAGCTCCTATGTATAAAGAGAAAAATTGAAGAAAAATCATTATACCTAAGTTGAGCATTACAGAAATGGGAAAATTAAGGATTTTTAAATTTATCATATAGATGCAGCAGAAATGAAAACTACATTAAATACAAATGAATGTTTGACGAATACAAAATGACAATAAAAACAAACAGCATAAAAACAATTAATTCTCAAATAGTAGAAGCCTTCTAAAATTTTTGATTTAAAAATTTGCTTAGATACACTTTCATTCGTGAATGATGTTTAAAATCAGAGGAGAGGATTTTTATAAATTTATAACCTGAGATGTGATCGGTCAGCTCTTTCAGAGAATATTCTTCATGGTCCAAAAGTTATCTCCAATTTTCAAGGTTCTCATAACTTACCACAGTAGGATTCCCACTCGTCTGCTCCAGTTTTGCAGTCTTGATAACCATCACAAACATAACGTCGAGATATGCAAGTTTCAGAGGGGCAATAAAACATGTGTTCATTACAATTCTTTTCTGAAATAGGATCAAAGGAATACATATTAAAAATAATCATCCAATCCAATATGTGAGGGTAAGTAAATTAGGAATCGATTAAGAGAGTACAAGCTTACTGTTCTTGACATTGATTTTTACAGTTTCTCTAATTACTTCACTACCCAGCTTGGCTTCACAATTATAATCTCCACTGTCACTCTCCTTCAGATTTTGAACCACCAAACTCAAAACATTGTATCCTGGATCAATCATAACCCGATTTTGGCTAAAATAAAATTTCCGGGATTAAGTAACAGCACGGTAACATAAAAACCAAGGGAATTGAAAAATACGAGTTAAAGGAAAGAAACCGCACATCACCTGTTATGCGGGGCAAATGGAAGCTGCCATATAAGTTCATACTTCGGTAACATGCCTATCATAGGGGAGGTCACTCTGCATGTCAAATTCAATGTTTCTTCAACTCTCTTCAAAAGAGGATTCAATCCTTTGGGTTTTGGCGATGGTATGATGATCAACTCTACTTTACCTTCGCTAACTGAAAGATATTCGTTCTCAAACTTCAATATCAGTCACTCGCAACACAATAATGAGAAGGATAACATAAAATTAAACTTATTGAAATCTCCATCTAATAGCAACCTTAGAGTCTTAAGTCGTAAGTAATTCTATTCTGGATCTAAATCTTACAATTTTCAATCTTTCAAGATAAGCAGTGCCTAACTTATAACTTAGTAATAGAACAACTGACGAAAAGAAATCTATACTCACGAATAACTTTTACCATCATTGTAAATAAGAAAAATAATAATAAACTGAAATCCATCTTAAAGTATATGGAAACAAATTCATTTTGCGCATATCACTGTTTTCATCAGTTCATCCGAAGAAGAAACAACAGTGATCGCAGTATCGGTAGCTTGTGTTTGATATCAGTGCTGCCAACACCGTAGTGAGTATTTCGTTTAACAGCTGGAACTTTTGTCGATGAATGGATCCATGCCTACTATCTTAAACTCGGAATTTTTTCCGCAGCCTTTGAAGCGCCTTCCTCGGTCTTATTTGTTTAAATATCGTGGTTCTCAATTTGAATATTATTTAAATAAATAGTTTCTTCACAGCTGTGTTCATCTATATTTCAAAACTAAATTTTGTTGTTTTATAGATATGAAATAGTTAAAATTTATCGTTCAGTTAAAAATGCCATTGAATCATTTTCATAGATTTCCTAACAACAAAATTATAAATATCAGTAAATGAAAATATAATCTGGTAGTCAAAGATAAGAATGTTGAGTCAATTCTTTTTGGCAAATCTGATTCCAATTTAATTGAAAATATGGATGGATTGAGTTTAGTATTTGAGATATTTGTCTTCGAGTGCCTTTTCAGATACATAAAATGTCATTGAGGAGAACTAGACAATCCACTAATTTGATGGATTGATTTGAAAAATAAGACTTGAAGAATTAACTGCCCATTAACCCTGCCCCTTCCTGTTTTCTGCAAAACTCTCAGGTGAGTTTTTCAATGAACTTCTACAGACAACAGTATCCTTCATATTGTTCAGAAAGGTAAGATAAGGAGCATTTGGGTGGGGGTTCAATACAATGGACCACATCCAGTCACAATATGATATCAACACAGCGAATGCATACGAGATGTCCCTCATTTTATAATTTCCAGACTATGACCAAGCCTTCCACCTGATTAGAATCTTTTCCACGCTGAAAGCTCTTGAAAAACAAAATTTTAATGTCAAGTACATCCACCTATAATGTCCACCCGCTCAAAGCGAGACGTCTGGTTTTCTTCTTAGGGCTATATTTAACGTAGATTTTTCTCCGAAAATCTTAAGCTTAACAGTTCTTTCCCACACCCCCATTTTTTCACTTATTCATTGTTTGCTCCTTATATATATTTTTATGTCTTTCTGCTTACTTTGTAAATTCAATGTACAATTAGGAGTAAGAAGGACACACCTGAGCCTAACGTCGCCGATTTAAGCGTCAAATAATAATTTTAGTATTTATAGGCGACTTCTAGTAGCTTTCCAGTACCTGGCATTCTTCTTGCACATAAGCTGTTTGTATTTTGAATGCTGTTTTTATTAAACTATTAAAAACGGTACGAATGACGACCATGAATAGGGCACCTCACATCAAAATGCATATTCCACTGCTATTGATGACAATTGAGGTATAAAAATTTAGTTGCTTATGTTATTTTTGGAATCCCATATCCAGTGTCGGGTTGAGAATTGCTGGTGACTCAAAGACGTAAATATGACTGTTATCATATTATGTCGATAAGATGACAAAGAACATAACAGCCGGTATCTGTACCCAATTGACTCTAGAATTTGTTTTCCCTCTATTAATTACAACTTTCACCTCTTTAGATTCTTCGTTTTTCAGGTCGACCTAGCAATGAGATAAGACCGGAAATTTTTCTTTTCTTATTAAGTAAGTGCGGTGCACAAAATTTAAAATTCACTGTCACATTACTCTTACTTATAGCAGCTTCTCGGAAAGATTTTCAAGCTCTCATCTCAATAAAGAAATATATATGTATGTAGAATAGAATTTTCCTCGTTAAATCATTTCAATTCAAAATTCATTCATGATTTAATGTTGGTAAGTTTTCAATTATTTTCCTATGTCATTATAAATGTCTCATTGTCAGAAACTAATAGATATCATACGTGACCGAAAAAAATCTAGTTTTCTGAGACATTTATTTATTAAAAGAATTAGCATGTACATAGGATGTTCTATGTAACATCAACTTACTAACAAGTAAGATGAACTTACAAAAAGATGCTGTAACTTACTAACAAAAAGATGCTGTAGAAGCATCTTGTTGATTCAATTTATCTCTATATCGTGATGACATAAGATCATCCTGGCGTCCGAACGAGCTTATCACCTCTTCAAATCTAACATGCCTTAATCACGCACACTTAGGGAGTATCGTACCGTGCGCCCTTGAAACTTAAACCGTGAATGAAAAATGAAACCTTTATCATTTTACACTAAAGTTAGATGGTTTTTTAGCTTCCGTTGTATCTTTCTTTCCGTTTTTACAACTTAACTGTCATGAAGCGAGGCTTTTCGTTTCTTTCATCTCAGTTTTAATTATGATATGATTTTTATTCATATAGTTATGCTAAGGAGCATAGATAGCTTGGACCTTTCACGGAATTCTACTTTTACGTTTCACCATCTTCAAAAATTCAAAACTTATATAGTTTCTCTAATACTGTGATTTATCGAATCTTTTGCTCGACTTTATTTAATACTCATCACGGGTCGGTTTAGTCTCGTCTCTCTAATGCAAGGTGACGTCATTTCCTTTTCTTGCTTACGAAATTGTCTCTGACGAATTTAATTGTATATTATGTTTATATTTGTACCCTTAAGCCTTATGTATGTGAGCTAAAGATAATTATATAATCAAACCTTACGAAATTTTTATTTACGTCAATTATGAAATAAATATATATGTACACATGAAATTTTAGTTAATATTTTTAATATTTTAATAATATATAGAAGCAAGAAGCCAGTACATTTATTCAAAAATTACACTAATCCCAGAATTTAGGATGATAATGAACTCGTTGATTGGAGCACAGAAATAGCAATCAGTAGCAAAACAAATTCAGTTTGTTGTTTCTCAAGTTTCTCCTTGCTAGGTAGTTGATCCTTTTATAGCTTTGAATCTAAAGTAAGAAAAAGCAGCAGCAATGGAATTATATTTATAAAGCAATTATCTCGATGGAATCGCATAAACGGTGAGAAAATTTCATGGACTTGGTACCTTTCTCTCCTCTCTGCTGTATGAGCAAACATCAATCGGTTTTGCAAAATCCTTTAGCTCTTTGGCAATTTAATTATATTGTTATTGTTAGAGATGAAAGTATTAAGAGATAAGGTACTCCATGAAAAGATAAATGAAATACTTCTATTGAAAAGAAAGACAATATTCTCTGCAAAACACAACATAGCAATTGCGAACCTTTTATCATGTATCATACTTCTGGAACTTTTTTGAGCATGTTTGGCAACAGAAAACTCAATTTGGAAATTTTTAGACTTCTTCATTCATTTTGTGACTTACTCAATGATAGTAACAATGTTAAAAAATTTGGATCTTCGTCATCGAATCTTAAATCTTAATTCGATTTAGGAACAACGTTCCTAATTCGAGTCCCAAATTCCGAATTTAGTTCCTCTGTTATTACTGTAGAAAGCTAGAAGAAGAATAAAATAATGAGACGGTGAGTTGAAAATTATTCTCAAAGTATATTTACTTTATAAATTAAGAAAAGAATGTTTCGATTCAATTCTAAGCGAACAGTATTTTTAAAATGCAGTTCATTAAAAGGGCTATTTCGATTTAAAATCATATCATTAGAATCAACAAAAAGCCAATGAATATTAAAACTGTTACATAGAGAGTTAAAATCTGTACGGGCAATATTATATTTTCAATGATACAATTTATACGTAATGGATTCTGCCTGAAGCAGTTTCACTCATAATTAAACCATTTTGATTTTATGATGAAAAATTTATATTATCTGATCAACATGAGTTTACCTCGTGGGAGATTTCACGACCACGAGGCAATCATACGTGATTCACGGATAAAAGTAGGGACAGCGTGAAACTTAGATATGAGGCCAACTGAAGTGTGTATATGTATTAGCTTTCGTCACTCTAAGTATTATTTCAAAGCCGATTCCCTGCAGTTCCATTCCTTCTTTAGTCAGAAATATAGAAATATAGTCCAAGATTGGTGAATTTTAACTCAATATAATTTCACAACCAGACGTCTTTGAATATTCAAAATTGTTGCTATTTTTTATAACTGGGATATGATTGAAGTGCTTAAGTAAGTATTATTAAAACGAATTTAACAAAAAATTAGTAAAATATAACACAATTGAAGAAGCGTCAATAAAAGTTTCATTATTCAATCACTATATTCTTGCAATTATTTTGGGGCGCATTGGAAAATGTTAAATCTATTCTATTCCTTTGGTTACTCATTATTGGTTTGTTCAGCTTACATTTTTTCTCGTCTTTTTTGAAGCTATGATTTCAACTTAGATCCTCTAATAAATTGGAGTATTTTTCTAAAAAATGGGTACTGATCTATAATGAATTATATTGATTAGGCGTAGACTACTAAGATCTATAGTAAATTCACCTCTAACTCCTAATTTAGTAAATACTTTTTCTAATTTGAAGGCGTGTAGATGACATTTAAAGAAGGTTATAGTTTTGATATTAAAAATTCGGAAACTGGTATCGATGAAAATTCTTGTTCAGAACCCAATTAGTTCAATTCTCGGTTATGGAGATAATGGCTTCAAAATATAAAATTGGTATATGTACCTTATCCTCAACAGGTTTTTGTTCTTTCGTCAATGCTAAATAAAACGTTAATACGCTATTTGCATAAAGCGTTTTCAATTAAACAGGTCTGAAGTCGGAATATCCGGATTACGCTTAGGATAGATTCTGCTTCGAGTGTTAGAAAGTCTTACAATCACAAATCATCACCACCTTATTTTATACTGCTTATAGAAGGTTTTAGGATAGAAATTCTTTTCTAAAAGCAATACAGAACTATGGTGACCCTATTAATGAATATAATCTAGTTTATTAATTTGTATCGAACAAAGAAATCTTGGCCATTTTCAATGATTCTATTTGATTTGACTGTTGTAGATTACTTATTTTTCTCCGTAACGTTGTTGATGGTAATTTTACCTTCTGTGCTTTATCTTTCGTTTCGTATCACAATGACCTAAATTGCATTGAACTAAATCAATTTCTCACTTGTGTAAACACGGGACCATAATCATATTATAATTTTCTGAAAATTTTATTATATTTGATGTACGAAACCTTATTCAAAGCCTAAAAATACAAGCTAATAAACAAATTTTCACCTTCATATTATTTTTTAAAAGAGAATTGTCACTTCAAAGCTTATACATTATGAAAATGGCAATGTGTTACCGATACTCATCCATGCACACTTTTTATGAGGATGAATTCTAACCCATTCATATGATTATGATAGTAAACTTCTATTTTAGCAAATTATATGGCTTGTCAATTTATCCTATCAAACCACAAAAATTGGAATACATTTCGAAATTGATTTTTAAAAGACTTTTGATTAACTATAAATTTAAATCTTCATTTATAATTAGGTGGGACTATCAAAAATTTAATTTCGCCCATGACATAAATTTTCGTAGATAAATTATAAAAATAAACTTACTTACAGACTTTTATGTTACTTAATTCAGAAGTAAGTATAATGAAAAGTCTCTTCCATGCATTCATTGTATGAATAGTGTTATTCATACAATCTAGAATACTCTAATAATATTCATTAAACTAAATGTGATAAATTAGCCAATATGAAAATTAAGATATAATATTTTATCAATATTTACCAAACGTTTAATCAAATAAATAATTAGAGGCGAAAATGTAAAATAAATTATCGATCGTATTTTAAAAATTGTGTTATTGCTACGTGTGTTCCGCTGCCTACGTGAACTTCAATATAAAATGCTCAAAGAATTTTCATTTTTTACTCTCCTTAATATCCCTCCGCTTCATTTCGTACAAAATTTTACTCTTTCACGAAATAATACAGAAATAAAAGATAGTATAAATTAAGCCAACCATCCAAAATATACGTTTTAACTTTTAACGGTTGGGTACGACCTAGATACGTATGGAAAATAAAACAAACAATAAGTGCCGTTAGCAAAAAACGTTTTTCGTGGGATTCGTGGGATGATGTTAACAGCTTCTTCAAGTAGAAGTTATTTCATTTACGCTACCTCTTTTTATGATAACGTGCAATGTCTAAGCACGATTACTGGTTCTCGAAATTTAGGTGGACATATATGCCCACTAATGTGGTAATTTGAGGAAACGATGAATTCTGATAGTTTTCCTGGTAAAAGTGTTTGGGATTTAAAATTTTTAATTCTCGTTTTCTGTTACGCAAAAAATCTTATAAGTTTAGAAAGTTAAAACCTCAAGATAATTTTAAATATTTGAACTTTACCTGTTACATTATGTGATATTCCATTGATAACAAGAAGAGAATTATGTTTATTAGACACAATATTGAGATTTGAATATCCCGCGTAGAATTTTAATGTTTACGTCCTCTTAGGTCAATTGCTAATTATACTTTATTGAACCTACTATCTGGCCGCAATAATAGTATTTGAGCCAGAATAAGAATTATGTAGAATCACGTGAATGTTAGGTTACAATTCACGCCCATTCGAAATGATTTTCTTTATTCTATTTCGGCTTTGACCGAGCTGCCGTTATCTCTGGTTTAGATAAGCATTATTAATGAACACACGTTCGTTTTCTAATGGAATATCGCAACCATCGGAGATAATATAAAAGCGTGTATCCTTTCAAGTTTATTCACCAAGTGGTGGAACTTGCGAACAGGAAGTGAGCAGCTCAGCTGATCATATCGCTAAGATGACATATACATGCAAGTAGGTTAGTCATCGTGTCCCTGGGCAGTCTATTGCAACGACCTTCGTATTGTAGCTATTATTTTTTTAATTGAATTTAAAATGGACAATCCTCCGGGAATATGGGTGATAAGGAAAGTTGGGAACAAATGTTGTAACGTGCGAATCAACAAAACTACGTGGTAAGTACAATGCCAACAATCTTTCTTATATCTTACCCATACATATTTGTTGAATTACCTTGGTAATTTTAAATTTCAGGTATCGAGTGAGTGTTTTAATTCTTACGTATCTAGCCTACACAGGATATCATCTCTCTAGGAAACCAATAAGTGTTGTTAAAAATGTGCTCTATCAAAATTGTTCGGGGCTCACCCCTCCGGAAGATGTTGGCAACAACACCAATTGGTGCCGCTGGAAACCCTTCGGTATGGAAAATTTTGCATCGATAGTTGTATTCAATAAAATTATTTATTTTATAATTAGTTTTCTTCATACTTTCCAGATCGTGAAGATGGACCAGCTTTACTTGCAACACTTGATTCATCGTTTTTGTTTTGCTATGCTGGTGCTATGTTTGTTAGGTAGGTAATGAGTACTTAAATGATTTAATTAAGGTCCCAATCAGATTATTATTTTCGGTTTTAAAAGAATTCTTTAGAACTTCCCTCCTGCAATCATTGCTATTTTCAGATTTTTCCTCATCCCCTATAAAAATACCTATAAGAAAGTTTAACTATCTCCATTTTACTTTCATTTAATCAAAATTTTCTTTACAGTGGCTTTATTGCAGAAAGAGTTAATCTCCGTTTTTTCCTGTCATTGGGAATGATATTTTCTGGTATTGCCAGTTATCTCTTGGGTCTGGCCCATTCTTTTAATATTCATAATTTATGGTTCTTCATTATTGCTCAAGTGAGTAAATATATTATGCCTTTTATTTTTAAAATTATTGTATAATAATCATTGCAAAATGATTGTATAATTTCAATTTTAAAATTAAAATATTTCTTCTTAATATTAAATAGTTAAGATTCATTTATCATATTACACAATACAATCAAATTGTATGTGGTACAGAAATTTTTAATACTTAGTTAATGCACACGATGCAGCTAAAGTTTGTTTCTGTTGATGAAATATTAAAGATGAAATACTATTTACTTACCTGCATATTTAATTATATGGAGAAACTTCATCCCTTTTCTTATACCTTAAAAAGAGGTATCATTTTATTTCAGGCATTAGGAGGCATAGCTCAAACAACTGGTTGGCCTGGTGTTGTCACCTGTATGGGAAATTGGTATGGAAAAGGAAAAAGAGGTAATCCTACCATAGGGGAAGTAATTAGTCATTATTATTTGGGATTGTAATTTGGTAAGTTTTTTGATACCACAAATTGACACATTATTTCTGACATTATTCCAGGTTTAATCATGGGAGTGTGGAATTCTCATACCTCCATTGGAAATATTCTTGGAACATTAATTGCTGCACAATATGTTGAAGAAAATTGGGGACTATCATTTTATGTCCCAGCGATCATTATGGGCGGCATTGGATTTCTTCTCTTCTTGTTTCTTATCCCTGACCCTTCTGATGTTGGATGTGAATCTCCTAATTTTCCCTCAAAAACTGTGGTAAATATTCTTAAGTGGTTGGTTTTGGTATTATGTTTGGCTTTTTGTTTTTTCAATGCTTTAAATTTGTTGCTGTATTGCTTTGGGAAATCTCATTGCTTGAACAAATCAAAGTTCATATGGATTCTTTTGGTTTCAAGTGTGTGTCTTGACCTGTATTCAATCCTCA
Organism: Pantala flavescens; assembly: GCA_020796165.1. Classification (NCBI taxonomy): domain Eukaryota; kingdom Metazoa; phylum Arthropoda; class Insecta; order Odonata; family Libellulidae; genus Pantala; species Pantala flavescens. The sequence continues at coordinate 44,524,178 of CM036882.1, forward strand.
TTTCCATAGATTGTGAGGAGACGAGACGGCTACCAGAGACTTCAAACAAGTGTATCAGAAATTAGTGCTGATGAATTCAGTTCTGAATCTGATTCAGAACCAATTGTAGAAAGAGAGGTAAGAAAAAAGTGGAACATATAGTTAGAAATCACATAGGCAATAAAATACATTCACTGCGAAATATTTCATGTCAGTACTTTAGATTGTCCAATTTAAATTACAAAAGTAAAGAATTCAAAGAAATTAAAAATTGTTTTGTTTTTTGTCTGTAATTATTGCATTGGTAATCATAAATTCAGTTTGACATTATTGATTTTCTTTTAGTGTTAGGATTTGCAATGATAAGTTTACCAGAGACTGTGACATTGGTAATATGAGTGCTATGAATGCATATATGTATTTGGAATTATCAGTTTTTCTATATATGCTTGTTGGTATGACAGAGACCTTGGTACAATGAATGCACATATGTATGTTTGCCTTTTTTATCTCTTTAGGATAGTGGTTTTAGGGAAGTTTCTTGTTAGTTATCAAATGCACTGAAAGGTAAATTTTGAACTTAATTATACACTTACACATTGGTGCTACACTGAATACTAGTTTAAACTTATAAACAAATAAAGTATGGAAGATGACGGCAGAAATATGTAACCAAGTAGATGTGGAGTATTTTTTTCATCACCTATAATATAAGTCTTAATTGCTTCTGAAAGCAAGAATGATATACTAGTAGCAGACTAGAGATTTTTTATTGACCAGGAAGTGATTGTATTAGTTGTTTTCATGTGTGAGTTATTATGAAGTAATATTGCAATCTATTGAATTTTTAGATTAATTTTCACTCTAAACGGCAATGATGTGAAAGGTAACTAAAGATGCATTGAAAAATTCTAATATACAATCTAATTATTATTTTGAAGGATGTTTTAAGGGAAGACAAGAGTATCCCACTAAGTGCTGTTAATAATCATGAACTGCAGGAAGTAAGTTTTAGTTAAATTTGAGAGATTAATGCTGCTAGGTATAAGTGTTTATTTGGCTTTTTCTCAGCTGGAGGAATCTCTGTTATCCTTAATTGATTGTGTTGAAATCTTAATCCTTTTATTCCCGCTTTTATTTCTAGAAGTGAGAAAAATCTTTTTAGCAAAAAACTCATTTTTGTTCTGTCTCTGACTTTTCATTGAGGTGTAGGTCTACTTTATCTTTGACTATCCTGTTTTACTGTGAGCCACTGCATTTGTGCGCACCTCTCTTATATTTATGCAAATTGCAAAAAGTATGGTATAAATATCCTTAATGGAGTTGGTATTTGGAACCTTGTCATTTGACAAAGTATCAAATAACATAAAAGAAATTAAGATTCCATCTCCTTCCCATGATTTTTATTCCTTTGTAATTTCAATTGCTATGATAGATTTGATCGTAATTTTTCTATAGCTCTATTTATAAATTGAAATAGTTCTTGATTCCTGATTATGTGATTGATCAAACTGAATAGAAATGTCCTAATTTGCAAGCAAAGAATCACCTTAACCACATTAAGGTGATTCTTTGCTATCATCTATGATGGCTTTTAAAATCGTTTATTTAATTTTCTCCTTTGTTATTCCTTGGCATCAATGTTTTGATTTTTTTATATCACTGGTGTTTGTTTCAAATTTTAATATTTTTCTTTTATGTGCACACTCTTTAACTTTTGAGTCCTTTTGATAATTTTTAAGAAACAATATATTTTCATAACTTATTTGTTTCTTTTAATGTATTGCTGAACTGTATGGAAGGATATATGAGGAAGAATAGCTATCCAATATTGAACAAAATTAGTTTATCACTTTCAAAATAATTAAAATAGCCATTACTATGATCAGTAATTCATTGTTCATAAGTATAGTGCACTTTTCAATTACACAATATGTTCAAAATTTATAATTTATAAATTAGACAACCATACTTTTGTTATGCTTATATATTTATAATTTATTTCTGAATGTTCTATTTTCAAAATTATAAATATCAGGGCTCATAATAATTTCAAATACTAAACATTGTTTTATACCTAATTTTTAAAATTCTAATTTATATGATGTTTGTAGAATTTGTTTCAGTTTATGCTATCTAGCTATTGCATAATTATTTTATTTTAGTATGATTTTAATGTTATGCATCATGATTTCATACATATCTGATAATATTATGTTAAATTGATTTGTAAATAATGTAAGAACTTTGAAACATTTTTAGAATGATCGCATCGAAAGCCAAGATGATGCTCAGGTATTAACAATTAATGGTGAACCTCCATCTAAAGCTGTTGGATTTGTTGGAGCTCTTCGTATACCTGTAAGCTACTCTTAATGTTTCATTCAATCTATTAGGAAATATATTATAGATAATTTTATTATGCTTGTTATACTTATTTGTTTGAAAAATCAATAATTGAGGCTCATGAGATTATACTACTTGCACAGATAATATTTTTGTTTAGGTGATAAAATTAATATAGAATTTATGATAAGACATCTTTTCTTTATATGTATAAGATAAAAATATTTTTACTCATAGTAATCATTTTTGTGAAATATTTTTTGTATATTTAGTTTCTTCTCTCGGAGGTGAACCATAATATTTCTTAAATTAGGAGGAAAATCATTAAAATTTCAATCTCATTTCTCGCTAAGTTGTGTATATTTAAAATAAAAAATATACTATTTGAATAGCAATAAAATAGTTTTAAAATGTCCTAATAATACTGTCCAAAATAATAATAAAACCATAATTCAATAGTTTTCCATTTAATTTAGTAACCTCACTCAGTTTTGTCAAAATTTATTTTTCTGCTATTTTATTATAAAATTATAACAAGTTTTATCTTTTCACTTTTATAAATGTAATATTTTGTCATTTATTTAATTTGATTATTTTCAGGGTGTAGTAGAGTTTTCATTGTGCCTGTTCTTTGCAAAGTTGGTCAGCTACACATTCCTTTATTGGCTCCCTATGTACATAAAATCATCAAGTAAGTATCATTTCATGCAATTAATGAAACCTTTATTTTATGGTATTGTTAGCTTAACGGAGTGTTGAAATTTGATGTGAAAGATGATGTTTTTAAAACAAAGTGTCTTTTGTGCTTAATATTTATAATAGTCAGAGTATTTGTTTATTACATTTATTAGTCTTATGAGGATCTCCTTTAGTAGGTGCATCAGTTCTTATATAAGGTAATTGAAGTAGACTGTTAGGTTAGATCATATTCTAAAATTATTATTTTATTCTTTCGATGTAATAGCCATTTATTATCATCTCCTAACATTGATTTTTACTGTTGAAATTGAATCAATATTCTCAGCTACCTTGGGCCCTGAATTGAGTGCTGATTTGTCTATCCTATTCGATGTTGGTGGAATAGTTGGAGGTATTGTGGCAGGTATAGTGACTGATGTTACTGGAAAAAGTGCTACCACTTGTGCTGTGATGTTAACTACCGCTATTCCAATGGTGAGCCAGAAAGAATTCGTTCTCCAATTATTCCAAAATCTGCACAGATAATTGCTAAAATATTTCTTAATTTTAAAGCTGAAGGAATCTGTAAATATTATTATCATTAGTACGCTATGATAGTGAATTTGAATGACTTAATAATCATGTTTTTATACATATTGGAAGGATTCCATACAGTGATTCAGTTTCAGTCAAGTCAGAGTTTTTTAAAGTCCTGTTTAACAAGATTTGAGATAGTGGTTTAGTCTTATTTTGCTTTCTGATTAAATCAGTTATAATAGAATACTACAGGAAATCTGTTGCTTAAAATGTTTCAATTTCCTAACTCCAACTTGAAAAAGTTATACCTTAATTCATGTTACATTTACATTTTCACTGCATTATTTCAGCTATTAATACTTGAGAGCGTGCATGAAATTTTGTTTGCATTAAATTTTAACCTATAATATAATTCCTTGATCGGAAGAATATATCTTGAATGTTCCAGGTTTTAAGGAATTTAAAAAATATTAATATTTTATTAATAATGTTTACATTTATTTTATAGCATATATTTTTGATATTTTGGTTGTTTCATATTGATTATGAAACATAGCCAAATCATTTTATAAAATGAGAACATAACATTATCTCAATAAGTTTTCAGTAAAATTTATTTTTCTATTTCTTGCAGAGTGATAATAGTTAATTTTTCTTTGTATTTAGCTCTTTGTTTACCAAAGTTATGGGACAGCAAGTGTTGGAGTAAATTGCATATTACTAATTGTTGTCGGAGCATTAGTAAATGGTCCATATGCCCTTATAACAACAGCAGTATCAGCTGAATTGGGAACACACAGCTCTCTTCAGGGAAATTCTAAGGCTTTGGCTACAGTAACAGCAATTATAGATGGCACTGGATCCATAGGTAAGGATAATATTTGAAAGAAAATTTCCTCTGAATTTTATTGACTAAGTTTAAGTATGTTTGATGTAAGTTAAGATAATTATATAAGAAATATTAATTAAGGAAATAATATTTCCCACATTATGCATATTAATCAAATGGAACTTAAATAGTTATCTCTTGCAACCTATAGATCTTTAGTAAATCTTGTATGATTGATTTTATCTCACTGCTAAGATTTTTTTTACTTTATTTCAGGTGCAGCAGTTGGTCCTCTACTTGCTGGACTGGTTTCATCATCAGGCTGGAGCAATGTATTCTCAATGCTTATGATCTCAGATGTTCTAGCATTATTGGTAAGTAATTGATATTTAAATTATATGTTGAGATAGATGCTTTTTCCTCTTAATTATATATTTCTTTGAGTAAAGGTGCGCTTGCTGACAGCTAGCAATTGGAAAATATATCTTTTAATAAATCGTAAGATTTTTTAATAGATTATTTTAATAAGTCATGCTAAACATAAACTAAAGGACATTTTCACAGCAAAAATTGCATTGATTTCGATTTCCCATGCATTTCTTATGGCATAGTTATTCACAAATCGGCATTGAACTAAGGCTATCCTGCTTAGAATAGTTTAATAATTCGCTTGAGTATGATTGTCCTTATAAACACTCAAAATTTCAAAAGAAAATTCATTCAGGAAGTGCCTCAAAAAGAGCTCCTATTTCCCTATGCATTTCTTATGTAGATATAGTTAACGCCCCCTAGAATCGAACCAAGAACCATTGTGTATATAAAGATAATCATACTCAAGCGAATTATGAAAGTATTTTAGGTAGTATATCCTTGGTTTGACGCCGGTGCGGGAATAATGCAGCCGTAAGAAATGCATGGGAAATCGAATTCAGTGCATTGTACGCTGTGGTAATGTCCTTTACTCATTATGTTTAGCAAAGTTGGAGCAGAGTAATATTCCAAAAAATTCTATTTTTCATTGAAAATATATTCTAGCATTGCTTGCTGTTAGCAAGCACTCCTTTACTCGTATGTAATAGATATAAGTTCCCACCCTGCAATTTGTATTGTAAATGGTTCTGAAATTGGAAAGTTAAGATTTATGAATAATTTAACTGTGAATTATTAACCCTTTTAGTGCTGTCCTCCTTCCTGTGGTACAGACGAAAAATGCAGAGGGTTTTTATATAAAATGTAGCAACTAGGAAAAATAAACATTATATAGTTAATTGTTTAGATATTTCAATGCGGTTTTTTTATTATTGAAATAAAATTGGACAGTAATCACAACATTTTATAAGTTTACTGATACATAAGTTTTTTTATTTCAGTGTCCTAAAATTTAACATCATTTTCTTAATCTTAAATTTTTGACTTTCAGGTACAATATTAATATATTTTTTTCTATCTTTTCCGTCAAAGGTAATTTATTTACAATTTTAATACAATTAAAAATAAATTTGGAAAAAATCATAAACAATTATGTAAAATCTTGTGAATTGCTTAACTTTTTGTCAACCTCTGCAAAGTACAAGGGAGTGCGTCACTTCCTTTCTTCCCAAGCCATTCCATCTCAAGGGACTCTATAATGCTTGCCGTATATCTAAGCCTTGTTTTTTTTTGGGATTGTTTTCTTTTGTAATCCCATTCAAAAGAGTATGAATGATTAGCTTGCATACCAAAATGATTACAAAGCAATGTTTTCATAAATAACCTATCACTGAATACAAAGTTAGCTGTTCTGAATCAAAACAATTTCAGCAAACCAGAAACTTTAGATAGGAGAACTATCAGGTTACAACCATTATTTTGTCAGAGAGAGAAACTAAGCAGAAAAATGAATCCATATTCTAGATTATCCTTCACGACGCATAAAGAACCAATGCTGAAATTATGGTATCATTGAACATTAAAAAATTTATTTAAAATTGACAATAAAAATGATTAAACTATACTGCATAAAGAAGAAAATGTCCCATTTTATTAGAACAGGAAAAATGTCATACCTTAAAAATACAATATGTTATAGCAAATTAAATAATGAACTATATAAAAGCCGATATATCGGCGCGCCCCACTAAAAGGGTTAAATGTATGGATAATGATGAATTAATGAACATTATTTTTTTACTATTTTACAGTTACTTTCTCGCCTCATGGTGTCTGAATGCAGACAGAGAAATCAAGATGATGGAGGAAGTTGGATTAAGTCTTAATAGTCTACGAATAAGACCTAGTCAATTGTGATTTTTCTAAATTGTGAATTTTCACCCTTTTCAGTTCATGTCTGTTTGACTGAATTTTTTACCTCAAGATTGTCTAATTTTGGTATATCTGAATTTTAATGATGATCATCAACTGATAAGATTTGAGTATTTCTCTATGCAATAATCCTTACGAACTACAGTTTGAAATATTCAGCTGTATCCATGAATAACATTCCATTTTTGGAATGACTTTGTAAATATTTTTATACTTATAATTTTTATTTGAAAAGGTAAGACAGAGTGGTTCAGCTGCTCATGGCAAGTGTTTGTGTACAATGTACACTTATTATGTTTGTTTAATATTCTGTGACTTTTAATTGTAAATATTTCTCTGTGGTGTATCACCTGTAAATGATTTATAAAATATAAATATTTTAATATAAAATTCTAGAGTGTCTGTCTTTTTCCAGCTCATGATTTAGTTCACTAATAATGAATTACAGCATTTAGAGTATTCAGAAATGCACTGTCTTTTGTAATTTAAATTTCTTCTTATTTAAGTTGATTATTCAGTCTTTTCTATTTTCTATCATTGTACCTTTCTCTCAAAAATTAAGTCACCACAAAGGTTTCCACTACAGTTATTGCTTCACTTCTATATTTTCATATGAGATTCATGGCAATGTATTATCTTTGTCAAGTCATGACAGCTATTTGCAGGCAGAATTTTAGTTTAGTTTGATATTAGGTAACCTATATAGGCCTGTTTGGGGTTTCACTTTAGTCTCCTTACAATACTCTGAAGACTCCTAGTATCTATGGGTCTATCTTCATGGAATGGATTCAACATGGCCATGGCCCAATTGAATTTGTTATAGTTTGAAAACTTTCAACACTACAATCCTCTTACTGGCCAAGGAACATGTTTTCCCCTTGCAACCAGGTTGTTACAGTACAGTACAGTTTGTTACATAGGTAGTTTAAAAATGGACCTCATATCTTGATTCACTCCAATTACTACTACAGCTGTGAAAAGGATTAATCTGATGATTTTAAGTGGTTTATGGTTCTCCTTCACGCAAACTGCCCATAGCTCTGCAAGTTTCTCATATATATTATTTATTGCACAAGCAGGTGATTTTGTGACTCCCTCATGTAGACGCTTCCGGGTTCTATTGACATGTTATATACTAAGTTGAGTTGATAACTGGTTGGGAATAGTTGGAGTAAGGGTAGATAGAGATGCTGAAAGACTGATGGGATTATTTTAAGAAATATATATGGAAAGGAGTAGTAGATGTAATATCATGTTCGAATAGTTATTAAATTAAAAAATTAGAGTTAATTACATAGAAGACTAAACAAGATAAGAATAATATGATAGGAGTAAAGGTGCGCTTGCTGACAACAATCAATCGGAAAATATCTTTTAATAAAACGTATGATTTTTCGAAAGATTTTTTGGATAAGTGAATGCGAAACATAAAATCTATGACATTATTGCAGCGTACATTGCATTAAATTCAATATCCCATGCGTTTCTTACGGCAGAAATATTCCTGACCCAGCATTAAACCAGAGACATCCTGCTGGAAATGATTAAAAGAATTTGCTTGATTATCGTTTTCTTTACAAACACTGCAATTTTCAAAAGGAAATTCATTCAGGAAGTGCCTCAAAATGAGTCCCTATGCATTTCTTATGAAGTTATAGTTAACGCCCCCTAGAATCGAACCAACGATCATTTACGACAATCTTAGGGATGCTTTTATATGAGAATGGTCCCATTTATGGCTATGTGAAATTTCGAACCTCTGCACGGTTGGGAACTTTCATAAAAAGCTTTCGGAAATATGGCCAATGAATTCCTTATAAGAAAAATCGAGATTACAGGACGCTCTGGAATCAAACCCGTGACACATAGGCATGTGTTGATTTTTTTATGTACATTATATACGTATCTATATGTGTAGAAAGTTTGAATGATCTATGTATCATATTAAGTGAGCTACGATTTTTCAAAATCTGAAAATATTTCACCTCCTGGCATCGAACCCATGACCAGTTGTATATAAACAATAGCATTTCCATAGATATATATAATAGCAATAGCCACATGAAATCTTATCAAAAAATAAGATAGAAGAAATTGTGTTAGAATGTGCTCTAAGGCAGGATATTTTGAATTTGACTTTGTAACTAGTTCATCAAGAGCAAAGATTTAAAACTGATTCTTAATAATTAAAACACAATATCTGTAAGTATTTTATACAAAAAATGAGACAGCATAACTAAGGGTAGAAAAGGAGATGGGAATGGAATGGGAAACCTTCAAACTGAGAATATGAATGAATGCTTTTTACAGAAATAATGTTTAAAGTTTCTCTTATTAATCTCAAGAACTTAATCAAATTGGAATTATTAAGCATCAACATGAAATCTGTAAATATATTATTAATGTAACCTTAGTTTTGCAGTGCTATCCTCATTGAATTAAATAAATGTATATTACTAAATTAGTAAAGAATGATATTCAAATTCTACCTTAAGAATGGAGATCAAATATAATAAAAAGGGCCAATTAGCTTACTAAATCTGTAAATAACTGATGCTATTAAAGAGAAACCTTTAAAAAAATTGGGAAAGGTTTTTGAGAGAAAATTAACTAAATTAATCAACATTTAGTAGATGTTATAGACAAAAATGACAGATCAAATGGTATTATTGTCAATTATCTAAAGCATGTCACTCTGCACTTAGATATATTTTCATCTGAAAAAGCTAAATTTTAATTAAAACAAATTACTTTTGAAAAAAAAATTACTTAGTGTTTTTACCCAGAATCAAAAGTAAAAGGGATGTAATCTTTTGATTTAAAAATAATATCTACAAATATGTATGCATGTAATAGTAACATTATTTTGCTTAACATACATCAAACAATTACCTATGAATACAAAATAAGATATTACTTAAGTATAGATGACTGAAAATTATAGAGAAGGGTAAGGAATGTGAAAATTGGGTCATACCACGACTTTACCAAGAAAATTTATTACAAGTAAAATATATTAAAATAAAGAGAGCATGTTCACTGGAGTGAGTCACTTCTAAAAATATGATTTCTTCCTATAGCTGCAACTTGATCAAATACTGAACTATTGAAACTTTCAAATAATTTCAAGATCCTAGTGCTAACGATAAATACAAATATGAATATAGATGTAAAATTACTCACGATTATCACTCATATGGTTTACGAAGATGTATTTCCTTTCCTGATAGAATACCGTGATAGATATAATAGATGATAAATTATAGTCGAAAAAATATATTTCAATGAAAAATGTCTGTTTGAGGCTCTCTCAGTAATATACCTCACGGATGTGAATATATATACACAAGAATAAATACACTGATTTTTAAAAATAAGTTATAAATGGAAAATTTATTGTAGCTTGCTAAATTCTTCACAGCGCAGGACTTGCATATACAATAACTGAATGTAATTAATAAGTAAAAAAGAGGACATAAATTTATATTTATAAATTTTTAAATACTTCAGGTAGCTTAGCGTAAGAATTAGGCAACTAAAAACAACAAATTATCAAGGTATACCAGTTGGAATTATGAAAGACATTCTATCCGCCGCTGCGCCCCACTCTGCTCTGTGTGTAAGAAAGACGACGATCCAAGATATAAGGGCGACAGTCCATATTAAGGCTCCACACGCTGATAGAATAACGTCTATTGAAAAAGAAAAATTTTATGATCATTAATTAGGGAAAAAATCACATAGCATTCAAATTGCTGGTAATAAATGATACTTACACTTTTTTATTTGTTTCTGTTCCTCGAAGGAGGGCTTCCAAAATGCCTCTGCGGAAAACCAAATAGCATTGACGCACCATAGGAATGGCAGAAGAAGGAAACCAGCTATAATAAGAAAATTACATATATATTAACATTCCAGAGCTTATCTGCTTAGGAATATGTATAATCAAGTGAACATCATACCGTGAAAGTACCAGCGGCATAAATATAACTTCTTGTCGTTCTTCATTTTAGATAAATCCATTTCCTTTGATTAAAAGTCACACACTTGCAAAGATTTAATGTGAAATCGCAAAACACAAAAACGCAAAAAAAAGTGTACGTTTTCAGTCAACCTTTACCTTTAGACTACTCGCAACACGTTTGTCATTTGTCAACAAATAATGCAATGAATATAAGCATGTCAAAAGTGAGGTGAATATGTGGTTGAAATACTTGTAGCGTTTCGTTTTCCGTTCGATTGTCTGTGATAAATGTCGAAAAATTTGTTCTGTAATTAGGTGAGTCGGTGATATTGGAATTAAGAAAACAGTGATTCATTGTTGTTATGTTGTAGTGAGTGCTTAAAACATTCTTGGAATTGGTGTTTTTTTTGCTTTTCCATTAGAATGGCATCTGATAAAGATCAAATGATGAACTCAAGTAAGGCAAGCTTAGATGAGAAATCTGTTGCACAAGATGAAGAGTTACACAATTTATTAGATAGTAAGTTTCGTATGCGGATGTATAAATTATTATTAATTGTTCCAGCTAATAATAATATGATCAAACAATGTAGGTGCCCTGGAAGATTTTGATACTCCTTCTAAGTCATCCGAAGTAAAAGTTAATCCTGTGGATGATAAGCAAAATGTTCCTAAATCCGATGAGGAATCACTGGGAAGTATGTGGACTGAGGAATTCATCAAACAAGCCACTTCGCAATTTGAACAAAATTTGCAGTCCATATTAGCGGCAGGTAATTTAGGTCTTTATAAACCATAAATTCGTATAAAAATATAGAACAACCTGTCCGAGATTTATTTAATATTATCATTAAATATTATTGTTCTGCACTATGTATAAATGAAATGCGAGGACTTGTAATATTGTTCATAGGTGTAATGGTTCGAATTTCAGTATTTAATGTCCTATTTGGTAATTTGCTTGATCCTTTTCAATAAACTGTTAAAAAATACACATCAATAGGCAACTTAGATGGAGCCAGACCTGATGATGTTGGTGAAACATTGCAAAAGATAGCTCAGGCTGCAGCTAAAGCAGTCTCTGAAGAATCTGAGGAAGGCGAATTTTCTTCTACCATTGCACAAACGTTGAAAAATCTTTCAGAGGGTACAACAAATCTACAGGTATTTAATTGGAAGGGTTTTTAGTAGCATTTAAGACCTGAAGGAAATTTTTCAACTAAAAAGATTTTCAATCTTGTTTCCTTGCTCTTATTAGGAATTATCTGAATTATTTGTAATGTATCTCATTTTTATATATTTCTTATGCAATATTTATTGAAAACAACTTTTTTATGTTAATTATCAAATGAGTTTTTTATGTAATTGTGAAAAAGAATTCTTTTGGTATGAGAAATTTATCATTTTCTAATTTAGAATCCTGATTCATTGCTTTATTTCACTATATCCAATAGAGTCCAATGAGTGAAGAAGACATGATGAAGATGTTTGCGAGCATGGGTCTTGGAGCAGAAGATAATTCATTCCCTAGTGATGGAGATTTCCTTCCAATGTTGCAGACCATGATGCAATCACTGCTGTCCAAAGAGGTTCTTCTTCCAGCTTTGCTGGATATCGTTGAGAAGGTATCTGAGTATAAATAAATTATTTTAGAATAAAAGAGAAAGAATACAAAAATACATAGACCAAATAGATAGTTTTACTGCCCAATTACTCATTAAAATTAAGTATTTTTCTCAATGACATAAATTAAATTTCTGAATTTTTCTGTATCGATCTAAGTTTTAAGCTAATAAACTTTAAAATCTTACTAAGTAAATTTTTAGAAAGATTGAACTTCTCTGCAAGCTTTCGAGTTTCAATGTTCTTCTATTTGGTTTTTATTTTCTTTTGTTTGTTTTTGACCATTAAATATATGAGGTCCTATAAATAATCACCTAATTTATTATTTGATCCCCTTGCTGTGTGTTGTTACATGAATTGATCTATTCACCATAACTCATCATAAAATAATAGATTCCATCTTCCGTAGAATATTTATCTCTCTAATTTTATAGCTTAGGGATTTTCTCCGAGATAAGGAACAAGTTGTACTTTATGGCCTGACTTCAAACAAAGTCAAAGGTACCTCTGTCGTTCCTAAGTGCAGTGTTTTTTGTCCTCTTCTATTCGTAATATATCTAAACGATTTGAACCTCGGTATTCAAAATAAAGTGAGAATAATTGCGGATGACAAGTTGCGGATGCGGATTATTTCTCTATAAATCACCGCGAAAGATTGTATTTCTCTGTCAAGGTATTTAATTCGTATTCAACGTTGCTGCAAAAAATAATAAATACATGCGGAAAATCTAATAGAAAACTCGGCTTCGTTAGACGTATTGTTGGTAGAAGTGGAGAAAAAGTGAGAGAACGGTGTTAGTTCGCGTTAGTTTGACCAAATCTAGAATACACATCCAGTATATAGGATACCGCGGACGATATTTGCCACTCGAAATGTACTACGTAAAGCGATCCGATTTGTAAAGAATTGCTAAAAGGCGAGAGCGACCACGATAATATTAGGTAAAAGTACGATGCGCGATAGCTTAAATTGGTGTTTACACCCCCTACCATTCGCACAAAGCCAGCTTGCAAGGTACTTATGTAGATAGCTAAGGAGGTTTTTCATCGATTGTCACATCGAATCTTCAAGTATTATTTTTTATTTCAAGGCTTTATTATTCCATAAGGTTCATGCAACATCACTGAAAAAAGGTTATTCATTACCAGTCAACCAGCACGTTATATTCCTGAGCAAGAATACTTAGGTTTATAAAATAGCAAAACTCTTAATGCCAGAATCCTCCATTGTAATTGAATTTTCTATAGTAATGTTTGCAAACTCAGGTATTCATTCAAGCTGTATATTTTTCTTTATTTAACAAAGACCACAGAATCATCTACTTCCTGGACAATTACATCGTCGTTCTTAATGGATATTTGTGGGATTTGAACCTGGGGCTTCAGCATTAGAACATTAGTATGCTAACCAGTCTGCCACAGAGGCTGGCGAACTTTATGTATTTTATGTGTCAACTTCATTCATTCTCGAAGATAAAGTCAATAGGCAGATAAAAAATGCGTGGGGATGGATTAGGGTATTTATATTTTTAGTCAAATATTTTGCTATATAATCTGCCATTTTGCATTCCTGCCTCTCTCTTAAAGGGAGTATATATGTAGCAAGGTCTACCATTCTCAGTGGTCCTTGTTTTGAAATTCTTAATAGAACCAATAAGATATTCTCATCATCTTACTCAAATAACAGTGTTTAGAACCTGTCAGTTGGGAATTATCTGCAAATGTTGACTTATTGTGTTTTAAGACAATAATTTTACCAAATTCAAATTTAAATAATTGTATGGAACAATTTATATTTAGTAAAATTAAAAGTTAGTAATTTTATGAAGAAGAAAGATTTATTAACAGATATTAATATTATATACAAGTACAAGTGAGTACTTTTAGTTAATTATCTTTTTTAAAAATTTTTCACCGTTTCAAATTTTTTATAAATAGTTCTTGCATAAAATTTAGGTAAAAATTTAAATTTATTTTCTGCAGGAAACCCTATATTTTGGAAGATTACTAACATGATTTAATTGGTTACTTAGTATCCTGGATGGTTGGCAGAGAATAAGCCCAAACTACAAGATTCTGAGTACCAGAAGTTTGACCAGCAGTATAGGTTAATGTGTCAAGTGTGTGAAGAGCTCAAAGAAGAAAAAGATTCAGATTCTGAAGAGGTGAAGAGGGGGAGGTTTGATAAAATTTTAGACCTCATGCAGAAGGTAAAAGAACTAATTATAATTATTTGTAAAGATAATCTTGTAGAAATAAGTAATTATTTTTTTTTGTTACAACACCCTACCAGATCTCAAAATAGAGTATTTAGTGATAATTTTTAAAATATTATTAAGAAATCTGATCCAAATCTTTCAAATTAATTTTAATAAGTTTTGGAGATTTATTCTAACTATATCTAGGTATGGATCATCATCTATTTTCATTATATTGTATTTTGTTTTCATTTAATAATTATAGATTAACTTTTAGAATATTTTTTTGGCTGTCAGCTTTTTTAGAAGACTTTTACCAGAATTTCAATGAGTTTTCTAATAGTTCAAGGAAAATATGATTAGATGATTTTGGACATGCTTTCTTATAATATTTTTCAGTATAATCTCCATGAAATTGATTCCATGTTATCCAATAATATTTTAATTCATGGTTTCCATCCCTAAGGTAAAGGCTTGGTAGAGTCCGATTGAAAATTATTTTCACTCCTGAAAGTTTTAGGATATGATAAAAATCAGAAGAAGCTAAATCTAGTAAATTGAGTGGATTCAGCAAATATCATACTTTTTTCACCAATTTTTATGATCCTTTTACAAACATCTCTCAGTAAAAGTCAAATTTGATATATTCCCTGGCCATCCTAAAGCATCAATCTAAACATCACCTTAGAGTAGGCCATCAAATAGACATCTTGTGTGTAAGATGTCTCTTCTTAGCTTATGAATATTCGTATTACTTATATTAACTAATAAGGCAATGAATATCCACATAAACTAAGAAAAAATTAGCAAAGAAGAAGGCTTTGTAGCATGTCGGATGATCATCCTAAAGAAGATAAAACATAATCATCGGATTGGCCCCCAAATAGCCAAAATCATTTCAAAAGTGAAATTAAGTGCCAATTACAATTTTAATATGAATTCTCTGAGGGTTTGTCATTGATGGGCAGTGAAATTTCTTGTCAAAGAATAATATAATCCCCAAGTTTCATTGATACATACCTGTGGATACTTTTTGTAAAAAATATGCTGTGACCCATGAAATCTGATCATTATGAAGTATAGGGATAAATGAACGTGAAACTACATACATGTTGCAAAATTTCAGCTCTTTTAGATGAATACATAATAAAACCTATAGCAACATCTCTAATCTTATCAGCAAAACTTATAAATCAATCAAGAACTTTAAAATTATTTAATCACCAAAGTAGAATATGTATGAATATTATAGAATTTATATGAATATTTATTAAGAATAATTTTTTAAATAGTTTTCTGTTAATATTTATGTAGTATTATTTCTTAGTCCTTCTATTGTAAATTATTCTCATATCTTCAAATATTTCAATGTTCAAATATCAGCAGAATAGATTTGATTCGACTATCATATTAAATCTATAAATGAAATCATGGAGGAGAAAATGATTTCAGTGTCTTGTAGTTAAGTCTTCAAGTAGGTACATCCTAGTGAAAAACCATAATTTTCCTAACATTTACTGCAAACAATGGATTTTTAAAATCTTTAATCTGCTTAGAAATAAAACTTACTGTTTAGTTTATATACTCTCACCATTCTGGTTAATATTTTTCTACAGATGCAAGACTGTGGACAGCCACCGAAGGAACTAGTAGGAGATCTGAATTCCATTGTGCAGTTTGATGAAAAGGGGAATCCAAAACTGCCTGGTCTCACAAATCAGTGCTCATTAATGTAACTTAAATTTTATATTCAAACTGTATTGCATGAAATTTTTAGCTCAATATCCTACACGTTGTATTTTTTGTGAAAAAAATCTGTAGAATTTATAATGTGTCACTTTAAATTTTCATATAATTGAGTTAGGTATTCTAAAATTACCTCTATTAATGCTCTGGTCTACTTTTCTTGCTGAATTTAGAAACTGCAGTCAAAGTTAGTGTACAAGCTTTTGTAATTGAAAATTTCCTGTGATTAGAGATATTTGTATTCTACTACCCTCAGAAACCTAGTCGCCATTTTTGCTGAATAATTATAATATGTGAGTTTTTAGTCTTGTTATAGAATGGGTGTGGTTTATTTTCATTATTCTTCATTAATTCTTGTTGAAATTCTCTTTTTTATTTTGGAAATATAACATATGAATCTGTTACCAGTTTTGATGTCATTTAGTGTTTTTTGCATAAAGAGTATTTAGTGATGAAGTCTATTTTATTAATCATTTTCATGGTAATTTTAATTACTAGTACCCATTTAAGGAACGAAACTTGTTATTGAATGCAAAACAGCAGTGGAATTAGGAAAATATTAAATTCTTTGCAAGTTTTAATACACAATTACACATACATGAATTTTGACTTCTTGTGGGAAATATATTTGACTTCTGACTCTTTATGGAATATCTACAATACATAATTCAAAGCACATTTTAATTCATCTGGCTATAATATATGGTCATTGAAATATGAGTAGTGCTTTTTGATGGTCTTGTATGTAGTGTTACTGAAATGAATTCTCTGCATCATTATGAAATGATTTTAATATTCCATGGACTGCTTCTCACCTCTATGTAGTCTCTTGGAAGAATATTGAGTATCTTTATCTTCCCTTATCTTATAACTTAAGCAAAACTTAAGCTTTTGCTTTTAATTAACAGATACTTAATTTTATTGGTGATTAAATGTACAGTGGACATTAAACATTATGTAGTACAAGTATTCAGTCTGATATTTATTAGTAGTGATTTCCAGTTTAAATTCCATTATTGTTCTGCTAAAATGAAATTAAACCAAAGCAAGTAATTAATAGATAGGGAAGAATAATTTTTAAATAAAGCCAGGACCACTTTTGTGTTTAAATATCATGCTATGCAGCTTTCTATTTATACGTTTAAGAGACAAGGAGGTAAAAATTAGAAATTTACTGCAGAAAAAATGATAGAAAATAGAATAAGTATAACCTATCAAAATTTACTTCAAAAAGCTACTAAATAAATGGGTGAGGACAAAACATTACTTGGAATTGAATCTTCTCTTTTACGATGAGAGAAAAAATCTAAAACTTTAGGTGTGATGAAGATTATATACTTTACAAGATACTTAAATGTTTAGAATGATAGTGTTGCTTGTGTAGTATATGGGTTTCTTTCTTATCACATAATTTATCTTAAAATTCTTTTTAATAATTCTAAGTTACTTCATATCCTTTTCGTATAAATATTATATTGTCCTATGCAAAGTACTAGTTGTTCAAACCTCATTAGCTACTTTATTGATGTTAAAAATAGATAAGATCCATTATTTGATTGAGATTTAAAAAGTATTTCATTTAAAAATGTAATTGTACTTTTAAGAAGTGTTCTGCTATTCATATTAATGAAGTTAAACTTGTTTATTTACAATGATAATGTAATCTATTCTTTGAAATAATTTTAAAATTTTTTTTATTGAATTTTTTCTTTATGGAATGTGGTCATTCTCTACTTATAATTTTCAGCACAATTTCTTTGTGTAATGTTTTTTGCACAAACATGCTTATAAGACTATTTTTGAAACAACATCAGGCAAGTATTTAATTTCAAATAATTGATGGTCATAAAAATATGTTAAGGGTCATCATGATCAAATTTATCTTACTAGTTTCAGAAAACATTAGGTTTTGAATAATATTTCATCTGATGTGCTTTAATACAGTTATGGCACTGATGATTATTACTGATCATTATTTACTGGTTAAGTATAGGAAAATTTTGTTCTGAATTAATGGAGATAAACCTTTTTTCATAAACTGTTTTTGTGTGTACAGATAAAGGCAAATGTCTAGGATATTCAATCATATCAAGGGAAGAGAGTTGTGTTAAACAGTGAAATAACTACTCTTGTATGTCTAATAGAGAAGAAAACTTTCCTTGTTGAAAAGTTGGCACTCACTCTAAGTAATATATCAAAGATATTCAGAGGATTAAGTAAAGTATGATAGTATTACATTAATCATTCCCTTTTCAAAAAAGTCTTGTATATTTCTGTAAACTTTTATTTATGATTCTGGTAGTCATATTTCATAAAATATCCATGGTTGATTTATTCAATCATTACTCCATAAATCACAGATACTTTTATTGTCAGAACTATGAATATTTAAATGTTTATTTTTCTGGAGACATGGTACGCACTGTATCAACATAAAATACCGTATTTCCCCATGTATAAGCACCCCCCTATTTTTTGACTGAAATTTTAGAAAAAATATTTTACTAGAGAAACAGGTTACAAAAAAACAACGGTTACAAAGAAACAAAATTTAAGACTCATAATAATCGTTCACACATTCATAAGTTACAAAGAAACAAACATTATAAAGAAAAAAAATTTAAGACTCGTCTTGTCCACTTCACTTATGTTTTCAGTGTAGTAACAAGAGGTATATTTGTTGTTGTTTTTGATTTTAATGTCGCTGGACATCATCGTCTTGTAATATTCAGGTGGGGTCAAGAATATCGTCTCGTAATAATATTATCACTTACATTTGTTTACAAAAAGAACAATATACGGCTGAAAAAGCATTTTTCACGCATAAAATTTTTACCTGCATTGTATATGCCACCCCCTACTTTTTAGGCTTGCAAATTTTGGAAAAAAGGGGTGGCTTATACATGGGGAAATATGGTACCTTCTTTCGGCACCAACTGTATATGAAATCATTGTATTCTCAAATACTCAGAATTCATCTTTCATATACAATCAATATTTAAATGTCATCATAAATACTTTTTTCTGTCATCTATTTAATTAAATTGGAAATAATCAACTCTTACTCTTCAATTAATGAAGTGATTACTCAAGCCCAGAAAGATTGATTTTCTTGTTTCTCTATTAGGTGGGTTTTATAGATTTATTTTAAAATGGATTTAAAACAGTATGGCATATTTTTCTTATTATTGATATATTAAATCTTTTAAAGTTGGCCAAAAATAACTTACTTTCATTAAAATGGACATAGTTTCTTGGTTGGGTTTTGTTATTTTTTTGCTACTTGTGTGGTGATTTTCAACAGCAAATACAGCAATTTCTGAAATGTCTAAGAGAAGAAAGATGCTATTTTTCTTGTAATATATCCATGTAAATGAGAAAACTCATATTTTGGAGTTTCTGAAAGAATATGAGAAGGATCTTAACTCAGGAAATATATAATGGACTATCAATGTGATAAAAGAATTATCCTGCCATAATAAAGACATTGCACAGTGTATAGCCATATTTTCTTCTGCTAATACTTAAATAGTATGAAATCGTATTCTGCTCTTCTTGAGAATTTATTTAATTAATCTTTTTTATGGCTGTTTAGCTGTAAGCCTTCAAGGCAGTATTTTCTTTGGCAGTTTCCTGCTCATTACTAATTCCTATTACTTACACTATAACTTGACTCTCATTACCATCCTTTCTGCTTTTCATTTTCCTTTGTTGCACTTCATTCTCTCTATTATTGTCTTCCTGATTAAAAATGCTTTCTCCGAGACCCTAGTTTTTTGATATTATTAATTAGGTATAACTCAACTCTTTTGATATTTTCTCAGTAATTACTTCATGGATTAAACAAAAGTTAAATAACTCAGGGGAAAATATTTATGCAAGCGTATAGCATTGGGAAATAAAATAGCAAAACGGCTCACCCTAATCAGTGGGATCGAATGAATGAGGGTGAGTGACGAGTATATGAGAGCCGATGATGCGAGCGATGAATAAACTGTAGTCATCACAAGAGAATTTGTAAACATACTTTTCATATCTTCACTGGCAACAAATTCTCATTTTCTAATAGAGAAAATGAAGGAAAGTCATGGATTGAAATATGGAAAATTTTAATGATAGATTTTTCCAGGATATTTTTAATTAAAAGTGTTAACATTGAGAGAGATTACTCTAGAATGGCATGAACTCTTCGTTAAAATTTTAAAGTTATAAGCGATACTTCTTCTTAAATAGACGCATCATTCCTGACGCAGGAATAAATGGACGTTGAAAATTATTTAATTGCTTGTTGCTACGAAGATACATCATCGTGAACATAACATTGAAGCCATAAATAAAAACCAAATATCTAATCCATATAATAATTCATTTAACGAGATTGGTATAGGTACAGTTGCTCTATATCTATCCGAGGCACATCTCGACAACTAAAATTAACAAAACACGCACGAAAAGCGTTTCATAGTCCACCGGTTACAGCACTAAACACTGTCTGGATTTGTTACGGGATCGAGTTACCTATTTAACATGTTCTAGGCCATAGAAACTATATTGTGGAAACGTGTTATTTACCCTATAAGTTTGAGGTGGCATTGCAACGCTGTGGAGCAGTGTGGACGATCCAAACTCTACAACTTTGCAGTTCAAGTATCTGATAGATTAGTGTCGATTAGCTGATGCCGTTGTATGTTATATGAATGAGAGATACATAACTAAATCTGTTGATTGTTTTTTGTAGATTTTGGAATCAATTATTATGTCTTTTTTCTGAAGTCTTGTTAAAATTATAAAATGGCGGAATCGGACAGTTATGAATCTTCATCGTCAAGTGACTCTGATGACTGCCCCAGCAAAAAACATTTAGCCTCCAATCAGCCTAAAAATATTTTCAAGAATGACGGAAGTTTTCTAAAAATGTTTCAACTTTTACAAAAGGAGAACAACTCAGAGTCCACTGCATCATCATCGGAGACCCCGCCTGCTGAAGCTTCTCCTCCATCATCAACATTGTCAGCGCCAGGCCCTGTGTCTCAAAGCTCGTCGCAGACGTCTTCTGAAGGAAGTGTTAGCAGCAAGGATCCAGCGAAGAAGAAGTCGTTAATGAGTTTTGTGGGAAAGCGGCGCGGTGGAAAAGTCCTTCCAACTGGTGTAGTGAAGAAGCAAAGAAAGGACGACCCCGTTAGAGAAGGAAATCCCAAAGATGCCTGGTCGCAGTATATGGAGGAAGTGCGAAAGTATAAAGAACTTTCGTGTGAAGAAGAAGAGAAAACAAGGCCATTAGTGAAATGATTGAGTGTTCTACACTTATTAGAAATTGAGACTTCAAGAAGTTGAGATATTTTCAAGAACAGCTTTAAATTCATTCTCAAAATGTTATTGAAAAACTGATGTTGTTACGGAGATATCTCCTTACATTAAAGGCAATACTTTTGAATTGAAAGATTCGATATGATAGGTTTTAATGGGACATGACTAGGAGAGTTTTGATAAATTGTCTATGACAGTTTGGTTTTGCATGTGTCAGTTATCATTTAAAAGTTTCCAGTGCATGGAAATTATAATAAAATAAAATTAAGAATGGATTTATAGTTTTATTGGTTGATCGAAACCTCTGTTTGTTCAAGAACTTAATGTTCACAGACAATTAATGTAAAATGTGCATAATGAAAGGATGGAATATATTTCAAGAAAATAAAATTTAGTTGACACTTTAATAAAAACGGGAATAAATTATCGTATTATGAGTAAATTCCCACCTTTCAGGACCCCTGTGGAAAATCTCCAAAGTGCTGAGTTGAACAATTGTGGAATGATACAGGTGATCTTTTAATACTTTTAGAGTTGATACATAATAATCTTATGAAATAATTCATCATTATTTAACTCGAAAAAGAAAAGAGGAACATGTCAAAAACTATTTAAATGAACGTGTGAATCAATTCAGCTATTTCATTGTACCCTTAGCAGTTTATATGAAAGATCTAACATGGTTGATTTAGGTAAAAAGTAACTCATAGCCACTTATTTACTTTCTAGATTGCTATTTAAATCTATTTGTAGAAGTATGAAGTTAAAGCCAAAAATAAATTATACCAGTTTTTTAAATAAAATAAAATTCACCATACAAATGATTTCATCAATTCATTGTAAATACAAAATTCTTGATTAGTTTCAGTGGAATTACAAAAATGCTGGATTGCAGTGCATGTTCAGTGCTTAATTTTCAGCAAAGTGTTATTTATAGTAATGAATTTGATTAAATATTTGCAGAATCTTAAAGTAAATTAACCTATTCATATTTTGCAAAAAATATAGAGATAGACAATTTATGTAACTTTTTCAGACTTCCACTGCTTGTATTTACATATTTATGTTACATTTGCAACATTCTTGAAATGGGCAAAATTCATTGGCTCTTCTGGGGAAGTTTTGCTAATGAAGAATTGCTGTGATGTATAATCCAGGTTCAACCATGTCTCCAGTGAAGTAATGAAAGCAGCATTGAGATAGCCACCTAAATTATCATCCTCTATCCTCTAAATAATCAAAAAGAATAACTTAAGTGATAAAAGTTTAGTGTGACATAAAAGCACCATCCCTTCCAATGTCTGGGAAGTGGGAACATGACAGGGGTCCATCAAGAAGGAAATAACTTATCTCCTTCAGTCCATTGTGCCCAAATAAATGGACAATTCCAGCATCAAGAAAGGAGTTTGAATAGGTGACTGTCTTTTATTCAAGGTATTTGCAATAGTCTTGGAAGAAACAAATGAGAGGAATACATATTCAAATGTCAAGAGTGCCTATGAAACTGAAGGTCTCAAATCAATATTTTCTAACAGTGCAAACACATGGAAGAACTTACTTACTTAAGGGTATTCAATGACAAAATAATAGTAAGATTGGAAATGATAGACATGAAATACTGTATCAAGAATGGACAGACAGACAATACAACATATGAGTAAGGGAAAAGAGTGGAATTATAAAATGTACATTATCAAAAAGATGAGACAACTGAGGAGGATTTTTCTAGATCATGAGAAGGGAAGAGTAGTAGATTATTAGTATTTTAGATCTTAATTGTTGTGAAATGTCTACCTGGAGGTTTAAAGAGACCAAAAGGTAGATGCAACAGGGATCAGCTATTTAATGAATCTTGGAGAAAAGAGGCTCAGGTTGAAGAACATCGTAGGAAACTGAAGTGTAGGTAATGGATTGGCAATGGCTAATATTGTTGGTTTCTCTTATACTACCTCTTGATTATATACCTTCTTGAAGTTAGGTGATTTATTTTATGGTTTAATCAGTATCAAACTATATTATACTAATTTCCTAACTTACTTCTGATTTTCTGAAGTATCAGTTTGGTTACTCCTGATTCAATATATCCAGAAAAGTCATATGTACAGCCCTATGATTCTGGGACCTAGAGATAAAAGAATCGATTGAAGTAGATTCGAAGAAGAATAATATCCACAGTAATGGAGTTTATTTCCTCCATAAGACAGGGCAACTGATTTTCTGGAGAATCCCCAAAAATGGAAAGCCATTAGCATTCAGCCACTGTGAACAATCAAATTTAAAAATCCATTATTTTGTAATTATTCTTTACTCATAAGCTTACATAAAGATTTATATTTCACACAGTCTGGTGTTCTTGAAATGTATTCTTAGATACTATAATATATTGTTTTAATAGAAGCTGGTTTGGAGATATTTTACTGAAAATTGATAGAAAATAATATTTTTCACCACAACACTTGTAATATATGGTGATACAACATATATAACAAGTGTTATTATTATTTAGCATTTTGAGGCAAAATTTCAAATTAAACATTTACCTCACATTAGTCACTTTTTGCATAGTTGGACTCATGTTCATTCATTGATTTTATACTGAGTTTCATCTTGTACTACTTGAAGATTATTGTTATATATTAATATATATTTATATTTTTAAATAATTGAAACACCATGTTACCAAAGAGTCAGGACATGAATGGCTTAATTTAAAAATCCATTTTTATTAACATGATATTCTTATTAGCTAACCAAAGGATTCATATTTCATGCAGTCTAGGGTACTTTAGTAAAAATTTAGAACAGGAAATGTACTCTTTGACACTGTAATATTGTTTTTTTAAAATAATTAATGAATTAAAGATATTACCCCTTCCTTTTCCATATCTTCATTTTTGGTAGAATATGATAAATTTCATCACATTTGTTTTAATTTCCAAATTATTTGAAGATTTTCGAATTCAATATATAATACTTCATGTTTGTTACTGTTTACGTAGCGGGACTAATTTTTATTCATTATCTTCTCTATTTATATTTTTATATAATCCTCATATGAAGAATTGACGGACAAGAATACTACAAGATTTTCTGACAGTTAGTTGGAAGCTTTGTTTTTGGTGATATATTAAAAAATGAAATTTCAGACTTAAAGTAGTATATTTTAAAGATGAAACAGTTCGATAGACGAGATTGATGAATGCAATACTAATAGATCAAATAAATTGTAAACCTGTTTGATGCTCAACGATTATAATTTTGCATAGGATTGCTAAATTTCAAGAAGAGGAAGAAATTCTTATAAAATTTGTCTTTTATCATCAATACTCCTGTCCAAACCATTAAAATTACTACGATTAAGTTAAATATTTTGAAATTATTAAGATGAAAAATGTCCTATTAGTACTAACAAGATGTATTACTTTTAATATGAGAGATAAATTACTTTATATCCTTTACTTTACTAAGTAAACATTTACATTGAAAATACATTTTTTTACAAAATGAATTTTCAAGCAGATTTAAAGGTTGATCAGAACATAGAAACTTAAATAAAATTAGGATCCTATGCGTAAAACCCTAAATAAAATTATATCTTATTTAGTCTAGTTGGAAATTAATCAATTGTTCCTACGAGAACAATGCTGTAATTCGATTCTTCAATTAGTAGGAAACTATAAAATTTGAGCGAGTATTTTCGAAATTTTTAAGTAAAAAGTAACCTCCGAATTCTTCATTTATTTTAGTATATTTCTTAAAATTCTCCGCGATAGACTCTACTACACAGTCTTTTTAAATTTCAACCTATGAGGGCAGCACAATCTAGAGTGACTAAACATTTAGTTCAAACTTTCTCCAAGACGTAGCAGCACAATGCAGAGCTCTTAGAAAGACAAGTTCACGTCTATCCCATGAGATGGCAGCACAATGCCGGGCCATTTTAAAATTAGTTAGGTATATATCCCATCTGAGGGCAGCACAATGCAGAGACCCTCGAAATCAGTTCACGTCTATTCCATAAGATGGCAGCACAATGCAGGGCCTCATTAATACTAGTTTACATTTTTCCCGTTAGATGACAGCATAATACAAAGGTTACCGAAATGCAACTTTCGATTGTGCTGCCATCATAAGGCAGCACAAACCTGAACTACTTTTCATACGGCCCTGCATTGTGCTGCTATCTTACGGGATAGACGAAAACTTATATTTTAAGACCTCTGCATTGTGCTGACACCTCATGGAATAGATAGGAACTTGTTTTTAAGGGTCTCTGCGTTGTGCTGCCATCAGATGGGATATACTTGAACCAAGTCTAAAACGGTCCTGCATTGTGCTGCCACCTCATGGAGTAGATGTGAAACTGTTTATTAATAATTTAAAAAACAGTTTTCAAACACAAACCTCGAACCCCCGTCCCTCAAACAATAAGTTTTATACATTTTTTTACTTTATATAATTATAATTGTTGACTTCCATTCAGAGATGACTGCAGAATAATATTGTGCCTAACTTGAACCACCCGAAGAATCTAGTAACCAATCAGTTTTCATAAATAATACAGAAAAAATACTTTCATTGCTTGTTTCTTAGGGATTTTGAAACAGTTTATTTCTATTTATAATATTCCATAACTTATCAAATTCCTTTCTATATCCAATATTCATTAATACTATTTCATAAATCAATTTCCAGGTATATACCCTGAATTTACTTGAGCACAGCTAACAGAACACAAGTTTTAAAGACAATGATCAGTAAGATATTGATGATACTACATCAATATCTATTTAGGTGTAAATGGAAGGATCCACATGAGGTATTGAAAAGAATTACCATCATAGAAGAAAATTGTTGTGTTTGCTTGGTTTTTGCATTGTTTAGTGCTAATAAGTATGAGGAAACCTTATATCACTTTGCCTTCAATTGTCTCTTAAAAGTGGAGGAAGGATGTCAAATTAAAGATATATACTTTTATAAGGCTTACGTCAAAGTCAACTACATCAATTGGTTGAATAAATTAAAAGCACAAGGATTTAAAAGTAAAATGTTCTATTTACGCTCTTGAGTGTCACAAAGTCTTATTTGGGGTACTGTATTATTTAAAAGTTCATTAATAAAATTGTATAATTACAATATACAACTCCAAATATCGATCTCAATAACTTATTTTATGAAAATAAACTTACCTTGGTCAATGAATTGCAAGAAATATAAATGACTACTTAAGCAGAATTTATGAGAAATGTAAGCATAATTACATGGCGATAAAAGAAATTGTAAAACCATATCATTCTTTCATGAATATGAAGCAATTTTCTTTGGAGTTTTCTATTTAAAAACTAATTACAATGAGATAAAATTAATCTAATTTTTGTTTTCTAAATATCAGTCTTTCTTTTTCCTTACTAAGTCTAGATTGTTTACTACCACCTGGTTTACATGCCACCTTGTGTATGTTCTGTACTGAAAATTACTTCTATTTATCTTGCCATTAGTTTCATGCATGATTTTACTTTACTAGTGTCATCTTGTTTGTTTATTATGTAAATTATATTGCATGTATATTATACAGCTGATTGAATAAATTTATTATATTTAAAAAAAATTCGTCTTTTTTTCCTTTACCTACCTATATCTAGAGTTAAATGTTCTTTTATTTTTCTGATCTAAATACTATTTACTATGAAGAAAGTTTATATTTTTATATTTAAATGTATCCTCTAGTACTTTGGTGACACCATTTAAACAGTAGCTAAACCTTTAAATTTGTGTGTGTCTAGTTTTTAAGGTATGTCTTGACAATAGCCTCATGCTTCCTAAACTTTGTAAAGGGCAGGCCCCAATAAGAAACTCTATTCTATTTGAAAAGAATATAGAAAATAGTATTAGTATTATTGATATTAAAAATATTTTATAAGATTAAACCACAATCATTATGGCACATGTAAATCAATAATACTTACACAAATCCTAACTCCCTCCCTGATTCATTAAACCAATCACTTTCCTATATATCTGCATCAACATCTCTTAATTAAATTAAATTGAGGGGCTGATCAATCCATTGTAGGAACAAAATTTCCATTAATTCCTTTCTGATAACAGTTTGTCCATGAATCTTAATGAATAGGAGGCAGGAAGGAAAAGAAACAGATGGCTGGAGGTTGAAATATCTGAGTTGAAGCCTATATAATTCTGCAGTTACACTTGTCTGGTGGTAGTACCTGTAAAAGTTAGTATAAAATAGTATATCAGTACTACAATTCAAATTATTTAAACAAACCAAAATATTTATTTTTTAAAAAGTTTTACTAAACCTTTACCCTGAAAGGCTCCTTTGCTTCTGTAGGTGATCTGTTCCAGTTTTCTAATTTTTGTGTTAAAATGAGAATTATTTTTGTATTTTTTTTCTCATAATATACTATACTGTACTGACTACTACAGTCTGAAATCCCTGACTTAATTACTATATCAATTTTCTTATGCAAAGCACACCTTTTAAAACTCTATTATTTGAATAAAATCATTTTGCATTACATTGACTTCTAGCCAATTTTTCCAACATGTTCATTCCATTTGTGATCACCACTGAAAGTCTGTCTCGTTCCCTTTCAGTATATTCTGTAAGCTAACGAAATATAATATTCACGGATTATATACGAAATATGAAAAAAGAATTGTATTGCCATTCATCTATGCATCTTTCTTAAGTTTAGAAACTTTCCGACAGATGTTATGTAAAACGCGTGGAATAATTACAATGGAAAGTTGATAAATTGTAGTTACAACTATGGAAAGTAGTGACCGAGTTCTACGAAAGGCGACGATCGAACTTCGAAGGATGTGATCGAAAATACATACTTATTTCTGGGTCGCTCTCTCCAATGGGTAATAAAAAAGTGAACAGAATGAATTAGGCTAGGTCTTCGGTGTTGACACCCCATCCAACCCTGTGACAATGGCGGCTTAGGAGGCATTAATCTAAAATCTACATACACCCTCATCTGAAACGGATTTTTAAACTGTAAATCAAATTATTGCCTAAACATTTTTCGAAATGAGTATGAGAGACGAGAAGCTACATATAATAGAATGTAACATTTTCTTCGTGTGATACAATGTAGCGAAAAGTGCTGATAGCGCTCCTCGCATCGTATAGGGTGGTATGATCTTGTAGTCCATATTATAGAGGGATTAAAGTGAAAGTTGTGCGCAAGTAACTCGATAAGTTAGGGAGCAAAAAATTTACTGATTCTTTATTTCCATAAGAATTTTAGAAAATTTCTCTTAGATAATGGATTATCAGAATAACCCATCCTCCGAGGGAAGAAAAGACCGTGGAAGAGCATCGAAACCACGTAGTAAAATTAGAGAAGATTTGTGGGCTTATGAACTTATAGCCTCAAGCAACATTCAACCGTGTCCTTCATCTTCTAGAAAGGTACTTTGAGGTTAATTATGTCTTCTGCTTATGATTTCAATATATGTTCAATTTTTTATGTATTTTCTCTACAGTTTCCGAGTTACTATCTCGATGCGAAAACTTTGCTGCAAAAATTGTACCCTGGTGTTCATCAAAGCGTAAGCGTTTTATGAAAAAGAATAGCTGATTTGTAAGTGCTTGTAAGACATCCAATTTGATTTCTTATTATTTTACTAGTGGGAAAAATTTAAGCGAGACAACTGCGGTGACTTGTGTGCTTCTAATATGTCTAACAGCGCAAAAGGTTACATGAATGAAGAATATAGCTATCCGCATTGGGAAGAAGATAACAACAAAAATATATTACTTTTGGCCAACGTAGCAGACGTCAGACAAGCGTAAGCTTATTTCAGATTATCTATAAGTTGTATTATTGCCATCATCAAACGCTTTTTATTTCATTTGGTTTTTAGTTTTAACTCTTAGGAGCTGTATCTAGTTGTATTTGTATGTTGATTATCAGGATAAAAAAGAATAATTCGAAGTACGTAATTATTTATGAACTATTAAAACACTCGACCGCATCTCATCCTGTACGACATATATTCTAAATCGTACTGGTGTACTAATTCGTGTAATTATGAAGGATTCTGTAGAGGGTGTTTGAATCAGTTCTATGGTTTTTGTCATAATTATCAATTTATATATAAATTATTAAATTATATTATACATTTATATTATTAAATTATATTATATATACATATATTAAACATTTCTTATAAAATTGCTTATTCGTTACCTTATTTTGATGCAAAAAATGGCTCTTCTTTCTATCTTTCTTTTACTCAGATATTTTGTGGCCATTTGTTCCAAAGTTTATCTAATGAGTGGTATTCATAAACTGTCTTATAATTAGGAGAGGCATTAAGACGGTTATCAAAGCAATTTTTCTGTTCCAGCTCTATCACCCTACAAAATTATTTCATGTCATGTATTTTTTTTTAAGGAACTAACTTCTTATCAGCAGTAGTGATGTCAGCATGATGAATTTTTTCAAGGCGATGGAATTTCATATATTATATAAAATTAACTTTTTATAAATCAATACAAGTATTTATAGTTCATAGTAATGAAAGATAATTTATGCAAAGCCTTCTTATTAGGGATACCTTAGCATGTGCCGATATATCAGGCCATATTCATCGCACTATTATACTTCCTCACATCAACAGTATGTTCATTGAGAATAAAATAATTCATTACTTTCTCTTTATTTTGAAACCATACTCTAAATTTTCAATAGTATAGCTTGATAACATGATATTGATGCATAAAGATAATTCAATGACCTTATGCTCCTTATAGTTTACTAATCACCTTTGGCTACAGTACAGAAGTAAAAAACTATTCCTTAAACTTCTTTTTTGATGAATTAAAAAACAGTGACAACCATGGGATGGATAAGATTTCCAAGGAATCTTAAAATCAAGAAATTTCAAATCTAATTATTTATATTATATTTAATATCTGTTATTTTAGTATTAACTATATTTAAGTTGAAGTGATATAAACATCAATATTAAGTATTATATATGTATATATAAATTCTATATTATATATGTATTATATAAATTTTATTGCGGATTATTTTTCTATTCAAATGTTTTTATTATTTATTAAGAAGTTACGAGCTTTGACAGATAATGGAAAGTAGATATAAAAAATATATTGCTTCCAATTTCAGGCAATAAAACTATCATAGTAATTAAAGAACTGTATTTTTCTATTTTAAGAATCATCCTCTCAATCAAACTTGCTTCCAAAATGTATAGATTCATTATAATTTAATACATTAATTTTTCTTAAATAAAACATTTTAAAAATGAATTTAAATCTTGGTAGTTCATTTTGAATAGATGGATTATTGTAAGTATATATCATATTCTTTCTTTTGCAGTTATGAATCTCAGTCTTCTCATCGTAAACCATCAGGAGATTATTCATTCTATGACTTAGATGGTAAGAAACATATGTATATTCCTGCATTAGAGTAAACCAAATTCAGCTTTATTATTCTTAATAAGTTATCCTATTCTTAAATTTTTATCAATAACATTGAAAATTTCTTAGCATATAATTTTTTTTTTTAATTTCAGGAAACACCTGCTATAATTCTGACTACTGTCCTGAAGATACAAAATCAAACATAAAATTGTTTCCAAATGTCACTGTTAAGAGTGAAAATGACTCTAGTACTTATATGTGTATTTAGATTTACACTTTATTTGTAAGAGTTTTGGTACTTAAAATTTTCTTAGTATTATTTTTGTTATACATTTTGCTAGCTGAAAAAATTGCATTGAATTAATGAAAAATATAAGGAATTAATTCTGTCAAAATTATAATCAAAATTTTGAGGAATTACTCCAAGCTTATAAACACTACAGTGAATCTTATTTCTTCTGTATCTAGCAAGAAATGCCTCTGATGGTATAGGTATGGAAATTGTATAATTTTTGTGTGGTCAAAGTTTTTAAATTACATTGTCTTTTTTAATGATTAATTGTTCTTCATTACTTATATTCTCATATAAAATAACTCCTATAAAATCATTCATTTCCTCCTCATTTGAGTAAATATTTTAATTAAGCAAGTGAATGAGATTAACATTATGTTCATTTTTGAAAATGTATATCTACTATAGACTTCAGTTAAGTTCATTGCTATTAATTTAATTTCCATTTGATTAAATGTTTCTCTTATTTATCAGCTATTAACTTTTCTCTGTGTTCTTTACCTCTGTAGGCATTAAATTTTAAGTTAATGATGATTTATTTTATGGTGAATATTCAACTAGAATCCTTAGATGATTTCATTTGAAGGATTGAATGATAATAGCTTATGGACTAATACACTATGGAAAGTTTGATATATTTTAGTTTCTGTTTTTAGTCAATTCAATTCATAGAATTCCTCCCACAAATCTGCACCAAACTCTTGGCAAACACTTCTGTTTAATGAAACAAAATTTTAAAAAGAGAAAAAATATTATATACTTATATTAAATTTTATGGATTGATCAACAGCAAATTATGTAGTTCCTGAAAATAGTAATCAGATAATTTTTTCTTATGAAATATTCAGTTATTTCTCTGTAGTATTTTTCTAACAGTGAGAAGTATAGCAGTTCCATTGCATTTTTGCAAAGAAATTTTGTTAGAATTTTTTTTATATTTTAGATCTTCATTTCGCTTCTTCAGTTAAATCCCAGAGTCAAAATTCTGGTGGGAATTATATTTGGTATTACTTATGTACGAAGTGGTGTATGAATCTTTTTAAGATCTATTTTCTGTAATGTAATTTCTATGCAAGACATTCATAGGTAATTTTGTCTCTAAAATGTAAAGAAAATAATTTGAAACTGGACATTTATGTATGAAAAAAGAAAACATTTAACAGATCAAAGGCGTTTAAATATTACAGAAAAAGTATTAAGTCATAAAAACTCTGAACAAGAAAGATTATTTCTATATCAAAGCAAATAATAGCAAAGAGGTGATTTTAAATGAATATAGTAATATGTGAGATATTTACATATAAGAATATGGAAATGTTGAGAACCCAGAATTGAAGGCCCTTAGCAGTCAATTTTAAATACAGTATGAAATGATCACTTTCACCAAAAATACATTAAAGCAATGCATGGACTTAATAATCAAATTCATACACTATAAACTTCTCCTTTACATACTGCAGTACCTTTAATTCATAGAATGGAATTCATACTGGAAGAGACGACTAACCATCACCTAGAAGCAACTATGGTGTGTCTGCTACGAGTATAATTTGAGTTTACGAGTTCTTTAAGCGATTATAGGATGGCCGTGAACATGTTGAAGATTACTAACGGCCCCCCAAGAACCGATGAAAACGTAAAAAAAGATTAAAGAAAACGTTATAAAAAATAGCTGAATCACAATCAGAGTAGTCTCTGAATATGTTGGTAAATCGATTGCCTCATATTTTAAATATATAAAAACTCCCTGGTTCGTGTAAAGGCAAATCATGGCTTTCGCACCGTGATATTGCACCTGTTCATAATTAGTTCGCAGTTTTTGATCAGAGACAATACTGTAATGATATCGCAGTCTCGATATTCGTTAGCAAAAAATCCGGGTGACTTTTTCCCATTTCAATAATTAAAAAGAATTTTAAAATTCTGTCGTAAATTCTGAATCAATTCTGTCTTTAAAAATCGCCGAGCTCATAGGAACACAACTTACCTTAGCGGTTGCTACAATTCAAGTAAACTTCAAACAAAATTTAATATTTTACCATAAGTTATATGATAAAATATGGCGAAGAATGTGAGTTAGCCAAATTTTCTAATGAAAAATCTACGAACATTGTATTTTTAAGTTGAATGATCAAGCAATGATTTATTAATGGATTAATAATTTCCAGCTTTGCAATACTTTCTTCAAATAATATTTTAATTTAATAAATTTAACTTGAAGATTTGAGAACGATTTTTCATATCACTCGTGCAATATTTGTAAACTGAGTGAAGAACGTAAAACATTACTCTAGCTAACATTGTTCTTTCGCGTAGAATGTTAATGTGTAAAAATTTCAGCGAAGAATCATTGAACTATTTTCCTCTATCAGAACAATTTCTTCCGAAGAGAAGAACTTCCTCATTTATCACATAATACAACGGTGCTCTGCCCTGAAGGGAGGGTGGAAAATTACTTCAGCACGAGCTTCGGCTCCTTCCCCTCTCACCCCATCATAAGCGAACATTCTCTCGTTCATCCCATCAGTCGTTTGATAACCATGCTGCCGACGTTAGTGCTACTCCTTCAGGCCTTGATCCCCGCCCTGGCCCTTGAGCATGACTACTTCGCGTCATACTACGGAAACGAAGGCACCCAAAACAAGTGGGACGATGCTTCGCGGAGGACGGATGTTTGGCCCCCTAAAGGACCGAACGGACCACCACCCACACCAGGAGCCGAGGGCACGGTCACCAAGTACGGAAACGAAGAGATTTATTGGGGAGAGCATCCTCCTCCTCACAGCGAAGCTTATTACGGCGGTTACGATTCCCACTATCCTCCGATGATGGCCACGACCATGAAACCCACCACCACACCTCCTCCACCTCCCAAGGATACCGGAATTCGAGTTAGCAAACAACCCTACAGTTACTACTTCATCGGTCGGAAACTCTGGTACATCCCTCTCTACTTCGCCATTTACTACACCCTTTACGTTGGAGCTCTCATCATAAAAGCCATCGCTAGGCATCGCGTCAACGTACCCCCTGGTTACGGCAGGAGTATGCAAGACACGGGACTTGCTAGTCTTGTAGGGAACGCCATCCATTCCGTTGCAAGGAGGTACATGTGATGGGATGAGGGTAGGAGGGGGGTGTTGGAGTGGATTTGGGGAGCATGCTGAAAGACGTTCTCCGTGGTTAGCGGTCAGATGGTTGTGCGCGTGCCATTCTCACCTCATTCATAATCGAACAACGGTTTGTGACGCGTGGGGTAAATGAAAAGAACTCAAATCTAGAGCGCACACAAGGGAGAGGGGGGAGGGCAGCTAATTAGGCGACTCGAATCATCAAGTTCCATTCTCTTTTTCACCAGCAGCTCATTCGGACGTTGATGTCTCCCACTCATCTTTAAATCATCTCCCCCCACTACCAGTTTTTACTAAACCGCTCGCATCCCCTTCCATAATTCGAGACAGTTCATACATACAACCGTCGAGCGGTCGTGGTGACTCAATTATCATCTTCCCGCTTCTCCGTTACTCAAAGGTACCGCACATTATTGATTACGTGATCCGTTCTCGAAAACAACCTTAATCATTCATAGGTTTGGTTTCGCCAGCCTTGCTAGAGAAAGAGATACAGTGGTAAAACAAATTGGTGTTTATTTAGTTAGTGTACCAGGAACAGGAAGTGGAAGGGAGGTTGCAGCGTCAGTGGAAGGATCCCCCATGGCAACCCTTCCGCGAAGACTGTTCTTTCTATTGTCTGCTGGATGCTTCTTCTTACGAGTCCATGTGGAGGCACAGGGCACGCCGTTACCTGAGAATTCAACGGAACCTGCTCGAGATACTGGGAACACCAGACAATTGAACGTGTATTCGGGTTACTTTGACTATGCCGTAACCGAGCTGTCATACAAGGTTTGGTCGATAGCCATGGTGATAACTATCGGTATCCTATGCTACGGCGCCTTCATGTCGTTGATATTCGCCAAGATAGACGGCTACGTGGGAGATGGAGGCTTCATAAGGCGCTCTATCGACTCATCAATCAGTCGTAACATCGAACTCATGAATGCACTAGAAGCTGCATCCACACCTCCGGCAATAGTTTCCAGCGAGCATCTATACGATCGGAAAAACGCAAGATAATGATCGTATAAACATTCAATCATTACGTTGTCAAAGTCAACCTTACAAGTATCGTGCTAGTGCATGCACCTGGATGATAGAGACGCAAATATAGAACTTATCTTCATTTCCTCTGTCACCGGTAACTTGTTTGAAGAACCATGTGTTTTCTTTCTAGTTCATGCGAGGCTGCAACATCCAGTACCGTTCACTCCGATTGATCGTGATGTTTTCCTTAACACCTTCTCCGGATCACTTTCAACCCTTTTCTTTTCCTAACCTTCCCCATCAAGGACTGAATCTCTACTAAATATCGAGTTCGAAATCGACCGCTGAAGTTGTACATTTTATACGCCCAGGAATGTAATATATATGAACTTTTTTGTGTTTAATATTATTTTTCAACTGATTCCTCGACATAAAAGGAATAAAGCACTCATAAATTTTCCGATATATACATAAGCATGTGATGTTTCAAAAATTACCTTTTTAGCGAATAAATACACTAAAATTATGTAGCGTAATCGGTTCTCATTTAAAATAAACCCTGTTCATTTTTTGATGGTATCTTTGAAAGAAAAAATATTTTTAATTTTTAGAGAGGTATTAATACTGTGCAAACGTATGAGAGGAGTTTTAATTTTTTACAACATTTATACGGATAAATCTGTATAATATTGAGTATAACTAACTCATTTTGGGTGCATTATAATAATTCTCATCCATATTATTGAATGATATTTTATGTTGAGCTTGCAACGTGTTTAATAAATATTTATAATGATAATATTTGTCTTTATTATGGAAGAGGTTGGGGCAATGAAGTACCTCTCATCCATGTCTTTATATAATATAAATCATATTGCAAAAAAGACAAGTTTGTTTAAAGTCTCTGAAATCAGTTACGCTGAATTACAATGATTCGTTCAAAACCAGCATGTAATATAACATGATTTATTGATGATAAGATTGAGTAACTTCTCTTTATGAAGAATGTACAAAGATGAATAAAAAATATTCCGATGCATAAGTTGGAAATTTTAACCAATTAATTCCTGTACAAGAACTGCTACTTCTGTTCTACTATATGACCTCTATCATTATTTATAATAATGAGTGAGTAATATGTGCAATAAAAAGACAACATGCATAAAAATCATAGTTTTGATTAAAAAAATCTTTGTGTGAGATAAAAATATCTGGTCCATTAATTAAATTCTTCATTCTCTTATTAAGACAACTTTTATTTCAATTTCTGAATAACTGTATTTTCATTGGGTTTTCCAAACATTGAACTGAGGATATATATGGATATATTTAAGAGTATTGGAGCAGTTTTTAAAGCATTAAAGGCATGCAAATGTATATTCTGAGTTACATCGTATGAAGTGGTGCTTTAGCATTTTTTTATCTCGGTCAAGGTTCATTTCATCTCATTGAGCTCCAGGGTGTTTTATCTGTTTAAACTCAATTGCCCGATTTTAAAAATTCCCAAACTTTGGTAATCCCAGATCAATATAATCACATACGAGTACAAATCTTGATGATTAATACATGTAATGGAACTCTATCTACTGAATCACTTTGTTATAATATCAAATTCCATCCAAGGGATTGATTTATAACGCAGTAACTAATCTCGTAATTAAGCATCTGAAAGTTATTTGTTCGCTTATGACTAAAAATTACACCCAAATACGACTAGTGCGTTCATAAGAGCAAATGAAAAAAGATCACTAAATGCGTGATCTGTTATTAATCAGAGAAAATGCATACTTAAATTTATACAATGTTATTTCTTTTATACGCATAAAAAATATATTTTCCGTATATCTTTGTTCAAAAAGTATTTACCAATTTTCACGAATTTAAATGAGAAAAATAGACTGGGATTGTCACCCTTCGAGAACGCTTATTCTTACAATTACTACATATTTATAACGATTCATATTCGTAACAATAGTAAACAATTCGTAACCTTAACATTTGTTTTAGAAATTTATTATTTCATGTAAATATACACTAAACTATACAGCAAATACTTACCACAAGTTTAAACTTGTTGATATCGGTGAAGGTGGTTATAGTTAGCAAGTCCACTTTCCCACCGAGATCCCAGGTTCGAATCCCGGTTAATCAGAATTTTCTTGTCATATGATGGGCGTTTTTCCTCATGTATGTTATATCATAGGATAATATAATGTAATTGGTTGGGATCACCTGTTTTTGATGAAAACATATAATAATTAGTATTCCGTTGTCAAGTTATTTAGTTATAATTAGTATCATCCGTTAGTTAGTTAGCTTATTCTTTAATTAGCTTAGTATTCCTTTTATTTTAACCGTTCGCACCACGAAAATGCCCCATATGAATAGATAAATCACGCAAACTCTTAATAAAGGTATTTCTTCCGTTAGATAACTCTTTTGCTATCGGAAGTTAACGCTGTTCGCAAGCCACACATTAGCAACGAATTACCGCCTTTGAGTGTGTCTCCGCAGACAGTTGCTTACGGGAATTCATCGTGATGAGAGTTCGAGTGGTACTGCGCTAGAGTTGCAGCGATTCCGTGCATTATTACGAGGTAAATATCTGAACTTTTATTGTAGGTCTTAATAAAGTAATCCAAGCCGGTTGTTGTTTTCGTTAAGTGTTCATAACTATTTTCAATCTTCCAAAGTTTAACAATCTTACCACAATTCGGTGATTGATTATGTATTGCACTGAGATAGTTTTGGTGCAAATATCACGTCCAAAATAAAAACTACGATAAATGCATTTTGGAATAAATCTATATAATCATAATTTAGCAGGTTTAATGTTAGTTATTTATACGTATAGAGACAACTATTTAGAGAATATATAATCAACGACAAAAAGGTAAATTTATTTTAACTTAAGATCAACATGAGTTTAAAAAATTGAATCAAAATTTTTCTGTTGCACATTTTGTTTGTAGATTTTAAAAGAAACTTGAATAAGGTTAAGTGAAGTGCTTTTTAATGTTCCGAAACGTTGGAAATGAGGAGTAAGTGACACAAGAAGAGAATAAAATAGAATCGGAGATAAAGTAAAAAGATATTCTAATAATTAATAGAATTCAAACAAAGCAAGGGTTATTTAAGAGTAAAATACAAATAATTAAATTTAAACTAGATTTGTTAAGTGTATCCAAATTTTAGATTTAAATGTACATTGACTAGCATAACTGAGTTACACTCATTAACCTATGAATTAGTACTAAAATGACACAGAATATAATATTCTTATCAGAAATTTAAAAATGATATAATAAATAATGACCAATTGGTAAACCTTGGTATGATGTTACTCCATGAAAACATAAGAAAACTGATAAGGAACAATTTTCTTTGGAAAAAATGAATTTACTTAATTTTTAAAAATTTATGCCTAAAAATCAAGATGTCCTTATATTCATTCACCATTTTTATTCCAGAAAGGTCGTAGGAGAAGGGAGTTGTCTTCGAAAAGCGAAACTATTTTCCTTGTGCGATCTATGATCTCTGGTAACTTCGGCAACCCTGAAGCGTAAACACCTGAAATAATGGATGTCGCAAGACAAACTCACGGTACCGGATACTTCGCTTTTCTGGTGAACGAATATTCGTTTAAGTTTTGGGCTGTCACCAGCGTCATAGCAATGGCAATCTTAGCGTACGGATTGGCAGCTGCTCTCTATCTTTCTAAGGTGAATAATCACATAAGAATGGCATATCATACTCGTATGAACTCTTGCAGCACTCGGATGAGGATTTGAGGTTGCTATGTTGTTGTTGATTTACTTAACTCATACGTATTTCGTATAATTTTTATTGTATAATATATATTGTAGTGAAAGGGGTTTGATGGGGTATTTCGCGTCTTCTTTGTTTCGTTTCTTTCGTCGTCACTGAATTATATAATTGAAATTGAATGATCTCCATTAATCGAATTAATCGCATTAATACACACATCTTACTAATAGTACAGGATTTGGGAGAGGAATTTATCGTTTTGATAGATCTTTGTAACGTATTTGTTCTTTTACAGGGGAATTTCGTTCCGAGACCTGATTACGAATATGACTACTTCGCCAAGAGATCGATCCCTGATCCTAAACCTGTTTGGGGTTTTCCTCAAATCTCTGCGGAAACCATCGGAAGAATACTGAAAGTGCTTGATATGCCTCCAAGTTGAATGAAGCATATCAAGAGATTCTTGATCAAATTGGTGTGGAGTTGACGTGTTCCGAACACTTATAAGCTAACGAACTAAACGTCCTGATGAGAATATAATTTTTGTTCAACAACAGTTGACGATCTGGAGCGCCACACTCTCAAACGGCCCTTATGAACGTTCACGATCCTGTTGTATTGAGATCATTCCACCTCATCTAGGATGCATTAACAATGTGACTCAGTCTTATGAATTCGGAGGTGCAAAACCGTGAAATTTTAAGACTGTTTCATCAAAAGATTGTTCCTTCCGAGTGAAGTTCTTCTCTACAATTATATTATATGGTTAATAATGAATATGTGAACTGTAAAAAAATTGTGTGTGTATATATACATATGTAATTAAAGTAAAATTGGCATAAAGTTCTATGGATTCTTTTATTCTAAAACTTCCCAAGAACGGAGTCTTCTAATGTTGGGCATCTTCCTTATTTACATTAAGGATAGAACATTAGAGTAGTTTTATTTTCAGCACATACAATCTTATATTAACAGCTCTATTGCAATTAATTTAGATTGTCAAGTCAAACAAAAATGGTAACGATAAGCATTCATCAGCTTTCATTGGCCTAGCGGATCTTAAATGAGCTTAATTATCCTCATACCCACTCTTGTGATAGCTTTTTATTTGACGAATCGCTATTAGAGTTTTCAAAAGTATTTAAGGATATTTCCACCAATATCACTTACAGACAATGTACATGTACGTAGACCGGAGACGACCATAATTCTAACAGTACATTTAACAGTCTTATGAATTACATGCATATAATAAAAGAGTGTAACAAAAGTAATGATCAAATTGGAGCTAAAAATACAATTTCATGAGAAAAAGACTGATCAAATGTCATATAACTAAAGGAATTAAGTAAAATTGAAAATAATGCAATACATCTCCAAAAATACTCCGAAGAAAACATTCAGAGATATATATTTACAAGGATCATTCCTCTCAAAAATTAAATGTTTATCATATCGGACACGTATATCTTATATGTTTGTAATTTATCTATTTTTGGTTTTCAATACTGAATTTCCATGTTCAATGAGTACTAGGAAAATCATAAAACTATACCACAAACCCTTCCCCAGATATTTCCAAGAATGCTAAAAGGTTCTCTTCATAACATTTTTAAGGGTTAAAAGGCGACAAAAGGATGGTTTGGAGGCAGTAAAGTGAACAGGTAGAATGACCTAAACGAGTGCATTAAAAGGCCAAAAAGGGTAAATGTTAAGGCACGGAAGTATTTGATTTTTATGATGGCAACGAGAACCTTAGGGGTTTGTGTAATAAGGTTCAACTTCTATTGAAAATATCCTCTTGATCTATTGAAAGAATCTGGTCTATTCATGGACTGATATACATAATGTACAGTAGGAGAAGAGAGTTAATGTTAGTTAATTGCATATCCTATATTAAGGTACATACTTTCAAGGATTTTAAGTGGGATTATACTACAAGATAGTTTTACAAATTAGAAATTAAAACGAAGTTGCTTTAAAGTTTTTCAATCAGTATTTAACTGAAGTTATGAGAAAAAGTTTTCATGAAATTACATGTTTTGATTAAATTTAATAATATACATTAAAAATACTTAGGATCCTATTGGAGACACCTTGCTCAGGTCAGTCGAGTACACATGGGTGTAATAATTCCTTGTTATTCCTCAATTGAAAATATTTTTGGGAAATACGATTTGGGATTGACAAACTTATAGGTAGGAGAAGGAGCAATTACGAAGCGTACTAGTTACAAATTTCCACTGCTTGAATCAATATTAAACGAACATAATTTTTTTGCGATAGTTGAATCTTTAAATTTCAAATAATGAGACAAAATAGATTTTATGACAATAGTTACTATCAATCAGATATACTTAATCATTACAAAAATGAATTGCTTCACGTTAAGTTATAACGATAAGCAATTTAGTTTACGAAGATAAGTTATGTATGGCAATGTAGCCGGTAAATATTTTATATTCTTGTATATCATTTAAGAATGAAATTAAATAAAAATGTTCAATGAAAGATTTAATAATATACATTATCCGCATCAATGCTATTCTAATAAGATTCCATTCACCGCCTCAGATCCTCTTCTGTCTACAGATCAGTGCTTTCACGTTTTCTACGGCTCCAATTAGCAATATTCGGTCCGTTATCCAACGCTCTTCCGTTTGGTTGACATTTAGTCGTCATCGGCTGCGCATCGTGAAAATAACGACAGTAGATCTAGGAAGACGAAACAGGTGAGAAAGTTATTTGATCTTTATTTACTCTATTGTTTAGCGCTCTCTGCGACGTAATTGGTATATTGGCGGATTAAAGGTGATAAAGACAAGGATTTAATGTAAATTATATCAAGTCTTCTCAAAGTAATCATAAAAAAGTGTGTGATAACAAAAGAATATCCGCGTGATTAAAGTGGAT
This sequence comes from Pantala flavescens, assembly GCA_020796165.1. Classification (NCBI taxonomy): domain Eukaryota; kingdom Metazoa; phylum Arthropoda; class Insecta; order Odonata; family Libellulidae; genus Pantala; species Pantala flavescens. The sequence continues at coordinate 44,566,192 of CM036882.1, forward strand.
TACTATTTCATTCAGACCGTTCCAATAGATGAAGGTAAGTGGGAGACCTGGGTTCGAGTCCCAGTCACATCAGTTACGTTTCACTTGCGTTATATCTGTATCAAGTCGCAAGAACTCATCTATTGAATTCATTTTATATTTCATTTTGTCTTATCTAAGAGAAGGCAGTTTGATTATGAACTAAATGTGAAGATCGTAACATATATAAGCGGTTATTATCTTTTTCTATGGTTCCTCTATAAAAAAACGTAATTTTGATATTTTCTATAAATCAACCGCATCAATGCTGGTAAGTGTCTTATCATCATTTAACTTTCGAACTTGTATTGAGATCTGTGAGTGAAATATTTCGATGGACTTGCGGCTATGCTTTCGTAGCGTAATTAATCGCTCAGAATGTGTAGTGTTAAGTAGTAGTTAGTGAAAATAATAGATGTATAAAGACGTTTTTAAACTGAAGCCTCTAACCAAAAACTACAACATGAGAAATGGAGGATAAAAATACAAATCTACTATTCTTAATTTCGATAACGAAAGCTTTAAATGGCAACTCGTACGTAATTTAAAAATTTGTACAGTCCTTTTTAATTTTGCATATCATATATTTATGTTCATAATTTAAACATTTATATTATCTCTTTAATCTTCAGGAATGACATGGACACACGAAGCGCCCTCTTTCTTCTCCAATGCACCTTTCTGCAACTCCTTCCCATCATCTCCGCGACGGGAGAGGAGGCAACAGGCAGACAGAAGACGGTTCCCGTAGGATATTATAACTTCGTCGTCCTCGAGTATTCCTACAAATTCTGGGCCATATTTATGGTGGCTACTCTCGTCATTCTCGTATATTCGTGCATTGCAGGGGTCTGGCTGTCTGTAGTAAGGATTTGTTCATTATTTTTGTATTAATAAAATATAGAGAGAATCTTAATTGTTTTTCCAGTCTTCCGAGTCTTGGATATCAGAAGAAAAACATGACGTAACAATTTCAATTCACATTGAAATGAATTTTTATCTTGATTTAGTTTTTGTTCGATATAATTTATATTTATTCTAAGTTACGAAGGACACCCGATGTTCAATTATTCAACTATAAATAATAGCAAATATATATTTTTAGTTATTTATAATGAACTTTAAACAACTAAAAACACTTGATATCCTTAGCGTTGCCATCAAACAGAGGAAAAGAACCAAAACAGACATTTAAAGTTATTATATTTTACGTAAGAAAGTAATCTGAATAGAGTCATCATATATTATATACGAAAACCATTAATTGAGTTATTAATTTAATATATTTAGGTATATATATAAACAAAGTGTCTGAAATCTGAAGTGAAGAAGTTATATATAAATAATTTATCTTTGATAAGGGTCAAATGTTTAGCTGTTTTAGCAACGAGATTCATATGTTTAAAACCAACCAATGCTCTTTCGTCTCGCAGACAGTCTACTCTCCGCCTCCAGTTGACTACGACAGTTATGACTTCATAAGGAAGAGGTCACTTTCGGAAGACTTTGAAGATTACGATAGCAGCAACATCTCCACTCCACCCTCACCGCGCACCACCAGAAGAATCCTCAAGGCCATTAGTTCGCCACCGAGTGACCAAACATGAATAAATAGATTGTAATTTTTCACAAGAAAAATAAGAACATTTTAGTGTTACAGTTACTTACGTTAAGCGAGGATTGAGAAATATATATATATATATATATATATATATATATATATATATATATATATATATATATATATATATATATATATATATATATATATATATATATATATTTAACATGCACTTGAAGATTGTTGTAAAACAAGTTGAAACAGAAGTAGCGATTTGCCTGGGACTCGATACCTCATCTCTCTCATATCGGGTTAAGCATACTGACCACTCATCAATACTAATTCGAGTGCCGCTCTATTCGCTATTTATGATTGCTGTTTCAAGTTACTTGAGGAATTTTTAAGCATTTGAGATTTAATAAGGTGTATTGATAGATCTCAATCTAAATCGTAATATTATTGAGTACATCATCAGATATTTTGCTTAATTGTTGCAAATTCTATCACACAATAAATATCGAGATGAAAAACAATCTTTGCCAACCAATAATTTGGTTTAAAGGTATCCTATATAGTCTTTTGATATGTGAGCGACTGTGACTATAAAACAATCATTTTGTAAATAAAAAAATTTGAAGGACATTTGTAAATAAAATATTTTAAGGACATTGTTTTGTGTTTTCATGGTATCTATTGTTGACACCCCTTAGTTTAACATAACATTACCACAGAAATTTCCAAAGTAGAAGAAAATTTCCGAAGTAATGATGAGATAAAGATGCCTCGTATTTAACTTTAATAATACCATTTTAAATGTGGTATAAGAGAGCAAAGCACTTGGAAATAGTATAAGATTTATTTTAGAGATCAGGATTTTCCTTTTACTTTTCGTAAAATAGGTCGAAGTTAGAATTCCGGCGGGAATCTATACATGAAAATTGGAAATATATATTGGGGAAATTTATAAAATACTTCTTCTATTTTAAGCTCTAAACGGGTTAAATGAGAGGAAATTTCCATTCAAATTAAATAGACACTTTCAATATGAATACACAGTGAAGACTGATATTTCGCCGTCGTCTCAAAGCATTTCGTGTTTCCAGAGCATTTAAAATTTCTTTTCATCAATTATATATATTAATTATTAAAAGTTATAACAAATACATATATATAATAATTTATACATGCATAAACATTATTTCCGATGCATCAAGCATTGCATTGTATTTCTTTTCGAAGTGTATTTTTTATCATTTTAACTAAGGATTGTTATTATTTTAATTTACATACATCAGACAAGTCTTTTTAGAGAAGGCAAAGAAATTAAGTAAATCTCTTAAACTTAAGTAAAGTAAAGCTTTTGGATATTTCTTATGAGGCACGGAGGTTATCATCCTCCGCGTATTCTCTTTCACGAAAAACTGTCCAACAGTTTCTCGCTCCACGAAAACACAATTAGCACATCCATTACTCTTACCCTCTCTCATTAGGTAAACGTAACTCTGTGTCGCATGGTCAAAACCGCCTTGTTCGCTTGAAACACATTCACTTCCTGCGAGTGGAAAATAAGGACTCCGGACATGTTTTCATCGAAATGGAAGTTGTATTTAGTACTGCTAGGGTTTGTTTGTTGTATCGACGTAGTTTTTGGCAACAATCAAACATCTCCTACGCAACAGTCCGCGGAGGGAGACAAAAGCAGGCAACTGCTCGCAATTAATAATGCGTACTACGATTGGTTGCTGAACGAGTACTCCTTCAAGTTCTGGAATTACTTCATGTTGATCGCCATGGGTCTGCTTTCGTATGCAGCCATTGCATCCACGTATTACTCCAAGATCAACGCCATTTTCCCATCGCCTGAATACGAATACGACTACTTCTTGGGAAGAAAGAAGAGGCATGCTCCATCATCCAGCTTGGTCTCTCTAGACACCATGATGAGGATATTGGAAATAGTCAACGACCGCTGAACGAGATACCACGATTTTGATTTGAAAATGTATTGTCCTGAGAGTTCCATGAAAGGATTATTTATTAAGGAATTTTTGGAAATGTTCATGGAAAAAAGTTTTGAGCGAAAATGTTGTGGACTAATTGAACTGTTTGTGGATGTTTTGTGCCTGTTGAAACAAGTGTGAGACTGTTTTTGGAGTAACTATCCGTGTTTTCATCGAAATATCCGACTATTTTATTTGGAAATAATAGTGAGTGAGTTATTAAAATAATTATATTATTTATCAAAAAGTACATATATTATAGGCGAGTCATAATCGATTGCCAATACTATGATACGATGTTGAATGGAGTATTTATTGTTGTTTCTTGATAAATCGTTGTGAAAAATGTGTATTTCATTTACTTTTATTAAAAAATCCTTTTTCATGTTTATTGAAACAGACTGAATTATATTAGTAAGATTAATAGTAGTAAACCAACATTGTTTACAATGATGGTTTTATTCTTTTAAAAACATCAAAACATGAAGTTTATTCTTTTATTAGTAAAAGAAATCATACAACTCGACTTTAATAAGGAAAGGTGGTGATTTATTTATCTTGCCCGCAAGAGTTTTAAAAAATTATTTGCTAAATCAAAGACTTAGACTTTTAAGTAACAGTTAATAAAGTAAGAAATTATCATTTAATCGAGTTCATTATTTTATAGTTGCTATTTGAAAAATAATTTTTTCGAAGGTGAATGAAAGTCGATTCTGATTTTAAAATTTAAAAATTCGTTCATAGAATCCCCTTAGATTAAACAAAAAGGTTCAACTTTTCAGAAGATTCTTATTTTGCATAACGAGAAAAAGATTTATAGGAACTATTTTCCCAAAAGAATGAAGAGTTAAATATCCGAAAAGAAATTCTATTCTGTAAATTAAATTGACCTATGATTGCTTAACCACAATCCAGGTATTTGTAAAGTATATTTAATAAATGTTGAAATTTCGTTTACCTCTTTTACGCATGATTTATTCAATATATATTTTTAATAAAGAGGTTACAAAATTAATCACAATACACGAAGACAATTACCAGAAGAAAGGTAACGAGATTTAAACTAAAATAAAAATATTCTGAGCTTGTAAGATTAGTTTCTTCAGGAATTGCGATAAACTTTTACAAATTATTCTTAATTCTTTTGAAATCTAAACAGTTTATATTCCCCCATAATAAGATACGATACAAAAGTCGACCAATTCCGAAATGAATGTTAAAAAAAAATTTCGATGAAATTGAAAACAACTCTGACACATTAACACTGTAAAATATTCGGAAAATTGTCACGAAAATCGCGACCAGTCATTTAACCATGATTAAAAACAGCTATTCTCTATAAGCATACGCTCTTATGACGAGTACCCAGTCGTGATTTAAATGACTGAGAAAACATTTAGGTGATGGCAGTTCTGTTAATATAATGGAAACGAAACAGCATTTCTGAGAGACGAGTTAACCGTAAAAAGAATATGCTTAAAAAAGATGCAAATTCGTATCCTAAATATCACACGCGTGCGCGTGGCGGTACAGGTGATGCACAGAATGTGTCTAAATGAATTATCGCATTAGACGGAAGGAGAGGTATTATCGAAACCTCTTCTCGATAACGGATCCCTCTTGATGATTCTAAGGACACCATTTGAAATGAACTCTAAAGATTTTCTAATTATTCTCATCATGTCTTCATCAACAAAATTATTCTATCCTCTACTTCCTGGGTCATATCAGGAAGTAACCTATAGAAATTAGGTCAGTAACCATTGTGCTTATTATCTTTTTTTGCTTAAAATAAATTTTGTAACGAATGTTTTTCGAGCAATATTCAATTCTGGTTGGACAAATTTTGGAGATCGGGAGTTTCATAGCTTTTTTTCTTTCCTTTAAATATCAACGAGATTTTGTGACTACTTTAAAGCATTGTAATATTACATGTGGTATAAATCTTCGTTTTATAAGATCGTACGAACGGTATCAATAAAGTATTGGTACAGAATAATATAAATAAAAGGTTTGATTGAATTGGCAATGATATCAGTGTTTCATAAAATATTAATGGATGAATAAACTTATTTTCGTTGAGGATAGATATTTTTACCGCTTTAATGAGTCGAATCCTAACAATCAAATTGTTTCTTTGGATCCATATTTATAACAGATAGAAAAATTTCAAAATATATTAAATCGACAATTGTAATGCATACATTTTTAAAGTACAAAATTTGGAAACATCTGTAGAAGACATAAGCACGATTAAAATATGTAACTAACTCCAAACTCACAATTATATTGGTGAAACCTTACAAGTACCAAACTTTAATTAATCAAAATAATTTTAAAAACACGATTTTAGCACGTAACTAATTCTTAAGTTTCAAGCTCTCTCCCTATAATCATTTTCGATCGAATTCTTAGCTTCCACTCTAACGCTTTAGTCTTTACCCTGCTCTCGTGCGCACAAGTCTCCAATTATCAATCCTCCTCAAAGTCCGTTATTCAAAGAATCGTGTCCACCTCGAGAAGAGCACGCGCCACTCGGCATTACCACCGCAACATTGGACGATTGAGGAATCCTCGTCGCATAAAAAACAGTTTACGAAGAATTCTGAAAGAACCTACGCTCTCGTACGAAATGGCATGCTTTCCAGTTCTTTTGGGACTCAGCTTTTTAATTTGGAGCAGCAATACGGTAGTGGAAAGTGCCACAATAGACGCCGGTACTCCTGGATCAGCACCTGCACCGCCTCCTCCACCACCTCCTCCACCGCTTCCTCCAGGAGCACCACCTCCACCGCTTCCTCCGGGGGTACCTCCACCGCCACCGGGGGCTCCTCCAGGTTTTTTCCCTCCAGGTCCTCCCCCGGTACCGGGTTCCTTCCCGACAGGAACTGTCACCACCTACTACGACTATGTTGTCTACGAGATGTCCTTCAAAATGTGGTACTTCTTCATGTTCGTATCTTTCTTAATGGTTCTCTTCTCTCTGATTGAATGCATATACTTCTCCAAGGTGAACTACGTGCCAATCCCCCCGGATTACGTGTACGACTACTTGGTAAAGCGGTCCGTGCGTCAGGCACCGCCCTATTCCTTCTGGTCACCGCGACCGCCGCCCTCCCCGAGGTCGGAGAGGCGAATACTGCGCTCTATAGATGAGCCAAACGATTTCTCAGACTACTACGAGGACGAGTGAATGAAAAAAGGAAAATGCGTTGAAAAGTTTTATTTGACATTTGCATACATTGCTTCGCTAATGTTGAGGAAATGAATAAGGGACGTCATGGACAACAAGAGAGCCTCAGTGGTGCCAAAGAAGTGGATGAGTTCAGTTGCCGTACTTCTGGTACGCGTCGGCCAAGGTACGGAGGACTGGTCCCACATATTCCAAGGACCTGCGAAAGAAAAAAGAAATAATTTATGAGACATTGTGCAAAGAAGATGTGGATGCCGACAGTAAAAAGACTTAACTCAAACACGAGGATTTCAATTCTCATTGCGATATTGAGATCACAATTTGAGCTTCTTTTGTTATAAGTCACTTTTAAATATTTTAAATGACGCATAAATCAAACAAACTAATTTCAGCAAAAACAGTATTATGAATCAATTTGGTTACACTGGAAATTAATTAATGTATGATGTACTATACTGTTAATCAGAGATTAGGTTTATTTATTGTTGTATGAAATTTTTCTCTAAAATTTATGGTATTTATCTCTCAGGGAAATCTGAGTTACTATGTATCCTTTATAAGCTTTAATATAAAAAGAGAAAAATCTTATGTAAAATAAAAATTTGAAGAAATTTATTTAATAAAATGAAACGAATCCACATCGCGTATTTCACTTAAACCTTACTCAAACTCAAAATACTCAACTCTTATTACGTATTTACTCTTCCGAGATAAATGATACATTCCAAATATCCGAATATAAATGTTTGAAAAAAATTTTATAATAAATATATAAATATTACTGTAAAGTATAAACGTCCGGAATATAACATTTCAAATATCTTTTACGAATATAAAAAGAAATAAATTTAGTCGCTTCTTCAAAACATTCTGAATAAATAACTTCGTACTTTCCACCGATAAATTCTATTTGCACGACCGGTTTCGTTAGCGGGCTAACTTCTGTGAAATCGTTACTCCATTGATTCGTTTGACTTGAAATTCGCAATCAGTACATAAATATTGACTTAATGATGAATCACTCACCTCTTAGAGAAAGAGTTCCCTTCGTGCTGGTATGTGGCAGATGGAGAACCTTGTTGCTGCTGAACTGCGTAAGCGGCATAGGGGGAGTTGTCAAGCTGGTATGGTCCCTGAGGAACGCCCACTGAAACGGAAAGGCATAGATGTTAAAAAATAAATCCTTAAAGAATGAAATACTACGAATAAATTTCTTGGAATATAAGTTTTACGCCCCTCATGTATACATCGATATAGATTGCTGACAAAATCATTACATTTTTTCCATAATACTCAGAGTGAATGTTAATAAATGCTTCTAGTTCTAGAATAATGAAAAGAACAGCTATTTCAGAATAGTTGGAATATGGCATCAGATAGCAGAGTAGCTAGAATAAAAATCGCTCATCGACTTATTTAAAAATTGACCGAATCTTTTTAATTTATGGCATTACAATCAGAAAGTTATGTAGACGGACTGAAGTACAAATATCCGGCAATGCAAACACTAATGAAAATGGAATTTCAGAAAGTAAAGGCTCTAAGAAGCACAAGACGAAGTTGGAGGCAGCTTTAACCATTCACTTACCTGAGAGAGGGTTTGAGCTAGCGAAGTGTGCGGTGGCTGCAGAGAGAGCATCACAAGTGCCCAGGAGGTGGCACCTCTTGAATCCCAGCAAGTGCAGAACGAGGATGACGATGACTGCTAGACCAGCGACCCCAAGGGCCGCGGCCCCTGCAGATATGGCGACGTTGGTGAGAGTGGTAAGGTCGAGGGCGGGGAGCTGTTCCGTGGTCAGGGCGAATCTGTCGGAAGGTGCCTCGGACTCCTCTGCGGCGAAAACAAGGGTCGAAACGAATCCCAAGATGAGGATGGTGAAGAAGGAAGTGGAAGCCATCTCTAGGATTGGTAAGTAAGTGCTTCTGTGGACTAGTACGGGAGCACAGTGTACCGATGAGGACAGGCACAGGGTTTTTATTTGGATCCTGAGGTCACGTGGTCAGAGGGTAGGGTATGAGGGTAGGAGAAGGTATGAAGAGGGTAAAAAGGGTGCGGCCCCTGGCAAAGGGGAAGTGCACGGATAAGGTAAATGGAACACCCTGGTGACGAAAATGCCTGTTAAAATTTCGTTATTTCTTCGGAGCCTAGGGAAACATATTTGAGTCGATCCAACGCATACATTTTTCTGATAGATACCTATTTGTCAGTAAAATTTATAAAAAAATAAGAAACAAAATAAATAAAAATGAAATAATATGTATTTTTACGTAATTTTTTGAGGGTAACTTTTTGCGTAAATAAAAGTAAATTATTTGTATGAACAGTTTATGACCATCAAATAAGGAATTCAAGTATTTTTAAATTTATAATTAGTCTTGATTATCTAATACTGTTTTACTAACTTGATAAATCCTTCCTGATAACTTTATATTGTTAAATCCAGAATCCTCTTGGATCTTTATAACGAACGAATATAATTCTACAATAAAATTGATAATAAATTTCCATTTAAATATTATAAGAGATGTAAATTTCACGATGCGTAAAAAATGTCTATGGAAATTATTTTTCAAATCGATATGTTTAAAATATTTTCAATCTTCTTCTCAATGAAACGTAAAATATATATATATTGAAAATCACAACGTCTTTATGAAGAGCTAAATGGATACCAAAGAGTCTCCTCTTCCATTCGAACGTGTCAATATTAATCTAAAAATAATTAATAATCATAAAAATTATATAAAATTAAGGAAAATGGGAAATGATTCAATGGTGGATTGCAAAAATATAAGTAAAGCTTAAGGAAAAACTATTCAACGCAGGAAAGCAGGCCATTAAAGACGTGGGCGTGAAAACCCTAAGTATAGCATAAACTAAAAGGTTGATGTGGAACAGTATGTGAATACAACTTGGAACAAAAGGAAAAAAATCCATTTCACTAAAATACAGTTCATAAGAGAAGATAATAGAAAATATTATAAGTTAGGTACAATAGAAGTATGACTAAAGAATGTACTTACAACTAATCATTTGCAGATATTAATAGCATATTGAAAATAACAGTAGAGTAAAAAGAAAAATGTATATTACGTAAATAAACGATGACATTCTTTTCATTGTCTTTGATGTTCATTATAATCCTTGATTGTTATGAACTACTTAGGGATTAATAAGTATGTATACAGAATGCTCAATAACTGCACATAAATAGAACAATTTTTCACTTCAGGAAACAATCATGTGAAGGCAATGATAGATTCATCACCTAGATACGCGATCAATTTTTTTGGTCATTTATAACTCTCTGCAGTATAATTTAACTCCTCCACGAGCGTTGTATGAATTGAAACATGTAAAAAATATTTAATACAATTGTAATCGTATGTTAGAGTTGACATTTCGTTATTTTATGTCCAGTATAGAATTTTTTTTTATTTTCATTAAATTCTTATTTTATTCAGAGTTTCAGAATCTATTTTCCTGAAAATGAAAACTCATAAGGCTATCATATTCTTTTTCTAATAATTTATAAATTTATTGACGGATAAATAATCCGACAAAATGGAACTTACTGCTAGAATTACCGAAAAAAGTTAGATAACCTATCATTTGAAATATGAGATATATGTTATATGTATAGAATATGGAAACTTATACGTATTATTTTAGAGTAGATATTATGAAAGGATGATAAATATTATTAAGTCTATTTTTATCAAAATATTGATGATAATACTCTTAAACAATATTATATTCTGAAAGAGTTTCTAAAAAATGTTTCTAAAAATGGAGGTATGATGGCTAAACTTAAAGAGACAACGTATCCCTTCTCAAAGCGACTGATGTGTATATTATGCCAATCGGAAAGATACGAAAAAAAGACTCTAACCCTAGGACTCGACAATTAAATTCTTGTGTTACACTTAAGGTTAATGATAAACAAATTTTTGATCGGTTACTAGGGTAACGTGCTTGATGTTTGACTCAAATGAAAAAGTTGGCAAAATTATCGAAAAACATAGATTCGCATATGAAATTCATACTACAAGTCGCCTAATTCATCCCAAAATCTTTATATGAGTCTCCAATTTCATTTTTAACTCCAATAATTTTGCAATCAAATTCCTTCATTTACCTCCAAAAAAATGTTTGAGGATAGCTCCTGGAATGTCGCCTTACCCCTAAATTCCTAAGAAAATGTAACAGTTCCGCAACCCTTAAGAACCCATGACATATTGTTGCGACTGAATGGCGTCACCTTAAGTGGAAGCTGCTTTTTCTCTAAAGATACTGAAAGGGAGTGGAACCTCGTGTACTGAAGTTACGCCTCAGTCATGAATACCGAACTTCAATTTCAGGGCAAAAATTGATATATTTGTGCGCACCGTTTAATAATTATTAAATTGTATCAGAATCCTCTTAATTTTACTACATATTTTTGTACACTTGATTTCCTTTAAAAAATCGCAAATCATATTTTACCTTTTTATGCAAACAAGAGTTAAAGGGAGCCAAAATATATTGCCTGAAAAACGAAATAAAAAATAACTTTATCGCATTTAAGTAACATAATTGTCCTAAATAACAAATTTTTGGCAGAAGACACTATCCTCTGAAGTCGGTTATAAAAGCGAAAGAGATAATGCAATCATCGAAAAATTTTAAGTAGAAACAAAATTTGTTTGGGCTAAGAAAATGTCATTTTATCAGTATAGAACTATTGCACTTGTATCAAAAATAGAATTGTCATACATTTATTTATAGCAAATTTTCAGCCTGATGAGACTTCTTTGAATAAATCATGCCTCTCTGCCGGTTTTTATAAGCAAAATAAGAGAAATATCTCTAATATTCCCAAACATTTAATATAAACAGGATGTTTTTTTATTGCTGAATTATAAAGTTAAATGATTTCATTATTAAGGGTGAGATTGGGACTATAAAGTCTCCTCTTACTTCTAACTAATTACAATATAAAAATATAAGAATTAAGAATATAATAATTCAAATTTTAAAAAGTAATTAAATAAATTAAAGAGAAAGATGAAAGATGTCTCTAGTGTCTTGAAAAAACGTAAGTTATGAGCTTAAGAAAATATTACCACTGCAAGAAACAAGCGATAGAAGAAGAAGTGGGAAAGTCAGCAAAATCCTCTGAATAGTAATATCTAATTTTTAAATAACTGAAAATCATTATCTTAATCTGAGAAACTGAAAAAGATAAACATACATTGATAATAATATAAACGACTTTTAAGAAACATTAATAACATACAAAACTAAACACAGAGTGAGATTTCGACAGAGATGGAGAGAAGGAAATAAATAAAATACATTCTAGATTATATACAAAGATTGTACAATAATTGCTATTGAAAGGGGTGTGAAATATACAAACGACTGTTCAAAAAAATTATAAATTATAAAAAGAACCCAATGGATGTTGACATTATGATTGAAATTAAATTAAATATGATACGCCTTTTCTTAAAATTGAGGAAACTGAAGACTTATTTTCGGCAGGAAGTGTATTTCGAATATTTGTGGCTTTGACTTGAAGAATTTGTGATAAATTTCTATTGTGTGCTGGGAAAGCAGAATTTCCTTGCATCCTCTAGTGTTAACGTCATATACTTTATCTAGAGATACTAAATGAGAATATAAGTAGTTCAAGACCATTGTAAATTTGAAGTTGATAAATAAAATGTTGAAAAACATTGTTTTCTCTGAGACTCTATCACTTAGTGGTAATTTATTGCATGATTCTGAAACTCATTCAATTTTTTAAAAGTTAAAATATATCTCATTGTAATTTTTCGAATTCACGATAATTCATGGAAAATTCTTTTGTCAGATCTTGGTGTACGATATCTCCGTAATCTAAGTGCAGAAATGTTCACTAGTTGATACTTTTATTAGTTATAGAAGGGGAGGAAAGTTATCACATCGTCGGAGAGAATTAAGAAAAAATTGAATTTTCTTACATTTGGGTTCATATGTATTTATTTATTTATTAATAACATCGTCGCAGTTAGGCCGCTTACCAGGTGGCAACAATTGAGGGGTGAAATAAATTACAAACTATCCGGCATTCGCTCTTAGTCAGGAGGTAAAAATGAAGCAACCTGCTAACTAACGATCAGGCGCACACGGAAACAGTAACTAGCAAAAGAACCTAAAAATCTTTTTTCGATCATGATAATTTTTTACTTTTCATTGCACTGTATACGCTCAAAGAAATGTATTTAGAAGGTGCAAAAATTAGTACAAACAGAGAATAGTTTATTTATTACACAATACATTCACTCTGTGTTCATAGAAATATTTCAACAACTTAATCTCTTGCGACCCTCCTATGAGGGATGTTCCCAAATTCTAAGGATTTCGTAACCAGCAAGAGCTCCATGCTACACATTCCGAAATCTGCCAATTTGAGGCAAGAGCGGTTGGGGGACAGATGACGAATAAGATAGATGAAAAAGGACATTTTTGTTTTAAGTGCTTTAGGTCATTCCTCTCCATGCCTCCCCCAAAACTCAGCTAATCGCTTTAATATGTACTTACCGTAGCTTTTAGGAAGTTTTCCCAGTCCCTACCTGGAAAGAAAGGGGCGCGTAAAAAATTCTTGGTCTTACGGCGGAAACCTTTTTTTGCATGACCGAGAAGAGGCATTTTCTAAGTTCTCCGAGCTTGGGCGTCATCGTCGTCGACGCACGAAACATCTAAAGGTAAAGTTTTGGAGAAGTATAAATAAACTTAGATAATTAGGTCAAGCGCAAAGTAATACCGTTAAGAATACATTGTAAAATTTGCAACAATATAAACATGTAATTTGATAATTAATCTTCGCTTCCCATTAAGAATTTAAAATCTAATCGTATGAAATAATGAGACTTCTATTACCCATCCCTCCACGAGTAATCTTAAAATTAACTCATAAAGCGTAAATTATAAAGCCAAGGTGAACTTATACACTATAGGCAGCTTCTTACGTCCTTGAATAGCTAAATACTTTACAAACTTTGTAAGTAAGAATTATTTTATTCATTTGCGGAATACCATTCTTCTTATTAATTATGTTATTATGAAATAATATTCAGCTACTTCGCCATACCATCATTTAATCACACTAATCATCTTTCATTTAATTTATGATACTTTTTATATGTGTTACTATTCATTCACTTTCTGTAACTGTTTCATAACCTTGCTACTTCCCACTTTTTCTAGAATTACCCGCTACTATTATGATTTCTTTTAATTTGATGCGTTGTTCACTATTTACCCTTATAATTTTTTGATAACCCATACAATTTTACTCTCCGAGGAATTTTCTCATTTACTTTCGAGCCATTCTTTTCCTTCTTTATAGTTTTTCTTTGTTAGTTTCCTTTCAAGTAAGTACACTAGAGTACATTTCTGGACATATCTTCACGAAAAAGATGGTAAAATACAGTTCAGAATAACGGGAATTATCTATACGGTTCAAAAGAGGGAATTGAAATTGAGAATAATAGAAGCTTTAAGTAGACAGAAGGGATTAACGGACTGGGATTAAATGCAGTGAACAGTAGCCCAAAAGGTTTGTTGAATTTAGGGTAAAAACGGAAGAAGCGTTGCCAGGGGACATACATTTTTTGGCACTGCCAAGGTAGTTGTCGAGGATAGGAGATTTCTATCGATAGAGAAAAATTCGTAATGAGAGCGACATGCTCGGAAACTTTCTAGTAAATAACGAGAAAAACATAAAGCCTTGTCCTTGTGCGACAATGGAATATTTACGGAACATACTTTTTCAAACAAATATAATCTTAAATACGATAAAATTGCTATAAGTTATAAATAAGATGTAATATCTCATTACAAAAACCATACCAAGGTTACTTTCAAAACTGTAGGCCTTATGATTTTCCTCCTCTGTATATATACTTCTATTATGATAAGCTATGATCCATTCATTATATATAGGTTTTTATTTTTACTCAAATATTTTCTCATTAAACAACACCAAAATTTTTTCAAACTAAGTTTAAGAGCAATAATTTTGAGAAGCAGCTCAAACTCCTAGTGTTTGCACTTCTTGCCATAGGCTTAAAAGTTCCTTGCACGATATATTTGAAGATGCGGCTCTTATCTATCAGCAGAAAAACTATAAATTTATATTATATAAAACTATAAATCTGAAATTCTGCTCCATTCCTTAAAGTCTAATTTAGCTAAAAGAACTAAACATATTGTTCCTATTAAAAGAACAACCTAAACAAAATTATTCAAAAACAGCTAAAGTTTATGAGGAGTTACTCAACATCAATAAATTTTATGCAAATTTAGAATCTCATAGGCCATTAGAAAATTCCAGCAGGTTGTTACATATAGATCTACATAGGTTATTATTATTTGAGAGTACATTATAACTGGATTATATAAAGTGTTCTGACTCAACTTTGACTTTATAAAGAAGGGAAGGAAGAATCTACAACGACTGTAATACTGCATGGGTCACTCCCTGAACAATGAAGACTTGAAGAGTTAACAACCTGTCAACCTCCTTCCTGTTGTTCACAAAACATTCATGAGAGTTTTAGCTAAAAGTCTGAAGATAAGGTTATCCAGCCCAGAGGGAAGGGCAGATTAAGAAAGGAATTCAGTACAATGATCCTTATATATATTAGAAAATGTTAATAACAGAATGAATAATTGCTAAATGAGTTATTGTAAATGAATGAGATGCCACTTGTACTATACTTAGTAGACTATGATGAACTCTTCACCCTGTCTTGTATCTGCTCTATACTTGAAGCTCTTGGAAATATAGGATTTGATGCTGATAATATTGAAAAATTTTCAAATATTACACAATATTAACAAGGATACAACAACATCCATGATTTATATGAGAAAACAGATGGGTTCTGCATTGAGAAGGGAGTTGTGTAATGAAAATAAAACTAATTTGCAGCTCTATGAGTAAATCTGGAAATTGCAGCTCAGTCAATAAATCATCAACTCTGGATAAATGTACCAAATATACCAAGTAAGGACAACTAATAATTGGCAGGAAAGGATACAATTATTGTGGATAAATGTTATCAAAGTGGTGAGGTCACTGAAATTTATGTAGGCAGGTCATGTGGAGAGAAGATAAGACAACTGTTGGGCATAAATAGTTCTGCACTTGGAAGAGGAGATGTGAAGAGACCATCATAAACTATATAATTTCTCATTTTTAATAATAAAACATTGGATTGCAAAACATCAATACAGATTTTATTCAAAAACAAGACATTTACAAAGTTAAAAATGAACTGACTCTTTTTTACTTTCACAAATGCAAGTTTGATTTCAGTCTTCACAAGGTAATTTATGCTAAGAAAGCATAGCTAATTTTATATAAAAATTTTTAATTTGATACATAATCAAAGAGGAGGAATGATAAGAATTACATTCTTTTGATCAATATACAAATTTTACAAGAATTCAATATTCCAAAAGATCAATGAACCATAACTTATATTTACAGAAATAAATAACAATGACATGTATTTTTCTACAGCCATTTATTAGGATACTATAGATAGTGAGAACACTGTTCTACAAACCAGAAGATGTCTATGTAATTGATACTTGTTCTCTAATAAACAGCTGTAGAGAAAGTACACATCTGTGTTATGTGTGAATTTCTACAGAATCTTGGCTGCCTCCATTGATTTTATATACAGAAAACTTACATATAATTCTATATAGCAGCATCTGAATGTATCTTTTATATCCATTCAAAGTATATTGACAAAAATCATTTAAAACATTTTTGATACAGATGACAAATTTTAAGAATGCCATAAAATTCTATGGTTTTTTACATTGCTATTAATCTTACATTTTATATTAGGTTGATTAAATGTTAGTTGAAATAAAGTTATTCACACTCAATATCACTATTATTCATCATTGGTATCTGGTTCTTCCAAGTAATCAGGCATAATAATTTTATACAACAAGATGCTACTAACCATTGTCAAACAGAACATTTAGGCCACTTTTATACCGTAATATCTAGATTAACTTCCTGGAGTGTGATATGGCTTGTTCATATGGTAATCTCTCCTCTCGTTTTTCTCATTTTTTGGCATGTACAAGTTTATCTACAAATTTATCATAAAAATATATATTATCATTTTAAGTATAACGATTGAATGAGTGCTTAGGCTATTTATAATTTTTCACACTCTACCTTGAGGATGAGACTATTTATGTCAGTCTCTATTATATTAACATACCAATATCCTAAAAGCATGCATAAAGACAGTCTTGTCAGCATATAAATATATTCCCTTGTCAATTTTCATGCATATAAAATTCTGATGCTCCTAAAAACCATTCTTATTTAGCCTTTTACATTTCACAATGGGTGCAAACATTGTAAAAACTTTGGAACAGATACATAATACATTTTACATCAAAATTAAAGTTTCACAAATGTAGGTGATCAAGATAATGAGGAAGGAAGAGTTCCTTCCCTATGGACATAATTATACATAAAGAAGAACCAAGTATAAGAATAATTTATTAAGTTTTATAATTTGAACTATAAAGCTATTTCATGTAAACTTTTAAAGCACCTCAATTATAGATATACATCAATTTTAGTCAGTCATGACTAACTTTCTGTATTCCTTAAATGTAAAGTAAAAAAATCACACGTGCATTCTCTGAGATTTTTCTATCTTGAAATTATGCCAGGAGATGGTGGATACAATAGGATTCAATTGACATGAAATGCATAAATGTGTTTGCAAATAGGAACTGCTCTGGAGGTAAAGTGCCCCCAAAAATACATGTGTTGAGCAAGTAGGGCATAAAATATACAAATTTGAAGAAGGGAATTGAATAATAAATTACATAATATTTTTATAATCCAGAAAATCTAATATTCTTAGAGTATGATAAAATACTCAGGTATTCATGTAAGTTATACAAAATAAACTTGAGGAAGCTGCTCATAGTTACATTCCATAATGGTCACCAGTCAAACTGAGCATTTGATGATGCTAAGAATCTTGGAGAAAATTAAATTTTTTACCTGAGTTTATTTGCTCATACCTAGATTTAAGCAAAGCCTCATGCAACAATAGCACAGCAGTATTTAATTATCAAGATCATCTGAAATATGAATATCTGTACTTTGTTCAATAGCCAACTTATTATTACATAAAATATTGTTTCTTCTAAGAATATAATAAATCTTTCATGTTCATACTTAAAAATTATGAATTGTAACTTTTGTTCTGTAATCATGATTAGAACACCTTTACTCTGTTAGCGAAAATAAATTTTAATTAGCCATTTCATTAACCCATTCACTGAGCAGCTAAATTAAGTTCTTTAGAGGAATAGAATGATTCTCATATTTATGGTTGATGCTCCGTGAATTGTCCATATGAAAATTCATCTTAAAATGGATACATCAATCGTACTGCTACAGTATAACTTTCAGGTCAGCATTCTCTACCCCTACAGAATTTAGGCACTATGCATATTTAGAAATGCAACACACATTAACTAAATAATTGATTCACTTTGCATATTATTTTAGAAAATACATGTAACATATCTGGATATTTGGTGTAGTTTTTATGCCTTATGTATGTGTGACTCATTTGATAATAGTATATCCAAAAACTATATACAATATGAACAGCATTTTTACATTGATGTGATAATGAGATGTAAATATACATTTTCACCAGTTTTTCCTGGCCTGCAATGCAGCTTAAAGCTAATAGAATTAATGAGTTTATGAGTTATGAATGACACATGAAGTACATTTATTCTAAAAGTAAAAATGAGTAATGTCAAGATGCATGAATCGGTCATGTGGCAATGTAATGTTGGCTTGAGATATGATGGGATATGATTTGCACATTTAGCAGGCAATCTAACATGCAAGACTTTTTCAATCAATCAAAAATCATGACAATTTTCATGGTAATGCTGAACATGATTCAAACATTCAGAAATACTAAATTGACATTTTGCATTACTATGATACAAAATGTATTCAAAAAAAGGTCTTTAATTACTTTCTATTCCTTGTTAATTTCAAAACATTTCAGGATTCTTCTTTTTAAAATACAATAAAATATTTTGGTTATGCAAATATTCACAAATATTTCGATTTGCAATAAATTTAAGAGGTAAATATACTTCCATTTTTATAATGTAAATAACTTACATAGTTCTTGGAAGCTAAATATGTGCTTTTAAATTTTTTCTTTATTTGATCGGGCTAAAGCTAAATATATATCTTTCAACTCTTCATTTCAGTATTTAAAAGTTATTATTAACTGAAAACTGAGTTGGAAGTTCAACTGTCTGAAAATCTGTAATTAACTGCAAAACAGATTTAGAAATCTCTCTTAGGTTGCAATCAGTATTTTAAAATAGGTCCTGAAAATCGTTCAAATCCATTGTTTTAAAACTATGTCACAATTCATAAAAATCAGTCCTTTTTTGAATATAAAATAGGATTGTGGCATACTTATGTAGTATAAATAATTGGACTGTTTATGGAACTATTCTGAAATTTTTAGTTATGGAATAATCTTAGATAGAATCTATGAATAAAATATAGGAAACCTATCAATACATAAAATATATATGAGTATGATGATTTGATCAACCTGAGGGTATTTCAGTCAGTTTTGCCATTATAAAAGAAAGCTGCTATTTGTGATTGTGGTTATTTTAGTTAAAACACTAATTACTTGATTGAAGCCATCCAATCCAGCCTAATATCAGATTTGCCTTTCATGTATATTAATAATTATATAGATATCTGATAAAGAATTAGAGCCAAACAGCATTTGAAATCTATTTTACCAACTTATTCTGAGTATCAATAATAGCTAAAATATGCAACTTCTAGCCACAGTACTTATATGAATTATTTCCATTTCATCTGGCTTTAAACTACTCATTCTCTGCTTACCATGTGAAACCTTACTTGTGAAACAATAGCCTATGTGTTTCCATCACATGAATTTTCTGCTCACTAGAACTGTATTAATATACAGAGGAATCTATCAAATGGGAAAAAGTTGAATCACATGAATAAAAGTGAAAAATGATGCACATTTCAATGGTGAAAACACATCCCTTCACAGAAATCACAAAACCAATTGTTCAACTCAAAGCTCGTTTGGCAGTATGTCAGTGAGTTGAAAATTTTTCTATTCATAATCAATTAGCACTAAGGAGCATGTGGGGTTTGGTGCAGTTGTTTTTTATTTGAGAACAAATTATATGTGCACCACTCTCCATCTCCATGGAATGGATCAACTTCTTTGGCAGAGGTGTTTAGTGAAACCATAGTTATCCACCAATATTGTAGGACTGAAGATAAATTGGCACAAATACTTATCACCACTTTTACTGCAAGGTGGGCTGGGACCACAACACATTTTTTTAAAAAAGTTTAAAATGTTCTATGAGTCACACCTTGACCGTTTTCCTTGGCATTTCTGAAAATTTTCAGGCAGTCAATCTCCCAAGGGCTATCAGACACAAGAGTCTGAGGGAGCTTTCTTTGGTGGGATCTCTTGTGCTGTCTCTGTCACAGCGATTGGGTTGAGCTCCTCTTCCTCATCTATTGGAGGATGATGATCATCCACAAATGTGATGTTGCCAGCCTTGTACCATACAATCACGTCAACAAAAAAGGCACATAGAAGTATTGCTCCAGTTGTTCCTATAATACAATTATGTCAATAATTAATGATAACTTGTGAGAATTGAATCATAATTAAATGTTTGCAATTCTGACAACAATGCTCAAAATTATCTGGAATTCGATTCCCGTAGTAATTGTTCATTAATTATGTAAATGAAATATTAATTATAAATACTCTTATATGAAATTTAAAGGAATAACTTACTAATTCTTGTGACTAAGTATCATATATAACAGCTTGTGCATCTATAATATTTTTATAAATATAATTCCATAAATAACTTATAGTTATTTACTTAAATTTACTTTAATTTAAAGTTATGACTTCTAAAGTTATTTACTGTACTTGAATTACATTGCTTTAGATCTCTGCGATAAGGATATAAAATGGATATAAAGATGGACTTTATTATATCACAAGGGAACAAAGGATGGAAGACTCGTATATGTAGGTTTCCTCATTAAACATGAAAGGAGAAACAAAATGGAGGAAATTGAAAGGTTGCCTGAAAGAATAAGCAAGCTTATAAGAAGGATTAGCAAGCAAATCCTGTTTATATACAGTTTATAAAGGAATATGTTACTACAGCAGTAAGTGGCCAATAAAAATTGAAGATTTCTACAATTCTCTCCACATGGATTACAACTATGAGGAACTAAAATCACTACTACATAATCATCATAGGCGATTTAAACTTCCTAGGTGTTATTAGCAGATGATAATATTCCTGGAAAAAAATCCTGGAGAAGGAAATGAACATGTTTGCCAAGTGGTAGAGTTTACAGAATGAAAGAGTTCCTCAAATCTCTTAAAAAGTCAAGAAGTAGAAGGTGAGATTAACCACCTATTGCTCAATATTTACAAGAATGCAACAGTTTCAATGATCTTGCAAGATAAAAACAGACCATTTTAGCACTAAGGCAAGCTTCTATAATAGAAATTTGTTGGGAAATAGACCCATCAACCATTCAAGTCTCAGGGAAATGGAGATATTACAGAGGTTAATCAAGAGGATTAGAACTATTACACTTATCCTTAAATTTGTAATCCTATCTCAGAAAACAGACATATTTAGGCAACAAGAAGGGAATAGAGAATAGAGAAATAAACAATAGAAGGAGAAAAAAGAATAAAGTGAGAAGGTGAAATTCCCTTTAAAAAATAATATATCCTTTCTTTATCTTCCATGTTAGAGTTTGTGTTCAAACAAAAACCAATAATGATTCCCCACTCTCTCCCTAACCTTTCTCTCCAAATCATATCATAATTAACTACTTGATGATTAAAGAGTCATTTAACTCTAATTTAAAAATCACATTTGCTTGTTCCATAGTTTCATATCTCATGAATTTGAGGATGGCTTGGTGGGTGAAGATGGCAGTTCTAATAAAATAGTAAAAAGGTTCTTGTAAATTCCTTTGTTTCCTTTAATGAAAATTTTTTAGGAAAAGTATCCTTTGTTAAATAACTTCAATAGATTTCCTTTTTATAATAATGTAAAAAAGTATATTTTTTAAATTTCAGACAAATACTTAACAGAAGTAATTTTTATCCAACATGTTATCCATATATATAATTTTCTTGAAATTATAAAATACTTATAATACACAATCATATTTTCTTACCGTGATAGAACATTCGAAAGACATCAGCATCATAGAGCCAACAAGCACCTTGCTGTCCACACGCTGTTTCCCAAACAAGGCATGCTGAATCCACTACAGCACCATATACGATTGGACAAGGTACATTACCTATAGAGATAGTGATAGATGAAAATTAAGTCATTTGAAAATATTAATAGCCAATATATTCTTTTTTGTAAAACCATGATGAAAGCATCTATGGCTCATTAAGCATAATTCTTAGATGAAATGAAAGTTAATAACTTTCAAAGAGGCTGGAGTAGAAGCACAAAAATAGGAAATGTCATAATTATCAGAGAATGGATAGCATGTAATATATGATTTAAAGAAAGAGCATATTTTTATACATAAAGATCTTTGAAAAGTATTCTTTTTTTCTCCAAAAAAATATTTTAAAAGCTCAATTTAAAATTGTTCTTTTTTCATAAAATTTTACTCTGGGTAGTATATTCCATTCAGAAAAACAGAGAAAAACATTTCCAGGAAATGTTTATTTTGATCAATATCAAGAAAAGCAATCAAATTAAAAATAGATTAGGGAAATTATAAAATCCATTCACTTCATATTTGTAAAAAATTTAATACTTTAAAAAAATCAGCATATTGTAATAAGGCAATGAAGCTGAAATATAGAAACAACTTTGATATAATGTATCTTATGGTGATAAAAACATGATGAAGATGACTCCAAGGACATTTAGCAAAATGACAGGTTGGTGTTAAATGGAAATATATCCATAAAGATTGATTCAAAACCATTTTATGAATTATAATGGTATAAATTTGAGTATTTAAATAACTTTGAAATGAAATTTTAGCAAAGAAAATAAAATTCTGTACTCCCATGATATTGTTTGAAATAGTGGATTAGAATTTAATAGCACTTCCGTAAACCTGGAATTTTAAAAAGAAAGATTTTCTTGAGGATAAATTGATGGTCAAAATCAAAACAAAGGATATAAAAATGAGAGTCCTTCCTTCATCAAAAAATTAATTAAAAGCTGCTTTTCCATTACATAGCTAAATAAATAACTTTAGTTAAGTCATAAATTTTTAGGAAAACTTACCAAATAAACCTATGGCAAACTGGATGATACCTAAGGCCATTGCCTTATCATGAGGGTCTACACAGCGTAGAATGAGAAGCATTGAGCCTACTTCTGAAGTGGAATGAATGAATACAAAAATGGAGAACAGGAGCATGTACCACAGAAAGTTGGAGCATTCAAGATCACAATATCCCATATTGCCTGATAACATGTTTCTTGGTAATGGGTCAAGGTCACTCTTTGAATTTGCTGTATTCATGCATACACAGTCAGAGAACTGAAAGAAAAATCAAAGGGCATTTTAAAGGATTTGAGTAGGTTTCAGTGATTATTGCTACACTAATATCGACCAAACAGATTTTTGCCTATGCACAAATCAAAGGAAAATGAGTCTAATAAATGGAAAAATAATTGACAACATCATGTAATAACAGACAATTTTATAAAATAACTATGAAGATATAATAATAAAATTCTAAGGGCTAGTTAATTAAACATAAAGGACAGCATTTAAAGCATTAAAGGAGCCAACTATGATAAATTCAAATAATTTTTATGAATACAATATTGGTATATATAAATTTTATTTTATTCGATTACATCTTTCCTAAGTTTTAAGGGTGAAGATAATTCATGGGCATATTCGTCATTTACTCAGCTTAAAAAGTTTTATTTTAGTTTGAATGAAATGATAATGAACGCACATATTTATGAATAGTATCTCTTATTTGGATGCAGAAATATTTCGTTCAAATTTATACATAAAAAAATGCATAAAATTAATTTACCTTACATTAATATAGAAATTTTCGTTTCACAAAATTTAATTAAAATCAAAGGTTATTTAAAACATTTAATTTTAACACGAACCTTAATAATACTTAAAACTTAAAGATATGAGTTGACAAACTAATGAAATTAGTAACCAAACAAGGGATATACGAGTCTAAATCCCTTAAATGGGAGTCTATTTCTATTTGACACCGGATAATTAACATCCTTCGGGTTGTAAGGTTTTTACACATGCGTCAACTTCTGAGATTCAATTAACAGATCGACTTAGGTCTAAAAATATCTCGAAACCGGTTTGAGAAGCCCACTGGCGAGAGTTAAACTCTCACTTCATAAACAGTGGGAGGATAATACGTGTTCCAATTGCCGTCATATCTCAATGAATCGGAGGGATGTATTACGCAAGATGTACATGAGAAGGGAAGGCTGTGGGTGGACAGCATAAAGGGCTTTCCTCTTCCCTGTTCCTAACCTTATGCGTGCTTACTTGAGTGGCTCGATAAAGTATTTCTTTCTATTCATTCAGCCCGAGATTTATGCTTCCTATTCCATCACCTACGCGGACACTTGGTTACTTGTTTTCGGAGAGAAGTAAGAGCTGATTTCCTCTAGATCGTGAGGGTTGTTTACCAATTAAAGGAAATGAGGGTAGCAGTGCAGAAGAGGTTGAGGATGACGGAGAAAGAGAAGGTTGCCTCAATACTACGACAAAGAAGAATCAGCTTATGGCATGCCTTCTAAATTATATTTTCTAAATAATTGTTATTATTAATATTTTATACATATATAATATTATTAATTTATTTTAGGTATCGTCTTTACAAAGTGAATTTCATAATTATATAGGAAAAATAATGTTATCGTAGTATTACATACAAAAGAAGCTTACCCTAGTTTTTCGCATTTTCGTCGAAAGCATAGATAATAAAGACTATTTATATATATAAATAATATTATTAATTATAAGTTAGATTGATTTATAAAAATATGTTCTCAAAAAATTGTTTCCATCAATTTAATTTACATACAAATATGTATTCTTTTATATGAATATTTTACATCACATAAGAAACAAGTTATTATTATAAATACTTTTTCGTAATATGATATTCTTTTAAACTTTGAATAAATCTTACTCTAAAAACAGTGAATAATTCAATCTTCTCTTTTAGAGAACCAAAAAATAGTTTATTAAACTATTTCTTCGTATTATTTTTACCCCTTCGTAAAATTTTATATTTAAAAATTTCTCTAACGATCTTTGAGAACTGATAACAAAGATTAAACGTGAGAAAATAGGTTTTGGGGATTTATACCACCATCTTATGAAACAACAATCGAAATCTCGTTGGCTTACGTATCCAATCTGCTCCCTAAATATGGCGCTTATGACTCGCTTAGCCTTTCTTTTGTTTTGTCCGCGAGACAAATTAGGATCAGCGCGAAGTTGACAGTCGCTAAGGCAGCGTCGGAGATCATGGCGCTCTGAAAAACTAAACTTCTTACGTGCAAACATTTGCACTCTTACGCGAGTGATGGGAATAAATCTAGTATGCTGAGGTCGGCAACCTGATTTACCGCTTGACACGTTGAATTGTACTACGACAGCTTCTATCTTCTGGAATGGAGCCATTAGAATGAATCGTGACGAGATATAGCAAATAAATTTCCAAAAGGAAAAGGAGAGAGTGACGTACTCCTTCGATGCTCGGGAATATCTTGAGCCCTACTACTAAGAATTGATCAAAATCTATTTCTTCACTTTATACATTATCGATTGTCTATTCCCTTAGAAATTCAAGGACGTTCGTCATATTTAGTATCCAAACAACACTTTAGTTAACTCTCGTTTTACTCTTTGAATAATCGCCAAAAGTAATAATTAAATATTCCAGTGAGGTCCAACGCCTTTATCCATATCTAATTCACATTCAAATGCATGACTTTCAAAACGCAAGTCAAAAACTGCCGGCTAAAAGTTTAACAAGTTCAAAAATTACCTTTAACAACTAATAATAGATTGTTTTTTAAACATACTTCTTATTTTCCTGAAGTAAATTGATGATTGGCGATACACATCAAGAAGAATTATGAAAATGGGTTACGTAAGCTTATTATAATTATCGATACACATTTTGATAAATAATATGAATTGACATTCTAGGAAAGGAAGGGAAAGGATTATTCGACTATTTACACGTTATTTTAATTAATTATTGCCGAATATTTCCACACACACTTTACGCAGATGACACGAATATATTTAGAAAAATTAATCGAAAATAATTACATTCGCAAGAGAACACATCGTCCACAGATATAACTCTTATCCTTAAATCGTCTGATATTGAAGAAATACGACTATATTAAATGTTCTAAATATTTTAATTTATGATCTGATTTGAATTTAACGAGGTATACATTATTTTTCTCTAAGTCATAAAATAAGAATAACGCTATAAATCAATTCACGTAAGAATGCTGTACCTGTAGATTCAATACTTTCTGATGGAATATTATTTAAGAGAATTTTGTGGCCTTGGGGCGTCCAAAAGTGGAATTTATGATCATCGCTCTGATTGTAGATAAAACGAGAGTGAAAGGGAATTTTCGCTTCGAAGGTCAATGTCCTTCGACCTGTGGTTTCTGCTCTGGGTCAGCATGCAATTCGGCTTTCATCGAAAGGTGTTCATAGTCACGAATATCGGATTTCCACAATCAAACCTATTATTCGAATTATCTTTTGAGAAAAGAGAAAAACACGAAATTACGATGAAAATCGCAGCTTCAATTATTACAAGAAACTCGTTGATAGATATATTGACCATTGTTAGGTAAAATGTGCGTGTTTTAAAAGCTTAGAATATTACTGGTAAAGGCATTCTAGACGAGAGTTTATTCGCTAAGGTTTAAACCCTTAAGGACAACAGATTACGTTTTGTATTTATTGTACAGGTACCTCATCTTACGGTGTGAGTTCAGGAAAAATTGATTTATTCTAGAGTAAATAATCATTAATAAATATGTCCATGATTAAGACTAAGACTACCGCCATAAGCTTAACTTTGCCATTTAGAATTCTTTCGTTTGGTTTCGTTAGAATTATTTATTTTTCGGTATCGGAAATTAGTCTCTTCATATTTATGATGGATATTATTTGATGTCGTTTGCCCAAAGTTTATTATTTCATAATCCTCAAACAATTCAAATTACAGTTATGACGATAAATTCTTTAACAAACGGTAACTGATTGACTGTCATTGTTGTCATTGATTTCCCTAAAGTCATGTAACAATTATAACGTTACGGGCTGAGTTCCAACACTTGAACGCTCTCTTCGTATCTTTTAATATTTAATAAAGCAGATCTCTTTAACATATCTCTTTAACTAAACAACAAGAAACGTACGTACATAATATTATCACTACTAAATCGCTTCTAAAACTGAGAATCATTGTCATTAAAGATTCCAAAACACCCTTGAAATCTAAAATTGCCGGTTCTTTACAAACATATCCGTAAACATATAAAACTATATTTTCGTATTGAAATAACCACATTTTTTTAAAACTCTTGAGCCTATAGTCTAATTAGATACGTGAAATGAAAGAAGCTTACCTCATAAACTTTCCCTTCGTGAACTGTGAGATTCGAGCACCCCGCGTAGCATGCAGAGAAGTAAGTTCGCTTGTCTTTACCACAAATTGGACTGAATTTGGTCATATCACAGTTGCACGTGTTATTACACAGGGGTTCGAACTTTGGTGCCTCCCTGGGAAAGGAACAATCACATCGAGTTAATTTATATCCACCGTATAAATAAATATATTATTGAATAACGATAATAATATACGATAACGATGACAAGCAATTACGTAAATTCACAAATTCAAAATCGATTTAACAACAATAATAATAATAATTGATTTAATGAAATAATTATTTATACTTAAAAATCAATGTTGAAGAGAACAAATTTCATAGTTCTACCTTAAATATTATAGAAATTTATTATTTTAAAATTTTTATTTCACACTTTATGAGGCTATATAGCGATAATTAATACTTATAATGTGTTATTTCTTTTAAACATAAGGTATAAATTATTCTCACCCATCTACGATCTTGAGGCCGGCAAAATCATCCATAGGGCACCCGATTATCATTAAAACTCCCATACCTGAAAGCATTACACTTTTTCTTTAGAAGATTGTCACTTATTTATATCATGTGGTACATTATATATATATATATATATATATTATAATTTGTTTATAACTAATACTTAATTAAGTTCATCAGGTCATCAGGGTAACAGCTATTAAATTATTACTCAAAATTCAATAAATCTATCAATTTTGAGGGATTAGAAGTATTTTAAGTGTTTATACACTTTCTTTCCGAAAAATAAATATTATTATATTATATTTCTTCAATAAAGTATAAGGATATCTCTATGAATATAAATTATACTACCTTTACTACACATTTTATTTTGAGTAATTTACATTTTTGTAGCACAGATCATACCAATAATCAACAAATATGAACTAAAATGAAAAGCTTACGTCACCATAGCAATGCAGGATGATATGGAAATAAAAAACAACCTACATAAAAGAATGAATTTTTTCATAAACCGGTTCTGTATAACAAAATACATACGTTTTAGTTTACAACCAATGAAAACGCATTTCGTCTTTTTCTTTTAACATTTCAAAGTCACACCAAGAATGTGCGCAGTTCATAATTTAAAGCATATCTTCAAGTAGAAGACGTAAACGAAGTAAAAGTAAGAGACACACTCACCTATGGCGTATATAACGGCTGTGAACGCAATCCACGCTGCGACGAACCTGGCGTTAGGCTTTACTCTCAGGATGAATATCCCACTAACAATAATGCCCAGTCCCATGACCAGGATGCCACCAAGACCTGTTATTGAGGTGAGGTGATATTGAGAGACTTATATACACAGTAACGTGTTTGAATGAGGCAATTATCTACTCTTGTGATCCCAAAAGATGTACGGATATAAGTACATATGGTTATTGGCAATTAAGATA
The DNA here is from genome assembly GCA_020796165.1 of Pantala flavescens. NCBI lineage: Eukaryota > Metazoa > Arthropoda > Insecta > Odonata > Libellulidae > Pantala > Pantala flavescens. The sequence goes on from CM036882.1 coordinate 44,595,251, forward strand.
ATGTAATAAGACTTACCTGAGTATTATTGTTTACAATTAAAAGAAAATTAACCAATTTATTATAAATCAATTTCAAATACGATATTTATAATTGTATAAACAATAGTCATAATATAGATTATCATATATATGATAAGAAGTAAAATATAATAGTCAAACGAAAGTAAAAAAACTGCATATAACTTTTCAGTACGTTTTTCCAGTTTAATACTTATAATACACAAATTTATACCGCATTAATTTTCCGTCTTATGGTAATTTTTAAATTTAGAATATCTTACGTGGAAACTTCTAAAATTTCGGTATTTTTTTTAGATATTCATTAATGATAAATGGACACTATGGTATACTTAAAATTCTAATGGTAAGAAAAAGATCAATTGTCGTTCACGAACCTGAGATCATGTTGGCAGAATGAGCAGGAAGTCTGAACTGGCTCTCAAGGTACTTGGGAAGAAAAGTATAAAGTCCTGCAATGGGAAGAATATGCAAAACACTGCTTGCTGTTCGGAACATTAGAATATCATTTCGTAGAAGTCTCTTCACTGCTTTGGGAAAATCTAAAGAAAGGAAAAGAAGAGAAAAACTTTTTTCAAAACAGTCACACCGAATTCAAGTAAAATTTAAAAGGATTATTTATTACACTCTCTACCTCACTATACAAAACACTACGTTTTTCAGCTTTCACATAAGTTATAATCTATACATATCTATGCACAAGATTTCGTATGTAAACACGAGTACAATACGTAAAATTACGAGTGATGTGAGTGTAACATATTAATTAATTAAATTATATTATTATATATTATAGTTATTAAATTAATTTTTTGGAAGAGAATAGGCTTAGTGTAAATGTATATTAAGCCTGAATTCATATATGTTGGAAAGCAATAAAATTATAGCGTTCTTCGTAATCCGATCGCCAACTACGTTTCAAGATCACAGTGAATTATTAATATCTTATAGTACACAGTCAAATATTAATTGTTTTCAGAATATTACGTTGAAATAACAAGCAAAATACCAGAAGTACATATAGGACAATAGATTCTCTTTGAGTTTTATACAGAAAAGCTCCAGATACATGTACATAATATACCTACTACCGCCAACTAGTAAGAGCAGGAGAAAACAACAGATTCAATGAAGTAAACAGAAGAATCAAGCTTGGCAGAACAGGATAAAAAAAACAAAGCACGCCGTTCTTGGCATGACGAATTCGCAGAACTATAGTGACCCAATTCTGTAATCTGAGCTTTGAAATTTTTATTCATGAAATGCAAATTGACCTTTTGAACCTATGGAATAAATTTCCAGTACTTTTCCAAGCACAGAAGCTATTTATGGAGGTATTCATCAAGGCATATCATCTGATAAAATTTGTCCTTGTTTGTATTTGCAGTTTCATTATTCTATCGAACACAATTTTAATTTAAAATTCAACACGCCATGGTTATCAACGGCCAAATTAGAACTAGCACTTACTATAAAGTATACTATATAATTTCAATTAATTTGTAAAAATATTAATGCTGAATATTTTAAGAGTGAAATGTGAATTATTTTGTACAGAATGAAATAAGAGAGAAATCATCAAAATTTAAATACGTAATAATTTATGAGATCGATGAAAAATAACTTGCAAACGTGGAGGAAATTTGAAAAAAGTATATTTTAAATTTTTAATAAATTGTTCAAAGTCTATCTCGCATTAACCGAACTCAAAACAAGACTGCATACTGAATAACATGACTGAAATTTCATGAAAGCTATATAACTTCTAACGCAGACAAACCAGAGAATTTTTTATACATATATTCCAAAAATGTGTAATGATTAATAGCTCTGAAGCCATTTTTAGTTTTACATTTCCATTTTCAAAAACGATTTAAAATGATCTGTTTTACATGTGCCATATATCGTAAGTCGGAGCTAAGCTCGTTGCTTAGAATCATTTCTATACTGCTAAATATTATTTCAGTTAGGATCTCATTTTTTGAAAGAAGAACATCGAAGCTTCTTCTCCATTACTGATGAAAAGGAGGCCCCATACGAATTTTCTATACGACATTCGTTTTCCATATGATAGCGACTCACCTCTGAGACTGGGGTTCCGCCTCTTCACCTGCGGAGGTGGATTCGGAGACGTGGACAAACTCCGAGGGAAGGAAAACATCGCTAAAGAGGCCAGCATCAGAAGGGCTGAGACGAGGACCAGACCTGAAAAATTTATCGTATTAAAGCTACGTCTTAAAGAATGTGATTGGCAATAATATTAACAGTATGAACAAAATCGTTCGTTTCGATATTGCAATCCTAACATTACTGTACTGAAAAATTATAGACTCAAATATAAATAGTACGATGGAATATAAAAACGCGTAATCAATCGAGAATAAATTGAAATAGAAGAAAGTAAATAAGAACAAAATAAAATGAGATACATCAACAAGAAGGAGGGAAAACTTTCGTGCAAAACCTATTTCTAGATACTTCCGAACTTTAACATATACCCAGCAGAATTCTTAATGCTAGTTGACATTCCTTTTATTTTCAATAAATTAAAGATTTTATTTTCGGTCAAATAGGCCATTCTTCTAAGATATAATAGTTAGAATATTACCAAGCCACCAGGCTCCGACCCAGCGAGGGTCAGTAGGAGAGATGTGGGGGTCAACGGTTGGATCAGCGTAGAGACGTGTGCACAAGGAGCCGAGGATGAAACCCAAGGCAGGTCCAAGGATGCGTACACCAATTGTTATGGCTGCAATGAGATTATAGTATTATACACACAGAGCAAAGAATGAGAGATATCAATTGAATTATTGTATTCATAGCCTATCCATAAGAGAGACTCATAAAATGTATATATCCAGTTTATAAATACATAAGAACTATATGATAGTATATGTGTTAAATATATATGTGAAATAAAACGATTAAATTTAAAAATCATTTGATGAAAACCTTTAGATGAAAAATATATGTTCATTATCATTTAATTATTGATTAATCTGCATCAATAACCTATTCTATGCTAATAACATGCCGCCTTTCGGAAGGGGCACGAATATAGATACGTAAACTTATAAGTAAGGGTTGAAAGAAATGGGGATGGAATTATTGCAGGATTATTTATTTATATATTAATTTATTATTTATTAAGAAATATGACAGTTTTACTATAATAACAATAAACAATCAAACTCCGAAAACAGTATATCTTCAATCCAAATTTAAGTTATTACTTAGAGTTGATAATGATATTTTCGTACGAAGTTTACAAGAATGTAAATATAATTAATAAGAATGTAATATAATTAAAAGAATATAAACTTCCTCGGCAGTTTTAAATATTAATTTCAAATATCATTTCTTAAAAACAATTCTTGTGTACACTTCCAAAATTTAAAATGGATAATTTAAAAACTTCACCTTAATATTAAGTTATTTTCGAGTAGCCATGTGGGACCGTCACGGATTTTTAAGGATTTTGAGTGATAATTAAGACGTCCTTCCCCAGAAAATCTTGGCAAACTTCCTTCTTATCCTTAAGTATTCTTCATTGGAAGGGATGATAATAAGTTTTATATGAGGAAAATTTTAAGAAGGCTATTGGAAACTTTTATTTTGGTCTAGACAATGTCACTGAAGAGAATAAAAGTGGGAGAGGCAATGCTGCAGTAGAAGGCTTATATTTGGGGCTGTAGAACCCACGAAGCTCATTCAGAAGATACATAATGCACAAAAGAGGATAAATGACGTCTGATATACTTGAATCTGTTATAAAACAATATTTATACGTATTCGATTACATTACATTTGATAAAAATAATTTTCAAGTATTGAGAAATACAATATTCACTCCTGAAACTTTTTCTGATATTTTTCAACATAATAATATTGGTAATCATAATAGTTTCCTGTTTCCCTACGGAAATTGAAACGTCTTCAGAAATTTTCCTTAATTTTAAAGGTATTTGTAAAAAAATTCATAGAATATTGAGAATGTTTTTATTTATTGTTTAGAATAATGATTCGTAATCTTTAAAATAAAATCAGAAAGAAAAAAAATTTTCCGAGTCAACGGTCTGATTAATTCCCTTAAAAAAATGAGATTAAAAGGATTTTAACCAATACATAATTTAAAACTTTATTCTATTAAATCAATTTTGAATAGTCTTCATCACAAGAAAAGGATAAAATTAAAGGTACAATGAAAAGGGAATATTAGAACAGAATACCAAGTATGAGCACTTAGCTCCAAAAATTTCAAAGATCGACATTAGCTTGCGACGAAGAATTGATTCGTGCATTTTCTTGCAAATTAAATTCAAAAAATAAAATTAACATTGGAGATACACCGACGAAGAAAGTAGTTAATTACTAATATAATTGTATTTAGGACTAAGTTTCGTTCGATAGTGTTAAAAAGTGGTAAGACCCCACTCTTCACCGATCTATAATTATTATACATTGTTCACAATAATAGTAATAATAAAAACAAATTCATTATAGACAATTTGAGAATAGCAAATCTCCTCTTAAATCCCAATATCATTAGAAACTATTGAAAACTAAGAATGTAAAGACCCTCAAAACGGAGTGAAGTATCAAAACAATGATTATTTAACAAACCTAAGCAAGAGCTCAGGATAATAAAACCCTGAAGGAAAACGCCCACAAGTAAGGAGCGTGAATAACCTTCGAGACCTACTGAGAAGAGCAGCTAAAAATGTCAAAAGATAATGAAAAAAACGAAAAGCAAATTGTGGCGACAGCTCCACTGAATTATACGTATTATTACAACGTACTATGCTAAGTAAATAAACTAATAAAAACACCCAATTGTATGACAAAATTCCACTTGTTTTGAATAAGGATATAAATGCCACTATTGAAAATTTTTACTCTTTTGCCGTCTTAAAGCACAACATACGACTCCGTTTACGTATAAAAAATACCTTCGCGAACGAAATAATTCAGAAACCTAGACCATCAATTCGGAAAAAATACTAAATGATACGTAGTAATTTCAACATTTCATCGTACTTTTCCACTCAGCCAATGAAGATCGTACCTCTGTTCCATTTCAGTCCCTTCTGAGACGAAAAGAGAACAAATAAAGAGGTTTGGTCCAAATGAGTTCCTTTCTGGAGGAGTTACAAATTTAGCGATATTTTTTTTAAAGGGGAGACGTTCTTGGAAAGGAGATAAGAATCGTAGAAAAAAAAGGCAGAAAAAGCCACGTGGGCCGAGTCAATAAGGGGGAAGGGGGATTGCCCGATTGCCACGCGTTGAGACACCGCCACTGTCTGTGAATCGATATTGAGTGGACTGCGTCTGCATGTGGTCATGCGCATTGCACGGCGACGAAGAACATTTGACGACCACGGCGGGAAAACATCGCCTTCACAAGAGTAAAGATCAAATGAAGACTATACGGTAAAGATCGTTCGATATACGATTATCTACAACTACTGGTAAAGATTCATTCTAACGGAGGAATGTTGTCCAAATACGAATTTTATATATATTCAACGCTGTAACAGGGACTTGTCTGAATGGCTTATTATTATTTTCATTGTTTATTCCAAGAAATCTAGTAATAAACAACGAGAATACGGTTACCATGTAAATTTAATCTTTTTTCTTTATCTAAGCACAAGTATTAAATAATTTTAATATTTTTTTCCATAAGAAACATCCAAAATATGCTTTTTTAACATTATTTCAGTAGTTAACATACGAATGAATAGGTATGGATCAGAAATAATAAGAACGACGTAATATTATAAGTTAGTTTAAAAGTTAACTGAAATATAGGAAATAAGATTCTGAAAATTAAAAGAAAAGAGTCGTGAATAAATAATTAATAAAACACAACCTATAATTTGATTAAACTAACTATAGTTTTCAAAATAAAAATGGAACAATTAAATTTAAACAAAATAGAAAACTATAAAGTACCACCAGACTTTTGGCGATTAAATTTCGCAAATAGAATTATATTGGCGAGACTCCGTGACCCTAAAACAGAATACGAACTAGGACAAAAGTAGCAAACAGTATTCCTGTTGACAAGGACATCGCCAGGCTAGAAGGTCAAACATCCTTGTCGTGGAAGGTCAGAATTTGGATATCATAAATATTTATAATCTGAAGGAAATTTCCACTTTCAATTAGACACTATAATTCTTTGCATAACCGTGTTTACGCTTTCTAACAATAAATGTTATTTTAAGAAACTTTAATTACATATTTCTAAAAATTCAAAAGAAAAGAAACAAAAATTAGTTCGTTGAAATCTAAAAAAATACTTCGATGTTTAGAATGTTAACAAATTCGGAACTAACAATAGAGAAACGTAAAACCCATTATTAATCAAATTACCCAATCCGAAACCTTTGTTGACAAATAAATGATCGATTTCCCAGCTAGAATTTCATTGTCGACGATCACCGAATATGAACTCCATTCAAGCAACAATAGAATTCAATTTCCCCTCACTCCCGCTGTTCCACGTGGATCATTACGGATTCCTGGCGCCGGACGAATTTCTCGGAAAACCCCCGCAGAATTTTCGTGTGATTTCGTACAAATGACAGCCCTATTAATCGTATCCGATAAAGGACAAGCGGTCGGTGATTCGAGGGGGTGTAAAAATCCGAGATTTTGGCCCTTTCGCATATCCTCGAACGCCGACAGCTCATGCGTCACTGGAGTGGTGCGGGTGGCGTGCCTCGCAAGGCGCCGCTGCAAAAAGTAGCTAAAAAGCATTGGAAATGAGGGAGGAGATGGTATTACCGAGCGATCGGTTTCGTGCGACCTCTTGTGCCGTTGCAAGGATAAAAAGAAGTGCGGCTATTCATTTACCGCAATTTAAATTGTGCAGCAAGACAGAGTTTTTATTAATGAAGGACAGACTGCGAGAAATATGAATAGAAGAGTAAATAAATAACAAACAATATATGTTTTTATTTCGCTTTTTTGGCTAAAGTTTACACACTTATTGAAATATTATTTTAATAAAATATGCTGCTTAAAAATAATTAAATAGAATTGGATCAAGATAAAAAATACCTCTTGGAATGTGATTGAATACAACAGATATAATTCTCTATTAGTAGTTTTTTCTTTACACTTTCATATATTTTCTTATTTTATCTTACATTGAAATTCTAAGCTTTGCAGAATTTTTACGCCTATGGGAGTTATCCAGCTGGATTTAATTTTTCATAAGCACTGTCTAAAGTTGGTTTCCTAATGTTTGAGTCTCGTTTACGATTTTATTTTAAACATTGAGTTAGAAATAAGAAGAGACTTACTGGTCGGAATCTTGCTTGCTCTAAAACATTCATCAATATTATTATTAATATTTATTTAACTTAAAAGGTGCGTTTGAGTTTTTTCTGGATTTATGGATAGAACGAGTTTAATTTATTATACACTTCGTTGACAGAGCAGATTTCAGTTAATTTTTTTCTACAGGTCGTAATGACAGATATTAATGCAATTACATCGTTGAAGAACATAATTGTTCGTTTATGGTATACATTCTCCATCTACAACGCGATTTTTCCAAAGAAACCAAAATTAACTCAGTTCGGATATTTATATAAAATTTTTCAAGACTTCGATAAGATATGAAATATCATGACTACAATCGATATATGTACCGATCCCTGACTGAGATAAATAAATCATTAGAACAATATTCCATTATATATGTTAGATCTTAATAAAACGAAATTCAGCTCATATTAGTATTCTTATTCATCTAACTGGATAAAGTCAAATGAAAATGGGCTGAAAATATACTGAAAATTCAAAAATTATTTTTTAAAATATTCTCTGATTATTTTAATGTACATTTAATATAACTTTTGTCGTCTCTCAACAAATAAATTTTACATCTCAATTGTCAGTATTAAATGATTTTCAGTTGATTTTATTATTCTTAATAGTTATTCAAAGTTTAATATATTATCTGATTGACGTACAATAGAATCAATAACAAAAATTATTAAACAAAAAAGTTTTATAGTTAATTTTAGGTTTACTTGTATATGGCATAAACATAAATATTTGATGATATACTTTCTTTACTCAACTCATCCTAAATGATTAAAAACCGTAAAAAAATTATAATATTACAGCAATGGCCTCTAAGTAAATTCTTCACATTGTTTTGAATATGGACAGAGCATATAATTTTTCCCCTATCATAATGACTGAAAACATCACAATTATTAACATTCTCATACAATTTGTACGGCTGAATGAGATAAAATCAGCAGTTACCAAAGTCAAATAAAAAAGAAGCAAATTTTCCACTGAAATATGAGAAAAATAATACTAAGAACATTAGAGTTTTCTCTCAATGATGAGAGTTTTGGCTATACGTATATATTTCTTTATCTCTACTGATCCTCAGAATATATTTCTTTTAGACCTCTTTGCTCAATCGTTAAATCAAAAATAACAACGAAGGTCATTCCAAGAAAAGGATATACTTTCACTCACAGTCTCACCCAGAAAGTATCATTTATCGCTTTTTATGACCCTCCCGTCTAGTCGGAGGCGTTTATCAACCACCTCGTGCATGACCTGAATTATATCCAGTAAAATAAAAATTCTCTGAATACATTTAGCTTAAACTCTCTAACCTACGTAAATAAAATTATTAATTAATTTAAACATAAAAAGTTTTCGGAAGGCAACAGACTAATAAACATAATTAATACTTTCTACGTGATGGGAACACAAGATATGCCTTCCGTAGACGAAATAAGTGGGTGGTAAAATCACCCTAACGACAAGTTGGAAAATGTATGTTCATAACGATTCAATTAATGCTCGTAGACAAGGAGGGAATTGGGAAAAGAAGTTAAGCGCTTCTATTTTCTCTATTAAATAATCCCTTAAAATAATAATAATAAAATAATTCCGTAAAAAATAATAGTTAAAATAATCGCCGAATAGACGGATCCAACGTTAACTCATAGCATAAAACTATATACAAAACTAGATGGTTACTTTTAAAAATATAATATAATATAATATAATATAATATAATATAATATAATATAATATAATATAATATAATATAATATAATATAATATAATATAATATAATATAATATAATATAATATAATATAATATAATATAATATAATATAATATAATATAATATAATATAATATAATATAATATAATATAATATAATATAATATAATATAGTAAACTCGTTTCCATACGATAACCAGCGTTTGTGAATCTTCGTAATTCAAAACTCCGGATTAAAAATGAAAATACGAAGAATTAATCGCGTAAAAACACGGTACAACTATACAACTCAACCCGAACGTAGGAACTTCAACGACCGCGACCACTATGAAAGAACTGCAGAAGAAGAACATTGACTCACCAAAGTAGAGGGGAGACTCCCTGCTAGCGACGTTATCATCTATGTAAGGAATTCCGAGAGTGTTGACCGCAGTCTGTCCCATCCCCACTCCGAGTAGACTCACGAAGAACATGGCCAGCACCACGGTCGTGATCCGCGACTGGATGCGACCCTCCACCTTCCCATCCTCACACTTCTTCTTGCCACCCTCCCATCGCCCGCCCTCCGTCCCATTCTCCCACGAAAAACCATCGTCCGAACACAGGTCTGGGATTGTCGGTAAGGTCACGGACTGTAGAGGTGGTGGGGACGTGGAATTCCACGCGAGAGCCGACGATGACTGAAGGGACAGCGCCACGCCCGGACCTCCCCCAGACCCGAAACTTCCTCCCGGAGGTCCTTGATGGAGGATGAACCCGGAATTCGCCTGCAGCAGCTGATCCCCGAAGATGAAGTGAGGTAAGGCGCAGGTGAAGGAGGAAAGGGCGAACAGCACCATTCCCCAGGCGATCCATCGAGGCCTGTGGCCCTGACCGCCGTAATACGTGAGCAGTAGGGAAGAACCTATCTGTCCCACTTCCGTAGCGCTCATGATTATTCCCGTCGTCTTTGACTGGATCTGGAACAGCTTCTCGATGGTAGTGATAACGCTCACGAAGTAGGTGTAATACATTCCCTGCAGCACCCACGTGATGCAGAAGATGACCAGGAAGGCCTGCTTCGATGCGAACATCTGCAGCCATCCTGGTGTGCAAGGGCCTATGCCGCATGCTCCTGCAAAGAAGAAGATTGAATCATTGTCTCGTGTGAATTCGTGATATGCAAAAGATCTACAGATGAGAACTGGTCAAAAACATTAACGATGATACTTTCCAAATAAAGTACGTAAATCGTGGAGCTTAAAATACATGTAAGTTTACCGATAATACGTGCTAAGTTAACTATGATCAAGAACTCCTTGATTTTATTATTCTAAATAATAATTAAAGAATAATATTCGGAAGAACCGAGATAGATGTGTAGGGATTGAAAGAATAATTTATTAATAGCAGAAAATATGAAAAATAGTAACAGAAATTGAAATCGATCTGTAAGGAACATCTCCATAAACATAACATATTTTATACATTTTTATTGATAATGCATTATTTCAGCAGTATAGCGTAGAATAGCATCATAGAATGGGGAGTTAAGTACTCTAATGAGAATGAAAATACACTCCTTTTTACAGACGTAATAATTCAAAAATTTTCATCGTAAAGCTGCTACATCTTTCAATTTTTAATTGGTGATTTTAAAGTTAATTGACCTTTCCAAAGATATTAAAGCGTTGAAACAACATAATGACAAGTATAGGATGAATAATTGGTAAGAACAGAGGCAATTTCATTTGAGTCTATACGTAATGGAGGCACGTATGAGAACTATGTGAAGGAGAAGTTTCACCTTCGATTCAAGTCGAACCAGAGCCAAGACTTTCATCAGGAAAACAATGAGACTTTACATAGACTTCGTTTCTGTGGCGCAATATACGGTATTCAGGTCGGGCACGGAGACAGTATTTTCACTAATTCAAATCTACAGTTTAAACTCTAAATTCCTTGTTCTGTCAATGTACTCATTAAAAAAACCTATGCAGTCTAACATAAAGAACATAAACTTGAGTCCACTTGTCCCACTATAACGTAAAATAAACAAAACAACAATCGTAGTCGTGCGTAACTGTCGTTGCAGGCAACAAAATAGCAGTTGCGCAACAATACCTAGATGCACTTGCTCGTTTACTTGCCTTATTTTCAAAAGTAGGATGTGCATAACCTTGTGTCTAAATTGAGTACCTGCATTTCCAAAGTCTTTCTTATCCAACAATGCCTAAAGTGACTTTCACTACTCGCTGTTTCCTAACGTGAGCTAGGGATGAGTGACATAACAAACCGTTAACTGAACGCTTGCTATTTCGTTTTGCTTTTGTTAACGCGCCGAGACCGTATGAATGGAGAGCCGGCAAAAGAGAACGCCAGCGGCGGAAAAATAAAAGTTCCTAGGAATGAGATAGGAAAGGATGCAAAAAATGGGAACGGGTGATTTTCTGGACGCGGTTGAAAAAGAACCTCTTGAAAGTGAAATTCACCGTTTCTTTTCTAATCAACGAAAGTACGGTAAACGAATCCATTTCGCCTATTCAAGAATGCATAAATCGTTTTCATATATATATATTTCCCAACATGAAAAGATGTTTATTTAAACAGAATATATAATTTTACAGTTCTAAATAATTGTATTTTCTGTATAATTTATCGAATTGGTTCTAGAAAGAGACAAAAGAAAATAAACTGAAAATAACACTAAAAGAAATTAGGGGATATTACATTAAGAAAAGAGAGTTTTGAAATTAGTAATACTAGTACGTTCAATGTATGATTATATACTCTTAAAGAGTAAAAGTAAACTTCTAGATCTCTTAATCGACTTTAATGCCACTCAAATACTTGTTGAATCAAGCTAATATCCACTAACACACGCTAGTTCTCAATCAAATGAAAAATATCAACATCTTATTCTCTTTTGGAAAATCCTATCGTAATTTCAAAATATTGGTTTTCTTAGAATTTTCAAAACTATTAATTGAAGATATCTCGTAATAAGAAACTTTAAGTACCGTGTATTCGCAATTGAAAGTAGACAAATATAAATGTCGCTTTCTCGGAAATGGAATGTTCACATTCATTGACGCAAAAAGAGACAGTTCATTCCGTCAATGGTTAGTATCGTAACAAGAAATAGTGAAGACCGTTTCTAAGTCTATTTTCTAAGGCAGTAACTCGAAAAAGGACTCGTGCGAAACCATACCTTTACAATTTCACACTCAAAAGCTCTCATGATCTTTTACACAAAAAAATTTTTATCAGAAGAATCATGGGAAAGGACAAATTTCGTCGACATTGATAACGTATTTATTTATGTTTACGTAAACGAAGGACAAAAAGAGAAAATAAAGAGTTAGACCAATACCTATCTCGAATCGAAATAAAATTCATTCCAAAAAGAATCCACAAAATGAAAACTCACGTACAGAAGTTCGATACGAAAAAAATCAAAGAGTACAACATCGAAAATGAATTGGAGAAACAACAGGCAAACATTCGGGACGAATTTCACACGCTAAAAAAACATGCGAACTAATCCCATTGAAAAGGAAAAGAAAGAATTCTTGGTGGGGCTTTGAATGCGAAAATGCACTTTCACAGTACATACGAGAATTCCAGGAGTGTAGCAGTAAAAAATAACCAGAGTGTCAAAGAATTTTACATTACACCATGAAAAGGAACTCAAAAATCATCTGGACAACTAAGAGTACGTACACCAAAGTACAATTGAATTTCACGGAAAAAGAACTTCCGTTCTTAGTGTATGTATTCTTCCTGATATTAATATTTGTAATTATATTCTTCCTGATGTAGTAATAATTCCACCACGTTCCGGAGATCCGATAGGGCTACACTTTTACGTAAGACGAATTTCCTGTGCAGAAGTTCGTCAAAAAATCGCAAATTTATTACCAACAACAATCTTTAAGTCAGGGAGAAAAAGGATGGCAAATCACCAGGCCTTCCTACCGCCTGTTGGTGAATACCACTTTCATTATCTGGCCGGAGACATTGTTGAAACCTTCTCAGCGTGGTTGAACCTATGCCATACATCGTCTCCAACTTTCGTCAACACCCTTCCACGCCACGATGAGGCAATGAACTGTGGCCATTTGAATTGGGGTACTTAATATTTGTATATATAAATACCAATATATCATCTTTAATCATCTTTAATCCCAACAATCAGTTACAGTTGATAAAAATGTTCCCCAGGATAGGATATTGTTTGTTTGTCACAATTTGGCATCGCCTTGGACTGATATACAGTAATATAGGCATAGAATGCGAATTTCCCGGAGGAATCTAAATGGAAGCTTACCAACAGTCTCCTCAGGTGTTGGTTCAACTCCCCCGTTGGCATTCTGCTCCACTATTTTCCCCGCTCCGTTCTCTTTGAGACTACCATTGATGCATGCTTTGCCGTTGGCGGTGGTGCTTCCTGGCTGGTGGCAGTAGTACGCTGCTGAGCACTTTCCCATCGCGTCCTTCAAAGACAAAGGCTCACATTAATTACGGTCGATGCACTTTCACTTCACTGCGAACTATAAATTAATCCAAACACCCTATTATACATTTAGGATGATGGATAACATATTATACATTTAGGATGGATAATTCTAAAATGCATTCTCAGTACTATTAGCTATAAGGACAGTAAATTACAAACGAAACAATATTCATCTCACGATTTATAAGAGAAACTTTAGTTTTACGTTTTCAGAGAATAGGACGCAATCCAAGGAAGAACCAATCCAAATCTATTTTTAAGGTTTTTCATTTCATTAAACGAAAAAAGACATTAAAATATCTATCGATTAAGAACCACGCATCGAAATGGATATACTTCAATCGTAAGGAATGTGGTTCATTTGGAGAGAATTATGGAGAATCGTTCAAGATAACGATCTTTTTACCGTTAAACTGTATTCTGAATCTTAAAGAACATATTCTTGATGTTATTTTAAACAATGAATGCATACATTGCTCATAAACTAAACATCGCGTTATATAAATAGTATATGATACATTATATTAACATTTATACATCACCGCCAATCGTGTAATATATTATTCTTATGGTAAGTGTATACTTTATAATATAATTGTGCTCCCATAACTAAGCAATTCAACGTAATATTACGATTGTCGTCATACATCTTTTGTAGCAAATTACTCATTTAAAAATTAAGCAAACAGAAATAATAAAACAAAAAATATAATTTCTCCCTCTTGATTAATTTTTAGCATTTCATTCTCTTTACCAACTTCATGATTACCAGCCAACCTTCCTGTAAATAAACAATAATTCTAAAAAGCACATATGTGGAAATCTAGTCCAAGGAAACATCTCCGTCCTCATAACACTGTGGAATCACTTGAAAGGTATTTCACTCTTGACCGTATATTTGAGCCACATTTTCCCATTCAAAAAGTAGGCTGTGGAAAAAAAGGAAGGGGTCGTTGCTGCATTTCAAATGCAAACTTCGCTTTCTATTTCTAAGCCTTGGCTTGAGAAGATGCTTTCAAACAATTCCTTTTTAGAGAGATTCTCGGCAAAAAACGCATCGCACAAGATGGAATACGCTTTGAGTGACAAAAAATCTCGCACTGCATTTGACGCAATGTTGGCTCCGAAGCTAAAAAAAAGTTTTCACTTTCACCGCACTAACAAATCGAAAGGAATAAGTGAGCCAATGTAATGTCTCACTTAACGGACTAAAGTCTGCGGCAAATCATGCGTTTCACTAATAAGATGAGGGATACAAATTCACCCATATTTATAATCAAATTACACAAGGATTCTGCTATTAAATCTTAGTTCCCTACTTCTTGTTCGTTTTATGATAACTAGTTGCCTATATATTCCGATTGAATTTGTTATTAGCACAGGAATCTTAGTAATTCAGACATCTAGACTACGAGTTTCGACAGCATCAATCAACAAAAGGAGAAGGATAGACTAATAAAAATCTATGTTAAATTGATACACATTAAATGAATACACGAGTAATACACGTAAAATAACCTATTTTTATTTTATAAATAACAATTTTAATGAAAAATTTAGAGAATATATTCACTATATTTATGACAATACTCTTTAGATTTTACGAATAAACTCCCATTCACTAAAGAACACGAAAAATCAGGAAAGTTGAAAAATAAAATAAAACATTCGATAGAAATTTCTGGATTAAACAAAAGGGCAAAGGAATCAAACGTATTTCTTGATTCTGTTCCTTTCCTTCTTCATCTCTCGAAGCTAATATTCACGTTCGCAACTCCTAATGGAATATATTTTCCAATTTTCAGATTCTAGCGTAATTTATTAAACCCCTCAAGGTGAACGGGTTTGAAGAATCTTTGAGGTAACGTTTGACATCCGCCCTTTTTCAATCTGCTTAAGATTAGTTAAAAAGGTTTCTAAAAACAGCGATTTCTCATCCCTTTGCCTCAAGCAGAAAGCATTTCATAGTATAGGGTTTTTTTTAATGTTAACTTAGAAGAACATTAGAAGAACTGAACTGAGAATTTCTTCGAATTTCCTGATGAAAATTTTATCAAATATACGCGCAGGTTAAATCCATCGGAGATAATTTTTTTCCATTTGCTTTTCAATTCCTGAAAAGATAAAAATTAGCTGAATTCTCTTAGTTTATTTAAAAAAATCGAGAGTTCTTGATGTCCAAAAACTCAGCAACGCAAGTGCCAGCAAATTTTTGATAGAAAATAAAATTCTTCTTTGCCTACAAGTTGGAAATTTATCTAATGATAGTTCCATACAAATATAGATTTATTTTTATACTTAAAGTCTCTTTTCAAATCATTAATTAGGTAAATGAACTAAAATAATTACGTAAGATCTTTAGAATTCTCAATTACCGGCTGATATTTAAATCGATAAAATTTTAGGAACAATAAGCGCTCTTCAAGAAGCACCATTGATAAAATATCCACGATACGTTAATTATCTCACACGCTAAAACAAAAGCAGGGCGATATTAATCCATTTAAAGCTTTGAATTAAGGCTCTCAAAATTTTGATCTTAATTGACGTCTGATTCCTATTCGTGCATCACAGCAGACTTCCTTTCTTTTAACGATTCAATGCCACCAAATTACAGGAAGAGTATGAGAGAGAGGCAGTCTTCTTTCTCATAAGCAGCTCTTATCGGAAAATCTACACATAATACATCACAGATGAGTTCATGCTTAACTCTGTGGTAGATTGAAACTCAGATTGGTACTCACGACTTTTACTTACAACGAATAGCTTACGCGTGTCTTAAGATATTTAGGGAGAGGCTGCATCAAGATGATACAGATTAACTCTGACACATAGATCACATAAATGCTATACTATGATCGTAAGTAAAAGTTATAACTATATAAACATATTCGCAAATAATACTGGTTGAAAAAAACAGGATTCTTTGAAAAAAGACTATTGAAAGTTGAAATAAAATGTCTGCAAGAAATTCCCTTCGAATTGTACTCCGCCTAATGTTGCGAATCATCATCTAAGATACATTTTACAGACATAAAGTAAGGAAGAAAAATAAAACCTGAAAATAAACCTTGGAAATTGGCATCGGGTTCGCCTAATGACATGGAAGGTCTTTGCCAGCCAAAATTTTCCACGATTAAATAGCAATCAATCATCAGTTTGCATCGAAATAAAAAGACGCGAAAATTTTACCTCTAGATTTTTATATTTATTTATTTCATTTCGTTATCGTGGAAAAAATCTAATTCAGCATAAAAAATGCTAGTTTAAGATAGTAAAACTGAATATTCTAAAGTGAAATTCATCATTTTCAATATCTAAAGAAGGGAAATTATTTTTTTTGATTCATCAGGTTATATACTTTCTCTGTGAGAATTTTCAAGGCCTATCAGGATCCCTGAAAATTTTCACAGAGAAAGTAATAATATATTATATCTATATATATTATAGCGTATGAATATCTATTTATGTGCAAGAAACTGTTAATAATTATATGTATATATGATCATATCATAAGTTGCCACTTGCTAGTAACTTAAATTATAAATGATGTAGTTTCTTCTACATCCTTCAGTTGTTTTTTGTACAGAACGTATTATTTATTTTTTCTTTATTTCTCTATGTTTCTATTATTCTGTACAATAATAGAATCAATGTAAACCCGCTAGAACATTTCATTCCTTTTTAAAAAAGAATCTTTAAATATTATATCTATTCTCATACCAAACTTTCACTGATAAAAGTTATCAAAAAAATAAAACTTTTATCACTTCAGTATCGAGAGTACGAATTATATTCTAGACAATAATTTGAGAGAAACACCAGCACAACTTTATTGCTCGATTTTTAATTCATCCGATTGATAAATATTCCTCCGCTTCTAGATTCGAAGATCCAGACCTCGCTTGGGAATTGCCTAAAACCGCCGCCGGCTAGATTTAAAAAACGAGCGGGAAAGAAATTTCGTTCGGGAGAAAAGAGATACGTTAAATATTGACAGATCAAAAGGAAGAGTTTATTACCGAAAGAAAAGATCGAACTTTCCTTTGGAGTAGAGCCCGAGAAGCTCGCTCCGTTTCCATGGATTCCCACAACAAGTCTACCATTAACTCTAATACGTCGGGACTTTTCGGCTATCCTCACTTAATTTCCTTTCGCCTATCATTACATTCGAAGGTCGTCCGAGAGAGCCGAGAGTTCCGCTTTGAAAATTGAAGGTTCCCGACGATTGTGGCCATGACACTCACACGTCTAAGAGGATAATCAGCGATCTCGAATTACCTCTGAGGCATTAATGAAAGATGACAGTAGTACGAGCTAATGGATCCAACACGCGAAACTTTTGGTAAACCGAGGATGAGTTTAAGTACCGATTGGGGGCTACAAATGCTATTGAATTGAATGTTTCGGGACGATCGCTCTTCTCTGGTCCTGATTCCTCTTTCATCAAAAGTGTTAATTACATTAACTCCGCCCATTTCCTCTCCGATTCGAGTTTCGATCGGTCGATTTCCTCTTCGCATTCGAATCAGTTTGGGGCACATTTCGGTTACATTTATTAGCTCCCGCCGCAGAAATGGACGGAATCAGTCTACTAACTCGTTTTAGAAACAACTTGTACATACGTTTTCGAAACAAAGTAGTGATTTTGATGTAAAAATATTCCTCTAAATTGTTCTCTTAATAAAACTCTTGAGATTGATGAACTTATATTTAACTCTTATATAACTTATAGCTCGAACTCTATCATATTCTTTACAAAAGGAGTTATTGCAATCGGTTAGAAGTTTGATAGGTTAATGTTTGAACAATGCTATTTTGAAAAGGCCCTGTAGTAGTTTCTGCTTACTTAATTACTGACACCACCTACAAATCTAACAATGAGGAGTGAATTAGAAAGAAAACACTAATTACTTGTGTTTTTACTATCATAGATAGCAATCATTAGTAAGCGAATTCGATACACGAGGAAGGATTTGAGTCCCAAAAATCAAGGCGACAATAAGGGTTGGCAAAATGCCTATCATTAAGGATATCTAAGCGCTACGACCAAAGAAAAATACGGAGACAAAAGCATTTTTAAAGATCATAAATATTCGCAGAAGAATCATTAAACTAACAATTTTCATCCCTCAATTAAAACTTAACGAAAAGAATTCCTTACAAAAGCAATTTCATAAAAACACACTCCTTATACATAAATTACATAACCAACAATCGCATACAATTACAAAAATTTGCAATAATCATAATAGGTTATTCATCTCTTCCTTCACCAAATCATTCCGCCAACTCCCTCAAAATTCCCTAAACTCAAAAATGTATGGAAAAATATAAACACGACAAATGATACATTACTCAAGTAAGAAGAAATATTTATATACCTTTACATAGGTCCCTAATTTGAAAATTAACTCGCTCATATTGTTCAGGGTTAATAGAACACAATACAAATTCTGTTTTTACGACGAAATAAATATTTCGATATAATAAACGTAAAGTAAACGTGCGCATATTTAAAACTGGAATACGAGAAAGACGCAAGATTTCAACTCTTTAACCGAATGGAAAACAGGTGACTTGAATCACTCCTTCGCACCCGCAAACGCTAACGAGAACGACAAACAACTCTTAGAAATTTCGACAAATCCTGTCCCGATTCCGCCGAGAAAACGAACCTCGCGAATCTTAACCGTAACCTCCGATTAGCAAGTTGAAAGCTCCGAGGCAACGAACGACAGCGCGACGAAGCACTACGAAACACGTCGGACACTTACGCAGCATCGGCTTCTGGGAGGACCCACGGAAGGCGACGTGCAGATCCCGAATGGAACGATCCTATACCGGCGCGAACTTGAGGGCGGTCTGCAGCGCTGCTTCGGAGGGACTCTTGCAGAAGGTGACTCTCGGACATCCCAACGACAACAACCTCTGCTTTGTGGTTCTCAATGAGGGAGGCGGAATTAAACGTCGGGAGAGCACGGCTGCTCCCCTCGCTGCTTTATAGGCACTCGAGTCGGTTCGGCGCCCAACGAAGGCCGTGTTGTGTCCAAGGACGAGGGAAGTGGAGAGGTCTTGAGGAATAGCCATCCGAGTTCATATTTATTACTTCCTCTTAAAAAGCTTCACGGCGAGTGCGCATTCGATGGCCGCGTAAAATAGAGGGCGATGGAAATGCTAAAAGAGGGTGGAATATGTAAGAGGTATAGCGGAGAATTGGACGGATGATGGGAGAGGGAGACATCTTGGAGATTCGAGGGTGCGATTGAAATATTGTCCGTTTTTAAAAGAACGGGTCGATAAGGTTTCGGGTGTCAAAAAACCATACCTACACATCTCTGACTTTTACACCAAACAGACAGTTGTATTCTACCGGTATGATTCACCAGGAACCTTAATACAAAAGATTGTCTCTTACCTAAGGACCAAAAGCTGAACTCCATCAAAAAATTTCATTCATCTTGAACGTTAGATAGAAGTGAAATAAAGCCGGTATACTGACCACTATACAAATACGTTTAGCACAACGATAAAATAAACAATATAATACAACATTTCCATTATGTAAAATAAAAGATAGGGACCTGGGTTCGAGTCCCAGTAATTACGTAATTTTTCTCTAATTTTTAACCTTAGAGATTTATTTGCACGAAATTATTGTGTAAATCCACTTTCAATTTTCTTTTACCTATTTCTACCTAATGATTCAAGTGTTCCGAAATTTTAATAGTAATATATTTACGAAAAAACGCATCATTATTACAAAGAAAAGTTAGATCCTCTCAGATAATATTCTATTATAGTGAGGCAGGAATAAATCAACCCTTGCCTCTACATCCATCGATAAATTAGGAGAGGTATCCAGAAGATATTTCTTTCTCTCGCGTGTCTCGTTATCTACGGCCGAAAAACTACAAATTTGAGAAACAGGATGCACGGAAAAGAATAAATGGGTGCGAAAAAAGCCAGATATGTCCGAAACAAGAGATCTGATCTCATAATTTCAAGTCGGTTGCTATGCCATCTCGCCGGGTCATTAAACCATGCCGGTTTTTTTAGCAACCAACGGAATGCGGGTGAGGGTCGGACCATTCATGCTCGGGTAAATTCGTAATTGTTGCGTTTAATTCACTCTTCGAAAGAAGGCTCTCCGTGTAAGAATATGTGCTATATATATATATATATATATATGGTATACGTGGTGCGAAAGGAATTAATGATCGAAAGAGAGCAATTAAAATATAGCATAAACTTATTTTTTGGACAGTCAAAAATTATCCGTACTTATAAACTAGTTAATTCTGATAAAATCTAGAGTAAATTTCAGATTCATTCTCCAAAAAAAGTATAGTTCTATTTTTTTAATACCCAGTCCTTAGAAGGCTTTAACTTCCACCAGTTTTTCTATCTTTAGTAACGAGAAAATGTAAGTAATGAAAAAATTCACACAAATCTGACTTTGAATTTACAAATACTAACTCCGTAACATTAAAGCATTCACATAGCACTCAGTTATAATACTTAGAACATAGGGATCGATAAAAATAAAAAACATTTACTCTTATACGTATTTATAACAACTGTAACCATAGTGAAAGTATGGCTCCAATCACTAATACAAAGAAGTAGTCATTCAAACAAAATATCGAAATAAATCGATAAATTAAGAAGGAAAAAACTCGGACACCGATGTTAACCACAGTAATACATTTCTGTACATTTTTATACGATGAATTTTCCAGTACGGATCTGAGAGCGAAAGTAAAATTAAGCTATCACTCAATCGAGCATTTATGAATGAACATCGCGAGCGAACGTTAAAGAAACAGAAAGACGCGCGTCTCTTCGTTCCTCACAAATCAGTCCAAACACGAACGCTGCTCCATGATCGTGATCCTAAACGCCTAAATTTGTTTTCCTGATCGAATTTCGGAGGAGACCGATTGGCAAATATGAACCTTCCGAATCCACTCGGAGAATAGAATCTAAATTTCTAAGAGAGAGACTTGAAGGCTTGTTCCATTATGCATCAGACGTTATCGACCGAAAATTTAACAAACGAGAGGAATATTCCAATCAGCGAAGACATTTAATTACGGAATGATTATGTTAACGGAAAGAACAATGAGCTATCGGCCTCCATCCAGTACGGTTTCCGTCGTTTTAAGATTCAACTGGGAACCTTCTTATAAAATCCCCTTTCCGTATACGTATCAGTAGGCGTTATTTTTCGGTTTAGGAGCGACGCGTGACAAATCGGTAACACGCATTGAGGTGTAGCTGACGCCTGATTTTATTCATGATCCGTGAAAACGAGATGATAATTTATTACATCCGATTTTGAGGAAGCTGACCTTAAGAGCTTAACTTCCGTCTGTGCACAGAAACTGTGACGAGAGTAGAAAATCCAAACGTTGTCCGTTTAAAAGTGTCGGGTAACGCCGGGCTATTTAGGTCACTGAGCCCAATATCTCGCAAACCGATTTAAAAATATGCATAGTCGCAGACGGGTGTACTTTTTAACGTATTTCTCCCGAGGACGGTAAGAATTTCAAATGTAACAGTATTTACGGGAATAATTGATAGATATATAAAGAGACATATTAATAAATTTTATCGCTCAATAATAGATAGGAATAATCTACACACATATACATCTAAACCCCGCTACCATTTTACCGGCATAACTTACTTAACTTAATAAATGTAATTAGCGTGATGACAACAGTTTTTATACCTGATAGTTGCATTAAAAGGTATATTAGTTCACTTTTTCGCTTTATAATGGATAGCTGCTAAAGACATATTTATCTATCCCCATTACCTAGCCTATTACCCGCATTATGCACTTAACTTAATTACTTTACTTAGAAACCTAAATACCTATCCATCGACATAATAACTCGCTATGACAGAATGAATACTCAAGGAGACAATTGCACTTTCATTGCTTCAATATTGATCGCATTATCTTATTATAAGTATAAATTTTTTCTGCAATGTCGTTTTATTTCTCCTTAAATTTCATCGTAATAGATTTTTTTACAATTAAGAACACTACAATACATAGAATAGAATAGATTTTTATGTAATGAATATAGAATTTTATTAATGACAGACCGATTAATTTTTAACTACGAAAAACTATCCTAATTCGTGGACCTATTAGGTATAAAAAAGATAAGCATTAGGTAACGCACATTTTAGAGAGAATTAGTCTCGTAAAGTAATAAGCATAATGTCTACGTTACAGAAGTTTTCACAGAGGCTATACCAATATCCGGATAGACAGCTAAAAATAATAATTATTATTTTGGTACGACTTTAACCATTCTCTGTTTATATATCAGCAACATCCTGATATCATAGTTTCAATTTTTATACCTTTATTGTGCCACTAATAATACATTACCAGTAGCAATTCATTACTTTGAATTTCACTGATTCTAAATAAATGGATTACAACTATTTCAACAAGGCAATGGTACTCAAAATAATTGTAGAGATATTCTAAAATATCTTATTGTATATAACTAACTACAACCATTTTATAATACAGATAGAGGATGTTTTATATATATATATATATATATATATATATATATATATATATTCATTCGTTGTAACTTAGTCGAAATAAAGTATTTTTCACAGTCAACGATGTTTTCTCGAAACAGCATTTTGAATTCGTCTCTCTTTCGAACACTGTTCCACGGAAGCGCCCGAAGTTAAGAAGGACTTGCGATATCATACGCACGATTACCTCGCCATAGTCTCCTCCGAAATTGTCTCTTTTTCCTCTCTTTTCTGGGTGCGCACATGGATCCCCAAGGACACAGCAATACTTTCATTACACAGACGCGAGCTGCAGAATTCCTCTGGGTCACGGATGTCCCGCGCTGTCTACCTTAAGGTTTTTTTTCCAATGTTCCTTACTCGTTTTCTATACATTGTTTTGCGTAATATTAACAATAGGTAAGATATTGACTCAAATTAACTCTGAAGAGGATGTGGAGATGGGTCAATTGTTACATTATATCCATCAAGTGTTTAAAAAAAACTCGTTTATACAAATATAAATATGAATAATAAGATATATAAATTGAATCGTATTTTAGAAGCCTTTTTAGCAAGAAAAATAAATCGTTTTGGAAGAGAGAAATATAAATCGTTTTTCTACAAGGTCGTGAGAGTAGTATGGAGACAAAACTGAAAGACTTCACTGCAAGTCTATCATCGTATATATAAAACCCTATCTAAGGAAATTCTCCTATGAAAACCATAATGTTATTTCATGATTGTATAACCCTAACCTCCTGATTATGTAATAAATGGCTGAAATTTTGAAAGAAAAGCGTGTAATCCATATTTATATATTAAATTCGAACAAATCTAAAATTTCTCTATACCATCGATGTACGATTGTACTGAAAGAATGACTATTTTATAGAATATATTATTATATATTATAATCCTATAGCCAAATATATTTAAGGGTGAAACCTACGTGTCTGCTAGGTATCCCTTAACAACGATTGTCACTGTTCTAGCGATATATCTTAATGGTTAGAAAAACCGTGCGGAGATTGGGAGATCCGGCTTTGAGTCACGCTCCTGTCAAACTTTTTTCACGACTGTTGATTCGTGGAAGAAAGTGATTTTTTTAACCCATAGGTCTTTAGAATGCGATGCTCCTCTCCTTCCTCCTCTACATTTAATATCCAATTAAAAATGATGGCAAGTTATGATGTAATATAGAATTCCTTATAGTTTACAATTCATCGCTCCAAGCTGATAATTTTATTGCGAAATAAAACCCAGAGGGGAAAATATTTGAAATTTTCTGAGGTGTACACTTAAACTTAAAATGTTTAATTTAAAACATTCCGTGAAACGATGAAACATGAATTTACCTAAAGATACACAAAATATGTATTCTCAACGTAAAACTGGAACATATTACTTAATTATATCGAACGTGAGAGAAAGAGTTTTGTATTAATAATATTCAATTCAATATGAATTATATGTTTTCCCTTACTTTTTGTTTCAAAGAATAAAAGCACACTTATATTATTATTATTAAGAATCAAAGGAGATTATTCCGATATACTCTAATGAAAGCATACTAAGAGTTCTATATTCTGTTTATAGTAATGGTCATAGTAATAAGTATATTACTCTAGAGGAGAATGATAATAAGAAATGTTTAAATCGAACTTACCACAAACATTTAAAATTCAACTGGAGATAAGACTATCAGATCATTTTCACCCCATCGGGCCAAAGCAACCAAACATTTTTAGAATCAGCAAAGATTTCTAGTTACTTCAAAGCTCATGGAAGGCCATTTCGAAGAACTACACCTTGAACAAGTCACTGAACTTCCTTGAGATTCACTCTGATCTTTTTGTGATACTGGTGAACACACGAGCAAAGCCGAGGAATGACGTCATGTAACATTTCCTGTTGCCATGGTGACAGTGCCAAAACGAAAGAGGTGTAGAAGGTCTTTGTCCTCCCTTAACGAGAGCCATTTCAGGGGATGAAGATGGCGATGATACGATAAAACTCTATAATTTTCATTATTCAGAAGGCCGGTCCAAACTACTGCGTGAAGAAATCTTGGGAATCTGACAATAATCTGGAGCCCACCGAATTGGAAAGGTCGTCGAACCGGTGGAGGGAGAACAAAATCTGATTATGAGTGATCGGCCGCAAACTGCTCACTTTGAAGGGCACGAGTCTCTAAAGAAATCTGACATCGAATCCGCTTCGATAAAAAAAGTTTGAAGACGTACACCGCGAATAGGGTGGTTCTTCCTTGCGTGAAAGAACAAAGAAACACGGGTATAATCATAGATGACGCTCCATCCCACGAGAATAAAATACAATAGTATATATTACGTCATAAATATCTAATTTTTGAGCAATATTAAATTATTATAACTACTAAGAGAAACAATTATCTCCTTAAAGTAATATGAATTTGTTAAATCATCGCAGATAGCGATCATTAAGTTTGTATGATGAATATAGTACTCCAAGTGAAAATTTCCACCAATTAGTTCGGTATGCCAACAATAAGAAGTATCTTTCACTTTATCTGAAGTATACATTACACTACACTCGGTAAAGGAATATACAATTTCCAGTATATACTATTTTTAACCAACAATATTTGCGTGTAGTTCATAGAAATAATGGGTTCTAGAATCGATTCTTCCCAGCATCTTATCGTATAACCTAAGGTAGCAAGGGGAGTTAGATAGTATCTACTACATCTTCCGCGAGGTAATTTCTGTTAAATTCTAGAGCAACCACGATCAAACTTCTTTTCTCCTCACTTCACCATAGATTACTTAACTCCAATGATTTTTATACTACAAGAATAGAATTGGTTCAATCATGATACCCTGAGGTACGCCTTATTTAACTTTGACTCTGCTTGAATTAACTCAGTCAGGTACTACTTATAACTCTAATGCCGATAAAATCCTAGATCCAGTGAAACCTTAATAACGCAAATGTTAATGAATTAATTAATTTGCTGTGTAAACTCCATTGAAAGTCTTAAAATCATTGAAATAATATCCACTCTTTTTATACACTACTAATTTTTGCCCAACTCACGCTACTTAAAATCTTAGGTAGCTAAAATAGACATCCTCAATTACTTTGCCTTTCAGTGATGCTAACGTGATGGGCATATTTCCTTCCGGGTCTTCCTTTAATCCCTTATTGTAAACGGGCGTAACATTCGCTAATTCACAGTCGATTGGGACGCAGGCTTCGTTCATTGATTCGGAGAGAGCAATTTGGAGGAGTGGGGTTACGCTATCCACAAGTCCATTCAATACAGGATAATCCTTTGAACCTCTAAATACATTCGGATTAATTTGGATTAAATGCACGCAAGAGTTCAGCAATTCCACCGTCTGAAAAAACGCTTATTTTCAACGCTTTTGGATGTTACCAGAAGGGTGTTATTGCCATCGGAGCAACTACCGGCTACCGCCTGCGCACTTCGGTAAAAATCGTTGAGGATGTTCTTTGTCATCTTCGATAATACCATCGTTATCCTTTAATGTTCTAACAGTTAGAAATATCCCTTTGGTACTCTCAACGTGGGACCAAAAGGCTTCAGGATCAAGGTATCTCCTCGAATTTTATGCATAAAATTACGTACGTATAGCGTTTCGCATAGCACACTTTGTATCGGATTTCGCAAGCTTCTCTAGTAATAAGGACCTTGTTGAGATCAGACCGATCTATTTTCATAAAGGCTTTTGATTATCCGTGAAGTACCCTCAATTTCCGATATGAGTTTCTGATCTCCTTATTACACTATCTGTGCTCGCCGTTCGCCTAATTAGGTATTTTAAGAGCACTTTTCCAGAGGCGTTCCATGCATTATTACGGTAGTTGAGTTTCATTATAATTATAAATTATCACTGTTTTAATTTGGCAAATTCTTAGTCATCTCCCATCCTTCTAGGTTTCGTAAATGGTTTTCTATCTCTGGCTTTTCTAGGTTCGTTTACCACTTCTACGGCTTCTTTTACACTTTCTATGACATTCTCGCAATGTGTTCTTATTTTAGTGCAGAGAACCTCTTCCTCAATTACAGCTTAAAACAGTCTTGTTCTCATCTATTTTTATAATATTTGCCTCAGTTTTTCAGCAAGACATAAGCCTCCCTACTTCATTATGTACTTGATTTGACTTCTATCTCCATCTCACCATCCCGTAGTGACTTCTAAGGTAGATACTACCTAATACTTCGCAGTTGGTTGTGACGAAGAGTTTATTTTCATACATAATCTTTCTCATTTTATATTCCTCTCCATGTCTGATTCCTATTTGGGGTTCTTCTAAAAAATGTATTACAGATGTGGATATTGGTACATTCTCATACTCTAGCCGTAGGTGACCTCGTTCATACTGTACTGTAAACTAGACCTCATTTCCATACTAAGCTATCATTTAGCTCCTCTTTGCCCTTATGGTCATAAAATGCATATAATGACTTTGAACTGGTGTTCCTCTTTGTCTTAATCCTTGTCTATAGTCACCAGTCTATTCTTCTGCCGGTTGGTGAAAGCTTCATTCATTATTTCGCCGGAGATATTGTTAAAGTCTACTCAGAATGGTTGAACCAGGACAATACATCGCTTCCAACCTCCGTGAACACCCCTCCGCCCTGTTTAGGCAATTTAATCTTATATTAACGGTATTCATGGGTTGAAAACATACACTACCACCCACTGAATTATATTCATAAGTAGATGAAAGGGTACAAATGTAAATTTAACGTCAGTGAAAAAAATGAATCGAAGACTAAGCAATACCAGTTTAACTAGGGCAAAGAGTAGATTATTGATTAAATACACTAATTCCATTTTTATTAACGATCTAATTGTCTCAATCAAGAACGATGAATAACGTATGCACCAAACAGTAATGAATAAGAACCTTCTAACCGTATAAGGCATCAGCCATGTGCTATCGGTTCATTCACACAACCTTAAAGTAGCGACAGACGAACATGAGTGCCAAGCAAAACAACAAAGATCGTGCGATTCACACATGGGTAGTGGGAAGTAATAAATAAGGAAGACCGGCTATTATCCAGCGAACGGATTCCCTAAATAGCCTACCGTGCGATTCCAAACCGATACACAAGACTATGATGATGCGCTCCTTGCTGCATACTTACTTACCATACTTTTTTATCTCGGGAGCGAGGGTTGCGAGGTTTCCCTGCGGACCTAAAAACGGCACAAGGAGCTGATTCAACCGAGGAATTGGTGATGAAACAAGTTGGAGTATTCATAGGACTGTTTACATTGACCCACATTCGCTTTTGCCCCCTTCAACATCGCAAGTGAATTTCACCACCGGGAAATGACCCAGTGCCGTGATATACGAAGAGAGTTTAGCAAGTAAAGCATTTAAGTTGCGAACGGGAATAGCAATGGCGCATATGGATGCGAAATGAAACTCAAATGCTGCAGAAATGGATCATAAACCTGAATTTGCATTGCGCCACGTTTTTAGGGCAGGTCTACCCCAGGAATAATAACTCGTGAATTTAGTATCATGAAAAAAGTCCTATAAAACACTACTTGCCTGTTTTATTAAGTTCTGATGATTTTTGTCAATATATTCCTCAAAGTTATTTACTCATTTGTCTTACATAATTATTGGCACCAGGTTGCGCAGAAGCAGAAATTATTGTTGGTAAGATGGACTTAATGAACTATTAAAGTATTAAATGTACTTATCAAATTGTTTATACATTTTTTTAAATTTCAAATGTTCACAAAATTGCGAAATACCTGAAGGATTGATGATCCCTTGGCCTTTCTCGTCTCTATTGAATCATTTTCGTGTATCTTCTATTCTACCACTCAAGTAATTATCTTCCGAAGAAGTCGTAAATAAGATATTATTTCTTTATATACCCTCTTTCAATGAGTCAATCCTATTAACCCATATACCATCCTCAAGCCTTATAAACGATACATCCTTATTATTGTTTACATTTGCGAATCTCTTGTTTACATTCTCGCATAGTCAGCTTTCAGCCAATTACTATATTCTTGATTTACTACATATATCGTAGAGTTATTTAATATAAATTATTATTCTTCAATTAATGGATTAAATTTAATGAATATTTTCAGTCACGTTTTTCCAAAAACTTCACTGAAAGTAATTTTATTCGACAATTAATTTAATTACATTAATTAACACAATTAAATACTTCAATCACCAACTATAATAGGCTCACTATCTGCATTGGGGTTTAATTCCCGCTTGGGGATCTAAAAGGTCCCGGGTTCAAATCCTTGACTAGCATGGAAATTTACCTCTGCCTTATAGAGTCTTTCTAATTAAAATAATATACAATAGTAACTCGTTGGAGATTGAATTTGCAAAAAATGAAAAAAAAACTTTAAAATTATTAAATTTAAGAAAGCAATCCTCATTATTCAAGGAATATTTAATTTATTTATTTAATCATTAATATCTTATTCTTTTAACTGTTCGGATTTTAATTTTATCTCACAGAACCAATTTTGCGTGATTTCCAAATAAATATAAAAAGTCCGCTTGTTTTTATTCACGTTCATATGATGGATTAATCCACGATCGACTTGAACCAATTCGGGATTAATAAGAGGTTCAAGACCGGGGTGAAATAAAAAGACTTCTAAACGCTTATACATGGCACGAAACGTGAGTAATGCACGGAGGGAATCCTGGCGGTCAGCAACCTTTCGGAAGGCCTACTTTTGCTGAATTTGGATTCAAAGCCGCTTTACATCCACTTTACAGATGCTCACAAAAGGCCTTGGCTCCGAAAGACTACCTGGGCTTTAGTTATATACGGGGAGAGCAAAATAGGATGGGCCAAATGGGTATTTCAAAAAATAAACAAATATTCGAGTAAAACACCAGTTGCGTTTTAGCAGATTAGAATGAATGTAAAGATGGCAATGTTAGATGAAAGGGACACATTTCTTTCCAAAAGGATACATAGCTATATATTTAAACGAATTATTGCTAATAAAATTATAATAAATACAACTTAAATTACTAGTTTTACTTGGTGAAAGAGGTTCAAAATTTAATAAAGTCTACAGATTTACGGAAATACACGGTAATTGAAGTCATATCAGTTTAAATTATCCATCATCCATCCATATACTAATCGGAGAAGAGAATATTCGGCAAAAAATGCAGGATTGATAATACATCAAATATAAAAGTAAATTATCATAAATATTAACCCTAAACACCAAAAATTATATAAGAACAAAATATAACAAAACTTCTATATAATAATCCAAAAATATTCGTAAACGAAACGTGTAAATACTTGTACCCGAACAAGTTGCGCACAGCACGGCGAGGTTAAAGACTTTACCCATAAAAATTTCCATATTTAATGGCAGCCTGTATGTATGGGCATCACACGCTATTCAAAGAAAACCCTATTGAATAGCTAAACTTCAAAATATCTCTCGGTCAAAGCACCCCCAGGAAACGCGAACGCGAGGAGAATAATTCTTTGCTGCTTGATTCTTTACCTGGAGGATATTGCTAAACGCATAAACGGTAACACGACGAATCCGGATAGCGATCTTTGGGGAATAGCTCCATGAACTCGAATTCTAATTTGATCCTCTGCGTATCTCAGTGTATAAGGAAAAAGCCTCAATACTCTTTTTACAAAAATCATTCATTACCTCCGACTACATCACGAATAATTTAATTTATTCAAATGAATACAGCAAAATGTTTCATATTACCACCCACGCATATTACGTCGAATAATTAAAATCAACCTTTAAAAAAAGCTATACGCAAAATTCTACTAAAAAGGTCCTCAAAGAAACCCTTCCACTCAATGGGTTAGAAACATGAAGCTCTCCTCAAAAACTCGCTAAATTACAAAAGAGGCCATTGGCCTTCCTGGAGCATCGCTCTGGGACACCACGGAAGTAAACCGACTAAAATAGAAAAGTTCACTTAAAATAAAAAAACCGTAATTAAAAATTTTGGCATTAAAGTCACCCTTCAGAAAAAAAATACGTCCTACTGTTACCCTCAAATGATCACGGACTCTAGTGTATACGAATCCCCATACTTCCCCGGTCTGAAGGTCATTGCACCTTTAGAGGAAGCAACAGCTGTTTGCGGGACATTGCGAAAATCAATAGAATCCGCTGTCAAAGAACTTAGAAAGACTCAAATAAAGGGAAGGGAACGGGAGTGGTTACGGAAATTCATGCAAAAATTTTCATTCCTTCCAAAAAAAGCGGAAATATTTGAAAAAAAATCGGAAAAATCTTCACCCACACAAGGGAGTTACCTAGTTCACCGAACTATCGCAAAAAAAAATTTGCATTTCTCGGAAGAATTCCGTGGAAAAAAGGCGCCAAAAAATTGCGCCCTCTCACACAATTCCCGAGAATTTCGAACTACCCGGAGGAATCGTAATCGGGTGGATTTTTTCATCTGATACGCGGATAAGAAGCGATGTTAAGATTCTTCCGGGATGGCGTCTTGAAGCGGAAATGCCGCTTGAGGACGCCACCTGAAGACACCCGAGAGATGATTCACATCCTCTCTAATTGAACGAAAATTCGAGATGAAGTTCAGCGAACCTTTGTCGAGGAAGTTTCCCTAGAAACTTCCCATGGTTACGTAGCGAGGAACATGATAATCACACACTTCCCAATAGTGCGTACGAGTTTCGTCATTGCGAATGCGGGTGAATGACAGGATTGCCTATTATCATTTTCTACGGTGGACCAGGATGTATGCGTAACGCATAATTGCCTAAAGGTTTTCTTTTTTTAATTTTTGCGCCACTATAGGTGTGTCAGTTCTATTTTAATATTTATTTACGCTAATACATATGATCCTGAACGATTTTTCGTACAGTTCATGTTATTACATTATTCGTCTTTTTGAAATGTACTTACGTGAAATACAGACTATTACAAATTATAGTTAAGTATTCTCCATAGACAATGGAGTTTATATTCTTTTACCCCTTAATTTATATTTATATTTGCGTAATTTTTATTTTACTTTTAATTATCACATTATATGTATCTTTCTTAATACCATCTTTAATAGCTATTATTGTAATATATACTACAACAAACATATACAAAAGTTTTATCGTTTTTTGTCTCGTAAGTTCCGTAAAATCAAAATTTTTACCAAGTAAATATTTAAATTTAATTAATTTTCTAATAGAATATATATTTCCATGAAAAAAGGTGCACATTAATGCCTAAAATAGTAAATCTATTTCCGCTGAACTTTTTCAAATTATAAAAAATGAAGCAAATGATGCACGATACTGCTTAATTATTGTGAATTATGATATTTTTACCCTAAAATAGAAAATTTTCCGCGTGATATTACACTCATTTGATTTAGAATTCATCTTAGACGAAACTTGGCTACCAGTCCATCTGAAGCCGACCTAACGCGATAGATTTATTGAACCCGAGTCTTAAAGAGCATATATAGTGCCGATGTTTAGGAAGACCCGGTCCCTCTCTTCAAAACAAAGCCATAACGCTTTACGATCATTTATCAAAGGGATCGCAGAAATTGCTGGTCTATATTTCGACAATTCCATAAATCCAAATGCACGGAGGGCAATAAACTGCTTAAAGTCTCGCGCGTCCATGCGGGATGGCTTGAAAATTGCCATTAATAAACTTTTATGGCAGAGAAAACTATATATATGACATCTGTCATCGTTATCTAACTAACTAATAGAATTTAAAATGCCTTAATATCACTTAATTCCTCATAAAATAATACTTGATTTATAATGTATAAAAAGCTTTAAAAAGTTCGATTAATTCAACCTTATATTGTGTTCGAATAGTTATTAAAAAAACGTTAAAATATTCTTTAATATATAATTATAAACCCGAATAATGAATGAATCCATACGAGGCAAAATTACCCTCGCTTCTGGAATATATCTCACTTTGAATTACGTACGAAAATATTACGATAAAAATTGAAGTATGCAATGCTATAGGTTGGCAATTATTAATAAATAATTCCCGATTCAGCTTCTCTTAAACAGGATCTACAAAAAGGTTTCATCATCACTCGACTGGATGTATCTAAAACACTTGAACATCGTAGTACATATACATACATCCGACTCGTGTCTCGTTCTCGAATCCACGCTTGAAAAAAAAAGAGAGAGACGAATTTCGAAAGAAACTGAGGACACGCAACGACTGCTCGACGTCGGTCCTTTTCCGAATTTGCCGAACGAGATTCATTTCCGAGGAAACGATTTTCTTCGGAAAAACTCTCTGTTATCGAACGAGTTACAAAAGATCCCTCTCGGAGTAACATATAAACACAAGGAAGAGGTGAATGACCGACGGCACACACACTTACATGGCGGCGCGCGCACGTTTCGGGCTTTTTTTCCGACTCGAGCCATCTTCCCATTCATACAACAATCTCTCGAAATTTACGAACAAGAGCTACGTCGTAATAGTATATCGATAAAAATTGCCGGAGTTTCCCGAATCGGGGCCGGTTATTGACATCGTGAGACACACCTGAGTTCGATCGATCGGATTGTTCGTTAAAAAACCGGATGGAGTCGTCTCGGATCGGATTTTCCTCTTAATCGATACTTAAGGTACGTAAATAAAACTGTCGAGAGTGGATGATCCGAGGATTGGATGGCATTTATTTCCTCCGTGAATCTTCTTCGCGTGGGTGTCGGACAGTGACCCCATGAATGAAACTTATCGTAGCTTTTGATTGGGTATTCAACTCAATCTGTTGACTTTCTTGACACAGCGTGAAAACAACCCGTGTTAATGAATGGATAAAGTTCGTAGAATGGGTCTATTTTGCACAATGATCATAATTAAAGGAGGAACTTGAGCTTCGCGAAATAACTGCTTCAAAGTTTGACTCTTCCACCTTGATCTTATGTGGGCATGTGGAATTTGCACGGAAAGTAATTTTACTCTAAATTTATGGTGATTTAAGGATACCTGAGTAAAAATATAGTTGAGTATATCGCCGAATCGAATATAATTAACAGAATAACATAAGCATTTTCAATAGCGATCAAGAACAAAGATCAAGGAATTTTCATTAAGGAAGAGGTCGTTAACCGTCGTATGAAAACCTGCTTCGAGACGTTTTACCACAATTAACTTTTTCTATGAAAATTTTACGAGGATACACAGTAAAAATATCAAAACACTACTAATTCCGGATTAATATTCGTAAAAAGAATAGGAAAATGAAAGAAATTTTAACAAGATGGATATAATTAATGAAGAGTAAAATACGTGAATCACCAAAATTTATCCATTTAAATAGCTTAAATTTGTTTGAAAAACCCACGTTAAATATTACTTTAAAAGAAATAAATATATCAATGGAAAACTAACGAATATTTAAGTACATTTTAAAACGTTTTCTCGTTCGGATTCGTTGGAGTAAAATTTTGATCAATTGAAAATTGTTCCTTAAACTTAAACTGATTAATAACTTCAGTTACGAAAGGTTTGGCTGTAAATTATTTCAATGTACGTCAAAAAATAAGTCTGCTTAAAATTTAACCAATAACGATCATTTTCAACGGAACCATATGCTACAAAAAATCTAGGCTAGTTCTGAAACCTGAGCCTTAACTATCCATTCTTTACACCAAAAAAGGCGAATAATAGCGAAAAAACTTCGCGAAAGTGCGAATTTTTCGACCAAATCAGACGGAAAAATCAAATTCGAGGACGGCATCCGTCCATTCCACAGGGGTCAATGACCCTAAGAAAAGGGAAGATCAGCTGATCCTCGGCACGGAGGATAAAGGCGTTCGAAAATATTGGGCGGGAAGGGAGTTCCTGTAACGAAAAGGACCGTCCGAACGGATGAAAAGAACGCGTTAGGCTACCGAATAATCGAATGATAATATAGCCACCGAATACGAACCCAAATAAGACGTAATAGATAGACTTCACGGAAGCGATTGAGAACTATACTTAAACTAAATTAAAACCGTTCATCTCCCTCTCGGTACGGCTAAAGCATTGAGATCGCACTCTTAAAGAAAGAAACAAAACAACGAAACGCTTCTTATATATACGAGATCTCTTTACAACCGCAGCATGAACTAGTTTGACTTTTCATCATCCGTGGGCGAAAGACACGTCTTTTGTCTTAAACACGCACCTCCAGGCTGGTCAACCGCGAGAGATAACTCGGAAGTGGTGAAAATGGACTCGGGAAATTCAACTTTGGGACGCAAAAAAAATCGCGCGTATAAGAGTCCGTCGACTTTTGCAGAAACGATATAAACAATCGAGAATTCTTTTGCGTCGACTTTGACGAGAAGTAGCGAACACAAACGAATATGCGTACCAGCCAATAAAATCACACGAGGGTCTCCGTTGAGGTGAAAAGTTTGGTCGATGTGGTACAACTGTGTGGCGTAACCCTTACGCGAGAATGACAAAACGAATAAATGACTTACTCGAACGTGAATATCACACCTCGTAGATGATACTACAATCGCGCAATATTTACAATAATGAACACACCTCTTCATCACGCTTATAATGAACGAAGAAGAAGAGATAATTCGCTTTTATCGACGCACAACGCGAAAAAGCCGGGACGTAAAATCATGAACACGTTAACGTAAAAAAAACTTACGTCAAAAACACATTAAAAAGTAATCAAAAAACTTATTAAATTCGCCTAATCCACTCACTTGTTGTCACCGAGCGAGTAAAGCCGCGGGCGGTAAGTACTTTGACACTCCGTTGTCGAACCGTCAAACTGCCGCTAAAAAAAATCAAGACGGGATCGGGTTCGTGAAAAACGTCTCTTCCGAAGTCTATCCTCCGCGGACCGATGGGCAAACTATGGGCGAAAAACTGCGCGGAAAAAAACGAATCCCCGAGAGTGCAGCGATGCTCTGAGGCGGCGAATGTCGTTT
This sequence comes from Pantala flavescens, assembly GCA_020796165.1. NCBI lineage: Eukaryota > Metazoa > Arthropoda > Insecta > Odonata > Libellulidae > Pantala > Pantala flavescens. The sequence goes on from CM036882.1 coordinate 44,631,349, forward strand.
CCTCGGGGCGATAAACGCGGAACCCGAGCGTCATTTGAGACACCGACCTGGCAGAAGGTTTCCTCGGTGGGCGGCAGCAGCACTCGGCGAATGGGAAGGCCAAAATCGGGCGGAGGGGAAGCACAGAACCTGACGAAGCGGCGATCTGGGAACGACTGAATATTGAATGTGGAGGGGAATGAATGCAGAGTGAAGGGTAAGGAAACACGGAGGGAAGTGGGTGATCTAAAATCGCTAAGGAGGGGAGCTTAAAGGTGATGGAGGGGAAAAGAAATGAGTGAGAATTTGAGCGAATCTTCGCCATGCCATGATTTATTGTGCGTGAAATTGCTACCAGAAAAAACAACGGAGGAATATACGCGAAGAAAAGAGTTAGTAAGTACAAGAGAGGGAAACAGAACAGATGATGGGCATACAAAAGGAACGTAGAATATTCCTAATTATTTCGAGACAATATAATTAACAATATAAACACGAAAGCTAACCATTGAAAATCTCAATCACGAATGAAGGCAAAGAAAACGATTGAGATGAGTATGGATGGGTAAACAACGCGAAAAATAAACGTTTAAATAAAAGAGTTGCGAAAGAACTGTGGAGTTATTCATAGACACATATGCATAGGGTACTGTACTACTCATATTGTATTAGATTATAAAGCTATTATGATTACGATATGTACGCTTGTTTGACGTCCTACCTTCGATAGTAATTCAAAAACTTTTTCTCCATCGTATAAGGCATGTAATAGACAAGAATTTCGTTATAAATCGTTCCTCTTATTACAGGCATCAGAATAGATAATTATAGCTAAACAATACAATAATAAAGTGTGACTTAGAAAATGCAATCCCGGATGACGAGCTCGAATTCCCACGCAGTTAATAATTCGACGAAATGAATCAATACAGCTAGAGGGTACTAAATATCAGGGTTCTAGATTATTAAGACCGGGACTACGCGTCTGTTTGTACCATGGAAACCAAAATAGGTCATCGATAAGAGCCGCGCATAGTTGACTTCATCGTTCAACTCGTAACAGATGAAAGAACACGCGATGGCTGTTTAAAGTGTCGTATTTAGAAATATTATTAAGTGCATAGTAACAACGCCCTCTAGACGAATAAACCTGATGATGAAATATTATTTTCCGAGGATATTAAAACCATAGACATGGAGTAGGAGGGAATGTTAAAGAAGATGTACTTGGATAAGATAGGAGGGAGAGGAAAAGATGCTAAGGGGTCAAAACTTGAGAAAAGAGTACGTAAGAAAAAGGGATTTTGAAAACCTTCCCCTTCCATTGGAATTTCCGAATAGATTTAAAAGTTTTCGTAATCGACCGTCAAGAAATATTTGTCGTTCTATTGATAATTCGGCTGATAAAATTAAAGTCGGTGACGACATTGTTTACATGTTTGAATGTTGCATCAGTTGCAACAAACTGGCCTGATTCGTTCCTTAACCAATAGTTAGCTGGTTTTGATACACGCACTATTGGTAAACGCATTAACGATACTGAGTAGGCAGTAACTCTCTGGTAATTATAAATTTTAATGCACTCCATTAGCGGTACAACACACTAAACTATAAAGACACGACTATTATTTCGTAGCTAAGCAACTTCTGGTAACAGAACCACATGTTGTACCTTAGCAACATCTTATAGCTTAACTACATCTTTCAACTCAACTCAATATTGTTGCTTAGCCACTACATCTTGCTACTAAGCTACAAAACATTCAAAACGACTATAGTTTCGTAACTAAGTAGCTTCTCTATTGGTTCTCATGGTTCATTAACCTTTTTGTTCCAAATGTAGTACAGAAAACGTTTAACAAACTTGCGAAACGCAACCTTCATCATCGTTAAACGTAAAGTCTACCTTCATTCATTCCTTCTAAAGTTTCATCGATCTCCTGAGGCCATGGAGGCAGTCTTAAAAAGTCAAGCCGCTTTACCTGAACCGGGAACGGTGATCTGTGCTAAGTCAACAAAAGGGGCATTACGAGTCCGCGCTTAGTACGTCGTAGGGCCAATGATCCCTTGAAAAACTCGCGATCGACGCTACCACCGTTTTCACTCGCATGGAAACCAACAAAGTGAACACAGGGTTTTTCGTCCATTCAGTGGCGATAAATCATAGCTCGGAGGGGCGGAAATAATGCACGGATGTGGGAGTTGGAATAAAGGAGGACCTCCGCCCCAGAAGCACGCACGGTAAATGGGGCAGAAGAGGGGAAAAGTGCTAGAAACAAAAGCACCTGTTGGTTATATCTAATGAGGGCCATCAAAGGATGACGCCGTGGTTTGTAAAAGCCACGCTAATCTGCACGGGTCGCGAATGTTAACACGTCACCGATCCCTCACCAAGGGGATTATGGGAAGAATACGCTCGTTATCATACGAGAGGAATTGGAGGATTACCCCTCGACATCCCGAAAACGGTTCATTCTAGTATGGAGTAGGATTTGCGAAATATGAATGACGACAAAGCGAGTTCTAAGGGGAATTCTTAAAGATGACCTCTCGCTATAGGTTTCGCTTTAAAATTCTTTTTTTTTTAATATTTCCGGCTCGCTATGAGCGCTTTCTTTCCAATCTGCAACTAGTTGCTTCCGCGTTTTAAATTTTCCAGCGCCAGTCACACTTTGACTTGTAATGGTCGAAGAAGACCATTAATACTGATTATATGATCGTGGTAAAAGCTGTTAATGTCCCCATGTATCCACCTGCTACACGCCGAAGGGCGGACTGGAGGTTATGCAGATGTAGAATACCTTTAAACTTCTCGCTATCTCGCGCATTAAATTTTATTCTCATATTTCCCAGTTTTGCAAAGGGACTAAAAACGAAATAGCAGGTTAACGTTCGGAATTTAACTTCAGCTTTGAGTTTCACCAGAAATGAAGTACGATATTTATCAGACGTTCTTATACTTTTTAGGACATTGATTATGAGAAAATTGCTGATTTTTTCTGACAAATATATTTAAGTAACTAAAAGAGGATAATATATCCCAATCGAATTAGGAGTAATTTTTATTTGAATTCTAGTACTCGATAAACTTTAAGGTTAATAATTAACTTTAATAACATTGATATAATTTCATTTCAATAGGACACGACGAACATGACGTACTACACTTAATCTAATAGCGGATGGGACACGGCTGTGATAAGACATTAGCGTCGAGAAAACTCCAAAATTGCCGTTATTTTACGAGCTAATTCCCACCAGCAGGGGTCAAGTCTTCCAATTGCCAACTAAAGCAAGTTTTGTGTTATGCAAGAAGAAAGAAAGTTAAACAGAGATAACTTAGTTATTAAAAGTTTTACCTCTCTTCCAAATATGGTAACATATTTGCCCTAATACGTATAGAGAACAATACGTCCTTTAGGTGACCTCTGAAAGACGCTTCCCCTGCTGGTAGGGGAATTCCCTAAGGGTTTTTTGTCTCATAAAACAAAGACTAATTTGAGTTTTCTAGACTCTAATCTCTAATGACTATCTAAGTCAATCTAATATTACACCAAAGTAAATATTGCCTATATTTGCTACAATATATTTAGTACATCTTTTAGTTCTACAATAACAATAGTCGTCTTTACTATGGGCGATATAAAGGCCCTAAGCAGACGAATAGACAGTTTTTATTGCTTCTCTTTACGAAAATCCTTTCTTAATATTTCAGATCAATTTATTACGAACAGACTCACAAATAGCATATTATTCATTTATGTATATATACACGAATAATTAGCTATTTATAATTAAATGATGAGTAAAATTAGCAAAGGCAGATTTCTGCAGTTTGGATTGAAACTGATCGTGCATTAATAAAAGAGGGAAGAAGATTACATTTACATTTGTACCCCGCGAACCGCCTTATGGCGTATGGTAGTGGGTGTCAATACACCAATTCATTTACCTATTTATCCTATTTATTCACCTACTATCTAGGAAAAAAGATAGATAATGACCATCCGTACGCGCGATAATTTCACGAAATTCGTTTGACGTATGGTTTCGTAAATCACGATGGCTAATTACGGGAATCATGATGTCGCGGATCTCATTATATAAATCACCGCCTCGGATTTAAAAGTTAAAGGAAAAGGAAGTGAAAACTTTTTCTCCTTACTCGGTTCGATCATACGTCATCTTCATTTTACCACCCCTTCAATAGACTCCCTTAAATCAATCATTACCTTCCCTTACACAGTCAGTTTCTTTAGGAAAATCACCTTTTAAGACGTAAGGATATCCTTGCCACGTGGCTCTGTGTTATCTCGAGGGATAGCGGATGAGAAAAAAGTCTAAAAAGGACCGGGATGCGAACCCGGATTTCCCGTTTCTGGTCGGTTGCTCAAGCCATTGAACTATCCTGCCAGAACAGTCGGATTCGCCGGAATAATAAAAAGATAACTTTTTTGGGCATAGAGATCCGGGTTCGATTCCCGCTCACGTTAAAATTTTAGATTACCACTTCACTTTTCACGCTGTGTGATCCCTCGAAACTTCATCTCATGAATTTCTTGAAAGATTTCATATGGTTTAATTGATAATAATAATATCCGTAATTGATTTCTTTGAAAGGAAAACATATTCCGAGGATAAACATAAAAAATAATTATTAATCGTAAATATAGTCGAATTTGCAAACTTTATCTATCTCTTACGTACGTAATGAAAACGCACAAATGATAATGCTTAGGTAGGATAGGTAAAGCTAAAAAAGTTTGATTGATTAAGAAATCGGTAAAGGGAAATAAATAGATATAAAATTTCACTATGATATGATTAATGTTAATTCATATTTGAGCTATGATATTTCAATTTACGCGTTAAGGCAAGTCTTCAAATAAACTAATTCTTTCTGCAAAGAAAAACGATAAATCAAGCTAAACAATGGGACCAGGTATTTACGCCCACCACAAACACGCCGTAAGGCGACTATAAAGCTTTATCAGATAGAAAATAATATAAATAAAACGTACTTATTAGGCAAAATCGGGACAACAAATATATTTCATACAAACCTCGTCGAAGAGTAAAATAAAAGACAAAAATTCAAAGAAAATGGGCATTGATGTACAAAATCTCAATGCAATCACTTACGATACCAAACTTTATCAAATCCTGGACATTTTTGCTATTATATATTATGTGATTGATCTTGAGAGGGTAGGTTCCCAAGAATTAACGATGCTCGAGTAACTTGAGTACCCGAGTGTATCATCTAAAGCTATCTCCATTCACCGAATGCTGTTAATGTTCATGAGCTTCAGAGACTTGTCAATCGAACCATCGATCTTGCAAACGCCTTGAGTTATTGCTCTGGAAAATATGAGCTTCCGTTGTGGGTGCGGGTCGGAGCTCATCATGGACTCAAGGTGACATCCTGCACCCACGCGATCCTCCCACGATTTTCCCTTATCCTCCTCTTCTACATAGTATACAGCCACCTTCTAACCCTGTACACATTGTAGCGTATCTATACCACCCTTATTTGTCAACGATGGAAGCAATTAACTATCTCATAGTTATCTTATGTAACGTTAAATATTAACTTCGGAAACTTATTAAAGTGGTCCTAAAATAATCTTCCAGAAATTGTGTATAAAATTCTCTTTGATAGGCCAAGTTATATTCCACAATTCTAACTAAAATGAACATTCTGGATTTATTTATTCCGTCTGTGTATATCGGAAATATAATTTTTAAGTATATAAAATTACCCTTAGCACCAGCTATTGTTTCTTTTGCCCCCCTTTATGAGTTCTATTCCATGTTATTTTTTTCAGACAGAAGATTATTGGTTAACATAACAATGAAATGTTTATTTATCGTAAAATCAACAGAAAATCTTCGAATAAGGATGTATTGTAAACCTTAACTTATTAATTAGAAATGTGTCTAATACAACAGTGAATGAGTTATCAATTTCGCGATTTCATTCACTCACGAAAACAACTGATTATATAATTACCCTCTTATACGATTGAGATAGAAATTCGAGAATTTAACTCAGTATTCAACAGAATGCAAAATTGCATGATAAAGATGAACCAGAATCAATTTCATCTAAAAAAAATTATGGCACTTTCTCTTATCCAGGAATTTATCGAGTTCTTGCATCTACCAATCCAAATCGCCAACATCCCATATCCAGGGAGGGTCCTTACGACTGAATGAACACGGGATTTTACGCGTGGAGCATCGCATAACTCTGCGAAGCAGATAATTGCGAACAGAAGGGAAATTTTTCGGGGAAAGGTCCATTACCAACATACGAGTTTGAAAAGAGATCCCAATGTGGCCCTCGTCGATACAAAACATTTCAAAATGGACTGTGGAAACCGAGGTGAAGAAAAAAGAAAAACGCATGTTTTTTTGCGATGCGTCATCCACAGTCATTATGAAAGCGAGGAAGGGTTGCCAACTGTAATGTGGGACGATGAGAGAATCCTCTTCAAGGACTGATAAGACGCTCTCTTACAAAATACCCAGTGATCCCAAAAAGTTTGCGAACTTTCGACGAACTCGAAGGAGGCTGTATCGTAAACAGAGACTTAGTTACGGGGGTACAGAATTGTTTACTAATAAATAACTATGTAAGTGTAATACGAGGTATAATTAGGTGTATATCTAACGCATCATAGTAATGGTTGAAACAATATATTGTAATAACGATATACGTACTTATTTCACTTGATCAGAATTGATTTTAGAATATGAAAAAGACTAAGGAAATTATATCCCACTGAAGTAATAAATTTGGGTTATTAAAAAAAAATAAGACACGAACGCAGGTAAAAATCTAAATTAAAAGAGAATTATATCTAAAAAAAGTACCCACAAATATAACCGTAATGAAAGAATATAAAATGTATACAAACAGACAATCTTGGCAGTGGATGAAACCAAGTTTTCCTGATGATTAAAAGAAAGTGAAAGCCGTCTTTATGAAGCTTATCGTCCCACAAATAAATAGCTTTGAATTTGAATAACAAACACAGAATATAAAAGGGATTCTTTAAGAAGAAAATCTTTAATCCACAGCCATAAGAAGACGCTAATATAACATGAAAATAGTAAGAATAAAACGAAAAATTAAAAGCGAAAAGGAACACAACTGCGATAAAGTAATAAGAGGAAATGAAGAATACGTTTTTTTATCTGTGCTCGTATCTTATCATCGACTAATTTTATCTTTGTTAGATGTCAAAACAAGTTTTTTCCTCGTTTAATTATTTCCTTGTTTAATTATTCCAATATGTAATAGTAGTTATTGTTGGCATTTATATTTATACGCCTTAAAAGAAGACTTTGCCGGATCACATAGAAAATAAGGCTAAATGGATGAAGAGTATTTTCTCTAGCGCATGATTTCTCGGTTCACTTGTGACGTACGGCGTCAGATGACCTACTTTCGTTGGAGTTCGCTGGAAGAAGCATCACATAGAATGCCAGAAAAAAAAACGCCGATTGAAAATTTCGATAGAAATCTAAATTTTCGACGCAAGAAGAATTGCGTACTTGGCATTTCATGATGAAGTCTGGAAAAAGCTTCGACTCTACACTCATTTTTATCAAAACGAAAGTTGAAAAATATATATTAACTTTACCGTAATTAAAGATAATAGGAAAATAAATCAGAAATATTCTGAGTTCTGATAGAGTTCATAAGGAATATCTGCGTAAATATAAGACTAAAAATATCGCATACTAACGTATCACTGAATAACGAATACCGTTCACCTACAATACATAGTACGAAATCAGCTTCTACTCCTCCTTATTCTTAATTTATTAAGTATTTTAAAATTGTTTTCTAACTTTCGGAAAAGTAAACAAAAAATAAATAAAATTAATTTTTAATAAATTTAATGTAATAATTTCAATAAATATTGTAAATAAAACAAACAATTCAGCTTTGGTTTAAAATAGACGATTTTGGTTTTATTTTGTCGAATTTTTAAACGAAACATTTTAGCACATTATATTTATCAAGCGAATATCTTGAGGGGAAAAAAAACTTAATTTCAAAGTTAAATTACATATAATGTATTCCTATTATTTTAACAATATTGATAATAGTATTAAGAACATACGAGATTAAATAAGCACATCAGGTTCATGACAATTGACTTGAATAATAAAAATTAAAAAGGAGGGGAAATCGCGAAATGGCAGGGACTCGAACCCAGGTCCTCCACCACTCAATATTAATACTATTCTATCAATGCAATAATTGACGTTCTAAATGGCAAAAACACGCGAAAAATCGTCCTCAATTCCCTTTTCACGTTTACGAACGAACGATGTTACTAGTTCAGCGAGAGAATCGCAACTCGATGTTCTTCTTTCCCTCCGAACAACACGCAGTTATATAACACGTTCTGAAGACTTCTTCACGCAGTTCTTCGGTACAACTTCTGCTGCGGCAAATTCGCAGGAAAACTCTCGTTATCGCTCGACGCACCGCGTGATGACCCACTTACTGGTCGCATATGAGCTCTTTTAATGACATTGCCAATCCTCCGTGCATTTGGGCTCGCTACTGATGAACGGCCTCATTCCCACTTGGCCAATCAGCGCCGGAGAGAGTTCAGCTATTTTTTTCGCAACTCTCAAATAAAATTCCAGTACCCGGATTCTTTTAAACCCGTTAGCACTCATATTTTTAGCACGTTTTGTTCGCGGAGAAGACGTGTCGGAATTATCGCTTCGCCCGTTATCCTGCGGTAGTGAAAGTAAAAAAACTATTCTCGTCGCGAAGAAAAAAGGTCAACCTTTTCCATTTCATATTTTTCTAATTTCTTCTATACGAATTCAATGCCGCTTCTATGAGATTGTATACAGGAGATCCTCGCGAGTTACAGGATGACGTGTTTATTTAACAATTAAAAACTTTTAAATTACGATTGTAATACCGCTTGTTAAAAAGTGTAGCTTCTAAAATGAACCTCGAGCTGTTTTATTGTTGTATTTTAGTAAAATACACAGTAACAATGTTTGTTGGATACGGGTATTTATGAATCCAACAAACGTAATAATTATATTGCCTATTTAAGTCGATTCATGGGCAAAAACTTCTCTGTAATAAATCTTGAAACGATTCTTATCTTATTAAACATATAATTGTAGCATGGATATTGTAATGTAAATTGGTGAATGAATAATTACAAAGGGATGAATTTCAATTTAGTTTAATAATTCGATGTATTTTAAAAATTATCTTTTGATTTTTTCTTCCGAAAAGCGCATCCGTACTCATAATATTAGAAGAATAATTAATACTACACATTTTCCTTTCGCACGATATATTTATGAAGAGGAAGATATAATAAAGTCAAAATCTTAATAATATTATTATATGCTTTGATATGATGGTATTTTGTTAGTTGAGTAACACAACCAGAATCGGGGATCAACTTTAGCATAAAGCATTGTGCTTTGAACTGAGTGATGTTGAAAACTTTCATATTAAAAAAATAAGTAATAAATATTTATATTTACAATCGAAGTCCCAGATTTTTCAATATGTTTACTATCTTTTGTTTCAATTATGTATCATTTATTATTCAGATAGACAGATTCGATAAAATATAAAAACCTACGACAATGAGCAATAATAAGTGGAGAGAAAAATAAAATCTTCCATATTGAATTTAAATGAGGACAAACGTAAAATGGAAAGAGTTGTTTCATTTACCTCCCATTGGTGACAAGCGGTGAATGACATTTAAGATTAGTTTGCGAAATCTTTAATATATTAACTACGTATTCCGTGATGGATTATGAGTGTATGCACAACTCAATAGGAATGTTTACTTACTTCAATACATCACTCTACGTTCGTGGGAGGAATTTACCTAATGCCCATTTAGAAAGTGACAACCTACGGTAGATATCTCATTGACCCAAAATGTGGATTGTTTCATAAGTTGTTACGATTCCTTAGGATCGAAAACAAATAAATATAACCTATTTGATAGAATTAAATCTGTTATACTTTTGAAAGAAATATAATGCTGTTCTTATAATATTTTTTCCATATGAAAAGCTATCGTGCTAGTTATCATAATGAAACATAAACATTTTAATTATGAAATCTAAATATCCTTTTATAGATAATCGACAAGCAGCTAAATTGAATAAATGAGTCATGACATAGTTATTTATATTATTCCAAGCAAGTTAAAAAACGAATACAATTTACTTGGGAAATTAAATCCTTCATCAAAAAATCATTCGATCTCAATAAATTTATCTTAATATTTGGTAATTTTAATATTCTCAAACAGTAATGATACAAGACCCAGTTTTTTTCTCACTTAATCGAACATTTCTCATATCCTATCATTCCCAAACGGACTTTTTGTATCTTTTCGTCGAACTACCTCAAAAAGATCAGAAAAGTAATAAAAATTTCTGAAAAGGTTATCAATAAAAATGCCTTAAAACCTTAGATAAAGTAACAGGTGAAGTTAGCCTAGTTGACTAAATTCAAGGAGAGGAAAAAAGCTCTTCTAAGAAACTGAATAATAAATGACGTCATGTGAGTAAAGGAGGCTGCATTAGCTAGGCCAATCATGTATGAGAAAGTTATGCTGTTCTGAATAATAGAAACCTTTTTGTGTTGAGTGCCTGATTTGCCATATGGATAAGACTTTTTCTATCGTAATGAACTTAAAAGACAGTTCATATGAAGAAATGATGATTCTCGACTTACATTTAGAGACAAGAATTTTAATAGGTTACTTTTTAGTAGCAACGCAAGTTTTGGTCCCACTCGTACTTAATAAATAAATCGCCATTTTCTTTCCTGTATAGATGGCAACAATGCTTGTAAATAGGAGCCTGAAAGCAGCTGAAAGTAAACCGTTAATAAAAAAACTAGCAATTATATATGTATGTGCATATAATACGATATCATACCAGTAAAAAGTAAAGCGGAACATAGCGTTCAGACACTACAGCCGAAGACTACCATGAGACGCTCCGTCAAAAGACGAGAGGGCGAAGAGTCAAGTGGTCTACTCCTCAATTTGGCCGAGTACATTCGAACGCCATGGAATTCGACAGTGGAAATGGAAATCATGTGCGATTTTTTATGATGAAAAATAGGGATTAACAGAGAGATTATCGATAAATTTATTCAAAAAATACATTTAAATTTACGATAGAAAACTTGTAACCATAAGCTGACCTAAAATTACCGAAATTTCAGGTTTAGTAACGTAAAAATTAGAAATAGTAACGAAAAAATTACGCTACGTATGAAACTAAAGTCTATACAGAAAACAATATGTCTTTTTGAGGGAAACCCTTTAAGTTTTACGAAGTAAAAGCAACCTAAATTTACGCTAACCCAACATTTTAGGCTTTTCTAAACAATATATATATAAATCAACACGAATAACAAACTTGTAAAAATGGACAAAATATTAACACGAAAGCTTTGTGATCTAATTTGTATCGTCCTACGCGATTTCTGATATAGCCCGTTTCGGCCTAACCGTGATCCTGTTGCACACGTTCGTAACCTAGATTCTGGTACTCAAACTATCAGGGCTGGGCGATTACTTCGAAACTCAAGAGAACGCGTGGTTTGCAGATACGTTCGCTAATGCAAAACCTTTCCCTGATTCTGATAATGAAGTTCCGAGTTGCATGAGTGAGTTTCAAAATAGAAAGAGGTACTTGTAAAGATCAAGTTGTTAACGTAAATTAGATCGACAAAGTACCAAGCTGCATAATTAATGAATATTTAATAACGATAGAATATGATTTTTACTTAGCACCATAAAGCGTGCGTCTTTTCACAGATTGAAACACAGAGCTAAATAGAATAGAAAAATAGCGACATGACTGGGATTCGACCCCAGGTCCCTAGCTTACGATTAATGATAAGGAAAACGATTTGTTGAGAACGTACAGATATCTTTGTAAGAAAATAAAAACCATCGACAAGAGATAAAATAAATCACATTTTACATACATTTCTACAAGAGAAACAATCATAGTAGATGAAAGAGAAACCCGATCCAACAATGGACCAAATGAACTCTGAAAAACAAAACAACCTCGAAATCGAACAACACCCATCTTATTTTCTATCGTCAAGGATCGTTCTTATGCTCCGAAAGATAGACGAATCTCGATAATGCGAAGATTAAATTAAAGAGATTTAATGGAATAGTTTATGCTCAAGGGCATCGATGGAGTAGCGTCGGGTTCTTTTCATGAAGTCACCTTTTTGTGTATGCGTCCATGAAAGTAAAATGAAAGGGAACGCGAGAGAGCCTATTTGGGTCACTCCATTCCCCTTCCACTAAAAACTAATCTTTCTCACTCCATACCAACGCTCACATGTCAGTTACACTTACCTGCTGGAAATTTTGCTCGGAAAAAATAAACAGCTGAAGGAGCGTTGCACAAACACTCGTGCCGTTACGCTGAACCCGTTGTGCTTTCTTTCGTCTGCAAGAGCGCGTGAAAAGTGCAAGTATTTCGAATGCTGAATGGCGCCGACGGATTACCGCAATACGATCTTTCATGTGTGATTAATTAGGTTGTTAAGTTAACCGCGTAGTAAAAACACGATTGGCTTTAAAACGATTCATTGACGTATTTATGAATTAAAGTAAATTAACTCGCTGATATATAAAAATAACGTAATAAAAACACGATTGGCTTTAAAATGATTGACTGACGAATTTTTGAATTAACGTAGATTGACGTGAGTTATAATAAAACTGAGTCGATTATCATTCAAATAAACGCTTACAAAGCGTTGGAACTTTAGCTTTAAAAAACTATACTTTCGTCCTTAATGGAGATAAATGTAGAGAAACCTACTGGCAACTGAGGGACCTGGGTTTGATTCCCGGTCCTGTCAGTTTTTTCGCGTCCGTTAAATCCTTCAAATTACGAATTAAAGTTCATTTTATTACCTTATGCTGATGTTTAAAATACTATGTCATTGATTTTCATATTAAAACGAAGTTAATTTTTTACAATCGATTTTCAAATTATTATGATTTACATGACAATGGATAACGTAACCAAGAAGGCATACTCCTCATTAGTGCCTAATTCCCTTTCTCTAGATCATTCCTTAACTTAAAGGTTTCAGCTGAACTTCAACTTTGGAAAACTACACAGTTCATTAAGGAAATGACGGGATTCCAAAAGACTCTTATTTAAATATTGAAGACTTTCACCTACTTTTACTTCGATTGCGAGTTTTTTTACTCTCGAAACACGATATCCATAAAAGAATTCCTTTTTAGGTTTCTAACACGACTAAACGAGATCAACTACCTATGTACCATTAAATTTATTCTCAAAATCAAGTGAAACTCATTCCATTATGTAGAATATACTAACATTTTGGCTATTCAGGTTAGCTTGTGTATAAAACGAAATCAGGAGCTTAGAGAGGGTTGTTAGATAACTAACTATTTCTGGCGAGATCTGGTGGAACTCATCCATAAGTGCGGGAAAAAAGAAGAATATATTTGCGTCCCCAAATATATGTAGTCTCTGAATTTTAAACCACAGGAAAATAATACATAGCTAACAAAAATTTCCCTTTTCTTCGAAAGATATTACGATACATTTTTCTTAATGGATAAGCAATTGCCAAAACAATTGATCCATACACATCTTCCAGACGAAACTGAAAGAGAAGGATATGTGCATCATTTCACAATGAATCGATACGAATTATAAAAAAAATTGGATTCAGACCAATCACAGTGAAGGTCTAATATTTATCGAATCGATCAGTTTCCTCCTAAGTTTCCCATTGAAAAAAAATAATGAGAAATGTTTTCGAGGTGAATGCGGAATGACCCTCATGATTGGATCCAAATTGGGAAACCTTAAAAATCTTCAGAGCTCCGTGAAGAAACTTCACGCCCGAGTTACAATTCATCTCTTTCAAGATCAACACACGCTGATCTTAACAAGCGTCTTGACATGAAATCGGATTGTAGAAAATTAATGAACTTCAGAGTGAATCGAAAGGATATTCTTGAAGACTTACTAATAAATTAATTATAATACACGTATATACACACATTACTTACTGAGTTTCAATATAAGGGGTATTTTATATACTTTTATATACAATTTACTATTTTATTTACTAGATAATCATAGTAATTTATATTTTTATTTACTAGACAAGGGAATTAAACAGAAAAGATGATTTTGAGGATAAATTTTTATTAAGAATATATATCGATAGAACACATATCAGCGTAAAGAATAAAATACTGAATAAATTCGGAAGAAAACAAGTAACAAGTCAAAAAACGTTGGAAAACGAAGCGAGTATTATTACCCTCCATAATACGGATACAACAAAGAAAATAAAGGAAATATATAACAAAATAAACAGATTTCCTTTTATAACGAACCATGCTGTACACGAGTATCAATCAATCTAATATCAATTGAGTAGAATCATGATAGTAGTGTACTTGTATACCCCACAACACGCTAAATAGCATATATAAAGATTTCTAAATATTCATAGTCATAAACATAGTCAATCCAATCAAAAGCGGTGAAATAAGCGATATTACTAAAGAGACATAGAACATTATTATTCTTACGAATCTAGGAAAGATAAGACAGAGCTTGAAGTCCTGAAACTCCTGTAACTGACACTCCAGGGTCCCAATATTCATTGGATTTCGATGATTTAGTGGAGGATGGTTTAGCTACGAGCAAATAACGCAAGGACACGTTGTGTAACATTTGAATATGAATTTCGACCTTGAGCGATTCTCCCCAAAGGATATGTACTGAGGAGGACTCCACGCAAACCCGGTCTTTATTTTTGAAAACCACCCACCGCTAAACATCGGCGAATTAGGGGTACAAGAGGAAATAAAAAAAAACAACTCATAATAAACAACTTCTGTTCTCCATCCAAAATATCACCCTGTAGTATACGATTGTAAGGCGTTGTTTACTCCCTTTCGATCAATCTAATTATGATTGATTGCTCGATACTATTTACTTTAGTATTATCCTAACGAATTTAGAATGACAGGTGAATATTATTACGTAATCTCCAATACTCATACGATTTGTAATCAAATAAATAAAAAGTCACAATTAATCATAAATAAAAGTATCAAAATTAGGTAATTAATTACTAAATCAGTACATCTAGTCATACTGTCGATGATTCAATGCAAAATAAAACGTGCAGAAACTCGTACAAAATTAAACTATTAATTTTACGACTGGTAGAATACTTGGGTACATTTTTGTTAAAATGAGCAATACATAACAGGATAAAATACTACTTTATAACAAGGTAACTTTGCCAAAAAAGTATAATATTTGGCAAAGCTCAAATGCAAAATATGTTAAGAAGTAAATTTATATCAATTCATTTCGATTCCTCTCCGGATAAACTTCTTCGTTCACAATCTACGAGTCAAAAATCACGTAACGTGTTACAACAAAGGTTTCTCGTATTATCAAACTTTATTCTCAAAGCGTTAAAATTATATAAACGAGTTATATATTCGCAGGGTATTTAAGAGAACAACAGTTTAACTCAATGACAACCCTGAACTTTTTAAACGAATCGTTACTGGCAACGGAACACGGGTGTTTTGGTATGAAGGCCCAGTAGCGAAAATAGAAACTTCCTGAAAACCGAAAAAAGCGGGTCAAGTTCGATCGAAGGCTCTGCTCTCAGTTTTCTTTAATTTTAATGGCGTAATGCATCACGAGTTATTACCACCGTGTCGTACGGTCATTATCGAAGCATTTTCAACGGCTAACAATAGACCGAGCTTTCAAAATAACTGTTGCCAACAATGTACGTTAGCGATACGTAAACGACTACAAAATTTAACACAATTAGAATCGTAAAAGCCGGGAAATTAAACGGTTTCTTTCGTTGGTGCCTCGGAAATTCCTTTTTTAACATCCCTCAAGGTTTATGTCGTTGTACCTGCTGAAGGTCACATCCAAAATTTAGGCGCGATATTAATAATCATGAAGTAAACAATCCCGAGAGATGTGTCATATCATTGAGTGCAAATTTTCGGGAGATGGTGATGGAATTTAAGTGGCTGAGAATCAGAGCAACTTTGGAGGTGATTGATCTTCGAGATGAGTGAAAGATAATACTACTTCGGTGTATTTATAGAAAGAATTACGTCAGACGGCAACTCGCGAGGGTTTTCAAAGAGGAAGGAACATACTTGGGGAAAACACATTCAAGTAGAAAGGGTATATATACTATACTGGTCTCTTATCTTCCATGCCTCTGCAGATGTTTGAAAGTAACATTTATTACTAAGAAGGAGCGAAATAAACGATAAAATTCACGAAACAAGGGAAAATGAATAGAAGAGGCGTGGAGAAAGAGCAAGAATAATCTAGGTCGATAATTTATGGTTAATATGAAAAAGAAACTCTACCCTTTAGAGTTAAAACTCGTATAGTTTAATTTTGAAAGTATAAATTTAAATTAAAGATTTTACTAGAACATTTAAAACTTTACCACGAAAATAAATGTGGATATCATAAAGTAATTCTTCACTTTTTATAGAATATAATACCTCTAAATATTTTTATGTAATACATCATCGCCATCACCATCCTTTTCAATCCGACACCGGATGTAATCCTCTCCAAGGACTCTTCAAGTTTTTCGACTCTGATCCTCCTTTTGCTAAGTTACCCCACGATAATTCATTATACCTCTATTCCATTAATTATTAGATCTCTTTCTCGGCCCTTTACATCTCTTTGTATCCACTTCAGGACCCCTGACACCCTAAGTCCTGTCCTTGATTCACCACATGACCTATCCTCAACCATTTCTATGATCACACCTTTTCAATGATATCTGTATCGCCGCTCTCACCCAAATGTTGCATTTTCTATCTTCCCTTGCAATGCCTATCATACCTCACTGAGTCGTATGCAGTATTAATTTCGCATTTAACACCCGACGTCGAGGGCTATGCAGTCCTCACGCGCCTTCCTCGGCGGCGTACGATATCGATTTAATTGCGTCAATCGATTTTGTCACTTTTCGTGAAGACGAAAGGAACCCAAGAGTGACATGTGATGGGAATCTAAAGAAAATAATATTTCGTACACGATGATTGCATTTGATATATTTTTTACGTTCGAAATATTATATGCAAGATGTTGATCTAGGAATGGGCTTAAGTAGGAGAAAAAGGCACACTGACACAAAAGATGTTTAAGTAACACCTAGGAAAATTTACAAGAAAAGTCTATCTATCAAAATCAGCAGCGAGAAAAAATCATACAAGAAAGAGAAAAGTTATAATATAATAATTCTTAAGATTTCTCGCCATTCTTAATAATCTAAATGCTATAAATATAAATTACAAGAAGGATATTTTCATTCATCATAAATATTCGTAATAACAACATAAAGTATTATTTATTCACACACAGAAATACACTAAATTATTTTAAACATCGCCAACCTTCATTCGGAGATACAGAAAGCACCAATAAGATTGTTAAAATATGAATCGATAAATGCTCTGGTCGTAGGCAGATCGCTTTGATTACAAAACTCGCGAAAAACAAGCCTGTGCACGTAATTCAGGCGCACCTCCTACTCAAGGCCCGGTCGTAAAAAGGCGACCTCTGAATTCGTCTGTTGCTATGGAAGCAGAGATTTGGATGCCGTAAGGAGAATCCGAAGGTGTTTTCTTTATAACATGCCAATATTTGACGAACGCCATCCACCGATCCTACTGCTTCGAATGTACTTCTTTAAAAAACTTCAACATACTACTCCTTGAATTCCATCTTGAATGCCAATCTAAGGGTTGTTGCTCCCACATTTAATTCATCCTTTCGGATGAGAAAGCAAGGACATGTGTACCTGTTCATCGCGCCACGTTCCAAATATTTACAAGCTGATTTATATTCATTCATTGAGGACCTACTTTAAAATATATTTAGCTTCAAGGATTTTTAATACGAATATCAAACCCGGGAATAAACCGAGGCCAAAAAAAATTTGAGAAGACCGGGACTCGAACCCGGATTTTCCGATTGGTCAGTTTGCGAGACGCGTGACTTTTTTCATGCCAAATCATCCTTTATTCTTTTACCTTGAATTCTTAGAATCCAACAGCACGAGTTTTAAAGAACATATCAGGACAGTTTCCATAACAATAGAAAAATAGTTCCTTGGGCCTCAGAAACGATTTAACAAAATATTAGCAAAAATGCTTAAATCATCAATAAGTAAAAGTACTAAAATGAAGAAGAATGCAACTCCTGGAAGTATTAGTAGACCAATCATTAGATGAACCGATAAAAATAACCACCTGTCAAAGGAATGGAATTAATGACAAGGTTTCGGATATCATTTGCAATGAAATCCACTGCGATTTCATTGCCAAATAAATTCGAGGTACAATCTCCAAAGTGTGTTCCAGAGATGCGATAAAACTGCAGAGAGTCATGAGAAAGTTACGGCAATAAAAAGAGATAAGCGGGAAGCGTCTATTTTGATCGCAAAAGGGGTTGGGTACACTTAAAAAACGTTTCTTTCGTATTTATTTCTCCTTCCGTTTGAGCGTGCGGTTTAGTTGGAATAGTATTAATAGCTTCTGAACGGAGATTAAAGTATAATAGATGATTATTATTTATTTTCGTCCTTCTAGAATATTAAATAAAACTAAACAATTAAATACGATTACCCTTATCTATATCCTTAGTTTATGCAATTTAGAAGGTTACGAAAGAAGTAGCTGAATATTTTTAAAAATTAACATTAATATAATAACATTAATATAATAACATTAATATAATAACATTAATATAATAACATTAATATAATAACATTAATATAATAACATTAATATAATAACATTAATATAATAACATTAATATAATAACATTAATAATATACAATTAACACATCTTTTTTGGCTCATAAAAGGGTATGTATGACCAAATCATACATACTTGGGAGAATTTACTAGTGACAACAGGAGAAACCAACTCTATCAAGTAAATATTATAGAAGGATCAAGATTAACGGAAATGCCTTCGGAAGAAACGTATACATACTCAAATAAAGAATGCCCATAAACCTGAAGAGGAAGGTGTAACTATGAAACCAAGTACATGTATAAGAAATCCTTGAATAAAATCTCTAAAAAGAGATATCCTATTTCTTCAATTATAATTCACTAAATAAAAAACACGACACTATTATGTTTTATATTAAACTTTTATAATGTCGAATGTCAAATTGTATTAATGAGAATACGATATAAAGAACTGGAACAAAACAGACGTTATCGTTGCTTGAGTAAAACTTGTGTCAGAGATAAATAAACCGTTAAAGCAAATAATTACAATCAAGAGGATCAATTATTACTTCTGAAAGAAAGTCTGCGACAAAGCACAAAAAATCAAAGAGCATAAGTACATATTCTCAACAAAAATGTTCCCGATAGATTCTTCATGACATAATATCTTTATATTCCGAGGGGATGGTTTATAATCAAACTCATTTTTGGGTAATTATAGTTTCACAATGTTTATCATTGAACCATTCCATCAATAGTACTAGCACAAAGAATAATTTATAATGAATCAAAATTCACTTCGCAACATAAGAGCCAATAAAAAGCATGTAGACACAAAGTTCCGACGGAATCTCATAATAAACAAACTTTAGGCCAATCCGCATACATTTTAACATAAAATCATAGTTTCAAATCAAGTGTTTATCCTTCTACATCCTTACTTCCACGCTTTCCCTTTGATTCCAGTCCTTCCTTCCGTTCCTTAACCATAATCTCTCCTTTCTCTTCCCATGAAAGCCCTTCGCTTACCGAATATTTGTTTTTCTTCTGTAGGTTCGAGTGTGTTGGCATCCTCGACAATCTGACAGCCTTGACCAGCTACTCGTTGGGAGGTGCCTCCGTTGATTTCACTGCCAATTCGACGCCTCCTCCTAGAGATTCGTTACCTCCCAAAATACTTCCAAAGAGATGTTTTGCCGAACGGATGGGTTTTAAGAGAGTCGTGGGGTTTGTTTCCATAGAGATTCCGAATAGAGTATTAGATACTGTTTTCGAACTTGAATCACCATCTGAATCGAACTAAATGCTTTAGAGATTCGCAGAATATTTAGCAAAAACAACTACTAACTGAGTGAGCTTCAAACACCAATCACCGCTGATTTGTGTTTGAAGCCCACAAGGAAGCGAGAAAACTTCAATAAAATACAATCGATTTTATCAAAATCAAATTTTTTCAAATATCACCATAATAACTCCATAATCACGAAATATTTCAATAAAAATTAATAAGACGAATGACAAAATATACAATATTAGCATAATTTGCACGGTTGTCCTTGAGATAAATCATATTTATCTTTTGATAGTTGCAGTAACTAGGATTTGAATCTAATCTATTCTCAAAATATTTATGTTTCGACATTTTCAAATATCGTAAAGTAAAAGATATTCATTGTGATCAGTAAGTGATAAGTTCCCAAGTCGAAAATCGAATAGAATAGTAAATATAAATGAATTAAAAATAAAAAAATCCGATTTCCGATTAATTACAAATAAACAAACGAAGTTCCGATGGATATTAGAGTACTAATATATTACACCAAGGGACTAAATGTTTGCACGATAGGCTACGTAAAAGTTAAAAAGTTTGTCTATTGTTTTGCGATCCTTTCGAAAGATTTAGGATGTTAACTTATACCGTAATTTCTGTTCCCACGTATCTATACCCACCTCCTCTAACCGACACGAGGAAAAGAAGTATAATACAATATTTTAAATTAAAGTTAACGAATTAAGTAGAATATAACGTATACTCCATAACAGTTTCTAAATATTATACACAGAAAATATCACATAGCACCTAATTATCATTTCCGTCAATACATAAAAACATCTCCAGCCGAATAATGAAAGTATTTTCCACCAACCGACGAAAGAATCGCCTGGTGAATACCCATTCTTTATCCCCCAAACAATCTCACGGTGGTAATACAGTGATGGTAGCTCATCCGGATGTAAAAGCACCACCCATTTGAATGTCCGGGAGGTAATAATCTGTGATATAACAGCGTTCCATCACGAAGGAAAGGATTACTACCTTTCACCTCACCACGTACGACTGCCGTTGGTCGAACAGAGAAGATTGACTCCTGGAACTTTTGAATGAGGAGACCAAATGGAACGTCATCGGACTAAGTGAAGTCAGAAAGAAATCAGAAGATATGGCATAGCAGAAATGAAAAATGGAGTAGGTCACTTACTGATAGAGGTTGAAGAATGTATGTGTAACTCTATAATACCTTTTCCAAGAAAAACATAGTACCTGGACGTGGAGGCCTAATGGAATTTTAAAAAATGAGAAATAAAGAAAATAGTTTAATAGTTCCAATAGTTGGAAAATGGTCACCATAGTATCACCAACGGCGAAGTAGTTTCATCTCTAAAGAGAACCCCAAGCGAGTGGGATACTAGATAGACATCAAAAGTAACGAAACATGTTAGAATGAACTTGTTACAAAAATGCTATAATCCAAATACTAAGCAAGTGTTATACAAATAAAAGAAAATACGAAAGAGTTTTCGCTAGAATAAAGTTTTCCAGAACTAAAAGAACTAGCGAAAAGTAGCAAAGTCATGGAGGCTGTAAAATAAGCAGAAAGGAGAAGTGGCAAGCGAGGCTAGTAGAATCAAGGATAGAAAAAATTCACAGAAGAAACCCGGAAAATGATGAAACATAGATGAAGACTGACGAACGTAGAGACACCAAAAGATGGCATTGAATAGCCAATGCTATGCAAGGCCATCAGGCGCGGAATCAAGGAAGATATTGGGGAAGTTCATTAAGGAAGTGATTCGGAAAGCAATAGAGAAAACCAGAACCATGATCAGACTAAGCAACAGCTATCTGAATAACCAATTGACTTTAGGAAATGAATTCACTGGGATACGAAATTGTACTAAGAGTACTTAACAAAAATTAAGGTGGATTATAATTCTTCCTCAGCTCTAGAAAAGTTTGAACTCAATGGAAGAGCACAGGATGAATATCCAAAATATGTCAAATTAGCACTGCTGGTATGAACAGGAGAAATCAACAGGCTCAATGAAGTAAACAGAAGAATCAATCTTGGCTAGAGCTCCTTCGCAAGAAATGCACCTATTTACAGATCAAGAACACCCCCCAAGCTGAAGAGGAAGTTCAACAAAGTTTAACCAATGTTTCCAAGTAGTACAAAACTATCGAAGTAAAACTTCGGAGTGCATTGCAGAAATACAAAAAAGACTGCAAACAACACAAAGAAGTATGCACGCTATATGCTAGGTATAGCAAAAAGAAACAGAAAACGCATAATATTAGCTAGGACAGAAATAATGGACATCATCAGAAACGTGTGATTACTGTTAAGGTTAGGTTATGTGGGGAGAAGAGACAAGAATTGCGGAACGTCAATAGGTCTGACCTGGATGCTAGGATATATGAAGAGATAAAGGAGTAAATAGAAGGGTATATGAAACAGTGACATAATCAAGTACTTAGAAGTAACTCGACCAAGGGTATCCAAGAACAGAGAAGATTGATTAGCACTAACTTACAACATACGTCGGATTGAAAATGAATGAAGATAACGATGCAGAAACTTGGATATAATTTCTTCACATTCTTTATTCCTCGAACTAATATACATACTATTTCATTATCTTAAAGCAAGTATCGTTATCAGAGTGATTATCAGGAAATTCAACCACCTATATCAGTACGAACCAAAGTCTCGTAGCGGATATCTGTATACCTTATTACTCTCTTGAGTTGCACCAACAGGTGCGAGAAAAAGTTATTTTGAGCAGGCCAAAGATTAAGCTGCAGTTGATTGCCGAATTCATACGGTTTATTACATTACATTAAAATTTAGGAAAGGACCAACTGTAGATTAAGGTAACCCTGTTTGCTTGATACATCTCCACAGTTAATACGATAATTGGAGGTCAGTCAGATTATGGATGCATAAACCAAACAGGCCAACCTTTAGCAATCAATATCAGACCCTTAAATGAAGCCATTACTATTCAAACTCAGGGAATAGCGCTAGGAGGGAACACATTTCGAATCAAACCGATTCGCACGCATATTTGCGTCAGTTTGTCCAAACATTTCGTCGCCGACGGAAATATCACGGCTGAACAAAAGTTTCTTCCACGGCCTTTAAAAAAGCGTCAAAATGACCTTGGTAGGATTAAAAGGGGAGAGATGATAAAAGAGAGGAATAAAAATAAACTAAAAGGGCGCTGAAGGTCATTCGTGCCACGCATTTCCTTGGCTGACCAAAACAGCTTCACTATCACACTCTTCCAAAAAACTCCTCCCACGTTCCCTTCGCTCATCCCTTCTCCACTAATCTTCTCCGACAATAACTATGATTTTTTTATGCTTAGGAACCTTCTACGTCGTTTCGCATCTCGGTTGTATCTATGTTGTACGTACGCACGAGAGAGGTCGTATTTCAGTAAACAAAGGTCGGCGATAAAAGAGCGGAAAAAGTTGCTATAGTAGCGTAAAAACCTTTACTATCTCCTCACCCACTGACACCGATTTTCGACTGATCTAATTCTTTGCTCTGAATGAACCGCTATTTTTTTTCTTCCAGACATTCTCATATTCTCTGCTCATAAACAGTCAAAGACAAAAGGTTTCCCATTTCGTACTAGCTCACAGGACTCTTAAAAGAAAGGGAAATTTTATGGGTATGGAAGAAGTGAATGGGGCTTACAAATGCAGAGAAAATATTTGGGCACAAGAGGGGGATGAATATTCAACAGATATAAATAAAACCTCACGAAGGCTTCCTTTTGAGAAAACATGGTTTTTGTCACGCACGTTGAAGACGTTCCTTTTTGCTTTGTTTTCATACTTTGCTACTGAGAATTCCATCGGCGGCTTCGTCGCAATTTGTCCAAAACATTCCTCGATTATTCTAATGGTTCTATTATTAAACTTTCCAAGAGGGACCTTTATGATTATATAATTGGGAATGGAATTAAACACCGAAAACAAAGTCTCTAATACCTTTATTATTAATTCAAAACCACGCGGACAACTCTATCGCGGTAATTTCCCTCTTATCTTATTACACATTGCTCGATAAGAAATCATGTTACGATATAATTGAATAGAATGATTACGGGACTTACGTACAAAAGAATTTCAAAGAATGATCATTTATACAAAAATAACACATCAAAAATAGTATAATATATTAAATTAAATAGATTCTGTTTTGGACAGTAATAGATAATTTTAAAGAAAATTTTCTTCCTAACAAATTTTTCCACTATTCATTGATAAATTTACAATATTAAGTATAGTACCGAATATATCGGAGTATTTTGACATCTTATGATCGATATATTTAACGATTGAATTTCTAAAATATAGCAATATTATATTATGATATTGATGATTCATATCATATTGATTTTGCAATTGTATTTCATTAATTAGAAACTAATCTGACGATAGTTTCCAAGCCAATCAGAATTGGACCATTTATGGTCCTCCAAATGATATTATTCCTCGAGAAGATTCGACATAGATACCCTGTAAAATCAGTTAATTTAGTTGATTCTGAGAAAGTGAGGATCCAATAGACAATAATGAAAACAGAAAAAAGCTTCTGGAACTAAAGCCATACAAATTAATCGATTTTCAATTCAAAGAATTCTAATTTATTGACATCAATGCTCACGACTCCATTGAGTGACAGCTCCAAACAACTCGCAAAACCCATCGAAAATTACGTGCCGTGCAATCATTGCCGTGAGCCGAAAAACACCACCGAAAAAGACTACCAAATTTTCGTATTCATCTTTGTTTCCTTCATCTATCGGATCCATCATTGTATCTCCCGCATGAATGTCGATGGGGTGGAGGAGGAGGAGGATTTCTGCTAAGGATTGTATTCCAAAAGAATCTGCGTTGTTCAGATAAAAAGGTGCCATCATCTCAAAATTCGTGGAAAATGACTCAGTGGGTTGGAAAGGAACCCACACAGAGTCACACACGCAAAAACACACGGGCATGACCTTGTCGGGCGGAATAACGCCAGGTGATCGAAAACAGACGATGAAGCTTTTAACATTACGTAAATCTTTTTTCTAGTTTCTAAAATGAAAATAGCATCGTAAACGAATTCTAAAAATACGAATTTACAGCAACTAAACTCTGTTCAAAAACTTAAAAATTCATTTACAAAAAAAAAACAAACAAATTTAATTCATCAAACTTCAATCTACGTAATGATATTCATGGAGTGATGGATTTCCATACATTCATTCTATATGGACACAATTTCTCATCCATATTCATTTAAATACTCAATTTATAAAAAATCTTCAACATCGCCATTTTTACGATTGCCAAAAAAATATACATTAAAATTCATTAGATTAACATATTTAGAAAATTAAAAATTATTTTTGACTCTTGACATATTACAATTCTTGTATGCATTCGTGAGATGTTTGTTTTATTGATTACGCTATTTCCTTCCACGCTCTCATAAGCTACGAATATTCCGCTATTATACTTCAGTCAATTACGCAGCGTCTTATCTAATCGTTTTGAAGGAAAAATTAATGTTATCCAAACTGTTTACGCGGAGGTGACGTATTTGGAGAAACTCGAGAGGTCAAAAAAAAGCAACCGAGTTATTTTTGGAATGGCGAACTTCAAAATAAATTCTCGACCTTCCTTTGTTGACAGTTGACATCCTCCAAGACTTTGTAATTGATTTTAATCTTAAAAAGAAACTTTGACGTTCAGATAATACGCAGTATTGATAAATTCAAATGTCATTTCCAAAAAATATATATATTCTTTAAATTAATCACAATCGGAAGTAATGTTTACGATGCTATTGAATGATAGTTAAGACGGCATGGAAATAATATAAATAAATTCGGCAGAAGAACAAGAAAAATACTCATAAAATCTGTTTTAATCTTCTATTATTAGATTATTAAATTACGTAAATAATTATGTACGAGATAAGTACGAAGAGAAGCATATCGGGCCCTGACTAACCCATAAGGGTTCTTCATATATGATTCTATCCTTTAGAACTCTCTTCTTAACACAGAACTCGTTCCTTTCCCTGCAAAATACTTAGAACGATGCTACATTAGTGTAATGTTTGGATAGTTGGATGTACTAGAGATCTATCCCTTGACTAAGGATCATTGTAGAGAAGATAATAATCGTGTAGAATACTTAGGCGTAGTCCAGGAAACATAGTACAAGAGGCATCTCATACTCTTTTGTTCCATTGGTAGCCTATTGCAATACGTGAAAGTATTCTATTGCACTGAATCCCATCCTGACTTCAACTTTTACTAGGGGCAGCACAGAGGACAATATTGTCTTCAGACGTTCAACTATAACTCTCATGATGGTGTTGAGGGCAACTTGATTAAGGGCTGATTTGTCGGTAATACTTCTAATCCATTCCAACTTAACCAAAAGCTTTTCAACTATACATAAGCTTGGTTGCTGTCACAACTTATACAGAACTAAGGTAATGTTAAAGAACATGCCTACTTCTCACATCTCCTCTTCGTCTATTTCAGTAAAATTTTCTGAGGTACTTACGGACAGTTTAAATTACTGATTACATTTTTCAGTTGGTTGTTTCATCTTCTTCCTAAATCTGATATTGCAGCCACAGCTGACTGTTGCTACATTCTTCAAACTTTTGTTTTCCTCTATTGCTTCCTGAACCACTTTCTCGATGAACTTCCCAATATCTTCCTTCATTCTTTGGATGGCCTTGCATAGCATCGCGTACTCAATGCCATCTTTTGGTGTGTCTGAGTTCTTCGGTTCTTTTCTGCGTCTCATCACTTTCCGGGTTCCGTCAGTTATTTTCAACGATTACCCATAACTTAAGGCTAAATTGCGTAACATCTTCCAATTCCAACAATTCCAAGAACATTTGTAGTGAATGAGATGACATGATACATTGAGATACATTAAGTAGCGTTTTAAATACATTATAACATCAATAATATAACTTTGTATACAACTTTCTACATTATAAACATTTCATCGAAAGAATTAACTTGTGCGTATATTTCCTAAACTAAAAAAAACCACGTAAGTTTTAAGGCAAATACAGTCAACCCTATATCATTTCAATACAATCCCTTTGGGTTATTATAGAAATAAATTATGTATTAGAATTGAGTGACGAGAAATGGAAAATTAAGATATTACTTACATTAAGCCTCTTACAACGTGTTCGCATGGTTACTCTTCTTCTGAGATAATCGTCCTTAACTCGAAATATATTTGTTAAACAACAAGCGAGCTTAAAGCGTAACTCTTTGGCAACATTACAAAAGGTAAACCCCCGGTTGGAAGGAGGACCTGCTACACCAGGGTGACACTTTACTCTCAAAGTTTTCTAAATAATTATGATAAATAAACTATACGATGCTAGTAGTATAGCAGTAGTAGCACGTAAAATATAGCAGTTATAAAGATAGCTTTTTGTCTAGGAAAATATTAATGTGAAGCGATAAATTTGGTCTTTCTTCTCCTCAATGTCTACACAAATATTCCGTTCACTATCCTTTGGAATAATGTAAAACTAACAAAATGAAACAAGTATTCTTTTATAAATGAACCCGGAGTTTACATATTGAGAGTTATGATAAACATTTAAGGATCGTAACCCTTAGCAACCACACTTCGTGGTCAACTTAATGATTTTTTCCTTGAATTGTATCTTTCAAATTTTTATCGACAATTTACTTCTTTTACTTTCCATAAACAGAATAAAATTAAAAAAGGTAACCAAGGCGTTTCGTGTTTTAATTATTTTCGAGATGAAGTGACCATTACGTATTCCAAAGACGGTTTTTATTTCATAGTGGTTAAAATCTCATTATCCCAAGAGCGAAATTGCATGTGGAAGGAACACATCGTTTCGACTAAATTTGAATAAACGATTATTTTGATTTATTTAAACTTTGATCATTCAAATGCATTCATCCATTCGAAGAAATTACCTCGTGAGCGTTGCTTGCTCAGGTGTGTAAAAATACGCGATATTTAGGTTCTTTTCGATGCATCCCCTTCGCTATAATTAGCCCTACGCTGGAGAATACGACCTTCAAAACTCTCACTATCTCACGATTCTTCTAAACAAGCTCCCTTTTGGCTACAAATGATTGCTCCCTTTAAATTACGTGAATTGCAACAATCGACCGTTCCCTAGTTATACATATATAAACGTTATTGTTATATAAGTAGCTATTTCTATCCATCTCTGCTATCTTGCTACTTTTAAACATTTATATGAGTCAATATATATAATATTATTACTCACATCCTGTCATTGTTGCAGACTCAGTATCTATCATCCCGGTTCATGTTTTAATCAATAATTACTCTTACTTGTTATTTGTACAAGCTATTAGAAAAAATTAAGCTTAATGCTGAATTCGAATGCTGTAAATATTGCTCACGTAATGTTTTAATGGAGAGACTAAAAATATCACGCAAGGAGGAAAAGATTCACTAGTCGGTGAAAGTGAAATATCGTCACTTTGAAGGTGAAATATTGTCACATTGTCAGTGTCAAATTAAACATTTATGACTCACGTCGAATCGTGTCATAATAGATGTATCATAGTAAACATAGTCACCATAGTAATATGATAAATAAGTTTTAAGTTGTTCGTTCATCTCATCATTTAATTATTTAATTTTATAGTTTGCCTCGATATCTTATTTTTCTGCGCTTACCAGAACTTCTTTCATCGGTTCACTAAATACGTTGCCTCCGAAGACGTATTGATGCGTAACTCGTTCAAAGAACTCAATCACCCAAAGAAGGCGAGTAAATACTCGTCTTGCTAAATGGCATTCCCGTTGCTATCCAATGGAAAAGATTTCTGGACGATATCTGGACACTTCCGAACTCTACGCAATTCACGGTAATAATGAATGAGTTTCATTCATATGTTTCATAAAATGATGAATAAAATAGAATTCTAGTTGATCAAAGATAACAATTCACTAATTTAATACGCTCTTCAAAATTTAATAAATTATATTTCGCAGTTAACACTTTGACCGAGTATGCAGAATCAGAAAAAAATATTCTAAGGCTGTTCTAAAAAATTATTACATTTACGAGAAAATCAACCACGTTACGTATCAAAAACCTGTAAAATAAGTATTCCATATATTTTTATACTTTTGCTACATAGAACCTGTTATCCTCGTCTTAATTTGTTGCAACACACTATATTATTACATAATTATACATAATGTGCATAATTAGAAGCCTGTTTCGTCAAGGTAATTTTGTTGGTATCTTTATCGTAATTTCTTTCGACGAGGATAAAACAATTCCCTTCATACCTAAGATTTATCCAAGCATACGATAGATTGTCAGAGAGCAGAGCATATGGACCTATTTCCCTCTGTTTTTCTCCACTTTTTATTTTCATAGGACTAAATTGAACCTTTGAAACATCCATATAAACAGATCTCATAGTTTGTATAGATCCTATTTTTCGTATATCTAGGATAATTTAATTGAAGATTTAATTTAGCAAATAAATTACGAAAATTCCTCACTACAATCCAAGGTCCCTGTTTCCTTACTCTGAAGCATAATTGAGTTCTCATAAGACATAATCGTAAGCCTTAACATACATCCTTTCAAGTAAGAGCAGTTGAGGATGGATAGAGAGAGCACAATGCACCCATCCAGATGGAAAAGACGCCTTACATAAGAGGAAGGTTGTTGGACAGGGTCAAGCCGATGTCCCTGCGCAAACCATCGAGTATAATCGCGACAGTGATTGCAACCTGTTAAGCGAGTATTAATTATCGGCACCGATATGCCCAATGAGACCGAAGAAGGTCGTACGTTACGTAACGACGCCTATTCCAACGGCATGACTCTTAATAAATGAGACATTGTGTTTACGAATGTTCCGACGGGAGCTGTGAACGGATAAGCTACTTCTTTAAGTAGTTATGCAATAAAGGAATACCTCAACGGAAGTAATTGGAAGTGGAGATACTGAATCGACCTCTCCTTCGGTTTCATCTCGCTGATTTCTCTCATCACCTAAACGATCAAAAGTAGAACTCTATAGTGTTAAAAGTAGTGATAACTTTTCTCTTAGTAACTGGTTTCTAAGACAACAATTTCGCAAACGTATTTTTAAGCAAAATTTAGTACAACTCGTTTTTTAAAATTGGAGAGACAATATCAGAATTTCGATATAAGCCAGTATGAAGTGTGTAAAGAAAAAATTAATACAAAGGCTAGGTTGGGATTAGGGGATTTTTTGTGAACTTTACGTGGCATCATTTAATTTAATTCCAAATAAAACATTTTTGGGATTTCCTCTAATTGCTTTCCTCTATTTTCCTATATTTTTGTCCATTTTAAAAAGCATAACAGAAGCGAACAGTATGGATTACGTTAGATCTTTAGCGCTGTCAAAACCCCTCCATATACCACCGAGGGCTATAAGTTTATAATGAAATAAATAATACATCCATACCCTTAATAATATCCCCAATAATACACGATAATATAATTGATAATAAATATATTAACCATATGCTTATAACAACAACAATACCCTCTACAATATCCTTAGCAACATATAATAGTAATATAATAATAATAATAACTCTACGAAGAATATAATTTTACACAACGATAGTATACATGTATGATTCTAAATCTAATATCTGGAATCAAAACTCTTTTCCAGAGAGCATTAAAAAGTTATCTCCGTATTTTTTCTTCGGGGGATATCCTTCTCTAAAACTATGTCAAAGATTGCTCCAGACAGAAGAATATTTTCCCTGTTTAGCGGAGACCTGAAAAGTGTGTCGATCTGTTTACAGGGAGCAAAGATCACTCTCCTCCCAAGATGACTGATCCGCGAAGACTTCTTCAGGATGATGGCATGCGACACTCTCCGGTGAATATACGCTGCGACTTAATCCCAGTGCACGTGCGTACGTATTGATCGCTCTCCATCAAAGGGTTTTCTCTGCACATCCACGTGTTTGTGTCTCCTGCTGACGTACGTTCACATTCGATTTAAGCCTTGTTTTGACTAGCGACAGTTTAGAATTTCGCAGCAGAAGTTGCCCGTCATCTTCCTAAGGCGGACTTAATCAATATGAAAAGAATATCCATCCGATTGTATCATCGCAAGAGAAAAACAATTGTAACTAGATATATCTGGATTATTCCGTATATCTAGAGCCTCTAAATACGCTGTACATTCATTTCCATGGTTTAAATAAAACAAACACGGGATAGAAAATATTATGAATAAACAAATCAAGGATATCATAACTAAATTATGAAAAAGAATAATTACTTTATCAATAAAAATTTAAGTAGAGATAGAATTATAAACGGATATTTCTGCATTACTCTAATTATAAAATAACCCTATGGTTTAATTTGAATTCCCTAAAAAAAATGGCGATAATTACATAGAAGATATCATAAATACTTTCTACCTATCTTGGCGTAGTTGTCAATGAAGATGGATACGTCTGTCTCTTACTCGGTAAACCTGTTGAGCGAAAGCGCAAAAATAGTATCTGCTCATTCAACTCAGTTTTATCTTTTTACTTTAATCTTTCGAGTGCATGAATACAGATTTACTTCAATCTAAATGTTAATTATTTAGTTTATTCGAAATGATGGCGGCAGTTTTTGCAGGAACTACAATCTAGAGCGATTCATTGCTTTGAAAATCCTCTATTATTTATAATATAACATAATATATCAAATTGTTCGCAAAGACTAAAAACACGGAAAAAACTTGAGAACAGATTTGACGATGGATATTCACAAAATCCTATTTATGGGGGGCTAAATGAAGAAATCACATCACTATACACACAAGAACGAATTCGATTATTTTTCCTACTATTGAAACCTTTTGTATAAAACTGTATTCAATTCTCATTAAAAATACTTCAGGACTTTTAAAAACCGTACGAGGATAAAGAATCAATAGCTAATTTTCTACTTCTAAGGGATAATCAAATTAACAATGCGTAAATATTTTGCATAGTAACCTTAAGGTTTTGATAACGTATATGATATAATCAAGTAAAACAAAATTTTAGTCATGACCAAAATTAACTTCAAAATTTTCGAATAAAAAACTGAACTAAAAAATAATAAACAAGAGCATAATACTAAAAAAATATATTACATAGAATTCCGCTTGAATTATACACCACCAAACATTTTTAATTACTTGGTGTAGCCAAGATAAGAAACACAACTCTAGATATATATTATAAAAGCTTAACTATGTAGTTCATTTTATAATTGATAACTATTAACCAAGAGGATCGTAACACCAAATTCCTTACCAATCGAAATTTCTCAATAACAAACAGGCTCTGTAGATCTTAAGGATCGTGGGAAATATTCTTCGAAGAAAAAGTCATTTCTTCGCATCTTTAGTCGGATAACCTTCTCAAAACGAGTCCCTCCCCAAAATTCTCGGTCAGACCCCTTTGCAGGAAATCACCTCATAAATATCGACAGAAGAAGGGAAAGAGGGTTCGATTATCGATTGCACTTTCGACTTTTCGCCTTTACTATCGCATTTAACGACCAAACACACCACGGAGTAAGAGATAATATAAAGACATTTTCCTCTAAAACCAGATAAACGATCTATCGAAGAGCATTGATAATATTCTCTTAATAAACCTTTGTAGAGTTTTATAAATGATATAAAATAAAATAACGTACACTCTTGTTTCTAGCTCAAATCCCATTTTGTGTTTTGTTCATTTTCAAACGAGGAAAAAATCATAGGAAGTTCTAATTTACGAACGGTAGTTCAAAATCCTTAATTTGATTTAGTTCCTAAAAATACAAAATAACTTAACTATAATAGCTTTCAGTGAACAAACTTCTATGAGAAGAAAATTTGCCAATCCAATGACATGCTCTGGTGTAGCTTGGAGCCAACACCCATCCAAAAAGGTAACAAGGGAATATTAGATACTATATATTCTAAATAAACAAACCTTCAATTTCTTAATATTCTAGAGTTAATTTGAAGTAACTTTTAAATCCAGCTGAGCAACACTGTCGAGGATATGAAAAGATAACACGATTCAATATCTCATGAATATCTACTCAATCTGTCTTTAAAAAATCGAGAGCCAGAAATATTAATGAGGCAAATATTTCTTCTGTTTGGTATGTATTATGATTCTAATGAGTTTTCTCATACGGCAGAGGCAAAGTTAGTTCACTACTTATTACGATTTCCTAACAATCGCCATAATAAACTAGCAAGGGTTACTAGACACAGGTTGGGTACGCATTTTGAAGTAAGATTATATTCTAGACTGAAATATCTTATAAAATTAATGGAAGGTTCCGATGATGAGAGAAGTAGTAGTTACTATGCAACCTCCAGCTACCGTAAACTACGAAAAAATGGATGCTAGGACAAGTAGTGTTCATAATTCATTCTTCCGCAGACACGCCGAAAGGCGGCTTGCAAGGTATAGATGTAGAAGTATTCTTTTGAAATCAAGAACTTGGGTCTTATCAGGAATTCGAGAAGAATTCAAACATCTTGTGTCCTCAACGGGCAACCGACCTTAATCTTCTTTCTATCATTTTGAACCCAAGCGTTGCGTGCTCACGGAGCGTACATTCTGCACTAAATCCGTCGGCTGCCTAGACGAATGACATCTATTCCTGGCCAAGCGGTCCTAAGGAAAAATTTCAGAGGGGTTGGATCACCACGCATGCAATGATCAAAGAACATCCGCTGAGTCGCTCGGTTTCATCGAAAGCTTTGATTTGGAATATTGCCATAAGGACAATATCGGGTGTACGTTATTAAATACGCATTATGATTATTCACAAGGGATGTGTGTTATTGGAATTAGAAGATAGAAGAATACAACAAAACGCATCGTATCTCAACGAGAGGATGTCGTTAAACCAGTTCTAGGGACAGTACTGAAAACGTCTTCTTGGAAGGAGTAATAATTATGCCGAGATTACCTAATTTAATAGGAAGATTGTATTCAGTTCAGACAATTAAGAATTGCACTTTTTATATGTTATCCTATTAAATATCTATTCACACATTTAGTTTAGAAAACTTGACAAATTTGAGGGCAGTAATACAAACGCAAAGCTACAATCGAAAAAAAATACATTTAAAAAACCAAGCCGATGAACCCTTCACCATCAGCACACCGAAAATTGGAAATCGTAAAGAATGAGAACATCTAACGTTCAAATATCATTTCGTGAGCAGTGAATACTTTCTAACCAAACTGTCCTTCTTCCTTTTTTCACGGAGGACCTGAATTTTTGCAAAAATGTGCTGTCACCCATATTTGTAAAAGGTTGACTGAAAATCGAAACAAGCTGATAGAACTGAAACGCAAAAATTCGATCGATATCTATTAAAAATTTTTATTACCGTGAAATCTGACTGAAAAGGAATTACTGGTAGTAATTCATAAAATTGGTAATATCATTTAACCCGATGTCTTCCTAAAGTGCGTTTAGTTACCATTTAAAATAAAAAGCCACGCCCATCTATATCTTACAGCTTTGACATTACCTCACAAAACAGCGTATACTATTGGAAAAAATAAAGTTTACTAAAGCTTAAACCATTAATGCATTAGCACAAAAATAATTTAAACGTGTGATCTAATGATGTGCAAATTGCTCTCTCTCTAGACTACCGTTAGATTCGCGAATGAATTATCGGTCGCTAAGCAATGGTGTTTAGCATCTATATGACGTAGAAATTAAAAGCCAATACTCGTTGATCATCAGAGACACTGACGCGATAACAATTTCGCTTGCACGAGAGGTACTAAATAGATATAAGAAGATAATGTATTCGAGATTATGAATGGATCCTCTATTAGAGTTGCCATATACACAGCAAACAGTTTTAAGTTAAATGAATACATATAAAGACGTTGTAAATATTGATATTGTATAAGAGTTTTAATAAATAGTTTGTATTCCTGAAGACAATTCAGAGGGAAAACTCTTCGGTGAAATTATACTTCGACTTATCCTAAATTATTAAATTGGCAGCAGGAGAGTTTTACTGATACAAAAAGATATAGTTTGATAAAATAGTTGTTTTTTAGGTAGGAATGTTATATTAACCTCAAAAGCAAAGTTTTACAAATCTCTTCCAAGCATTTTTACCAGCAATATATATTCAATTCATATATTAGATAATAATTACCATTTAGGCCTTTCAATTAAACCTAAATCATCCTTAACTCTGAAGTAAAAATCGTAATTTGGTGTGAACCCATCATTTCCCTCGTTTCCTGAGGCGCGTGCCCTCTTTCTTGGTGAACACAATCTTCCTAAAAGCGTTATTATTCCGAGATAAGTGAGATGGCGGTTTCCGTTACCAACTCTATCAAGAAGATAAAATTGCGACCTTTCGACAAACGTCCCAGTGACACTCATTTGCTATCGCGGTTAGATAAAAATTGCGATATAAATCGATCGGCATATTTTAAGGAAGTAAAAATCCGACTCTGAATAGTTAGCTTAGGTCAGTTGCTGTTTCTCAATAAAGCTTCTTAAAACGTGGAGAAATTCATTTGCCATTCAACTTAAGCAGTGTGAAACCTGGATATTCAAGAAATAAGGAATAAATATCACGGAATTACACGTTTCATTAATTGGAAATTCTTAAAGTGAAGTAACTTGTAGAGTTAATCTGTTGGAACAAATATCCACAGGTCGTTGTCAACGTGATACCGAAAAATGCAATCCGCAAAAAGAAAATGGACGTCACAGACAAATGAATCATGATATTCAAAATAAAACTAGATATATAAATAGTAATTGAACTCTTTCTCAACATTGATAAAGAGGCAAAATTCTAGCAAATGTATGATTTCGTCACTCAGTACGCCAATTATGTATGTGTATGTATATTTTTATACCATAGTTGTATATTTGTGAGTAGGTACGTCATAATATGTATTCATAAAATATTTCAAAAGCTTACATTACCGATATAGTGGCTATAGGATAAATTCCGATGCAATACGCAGGAGATAATAGATTATCAATTCCTATCAATACGTATCACATACTTTGAAAAGTTCCGAGAATCCTTGCCAGAAAATAATTTGACGTTAAATATGAAATGAGAATTATAAAGAAGCTAGAGATAGAACTTTAGTCATTACTTAAACTCCATACAACGTACCAAGTACATTAAGTTCCTTCAAGCAAACTCATTTATGAGAATGATTTTTCTCTGACTAAAAAATAGAATCATACTCACTCGGTATTCGATTCGCAAATACAAATTCGCATTCGTTAGCGAAAAGAGACAGATTTCACTTTAGCGAGGGCAATCTAATTTCTAAACGGAGAATCTGCACTAAGTTCAACGACTCTTAACCCATCAATATTGTATCAGCTTTCCCCATCAGTCACGAACAGTTCAATCCACGATGCCATGCTAACAGAAGATATAAACTGCTATTACGTATGCTTATGGGTCGGATGTAGAAATACCAAAGAGTTCTTAAAAGGTTAAAAATAAGATTCATATGACATGGATTTCAAAAATATAATCGGAAATTCACAAATCAGACCTTTGAAAAACTGAGCAACTCAAAAATATTTTTCATGAATCACGTCAAATTGTAATTCTAACGAATGAATAATGGAATATGATAAGTATAACATCACCTAAAGAAACCTATACCGGAATTAAATGATGGCATGCTTCCGTTGAGGTAAATAAACGCCAACCAAATATTCTACTACATGGATCACCTTACATGAGTCCGGACATTGACTCCCATAACATTTCGGTATTTACCACACACGCAGAGTTCAACAAACTATCAAAGAACTTCTCATTTAGGTATAAGGCGTGGCTTGACCAATTAATTAAAGTTAAACTTTTCTACGACTAATCATGTTTCGACCATCCTTTCTTATAAAACGAATTAGTATCAGCATTTCGTTGAAAAAAAAACAAATTAATAATTTATATTGAAATTCAGTTGATATATTTAAAATTAAATAATTTTGGATATCAAATTCATTTTCATCCTTATAATAATATAAGAAAATTAAGAGATAAGAGAATTTTAATTTTCCTTTTCCTATCGTAAACGAAAACTCGGAAAAACATTAGTTTAAAAGTCCTATTTTTACTAGATAAAATACGATATATGCATGTGAAAATTATGAATTTTCTAGATTGTAAATGGTAGGCTTATTACTGAACACAGGCCACTATTGTTTCCAAATGACATGATCAATAAGTACGTGTATAAAATTATGTCAATTGTTATCCTAAAATAAAATTCGTTCGAACTAGCCCAAGAAAAAAAATTATCAAATGATGCAGTCTACAAATAAATTCATTCATTGAAACGAAAAACTAGAAATTAGTGAGTTGTTAGTGAATGTTTTAATATATGATTTTTTAACATTCCATAATTTCTAAATAATGTAGAAAATACCAGAGACCTTCTTAAATAATCATAAATCATATCATTTTAAATATGTATAGAATTTTGAAAAAACGAAGAAAGATAAAATCAGTAGTTTTAACTTAATTGTCCACTAAATATCATTAATTTTACTGTTGTAATAATATGAATCGAAATGTTTAGAAAATCAACCAGTATCCTGCATCCGTTCCTGCTAAATACATTTCACTTTAAAATTGATTTTAAAAACTGAGAAGTACCTCCCCTTAATATGACCTTTACATTGAAATCAGCAGTACGTACGTATTTAGCCTAAATATTACAAGTAGAACTTCTAATATTTAGGCTAAATAACTCTTTAACGCACCCGAACCCTTATTTTCAAACGTAAATTACTAGAAAACTGGAGAGCGTTGGCCGAAACGGTTTTAAAGCTGTAATCACCGTTCGCTATACAATCTATGGTTACTGTATAATTAGGATCCACTTGACACAACCCTAAAGCTCCCCTTGTTCGAAGCTAATCTATAAACGTACAAGTTGGATTGGATAAACACGGGATGCAAGTAATCGATCCCATCAATGCACTCGTCGTGCGGAGGTCATCAACTCTTTATCGATTGAGGCAGGTGGCGCTCTGAAAAATGAGGTGCATTTTTGAATTCGCAGCCTGCTCTTTGTGACCGAAAATCTTCTTCGAAATTCCCTGCTAGAAAATGATTTATAGGTCCTTCCCGCTAGTAAACGGAACTCGGAGGCCTACTTCTCGGTTGATGACCTATCGCGGAAAACAGTTTCGCAAGTTATTGGGCGTGGGAGGAGTGTGTTTGAACAGGAAAACTTTCGCGACTGCTAAAATGGCAAGGCAATAACGTCTGCCAGGAACTGTCGTGCTCGCGAACGAGAATTCGCAGGAGGATGTCAGCAATACCGTAAACTTTCCATTTGTAGTGTAAATTTGATATCGGTCAATTCCAAGTGACTGCTAATTCACGATGATTTGAATGTGATGTAAGCGAACTTCATCGGAAACGAAACGGCTTCTAAGGGTGCTTGAAAATTCCTTCGGCAATTTCAAAACTTCGAATTCACGCGCTACGGCGTTATATTGCTTAAAATTATTAAAATTAAAAGCAACTAAAAATTTAAAATATTAAAAGGTAAGGCGACTGTAATGCAGATATCAAATAAAAATCAGGGTATAAGTTCATTGAATCATCGTTCGTTTCAGTTAACCCTTAACTAAGACCACGCCTCTTTGTACTTATCTCGTACATTTTAGGTTTTGCATTGCAGAAATTCTAAGAATTCCACAGATAAATCGAATCTTAGATAAGAATCTCAGATCCTAAAATTAAGGTAAAGAATTGTAGTACCGGCTACCTTCCTACCTCCAAAAGCTTTAGAAACTCGTACCGGCGAATTAGCTCAAAACTTTGAAATAGACGAATAAAGTAGAGACAATATGTGACATAATAATCAAAGTTTATGAAGCTAACGAGAGTTCATAGTTTTTCTTCAAAAAGAAGGAGGGTCTTGTACTACAGTAAAGGAAGAAATATTTTAGCCTGCTGAGCCTTTAATTTCAGGGTATCGATTGAATTCTTTCGTGCTAATATACGCTCGTACTTTAAAACCGGAAAAATAATACTTCGTGAGGAAATTCTGAAAAAACCTTTACGTGCGAATAGCGGAAAAGAATTTATTTTTATAATCCGAAATTTTTTTTCAGCTTCTTTATCATTTAAAAGTGATATTAACTCATGCGAGATGAACAAGAATTATACATTAATAAATCCATTAATGTAATAAAATATATACAGATAGCATAATAGTATATTAATAACCCATGAAAATCAATTAAAAATCGAAAAATATCCAATTTTAAACAAAACAGTACACATTTGTTCGGCGAAATGTTTGCAGTACGTTTTTCTTTTCTTTCGCGAGAAATTTTATTTTGGGAATAATTTGGTTATTCGAATGGATAATTATGAATCCCCAGCAGCATAAAAATCAAAAGGAAATTTTAATCATGAATAAAACAAGAAACCTAGGTTTCTCTTCACTTGTTGCATCAGTAGAACATCATAATACGGCAAGTCAGGGTGAAGAGGTAAAGATAAACTTTTTGCGCGAAAACCTCACGCGGCAAGGAAATTTCCCGGTCCAGTCATACTTTTTTTTAACGTCTGTTAATTCCGGGGAATGGCATGTCATACATGTACTCATACGAAAGAGGTGTGATGTTTCGGATGACTGGTAAAAGGATGGTTTGGAGAGAGTTGGTACAATGTTTTATTTACGAGTCGCATATTGTTCTCAGACGTTATATTTCAGATTGTTCAAATTGTTTGACTCTTCCCATTGATGCTTCCGTCGTACAAATACAATAAACAATACGAACTATTCAGAAAACAAAGATACAATACTCTTTATTTTACAAGCACGTCTGATGCTCCATAGTGTTGCTTTTTAAATTTATTCTACAGTTTCCTGTTTATATGGTATGGTAGTCTCGGCATTTTATGAATTTCTCTGCTTTGCATGTTATTATGTTTGCTATTTGTAGCAATAAAAACCTATATATTTATTGGTGAGTAGTTTACCAACTTTTCGGCTATATTTCTGAAACTTGTTCATAAGTTTCTAATAAATGATTCTTATTTTTATCATTTACACGTACCGAAATAAATTATGTTTTCTAGAGAATGGAATTTAAATTATT
The DNA here is from genome assembly GCA_020796165.1 of Pantala flavescens. Classification (NCBI taxonomy): domain Eukaryota; kingdom Metazoa; phylum Arthropoda; class Insecta; order Odonata; family Libellulidae; genus Pantala; species Pantala flavescens. The sequence continues at coordinate 44,671,715 of CM036882.1, forward strand.
AATAAAATCATATATTCCAGTAGCTTTCCGATAAAAGAGTCTAAAACCATATAAAGCTAATAAAAAATTTAACTGAAAAAAACTATTTTGACCGTACCGTTTTATAGTACTACAAAAAAACTCGCTCAGTTCAGAAAAGTACTCGTCTAAATACTAATCACTATTTTTTATTGAACCCTTATCATTTTTTGAACGCAAGTGTCCTTAAATAAATCCTCTCTAAAACGAACATAATTACAGAAAACAAGGGCACAATGCGTGATTGACTCATCTATAATTCTAATTGAGATGGTAAGACGATACAAGGCACAAATCCTGGGCCGGAAGTGACCTCGTTCCAAATGCGTCTTTTTTCAGGAAATAGGTTCCTAAGAGTTAAATGGCAAACAGAAAGAGGAGCTAATCAAACGTGCGAATTTTCGGAAGGCGAAAAAACTATTAACGAACGCTGAATTGCAACATCTATTACGACAGAGAGGGATGGAAAACATTCAAAATCGTATAGCGAACGCCGGAACTTATTATTCTCGATGTTAGAGGATATTGATTTTGATATTGTTTTGATAATGAATACTCGGTTCAAAAACGATAATTGGTGTAATTAATCGGAACTACACCTAGTACAACTTTTTATATTACAGCATTAGCATGGACGAGTGTAAGAACTTAAAAGCTTTTGTAACATAAATACAAATAACCAAATTTTCAGTATACAACCCTGAGATACAACTTAAAATATTCTCAGTACCTTTTGAAAAAAAAGAAACAGTTCTATAAAAATATAAATTACGATAAAGTCTATTCAATAATGATTCAAGTACGAGAGGAAAATCGTAGACCCATCGAAAAAATATATCGAGAAAATAATCCTTTCATTTTCGACTGGTAAATTTAGCACGAATAGACGGATGAGAGGGAGGAGCCGATATATATTTATAGAAACGAAATTCTAGGAAAATATATATAAGCGTAACAGCGATCGATAAGAGGAAGAAATTCGAGAAGATAGCAGAGGGAAGAAATGAGGGCAGGGAGAGGAAAAACAAACAGGGCATCTCTTGAGAAAGAACTCGTGTTCCCTCTTTCCCCTTTTAATCTCTAATGCCATATTGACGCAACTGTGGAATCATTTTTCGCTGCGTGTCGTTCGATCAAAATATGCTTCGAAAGAAACCCTGAATTGGAAATATTACTCTTTGTTCTTTGAAAGGTCTGAAAGAAAAGAAAACACTGTTGTTGATGCAAAAAAAAGTTGTTCTAAAATCTCCAAGAAGCCTTAGTTACAACCTAGATGCTCAATTGAAGACAAACAACCCGTAAAGAGGTTGAGGTTTCAATGGGCAAGGCAAGGTCGTTTCCCTCTAGCTTTGAAAATCATCGATCGAAGTTGCTACATCTGCAATTAACCTTGTTCTATCGATACGAACAAGTAGAAACTCTGATATCGCTAATAATTCCTTCCCTCGTTTATCAATCAACTTAGAATAAGAGACAGTTTAATTTCGAAAATTTTATGTTGACGAAGAATAAGTATGCGTTAATTCTTACGTGATATATGTTTTCACTTAACTGGAAAATCCGAAAAGGTATTAGTTTATAATCGAATGAGTGAAACTTCCATATTATAAGTGTATAAAAAGTAAATTTATTGAGTAAATTGTTTGTTTTTCTATTTCTATTCTAATTCTACAAAATTGTTTTATTGTTCTCTTCCTAATAGCTCCCTTTCATTACTTTTATCCTGTAATAATAATAATCTCCTTAAATTACCTTCATCCTGTAATAAGGTTCTTCTATGCGATTAGAAAATATACATTTCCCATATATGTTATGTCATAGGATTATAATAGTGATAAAAACCTCTCTAATAAATCCCTGCTCAAGCTCAAAATATTTTCCTTTTGACAGTAGATTCCAGGAACAAATTAAGTCCAGAAAATGTGTTCCTGTTTTTCTGGACTACTTACAAGAAAGACTTCCAATAGCTCTCTAATGAGATACATTGTTCGTTGAAATCGTTATGTTGACGATGATTTCTGTAATTCGATCAATCTAACTATTCATCTCCATTCATTCCGAGCTCATTTCCTTCCATTCTAGAATCACCCATGCAAATGAACTCGAAGCTAATAACCGTCTTCTTACCCCTACCGTAAAAATAACAGCTTCGAACAGAAATTAGAATAAATAAACAAATGATAATCGTAAAGTTACTCTTCTATTATGTTCAATATAATTCTCAATCTTAAAAACCTTAAAATCATTTTGATACAACGAATACATGTGCGGTTAGTAAGTTATATTGTAATTAGTGCCGTAATATTTATTGGACTAATATTTACATGTACAGGGTGATCCAACAAGAGCTTGTAACCTCAAACTAAATATTTGTACTAAAATAAATTTTTTATTAGATTTTATTCTCCGCGTAGGTTTATAAAATATTTGCAGAACTAAATATATCTTTTATCTCCACTTCTTTTCCATTTCGGACCAAAAATAAAATAAAAGGAACTTGGATATCGTCACTGAGTAAACATCCTCCGAGACACACTTCGGTTAATGGTTTCATTTCATTATTTTAATTCTTTCATGCTCTGAATTTTTGAATTATTTATATCTAGATAGCAACAATATCAATCGTCTAATATTCTGAAATATCGAATCAATTCTGATGGATGGAGAAATTGAGGAGAAGTTTCGGAAAATAAATTAATAATAAAAAAAAATCTCGAGAATAATCCTTAAATGAGAAAACGAACTTCTTAAAACTTTTCGCAAACAAAAAGAAGACCAAATAAGTATTTCACAATTCAAACTTTGTCCCTCCCATTCTTTTATTATGGGAGTCCTTTTCCTTATTCAATTTTTATGGGTTTCCGGTACGATAAACTAGTCCACTTTCTTTAGAAGCAGCGATTATTGCAAAAAAGCCTTCATTCAGAGTAAAGCAGATAAAAAATAAAACTTAAAAAAAATTAATACTCATACAAATTCCTCTCAGAAGAAGAAGAAGACTTTAAAAGAGAGCAAATGGTAACTTCCTCATAGCGAACCAAATTTAGAAAATGCAACTACCGCTTTTATAGTGAACGATTAGAACTTTAATGTTCTTCACGGATTCCGGTTACAGCTTCTGTGACTCATCTAGTTATTTTTGAAATCATTTAAAGAAGGTCTAGGATTTTTATGAGAGACAAAAAAAATTCTAAAGAGTAGAAGATATGGATTCATGACAATGGCTGATGAGGGTAATAATATCTGGTCAATTAAGCATATCTGGTATCGAAATGATGTATCAGAAAACATTGTACTAATTTTATGACAATATGTACATAATTTATACTTCAGAAAGCAGTTAAAGTCACAAAAGGATGAAAAAACACTTCATATTGTAATATTTTCTTAGTAAAATATCATTGAATGTGCTTACTTAATTAAAAAATGAACTTACATAATTTAAGTCTTATCATTACAGTTTATTTTTTAACCGTTTATTTTTAGTTTCCGGTATTTGATGAACGTTAATATAAATATAATGTAAGAAATTATCTAGGGGACTTGGGTTCGAGTCAATATCGTCATTATTTTTAACTTCCTCTTAATCTGCTTCTACATTTGCACGAACGCATGAAGTAATTATATAAAAGCAATAATTATTATTAAATTAATTTAATATTTATTATTACATTAAAGCACGAACTTAAATTAATTTAACTTTCATTAATCCTTCAATTTCAGGGGATATTGAATGACAATCCTCTTTCTAATACACAACATCTATCAAATTCCGTTTACATTAAAAATTTCTTTGGAGTAAATAATATAGTTAATTTCGGTTAATACAGAAATAATTAAAATACTGTATTATTAACTATTCCTTCTACTAACTAACTTTAAACAATCAATTTTTAATTAATTTGATAAGTTTTCAAATGATTCATATTATTACTGCTCAAATATTTCTTTTTTACCACGATTTTCTATAAAAATCTTCTCTTTTTAATTATACCTAATGACGATGGAAGAACGGAGATGATGCTGATACCAACGTGAGTATTAACCACGTACGAATGAGAATGAATGTAGTGAGTGTTTTAAGCATTCAACTCCTCTGCCGGAAGTAACATTAAATTTGATAAGAAACTCTTACAAGGCGTAAGTTGGTACATGATTTATTTCAGACGAGCGATGGACATGTGCCATAACGTTTTATACAAAACGGTACTGCGGATAAAAAACAATGTACACGCGAGATTAAATCGCAGCGTGCGTCTCATTTCAATTGCGTCAAGTCTAGCGAATTGTGAGGGTGCGGAGCACATCCTGGAAGAAAGTAACTACTGATGATGCGCAGACATCAAAGACCCTTAGAGAATCTGAATAGGATTCAAGGAAACCTATCCGTGGCGTCTGTGATATTGATTGAATCTCTATGGCATTATAACTATGACATTATAATTCTTTTTAAGTCCATCATGATTTCTAGATGATATTCGATCTTCCTATCAATTAAGGGATCCTTTTACATTGCATTAATTAAATACAATCTTATATTTATACGTTAATCTCTATTTTTAAATAAATATAAGATTCACTTTCTTCTAACTCTGATTTATTTTACGCAAAATCATTGATTCAACTTACTTTTCATCTTTGTTTGTAATGATATAATAAAATTATACTGAATAATAATAAATTTGCACATGTTGTAAGTTTATGGAGAATTACATCAAAAGTCAAATTTTACACAATGTACGCGTACAGAGAATCAATAATGCATTTTACGCATTTATTGTTCCAGTACGCAGAGTTACTATTTAAAATTCTTCACGTCTAGGAGTCGCAGAAGTGAAAAAATGCAACATGGCTGGGACTCGAACCCAAGTCTCCTACTTTTTTCTCTTTAAGTTAAAAATGGATTGATTCAATAAAGGTTGAATCATTTCCAGTAATTCTACACTTCAAATATACTACATAATTTTTTATCCTTTCTCCTTAACATAAAAATTAATTCTATTAATATAAAATTTTTTTCTTTTATCCTCCTTATGTGCACCATTACAGACCGATACATTAGATTCATAAACCCTGAATTTTAGTGAAACCTTTTTTATTTTCAATTATTATAAAATTTTTATAAATAACTAACGCTTTACCTATACTATTTATTATACTTTTACTATTTTAAGTCATAATTTTTTTAAATAAAGGACATTGGCGTAATTAACAAGAAGAAAATATAATTTAATCATAAAAATATGGTAAACTATAGGTAACTAATCACCATATAGCTAACGTAAGATCATTTAAGATAAAGAAATTATTTTTTTGATCCAATAGTACAATAATATTTTAAACCATAAATATAACACCTAGGTTTCGTCATGCACGTAATCTATACATTAATATGTATGCAAAAAAGTTAAAGAGTGCGTTATAAAATTAAACTTAGTTAAAAAAATAAATATCGAACTTTAAACCATAATGAAACCGAGACATCCATTCAGTTTCGCAATCGTTTCATTCGCATTCAAAAAATCACTTTTATTTTCCGCGAAATCCCCCCTTAATTAATAAAGGACGCTAAAGGTCACACGTCGAGAACACACACCGCATGCACCGAAGGTCGCACTAACAAATGAGACGAAAATCCCTAACTGATAGTCCAACAGTTCATCCTTTAAAGCCACTCCAGTGAAAGTGTTTGTAACCAACCCTCGTCAATTGAAGTCGTCCCCAGTGCGGCTACAAGGGGTCGCACTTCCTATTAAGGACGTCGGAGAATTCCAGGCCACGTGATGCAATGGCGGAGGACGGGTGATCGACCGGCGATATATAAACTCACGCTCGTCCTAACGGTGCAAATCGCCGACTCATCGTCAGCAGGGACTCCTCCTGGCGGCGGAATGCGGAAGGAAACTTTGCAGCCCAGCTCGTTAATACAACTAGCAAACAAACGAGATACGAGCCACTTGACAACACGGAAACGCAGGAGATTTTTCAAATCAAATTTAATAGCGGCAATGGAAGGATAAAAGCGGAGAGTGCATATCCGCTGCGTCGAATGGGACTCGAGATCGTTGATTGGCTCCAGTTAAGACGTTAGAGGGCGCGGAAAGGAATACTTATTTAAAGTGCGCTTTTTCTTCCCAACTTTTTTTTCCGGTTCGTAACAAGGAGGAAGCAAATGACGATCGCTGAGATGAATATCTCCGAGCAACTATGAGGGCAAGGCTTTTCAAGCAATTATCACGCTAACTTCCATGAGAACGAAAGTAAAAAATGACATGATCTTGCCTGTCAATGTTATCATTCGCTCTGTAAATTTAATTTAGCAGTAGATGAATGAAAATAGGAGAAATTTAATTGTCTGTTAGAGGCATTTAAATTCATTTTGAATTAATTTGTATTACAATGTTTTACAAGGTAGCTATGGATCAAAATTCATTTAAAAAAAGTTAACTTATAACTACAACCATGTATGCATTACTTTTCAGCCTACCCTCGAAAATCGAAACAATCGATTCAAGATGATTTCCATTCCTGTAGGAATATTTTATGCGAGTATCCCAGGCAAAGATCTAAAGCCTTTTAGGTCGTAAGTGCAAGTGGGTTTAAGTGCAAACGGTAGGATCGTTAACAGACAATATAGGTCAATTAGTCAATGATGTCAAAGGCAAAGCCAACATCTTAAAGGATTTTTTCTACAGTGTGTTTACAAGCAATAGATACCCTATCGATAAGTGATCAGTAAGAAACATTGCCAACGATTACTTCCAGGGGAGAGAACGACAAAAAGAAGTCGATAAAAATTTTCAACCATTAAACGCTGTTGGGCTTGAAGTAACGAAACAACACTGAGGTTAATGTCCCACGAATAAACAGAAAGCGTTGCTCTTTTGTCAACGTGTAAACATGTAATGGCATGAGAGCTCAATTAGTTAGATTCGGTGAATCTAGTTCGAGTCACATTCCTGTCAAACCTTTTTCACGTCCGTTGGTTTAATATTACTTGATTGCTAAAACTATGATAGTTACAGAATTCGGATTATTAAATTCCCCTTGGGATACGTCAAACTGTCCATTGGCACAACATTCCACAGAATTTTTTTTCGTAAGTATCTCAGCCACTGTCTTTTAAAGATTAAAAATCTGCAGCGTAGATTGGAGTCCAAAATTCATATCTTATCTTTAAAAGATTATTATCTCCTGGTTCAGAGTGGAAAATTTAATTACCATTCTCTGTTATTTTAAAGAGTTGCATCATACGGGAAAACTATATTAACGAAAATCATGGATCGATCTTGTACAAAGCCTTAATTAGTAATTAAGGTTCAGAGAAATACTATTTAGGGTACATCTTTGAGTTAGAGCTACGTATCATAATAATATAACCAACAAAATTGTTACCGATAACCTTACTAACGGAATTGTGATAACTCCAATATCAGAAATCAATCTTACTTGAGATATCTGTTGTACATGAATGACAACTGGAGGCTAAAAATACGATTCACTTTTTACGATGCCTATTAAACCGCATTCAAACACGTAACAACTGAAATATTCCTCTATATTTTAAAACCTAGGAATCAGAGAATTTTATACGCAGGAACAAAAAGAACTCCACTAAAAGAAACCAAAATGTACTCGTACACCCCATTACGAACAACTTCAACTTATCGAACACCACGTTTTTCTTAGATGCTACACGTAAAAGCAAAGCGTCTTCTAATCAAACGTGAATAAACAACCAAAGTCGCTCATTCTGATCGATGAGGCAAATCCAGATGTTTTCCATCCAAATTTTTTTCTGAATCTGTTTTCTTGCCACAAAAAGGTCAAGGAAAATAATCGAAAATATTTTTAGTGCCATGCAGTGTTGCACAATTAAGTGAGGAAAGACTCCTTCTTTCTCTCTATGGTAGCCCTCCCCCCCTAACGTCCGATAGCCATAAAAACACACGCGGAATGAGCTTATCAAATCTCGATTGAATGCAATTTCCGTCTATTGCTGTTCGAGAAATTGCTCGCATGAGAAAAGAACGGGAAAATAGCAGTAAATGAGGGGTTCAACGCAGGTCGTTTGATTGGGTGATTCTGCTATGGTTTCTCTTTCACAGAGAGATCATTCCAAATAAAACATCATCCCTCGAGACGAAAGCATAGAAAACATGCAAAGAAGATTCCAATTGACATCAATACCGAATCATAAAGAATCTATCCCACTCCGAAATAAGCCTCTTGAAAATGGATAAGCATGTAAAAAAGATATCACTGGGAATCGAACCCAGACCTCACAATGACACTATTTCTCATATCCGCCCAACCTTCTATTCAAGTCGCAAGAACTTGCGTAAAAGTAATTCAACTTAATCCCTTGATCATCCAAATGCGAAAACATTAGCTTCTAGAATGAATTTACAGAATGATAATAAATTTGGATAATTACCCCTTCATTACCATTTCATGATATTACCTGCAAATATAAAATTTGAGGCTATCTTTAATATAATGCATAAATGAAACTGACCACTATTCTAATGGCTACCTAAAAAAAGCTTATCATGAATTACATTCGGGTTCGAAAGAATAATCTTATAGACTTTCAATAATTAATTTTCCTACGAACAAAGTTTTTATATTTTAGTTCTTCGTAAAGACTACCTATCTTTTTTTGGAATAAATATGTATCCTCTATAAAATTACGATTGAGTCTCTTAACAAAATAAACAAATACTCTTGAACGGGCAAATATTTTCATAAATATACACTTCTAAGTGTTACTATCTAAATCGAACACCGAGTAGCAATAACAGCATAATGAATGGAAAGAATGGAATGTCCAAGATAGCTTAGAATGTTATGTACTTAGTAAGTTTGACTTGGAATACACTAATGGAAAATATTACAACGCAATCTTATCCATAACCATAAAAGAGCACTCATAAATCATGTCACCTAAGCACTAGATTTAAAAGCATCAGACTAGAACTAATATCCTGAATACTCCTTCTTCCATTGAGAATGCAATTGCTAAAAATCTATAAAATAAACCATTGAATAATGACATACGTGTACTGTTATACTAAAATTTTCGCTTTATACACAGTTGTGGTAAGTATGATTGGATAGAAAAAGTAATACTATCACTTTCACTATCACCAATTTATTTTCCAATGTAATATCATTTTTCATTACTGCGCTTGTTTCAGAGATGTACCTATTTAATGCTACATAATAAAATAGGAAGAAGAACAGTACTCACCGGATCGAGGATATTTATTGAAACAGTCACTCAGGTAACTAGAAGATACAGTTCACATCACCACTGCCAGCTAACGACTTTCTTGCCAAATGAACCCTGTGGGTGAAAAGTTAAAATTAATCTACGTAATAATGAATACAGGCTTACTTTTTAAATCGTGAGAATTTTTAGTTTGTTTTAGTTTTCTTCGAATTAAGTTTTTCCTTAGGTCTACATTAATGTCTTCTATGGAATAATGATTATCCCAAGGATAATGTAGCATTTGATAAAATAATTCCATTCCATTTGCATAATTATTTATATGAATATAATAAACAATCATTTATAGTTCATATAATTATAGGTCACTACCGTGAAATTTCCTAAGGAGCCACATTTTATGGAAATTAAAGATAAGAAAAAACCAATGATATCACTCACTCATGATACAGAGCTATAGATAGATATAGTTTATAAAAACATACATCTCATCAACATCATGATAAATTAATCAACTGAATGCATTGAATGAATAATTATATTACGTGATTGGAAGATGAAGTGAACCGCGATACACAAAGAAACGAATCGACACACCTACGTACGTATAACACTTCCGTTTTACTTTAACGTGACGTGTAACGTGAGAATACAATAATGTTATTGAGAATGAGATTTATTGACCTTCCAATGCAATAAATATAATTCTCTCTACCTACTATAAATCTAAAATGATAGAAATAAATGGCTTCACTTTTTAAGAGTATTTCTTTCGTACTAAATCATGTCTATAATCATTATTCGTAAACCTGTTCCCTCCTCTATTAAATTTCAAAATATTACTATTTCAATGATCCGTCCACTGCTAATTCATCAAAAATAACTTCCTTAGAGCCTTCTTTCAAAATGTAGCTTTTGTGCAAATAAATTCGTAGAAATAATGCTAATATTGGGACAAAGAACTAAAAGCAAAGAAGTTAATACGAAGCGTTCTGTTCATAATGGAAAATTCTAGAAGAGTTTACCAGAAAAAGGAGAAGTTTTATTTAAATAATGCAAATATCAAATGCAAAGTAGTTCTTTTCAAGTTTATCTATATTTCATAATCCTCTCACTTGTAGTCATTCTTTTATAAATTTTATAAATAATAGATACAAGCAAATTTTCTTTTCAGCAACAGTATCCAGTACAAATAATACATCATATAATATTCTGAGAGAAAACTTGAGAGGAACAGACCAGATAAAACTTTAAAACAGTAAACTATGGATAGAATATCGTACTTAATAATTTGAACTTCATAATTTAATGCATAGGATCGAAGATTAGACTCTAACATTGCTAAAAATATATTTATAAATCGACGTTAGACTATGAAAAAATAAACTTAAAGAGACATATCATAGAGTAAATTTCAATACACTTGTACTTTCCAAATTATTAATGAGATTCAGAACATTGAGACACCACCACGGTTAATTCCATTTTTAAGAAATGAAAATTTTTACGTAAGTTTTCAGACTTGAGAATATTACCCATATGTTCAACTTAGAGATATTTCGTTCAAAATTTTATTCAACAGTAATAAAACAGACATTTAACCGAAAGAACACTTCCTCCGATAGATTTTCCATCTAAAATTCAAATTTTCTCAAAATCTCGATGTCTGGACAGTTTCATCAGTAGGACTATTGTAGGAAAGTGACAATCAATTTTCGATTCGTGACTTTTACATCAATTTTCGATTCTCACATCGAAATTCCTCATCGATACAAAACGAAGAGTGCAGGAGCAACAAATACGGCTCCGTGCGGGTCGATGAAGAACACACTCCCGGGGACAGGTCGCTGCAGTGGAAGCAAAAGACCAAGAAGTCAAGTGAGAATAGGATATTCCACGATGTTAGACGCTCCCATGGCTTCTTCCATTCTCTACTGTTGTCTATATTGAAGATTCTCACCTTCTTTGTGTTAGATTTTCACACTTTCAAACGACTCCCTTTGATTTTGCCGGTTTCTCTTCTATCGTTCAAGGAAAAACGTCTACCCTACACGTGGCGAGATATTCGAAGTTTTTGGGACTACAATTCACACGTACTTTATGTTCATATCGGCGCTGAATTTTTAAGAATGTATTATGATAATACCAACTTGGTCTAACTCCTTAATTTCTCATGAGATAAACTTATATTTAGCCTTATTAATGAACTGAGTAAGGATGAACTGTGATGTAAGTCTTAGTATATTAAATAAGGAAATATCAAGGGAAAAAAATAAAATCCCTCCACCTTAAGCTTGGTTATCTAGTCTATCAAACGCGTAAAGTTATTTTCGCTTTCTCTGAATCCGAAAATAAAATCAGTTAACACCCGATGTTTTTTATAGAAACACGAAATTTTATCAATATCTACAAATGAAAATAGTTAATGACTTAATGTATTCCTATCAAGTTCATTAAATGTTCATGAAATTGTGGTCTCTGAAGTCATACCTTTAAAAAAGTCAATTGAAATATCGCAAAAGAAAATATATTAATAAACGATAAACTTGCAATTAATTTGGATTGATTCGTATTAATTTTTGGCATTAAACAGTAGATCCAATAGTACAGCCACAAAACTCCATATTGAAAAGTTGTAGCATTTCAAATGAATAAGAAAAAATTCCGCTACTACGTACGTCCAACTTCCCAAGTGAAAACGACATTTTCGTAATACGGCACTCCACTACTTCGTCCTTCCACTAGAAAACCAAAAAGTACCCAACACATAACGCGTCCTGTGGACAGACGAAGATTGAATCGCTAAAAACATCGCTACGCAACCGCTGTACCTAATATGCAAACTCATTAAGTCCGTGAGGTGACGCGTTCACTTAAAGCGCTAGAAAAACGTTGTACGAGCCTCGAAATAGAAATCTTACGTAACTGACGTCATAGCGGCCGATCCCGCAACGGGCGTCGAAAACAAATGAAAAAATAAAATAGTATGCGGTGAAACGGCTTTGTTTTGTCTGGAGGAAATTTCCACGTGAGACCTCCGAAAGCGCATCTGGATTGATCCAAGACAGCATGGAAATACATGGCGGGGAATGTGTGGGATCTTTTGGTTGGAGACGCCCCTGAAAGTGAAAGTACCAAATTCTCGATCGATTATTAGAGCACTTCTGCGAGGAAAGAAGAGGATGCTGCGCCCGGACGTTGCATTCATTATTTCAGTCTCCGTGGAGATCCAGAGAGATTCTTTAAATTACAGAAAAATTAAATTTCAAACTCCGAGTTATACGAAATTTTAGTCCGCTGAACATATATGCTTTTGACGTAATCCATAGTTACCATCCCATAACAGTGGAGCTAAGAGAGAAACACTTTTATAATATTAAAGGAAATATAACTATTCAATTCTATTAAGCTTACGTAATAACAGACAAAAATTTTTCAGTATTTAACTATTAATAGATGTGACCTCAAAGATTCTGAGTTAATTTAAAACAATTAGCGAAGTAGTTCTTTGCTCTAAATATACAGCGTATTGTTTAAGCACAAAATTAAATAGTTGCGCGTAAATTTCTATATTATAATAATACCGATGACTCTTAAAAAAGCCTTAATAGCTACGACATCATATTTCTTAAATCCCTCATTATATCCAGATTTATCTGGATATTTATTTTTGGATTTTTCGCAAACTTAAATATTGTTGTATCTGATGAACACAAAAGAACTAAGGTTTTTTAAAACACGCACCCGTCCATCAGTACCTTACCCGCTTCACGAATCGTTCCCCTAATGTACATTACTGCCGAATATATATATATATTTTTATAATCTTTGGTACTTGACTCACCGAGGAAAACGCAAGAACTGCCTTCTGTATTTTAACATCTTTGGTTTACGAGTAGTCTTGGAATTTTTTCATAAGTAAACGCAAACATATTTGTCATATAAATTGTGAAACAAGGTCACTCAAAATAACTATTACACTCAAGTATTCTAATATTAAAACAAATATTTTCTCTACACACGTCAAATTATCGTCGCGTCAATTCAAATACAAGCAATCAATTGTACGCATCGCGTATTCACACATGTATTATCTGTTACAAACGAGACGTATCGCTTTAAACAAATATTTTCCCCACCACTAGACTAACTTACGCTGCCAAAACACTTTCATTGCTAACAACACGTTTTTTGAATAATATACGAGTAGTTAACTGGAATTTAAAATACGTTAAGTTTTTTACCGAGCTTTGATTTAGATAAATTTGTCCATTCGTAAGAAATACTCTATATTGCAATAAATAACTCAAAAAATGGATTATCTAAACTCATCACATCCTTAAGTAAAATAATACTGCATTTCTCGTTAAGAAATTCAAAGTTTCAACTCCATTTTCAACCCTAAAACTTTCAGTTAAGTTCTCTTAAGAAGGAGAAACTAAGAATTGGTAACCCTAGCAGAGAAAATACAACAAAATCGAAATTTCAATGCATAAATGCCGTTATGAAGCATATAAATGTTACCCTTTATAGGTTAGCATTACAGCAGCCATGGGTATTCCTATGAAAACAGAGAAAGAAAGAAAATATATTCGTTTATCCGGGTTATTGACAATGACCGTTAAACACAGGAATCTCTTGGACTGAAACGGCTCGTAATATCGCGTATATATAGAACGTGAGACGAATAAGAGAGAAAATAGTTCCGAAACAAAAAAGGCAAAGGCATTTAACCCGCTGGAGGGAAAAATCCAATATTCCATTGGCAATGGGACAGCGGGGATGAAAAAAAGTCGTCGGTGCAAGTTCGCTAAAGAAGAAGTTCTGCAACGAGGCAAATCGCTGTAATGCATCGTAGAAGGAGAGTAATTGCATAGATAGAAGAGGAAACTTTATCTATTTTTACTGGCTTTTGTGAGCAGTTCACAAAACTAAGTGAATGAAACTAATTTGAATTAAGTTCTCAACTAAAAGGTTATGTTTCTTATAGTTGGAAAAACGACAAAATTTTTTTAAAATGCAGAAATAAAACATGCAGCAGTAATGCAAAGGATAAAGAGCAATATGAGTGTGAAAAAATCAATAAATGAAATATGCTTATAAGATTCTGATCTCTATATATGTATCGGGAGAAAAGTTAAAGCTTCAGCAAAGCCACGTTTAAATTTCAGATGTCGTGTATTACTGAATTTCTTTTTAAATTCTAAGACCATTCTAAATCGTATCTTTGAAATAGGGGTTGAGATATTAAGAAGTAAGTTTTAAGAGATGCTGTTTAAATTATTAAAGAAACACTTCTAAAACAGACCAACAGTTAACATTGGATTGAAGGCCTTAAACTATACCCCCAAAAAATAGATTTTTCAAATGAAGAGTAAACAATACTTCAACACAGAGACTTGATCTGGCTTTGATTTCATTTATCAATTTAATAGTTATTATTAAAAATTTTATAGCTAAATATTTTCCACTATAGTAAAGTTCCACTTCTAAAACTCTCTACAATAATTTATTTGCTTTTCATAGGTGAAAAAAAATAACGTCACAAAACTTGGAAATTTAAGAGATAACCTTGTGACTATCCTTATAGAAGAGACAAAAACCGAGACTTAATCGATTGAGAACCCAACCTCAAACCCATTTGAGCGGCGTATTCTCACTCCGCTTCCACAGATTGATTAATATAAATTGACGTCCGAGCAGGAAGTAAACGGTGAGCATTCGAAGGTTACATGTCTCTCTTCCTGTTTTACATGTCTATCTATAAAATCAATCATTCGATAAGAAACTACACTTCATTCACAAACATACCCGACAAGTTGGTCTCTTAGCACGGTAAAAATACGGCACAATAAGATATACGCTTAGCTGTCATTCTACATCAATTATCCCAAGTAAATAACGCGAAATATGATTATTTTCCACTTCACTATAGTAACATAATATTCCGAGGAAAATTAATCAGTGGTTACTATGAGTAACGAAAGTAAATTAACGTAAAGAATTCGATCACTTACGGTACGATATATCAACTTGTTACAACATACAACAATATCGCTGCATTTACCTTGAACCTATTCATACCTCTTATAATAAGACCAAGTACTAATAAGAAATAAAAAAGACGATGGCAATAAAACATTAAATACTAGCCAGTTATAAGTAAGAAAAATATCGCATGCAAACATAACATTAGAATCCTAAAAAGAATCCATTGATAAAGTACATAAGTATCTGCTTTTGCGTCTTTAAACAATCTATTAACACCCATACGACATAGAACCATCCCCTCCACCATGCAATAGGCGAAAAAACGATAAAAAACTCTATTTGGAGAAAATTTTTATGCCTACGGAAGTATTTGAACCAATATACGGAAGAATAAAATTCAAATCTGAATAAAATGGTTCTTTACCTTTAGTGTCGGGAAGAACTACACGAGAGCATGAAAAACGAAAGAAGACGCAGCTTCGGCGTGAAACGTCGTAATGCGGCTTTGAGACTGAAAACGGACCTACCGTGGAATAGATAAGGAGGGTGACCAGCTCCAGAACCGATGCACTCCTGATATCCTTTTTGGGAAAATGCAGCTGAGTCTGAACCGCTTATACACGTTAAATGTTCAAACCATACGGATTTTAATAACTTTTCGTTTCTTTAATACCATCAATAAGATATACCGCGTGAAATGCCTCAATCCTCAACTTCTATATAGTCCCCTCGTACGTAATTTTGAAGGACAGGTGGGGAATATGCTGGTTGAAAATTACGCAGTTCCCGATTATGATATTTATACACAAAAAAAAATCTTACGTGAATACATATTACAATCTACATTACGTAAACGTATTCAGTTTCTTATTCTAGCGTTATCCCAGGATATATATGAGTATGTATATTAATACATCCCATTATTTCTGGCAACATTCCAGCATAACGTAAAGCGGTATTTGATCAATAAAACAGTACGTTTTGATCTCTCAGCTACTCTTATAAATCTTTGTTGAATGCATAATTACGACCCAAAAACTCTTTGGTCTCGCACCGAATGCATTTCGAGTAAACGGGAGGTGTGCATACGACGCAGTGCAGACGATTACCGACAGTAAAGCCATTCTCTGTAATCGATCCGTTCTGCCGAATTCGCGAACTCTTTGCCGAATCGTGGAGTGCATTAGTCACGTGACCATTCGTCACATTTATTATTTCATTCCGTCGAATGCACCGAATCTTCATCTACGTCTGCCCCTCCAGCCAGAAAAGGCGCCGCGTGGAGATGACCTTGACCTTCATCAAAGTCAACGAGGTGCTTGGGGAGAATGGTGTGTGGAGAGATAGGGGTTACGAGTGTCTAGCCGCGATGGTAATGGGGAAGGCGAATAGACGGACGAGAATTTTTGGGACTGTGAAGGGTATGGATCGTAGGAAAGAGTGCATTACTCGATTCTTTCGATTAGAATTTGTTTCTGCCCATTTATGACGAATGCAGCGACTGCTGGCGACAGAAACTGCGGAAATTGAAGCTCGGAATGCTAAAACGAACGAAATGACGCGACGCGAACGGGAATTTCTCGATCGAAGGAAAGTGAATGGCTTAGGAAAGGCGTGATAAAATATATGACATTCGCAATTACTTCACATGCTTATATTATGCTTTGGCAGTTACTGAGACATCATTATCCGTCAGTTTGAATGTCTTTTCTAATCGAATTCCACAAAAAATGTTTTCCAAGAGAAAGAGTGCAGACTTATGGACCAGTATTCTCCATCATTACGATAAAATTCGAGCGATTCTTTAAAAACAAGAATCCTAGATGTATGACTACGTGAAAAGGATTATTACGTAAGCCCACAATGTGTCCAGGCCTATTAAAAAACATTAACTGTGATTTAAAAGTATTTAACAAGGAACAAAGGATCGATTATTAAAATGTTTTATAAATAAGAAAGTAAAAAGGGCTAAGTAATATTCCCACACTAATCGCCAGGAATCATTTAATGCTAGGAATCATAAATTGTTTAAGGCGATTTAAAATAATATACATCGAGATCAATAAAATGACGAAAGAAACTGAATGCCACATCTAATATTGTGAAAATTAATTCGATGGAGATATCATTTCAATGTAACTAAAAACTATTGGCGTATAAGATGTTGAGTTTATTACGACTAAGGAGTGGTGCAACCATAACAGTCACCACAAATATTTGAGGAAAGAAAAAATCAATAACAGAGTTGCTCTTTACCGAGGCTAGATAACTATTTTGATTACTCATCTCAAAGTGAACTCGCAAGGTGCAATATTACACTTCTTCATTATCCAAGAGCGTATAAAACCAAACTGAGATTTTTAATCAGCTCCCAGAGATAAAAATCGTTAATACCTGGGAAGATTAAAGAAGCGAGATGATTTTATTCACTTTTTATAGTCATAAGATTCTATTTTCTTCATTCATTCCAATTTCTCCTCGTAGAACTACGACAAGTTAACGAATATTCCAAATCAATAATTACGGAAAAGAGTAAAAGCATAAATCCTACATAGGCTGCGACAATTCTTTATAAATAATCGATATTTCATAAATAATTTTTTTCCAGAACAACCAGTGAGGGTTACTAAGTAAACTCCAGGCTAGTGACACTAAATTATGAAACGAGCAAATGCAATTATAAAATAAAAATAAATCGACGCGGTAATTACAAAGTAGCTACATTATAGTCGGGGGTTGGAGAGGAAGTTGAGGGGAGAAGTGGGGAATTGTAATGGTAATTGTTAGAGGGCAGATTCCATGATGGGGGAGGAAGAAAGAAAGGTATTTAGTGTAAGGGAGCAATAAGAAGAGAGGAGGTGACGTATGATTTCAAGTCGTTCCAGGGAGTCGAGACAAGTACCTCTGCTTTGAAAATGTAGAATATCCGGCAAAAAACTACCAGTAAAACCATATGCAAAAAAGATAATCTGGGAGGAGGGAGCTCTGTCGAGAATGGCTATACGATATTCCAAGTACAATATTTTGGATTAAATTGATTCGGAATTTAAAACATTAAGATTAAAACTTATGATGAACATTATTTTGTCACCTTCGTTCTTAAATGAAAATTTTCCGAGCTGAGTCCGTTTACCTGAAAAACGAACTTTATCATACGGTTAATTTTAAGCGAAAGATTTTCAAAGATGAATAACAGAAAGTGAAAAATGATTATAAATGATAAAAATTGAATAGGAATGATAGAGAAAAAAGGTTCATCCTGTCGAGGAAGGAGTAACTCAAAAAAGAGCTGAGAATAGATTTACAAATAAAGAGAATATTTTATAATTAAAAATCCTTTATTTGACTAGATCAGAAAAGTATAGAACTCTAATATATCGTCTTAATGAAAAATATAGGGATGCAACGGTATATAAAAGAAGGGAGAAGGAAGAAAAATAAGTCAGTTTGTTGAGGAATTTGCAAGGTCATCCATCTTACTCCGAGAAATCTATACAGATAGTTTCGTATAATAGTAGATGTGTTCCTATAATACTAAAATAGTTTCTTTCGAATACAGGAAAGATATTCTACCCTTCAAGAAAAGCTTCCTATTGATTTTAAAAAGTTTCTAGACGGTTCAATAACATAGATTCTTACGAAGGAACCCTGATTATACTAGGAGGATTATACCTGGAGGTTATATGGTCGTAGTTACCGAAACGTAGGGACTTTATAGAGGTTAGAAGATATAGAACAGATAAAAGGCATCATTAACCCAGTAGAGTAAACCAGACAACGTACAGGTGAAAGTTAAAAACGCTTGAGGAGACGAACTTGTGTCTGAGAAATATCTATTACGAAATGAAGATAATACTATTTCTAATCGCAAATTACGTAGACGTAGAAACACACCCTATTTGATGTCGATCGATTTTTATCGAATACCGATACGCTATCGAATCTCGAAGCAATCTCTCGATGGCTGCAGAGGAAGCTGGGCGGTAAAAAGAAGGGAAGCATTAAATGAAGATGAGTGGGAGTCTGCGTGTGTCCCGCCACTTGTTTTGTTTCCATGGTAATGATTCACTTACGTAATTTCTCCCTCGAGATGGAGGCCGCAGACTATAAAAAGGAGGAAAAAAATCGAACGTTTTATTAGCCTCGAATTGTTAAGCTGAAATTCCTGCGTAATAATACCCGAGATTTGATTTTTTCGGACTTAAGGAGAGAAGAAGGAATTTCCTCAGACTGAAAGGGTGAGCACATAAAGAATTATTGTCAAGATTTCCTAAGCAGGCGATAAAAAAGAACGGATTACCGAGAAAACTTCCGCTCTCAAGTGCTTAGCGGTGGAATTTATAAGAGATGGAATAATATGTAGTCACATTGAAACTCGCTCTTGTAGAGTAACTATCCTTATAGCTTCTTTGTATAGTTACGCGCCCGTAAAAGAAATCTTTTTAAGTGACTACACCAATAGAATAACGAATTATGCAATACAGAAGTGTTCTTATAAAAATTACTAACTTGAATATTGTATGTTACATTAAAATCAATTTTTAAGATGAAAGATTATGAAAAGCTGCTGGAAAAGCGCATTAAAGATGATTTTACATATTTAACTTGTGTTTAAAAGGTAACCAAAAGCAATTAAGCCTTCACGATAAATTTCTCGCAACTTTGCTCGAGGATCTTAATGTAATATATACCAGTTGAATGTTAGATAAATCAACAGAGTAACTTACTAGAAAATATGCACCTAAATCAACATCACTGTATTTTAGAGTAATTTAGAGAGATGAATCGATCTTAGAAAATATATGCACGTATAAACTGGCACGCAAAAATCGACTCAAATATATGGATCACAAGCTATTAATCAAATTCTTCGTCTCAAATTATCGATAGAAAATACAAAAAAAACAGTAAAAAATGATGAGTTAGAGTGCGTTTAAAAGTAACTTCTCCCAACCTCTGAGTTAATTTACTACGGGTTAAGATTTATAAGCTGCGCGTCCCACAAGGTCTAGTACTAGACCCATTAAAATTATGATCGGGGAGACGTGTGAGAATTCCCACAATATAAGTAACCAATAAACAGTCTGGCAAAAGCATTTCTTTCACATAAAAGGAGCATAAACACGTCGGTATTATCTCCGCTCCAACCAGACGTCTTCGTAAAAATCTCCCACTACAATAATTGCATCGCCTCACCATTGCGTGGCTTCATCGAGGGAATTTATCTCGAGCGAGAAGATGGTTGCCTGGATACGCACAGTGCTTAATCGTTACGGTCGAGTGCAGGAATGGCATTCGTGCCATACTTCTGTGCGTCATCGATGCAACCTTCCAGTTACCTACTCGAACGCATTCTTAATGCACAAAGAAACAAAATGATGCTACCCACCATATAAATATATACATATTTTATATGTAAGGCTTCCCTCGAAGGTATTACGAAACATACGCTTGCTGCTGATTTGACATAGATTTAACCCGATGTCCTTCCCAAACAACATGCACCTGTTAGAGCAGTACATCCTTAAGAATGTACTGCGAGACTTGTTCCATAAGAAATGATGAAATATTTCTGGTGACGCATTCACTTTGCATGGAACATGAACTTTATTGCAAGTCGGGAATGTAATGATATATTTTACAATTGCTGAATTATCTACAACTAGTACGAACATTATCCAATCTTGAATTGTTATTACATCGTCAATTTTTTATCAAATAGAGGTAGTTTTGTGGGTTGACAATGAACTTTTAGCGTAAAATTAACCATTATCATTCTCTCTCAGAAAACATAACGATTTAAATATTAATATACATTTTATGGGAACCTAAGAGAATAATTTATTTTTGAATATATAAAAAGGTAATTATTAAGTAAGTAAACGTTTTTCCTTTAAAATTTCCAAGATACTTAATGATAAACAAATAAATCGTCAATCTTTCGCTTTAAACTATACATCTTAAAGATAGGTGACATATAAATATTCACCTTCTCAAAAGCATTTCAAGAAAACATGGTACACGATTCATAAGTTCCAAAAGGTTAATAGGACGTTCTTAAGGTTGGATTCAAATACACAATAATGTGACGTAATTAACACAAATACTACAAAATTGTGTTTTAATTTTCTGCTCACTGACACTTGCCGTTAAATGCTTTCCGAAGGTTAAGTGCAACGACTTGAAAGGTTTCGAAAGAAAATATCAACTTCACTCGAGTTAAGACCTTTCACCACCTGAGAAAAAAAATCCCTCCTGTTCTGTCGAATTAACATCTGACGATAAAATCATAAAGATATGGAAGGTATTCGCAAAATCTCTGGGGAGATCACCATTTCAAGCCAAATCAAAATAATATAGATCACGTGAAAATCGTTCTAACATTTTTTATGTAACTTGTGCATTAAATTGCTGTGCAGGCTTTTTGTTTCATTTGTACATTTTCAACCGTCTATTGGTCACTTGAAATTTCATTGGAGGTAGAATGAAACATAAAATTCAATATACTAAGGTAAAGTATTAAGTTTTATTTAGTTGGACGAATCGTGTATATATAACTCTAACATACATAACTTGAAATTTCCATACCGGTACGTATTATAAAGTCAATTTCCATTTTGTACTTCGGCCTTTCTCCTTAAACCAATTTCTTCCGATACACTAATCACGGTTAATTACCTTGATAAGTTGATATTGAAAAATATAAAAAATACTAATTAAAATTAGCTCATTGATAACGATACAAAACAAAATATTTTTGTAAATGCTGTATGCAATAATGATTTTTTTAAGAATCGTATATATTCGAATGCTTTTCATGAAGAACCCTCGAGTATTAGATAAAGATGTAGCTGTCTCTTTATAGTATAATCATTCTCATAGACTCCAATTCATTCCCCGTATTTTCACTCAGATACTTGGCAAAATATAGTCAAAGACAAATCAATTGGAATTGGATCAATTTAGGTCTATCATATCTCTGCTATGTCATGTTTCTAATAAGCTTCCTATCTGCTCTCTTTGTTGGGAAACGTTATGAATAAAAATTATTCTTGCTTAGAGACATTAAGAGTAACAATATTCATCAGCATATACAATTTAAGATAATAATAGACGGAGACTGTGCACGGAGACGAATCCGACAACAAACTACTTGAACTACTACTACTACAAACTACGAGAATTTCCTAAAATTTGGATTCGTTAAGAACACTCCCACCTTACATATTAAGGACTGGAACATACTTAATTATTGCATTTCACGATAAAATCACCGCACAATTCAATAAGTTCTACAATCAAGTTCAACCTAAAATTTAAAAAAATCAGCCTTTGAGTGAACAGGGCCTAACGAATGACGTTCCAAAATCTGTAGATGGAATCATAAAAATATTTATGATAACATCAATAATTTTATTTAAAAAACGTAGGAAAAAATCCTTATCGTATCAAAGGAGCAAATATTTGATAAAAGTAGCTAATCTTATCTTCTTTCGATTATAAACCTTTTGGGGCGGCAAATCAAAGACACAATAATAACCAACTATCAACACGAACTCCTCATGTTAACCGTTAGTCTAGGTTCAGTAGCAGGTGGATGTACCCGGTGGCTGCGGCTATCAAAAAGAAAGATTCCTCTCCTAGGATTATTCCAAATTACATCTTAAAGCAGCTGCAACACAAAGAAAGCTTGGCGCAATAGAGACGCAACCCCCATTAAGGCGTAATTATTCACGAATAGCCTTAAGCATACCCGAGGACTGGAATCATGGACGGATCGCTCTTCACCACAAGAAAGGTAGCAAATAAGACTTGAAGAATTACCGACCCATCAGGCTTCTTCCTGCTGTCCACAATAATCTCATGAGAGTTTAGACTAATGGCCTGAAGAAAACATTACCTTCTCCACAACCCAGAGAACAAGCCGGATACAGGAAGAGATACAGTAGAATGGACCACGTTCACGTATTACCAGAGGTTATCGACAGAACAAATGAGTACGATATGCCGCTTGCACATAGTAGATGCTAAGTTCATTCCACTTTTGTGCAGTATCTTTTATAATGCAATAGCGTCCGTGATTCTGGATGGAATTGCTCCACAAGGTAACTATCTTTCACCCATCCTATTCAAAACTGTCTTGAAAGCACTACCCAAGTCTATTTTAAATGGATTGCGAATAAAGAATACGTCACTGAGTTTTATCCAATGAAAATAAATGTACTGCGTAATTTTTTTGGAGCTTAAGAATTAGTAGAACTTGATGAAAACATCTGGATAAAGGTAGAGTTTAATTTAAAATAAATTCTTAATCCTTAAATTTCACAATTAAGTTAATGATTGATGAGTAGATTGTTTAATAGCTGAAACTAAAGAACCTCCGAACCACAATACTCTTTTTATCCTTTGAAGAGCACAGAGGAATTGTTTTCGGGTGAATTCGTCACCAAAAAATTATTCATTGAAATTCATTGAAAAATGGTGATATGGGGTGAATGGAGGATTTTACTCCTCAATTTTTTTAGATGAAAACTTTCATGAATAACATTATCATGAACATCGATAACCTCGTAGTATTCAATTTAATTGAAGTTCTTAATTGATTCTACATTGAATCAAAAATATAGATGAATTTCATACTTTATTCATTCTTAATAAACAAATTAGAACCTTCGAATTAGGCTAATATTTTTTATGTTCAAGCAGCATCGTAAATAAATCAAAAGACGAAACAGCAAATTAATTATCCACATTAGATACGCAATAACCAAATCAAATAGAACTAGGAAAATTCATTTTCTTACGTTATATAAAGTTATGATCCATGCTTCTAAATCGATTATTCACAATCCCCTCAATAACGTACTAAATGGCAATTGGCTTTGCCGTTTAGCGATTCGTGGTAAGCAAAAAATAGAATCGAATACTTGAGCCTGTGCAGTTAACCTTGACGAAGAACCAGAAAAATTCAGCTCAGTGGAGTTAGAGTTCCTAAATATTTTTTAAAATGAACTATTAATAAACCCATAAGAATGACTAAACTGAGATAACCTTCATTGGAAAGTTCTGCGCAGCAGAAAAAAGAATTTGCATCTCCGAATATTCCGTTCGTTACATCACAAACATGTGATATCCGTTAATAAGGAACACGCGTGATGAAAGTCACGTCTCCACGACTTACGAGGACGACCGAATTTACTCTGAGATGAGGACTGTTTGCAGGAAACGCATTCGATTATTTCTTTTCAAACACGACTTACAAAAAAGACTAAATTCAATGAACCCTTAATGCAGAAACATCATTAGGTGTTGAGGATAATTAATTAATTTATTGAACGCCTAAACGACAATAGGCTGGATAATGCTCAGTGGACAAGAAAACAAAAAATATAAGAGCAGCTGAAGAATTCGATCTCTAAATATTTACCGTATTTGACGGCATATAAGACGCACTAGCATATATGACGCACTCTCATTGAGTAGGCCACACACAAGTAAAATAAAGTTTTAATAGTCCGTGCGACAGCCCGGTACCACAATAACATAATGACTTACTACTGCTCTATTTCCATAAACTTCAGCGTAATTTAACACTCCTAGTTTATACCGAAAGTGTGGCTTAATCTCTAGTTTCCTTTATTCATGTTTCCGAGAGTATTTTTCAAACAAATACTTTTAAGCACCGATACCAATACCTTCACAAGCAAGACGCGAGTAAATTGAGATCTAATCTAGAAAAAAAAGTACTTCTCTTATGTCGTCAAATACGATAGCTAAATTAATTTCGAATCACTCAATACTTATTCCAATAAATACAATCCCATATTCGAGAATTTCCATACGATTAGCCTCTTAGGCGATAAAATACACAATCCTCCACAATTCCTCCGAATATCATCGAGTTCGCACACCTCAGAGTCGAGAACTTCGAAAAAATCCGCCACACGTAAAAAAAACTCGAGGGAAATGGAATCTATGTCACGTTCACGGACGGCAGTCGTGATCAAAGTCTCGCTCCGGGATCACACTTCCAGGAATACCCTAAACGGAACCTTTAAAAGGTGGAAATTTCTAGGAGCTCGACCGTTTCATCATTCACGGCCTTGAATCTCGCGTTTGCACAGTCACTGACATATATATTTCCGACGGGATCACGAGCAGTATAGTATATTGCCGGAATTTTCACCTGCAAATCCTTATCGGATTATAGTGAACAGATGATTTAATACTTCGTTTTGAAGCAAATTCGAAGGGGAAAGATGGTGAGAGGATTTTCATCCCTCGGTGGCTGCATTTGAGGTCAATCCGATTGGTCGCCGGTTCGAATCGGCAGAGATCGGATTTTGCCGCAGAGATACATATATCTCCAGACGGGCTCGAGAGGAATTAAAGAGGAGGAATGAAGGGCATTTTCAAGGGTAATTGATCACAGGGTCACATAAGGGAATCGACGAGAAAAATTCGGCTACCGCACTTATGATTGTATGTGTGTACGTGTGTGTATGCGTTCGTATATAAATGTATACACACTACGAATTTTTACGTAACGTATTTAGTAAAAAATAATTTGAACGTACTTTAAAGTTCTATTAAAGGATACATATATAATAGTATAATAATATTGAATAAAGAAAAATAAGGAAAAATTAACACCTAATCTATTTACACATTTATTGAAAAGAAAGGAAAATTTCCATAATATATAAATATACTGGATTAAATCGATTAAACTTTTCTTTAACGAAGAGATAGTTTTTCAATAGAACTAGAGCATGATTTATAATCATTCTTACGTGAATATTGAACTCTGGAATTGACTTTATTGAATAAGAAAACTGAATTGGAATTAACTTCTGTCCTAAAGTCGGCATGATTAGCTAGGATTAAAATATAATATTAACAAGAAACTAAATAAGTAAATGTGATTAATTGAGTAGGTAAAATTATTGGTTCCCAGACACATTTCTTGGCACTAATTTATGCTCTAACCTAAAGTCAATTTTCAATTTAATTCAATTCAATAATCGAAATTTTCAATTTAAGATTATTGTTTTGTAAATCGTACTTCGTTTCATTTCAATCGTAAATAATCACTAACATTTATACCTGAATTAAAGGTGCGAGACGACATTAAAACAATACTAATATTTTTAACCTACTTTTAACCTACCTTTGTCCTTAAATGTTTCGTTATAATATAATAATCGAGTTTCTATGACCACTTACGTTTAAAATTATTGCATGTTCACTCCCAAACCCAAGCATAGGCATTTAAATACATCCAATAAGAAAAAAATAAAAAGTCAACCAGGAAACGGTAGAATAATGCTCAGACAATACGTCCATTGTTGCCCAATCAAACAATCCATAGATTGGAAATTTTGCTTTAATACCCGCACCTATTGAAAAAGAATACATATATCACTACACGGGCTTCGGAATATAGAACGGCTTCGCTTTGGCACTATACCCTTTAAGGGACATGTAATAATGGGAGGTTTATTTAGAGGTTTCCCTTTCAATGCGTACATCATCGATAAGAGCAGATTCATCGCCACCGAATTCCGGACGCTATTTGCGGACAAAAGTGATGGAGGAACACTTCCGACTCGTGCAAGACGAGTCGGTGCCCTTTAATACACGATAGCTTCAGACGCTGCTACGCTAAACACTTTTGGGAATTCAAAGAGATTAATTTAAAGTAAAATGAGGAAACTTTTGATGCTAAATGCTTCACAAATGCGACAGTCCTTTAAAGTAAACGGTTTTCGCGTAAACTGTTCATTAAAGTTATAAATAAATCTGAAATGCTATTATAATTTACGATAAGTATTGATTACGACTGAAGTTTACCGAAGTTTTTAAAGATTCGAGAATACATCGCCAAACTCTTTGAAGTTGTGTATTCTGAACTTTAAAAAATTTAGAATATAAACATTTTGTAGAAACATGAATAACGTTAATCGATGATGAGAAATTTTCGGAGATGAGAAAGAGGTTTTACGACAGAAACGTTCATAAGTTAGTGCGTCGATTTTATTCGAGATTGATCCAGATAGCTTAGATTCAGGCGTTTTACTTCTAGGCTTATGCGCTTATGGTCCTAAGCATCCAAATCGTAAATTTTTATGATTGTTTGATGGGTCCGCGGATATGATTGATAAAAGAAAATATTGTTCGTCTTTATCATGGACGAAATGGAGACTACTACATCTAGTCCCCTCTTACATCATTAAAATCAAATGAGAGGAAAATAAATTAAATTGCCCTACTTCGGTTAAGTAAGAGCCTATTGCTAAAGAATTGAAAAGGAAGACAAGAAGGCTCGATTTTTAGAAAATATACCCTAAATCAGAAGAAGGAACCAGGATCTGCTTAGGGAAGAATTATCTATTAATTTTTCTGAGCTTTAGAGATGACTAGGGAAGATATATCATCGGCTTACTACTGGAAGAAGTAAAAAATAAACGGCCTTAGGTACAGCTGAAGTGAAAGCGAGTAAATTCGCGGGTGGGCGTTGTTAAATCATCCCCTTTATAATATTACCATCGAATACGCAATTTATAGGATTGCTTAATTTATAAGCATTGCAATAAAAACAGATTCAACTAAATCCATGCCTCTAAACTGACTTATATATCGAATAAATATCAGTTATCCAGTTATTTAAAACATAATTTTACTAATAATTTGGTCGCATGCATTTAGCTAGACTAATAATATTTTGCATGGTATTTAGGTTACATAAAATTCCTTTAAAAAATGACGAAAGACAATGAAATCGAAATTACCTAAATATGTAATTTATATACTTCTTAAAGTTTCAATATTTTTTTCGCCGACATTATAGATATACGGGACTTCGAAGGAAGAACATCGTAATAAACCGATAATCGGTTTATTATGATGTTTATTACGATCGGTTTTTTTCTCTTCTCTCTCCTAATTTGGAAAGAAATGAGTATTATCTTAATTTAAATTTCATTTTAATGAATTCTTTAAACATTTATTTTTAAAATTTGAAACTTGGCAGAAATTAAAATTACACCACATGGTGAAACGTACCATGATAAAATCAAAAGAGCTGGGAAACTTTGAAATTGAAAGTATGAATAAATTCATATAATCGTTGTACAACTAAAAAATAAATAATTAAATTTTTATTTTAAAAAATATAATCCATCCATACAAAAAAACGAGAAGGTTCTAATGAAAAATGAAAAATAAAAAACCAAAGCTTTAAATTTAATATTTAATGATTTTTCAACAGCTGAACAGTATATTCCCTTCAAAGAGGTGAACAATAAAGTAAAAACAGAAATAAATACAACGAAATAATTGACACCATAAAGAAGCCAAGTACAAAAAAAATAATCAGTGACTAAAGAAAAATAACTCAAGTATCAAAAATTTGAGTAACAAATCTCTTTCCTCTAACGATTACATTCATGAAACGAAATAACCTTTATTTGGATGCGCTTATATTAAACTGAAAGATGAAACTGAAATTTTCCTCGAATGTATAACAATCTGTTACATATTAAATCAACTATAATCAGACAACTTTAATTCAATTTTACAAAGAAATTAAAATCATTGACTGAGAAAAGGTTGTGTTACTCTTTCTTCAGCTTAAGTCGATTCAGAGGACGATGTTGCATCATCAACATCACGGGCTCTTTTCAAGCATCAATGAAATCAATTTCTCTCCAAGAAAATGAATTATCTCCTCAAAATAAAAACCCTTTCAATCAATAATTATATTATATCTCCCAAAAGTATAAGGGTACAAAATTTAGAATTTCCAGTCTTTGGATCCCAACAAGAGAAAAGATTGAAAATGCGTACCAAAACGAATCCACTAATGTTAAAGGAGGAATAAAACCGAGAACAACGGATACAAAAATCAGGATAGTTGAATTTGGGCAAACCCTAAGGACACAGGAGACGCCGGCGAGGACCACCCTTAACGTCCCAAGATCCGATATTTCTTGACGTAAGCACATCCTAGCCGACGAAGTGTTCGGTAAATGGGCGCGATCGAGTGCACCACCCGTTGTCTTTACGGCTTTAAACCAGAAATAGAAAGCAGTGAAAAAATCCACTGAGGACGAATGCGTGAGAGATACAACTCTCGTCTGTGTTGACAATTCGTTCTTTAGCGGAGAAAACCGGTGTTGACGACGACTTTATGAATAAATGTATCGAGACATCACCCTCTCCGCTGTTTTGTTTTCATCCCTCGTATTTTCATCGAACCTTACTGTTCAAAACACTGCTGCGAGGAGGTAGCCACCGCTGAATCTCGGAACGGCATTTATCTACGAGTTCGCGCATGCGTAGTGCCGGAAAAAAACGAGGGTGGGTGACAAAACAACAAACAACAACAACGGCGACCGACCTCGCGCAGGATCTACGTGACACCGCGACTCGAATCACGGAATCTCCGAGTATCTGCCAGAAATACGATGCAGTCCGGGGAAAGGTTGAAAGCGTCAGAAGCGTTCGCGGACAACAAAAACGGCTCCTGTTGAAAACGCGGAGAAAATATCTTCGGGAGCCTTTTCAGAATACCATGACGAAGATCTTTCAAAGCTTTACCGTAAGATGATCGCTTGAAAAGGGTACGGTAATAAGTTGACATGACAGCTGTTAAAAATGAAAACAATAACGTGGCGAATAAATTACAGACAAAGTTGAGTTTTAGGAACTCTCGGAGATTATGATTCTTTGATCCAATCATCGAATGAGAAGAAACGATAACTCAATCTGTCGCTCAATTTTGCGGCTATCTCGAGTCTGCGGAACTCAGTGACACAATGGGAGAGCATATACAATGGAGCTGCACCGGTGGTTAATCTCGGAGGACACCGCGTGATCAATCGGAAATCGGCTGGACTTTTACCGACGCAGCTCGACACGGACGATGTCAAATGTCGTTCGGACTATTGTGGTCACTTCGCACGTGGGCCACCGTGGAAAATCGAACCCGCTTTCGCGGGCTGCCCACTTCCGACAGCTAAAACACCTTCACATTTAATGGAAGTCCATCTCTTGCCCTCCTGCCCGCCAACCCTCCGGTGGGGGCGCGAGGTTAAAGACGGACCCAAAAGGGGGCGGAGGGCTCACCTGGCCGGCGGAAGCCCTCCTCCCTCCCACGGACGCGGCATCTAAGGGCGTCGTCGATCGAAGGTCTCCGGTCGTGGCTCTGTACGGCGGCTGAGTCCGAGAGCTAACTGCTCGCGATCGCTTATTCCTTCCTCTCCGCCTTTAACCCTTTTTTTCTTTCGATTCAGAAGTGGTTTCGGTGTCAGCTCCCCTCCACCCCCTTTTCTCCACACGCACTCCACAGACACGGCGCCGCCTCCACGCCGCGACGAGAACTATCCCTATCGATGTCAGCGCCAACGCGGCCGCAGCCGCTACCAGCAGAGGGGATAAAAGGTGTGACCAGGCTCGGCGGAAAAAGAACCCGTCGAACAGCTGCGACGCGATTTCAGCGAAGGTGGTGGCCGTGACGTCACTCGAGCAGCATTCGTTCATTTTACTTTGTCCTATTTGTTTCCCCTCTATCTTGTCCTCCATAAAAATTACGGGAGAAATACTCGAGGTAGGTCGCGACACTGCACTGGTTCTCTTGAATCGACTCTAATCTGGGGAGAGGGTAGGACACGTGACCTGTTTACAAAATTGCAGCTTCGCATCGATGCTTCGTCTGCCATCTATGATCCGATTTTTCTAAATGGCAATTACAGAAACGGCGGCTATTTATTTGTGCCAAACTGGTACGCATTTACGATTTGTCCTGAAGTACCGGAACCTCACTTTAACATGTATTGATCTTACGAAATAAGGAGTCTTGGATAAAGTGCTTCAATTCAAGGAAAGAAATATAGGTCGATGAAAAGGAAAGACGATATTGTATGCTTTCTATTTGCAGCGTATATCTCTGCATAGTTATACCAAGTTAAAACACGGGTAATGCAAGCAATATCTCTTAATAAAATTACAAATAAATAACATAAAATAAAAAACTTAGAGCAATAAAAATAACGAAAACCGGTAGTGCATACAAAATATCTATTCCTTCCGCGCATCCTAGAGTAAAAGGGAACTCGTTATATCTGACATGAGTCGAGAAAGGAACATCCTCGATGATGTTCCCTTTTTAGATTTGCCCTACTCATAGCCCCTACGAGAAGACCATTTAGAGAGAGTCTCGGATATGCATGACCCCGTGATGCAACAGTCTTCCTCTTACCATCGATCTTCAAACTGGGAATTGGAGAATAAAATATCTCGAAACCGTGACCATCCCATATCGAAAGGTCAACGACACCACAAGAAGAATAAGACCTGCAACTGACGAGAGACCAATCATGCCAATTGGGCATACTTGCGAAGGAACGACGGGAGCGTTATGGCACGGTCGGGAGCAAGGCCTCCGTCGGTGCTCAGACTACATCCCATTCCAAGTGACGTACTCTGTCTCAAGGACGCTGGAATCACGCCACGGAAAAAAACGAATGTGTGGCCGATGCTCAGACGTAATTCTGATTCTACAAATGCAGCTCTTAGCTGATCTGTTGGCTGAAATTACCTTTACAGATTGAGATCTAAGAAAAAACGAAAAACAAAGAACCATATTCAGCCTAATCCTCTCCTTTGAAATCCTGTCGGTCAGATTTACATTGGGACAGCGTGCATCTTTTTTTAGAGTACCCCTAAGAATTAAAAAAATACAGGAAAATGTAAACCCGCACCCTTTAAAATATAGGTTCATTTTTTTTCTTTTTGTATTTTCTACTTGATACTTTTACATTGGTGGTCATTCAATTTGTTCCTTTTATAATTTTTTCCATATTTTTAATAGATATTCTCTATTAATATTTATGAGATTCTGAAAATGTTCTTAAATTAAAATAATGCAGTACTTCATTGTATTTCAAAAAACAAAAATTAGGAACAAGATATTTGAATAAAAATATATGAATATCTTTGTGAAAAATGATATTGTAAAAAAAATTAAATTAAGAATAATATAAAGCAATTTCGATTATGCTATTCCTGTAAAAGAAAATAATTCCTAAAACTTTGACAATGCATTTGAAAGTAATGAATTACAAAAATTTAGAATTGCATAATTTATACATATCATTTTCTT
The DNA here is from genome assembly GCA_020796165.1 of Pantala flavescens. NCBI lineage: Eukaryota > Metazoa > Arthropoda > Insecta > Odonata > Libellulidae > Pantala > Pantala flavescens. Next base: position 44,704,120 of record CM036882.1, read on the forward strand.
ATAAATAATACAACTATTATAACATGTTTAGGTTTTACCAAGCTATAATTACATTTGAAGATTTAGATTAGCAGCCATAAAATTCTGTTTAAATTTTAATATTTCTAAAATTATATGCTTTCCTTTCCATTTTACTTTTGATCTTTTTACACCTTCAATCTGAACAAATTTATTCTATCACTATAGTTCTATAAGAACTGATTGCAGCTATTATATTGCTACTGTTTTGTTTATATTAAAAGGTAAAATTTATTCCATATTTTATACATTTAGTTGAATTGAATATTATTTAAATTTTTCTGTTATTTAATCAATGATGTAGAATGAAAAGTTTAGATGGAGAGACCCAAGTTGTTATAAAAAGATTTTAAAACAAACAAGAATAAAACAGCACACATTACTAAACAACAAATAAATTTGGCATTGAGAGCAAGATTTCAAAAAGGGTTCATCCACTCACTCTATTCAAAGTACTCTAGGAAGAGGTATTCAATTATCCAAGATTGGAGAAAAATGAATTTCTAATACATACAGAATACATTTTTCATCTACATGTTGTCAAAGGCATCGAAGAAACACATCAAAAATCCCAAACACATTAAAGAAAAGACTTGCTGTCATGTTTTGAAAATTGACAGAACTATTTAAAAAATATTACAAAAACTGTAAAAAAAATGCTAAGAGGTATCTATACCTGAGCATGCATGTATGGTATAGACAGGTATAGACATATATATATGTCTATACCTGGTGAACTACAGGGAAAAATAGAAAATGCAACACAAACAAGAATTAAAAAGGATTGATGATGAGAATGCATATAACCCTGTCTACCATGATATTCACAATTTCCATAGAGATTTCCAAATAAAGTTACCTCAAATACAACGGATTTTGAAAAAAGGATATAACGAGTCTCCTGAATAAATATCTTTCTTAATAAAGAGGTTGCTCACGCAAGTATTATTCAAATTTATTGCAATCCTAAGCCAAATTATAAACTGAGTTTTCAAGGTATATCTTATAAATGTGACAGAAGTTCTACTGGTACGTCGAATGTTTCACTGACAGTTGATTGATTGTGATACAATCCTTGTATGAATAACATAGGCGAGTATGCTTTCATCCAATTTTTACTTGGATTTAAGATTAAATTAGCCTGGTATTGTAAGAATATGAATTTAAATTGAAGTTTGTCAACCAGCTTATAGAGATTGTACAATCTTGAATCATAATCACTCTTGGAATTTGACAGTAAGTCAGTTGGAAGATCAAAATATAGGGTTTAAATGTTAGTTTGGGAATTGAACATTGGAAATGGACATTTTTATTCAAAATAAAAAATGATTTTAATTTGGTGAAACCAGTTTTAAACAAATATTAGAAAATTTTGATCATATTTTCTCCTCTCATGAAATATACAATTGCACTGAGTAATCACTGATGCTTAGTTACATTTATATTTATATTATAGATTTTTTCAGTATAAAAATAAATATAGGATACCTATTTTATGGCTGGACAATAAATTTTATTAAACTCTTAATCTGGAAAAAGAATTTTAGTATTCATATCACATTTTCCTTTCAATTTTCTTTAAAAATGGATATTTAAAAAGTATTGGAAGTGGAATAACTTTAAGCAAGAAGTGAAAGTCAATTTTCTCACACCACAGTATCTTACACAATTTGATCAGATTTACAAGGCTTCATACTTTCATGGCAGAAAGATTGGTTGAAAAACAAAAAATAACACTGAAGTCCCTTCTCTTTCTGTTTTAGAGGTCCTCAGTAAAAGTGTGTATTATGAAGGGCTTAATTTCCAGTTTCTTGAAAAATTTCCTAAATTATTTAACATTAAGCATGAATTAAAAAACTGGAATTAAATTTGGGTAACATTTCCTTCCTCGTGAATGTTGCTGATGCTGAACTCAACTCTGACGTTATTACTAATGACTATATTTCAGTTGCGATCAGAGTTATATTAACAATATTTCTTAGATAAATTATATGCACAGTACTACATAACAAAAATAAATAAATATTGAATCTAGTTTTCAACTTGACAATGGGATATGAAAATATGCAGCAGATTGAAGGAGCATATCTTTGGAGTGTATTATAAGGATTCTTGGTTATGTATTAACTAGAATATTACATGGCTTGTATTAAATGTCATAAAATGTGAATAATATGAATGGTATAGCAATAAGTTAGAATTTCTGATTCTGGAGTTAAAATCTAAAATCGACCTTCTAAAGAGGAAATTAAATTATTTTCTAATTCTCTGGATTTTATCTCACTGAGATGATAATTATAAAGATAAAAGATAGATGAATCTAAATTTAATTACTTTTTGTAACTCTAAGAGAGAGATTCTGATGATAGGGATTTTATAGAAGGTCTCGTCAGAGGATTAGGAATAAAATTCCATGGCAACTAAGTTACCCTAAATGGCATGAAAGAATGTTCTAAAAGAATATTGGGATATCTAGATTCATATCTTGATCATAAATAAAATTTCTCACATTCAGTATTCCATTTGAGAAGGTCTTATCATCTACACTTCCAGATCGTTCTAGAAGAACTGTTGTGAAGTGCTTCAATGGCAATAAGTTTATATTCAAATGAAATCCTCTGAAAATTGGACTTCATAGTGACTGTGAGGGAATGGATCTTCTTACACACTCAGTGAAAATTAAACCTACCAATGATATGGATATCTATCAAGGAATCAATGTATGTCATTGTACCAAGGATAAAATACATTTCTTCCAAACTTGGCCATGTAGTTAACTTGGAGAACTGAGTGTGATCATAAGAATGATCGCATATTAGGAGCAAAATATTCATATCATGCTTCAACCATTGCTATCAGTTGGTTTAGTTATTTCACTGAAACCTGGCTTTATAGTTACCTTACTATTCCCACGTTAAATATCAGTAATAACAATATTTTTAAGAAAGACTGGTGTGAAGAGCAATAAGAAGAAAGTAGATGGTATACTATCAAGAGGAAGTAATAAATATCATTGAGAGTTGATGTTTTGGCTAGGAATGTGAAATAGATGATTGTTTTGTTGAAATTTGGATATTCTAGAGAACTGCTAAGTTCCAATTTCCAAATTTTGGAATTGAGAGGCATACTAGGCTGTGTGATTCTATTCATGAAGTCTAAAAGATCTATCTTCTCTGAAGATTAGATACTGGGGAGCTGAAATCTAAACAACTAATCTCTAGGAAAATGTTAAAAGGATTCTCTGAAATTTTTTAAGTCAAGCATGAATAAGCAAAAAAGTTATAAACACGATTCAAAGAGCACAAAACATTATTCAAAAACAACCGAAATCAAGCATTGAACAAGATCTAGGATGGCAGAATCGAATAATTAAATAGAGAAACTTAAAATTTAGGGATATAAATATAAAATAACTCACCATCGGATGCTTAAATAGGCCATTGGAACTTGATTTACTTTTCCATGGAGTTCACATATTGGTCTCTTTTGTAAAGGTTAATCTGACAGTATGAAAACCAAGAATCGGCTTCTTGTCATTGCTGTACTTTTTCATTTTGATCCATTTTTATATAATAAATACTTCATCACTTGCTGCCGGACTGAAAATCCAACATTTTGATAAATTAATTTATGAAAACTAAATTTATGTGAAGGTAACTTGGCCGATGAGAAATCTTTCATTGTTTAAAAGCAATCTCTATAAATTTACATTTTCAATGTATGACGAAACTTTTCCAGTTTCAACAGCGTTCCCCATGCAGTTGACAATACGAGACTTGCAGAAAATACTGTTATTAAACTTATTTACCGCCATATAATCGCGCCGGACTTGATTTCGTTGACGTATCGCACTGCGCTGCATTTCAATTTCCGTACGCGAGGGATTTCGATTAGCATATCAGAGACGCACAGTTGTTTATTGTGCATTCAAGAATTCGTGTCCAATGTTTCAAGTTCGTTAGAGTATTAATACAATGTGTATTACAGTAAGTATACTTAAACTGGTACTAATGAGATTGAATAGCACTAAATTTTCTTTTTAAGTGATAGGATCCAGTCGATTTTGAGGGATTTATGAATGCCTTAAAAATAGGAGCGACTTTTAGCAACCAGTTACGGCTAATTAGCCATCTTTAAGTTCAAAAGACATCATTCAATAAAAAATGAAACATTAAAATTAAACTACATCTTCCTTTAACAAAGACTCGTTTGGGCAGAAGTCTTCCTCCGTCTTTTGGGATTCACCAAGAGGGCACGGTAAGTATGATCATGTGACTTATGCATAAGCCATTGACCATTTCAACCGTAGGGTTGCACTCACTTCCCCATTGAAGCCGCGATGGAGTATCTCGATATACTGAAGTTCGCGATTCTGAACATATTCCTCACCAGGATTTCCAATGGTCAGCTATTTTCTGGTAAGAATAGTCATCTTCATTGTATATTTTGATTTACTTTCAGTTGATTGACCTTTTGTTTCTCGTGGCTTGTTTGTCAAATAATCGTTTCCGAGAGCATGATTTTTTTAGGATAAAATGAGTAAATGTTGTTTCGGAAAGCCAAAAATGGGTCTAAAGGAGTCCAAAGAGAAACTAAAAATTTTCATTTTTGTATTTCACTTTATTTTTTTTGTCTTTCCCATTTTTCTATAAACTCATCCTCTAAGGATAGACATAGTATTTAAATGAATTCCATTTATATATTAAATATATAATATTAAATACGTATTCTTTATCTAACAATAAGGGGAATGTGAAGTATTGGAAAGCTCCTGGGAGCCCACTGTAATAAGTGCCACCTACTCTTCTACCTTTTCGATAGTGCATAAATGCTTATATCATCATTAGAATTTCGTCTAATGTGGCATCTCGTTAGTAAAAATGGAATGATATGTCTCGCTAATATTATTTATTTCAAACTGACCGTATAAAACGGTTAGTTTTTGTTTATAATCAAGGTATTAAATCAGTAAAATTGTTAATAACTTATCTTGAGGAAATTTTGGACAGTCTGAAATTTTGCCGGAAATCTCCTCGGCCTTGGCAACCAATACTGCCGGTATGGAGTTAATTTAATAATCGCACTCAGAATATTTTATGAGCAAAACTTTCCTCAAGAAGTCATCATTTATGGATGACAAAATTCTCCGATCTTTATATCCATGATTTATGAGGGTGAATTCTGGGATGTACGTATTATTGAAAGAAAAGAATTAGCAGCTCACTAAGTCCCAAAGTGAGCAGACAGGAGAGTTCATTAGATGAAAAAATTTCTTCAAACTAAGAATCTTAATGAATTTTGATCATATGAAAATATAATTCCTCCATCAAATGTGTAAAATGCGTAAGAAAGAGACATTTTCAAGTGGTATTATTTTTTCACTTTCGATCCGTAATTCTTAGCATCATCAGTCATGGAAATATGGATTGAATTTAATTTGTTAATTAAATTTTGGTTTGAAGAATGAACGAATTTTAACTGTAATGAAACACTCTGAATTGAACACTATCTAATTATCAATTTTCTATGCCATTTGGGACAGTAAATAGCATTCTTAGAGACTCATTCGTAAATTGGAACATATGATCAGAATCATATGCGTATATCCTCATAAATCCTTTGTTGTACCTGTATCTTCTTAATTTAACCATTAAATTTTCCCATTTTTATTTCTCAATTAATTTCATGTACTTAAATATTTTACACAGTATTTCTACCTCAAATGTTTGAATAAGTTATTAATATCTTCTTTTTGTTACGGCAAAAGTAGTAAACTATTTCTTTCGATGTTTTTTTTTCCTAGAAGGGAAAAAGTACGCCGTTTCAAGGTAAAAGTAACGAATAATTTATTTCGTTGACTATGTCCGGCTATTTTCACTGCTATTTCTCTCATAATACTCATAATATTTCTCTCTAATAATCTCTTACAGTATAATTAAAATTTAACGAATGTATAATAATTAATAATGAATTATTAAAAGTTCCGACTTCCATTTCCTGTGAAAATGAAGGAAGGAAATGCCTAAAAATAACCTTTTTATTTACTTAGTTCAACTCTCCAAGTTAGTAGATTTACTTAGTTGTAACTAGATTTTTAAATCGAATGTTTTAAATTGAGATCGCCAGAAAAAATCTCACTGGACAATCATCCCGAAAATCAGTTATTTGTTCGAGTGATATTATAATTCGTGACTTTCTTTCTCAAAGGAAAGTAAGGAAGACTTTTTACATTCACTTTCACGTTTTATATTCTCTCTTCGTTCGATATAAATCATTTTCCACGTGCATGTTTTTTAAAATAAAAAATATGGCGAAAAACATTAATATTCCTCCTTTTCCTCTTTAATTTACTGATTTTGATGATTTATTATGTTGCTAGAGATCAATTCCTCGTTTCGATGAAAAATCTTATTTCTGTGGACCGGATATTTCTCACAAATTTTTGTACCCTTAAACAACTGATGCCAACACCATTTTAACCAATATCTGCACCCAAGCTCGCCAATGTCCGTGTCCGTAAGTACCGTGTTTGCACCGCTCTTTCCTTTTTGTTTTTTTTTTCCAGGATCATTTTGGTAGATAAAGTAACATCTGCAGTGGGTGGCTGTAAATTCATTATTAAAAAACTTCCGTAAAATATTAAATGATTCTGATAAAATAAAAATGTTCCCACGAAAATTATCCTCTTTCTAGGATACTCAGGAAATATTTGTATCCTTATCTTATAATAATGACTGATAACTGTAATGTTTTTTATTCATGATGGTTCTGTCTGCCGTTATTATTTATAATTACACCTTTTATTAAATTTATTTCTTAATTGTAACCTTTTCGCCTTGTCAAATATAAGATTTTTTAATACACGAAGAGCTCAGAATCGAAAATATATTTTTTCTCACCATAACTTGACCGTCTAGAAGCAATATGGCAAGTCATACAATGGCAGGGAAATAAATTTTAGGATTTAAGAAAATCGAAAAATTTCTACCGAAATATTTTGAAAGTTTGTTTGATAAAGAATTTTTGTGTCATAAAAAACAGTCTCATACATGTATATTTAAGTTCATCGAGGGAAAGAATTTTCTAAAACTTAATGATCATATTAAGATTTTTTTCATATGAATAATGTATTTTTTTATTGCACTTTCTTAAGGATTCAATTTAAAATCGATAAAGCGCAACTATAAGATATAGTTTTTAGATCGACACTAAGTTGCTTTTTACAATAATATAAAATTAGATAAAAGTACCAAATATCCATTTAATTTTAGTTGTGTAGTATCACAATTAGTAATGTTCTATTTTCAAGGGGACCCGTGCTTAGCACAATCCGGTTTGTCTGGAATCTGTAGACCAATAGACAGTTGCCCCTATGCATTAAAGGAGGTGAGGAACGGAGGAAGGCCTACAACCTGCAGTTTCATTGGAAATGAGCCGATAGTGTGTTGCCCTATATCCAACTCTCATAGACCAACTAAACCATCCAGGGGACCTGGTGAAGCTGCAAAATACTGCAAGTATTCTACAGCCTAGTATCTATATTCATACTGCACTCATATTTTTACCATTATGAATATTGAAGGATTGTTAGCCATTTCAAATGGTTCTCTAAAACGTGAAATCATATCCATTTCAGAAGCCTTTGATGTAAATATTATTTTACTACTGTATGTATAGTCTGAAAAATTGAAAAATTATCAGAATAAAAAAGAATAAATCCATAATAGATAGAATCTGGTTTTGCTAATTGAATAATAACTTATGAAAGGACTGGTTTTGATTTGTATTAATTTTATTTATAATGAATAAATTATAAATAAAATAAATTAATAATATTACAATTTTCATGTTAGTATAAGAGATTCATTTTTCCTAAAAATATCCTTTCCCTAGAAGAATGTTCTGTTAATAAAAGACAAGGAATGCTTATGTTCAAGTTTTTTTGAACAAATCTCGGCAATATTACATTTAAAAAAATATTTGATTATTTTTTTAGGATAGCAGTAATTTATAATTCTTCTATTAAATGATGTTGAGCTAAAAGACCTTTAAGTTTATTCAATTATGTAGAAAAATATTGTTAACCTAAGAGTCTTTCTTTTTTATCAATTAAAATCTGTATATGAGTATCGTAAAATTTAGGATATAAATTGTGATTTTTTAATTAAAATTATTTCTTCCAAACCCTCCTAATCACTCTCCAAAGGGTGTTCATATTATGAACATTTTTGTCCTGCTTATGCCGGAAGTGCGGCCGGCGGTGTCAAATCAATTGAATATGAATTTCCTCACATGGTAAGAGATTCACACATATTAAGACAAATATCTCATCTCTGTTTTCCTCCCAAAGTTTTAATCCACTTGATTTTTTTAGGCTGCTATTGGATATGGACCTAATAGAGATATTATCTGGAATTGCGGAGGTTCTTTAATTAGTAAAAGATATGTTCTAACAGCAGCTCATTGCCTTCAATCACAAAAGTGAGTCAATGAATTTATTTTTGTGATATCCTAGTTATTAATTATGAGTACTTATACCACCACTGTTAATGTCTTGCAGCTGCCACAATGAGTTTGAATTTCTTTGCCATATTAGTAGGAACTATATTTATGACCCTCAATTTTGTTGTATAAATGTATTTACCTTGAAGTGATCATAAAGTAATTTTTAGGAACTTATTTATATATAAATTTGTGAATACTATGATTGAAAAATATCTTTCCATTCTTTAAATTAATTAAGAAAGAACATTTGAATTATTATGAATAGTATACTGTACATCAATTATTCATTAATATAGTGGTCCAGCAAGATGGGTGCTCCTTGGATCTGTGTCATTGCAAGAGACTGATGTTTGGATGCCTTACGCAAGAAAAAAGCAAATACATCCAGTGATTATAAGAATACCACATCCTGGTTATCGCCCACCAGCAAGATATAATGATATTGCACTTCTGAAAATAGGACCTGCTCCAGAGTATGACGATATGTCCACTCTCCATCCTCTGGTCCATCCAGCTTGCTTACCAACTGATAATGACTACAATAGGAGGAGTGCCATAGCAACTGGTTGGGGTAAATTAGGATATGGTAAGATCTCTAATGTCTATCTTTCGAGGACTGAAAAAGAATTTTTAAGTAAAAGTAATGTATTGTTTGGTAGGTGTTAAGAAAGGGTTCAAATACTACCCAACTAACTTCATAAACTAGCATTTTACACCATATACAATTTAGTTAAAATACTTCTTAATGGAAAAGTCACTTTTATCCATTTGCTCAAAGGCATAACTCAAATCAAATAATCTGTGATGTCTATGGGGTGATATATTCAAGTCAGACATAACATGATTTCTGAATAATAAAAACCTTTCTTGTAAATAACAACTAAACACTCACAAATATCCTGAATTAATCTCCCATGATGTCCATTTTTAAACTACTTCCCCTACCTCCTCCCCCTAACACTATTGACAATAGCCTACCTTCTCCATTTCTTCATATTGATGATTTGTTAGTGTACTTTTTGTAAACTTATATGAGTTCACTTTCATTAATTTTATTGCCCTTGAAGATAGGCAAAATTTAAAAACCAGTTTTAGAGATTATAATACATGAATATAAAATTACATATCTTCATAAGGATATACAAACATTGATAATAAGTATCAGAATGCTTTGCCTTACATATTATATTTACCGCAGAACAGCAATTTCACGATTAATTAACATGTAATACCTTTTAGAAAATGAAACTATTGATAGTATTGTATTACGTATTGTAGTATGGTATTCATGTTTAAGTTCAAGTTTTATTTAAGCATGATTTCCCAGGAATAATTCATGTAATAAAATACAGTTTCATTCTCTAATCTTAGAGTATTTTATTGAAATATGTCATTATATTTTTGAGTAAAATGTTAAAATTAAGGTATTTCCTTTTCTCTTATTCCATTATATAGAATGTTTGATAATTTTTGGAGTGAAAGGAATATATTATAAGCCAGAATCTCTATATGCATTATAGCTATTCCTATAAATGAACTGTATTTTTATCATTAAAAAGTTTTCTAGCAGTCAACAATTATTGTTTTCTGCTCCCTAGTTATTGTTACCTTCTACAGTAGTCACTAAATCACTAAACAGATTCCAATGGAATTATATTCTTCAATGTTTCCTTCTGATTTAATTTTATTTAAATCAATTAATTTTTAATGAATAAAGTGATATTGTGAAGAATCAATAACCTTATCTATTATATGCTCTCACATGATTCTCGTGAAATTTTTTTCTCAGGAGAAGAACCCAGTCCTGATTTAATGAAAGTGGATTTAAATATGTTAGATAATATACTATGTAATGAAACTTTTGACCTTGAGATAAGGACTACTAAACTTCTCCGAAGAGGTATAGATAACTCAATGTTATGTGCTGGTGTTCTAGAAGGTGGTAAAGATACATGTCAGGTAGGTTGTATCCTAATATTTTCTATACTATTAATCTAGGTATGATCCACAATTATGATAACCTATATGAGGTAGACATTTTAGGATACATTTTAATAGAACAGTATTTAATTTTGATTAATGAGGAATTCAAGCTATTAACCAATATGATATTAATTTCCTTTTTTATTTGATTCTATTTACATTTGATTAAGTTCATATCATGATTTCTTACGCCTATTATATTTGATTTCCATGATTAGTTTGTTTTGAATTAAAACTACGATATTTAAAAGAGAATAATCTTAGAGAACACATTTTTTGGTAGTAAATGAATTGATTAAACAAGTATTTTGATGTTCATATTTTATAAATTCCACTAAATACTCATGCAAAGATTATAATTTAAATTGTAAAACATCAGTTTGTTTTAGCAAAATATTACTGAATGTTTTTTTCAATCCTTTATTTTACTATAATTGTATGTTTAATTTGCAATTTCCAGACAATATAAATCTTTGATGATAACATAACAACGCTAAAAACTAGTTTAACCATAGTTCCTATACATATCATATTTCTGATTGTGTAGGAATGTGAAATATAAGTTGGCATAGAAAATTCATGCAGTTAGAATGATTCCAGGTTTTTAACAGACTTGAGAAAAGTCTGACAAGACAATCAAGCCCAGATTTTCAAATTGCCGGTTGGTTGCACAATTGATCTATCTTCAGAAGAGTCCTGCTAGACTATTTTTCACATCTATTAAAAACTTGGAATTTTCTATAATATCAGAGAGTAATCCTTATAAATGGGTACAATTTCTTCTTCTCAGGGCGACTCAGGAGGACCATTGCAAGTGGTTAAAAAGAAAGAATGCCTGTATTCTATCCTGGGAGTCACATCTTTTGGAAAAGTGTGTGCTTTTGCAAACACTCCATCTGTTTACACCAATGTCTATGAATATATACCTTGGATAGAGAGTATTGTATGGCCTTAGCAACAAAATTTATATTTTTTATTCATATTTAAGTGGATTTAAAAATCCATTATTTTTCTAATTATTCCATAATTGACTAAAATATAAGGAATTTTTCATTTTCTTTAATCCAATACGAAGTATTCAATATTCACAATTATTTTAATTAACAAGGCTTCATTCCTGAATCCATAACTATGATTTTCCCCAAAAAAGGAATTGTTTCATGACCAAAAAAGGTGGTAAGGCAAGAGAGATTAATTTAATATGCTTATATTATAATTATGAAGGACAAATAAAATTTTCTAAATGATCTGCCGATTCAAAATTTTCATAATTTATCAACCCATTCACTCATAGACATCTCCGACCGCTTCAACTTTCTAGAAGCAAGAATTTTCTCGTAAGAGTCCACTGTTTCCGACGGTTGCGCAAGTAACTTGAAGCTCGGGAGTTGAGGAGTGCAAATCATTCAGCAAACATGGGAGTTTTTATTTAGTGGGTATTCCCAATGGCTCGATGATTTAATCGACATATGGTAAGATGCAAATTCTATTTAAGAGAGTATTCGTGTACGTATTCTTTTATAAGAATTTAAAAACTTGAGATTTGGAATGGAAATTCTGCAATTTTCCATGTATCCAATTCCTGCATACATAGAGTAATGATATCTTGTTCAAGCTTACTTATTTTTGAAGTAGAAGTTAACAGAATCTATAATTAACAGAATATTTATGTCGTAAATTCCTGAGTTACTCAGGATAGTCTCTTAGTATAATAAAAGAATTGAATAACGTTTTACATATAGATCTATATTGATTATTCTAATTTCTGTTTTCTCCCAAATGAGATGCTTCTTTGTAAATAACCAGCTCTTAGTCACAGACTTATTTTATGAACGTCCGTAGTCTCTTAACTAGCCATCTCCAAGTTCAAAGGACTTTAGTTATTAAACAAACAAATGAGAGATAGAAATAAACCTAACTTTCCTTGAGTGACTACTCTATTGGGCTGAGGTCTTCTTCAGTTTTTTGGGATAACCCAAGAGGACACGGTAAGTATGATCATGTGACTACTGAGTAAGCAATGGACCGGTTCAACCTTAGGGTACGAGCTCCCGCTCAGCCATTGGAGTCGCGATGGCCCATCTCGGTGTACTGAAGTTTGCAATCCTCCAGATATTTCTCGCCCAGATTTCTTACAGTCAGCTATATCCTGGTGAGAACAGTTATCTTGATAGCATATTTTGATTGCCAATAAGTTTTCTGTCGATTATTATCGCTTGGCTTGCTAAATAACCCCTCCTAAGCGCACATCCAATATTTCGTGAAGATTTATTTACGTAAACATGCAATTAAAATTATAGAATTCATAAAAAAGTCGATAACTCATTAGCTATTTTATACGTGTAATGCGATTTTTCAATAACTAAATGCCTTAAAATTATACGAAATATTTTATCTGTATATTTTTTATCGTGTACATTTTATGTAAATTTGGCGAATTAAAAAGAAGGTAGAATATTAGATCATTAAACATGCCCAAATACCGTAGTTAAATCATTTTATATTGATATAAACTAATTTATTAACTGAGAGAATTGTTAAACAAATTTTTTCTTTTCTCGCCTTCTGCGTAATTTTTTGGATAAAGGAACGTAATATCATACTTGGAAATGAAAAACGGACAGCAATGAATGGCCAAAAAATTTTCACATTCTTCGCTTCGGTTTCATCTTTTTCTTAGATTTTCTTTCTTCCATCTTCACCTTTCAAGAATTTCCTTCTATGAATCATCTATCTATTCGATACTGGTTTACTGGTCGGATACATCGTAAGAATTACGCGAAAAGTGGTTTGTCGTTAGTGAAAATATCTTATCCATATTATTCACGAGAAAGTAAAAATAGGTATATATAAAAATATTATTTTTCATTGAGTTATCTAATTTGCGAAATCGGACATGGCCTTGTCTGATGAAATCTTAGGTGACATGTTCTAAAATTTTGCAGGAAATCTCTTTGGCCTTGGCAACCAATACCGTTGGTGTCAAGTTTATTTACTTTGTCTTCGTTCTCAGAGTATATTACCAGCAAATACGTTTTTAAGATGTAAACATTTATAGATGGTAGACTTCTCGGAATTTTATGTTCAAGAATATATTCGACTTCCTGGACGTCCATATAAAGGAAAAAAATAATTTATATTTTTCTATGGCCCAAAGTATGTAGATATATAGAAAGATAGTCATCGAGATTTGGTTATGATAATTTCTTCAGATTCAGAATAATCATAATTGTTTATTATATGACGATGCAATTCTTAATTCTAATGAAGTGAAAGGAAAGGAAAAAAACCTGAATTCTTCCACAAATTTTCCTTTGGTTTCGCTCCGTCATTCTTAGCGTCATCAGGCGTAATAATGATTTAATGGGTTTAAAGAATAAACAGATACTCTCTCACATCCTCTCAATGATGATTAACATGATAATGTATCTTAGGAAATCCACTTTTGTCTATTCATAATAAAATAATAAAATGAATGCGCTTTTGCTCCATACGACCGAAAGAATGCAATATCTAATGCTCGTGAACATTTCTCACACCTAGCAACTCTAATTATCGAACTATAAAACTAATTGAATTATTTTGAATAAAATTGTTTGTAGGTTTGTGATACGTCCATTTTAATGTCTTTTTAGTTTTAGCTAATAATAAACTACATCCTGTTACGACAATAAGGAGCTAAGCTGGATTTTGCCGCGCTCATCAAAATTTCTCCTCTCGAGAACACTCCCAAAATTTTAAAAATTTTAACTGAAACCTTAACAATAAATTTCTTAAATATTCTTATACTTATATTTTAATACTATTTTTAATGTAGTTCTTCTATCTGTATCCTAATGCACCCATCTACCAATGCTAATAATTTCTTTTCTTTTAATATTTTTTAATTTCTAAGCTTTATTATCATTGTGAGATGTATTATTTTTTTTCTTTTTTTTCTCAACGTAGGAAGTGCTCTAAATCTTAATTTTGCCGCTTTTCTCCGTACATTGAGAATCTTGGCGCAACGTAAGTCATATAATCTCAAAGAAGTAAATGATTAGCATGCTTACTTGCCGCTAAGGTCCTTGGTTCAAATCCCCTTTATATGGGAAATTCTCTTCTTAGGATATGGATATTGGTGACCTCACCGTGCTTGAGTACCTCAATATCATTTTCTCATAAATGCATGTTAGAGAAAATAATTAAATTAATTTCAGCAATTGGGAAAATTAATAAAATGTCTATTTTAAATAGAGCAAAAGTATAAACTTATCATTGTGAATATATACGCAAGTTCCGATAAATTTTAGTATGTATATTAAGAGGGAAACTTGAACCAAATTTAAAAGTTCATAAAAAAAATTTGATTATATAAATGTTAAAATTTCGAATAAAAAGTCCAAAAAGATTCTGCAAAAATTCAAATGACTAAAATTTATGAGATAGTTGCTAGGATTCTTTTTACGATTCTTTAGAATTCGGAAAAGTTTACTGTATTTGTTTCCTTTTACTCCTTTCTCAAGGTGGAGTGTTCTCTTTTCAAGGGGACCACTGCTTTGAACGATCTGGTTTGTCTGGAATATGTAGACCAATAGAGAATTGTCCTCATGCAATAGAGGAGTTGAGGAATGGAGGAAGGCCTACAACCTGCAGTTTCATTGGGAATGAGCCAATAGTGTGTTGCCCTATATCTAACTCACACAGACCTGCTAAACCATCCAGGAGACCTGGTGAAGCTGCAAAGCACTGCAAGTATTTTTAAGTTTTCCAAAGCTTTATCAAACTCTCTAAGGAATCTCTTTTTTCTTTAAATGCTTCCTTATCTCTTGTTGCCAGATGCTTCAAGTAAATTTACTTTGCCTGAATATATTCATTTATCTTGATTTGGTTGAAGGATTTAGTTCTTAGTGGCACTACATCAATTTTCAGACTTCTTTGCTCATATTTTAATCTTATCAAAATTGAGGTTTGTTTATTTATTATGTTAACATCTAAGTTGAATTAGTGATAGAGAGAATTTCATAAATCCAAAAGTGTTGCTAATTACATTGAATAGATTTTGAAAAAGATTTATTTTATGAAAGTGTTTTTATGAGTTATTATCATTTATTGCAATCTCTTCTAATCTTTCCCCAAAGGGTGCTCACGTTATCAAGAACTTTGTCCCAAATTTTCCCCTGTTATTGTGGGTGGCATCAAAGCACGTCCAGCTGAATTTCCTCATATGGTAAGATACTTTAACAAATTATGATCTTTATATCTTCTTTATTACCACACACATCTTTATCTAATTACATTTATTAAGGCTGCCATTGGATATGGACCTGAGGAAGATATTAGCTGGAGCTGTGGAGGAACTTTAATAAGTGATAGATATGTTCTAACAGCTGCACATTGCCTTCATTCACAAAAGTGAGTAAATAAATTCATAATTATAAAAAATTTATTCAGAAAGAATACTAAAACAGGATAGATAGCATCATAATGGATCTTATGTATAAAATTAAAATTTGGAATTATTATGTATGGTCCATATCCATTATGTTCACTATAAATCATATTTTTCTTGATGTAGTGGTCCACCAAGATGGGTACTCCTTGGATCTGAGTTATTAAGAGAGACTGTTGGTTGGTCACCTTATGCAAAAAGAGGGCAAACCCATCCAGTGGTTAAGAGGATACCACATCCCAGTTATCGCCCACCAGCAAAATATAATGATATTGCTCTTCTGGAAATGGGACCTGCTACTGAACACAATGTTTTGTCAACTCTTAGTCAGCATGTTCATCCAGCATGCTTACCAACTGATGATGACTACAATAGAAGAAGTGCCATAGCAACCGGTTGGGGTAGAGTAGGATATGGTAAGATATCCAATGATACCATTTGTGTTTATATTACTATTTATATCTCTCTTGGGCAATATTCAAAATCAAAATTGTTTCATAAGTGACAGGTGTAATATAATTACGATAACAAATGAGAGGGAATGTTGAGAATTGATATAACTATGTTGCCTGTAAAATATTCTTGCTTGATTCTCTTTAAATCTATTTCTCAGGGGATGATCCCAGCCCTGATCTATTGAAAGTGGAATTAAATATTATCGACAAAACATTATGCAATGAAAGTTATGACCTAGAGATAAGGACTACCAAACTTCTCCCAAGAGGTATAGATAACACAATGTTGTGTGCTGGTGTTCTACAAGGTGGTAAAGATACATGTCAGGTAGATTATTTTCTCGATCTTTATACAATTAGACTCAAGTACCTAAATTTACTTTCATTAATTTAATTTAATACATTTTAGTTTAAATTTTAATTCAATATTATTATTGAGAATGAGCATTCAGGCTATTAAACAATAATATGAGAATATTCCCTTTTTTACTTGGTTCCATTTACTTAGTTAATAACATAAATTGCATCATTTATATCATCATTTCTCATGTCTATCAAATTTGTTTGCCATCATTATTTTTAGGTGAACTAGCTTTGAGAAAATATTTTTCATATTTAATAAATTACACTAAATACTCAATCAAGAATTAAAATTTAAATTTCATAAAAGCAGTATGTTTAAGTAAAATATCACTTATTATTTTTTTTCTAATAACTATAAAAGGTAAATCCCTTTTTCAATCTCCAAGAAATAGAGATCTTTGTTGATTATATGAAAACATTCCATTTTACATAGATAGTTCATTTGAGTATCATTTCTTTTTTACAGGGTGACTCAGGGGGGCCTTTGCAAGTGGTGAAAAGGAAAGATTGCATGTATTCCATCTTGGGAGTCACATCTTTCGGAAAATTGTGTGCTTTTGCAAACTCTCCTTCTGTTTACACTGATGTTTATGAATATATTCCTTGGATAGAGAGTATTGTATGGCCATATGAACAAAACTGATATTTTTAAATTCACAAATTAATTGATTTTAAACATCCATTTTTTCTAATTATTTCTGAAACTCCAATGGTTAAAAATCAATTGGGCTGATAATAAAATGTAAAGAATTTCAAATCAAATTAAATTCTGATAAAACAATAAGCTTCTTGATATGATGGTTAACCAGTCTTCAAATATTATTTAATTGTCTAGGTTTGTAGAACAATTTAGGCATTATCAACACTCTATAGAAAACATGTTAAGTTTTCATTAGATTAAATATCCAGGTACAAATTTATTGAAAATAGTTGCTAGGCATATAATTATTGATTTTATATTAATTATTAGCAATTAATTGAAGAATTTTAAATAAATGTACAATACATGATCAATTGTTATCCAATAATGCCTTTCCATATTTTTAAAACATTCTACATTTTTTTCTTTATGTTAATTAGAGCTATGAAAATCATAACAAAAACTATTATGCTTTTTGTTAATGTATTCCCTCAAAAAGTTTTTAAAGGTATTTTTGTAATTTTTTTGCAATTTTGATATTTTCAAAGTCTTAGTGAGAATGAATTATGAATGTAAACATGGGTATTTAAAATTTATGAATATTTAAAATGTTGATAGATACTATAAAATCATTACATACTTGAAACATAATATACATAGAAGGCATAGGAAACATAAAACATCCATTGACTATCACACCATCAGCAACCAACCTTATCACACTTTTGAGGTAAGATTGGTTGCTGTCTTTTACTATTAAGGTTGAAATATCTTTTTGTAACTACAATAATAGATAAATAAAATCTCTCAAGTTTTTAAACTGATGGTAGTTATTGATAAATATCATACCATCCATCAAAATGTTAATAACAAATTGTTTCTTTTTAAAGTTACATTCACTATGTATTATTTTAATTGTTTCAGTTTTAAGCATACAACAGAAAGGTAGAATTTAAATTCTTTTAGAGTTAGTTCACACATATTTCAAGTAACTTTACCAGAATGTGGGGAGTGGATGAATTTCTTCTTCTCACACTGATATTATCTTTAAATTGAAATGGAAAAAACTGATGAATATGCTTTTTATTAAAACACTTTATTAATGAACGCATTTTCTCTTACTCAAACAATATTCACATAATAGAACTTTATCATGGACTTAATTGTAGAACTAGCTATGTACTTATTTGAAGAACTAGCTGAATTTCAAATTTTTGCTTGTAATTTTTATTTAAACTGCAACAAATTTTTTAATTAAAGTGTCATCAGATGTGATTCAAAATTTTAACTTTCTCCTCTGGAATCACTGAATAATGGAATTTGAAGATTAACCAGAAGATTCAACATCACCAAATGCTGGGCATAATTTTTACTCAATTTTTGTAATACTTTATGAGTTATTTTGAAAATACCTTTCCTTGAATCTCTCTTAATTCAAATATGCTTAAAATTTTTATAAAAAATTATTTTTAAAAGTGTATATTGATGAGTTTTTGAAATATTACCTTTAAATATTCTTGCAAAGATTCATAGAAAGTATGAAATTCCTAAAAAAATTTAGTTACCAATATCTTATGATATATTTATAGATCTCTTCTTAATAATTAACCGAAGACTATCATCAGGAGCAATAAGGAAAGATTTTGTATCAAGTGGAGGAGACTTCACATTCTTCAATTCATCAGGCAAATAGAAATGGAACTTAGACAGGACACTAAACAAGCCAACTTTGACTTGCATCAGCCCAAAGCGCATACCTGAAAGAAGAGGATCCAATTGATTTGCTATAGTAATTAAATAGTTTAAATTTGATACAAGCGTAAAGTCACAGGAATATCAAACATCGCTCAATCTATAGGATGATTTAATTATGGTTATTATATACAAATTCAATGGATGAATTTTATTTAATCCATAAGATGATGACATAAGCCTGCTCAATAGTAATATTTGAAAAAAATTGAAAAAAATGAACTTTAATCCATAGTTGTATTTTCTCAACATTCATTTATTAGTTTTATTACTATATAATTTTTTGTGGCGCTGTTTGCAAGATTTCTGTACATTTTCTTGGATTTTGTCACAATGCTTTGCACTATAGGGACAACAGATAAGATCTTACTCCATTTTGATGTGGACAATGATTATTTAGATAAATTTAGTCAATAAAACTTTGTATAAGTCCAAAATATTATCCAAAACTATGAACCTCTACAATAATTTGCTTACTCTCAAAAGCTTGTTATGAAACTAAAATATTAAATGGCTTAAATATTCATCTTCATTAAATGAAAGCAATCAGCAACTATATTTTCCATCCAATGGTTCCATTAATCACAAAATGCATGTCTCTGAGGCTTTGACAAAGCAATATTTATAATTAAAAATACTATTCTTTATTAATTAAATATCTGTATATTAATTTACTGTAATTACCTATGCACATTCGTGGTCCCTCTCCAAAAGGCAAGTAAGTGAAACTTGGTCTACTCTTTTTAGCTTCATCACTGAAGCGCTCTGGGTCAAATTTCTCTGGATCTGGATAGTATTGAGGATCTTGATGCATGGTATACACAGGTATGAGAACATGCATCCCTTTTGGAATAACGAGGTTATAGTCTTTATTCCTGTATTCCTCCGTGCACACTCTATCCAGCACAGCCAGGGTGGGATATTTCCTTAGAGTCTCTTTAAAGATAAAGAAATATGTATTTAAATAGAGTTTCAAATAGAAATAATCTATGATAACTATACTTAAGGATCAATATTAGATTAGATCCTTTTTATCAAAATAAAAATTTTTAAATTATACAAAATTAATATGCCTAAATTGATATTTAATCAACAGTTACATGAAAGTATAAAATACAGCTTGATAAATAATATCTCTCAGAGACAAACTTCTTAAACTAAACGATGGTCAAATTACTAAAGATAATGATGAAATGTTTAAATTAAAATGTTTAAATAAATTTAAACATCTACTTACCATTTATTACCATATCTAAATACTTCATGCCAAGAAGTGTTTCGTATGTTATATCTCCTTTGCTAGTTTTCCAAACTTCATCAATCTCATCCATGAGTCTTTTCTGGCAATCCTGATTTGCAGCAAGTTCAAAGAGAGCAAAGTTCATTGCAGTGGATGATGTCTCAAATCCAGCGAAGTAGAACACAAAAGCATGTGAAACTAGGCTGTCTCCATGGAAATCTGATGTGAAATACAGATGAAATAATTTATAAAATTATTTTCTCGTATTTTACAGGTATCTATTCCTAACCTAGAATCTCACTTTCTTAAAGTTGATGATATTATTTTGGTTTCCCTAAATCTAATTATTAAATTGCTATAGATAATGTATAAGGACCTTTAATAAAATTTCTGTATTATTTGTCTCATGAGTGTTCGTGTTAGTCGAATTTCGCTAAATTATAAACTAATTTGAGATTGTTTCAATTATAATTGGTGGGGCATTTACCGAAAAAAGCGTGGTAATCGCAGTAATCTAAAAGTAAAAACAATCAAAAGTTTTATTGCCCGTCGTTGATGGAAAGATTTAGATAACGGATTGGTTGAAACGAAGTGATAAGAAACAGAATTTGGATCGCACGCAAAGAGTATGAAGACGGCATTTTTCAAGTAAGTCAACCTTCCAAGGAAAAGAAATGAAATTAGCGTACTTAAATTATAGTGATTTTTGCGATAAAAATACCAATGTAAACCAAACTCCAGACTAGAATTTCCATCTATTCCTGTACCCTAATGAGCTGCTTCTTTTTAAAAATAAAATAAAATTAGCGTACTTAAATTATAGTGATTTTTGCGATAAAAATACCAATGAAAACCAAACTCCAGACTAGAATTTCCATCTATTCCTGTACCCTAATGAGCTGCTTCTTTTTAAAAAATCTATGTTAGATGTACTCTTAAAGAGTGCGCGAAATTATTCATTCCGTGAAAAAACCAGTACAATGATTTTATGTGAGGGGTTTTTCCAATCCGTCCTTCCGATCAAGAAAAAACTTTTGGAAGTTTGGAACTATCGGCATGACATTGAATTACACTCTTTAACGGATCCTATTTTATAACTTCTGCTTTTCCAATTTCCAATTCGTTCAACATTTTGTCTATTGGTGTTAGGAATAGCGAATAAAGACAGAAGGCTTGGATCTCGGACCAATTGTGTGTTAGTGTCGTTATGCGCGATTTGTTTAAATGCCAATAAATTTTGTGCGGACAATGCTCGATATAACTGCTAAAATTCTAATCCTCAGAAGGCAATAAATGAAATAACGTAATACTCCAACTGTTTCAAGAGAGAAGGATGATGTTGCTTCCTTTTCGGATTCCGCTCGAAAATAATTTTTCAATCAAATCAGAAAAAATAGTTAACGGAAAACACATTACCATAACAAGTATCAAATATAGTTAGGTAAATTTGATAATTTAAAAGTAAATAATATGATATAAAAATTATGGTAAACTAAATACATTATATACATTATTTAACAATAAAAGTAAACTCCAAAATATATCAATAGAAATATTTTCAATATATAATTAGTAATAAGTATATTACGAGAGAATCAAAGATAAATGAATTCCATATAACAATTATCAGGGACTTCAATGAAATGAAGAACGAAATTTCCTCGTATAGTTTATGATAGTGGTACTCACACTCCTCTGAATCAGGAGTCTCCTTCTCTTCGTATGAACCTGTTGTCCCTGAATCGTCATCGCCTTGAATCTTTCCTTTGTTCTTCAGCTGAATCAAAAGGTCTAGGAAGTCGCCTCTTTTTATCCCCTTTTCTTCTCTCTCGTTAACTACGTTCCACACAAGATGACGGAAAAAGTCTGCAACCTCTTTAACCACGAAAATAGATCTCGTAATCTGCGTGTGGAACCGAAAATAAAAAAGAAATAAAAATACACCTACTAAATAGTAAGTAAAACATATGTACTCATTTGTTAATAAAGAATTCATGCACTCATATGTCAAATTTAGTATTTTAGAATACATACATCCTCCTATAAAGATTTTGTTATCTGATGTTGGATGGGTTGGGTTGAATCAATTGAAAAAAATGATAATTATACATAAGTATTGTAACTATAGTCGTATCTACGCTTGAATAACCGAAAAATGAATAAGCATATTATTTAGTATACGGTACAGTTGGCCAAATGGGAACAGTTCAGTTGGCTAAATGGGAACGGTTCAGTTGGACAAACTGGAACAGGTACAGTTTGCCAACTAGAAAATTAAGAAATCGCTCGCGTCGTCGCTACAAGCTGTCGTCGAGAAGAAGAAGAATTCAATTATTAGACAAATTCAGAGGGAGCTCCTTCGTAGAAGACGTAAAAAGCATAATGCGGCCACCGTGTTATATAGGCCGATCTGATAATGCTGTATGCACCCCTGCCAAACGCCAAAAGGCGGCTCGCAGGGTAAATATGTAGATGTAAGAAATCGCTCGCGTAGTCGCCACCTGCCGCAGTAGGAGCGGTTCAGTTGGCTAAATGGGAACGGTTCAGTTGGCCAAATGGGAACAGTTCAGTTGGCTAAATGGGAACGGTTCAGTTGGACAAACTGGAACAGGTACAGTTTGCCAACTTGAAAATTAAGAAATCGCTCTCGTCGTCGCTACCTGCTGCAATGGGAACGGTTCTGTTTGCAGACTGGGAACTGGTCAGTTAGCCAGCTGGGAAAGCATAAGAATCCCCCTCGTCGCGTTTGTACACTTTATTAATATAATATTAAATACAGGAATCCAGATTTTTAAGACTGAAATAAATCATCAAACCGAAAATAATGATTTCGGTGCAAATATATTTGTGGTGTCGAATTGCGGAACTAAAACATCGCGAGCGACCTTATCACCATGTTCGGTTGCCAAACTGTTTTAATTACAAAACGCAAGAGATGGTGCTACATGCTGCAATGGAGAACGCTTCAGTTAGCCGACAGGGAATGTAAGGACACTTGGAAATTGTTTATTAGAATAATGTTAGAACTTCTCTTATGTTAATAATAATATTAGAACTTCTAAAACTAAGAACTCATGCTTAGAAACAGCTATATTTACATTATTTATGATAATTACTTTTGTTTATATTTAAGTTATGTTTACAAGTTATGAAACTTGCAAACTCACCTTCCTCAATGACGGAAGAGTAAATATGACAACCGTATCCAGCATATGTTGAAAAGACTTCTCAATAGTTTTGAGTCCCATCTTTAGAAATTGGTTTTCTGGATCCTTCAAGGAATTCACCTCGATTCCAAAAGCACAGGATGCGACCACGTCAGTGGTGAATCTAGCGAAATAATGCTTCATATCTGCTTTTCCATCTGTAATCCAAAATTTTGTATTTAGATTATTTTGCACTCCTTAAGTTTTATTAAGAAAGTCTTTATTCGGTTTTATCTACAATGACAATCAATATTACGAATGCTAAATATCAGTGGTGGTCAACTTTTTCGTACGTAAGATCCACTTTTTATCTTAAGAAGGGACACGATCAACTAGTTAGTCCTAAAATACTAGTTGTCATGGGCGTAGTCTAAGATTAAGGTGAAGGGTAAATGGTTTCCTATCTCATCCCCTATGGTGACGTAATAATAATAATGATAATAATACATCGTATCGATATCTGCGAAACGCTTCAGTTTAAAATTTTATTTACATAAGTATTTGGTGATGAATACGATAAGGTTTTATGAAACACACGAGTATGGAACTTCATAAAAATTAAAAATTATTTAAATAAAAGGAAAACAGAAAAAAGTAATGAGAGGGTAAGTTTTGATACCAGATTTCGAGACATCCTCCTCCATTTTCTCTACAAGCAGTTGACCCTTCTGCTTCACAAGTGGATACACCATCTTCATTTTCCCAGAAGAAAATGCAGGGCTGAGGCTGTGTCGGAGGATCCGCCATCGTTTTCCTTTTGAAGAAAACAAAGTTTTCGCCAAAATGGGATCTTTATGGACATCTGGTCCGGCCACGTGGTCGACGAAATTCGAATGGGCATATCGCACAAGCACGTCTTTGATTAGTTCCCTTTCCATCACGACCATAGCAGGCTGCCAAAGTATGAATATTCCGCCGTACGCTTTACCTGAAAGTGATAATAAATTAGTAAACCTGGTCTTGTAAATTAATTTGAATTATACAGCAATTGAAAACCGAAGTGAATACGCAGGAAGAAATCCAGGAAAATTTAATAAAACAATATGAAAATTTAATAATATAATATAACATAATAATGATGCATTTGACAACTTTAAAATGAAGCATTCTATTAGAATGATTATAAAAAGTGTTTATAATAGCACAAAATAATATTCTCAGATCACCCAATTCATACAGTTTTAAAAAAATCATACTAAAGGATAAATTGGGAGTGAGGGAGAAATAAATATCATGGAAAATCTAATTGTCTTAGGAATGATTTAAAATTCACAACACTTTAACGAAATCGTAAGGAAGAGTGTTTCCTTAAGCTATCTTGGAATATATTAATACTAGTCGAACAAAAGTTAGCAACCATTTAGAATGACATAGTATTTATAAAGAGAGATTTTTGTGAAAATGATTTCCAGGTCCTTTCTCATAGATTTATCAATTATCTTGGGAAACTCAGTAAATTGAAAATATTCTTTAATTAATATCCAACCTTTGAATTGCTTGGACAGGTCATGCATAACTTCATGAAAGGGCCGTTTGGCTAAGAAGGCATCTTTGGTATTGCCGAATGGAATGGAGGGTATAACATAAGGAATTCCTCTTCTCTTCCAATAGCCGAACCTCCACCAGAATAAGCCAACAACGACCGCAACAAGAGAGGCAGCATAAATTAATACAGACATGGTGGTTCAGTAACTGCAAAAGAGAAAATTTACATTTAGCGAAATCGAAGATTTATTATTGGCATTATTTATATATTTATTTCTCTAGAAATTTTCAAAGGATTAGATGGGTTAAATTTGCTATCTTCGATAAAAGTTAGATTAGTTAGACAATGGCTTATTGTATACCTTGCTTATTATTATTAGTATTATCTTATCAAGTGTTCTATCTAAAGGATATCTCACTAATTAAAATTGTAGTAAATAAACACTCTTACACTTAAATTATTCTATAAATATATATGATGAACCGATAAAGAATTTTCTTGCAGACATGAATATAAACAAATTTCATATCATTTTATGAGTTAAAATTTAATTTAAGATACAATATTGGTAAATTTTAAAATAATCTTAGCAAACAAAGTTGAGAGAACATGGTATCACTGCTTTTTAATAAACTGCTAAACAAATTGCATCTTCCAAATAAAATAAATTATATTATCTTTTTAATAGTGTAAAATAGCTACTAATAATACAAAAATTCTCAGAAGTTTGTAAATATCATTACTTTCGTTATTAAAACCTATTTATCAAACATTTCTCTGACATATACTGCTTACATTTTAATTGTAGATTACTAAGAAAGTAATGAGATGAAATAATTATTTTCTTTTGTCATTAAACTGATTTACGTAGTACAAATTTTCGTATATTAATGAATTACTGTCTTCTGGGCTGAAGCTATAGGTAAAATTTCTGGTCTTGGTAATATTAATATAATGCTTATAATTACATAAATATATTTTCTTCCAACGTTACTATTGACTTCATTCACGATTCCTTTGTTAAGATATAATTCGTGGAGATAATAACACATCTGATGAGTGAAACTAACCCGTATATATAATAGGATATAAAGATGCTCTCATTGGAAAGGGCTTTTTGAGAATTATTTCTTATTATACTATGGAAGAAATAGTTTTGTTAGTTCAACGATTCATGTTTTAAAGATAATGATATTGTTTTGGTTTCAATATACATAAATTCATAGATATTCGCCTTAAGGGTAGAGAGAAACAAACTAAGTAAGTAATATAACTCTGCTAGTGGCCGTAAGCATATAAAGACTATTGTTTCAAGGCCATGCTCGTCATGGAAAATAGATTGTTACGATAAAATACGATGATTATTTTATTTTTGTTCAAAGATTTTACAATACGATTTACGATGAAATAACACTAAAAACATAAAAATCCGTTCATGTTCTTGTTTCCATTTGTATTAATAACATTTTTGAATTCCCACTAAATAAATATATCGTATGAAAGATCAGGTTTTTAGCTATTTAGCTATTCATTTGTAATAATACCACCAGCGCTTTTTAGAAGTATGAAAATAACTATTGCGATACTAAACACTCTACATATATGATTATACTATAATTTTATTCGTGAATCTATCGAATTCTCCAAATTTCTTTTAATCAACGTTACTCTTATCTGATTAGTAATCACATTAGAGCACCATAGCTTACATTTCTAACCGCTCGCAAACTTGATGTAACTATAAATGATTTAATTGATAAAGATTCTCTTCTAAATTTTGTCAATAATTACGTTAAATTTATTAAATTTAGTCAACAATAAGATGTGTATAAACAATAGAATATGCGTCCATTACCTTTATTCCTTAATTAATATTGTTGACCGTTGACAAATAGAAACTAAATTGAACGTTGGGTGTGGTGGCGTGTATTTGATGGAACAGAGAAAAATAGGACAAATATATAAAAAAAAAGGATATTCTCTTTTGAAGTAATCATTCCGACATCTTATAGGCGACACACGCGAGTTAAGATTGCAACGGTTTTAATAAACAGTAAACAACTTGAGCACCCAAGACAAGGAAACTGCTCACAGGAAGTGATAGATTCGTTAAATTTTAAGATTTACATCCTAATACGTACGGTAAAAAGAAGACTTCTCTACTCCGCAATACTTACGGACCCAAACGTAGCATATAAGTAATCGAACAGAAGAATATTCACCGAAATATTGCAGTCGACTTGCCGGTGGAATATCACGGACTACTTACCCTTTCAGCGACGCTCAAGAAGGTCGTTACCAATGAAACCAATTGGCCTTGATCCTTACTCTTCAAATGTCCATATATTCACTCAGGCACTTTCAGTCTCGCTCAAGTAATAATGTCGAAGGAGCTTTGAAGTTACCTCGGTTACCGCGGCAGCTCCAGAACGAGTGACCTCGCTGCGCATCAATTTAAAGATATCCATTTTCTTATTACGTAACACCCGATAAGATTTTTTTCGCCAATTCATTGTGGACAAACATCATTCTCCGCTAAGTACTGTTATCACTGTGCATTAAAACGTATATATCCATATAATCATAGTTCACTTATTTTCGGCTTTATAAGAGCAATTAAATAAAGAAAAAAGACAGACATTCTTTAATTTTTTATCTATAGAATACTCTTAATTTACTTCTCTTTCATGGCCTATAAAGTGCGAAAGAGATTTGAGTGAATTATTCCGTTTCCGTTAAGTATCGTTTCGTATTGACGTTAAAATTGACCAATAAAATTGATGAATAAAATTAACTAATGGTGAGGTTGCTTCCTCAACATCTTTCATATATCATATGCTCATGGTAGCAAGTAATAAAGTTTATAAAAAAATGGAAATGGATTTTCCTTTTCGATTTCACACTCTTTTTTTGTAAATACATGATTTATTCAAACAATTTTAGTCTTTAATTAATGCCTTTATTTTTTAATATCAATGATTTGAATTAGTCGAATTCATCGTCCAAGACTTGTCTTCAATTTCCATCCACTTTTTGCGTCGTAAATTATTTTAGTCGAACGGATGACATTTGCAAACTCCGTTTAACCGTATCGAAAATGACTACTCGGGTTTTACTGAACAAGCACCATAATAGGAGGAAATTATGCAAGACTTCCTCTTACTTCAGATGTCTCTCACGCACAGAATAGACAATAATATAAAAGCTGTGAATGAGATTTAATTTTTCTATGAATCACTTAATGAATCACGAGATACGATCTCATAATAAATCATATGAAATGTTTGCGAATGGAAATCTCAAGGCTGAGAGTTAATAATATTGCAACCAAATCTTTATGATGTTTGAACGTGTTTTGTCTTCAAATTATTCATCTGTCCAAAATGATAAGTAATTTTGAACTGAGCGCTCATAACTACGATCGTAGTATTGGTATATCGGGATTTCTTGGGTTAGAAAAGAAGACGAATAACTAGGATAAAAATTTATGAACATTGAAAAATCAGCTGTAACAATTCTTATGTTCTCCGTGATGACTCTAGTAGATCAGGCTGTGCTTCAGAATGCGTATGAGCTCGTCGCTTGATGATTAGTCTTAGGTTGTCTGCGGGTGAGATTAAGAAGGACCGCCTTTCCATCGGTGGAGACTTCATTCCCTCTAACTCCTTCGGCAAATGGAAGCGGAACTTGGTCAGTACGCTGACGATTCCCATTTTAACTTGCATCGTTCCCAGTCTCATTCCTGTGGAGAGAAGTATACACTCAGTGTTAATAAATAATACATATGATACTCTAATGATATATATATATATATATATATATATATATATATATATATATATATATATATATATATTACTCTACTTAAGATGAATATATAGTTGCTCATATAATTAGTCATTTGAAAGAGTGATGTGTATATCGAGCATTAAACAGACCACATTATCAACGATATCCGATGAAGAAAAACATTTAGTAAAAGACAAGAGTTGTCCAGGATAGCATATGACGATGTGTATTTATTTATCGCATATATGTATATATATTTACGGGCAATAAGATATTACGGAATGTGCACTGAATATACATTTGGCTTCTGAACTAGATTGACATTGATTTTAATCCAAACCGATTAATTACGACCCATTAGCAGGCATTCATAGACTTTTGCTTGGTTAAATTATTAATTAATTTCTCTTCTTTCTTTAAGAGTTCTGATTCGATTCGAGTTGACAGAAGAGTAAATAAATAAATTATGGTTATTATCTATGCGAAATATTAAGCATTAGGATATTATAATGGAATTTAGTAGTTTGCGGTAGTTGGAACTTGGGAAAATTCAAATGAAAATTAACTAAAATTGATTTCGAACTCTCTCCTTAAAGAGAAGGCAATAAGACAAGATAACCAAATTAATTGATTATCTTGACCTTTAATTAGAGAAACTATTTCAAAAGACTCCCTTACATGCATGAATTTTGATGTGTCATTCTACCAAATGATGGTAAAAAACACTTAAAAATCCAATGGTGCGAAAATGATAAGACTGATCAAAGTCGATGAGTACATTTTTCAGCAAGATATTAACCTCTTTTACTGGATTTTCATCATAATTAATTGTAGTATTACCTATACAAAATCGAGGCCCTTGTCCAAACGGCATGTAGGCATGGCTAGTCAATTTGCTCTTGTCTCCGAATCGGTCCGGATAGAACCTGTCTGGATCTGAATAATAACGCTCGTCTCTTTGTATGCTGTAAATAGGTATGGTCACCTCCATGCCTTTCGGAATTACGAGATTGAATTCCGGATTGCGATATTCTTTTGTACATACTCTGTCCACCACTGCCAAGATAGGGTACTTCCTGAGGGTCTCTGTAGAAAAAATAATTTAAAATATAAATAAATCAACCGTTAAAGTTTTGAAATTATCATTACACAAACTCTAATTGATCCATTTTTCCTTATACTATGTTATATTTTTGCTTCCCATCTTCTATTTAAATTCACCTTTACTTTACACCACTTGCTGTTTAATACAAAATACCTTTTATAAATTTATATCAATATCCTTACCACTGACCACCATATCCAAGTACTTCATGCCTTGCAACTCTTCATAAGTAATATCCGCACCTTCTGGGAAGGTTTCATCAATCTCTTCTATCAGTTTATCCTGACATTCTTGATTCGCTGCGAGTTCGAGTAAAGCGAAGTACATGGTTGTTGACGAAGTCTCGTACCCAGCAAAATAAAAAACAAATGCGTGGGCCACTAAGTCATCACCGTCGAAATCTGGAATATAGGTGTAATATAATTTTATAGCAACGTAAATATTTTAAATCTACATTGATATCAAATGAATATTTTCGGCATAAAATATGCATGAGGTAACGTATGTATATACGTACTTAGCTAAGGATTGATTAGCTATTTCAAATAAAGAAGATATTAAAAATCAGTAAGAGTTGCCAAAATCATGGTAGATATAAAACAATATCTGGATATTTATTCACTTAATTTTTGTTAAAATTCATTGATTTTTGGAACCTGCATTCTTTTGTATCGAGTCCTTTTATTTTTCAGCTGTTATCGAGGACAAGTATGAGCAACAAACGATATGTAGTGCGTAAAGACTCGGTTGGATGACAGAAGATTCTGTTATCTGCCAAGAGCAATGACACAGCTTCGATTGTCTCAAAGAGTGGATCGAATTATGCCATGTACATAAAGGAAGTGAAAAATCTTTTCGATTAGATAATACTCGGATTAAAAAGACATTTGAACGATCGAGCTCAATATGTCAGATGAGTTTGGCAAGGCCTCTGTTGTAATCGTACATTATATGATAAAAAATATCTTACTTGAGATGATATGACGCCTCGTTATCAAGTGAGTATTTGGTGGAAAACAAATATCAACCAAATTTCGACCATAGAAGATTTATAAATCAATTGTAATGTAATAAAAAACCATGGTATGTTTCCAATTGAATATTTATATCTAACCAAACATAATGCTTGTCATTTAATAATTAATTTGCTCTACTCTGAACTTATAATTAATTATATAAATCTCTCTTTATTTAGATATATATATTTCATATCTCGGAAAGGATACAAAGGAAGAACTACAACTAGCTTTTACTCATAGTTTAAAATGATTTATGCAACCCTTTTGTAAATATTTCCACGGTTGAAATAGTTTATATTTATTTTTAATGCATAAATGACCGTTAAACTAACCCTATAAAATTTTTTAATAGCATTAGATATTAGATTATATAAGCAGAACCATGGGTCTATCTGATTTTAATATGCTCTTCTATAACAGCTTCCCATTTCCTTCTTTTTTTTAGATTGTTGCCTTGACCTTTGACGAAGGACGTATATGTCAATCATTTCTTTCTGGTTCCTAGCTTTTTTCATGCCTTTCAGCTTTAATTTTTTTAACTTTACCCTTTTTTGCGGATCTTTCTCCGCAAAAAAGGAAAAAATCTAAGGAAAACCTTAATTCGGGGAATTTTCGTACACAAACATGTTTTTAGATATACACCGCTTAGCAGATAGATAGAGGACTGTATACTGAATTTTATTTAAAAGTTTTAGAGATATTTTAAATGTAAAATAATTTATACGACTCGTAGCGTCCAGTGAAGCCTATGAGAGACAATTGAATTAAAAAAAGAAATAGTTATCTAAGTAAGAATGACTCACAATCATTAGGCGTCGAATCCTTCGCCACTCCATCCTTATCTCCTTGGATCTTCCCTTTGTTCCTCAACTGAATCAGTTGGTCCAGAAAGTCTCCTCTGCTGAAACCTTTCTTTTCCCTCTCGTTCACAACTCCCCACACAAGGTGGCGGAAGAAGTTTTGTACATCTTCGGTCAAGAAAAGTGACCTCGTAAACTATTTCAAATTATTTCAAGTGGCAGTATTATTTGCTTATCTATTAATTCTGCAAAAATAATTTCTTTGGGCATCACTCCCAAATTAAAGTGATATCATTTCACCTAGTGACAACAGAATGATTCATAAACGAGTTTTAAAATTACATGTATTTTTACCTTGACTAATGATGGGTACTGGAAGACCATAACGGTATCGAAGTATCTTCTGTTGGTCTTCTCAACAATTTTGAGTCCATTCTTCAAAAATTCGTTCTCAGGGTCGTTCAGTGAATTAGTTTCGATACCGAAAGCACTGGATGTGATAAAGTCGGTAGTCAACTGGGCGAATATCAGTTTCATATCCACCCTGGGATCTTCGGGTGAAAAGAAAGCATTGAAATGTACGTCATGGTTAGCAAAAAGAAATATAAAATTTTAAATAACAAATATTTATCCAAAGTAGTAATGAATGGATAGAAAATACTCGCAATATATGAAGAAGCGTGCAGAAACTGGTACTTAAAGTAATTTAGCGAAATAATTACGTTGTTAACAAAGTTAAACAACTAATAATACATAGATATAAAGCAATAAACAAATAGTATGAAATAGGTTGAAGACTATAAATTAAAAGGATAATTGAATATTAACCTTCCCGCGCTGCTATCTCTTCCAATTTCTCGGACAAAACGCGCGTTTTCTGCTGCAAAAATGGAAATATTGTCTTCATTCTTCCTGAGGAAAATGCAGGACTGAGGCTGTTCCTTACCGCTCGCCAGTGGTCGCCATTTGCAGCAAACACGGTTTTAGCGAAGATGGCATCTCTTACGGGGTCCGGTTGTGAAACTCGGTCAGTGAAATTTGTGAGTGCACAGCGTATCATTACATCCCTAATCAGGTCCAGGTTCATCAACATCAACGATGGTTGCAGGGACTTGTATATACCAGCGTATGGACGATCTGTGGATGGAGGAAGAATTTTTAGCGGACAGCTCAAAAGATATCGTGACTATTTTTCGTATTCTCGCATCCTTTGATATATTATTCAGAGTGATATAATTTTGACATGGAATTTTCTGTGGTATGAGCTCCTCCTTAAACACTTATATCCTCTTTTATTCCTTGATGATTTAAATAAAGTTTCAACTAGTTGATTTTTATCGTTTCGATATAGCAGGATTGAATAAGATAATAGAAGGTATCACATACTAGTTTCTCAACCACCGGTTATCTTTAAAACCTCAATCAATACTGCGATGGTTTATATCAGCATATGTGAACAATACTCTGATTAAACGTATTGTTCTCCAGTACGTTTTTAAATGAATCATAAATTTCAATTGAAATTTTGGACTGTTTGGTTCGTTTTGTATTGTATAATTGGTTTTTTAAAAATGATTCTTTCTCGCGTTCTATTCTATTAATTATTGGCTATCTGTTATTTTGACTAAATTAACACTCCTATTGAATGACTATAAAATAAAGAATCGAGACTATATTTCTCTATGAAGAAACTTTTCAACGCCGTCAATATGAATAATCATCCACTTACCTTTAACTTTTTGATACAAGCCATCCATTGCGATAGGGAATGGCTGTTTCCCCAATATAGCGTCTTTGGTGTTTCCATAAGGGAATGTTGGAGTGATGTATGGTATTCCCAGTCGACGCCAGAAGGTGAAGCGCCAAAATACGAAAGCAACAGCCGATGCAATTAAAGTTGTTATGGCGACAAATAGAAAACCCAGGATAGACATGATGATCGCCGTGTCTTATCCTTCTGAAAAGATATCATTTTACACATTGAAGGCGAAGAATAGTCCAAACGAAATTTACAAGGATACAGCTATTACGATTCGTGAATTGTTCAGTAAATTTACCTTGCTTTCACAGAATCGCACAAAATAGATTAAATATTTTCCATAAATACTTTTCTATTTCCAGCTGTATTATAATTGTACAGATACAAACGAATAGGAAAATATAAATCATCTTATCCTTTAATTAAAATATCCTTAGAGCGTTACTGAGTTTCTGACGCAATTAAAAATCAATATCAATTCGCACATTAAGATAAAAATCTTACGTATGATTAAGGAAAGACGGAAAAATCTTAAAAGATACTACTTTACGAAGGTTCAAAAAATCATATTTATACAACACTAAGAAAATTGAAGAAATATTTCATTCTTTAGATAAAATACTTTTTTATTTTCACTACCATGAGTTGTGAATATCTCTCCTCTTCAAAATACTTAACCATATCCTATTTTGGAATATCCATTTTATAATAGAAACTGCACACTCAATTTCCGTCCCCACAAATTCGTCTTCACAAGAAGGCCGCAAGTTTCAACATAAGATCGCTATCATCGAATCCGATAAAATACACAAATAAGAAACTTATCTACGTTGCATAAAAAACTGAAGGTTTGCGAGTATTATATAATTACAGCGAGGAACAAAGGACTGGGTCTGGGGTATTGCAAGTGAAATAGAAAAGAATATTTCGCGAGATTAAGAGATAACATAGCGAATATAGCGAGCTTTAGTACGTCGATCCATTTATAAAGGCATGTTTTCGATGGACCGTAATTTACGTAAATAAAAATGCAGTGGACATCTTTTTAATGGAAGAATTAAAGATTTATGAAGTTGATTAGATGACGGAAAAAATATACTTATCATTTTATGCTTATTTTTTCATGCGGAAGTATGATCTATTTTAAATCGCCATGGTATCGACGAAGGCCTATATTGTTTTCGAGAGCAATTCAAAAAAGAGTGTCAATGTCAGCAAGTGAGCTATCACTTCCCACTCCTATGACTCAGCCATGAGTTTTACGAGCATTATTATAGCGCCATAAAACAAAACTGCGCTAGTGAACCTGTAACGGATGCTGTGATCAGATTATTGCAATATTAATCATAAAACTCCATCCTTTGATAGTAAAATTGAGAAAGCCCGAGCGGTTATATCGGAAGCGTTGCAATTCTAATAATCTTCTCAATTTCATTGAAAGAGTAATAGTAGATGCCCTTTTTCAAATAAACAAATAAATATTTCTTATTATAATTAAGGAAATGCAAATATGAAAAGTAAATTAAATAATAATAGATCAACAAGTCAATAGGAGAGGGCGCTGTAAAATTAATTTCAAATTCTTCTGAATACTTTTTTCATGAAGAAGCGAGCAGTTCATGCTTAACCGTCAATACATCAGTCATATATTAAATACTATTCAAATATGATGGGTTGCAGTAGGTTTTACTATGAAAAGAAAATTAATATCTTGCAGTTCTTAAAATTCTTATTTTAAGATGACGCGAATTAAAATGTGCCTATGAACGATTGTTAACAACAATTAAGAACTCATCACCTGCGATTTAAACAAGAGTAGTCATTATTCTCTTGAGGTCATGAAGATTCAGATGAAATGCGACCCGAAAGTAAATGAAGATAAGAAATGCAAGTAAATACAGATAGTAGTTGTAGTATAGTTCGGGAATACAATGGGTGGAACATTCTCTAATAATGAAGTAAAAAGACACAGTAATGCGACTTTCTCCGTGTGAACGAATGAACACTTCGTTACTTCCGCAAGAATATAATATTTTCGTTTCTTTGGATGCGAAAAAAACTTTATTCACGGACCATCTTCAAACCTATGTATAGCATATTCAGATTCTTATCGTAACCATTTTGACCTATTGAATAAAGAAATCCATGAGAAAAACCCGATTTACAAAAAAGGCATTTCTCGTCCAGATAACGCTCAATTCTCGATAAATTACGGAAACTGTAAAACAGCAATAATTGTTGCGACATTCACACCAATAACCCTCTAACCTTTGATTATTTTAATATCTCAGAAAATGAGCGTGTGGTAAATGATTTCCTCGAATTAAGAGGTAATAGATACGAATTTCGAATGTTTTCCTGGTTCTCACAAATGGAAAGGTATCAATATATTATCTGATCACGGAAAAGCGTATTTAAGTTGAAGGATATAATATTATTTTCCTCAAAAATGAGAAAATTAATTGAAAAATCTTTATCTATCGTTGATTATCAGACCACGAATAAAAGGTACACTTCAATTGGAAACAAATTTGTTTACACACTTAGCAACCAGATAATAGAATTTTTCCGTTCACTGCACTAAAGCTAGTGCATCATTTTGGACGTTAGTATGAACTTTGAACTACTGAGATACAAATCACAAATATCTGAATCAAATCAGAAAAAATCTGATGCACGACGATTTATTATTCAAAAACTGCTAATTAAAATACACTTAAAAAACTGCGCGAAAGAGAAATTTCTCAATGAAATAATCGAGTGTGATATACAGTAGCGATATTTTATTAAAAAGAATGATAAATCGAGTTACCGTTAATCAACTTATGATAATGGATAGTGCTAAGAATATACTTTAGAAAAATGGCGATGAAACTTGTCGTAATTATTTCGTTAAATATCGATGCTTGCATAGAAATTCATTTGAGTTTCGTCCGAAACTAAGTTTTTGCGGAACACATTTTCAACAATTACTTGAATTTGAAATATATCACAACATGAATTTGAAAATATCAACCTTATTCTTACGATTTAATGAGCTAAGATGGAGAAAAAACGGTTATTAACATTACCTCTTTTAAAAATGTCGGGAAACGTCCCTTTGGCGAGCTATCGTATATAGATATACTCAGTGAACTCCTTGGGGCTCCCTTTAGTCACCGCCGATAACGCTTACCCAATCTAAATCTTTGGAAGGAAATGTAGATAATGTGCGCACGGACTGCGAGACGGGAAATTTTTCGTTTCAAATCTGATTATGATGTCGTCAAAGAAGATATTTTTCTGGCTACAGAAATGTACCAATATTGGAATTCATCTTGAAAATTCTCTAACGTTCATATACTTTATTCCTCGATTTAAAAAAAATAGTAAGTGGAGAATATTTCCGCTGATAAAACGCCTCATTTTATAAAACTAAATCAAGTACTAGGAAAAATACCATTCAAAAACTTTGATCTCGAGTAAACAGGAAAGAATCGTCGCTAAGAAGCAACTAGTATTAAAAATATTTTTAAAATTACCTATTTTGTGTTCCCCCGCAAAGAATGTGTTTCGCAGGATGGAGTTTCGGATTCAGACTAAAACCAGCAGCTTTCGCGACCTTCTAATTTCGGAAACAAAAAGTTTTCACGATAAGTTTGTGTTAGTTTTTATGAAGTGTTCATAGTTCAAACTTCTTTTTCTATTTCCTTGTGTGTTTTTTTTTGTCGTAGACGCAACCAGAATATTTTCCAGATATTGCGAATTCAGTTTCCTCCCGGATGATGGTACCGAATACAATGGTATCACTCGACCATTAAATTCGTGTTAACTATACTGTATCACATAAAACTATTTATCATTAAAATACACACACGTGTATTTTAATGATAAATCTAAACTTCCGAACTAAAATCACAGCACGTGTTTGTGAATTATGGCATTTAATGACTGAACTCCAGTAAATCAAAAAATATAAGATGTTAAGGTCTTTTCAAATGGCTATTAAAAGAATATCTCTCGTATTTGCATAACTCTCGTATTCCATTAACTTTTTAAAGTTTTATAGTACACAGGCTTTATGTGGATTCCAGCCCTACTTTTGTCACAGTCAATTTTATATTTACACTCAGGAATATTTATCAATCTATTTTTGGAGTAAAGGAAACATATAAAGATTTAATTGAAACGATTTATCAACGACATAAAATGTTACACAAGACCTTTGAGTGTCATTAATAATGTCGATCTCCAATTGAAAACAGAGAGCGAATATAATAAACAACGTTTTGCATTCAATAACAACATCAATTTCATACGACTGTTTTATCAGATTACAGGAGAAATTAAGATAAATGTTGATATTGATGGATGTGGAGTGTAAGTGCTCTAGAAGGCCTAAAACGCTGATGTATCGTAGCCGGTTGGAGTATCGTCCACCCTATTTCACAACAATCAGCGTTTATTCTAATGTAAACAATGAATCGATACACAATGTATGCAATTGAAATTTGAATTGATGAATTTCGATGGTAACGTATAAATTGAATATAAACTCGATTCTACACAGATAAGGCAACAAAATATCCGAAATCTAACAGATGAATCCCTAGATAATGAAACTCTTCTATTATTTTTTCTTTTCGAAATTTTCCATGAAAATTACTTCAAAACTTTGGTTATATGGTGGAGTGATACGACTCAACTGATGGCTTACTGCTACTAATGAAACGTTTATATTTTCGTACAGTCAAATAAAAACGCTTACTCAATCATTCATTATTCTTAGATCTATTTCAAACATCTTCCACATATTTTTACTGCCTCAGCTTATTCACTCTTTCATACATAATTTTCCTTGAATATTTAATTGAATATTTTTCTAAAGGTCGTAAAAACATTTAATACATAAATAGATGAGCCTTCATAATTTCAGATCGTGCAAATTAGTCTACATTTTATCTAGCCTAATCGAATTAATAATTTTTTTAAAATGGCGAAAATAATGTTCATTGATTAAAATTTTACTAAACGGAATATCTCAAATTCATATATTTTTCGGGTAGAATAAACGACAGATTAGAAGTTAATATATTTTAAATTGTAATTTTCTCATTGAATAATGTCCTTGATCAACTACACGTATTTTCTAGAATAGAATTACTATAATACGATTTCCTATTCGTTCCTTGACTGTCATTAGCGATTTATAATATTCACAATGCTCCTACCTTTTCTTCTCCTTTGCCCTCTTGGATGTCTAACTCCTCAAGCCTTCCGTAAAATAAAACTAACTTCATACGAGAATTCTAAGACTTAAGCAAAGTCGTCTAGGTCGTGCGATAGTCTTGACCTTATTGCAGCTTCGGAAAGGGAGTAGAGCCAATGGGAAATCACTAAGACATGTTACAACCATTTCCTCGTCCATCCGCTGGTTTACCTTGGCTAATAAACGCGAAATTTTCGTGAGTATACTTACCCGAATTTTATTTTGATTCATAGGGATAACGCTGAAGCCAGTAGACACGAATTAAACTGCTTTTATAACCTTAATGATGCTTTTATTCGTCATTTAGTGATGTACAGTAAGACCCCGCTTAACGCTATTTCAGTATAACGCGGTTTTTTTGGGGTTCCCCTAAATCGCCCACTATATTGAGAATTGTTGTATATGTGTGCAAAGGTAATGCCCATGCACCAACCAAAAGCGGTGCACTTAATAGCGACGGTGATATGTAGATATAATATGTATTTTTTTTCAACGCTCTTTCGTTAGTCGGTCCAGAAAAAAGGTTCCAACTGCATTTCTCCAAGTCGAAATCCCAATTCAAACGCAGCTTACCTGCGTCACAATTGATTTATTTGTTCTTATCAAGATCATTATATGTATAAAGATGTAAACGTAGTATATTAATTTATTGTGAAAAAATCGAGAAGACCTGATAAATTTTCTTACTCTTTGTTCTTTTCAATGATCCCCATAACATATTTACATACGTGCGTGTTACGTTGCCTCATTTAACGCTATTTCGTTTAGCGCTCCAAGTTATTGGAATATATCCCTCGCGTTGAGCGGAGACTTAATGTAACATTATATATATATATATA
The DNA here is from genome assembly GCA_020796165.1 of Pantala flavescens. Lineage (NCBI taxonomy): Eukaryota > Metazoa > Arthropoda > Insecta > Odonata > Libellulidae > Pantala > Pantala flavescens. The sequence goes on from CM036882.1 coordinate 44,743,758, forward strand.
TATATATATATATATATATATATATATATATATATATATATATATATATATATATATATATATAATGTTACATCACTAATAATGCAATCTACGTTTTCTTGCTTGGAAGATTCTATCGTCCAATTATCCGACAATACATCAGTATCGTTGGGTAAAAAGAAACTGCAATTTTGCATTTATATAACATAAATATTTGTGATAAAACATCAGATTTTTAAGAGAAAACGCAATAGGGAATATTTACATTTCCGAAATATACCCTCGTCATTGAGTGCTCCTTGCAGTTGTGGATAAATAATCTCTTCCGTAAAAAACGAAATAAATGACTCAGCACTTAATTTTTAAAATATTTTTTATGTTCATATTATTTTCAAGAATCCATCACAGAAAATTTGCACCCTTTATACTATTTAATACGTTTGTAATTTACAATATTTTATTTCGAAATAAAGCGAATTTAGATGCTTTGCTAGTTAACATTTCTAAAAAAGTGATTTCATTGATTAATATTAATTAAATATTTCAGAAGAAATTCGTACATTAAGGTCCTTAACATCCATGGAAAATGTTTGCAGTTTTTTAATTGATTGCTCATATAATATTTGATAATTCTATAAATTTATCGAAAGTTAATTTACGTTTCTTTGTAAATAATAATACGGGGGAAGCGAAATAATATTGGCTCAGAACGGTGAATATCGAGTTTACGACCCAATAATAGGCTAACTAATTAAATATTTTATTCTCGAAATGAAATTTTTTTTCTAAAGATTTATCGATACCGTTGCTATGTATCCTACACAACAGATTTTCACGTCCGTTGATCCTTGATTGTAAAAATAGTCTTCACAAAATATGAAAAACTAAAACCATTTTCCAGTTCAGATTGTGTAGAATCCGTTGGAGACAGATTGCTGGTCTAATCAAGCATGGTAGTGGTGAATCAAGATGTCTCAACAAATTCTTCGACGTTTACTTCCTTGTAATATAATAGAGACCAACGTCAAGGAGTTGATTACCTTTTTAAATCAGCGCTTCATTTACACATAATAATCTGAGTATAGTTCTTCAAATACCTATATCTTTAAATTGTTGCTAAAATTCAGCAGTGATGGATAACATTCTCAATAGTAAGTATTATAGTTGCAGCTTTTCTGAATTCTTCAATGATATTCTCATCTACGTATTATAGACGAAATACCTTAATCAGTGTTGGTTACACACGTAAAGGGGTGCAACGACGAAAATTAACCTTAGGTAAATCATATTGTTTTTCAAAATCAATTACCAGCGTATTTTATTATCTGCCTTGTTGAAAATTATTTATATACAAATCATTTCTCCATAGTTCTTTAGAAATCAAAATCCTTTCACTCTGGCAACCATTCAAGGACATAGGTCACATTTCCTCGGTAAAGTGAAAGACACGTGGAGTAATTAATCGTGAAGAAAGAATAGAGTTTCAATAAGGTAATAAGAATGGGTCCCTGGATTTCATAGATTTTATAGGTACATACTATTTATTCTTGTGTGTATCTAATCTTCTACGTTTGTCAAATAGAATTAACGTACAAGAATGACATTTTTGTACTTACTAAAGGAACATCTATTCTAATTAGCGTGTCATAAATTTGTTTACAACGCACTGGGATAGTTGAAGATAGTCAATTCTGATCAGTGTTATGTTTTAATTTTAACTCAAGATGATCATCAGTCTAATATCATCTCTTCTTTTATTTATATTTCTGAGAGAAATTATTCTCGTTAGCTGTAAATATGCAAGTAACAGGCATTATCACACAGTGCACATTTGGATGCAATTTCTTTTTATCTTTAACATCCTAAAAAAGTAAATCTTTGGAAAATTCTCCTTATCAAATATTCATTTTACTGTTTTGTTGTCCATAGGGAATGGTTACATTTGAAGAATGGAGTATCTTGCTTTTCTAAAAATGTTCCTTATTATAATTTCCCTCTTCTTGTGCAGTTAAGTTTCTTGGGCACACACTATATAAGATGAAAAGTATAAAAGTTGTGATATGTTCTACTGGAAAACTAATTCTTTTATTTAGATTCTTGCAGATTATGGAAAATGTTTGTTGCAGATATTCACTTCGAAAGTATATTGAATGATAGAAAAAGAAACCATATCTGTAATATAAAAGTGTATGTAATATAAAAGAAAAGGTAATTCATAAATCGATTTAATAAGTCGTTTATGATATTGCTTTTTAAATTTGCGATAGGTTATTAAAATAATATTTGCATTTAATCTTCTTAATAATTAAAAGACCTAAATTTCCTCATCAATATAATTTGACTTTAAAATTTTCGTAAATATTTGATTCTAATATGATATTGTGATTGTAAGAACGATAAATAAGAATTGGTAAACTACTGAAATAAATAGTACAATTTTACAATGCGATTTCAATGCAATGTAATGATAATTATTGCAGCATTCAATGTGCTGATTAATACTTAGCGAATATTTTAATATTTCAACGTTCTGGGAAATAATGACTTTGTTTCTTTGACATCATACTTTTATTTTCTTAATTGAGACAATAAATTTTTCTATAACCAATCGTAGAGGTTGGGAGAAAATGACTAATCTTTGGCAGTCGAATGGAATTGAGAACTTATCGCGCTTGAGATGTGGGTAAGGCAGCAATTTGTATATTGGCAGGAGGGGGAGAGGCCTCTCGTACAGTTTATTTACATATATTTCTCGTACAAAAATTCCAAAAGAACGCGCGCTTACATACACAATATAAAAAATACAAACAAATAGGAGGAATAAAAGAAAAAGAAAAAAAAAATTAAAAGAAAATTATTGCATGCGAGAGTAGAATTAAAAACAAAATACGAACAAATACGGCAAAACGAAAAAACAATACATAATTACCTGAGAAAATGGTTCATTATTGCACAAAATAAAAATACAATCATATACACGAAAATAGAAAAAATATAAATAGCATACAAAATATTCTATATACATTAAAACTATGTGATTTTGTACGCGCACGTACGAATAAAATGTAATGACAAATACTCAGAAGCAAAAGATTTAAAAAATAAAAAATTAATAACTAGAAAAATTAATTAATTAAAAATATATTGCATACACGCAGTTATATAAATATAAGATAATAAAAATAGACTAACTAATACGCGAAAAACGTATATACGGTATAGACTTTATAAATAATTAGAAGAAATGGTTTATTATTGCACGCGCGCTTTGAACTAACGAAAAAAAAAACACTGAAATATAACATAATCGAACAAACACTAATTTTAAATACCTGGAAATAATTGTTAATTATCTAACGATGATAAATGTAAACATACTAGTAAATGCACTGAAATATAAAAGACAAGAAACAAAGAAATAAATAGCTGGAAAAGGGCTAATGATTGCACACGTGCGTAGAATAAACAATGGAAATACAAATAAATTTGCGGAGACATAAGATGCAACAAAAAAATCCATAATCAGTTACCACGAAAAATAGTTTATTATCGCACGCGTGCATTGAAAAACTTAAAAAAAAACAAAAACGAAAAGAATATCTTAAAACCTGGAAAAAGGGAAAATTATTGCACACAAGCGTAGAAGAAACAATGTAAATAAATTATCCAAGAAAATAAGGTTTATTATTACACACAAGGAAAAGTGAATGAAAAAGAAAATAATTATTGGGAAACACGCAGAACTAACAAAAATACAAAGAAACTCACAGAAACATAAGATAAAAATAAAAAAACATTAAATACCTGTAAAATAGGGGAAATTATTGCACGCAGGCATATAACAAATTATATAAATATACTAAAACAAAAAAGGAACAATTAAAAAAGAGATTGCAAAGAACAAATATAGAAGCATATACGCGGAAATGTAGAAGGAACAATATAAGGAATAAATACCTGAAAAGAATTAGCATAATAAAAAACAAAAATACAAGAATTAACGCGGAAATAGAACAAACGAACAAAGAAGAAATATATACCTGTATAAGGGGGAAATTAATAAACGCGTACGTAGTACAAACAACTAAAAACAAAGAAATAAGCCTTAATATAAAATAAACAAACACATTAATTATAAATGTATAGAAAAAAGGGGTGGTGATTACATGCCCGCGTACAAATAGTATACAAATTCAAACAAATATCCAGAAAAATAGATTACAACTAACAAAAAGATTATATTCACTACTTTAAACATGGAAAGTTATTGCACACGCGCGTAGAATGCAAATTTACAAATAAAGTCGCGGAAACATAAGATAAAACGAAACTAACAATTTATAAATACATGAAAAAAGAATTATTATACGCGGAAAAATATTAAAAACGAAAGAAATAGAAGAAAGAAACAAAAATAGAGGGAAATTAGTGCATGAGTGCGTAGAACAAACACAAAAAAGGAAGATGTAAGCGGAAAATTAAAAAACAAACCCTAGGAAAAAAGTAGATGATTATAGCATATAAACAATATACAAACTGAAACAAATAGGCAGAAATATTAAGCACACAGATTATATAAACTGCTAGAAAAAAGGAAAATTATTGTGCACGCACCTAGAACACAAAAATGCAAACACATTGCAGGGAACATAAGATTAAACGAAAGAACACAATATATAAATATCTGGAAAAATTGTTTATTATCGCACGCGCGCGTGATGAACCATAGCCATAAAAAACGAAAAAAAAATATACAAATACCTGGAAAAAAAGAGGACATTATTGCTCACTTACCTAAAGCAAAGAATATTATAAAGTCAGACGCGAAAAACATAAATTAGAACGAACAAACACAAGAAGTTAATACCTGAAAAAAGGAATAATTGTAAACGGCGAACAACATAAAAGAAGAAGCATATATGCGAAAATATATAAGGAAAAAACGCAAGAAATATTACCTTTAAAGGAATAATTATACGCGAGCGAGTAAACAACAAAAATACAAGATGGTACGCGGATATTGAAAATATTAAACCAACATACACAAGAAATAAATACCTGGGAAACAAGGAATAAGTAAAGCGTACGAACATAAAAATACAAGAATGTACGCAGAAATAGAAAATATTGAAAGGAAAAACACAAGAAAACAATACCTAGAAATATCTGTAATTATTGCACGCGCTCGTAGAACAAACAATATATAAACGATCTTATACGCGGAATCATTAAATAAAACTAATAGACGTTAAAAATGAATACCTGGAAAAAGGATGATTATTGATCGCGCGCACTAAAAACAATATAAAAATATTAATAAATACTATGAAATATGTAATTTTAAACTAACAAACAAAGAATTACCCGAAAAAAAGGAGAAATTAAAGCGTTCGCACGTACAAACAACACTTGAGAATGAAAACAATAGTACAGGGTAATTCGCAGAAACTGAGGTAAAACGAAAAACCTTGTATAGAAAACCTGAAAAAAAAAAAATGGTTTACTATCGCACGCTTGCATTGATCAAACAATAACAAACCAAGATAAAACAAAAAATTATATAATTAACTAGAAAAGGAGAGTGAAATTCTTCACACAGGCGTAGAACAAAAAATACGAGAAAACTTATTATAAAACATACAAACAAGAAATAAATGCCGTGAAAAATGGGGAAATTATTGCACGCGTACAAAACAAACAAAAATTCAAAAACATACGAGGGAATAGAAAATATAACGAAAAATTATACTATATATATAAAAAAGGTAATTATTACAGGCGCTTGCACTGACAAAAATATAATTATAAAAACAATTACGCTAAATTATATAAAATACAAGTTATAAAAACAACATGTATAAATACCTCAAGAAAGGAGTTAATTTTTAGAGGAAAGAGCGCGTACGAATAAAAATATAAGCGAACTTATAAAACAAAATGAAAAACAGAATATTTTCATACCTAAATGAGGGATAAATATTGCACACGCGCGTAGAACAAACAATATAATTAAACGATCTTATACGCGGAAATATAAAATAGAACTAATAGACGGTATAAATGAAGACCTGGAAAAAAGGGATGATTAATGATCGCGCGCAACAATAAACAATATAAAAATACAAATGAATACAAGGAAATATGAAAGATTAAACTAACACAAAAAGGGGAAATTAAAGCAGGCGCGCGGGAAAACACTTATATAAGCTATAAGAATAAATACCCAGTTTCGACAATTGCTACAAATAATAGGCTTAAACGAATTCACCTATAATACTGCTTCTGGTGGGTGGAGGCGAAGAATCTCGTAAGAGATGTCATCTGGTCTAGGCCATAGGCATTTCTGGGTCCATTCGAAGCACCCTCCGTCGATCCTAAGCGGCAGGTCCTGTATGTCTTTCGCGCATCCACTTTTCAACCGGTTCGGAATCATTCCCCGGAAATACCACTCAGATACTAGGGCTGAAGGCAATACCGTCGGGATGTTTCCTACGAAGATCCAGATTGAAATGGATTAACAAGAATTTTGTAAAAGAAAAGTCATTCAGATCAACAATTTTAAATAAAATACAATATAGCGCACTATCAGAATATCTTTACCTTATGTGGACTACCATCGGTTCGGTTCCAGCCATGAAATACCATGGAATACGGAACTGATAAGCCCTCTCACCACGACAAGGTTGTAGTCCGAGAGAGGGTTTGTGGGAAAAATTCCTTTGCTCCTTCGAGCTCCGGAAAAAAAACCCAACTTAATCGAATAACAATTACGCGAAACGCGAGTAAAATATACAAAAACGGAGTATATAAAAATTACGCGAGCGTGCAAACAAGAACACAAAAATACAATCATATACGCAGATATATACAAACAAACACAAGAAATAAATCCCTGGAAAAAAGGAATGATTATACGCGAGCGTGCAAACAAGAACACACAAAACCAATCATATACGCAGATATATACAAAGAAACACATGAAATAAATCCCTGGAAAAAAGCAATGATTATACGCGAGCGTGCAAACAAGAGCATAAAAATAAAAGCATATACGTAGAAATATACAAACAAACACAAGAAATAAATACCTGGAAAAAGTAATGATTATACGCGAGCGTGCAAACAAGAACATAAAAAACAAGCATATACGCAGAAATATACAAACAAACATGAAATAAATCCCTGGAAAAAAACAATGATTATACGCGAGCGTGCAAACAAGAACATAAAAATAAAAGCATATACGCAGAAATATACAAACAAACACAAGAAATAAATCCCTGGAAAAAAGGAATGATTAAACGCGAGCGTGCAAACAAGAACATAAAAATACAAGCATATACGCAGAATTATACAACAAACATATGAAATAAATCCCTGGAAAAAAGCAATGATTATACGCGAGCGTGCAAACAAGAACACAAAAATACAAGCATATACGCAGAAATATAAGAACAAATACATGAATTAAATCACTGGAAAAAAGGAATGATTATACGCGAGCGTGCAAACAAGAACACAAAAATACAAGCATATACACAGAAATATACGAACAAACACATGAAATAAATCCCTGGAAAAAAGGAATGATTATACGCGAGCTTGCAAACAAGAACATAAAAATAAAAGCATATACGCAGAAATATACGAACAAACACATGAAATAAATCACTGGAAAAAAGGAATGATTATACGCGAGCGTGCAAACAAGAACACAAAAATACAAGCATATACGCAGAATTATACAAACAAATACATGAAATAAATCACTGGAAAAAAGGAATGATTATACGCGAGCGTGCAAACAAGAACAAAAAAATACAAGCATATACGCAGAATTATACAAACGAATACATGAAATAAATCACTGGAAAAAAGGAATGATTATACGCGAGCGTGCAAACAAGAACACAAAAATACAAGCATATACGCAGAATTATACAAACAAATACATGAAATAAATCCCTGGAAAAAAAGCAATGATTATACGCGAGCGTGCAAACAAGAACACAAAAATACAAGCAGAAATATACACAAAAATACAAGCATATACGCAGAAATATACAAACACATGAAATAAATACCTGGAAAAAAGGAATGATTATACGCGAGCGTGCGAACAAGAACAAAAATACAAGCATATACGCAAAAATATACAAACAAACACGAGAAATAAATGAGATAAAACGACAAACAAGTGAAATAAATACCTAGAAAAAAGGTGGTAATTAGTGCGCGCTCGCGCAGAACAAACAATATAAAAATACAAAAACATAAGCGGAAATGCAAGATAAAACGACAAACAAGTGAAATAAATACCTAGAAAAAAGGTGGGAATTAGTGCACGCCCGCGTAAAACAAGCAATATAAAAATACAAAAACACAAGTGGAAACACAAGATAAAACATACAAGAGCAAGAAATATATACCTGGAAAAGAGGAATTATTATACAGGCGCATGCAAACAACAATGCAAAATACAAAAACATACATGGAAACATAAAATAAAACGAAGAAACACTCAGACCGATACCGACACTTATACCTAATTCCCGTAGAAATGCCTGCAGATGGTTGGCGGCGTCCAGGGACCTCCTTCGATGATACGGCGTGGATTGGGGAACCAAAATCTCCTTTCGCCTCGTGAATAATGGAACTCGTACCTGAAATCGAAGAAATATATGTAATGATGGAAGGTTTTAATTTAATAAACGTGTGAACGTATATGAACTTCTTTCAAATCACCTTTAGACCGCTTTGGATCAATTCATGTAACTTTAAAGGTCCGTATGGAGAGAATTGTCTGTTCAATGATACATTAATGGCCGAGGGAATATTATAAATCCAGCTAACGCTTGACACATAATTAACGTCTCCTTTTCATTTTAATTTTGAACTAAAAATTATCGAGCGTGTATTCAAAAGAACTCGACGAAACGGAGATTGATCCGGAATGTTCCAGAACGAAGTGTTGAATACCCTTCAACGAACGAAATAATAGGACGAATTTCAAATAAATCCAGAGGAAATCCAACTTAAATTCACAACTTCGATTTTCAAAATCTACGGATGACTATGATGTTCGTGCCTTTTAAGCATATGAAACCATTAAAAGCTATCACATGTGTACCACGTGGCAGATCATTCAAACATCGATCGATCATTTGATTTTCTTTTTTAACTTAAAACTAAGCAAGCATTACAAAATATCAATCTCAAAATTAAAACTTAATTACGCCATTCACATAAAAATTTCCTTGCCATGTTATATTCTATTCTACTTACCACGTTCAGGAATCGTTTAGGACTCTACCACGTTCTTGTATCGTTTAGAGCTCTAGATCACACTCACTAAGCACAACCAGCGCTCAAGAAGTCCGGAGAGGGACAGAGTCGATTGTCTCAAAAACGTCCTGTCGTTAATTTCCTGTGACTAAAGCAGCGTTCTGATTGGTGGAAACCTGCTTCTTCCCTCCCACTAACAACCACTTGTTCAATAATATTGTTAAATAGCTAGTTATATATTTCTAAAATTTCAAGTATCACTTTAGGATTCCTTTATTATTTTTTATTTTCCATAGGTTTTTCGTTAATATGAATTCAACTTCCCCATCCTTCACTGCTTAAAATTATGGCGGAAGGAAGGTTTACTCTGATTTGATTACGTATTTGAATGGTTTAATAAATTAATTATTAATTTTCTATTGCTTTCAACATTAATTCCCCGACAGTCTTAGAAAGTTGCTACAAATAACTAATGATAGAAAACGGATTCTTTTCTGGCTCGGTTATTCCGTAAGAGGCTGAATCAGTAATACAGAGACGATGAACTCCAAGCACGGAGAAACATGGTGGGTATGGAAATAATATATTTTCATATAATCTAACATATTCGCAATATTCATTCGTCTTTAATTCATAATATACTTCCTCAGCATTAACTATTTTAGCGGCGAGCTGAGGTGACTCGAATCGAGGTAATTTACTTTCGTCATACACATCGATAGTACTCTTCGTAAACGTGGGAGGTCTTGGGCGATTCATCTGCATGTGAAGAAAAATCAAAACGATGAGAATAACTTTATATGTATTTAGATCTATATGAAGACGTATGTCTTATTCGCCAGGCCATATTTCGGGTACTACGCCTAAAAAAGCAAAAGGTAAGCTTAATTCATACGGAATAGTTGCTTGATTACTTACATTGCTGTTTCTACGGCAAAAATTACATTTATAAACCGCAAATCCACTACTTATCTTGTAAGTATTGGCCTTCTATAAATATTACCTTACCCTCCCTTTCCATTTCAAGATTATTATAATCTAGTTTGGTCTTCTGCTTACATGTGAGGAAATTTCCTACTCGATTCCAGTTCTAAAAGATATAAATGTTCCCTACAAAGGACCTTATGTTTTTATTAAAATTTGCGTCATATCTGTGAGATCATAGCAAAAGTAACTTTTTGTGAAAATAAAAATGTGAATCTCTTCATCGAAATTTCCTATTCAATTTTTGCTTATACAATTTCTGGATGCCAAATACCATTCCAGTATCATTTTGCATCCACTCATTCTTCGAAATAGCTTGGTATGGTTTTACTACTCTATTACTACATAATTATCTTATTTATCCAGAAATATATATATATATATATAATGTCACTTCACAATCATTCCCTACTGTAGTATCTGAAGTTTTTAAAATGAGATATATTCCCAAAGAAATGTTGTAATAGCTTAGGTATATATACCTATAAGTAGAGCTTTTTGTGCATCACCTATAAAACTTAGGCAAAATTAAAAGGTTTTTCCTCTTTTTTTAATCATTACAGTTAGTATACAGAAGCGCTTGGTATAGATCTTATTTAATATCCACATGCAGATGCCCCAATTATTTTAAAGATTATTGTAAGACTACTAAGACCCTCCTGAAGTATCTGAAGTTTTTTAAATGAGAGATATTCCCATAGAAATGTTGTAATAGCTTTCACAAAACATATTTGGTTACAAATGTATGCATTGAAATTTGATATTAAGATTTTGCAGTAAAATTAATTTTGATCCCCTTGCACAAATAACTCCCCATTCATTCTTATTTGTTTAAATTAAAGTTGCATATTTTGATACTATTATAATGTCTTTATTTCTCAAAAATTGACTCTTATTCAAACTTAATTCTTAAAGTTTTTATCGTACGGCAGAGTAAATTATATTCAAAGGATTGATAAAGAAAAATAATTATATATATGCATATGAAATAATAACTATTTATTTATCACATACAAGATGAAAGCAATTACCGGAGAATCAATTAATGACAAAATAAATGCACAACATAAATAATAAATATAACACAGATACGATGTACTTGGTATGATAAAGGATTAGTTTTCCCAAGGAAAATAACTGCACACGAAGATGGAAATTTAAATAAAGAACATTTATTTTAGAAAAGCAAGATACTCCATTCTTCAATGTAAACATTTCCTATGGACAACAAAATAGTTAAACTGAATATTTGATAAGGAGAATTTTCCAAATATTTACTTTGTTAGGATGTTAAAGATAAAAAAAATTGCATCCAAATGTGCACTGGGTGATAATGACTGTTCCTTGCATATTTACAGCTAACGAGACCACCTGCAAGACATTAAGCATTATAATACAAAGAAAAAATCAGCAGAGAGTGGTTTCTCTCAGAAATATAAATAAAAGAAGAGATGATATTGGACTGATGTTCATGTTGATTTAAAATTAAAACATAACACTGATTAGAATTGATTATCTACAACTATCCCAGTGCGTTGTACACAAAATTATGATACGCTTATTAGAATAGCATATTGAAAGATTCTCAAAACACTGAACACACCAATTAGTTTCTTTTATAGATAATATTCATTAATATTAGCTTGGAATTTCTCTTATTACAAGGAGTTAAATAAATTACAGCTTTCCTTTTACATAAGTTAGGAAATAATATATCAAGAGATAAATTATATGCTACTCATTGTAATCATATAAAGATGATAAGGAAATTTACAAAATATATAAACAAAGATTGTTTCTTCAGCTTGTTTTAATTGTGAATGACAATAGAGGATTGAATCAATTGTATAAATATCATTTCCAACATCTATGGAACCAACTTATTATCTATTTTTATTTATTTTTTTGTTAACTAAATCTGGCTTCTGTGCAGCATGGGTCAAAGGAATTTATCACAATACATTTAGTAAAATAAATTATCATTATACTACATGATGATTATGCCTAGCTGATTCAAGGAATTATTTGATAATTCCCAAGCTTTATACAGCAAAAGTTGTCTTGCTGTATTAATAAGACTAAATACAAGCTATCTTAAATGCCAGAAAGTTGAGTGGTCACTGGTTTGGTGATAAAAGTGAAAAAGCATTTCAGGACATACCTATAGTATATAATGTTGATAGAAACAACATACCATTTGAGTTAACGAGTTTAATGTGCTTTAAAGTTTTTAAATTACAGAAATGAAATTGAAAATACTCAATCATATATTGATTTGAGTGGAATGTCATTGCACTAAACATTTACACTCCCATACATACTGATAACATGGTGAAGTTATTATTCATGTCATTTAAACAGCCTCAAACATTCCCAATTATATACGGAATGACAAGGCTTTTAAATTCACAATTCAGCACTTTCATGTCTAAATGTTTCATAATCCAAACTAATGGATTCTTTCAAACAAAATATTCTGAAGTACAAAGAAGAACAAACTGTTATATAATTCATTCAACATTTCAGCCTATTACGATGATTGGGAGATACTTCTTAAATATTTCTGAATTTCTTGATATCCATTGCGAATCTTAATAGTGAATTTTATTTTTCTTATGCAGAAGTTAGATTTTTATTAGATGGTTCCAGCAAAAGAAAACCACCTTCACTTAACTTGATTAAAAATTCAACAAAAAGTAAATATTACACCTAGATTTTAAAAGATGCAAGGCGATTAAAAGGAAAATGTTGTTAAGGCAAGAAATTTCGTCGAAAAAGCAAAATGTTGAGTTCAAGAAACTAATGTATATATAGATTAGTCTATAGGTGGATAGACTAAGTTTTAGGAGAAGATTTACAACGATTAAAAAATAATTAGCAAAAAATTGTACTTTTCCCGACTATTAGTGAGCATGATGTTTAAAATTAAGATTTAAAAGTAAATTTCTTAAAATAATGAAGATGATTAAGTAACATTTCCGGACAACAACTCAGCTTGAAATCACGGTAAATTATTCAAAGCACTTGCCAAAATAAGAGAATGCAAGATGTCTCGCGGTCCTCAGTACAGTAGTTGAAGAGCAGAAACACTACACGGAATGGCAATCATTCACTTATTCACAAACTATACATTTTTCTGTAACTTTTTTTGCCTCCCTGCATCTTCCTAATAACAGCAACCATTACCAATGAATCCCATACGCAAATATCCGGCAAATGAGTAATTAATTAATTGACTCACTTGTCAGGCGCGTAGTATTAGGTAAAAGTTGACTGCGTAAGGAGCTGAAAATTATCAAGTCTTTCTTGTCTGCATAATAATCTATAATCGCATCACATTGCAAGCTACTTTAATTTACAAGATTAAGGTGCTATTTACAGTGCTTGGATCCATTTCATTTTCTTAGAAGCAGAGGTCTTATAAATAATTCATAAATCATTAGAAATCGTCTTACGCTGCATACGGAACGCATCCAGAGGTACTAGTTTCATGGAAATCGCAACCATATCATATAAACATATTCCGTGATGAAAAATCATGAATTATTTTTCGATTCTTTATTAGCAATTACTTATCAAATGTTAAGATAGCTAAGTTTAAATGATTTCCTGTTGCGTGATGTGATTTTGATGAGTTTTTTTGTATTTTTTTCATTTCCATGAACTGACCTTTAGGAGACAAATTTGTTAATGTTTCGAACGTCATGTAATCATGTGTAAGTTGCATGGACATAATAAACTTATTACTTTCCTTATCATTTTCCATCTAAGATTTCTTGATCACTTTTTATCCTCTAAATTATAATTGTTAAGATATCAAAAAGTAAAGGTCATGTATAATAATAAAATTTGCTTGGTGTATATCATGAGTGCTTTATTTACTCATTCCTTTTTCTTTTCTTTTGTGTATTGAATATAAAAAGAACATTCTTAAGGAACATTCAATAGGACATGTGTTACCTTATGATAGGAGCATGATATAGATATACCTTTGTTTTTCATAATAAATTAAATAATTTATCAATGAATTCGGTTTTTTGCCAGTATAACCACCCTTAAAATGTTCAGTTCTTAAAACGCATTGTTATTGAACTCTTTCTTGGTTCAGATAAAGAATATATTAGAAGGGTTACTTAGAGCAATGGGAAATTTAATGCTTGCACAACTGATAGGAAGTTGATGTTGAACTTTGATTGTTTGGGATATGAGTGTTTGGTATGTATTAGACGTAGCAGCACACTCATTTTACAGAATATCTATTTTTAATATCTATCTTTATATCTTTTACATTGCATGGATGATGATTGATCTTGCAATGTTGTACAAACAGCAATGGCTTTCCTTTTCATTACAAAATAATATATTCCCTCTTTGCACTACTAAACTGTTAAAGCAAATTTTTAACTTGTAAAGATTATTAAGTTTCAATTATTAAGATATTTTATACATTGGATGAACATAAAAGACTTCTACCAAACAGTACAAATAGCAGTGACTTTGCTTTTCTTTACAAACTTAGTAAACTCTATCAAACAAGCAATCTGCTGGCTGTTAATATGTCTTGATAAAAATTCATTTTCACATTGTGTATTCTTTAAAGTCTATAGAGATGATGACAAGGAGTAAAAAGTAAAGATAAAGGCTGATTTCTTGGGTTTTTGGAGCTGTTACATAGTAAGTACAAAATAAGGAATAAGTCATAAAACACTTACGATATAATGGTTTATTTTCTCTTACATCATCTTAAGCCTAAATAACCAATGCAAAAATTATAAAGTAGAGAAGCCATGATGCATGGTGGCCAGATTTAGTTATTTAATAAAATATTAATTTAAAAAATAGATAATAAGTAGGTTTCATAGATGTTGGAAATGATATTTATACAATTGATTCAATCTTCTATTGTTGTTCACTATTAAAACAAGCTGAATAAACAATCTTTGTCTATATTCTGCAAATTTCCTAATCATTTTTATATGTTTACACAGAGTAGCATATAATTTATCTCTTGATATTTTATTTCCTAACTGCTTATGTAAAAGGAAAGCTGTAATTTATTTAACTCCTTGTAATAAGAGAAATTCCATGCTAAAATTAATTTATTTTATCTATTAAAAAATTAATTTATCAGTTGTTTTAGGTGCTTTGACAATCTTTCAATATGCTATTCTAATAAGCATGTCATAACTTTGAGTACAACGCACTGGGATAGTTGTAGATAGTCAATTCTGATCAGTGTTGTGTTTTCATTTTAACTCAAAATAATCATTCTAAGAAAAACATAATAATATCTTTGAAATCCTAACAAAGTGAATCTAAGGGAAATTCTCTCTATCCAATATTCAGTTATAGCATTTTATTCCATATGAAGGACTACATGGGAAGAATGGAGTATCTTTCTTTCCTTCACGGGCAGACACTATTTAAGATGAAAGGTATATAAGTGGTGACTTGATGTTATTCTGGAAAACTTATCCTTTTATTAAGATTCTTGCAGATTATTATGGAAAATATTCGTTGCAGATATATACTTACAAAGTATATAACTGTTCAAATTCATCCTAATATTGGACAATAGAATAAGAAATCATATCTTGGATAGTATATTAGAATATCATAGTACAGATGGAATGATCTTTTTGATTGAATTGCAATGAAATTGAATAATAACCGATTCTCTTTTCTTAGCATCATACTCCAAGTTTATTTTATTAAAATTACCATAGTTTTATCCATTTTACCTTTGTCAGAGTGAACCCTCTTCAAATTCTACATTGATTTTTACACCATTTCTTGTTCCACTTGCTCTTCTATCATCTTTACAATTTGTAGGTGTAAATAACATTGTTAGAGCTCAGGTCATTTTCATCTGTGATATGCTGAAAGTTGTGAAAGTATCACATAAATTCAGCAAAGTTCATGGGACATAATGGTATTCTTTGATATTATGATAACTAAATGACTTTGTGGTGAGGATTCACTTCTTTTTCCTTGTTTGATGTGAAGGATCTATGGATAAATAAAGTACTTTTGGCCTGTTATGAATTATACTGTGAGAAAATGGAATTTATAATGTGAACTTTGTTGTTGTGATATTGATCTCCTTGGTGATTTGCAATTCTCCATGAAGGGGGGAATAACTCTGACTTAAGGAGATAGTTTGTAAATGAGTAAATTGGATCTACATGGAACTTTTATTTAGGTTATGTATTTATTCTTTCATTAATTAATTCTCCAGTAATTGCTTTCATCTTGTATACGATAAATAAACAGTTATTATTTCATATGCAAATATATAATTATTTTTCTTTATCAATCCTTTAAATGTAATTACTCTGCCATACGATAAACACGTTAAGAATTAAGTTTGAATAAGAGATAATTTTTGAGAAAGAAAGACATTGAAATATTATCAAAATATGCAACTTTAATTTAAACAAATAAGAATGAATGGGCAGTTATTTGTGCAAGGGAATCAAAATTAATATATACTTAGAAATGTTTATATCAAATTTCAATGCATACATTTGTTAACAAATATGTTTTGTTAAAGCCATTATAACATGTCTATGGAAATATATCTCATTCAAACAACATCAGATACTACAATAGGGAATGAAAAGCCTTCAAAATCATTGCATCTAATACAAGTAATGATTGTGAAGTGACATGGTAAGAAGGATAGAGAATAAATGTGATTTATTCCTATTATTCCTATGCAATTTTGTTCACAGAAATACATATGTATTTCAAGGCAGAAAATAAATATATATTTTTCTGGATAAATAAGATAATAATGTAGCAATAGAGTAGTAAAAACGTACCATGCTATTTCAAAGAATGAGTGGATGCAAAATGATAATGGAATGGTATTTGGCATCCAGAAATTGTGTAAGCAATAATTGAATAGGAAGTTACGATGAGTAGATTCACATTTATTGGAATAGTTACTTTAGCTATGATTTACAGATATGACGCACATTTTAATACAAACACAAGGTCCTTTGTAGGGAACATTAATATCTTTTACAACTGAAATTATTATGAAAAATGTTCTTCTAGATACTTACTAATATACTTATATAATATAATATATTACTTAATATACTTACTAAGTATATAACTGTTCAAATTCATCCTAATATTGAACAATAGAAAAAGAAATCGTATCTTGGGTAGAATATTAGAATATCATAGTGTAGACGGAATGATCTTTACGATTGAATTGCAATGAAATTGAATAATAACCGATTCTCTTTTCTTAGCATCATACACCAAGTTTACTTTATTAAAATTACCATAGTTTTATCCATTTTTACCTTTTTCAGAGTGAACCCTCTTCAAATTCTACATTGATTTTTACACCATTTCTTGTTCCACTTGCTCTTCTATCATCTTTACAATTTGTAGGTGTAAATAACATTGTTAGAGCTCAGGTCATTTTCATCTGTGATATGCTGAAAGTTGTGAAAGTATCACATAAATTCAGCAAAGTTCATGGGACATAATGGTATTCTTTGATATTATGATAACTAAATGACTATGTGGTGAGCATTCCATTCTTTTTCCTTGTTTGATGTGAAGGATCTATGGATAAATAAAGTACTTTTGGCCTGTTATGAATTATAATGTGAGGAAATGGTTTAAATTATTATTATGTAGGTTGTAAATTTATTTTGTAATACTTAGATCTCCAGTAATTTGTTTCATCTTGTACGTGATAAGTAAATAGTAATTTTATTTTCCTAAATACAAATTTCTTTTTCAATGCTTCAAAAACTATTTACTCCATCAAACAAAAACCTATGTTAACAATTTGAATGAAAATAAGACTTAATATTTTTTAGTGAACGATATCAAGGAGAAGGTAAATTTCACACAAATCATATAATGAAAAAATAGCTTTCAAGGAAATATGAAAAGCTAGTAATAAAATGTTTTAAATGAAACAAAAATCATTCTGGACTAATAATATTTTAATTGAGCTCCTTTTTACTAAAAATAAAATTAAGAATTAAAATACTAAGAAGAATTAAAGAGCTTATCAACTTTTCAAAACATGCGACTTTAATTTTAATTAGTCGAGTTATTAATTTAAAGAATTTCGCTGGATCCTCCTTTTACACGCTTTTGAATATTGGAATTACTTTTGCTATTCATCAACCTTTTGGGAACCTTTCTCCGCTTAAAGTGTTACCGAATATTAATGCAAGGTAAGGCTTTCTGCTACCTGTTTGATTACCCGAAAATGTATATGTTCTGGCTCAGGAGCTTCCATCGGATCTACCCGTCCTTAGATTTTAAAGATACCCTCCTCCCTTATCGTGATTTTTGGCATACTTTTAGGTATCTCGACGTTCGGTAGGATATTTAATGTACTTTAACTCGCAAAAATGCTCTGAAAGAACCGTATTGGAAGTTAGCTTTATCCTTAGCATCCTTTTGTAAATTGCCGCTCTTAACTTTAGAAAATCCTATTGACTGGTTTTTACCTGACGAGCAAACGATGTTTGGTAATTAATTAAATCTCACTGCTTTTTCGGAAAGAGTCGAGATGGCTTTTAATTTACAGTGCAAACGTCTTTGTCTCTTTAGAGCTTTCCTAATTTCTTTGTTATCTGGGTTCATTCGATTGTTTTGAGACGTTGAAGAGAATAAATTTACCTATTAAATCGCGCAGTTTACTAATAAAGAGGTTCCACGTATCTCAAAAATTACGGCTCTATGATATGATAGTCCAACGCATACTCTAGTCCGTATTCGCTCGGGTGTGTAAGTGAGAAGGATATTTAATATGTTTGATTCCATGGTAGGTTATTCTTGAGGCACTTTTTTCGATTCTCATTTGATGACTATTTTAGCGGAAAATTCTACGTAAATGTAAGAAAATAGTTATGATGTGCATCGATGAGCAAGGGGTTACCTCGGTGTTCGTGGAAGTTTCCTGAAGGTAAGCAACCATGTCCATTGGAAGACCTTTCCCTTCGGGATGATATTGTATAGATATCGATAACCTCTTGAGTATAACTATTTATTAATAATGTTCCAAGGTATATGTAAAGTTGTAAATATAAATTATTTCAGAAATCAGAGGTATTGAGATGATCATTTACTTATATGACAAAGTACCTCGCAGGAACTTAAAATGACAGATCCATTTAAAATTATTCTTTCGCGTAGTTGATCTTATAAATTACAGTTATTTAAGTTTTAATTTAATGTTTAAAACGTACTGTGTAGGAAAATTAAGGATTATGATATGGCTATTCATCATTCAAACGAGTCCTTCATGAAATTGCTTTTGAAAATAGCAACAGGTTATTTATATAATATTTGCATTTAATATTCTTAATAATTAAAAGAGACCTGAATTTCATCAAAATACTTTGACTTTAAAATCTTCGTAAATATTCGATTCAAATAAGATATGGTTATAACAATAACTAATATAATTAGTATAATTTTACTAAGCAATGTGATTTCAACGCTATCAAATGATAATTATTGCAGCATTCAATGTGCTGATTAATACTTTGTGAATATTTTAATATTTCAACGTTCTGGGAAATAATGACTTTATTCCTTTGAAATCAAACTTAAAATTTTTTTTTAATTGAGACAATCTAATTTTCTATAACCAATCGTAGAGGTTGGGGGAAAATGACTAATCTTTGGCAGTGGAATGGAATTGAGAACTTATCGCGCTTGAGATGTGGGTAAGGCGGCAATTTGCATATTTGCAGGAGGGGGTGAGGCCTCTCGTACAGTTTATTTACATATATTTCTCGTACAAAAATTACAAAAGAACGTGCGCTTACATACACTATATAAGAAATACAAACAAATAGGAGGAATGAAAGAAAAAAAACAATGCATGAATAGCTTGAAAAAAGGAGAAAATTATTGCATGCGCGCGTAGAATAAAAACAAAAATACGAACAAATTCGGCGAAACGAAAAAACAATACATAATTACCTGAAAAAATGGTTCATTATTGCACAAAATAAAAATACAAGCATATACACAGAAATAGAAAAAATATAAATAGCATACAAAATATTCTATTTACATTAAAACCACGTGTTTTTGTACGCGCGCGTACGAATAAAATAATGACAAATACTCAGAAGCAAAAGATTTAAAAAATAGAAAATTAATAACTAGAAAAATAAATAAATTAAAAATATATTGCATACACGCGGTTATTTAAATATAAGATAATAAAAATAGACTATCTAATACGCGAAAAATAAAACATACGGTATATACTATATAAATAATTAGAATAAATGGTTTATTATTGCGCTTTGAACTAACGAAAAAAAGGAAAAGGAACCACGGAAACATAATATAAACGAACAAACACTGATTTTAAATACCTGAAAAAAATTGTTAAATATCGAACGAAGATAAATGTAAACATAATAGCAAATGCACTGAAATATAAAAGACAAGATACAGACAATACATAACTAGCTAGAAAAGGGTTAATGATTGCACACGCGCGTAGAGCAAACAAACGAAATACAAATAAATTCGCGGGGACATAAGATGCAACAAAAAATCCATAATCAATTACCAGGAAAAATAGTTTATTATCGCACACGAGCATTGAAAAACTATAAAAAACAGAAAAACGAACAAAATATCTTAATACCTTGAAAAAAGGGAAAATTATTGCACAAGCGTAAAACAAATAATGTAAATGAATTATCAAAGAAAATAAGGATTATTATTACACACAAGGAAAAGTGAATGAAAAAGAAAAACAATATATGAATGGCTGGAAAAAGGAGATAATTATTGCGAACGCACGCACGCAGAACTAACAAAAATACAAAGAAATTCACAGGAACATAATATAAAAATAAAAAACAATTAATAAATACCAGAAAATAGGGTAAATTATTGCACGCAGGCATATATATAATTATATAAATATACTAAAACGTACGCGGAAATATAAGATAAAGGAACAAATAAATTTAATAACAAGAATTAAATAACAAGAAATAAATACCTGAAAAAAAAGGATTTAAAAGGGAGCGCGCAAATAACATAAGAATACAAGCATATTCACGGAAATACAGAAAGTATAAAAGCACAGGAAATAAATACTTGGAAAAAAGAATAATTAGATGCGAGCGTGCAAACGAGATCATATATATAAGCATGTACAGGGGAAAAATATAACAAAAAAACACAAGAAATAAATACCTGAGCAAAAGAGGAAATTAAATGCAAGCAACAAATTATTAAAAATACAAATATCAAAAAACGCGGAAATTTAAGATAAAACGAACAAAAACAAGAAATATATACCTAATAGAAGGGGGAATTATTACACGTAGGCGTATAACAAATCTTATAGAAATACTAACACATACGCGGAAAAGATAAGAGAACAAACAAGAAATAAATACCTGTAAAAGGGGGAAATTAATACACGCGTACGCAGAACAAACACAATAAACAAAGATGTAAGCGGAAAATTAAAAAACAAACCCTAAAACGAAGAAATATGCTTAATTATAGAAAACAAACATTAATCATAGATTTCTAGAAAAAAAGGGTTCTGATTACATGCCAGCGTAAACACAGTATACAAATTCAAACAAGTAAGCAGAAAAATAAAATAAAACAGACAGATTGAATTCACTACTTTAAACATGGAAAGTTATTGCGCACGCGCGTAGAACGCAAATATACAAATAAAGTCACGGAAAAATAAGATAAAACGAAACTAACACAATTTATAATTACCTGAAAAAAGAATTTTTATACGCGGAAAAATATTTAAAACGAAAGAAATAGAAGAAAGAAACAAAAATAGAGGGAAATTAGTGCATGAGTGCGTAGAACAAACACAAAAAATTAAGATGTAAGCGGAAAATTAAAAAACAAACCCTAGGAAAAAAGGAGTGATGATAAATAAATACCTTGAAAAAGGGGGAAATTAGTGCATGAGCGCGTAGAACAAACACAAAACAAAGTTGTACGCGGAAATGTAAAATTAACGAACAAACCCTAATTATAAAAACGTTGGAAAAAAGGAGTGATGATTACATAAGCGCATAAAAATAATATACAAACTGAAACAAATAGGTCGAATTATAAAGCACACAGATTATATAAACTGCTGGAAAAAAGGAAAATTTTTGTGCACGCACCTAGAACACAAAAATGCAAACATATTGGATGGAACATAAGATTAAAGGAGAAAACTCAATATAAAAATATCTGGAAAAAATTGTTTATTATCGCACGCGTGCGTGATGAACAATATCCATAAAAAATGAACAAACAATATACAAATACCTGGAAAAATAGAGGACATTATTGCTCACTTACGTAGAACAAACAATATTATAAAATTATGCGAGGAAACTTTATAAAAAAGGAACAAACATACAAATTCAAAAAAATACGAGGGAATAGAAAATAACGAAAAAATATACTATATATATAAAAACGTTAATTATTACAAGCGCTTGTACTGACAAAAATATAATTATAAAAAAGGCTAAAAAATAAAAAAGTTATAAAAACATGTCTAAATACCTCAAGAAAGTTATTAACTTTGAAGGAGCGCGTACGAATAAAAATATAAACGAACTTATAAAACAAAATGATAAACACAATATTTTCATACCTAAAAAATGGGATAAATATTGCACATAGGCGTAAAACAAACAATATTATTAAACGATCTTATACGCGGAAATATAAAATAGAACTAATAGACGGTACAAATGAATACCTGGAAAAAAGGGATGATTAATGATCGCGCGCAACAAATAAACAATATAAAAATACAAATGAATACAAGGAAATATGAAAGATTAAACTAAAACAAAAAGGGGAAATTAAAGCAGGCGCGCGGGAAAACACTTATATAAGCTATAAGAATAAATAACCAGTTTCGAGAATTGCTACAAATAATAGGCTTAAACGAATTCACCTATAATACTACTTCTGGTGGGTGGAGGAGAAGAATCTCGTAAGAGATGTCATCTGGTCTAGGCCATAGGCATTTTTGGATCCATTCGAAGTACCCTCCGTCGATCCTAAGCGGCAGGTCCTGTATCTCTTCCGCGCATCCACTTCTTTCTATACCGGTACGGAATCCTTCTCCGGAAGTACCACTCAGATATTTGGGCTGAACGCGATAGCGTCAAGATGTTTCCTACGAAGATCCAATTTGAAATGGATTAACAAAAAAATTTTAAAGGACATTTAAATCATTCAGATTCACTTTTAAATTACAATTCAATAAAGGCGCACAAACAGAATATCGTCTTTACCTTATGTGGACTACCATCGGTTCGGTTCCAGCCATGAAAAACCATGGAATACGGAACTGATAAGCCCTCTCACCACGACAAGGTTGTAGTCCGAGAGAGGGTTTTTTGTGGGAAAAAATTCCTTTGCTCCTTCGAGCTCCGGAAAAAAACCCAACTTAATCGAATAACAATTACGCGAAACGCGAGTAAAATTTACAAAAAACGGAGTATATAAATAAAACGCGAGCGTGCAAACAAGAACACAAAAATACAATCATATACGCAGATATATATAAACAAACACATGAAATAAATACCTGGAAAATATATAAACAAACACATGAAATAAATACCTGGAAAAAAGGAATGATTATACGCGAGCATGCAAACAAGAACAAAAATAAAAGCATATACGCGGAACATGGGGCGAACAAACACAGAAAAAAATACCAGGATAAAAATGGGGGATTAGTGTACACACGCGTAGAACAATCAATATAAAAATACAAAAACATACGCGGAAATACAAGATTAAGCGAACAAACAAGCGAAATAAATACCTAGGAAAAAAGGTGGGAATTAGTGCACGCTCGCGTAGAACAAGCAATATAAAAATACAAAAACATACGCGGAAATACAAGATTAAGCGAACAAACAAGCGAAATAAATACCTAGGAAAAAAGGTGGGAATTAGTGCACGCTCGCGTAGAACAAGCAATATAAAAATACAAAAACATACGCGGAATCACAAGATAAAACGAACAATCAAGTGAAATAAATACCTAGAAAAAAGGTGGGAATTAGTGCACGCACGCGTAGAACAAGCAATAAAAAATACAAAAACATACGCGGAATCACAAGATTAAGCGAACAAACAAGTGAAATAAATACCTAGAAAAAAGGTGGGAATTAGAGCACGCACGCGTAGAACAAGCAATATAAAAATACGAAAACATAGGCGGAAATGCAAGATAAAACGAACAGACAAGTGAAATAAATACCTAGGAAAAAAGGTGGGAATTAGTGCACGCTCGCGTAGAACAAGCAATATAAAAATACGAAAACATACGCGGAAATGCAAGATAAAACGAACAAACAAGAGAAATAAATACCTAGAAAAAATGTGGTAATTAGTGCACGCTCGCGTAGAACAAACAATATAAAAATACAAAAACATACGCGGAAATACAAGATTAAGCAAACAAACAAGAGCAAGAAATAAATACCTGGAAAAAAGGAATTATTATACATGCGCAACCAAACAACAATACAAAATACAAAAACATACATGGAATCATAAAATAAAACGAAGAAACACTCAGACCGATACCGACACTTATACCCAATTCCCGTAGAAATGGCTGCAGATGGTTGGCGGCGTCCAGGGACTTCTATCGATGACACGGCGTGGATTGGGGAACCAAATCTCCTTTCTCCTCGTGATGAATGGAACTCTTAACTGAAATTGAAGAAATATATGTAATGATGGAAAGTTTTAATTTAATATACGTGTTTTTCAAATAACCTACGGATCGCTTTGGATCGATTCATTTCACTTAAAAAGTCCGCATGGAGAGAACTTTCTATTCAACCATATGTAATTGGCTGATGAAATATTAAAAATCCAGCTAACGCTTGACACATAACTAACGTCTCCTTTTCATTTTAATTTTGAACTTATTATTATTTAAACTTAAATTATCGAAATCGAAGATGAAACGGAGATTGATCCGGAATGTTCCAGAACGAAGTGTTGAATGCCCTTTACATATGACGAACTTGATATAAATCCAGAGGAAATCCAACTTAAATTCACAACTTCGATTTTTAAAATCTACGGATGACTATGATGTTCGTGCCTTTTAAGAATATGAAACCATTAAAAGCTATCACATAATGTGTACCACGTGGCAGATCATTCTAACATCGATCCATCATTTGATTTTCTTTTTTAACTTAAAACTAGGCAAACAGTACAAAAATATCAATCTCGAAAATAAAACTAAATTACGCCATTCACATAAAAATTCCAGGCCGTGTTATATTCTATTCTACTTACCACGTTCAGGAATCGTTTAGGACTCTACCACGTTCTTGAATCGTTTAGAGCTCTAGATCGCACTCAGTAAGCACAACCAGCGCTCAAGGAGTCCGGAGAGGGACAGAGTCGATTGTCTCAAAAACGTCCTGTCGTTAATTTCCTGTGACTAATGCAGCGTTCTGATTGGTGGAAACCCGCTTCTTCCCTCCCACAAACGACCACTTGTTCAATAATATTGTTAAATAGCTAGTTATATATTTTTAAAATTTCAACTATCACTTAAGGATTCCTTAATTATTTTTTATATTCCATAGGTTTTTCGTAAATATGAATTCAACTTCCCCATCCTTCACTGCTTAAAATTATGGCGGAAGGAAGGTTTACTCTGATTTGATTACGTAATTGAATGGTTTAAATAAAATAATTATTAATTTCCTATTGCTTCCAACATTAATTCCCCGACAGTCTTAGAAAGCTGCTACAAAAAACCAATGATATAAAACTGATTCCTTTCTGGCTCGGTTATTCCGTAAGAGGCTGAATCAGTAATACAGAGATGCTGAACTCCAAACACGGAGAAACATGGTGGGTATGGAAATAATATATTTTAATATAATCTAACATATCCGCAATATTCATTCGTCTTAAATTCATAATATACTTCCTCAGCCTTAAATATTTTAGCGCCGAGCTGAGGTGACTCGAATCGAGGTAATTTACTTTCGTCATACACATCGATAGTACTCTTCGTAAACATGGGAGGTCTTGAGCGATTTATCTGCATGTGAAGTAGAATCAAAACGATGAGAATAACTTTATATGTATTTAGATCTATATTAAGACGTATGTCTTATTCGCCAGGCCATATTTCGGGTACTACGCCTATAAACGCAAAAGGTAAGCTTAATTCATAAGGAATAGTAGCTTGATTACTTACTATGCTGTTCCTACGGCAAAAATTACATTTATAAACCGTCAATCCACTACTTATCTTGTAAGTATTGGCCTTCTATAAATAATACCTTACCCTCCCTTTCCATTACAAGATTATTATAATGTAGTTTGGTCTTCTGCTTACATGTGAGGAAATTTCCTACTCGATTCCAGTTCTAAAAGATATTTATGTTCCCTACAAAGGACTTTATGTTTTTATTAAAATTTGCGTCATATCTGTGAGATCATAGCAAAGGTAACTTTTTCAAAAAATGTGAATCTCTTCATCAAAATTTCCTATTCAATTTTTGCTTATACAATTTCTGGATGCCAAATACCATTCCATTATCATTTTGCATCCACTCAATCTTTGAAATAGTATGGTACGTTTTTACTACTCTATTACTACATAATTATCTTATTTATCCAGAAAAAGATACATATTTATTTTCTGCCTTGAAATACATATGTATTTCTGTGAACAAAATTGCATAGGAATAATAGGAATAAATCACATTTATTCTCTATCCTTCTTACCATGTCACTTCACAATCATTACTTGTATTAGGTTCCCCAATGATTTTGAAGACTATTCATTCCCTATTGTAGTATCTGATGTTGTTTGAATGAGATATATTTCCATAGAAATGTTGTAATGGCTTTAAGAAAACATATTTGGTTACAAATGTATGCATTGAAATTTGATATAAACATTTCTTCATTCATCAAAATATTAATTTTGATCCATTTGCACAAATAACTGCCCATTCATTCTTATTTGTTTAAATTAAAGTTGCATATTTTGATAATATTTTAATGTCTTAGTTTCTCAAAAATTAACTCTACTTCAAACTTAATTCTTAACCTTTTCGTATTTTATCGTATGGCAGAGTAATTACATTTATAGGATTGATAAAGAAAAATAATTATATATTTGCATATGAAATAATAACTGTTTATTTATCATATACAAGATGAAAGCAATTACTGGAGAATTAATTAATTAAAGAATAAATACATAACCGAAATAAAAGTTCCATATAGATCTAATTTACTCATTTACAAACTATCTCCTTAAGTCAGAGTAATTCCTCCCTTCATGGAGAATTGCAAATCACCAAGGGGATTTATATCACAACAACAAAGTTCACATTATAAATTCCATTTTCTCACAGTATAATTCATAACAGGCCAAAAGTACTTTATTTATCCAAAGATACTTCACATCAAACAAGGAAAAAGAATGGAATGCTCACCACATAGTCATTTAGTTATCATAATATCAAAGAATTCCATTATGTCCCATGAACTTTGCTGAATTTATGTGATAATTTCACAACTTTCAGTATATCACAGATGAAAATGACCTGAGCTCTAACAATGTTATTTACACCTACAAATTGTAAAGATGATAGAAGAGGAAGTGGAACAAGAAATGGTGTAAAAATCAATGTAGAATTTGAAGAGGGTTCACTCTGACAAAGGTAAAAATGGATAAAACTATGGTAATTTTAATAAAGTAAACTTGGTATATGATGCTAAGAAAAGAGAATCGATTTTTTATTCTATTTCATTGCAATTCAATCATAAAGATCATTCCATCTGTACTATGATATTCTAATATACTATCCAAGATATGATTTCTTATTCTATTGTCCAATATTAGGATGAATTTGAACAGTTATATACTTTGTAAGAATATATTTGCAACAAACATTTTCCATAATAATCTGCAAGAATCTTAATAAAAGGATAAACTTTCCAGAATAACATCATGTCACAACTTAATACATTTCATCTTACATAGTGTCTTCCCAAGGAATATAACTGCACACGAAGATGGAAATTAACATAAAGAACATTCATTTTAGAAAAGCAAGATGCTCCATTCTTCACATGAAAACATTCCCCATGGACAACAGAATAGTAAAACTGAATATTTGATAAGGAGAATTTTCCAAATATTTACTTTGTTAGGATGTTAAAGATAAAAAAAATTGCATCCAAATGTGCACTGGGTGATAATGACTGTTCCTTGCATATTAAAAGCTAACGAGACCACCTGCGAGACATTAAGCATTAATGTACAAAGAAAAATTCAGCAGAGAATGGTTTCTCTCAGAAATATAAATAAAAGAAGAGAAGATATAGGACTGATGATCATCATGAGTTAAAATTAAAACACAACACTGATTGAACACAACATACCATTTGAGTGAATGAGTTTAATGTGCTTTAAAGTTTTTAAATTACAGAAATGGAATTGAAAATGCTCAATCATATATTGATTTGAGTGGAATGTCATTCCACTAAACATTTACACTCCCATACATACTGATAACATGCTGAAGTTATTACTCATGTCATTTAAACCGCCTCAAACATCCCTCAATATTAATGGAATGACATGGCTTTTAAATTCACATCTTGTGCTCAGAGTTGTTTGACTAGATTATATTTCAAAAACTACACAAGTACACCAACTAATATAACCAAAATTCAAAGCATATAATTATCTTCTCACAAATATTTTTTATCTTTCAATCACACATTGATTTGCCACCAATAATAACAATTGAAAAATTCAGGGGCATTGAGAATATTTAGTTCCCCAGATGTGTGGTGTGCAGCCAGATCAGAGGATTTGGTCACCTTGTGAAAGTTAAATTTTTTATACAAGAATATGAAAGGAATTTACATATAACTTGAACCATGAATTCTCAAAATGTTATAATATTAATATAAGCCTGACACTTATCTAAGTAGGCAATGCTATAAGGCTCTTTTTACCATTTGCAATTAGTATTTACACTTAAACATTTCTGTTTTAGATTAAAATTTCAACTGTTATTATCATGAGTGAATTAGCAATTCATCAATTTTAAATTCACCTTCTACTGAATGAGTGAAAACATTCATAAACCAGATTTAAGACTTGAATTCAATGAATACGCTTCCCAGTTATGGAGGGAATATCACATGAAAAACTTAGCTTTAAATGGTAAATTAGTCATTGGGGATACGATATGAAGTTTCAGACTAACTTGAATGTAAAATGCCTAATACAATTAAGAGGCTGATTATCGTATACTCCTTTGGTATACGAAAAGTCTTATTATGATTTTCACCAGAGCCCATTCTGCAAAATGAAGCACTTTCATGTCTAAATTTCATAATCTAAACTAATGGATTCTTTCAAACAAAATATTCTGAAGTAAAAAGAAGAAAAAACTGTTATATAACTCATTATACATTTCAGCCTATTACTATGATTGGGAGATACTTCTTATATATTTCTTATTTCTCAATTTAACCTTGATATCCATTGAGAATCTTAATAGTGAATTTTATTTTTTTTATGCAGAAGTTAGATTTTAATAAGATGGTTCCAGCAAAAGAAAACCACCTTCACTTAACTTGATTAAAAATTCAACAAAAAGTAAATATTACACCTAGATTTTAAAAGATGCAAAGCGATTAAAAGGAAAATGTTGTTAAGGCAAGAAATTTCGTCGAAAAAGCAAAATGTTGAGTTCAAGAAACTAATGTATATATAGATTAGTCTATAGGTGAATAGACCAAGTTTTAGGAGAAGATTTACAACGATTAAAAAATAATTAGCAAAAAATTGTACTTTTCCCGACTATTAGTGAGCATGATGTTTAAAATTAAGATTCAAAAGTAAATTTCTTACAATAATGAAGATGAATAAGTAACATTTCCGGACAACAACTCAGCTTAAAATCACGGTAAATTATACGAAGCACTTGCCAAAATAAGAGAATGCAAGATGTCTCGCGGTCCTCAGTACAGTAATTGAAGAGCATAAACACTACACGAAATGATAATCATTCACTTATTCACAAACGATACATTTTTTGTAACTTCTTCTGCCTTCCTGCATCGTCCTAATAACAGCAACCATTACCAATGAATCCCATACGCAAATATCCGACAAATGAGTTATTAATTGACTGCGAGTATAGTTCTTCAAATACCTATATCATTAAATTGTTGCTAAAATGCAACAGTGATGTATAACATTCTCAATAGTAAGCATTGTAGTTGCAGCTTTTCTGAATTCTTCAATGATATTCTGATCTACGTATTATAGACGAAATACCTTAATCAGTGTTGGTTACATACGCAAATGGGTACAGCGACGAAAATTAAGCCTCGGTAAATCAAATTGTTTTTCAAAATCTATTACCAGCGTACTTTATTATCTGCCTTGTTAAGAATTATTTATATACAAATCATTTCTCCATAGTTCTTTAGAAATCGAAATCCTTTCACTCTGGCAACCTTTCAAGGACATAGGTCACATTTCCTCAGTAAAGTGAAAGACACGTGGAGTAAATAATCGTGAAGAATGAATAGAGTTTCAATAAGGTAATAAGAATGGGTACCTGGATTTCATAAATTAGATAACTACATACTATTTATTTTTATGTGTATTTAATCTTCTACGTATGGCAAATAGAATTAACTTACAAGAATGACATCATTTTTGTACTTTCTAAAGGAACATTTTAATACTTGTCTATACATCATTTAATCAATACATTATGCCTTTTTAAAATTACAGTGGCACATGATATAAACAAAGCAAAAGGTTAAAACTAACAGTAAATAGTATTACATCTAGCATAAGATACTAATTGAATCTCTGATGAAGTCAAAAATAAAAAATTAGCACAATGATACATCATATTATTGATGAGAAGAACACTTTATTTGATTTAACGAACAAAAATGCAAAACAGATATTACTAAAAGAGAGTGCAATAATTATTAAATATTCATTTCCATCTTTGGGATGGTGCTCTAGCATCTGATCTTGTTTTATTAGGTAATGCTGAGGAATGAGCATCATCTTGATTAGCCAGTTCCTCATCCAGAAGCAACATGAAATTACCCAGGGCTTCAGGAGCAGGAATCTTGTTCCATCGGACACTTAAAGAAGTAATAATATTTTAAGCTTGCTCAGAGGAACACAAACTCAATCTCAGTGATGAGCTAATACTCACTCAGGAATTCCATCTGGTGGTAAGACAACAGATATTATGTTGTCAATTAACTTATATTTCAAAATTCGATCATTAACTGTAGTTGAGGTTAAAGAGGGTGATGCATTAACCTATGAGAAAGCCATAAAATGCAATTGTATTTTTAAAATTTATATTCATTATCAATTTATATCAATGCACATCTAAACAGCATCTTACTGTGTGAACATCTTACATAACCATACAAGATACCATTAAAATTTTAAGAAAGCAAAAATAGCGGAGATAAATAATCAGAATTCAATTAGAAACTAACAACTAACCAGATTCCTGTGAAAAACTAGAATTAGGTTAAGTTGGAGAATAGTGATGATGGATTTTCTATGCATGCCTGTTGAGATATTCTTTACATATAACATGAGTTCTCAAACAACGAATTCAAGATTTATTGTAATTATAATAAATATCACATTTCCCATACTCTTTTATCTATTATTATTATTTAACTTTCCTGAATTGAAAGGCAAGTTCTTTATGAAATCGATGATTGTACATTCAAAAAACAAAGAATACAATCTCAGTAGATGAATGAATAGAAATAAGTTAAAATTGCTATTTGTTGTCTAATGTTTCCTTTATATTTATTTTAAGAAATTTTACTTCGGGTCTAACATGAGTTCATAAGATTAATAGCAATTAATTTATTTTTTAAAAGTTAGATAGTTACTTTGACCAACAGAGATCAACTTGTAGAAAAAGAGAACTAGGTATGTATATTATTTTTAGCAAGTAACTAAATCAATTACGTATGTGCAGAAGCATTCATGCACCAAAAATTATTTGTATCATTAACAAACTCATTTATTTAATTAAATATTCAATGCTCCATAAATTCAAAGTTATCATAAAATGTTATAAACTAAGCTGAAAACATCTTACCTCAATAAGCCAAGGTTTCAAGCGATCATCTACAATGATGTCATATCCGTAGCATTCAAAGCAATGCCTGTCATTTGCCATAACAGGTGCTACAGCTTTCAGAGAATGTACAATAAGCCAGCTGATGGATGAAAACAGCTTTTCAGTGACTACTTTCCCCTTGGTACCCTCTAGGTAAAGTCTTAAGTTCTGAACACTTAATTTTCCCCCATGTATACCATTATATTCACCCTGAAAATGAGTGTTTGAACAAATGTGTACAAGAAGAGTATGATTTTAAGACAGTTTTATCAGATCTATAAAACTACAAGAATGAAATATTACAGAGAATATCTATTACATATGGATGCTTTGGGGATATATATATATTTTATATCCCCCCGAAGCATCTATATGTAATAGATTACTATATATAAACTTTATTCAAAGTATGAAAAAATCTAATCTTTTGTTTCATTCTAAAAACAGACAGAACTTTCCGGTAGACCTATTATATATATGTATATTTATATGTTATTTATATATATGGTATAGTTTAGCTGCAACTGATCATGGGTTCAATGCCAGGAGGTGACATATTTTCAAATTTTGAAAAATCGTATCAATAACTTTCTAAACCTATAGATATGTATATAATGTACTTCAAAAAAATCAACAGTTGCCTATTAGTCATGAGTTCAATTCCGGAGCGACATGTATTCTCGAATTTCCCCATAAGAGATACATGGACGATATTTCGGACATATGTTTTGGGCACTTCCAGACCACATAGAAGTTTTAAATTTCACCCAAGCATTGGAATGAAGCATTTCAACATAAAGTGTCTGTAAAAACGTCAAAAATGGTCTTGGTTCGATTCTAGAGGGCTTTAACTATATCCTCATGAGGATTACATATGGAAATAAAACTTCTTTTGAGGCACTTCCTGAATCAATTTGCTTTTGAAATTTGCTGTGTTTATAAAGATAATCATACTCAAGCTAATGATGAAGGTACAGGTTGCAGGATGACCTTGGTTTGATGCCAGTGTGGTAATAATTCTGCCGTATGAAATGCATGGGAAGACAATGTAAAAGTACATACGCGCTCCGATAATTTTGTTTAGTTTATCTTTAGCAATGTGTATGAAGATTAACTTTCCGAAAAATCTTATTTTTCCTTAAAAATATATAATAGCATTGCTTAGCAAGTGCACCTTGACATGTATTCTCTCTATAATTTTCTCTTACATAATAAAAGGTGAGGCTATTGTAATCAGAGAACGTAATTTGTCATGAATCAAGTACTTAATGCAAAGATTGAAATATTGCCTAACTAGCCTCATTTATGAGCTTTTTCATTGATCTTTATACACAAGGCATTTATTCTAATGACAGTAAATCATTTCAATATACTCACACCATGTTTCTGTACAGAAACATTTGTCAGATGCACATACATATTGTCCAGTTCATGGGTACTGGTATCATACTTTACTGTACAAAATCTACAAAACCCTAATTTAAACAGATATGCCTTCAATGGACGAAATGAAGTCACCAAAACATACAAACGGAGATCGAACTTTTTTCCTCCAATGAGTAATGGGTTGTCTATATATCTGGAACATAATCAAATACTTTTTAAGGAGTCATTATTATTTCCTTTATAACTGAGGCTTGCCAAAGAATACAATCTCATTACATCTTTAATAAGTGTATTACTGAATGGTATAGGTAACACAATTACTGTTTATTTAATTTTAACTGTACATTGTAATTAATTTTGCTACTAGGATCATGACATGTGTAATAATACCTGGAGATGACATAGGATTCTCGAGCTAGACATGGATTGAAGGCAGATGGACTTTTACTTTCTCTAGACCATTTTTTTAATTTTGATAGTTTATTTATCAGAAATATTCCAGCCCCTTGAGATTTACCACAAGGTTTCATAATCCAAGTACTCTGAGGAGTTTTCCTGTATTCCTCCACAAACATATTGTAATCAGCAGGGAGTACAAATGTAACAGGAACCAGATCCAAGTATAGGTATGGTCTCCCTGGAATACATAGAGGAAGATCAATCTTAGACGAGAGACTTACATAAAAAGTTCATAACCAAGATTTAAACCTGGATCTCCATTTTTAAATTTGGTTATCCAAGCCTATTGAGTTATACTACCAGATCAGTTCTAGCAAAATCCTTTCAAATACTTGATTTATACATTTCTTATGAGTATTTCTAATTATTCAAATTCTCATACTAAGCCATCCTCAGCCTGAAAATTTAATTCTTTTAATAAAGGAATATGAGAGTCAATTGGTAAGGCCAAAAAGTAAAATCTATAGGTCCAATAATTATTATTTTGTCCAACTATTAATCTATTAGTATTGCACATCATTACCACCCGAAATGCTTCCATCACTTCCATCTCCAGGGCCGCTAGACCTCTCAGCTAGTGGACTTCCTTCCTTCTCTAGTTCCTTACGATACCTTTTTATATTCTTCACCAACAAATCCTTCCTAGTTAGCTCATAGTGGTTTGGGAAGTGGTTTATAGTCCTACATAAAAATTTATACTTCATTTAAAATTGGCTAAGGGATGAAAGGGAAACCTGTACGTATATTTCAATTAACTATAAATTTTTAACAATCCATAAACAACAAACTTTACATTCTGAAGAAAATGAGAAATTTTCCACCAAAACAGTATTTGTAAATATTTGGTTTTATTTTTTTCTTTAGATAATTGACATTGATAAAGAAATAGATGAGCGAAACTCTCATAAATAAAGATTTCCTCAATAAATAAAGTCAATCATCCTTTACATATGTGCTGACTTTGCACTTCAACTTGTTCATTTAAATAAAGGAGGACCATCAGACTGGAAATTTGAAGGCCTCAGTTTTCTTGTGAATAAAATTTTTCTGAAGGATGACTATCTGAGAAAATTTCAAAATCCAAAGAAAAAACCCTATTAACATCAAGTTCACTACATAACCAGTAAACATTCCCTTAGTTTAATTGTAATACACTATGAATATGCAATTAGGAAAAGCAAGATAAGCATACATATTTTGAGAATTAATAAAAATACAGGATAATTTCTCTTACACTTAGTTTTACAACTCACTTTACCAAACAGCTTTTCTTAGTAATGATTACTTTCATTGAATAAAAGATAAAACTTCCATTCGTACAATACAATGCTTGTTAACAGGAATTATTTCGTGATAATAAATGGTGAACTACATAAACCTACAAGGTCAGCTCAGAGAGGCAAGTATCAGACCTTTGGTGAGAAATGTGTCCAAGGGCCAATCTCTCTCTCACAATGATGGCATGATAGAAAAATGGTGCCTACATATGACTTTGGAAGATTACCTGAATACTGTTAGAAAATTTGGCTCAAACTTTGGAAAGGAATGATTTTTTTTTTAAAGTCTGATCGCAATAAATAGAAAGGCACACATATTGCAGGTAAAAGGTTGCACCAGTTTCTCTTCAATGATATTCTTCTTAGAATATACTAAGCTTAGACTTTAGCAATTCATATATTAATCTGCAAATTACTGTTATTGATCCTTCACTAGCAATTTAGAGTCATAAATTAAAGTAGACAAATTTATTACAATGCAATGGAAGAACCAGCATAATTTCTAAATATTGGTATAAGATAAGGATAAATAATTGAAGTATTTTGCTATAAATATCAGTATTTCCCCTTTCTCTAAGTTTCTAATGAGGAGCTTTTGTACGAAAAGTTATTTTAGGGTGAAATTTTCAAAACACAAAATCCAGTTAAAATACATCATATAAAATATCTAATAGAATTTAAAAAGTTTCATTAATTGAAGTCAGTATATCTTCTTCATATCCTGGATTCATAACCGTCAGATTAATGACTGAAGACATAATTCCAACGCAATCCATCTCCCTTCTCAACTGCCTATTGACAAGCTCAAAACTTTAACACAACGCGGTAAGTATACCACAGACACAGTATTTATGACACAAGGATGTAATTCCTATGAGAAATAATACATTAAAATAGCGTTATTCGATCACTAAAAGTAAACAGCGAGTGAATATAGAGATTCTGACTATTTTGAACGGGCATAAATGGAATGATCCCCGTTAGAAACTCTGGAAGCTCCAAATGAAATAGGAACTATTTCCGCACGAGGTATAGAAATAGGGCTCTTACTGGTGGTCATGCATACGATATCCACTATCCACACTGAATAAGTTTCGGCATGTTTGCGTTCCCGCCCTGAAAATAGCGGAGAAATATTTTTAGGCAAAAAGAAGCTGTTTAAAGCTATAATTAAAATATTTCAATTGAGCAAACCAGTAAAAATTCCAATCTTCTTCCGGACCGACTTGTGGCCATCCTCTTTTCTCGAAATTGCTTACTAGTACCGATTTGTCTAAATCAGAGCAAAATACTACTTTCATGATATCGATACCAATAGAAGCTCTAGGTGAGGAGTAGAAAATTATGAAATTGGTTGTTTATTGGTTGCTATAGCAATAGGAATCGATATTTTCGATCTAAATTATTACGAACGCATGGTGTAAGAGTTGATTCAAACACTTCATCGTTTTATGAAGTTGATATCACTAGAAGTGATAATTTAAGAAGTTCTTTGACTGTGATTTCTATAATTTTTGACTGAATTATTTTCTACAAAACAATGCAGGGTAGTACTGTAATTAGCACCAAATCAGTGCGAAGTGGAATGGTCCAAAATGTAAGTTGGTTCTTCGTTGTTTATCTTGTGTAATCTACATTGAAAACTTCATGTTGGTTATGTCTCTGGATGCAATCTATCCTCTACTATATTTACCGTTGCTTCGGCTTTCTTTGGAAGACACCAAGGGAGAATATGATAAAGCAGTATCAAGGTATCAAAGGAGACTGCCTCTGCAACCGGCCAAGAGGAAAAATTTTATGTAAAGCATGTGGTCACATATTGGAAGGCCGAGTTAGACGACCCTGCCCACTTCATCCTAAAGTAATTATGAATTTTATAAGGATCTTTGAATAGATGAAATGGTATGCTCTTATCGTCTAAAGTGCACTCTTTTTCCGATTTGACAAATAGTAAACAATGATTTCGATTCTAATTTAATCTTTTAGATTCTCAATCAGAGGTTTGTAAGATAAGAATCTCATGTTTAATTCTCGAGCTTATTTACCTCTACAGGTAGTAACTTGAGAGAGCTTAAATATCATTAAAATTCCTCATTCTGTTCGCAGGTTATATTTCTTATGGATAAAGAGCAATGTCCGAGGTGTAAAGCCTATTCACATTTCATGCAAGAACTTCAATGAGACGTGTGAATTTTGAACGAAGAAAGAAATTTTTTTGTATTTTTTATCATTTTAATTTTTGTGTGTTAACTTAAGTATATATTTTTTCCTTTATAAATGCTTCCATTCTTAATCTTATGCTGTACATACATGATTATTGAATAAAGGTGAATATGACAGCAAATACTCTCTCAACTTGAATAAGTGGCCCTTGCTTTTTTCCTGCATGGATGTAGTGATTGTACTACAGGATCTCAAATTTTTAATACCTATTGCGTGTAGTAGATAGCAAATATTGATGAACTACGAAGTAGAATTGGTAATTCTTGGGATCCATATCATGCTGAACTTCGTCAGATCACAAAGCATCTGTAGATTGTTATTTAAGGGTAAGAACTTGTAACAATCATACCGTCTGAAATTTATTTAGTCTCAATAGTCAAAATTAAACTTATTATTACTAAGTGGAATGCGCTACGATCTCGGCAACCAATAGAAATAAATGAAAATTAAGTCCCTCAATTAATGTAAACAAGTTTTGACAAAATATCTTAAGTATATGATTTATACCATTCCTAGTAGTTAATCCGCAGTTTTTTCTGTCGGTATTGCTATGGTTGAACTTGATTTCATTATTATAAAATTAATTAGTACACAACAGTATAGACTTCATTGTAAAATAACACTCTCGCGTTGTTTGAGGAAGCTTTTGGCTCATATTTGGTGAGATCCATCCTTAGTTTTGAATGATGCAGAAAAAGATGACTTGAAAGCAAGAATACGCACTGCTTCTATAATAGCAATTCAAGAAGATTAAATTCATAGCAAATTGTGCATCATAAATCGAAGAAATTGAATAAACGATATCTATGGCTCAAGAATAGGGCATTCGCCAATCGAAGTTTAAAAAACCTTCTCTCGTTTCACAATTTCGATTATTTTGTTAATATTATCTATGAACAAAAATAGCATTTAAACTCTAGCGCTTCAAGATATTAGGGATGATTCATTCACAAAAGGAAAGTAATTTTGACTCGCATATATCCTCTCGGTGCTTTTTCTATTTATGGATGTTAGCGATTTTCACCTGGCTGGAACGCCTATAATACCATCAAGGTGGGTTTGTCACCTGTTGCAGGTGAGAGCGAACAGAATTGGGAAGTGAAAATAGGAAATGCAAAGAAAAACAGAATAATGAATTGTTCGTATCTACCTAGCTCTAATTATTAATTTTATCTTTAGTCATTCGTACCTTCATGGAAGGTATTCAGAAATTTTTTAAAAGGATTACTTACCCGGAACTTGTCTCATCGCGAAATTTCGTACTTGTTGCAATTCATGTTTAATATAGGAATACTTTTTCGCTCTATCTGAATATTTCGATTTATCTGCAAATTAACATTTAATAATCATTATTTCAGGTTGTAAATAAAATGCGGTCATGGATTCTCACTACGAATGTCCAATATGTTTGAACTACTTAGAAGAAGCTGTGGTTACTTCTTGTGGTCACCGCTTTTGCATGAAGTGCATTAATTCCTGGCTCGAGTATGTTTAATTTTTTCGTTCCTTTGTAATTTTTTCTGTACTTTGTCACTATTCTTCACATTTTACAGGCAGAATGGCTCTACATGCCCTATCGATGTCACTCCGTTGGAGATGAAAGACATTTTCCCTGATAACTTCACTAGGAGAGAAATACTGCAAATAAAGCAACAGCAAGTGTCAAAAGTATGTAACCCTTCTATACATAATATTTCAACCTGGCTGGAAGATTTATTATCATAAAATTTTTAATGGGTCTTAAAGATCTTTTGAAGTCATTTTTTTCATTCCTCCCTTTGATAAGTTGTAGGCTAAGGACTTTCTCAGTATACCCTTTCTGCTTCATTCTTGTCACCATCATCTTTCATATAGTTTCATATATGATATTTCCCCTTCATCTTTCAATTACCATCTTCCTCCAGTTCATGTTGTTTACATAATATCCTGTATCATTAATGAATATAAAAATACTTTTTGAAGCCTAAATTAATTATTCCTCTTATTAAGCATAATTACTTAGTCTCATTTGGTGTTATTTAAATAGTATTCATCCTAAACCATTATTTTTGCTACCATCTTTAGTGTTTACATTTTTTCTATAAAATTTTTGCAATTTTTAAATGTTCCAAAAGAGAAGGGCATAGATTTATCATTTTTGTTTCCTTGTAGTTTTGTGAATCACATTCATACTGTTTAC
Organism: Pantala flavescens; assembly: GCA_020796165.1. Lineage (NCBI taxonomy): Eukaryota > Metazoa > Arthropoda > Insecta > Odonata > Libellulidae > Pantala > Pantala flavescens. The sequence goes on from CM036882.1 coordinate 44,783,756, forward strand.
ATAATACCCAATGTCATTAATGGACACTTAAATAATGAAATTTATAAATAAAAAAATTTGAAACCCCTAATTAATTATCATCCTCTCCATTATTTATAGCAGTCTAGTGTTGTGGAGGATTCTAAGAGTAAGGAAAACACATCTCAAGAGAAAGTGTTGGATAATGTTGTTTGTGAAGGTCCTGACCTCCTCCTTAGAGCATTGTACGAAAGAATAATATTATTGGAGCAAAGAGCCCATGAACAAGATATAAATGTTGAGAATTTACGGGTGAGTACTAAAATTTAATCTACAGCAGAATTTAAAGTTTCAGTTTTTTAGTTGTCAGATTTTATAAATTTCTTTCAAGAAAATAAAGCACTTACCTCATCATGTTGACAAAACCAGTCATGACAATTAAATTCTTGTGGAAGTTTTTTTTTCTTCTTGAAGATGTCTCTCCATAAAGTGATGATTGATCACATTAATTTATAAATATCCTTTTTAACCTCCTATTGTATTTTAGAGAATTCTTAATAAAATAGAAAGACTTAAGAATTTTAATAAATGCCTATTATGCTATACGACAGTCACTAAGGGGATTAGTTATAGTATTTAAAGTGATATACCATTATTACTGATAGTCTTGTATGCAAATAAAGATATTTCTTGTATTTGTAACAATGTTTTTGATAAATAATCAGTTTCTTATTTCTTAATATTGAAAATAAACAATGATTTTTTATTTTTATCATTATTTCCTCTATTTATAATATTTTATTCTTGAAAACAAGAGGAAAATTGCAGTGCTGGAGATGAAGGAAGAATCCCGTTCTGCTTTGGAAGAGGAAATGGCATTGCGTTGCTGCAATGGCCTTTTTGTTTGGAAGATAAAAAGGTTTTCTTCCCAATTACAGCTAATGGTTGACAATAAAGGAGAAAGGGGTTCTCGTCCTGAAATGCTTTATAGTCCTCCTTTCTACACTCACCCTACTTGTGGATATAGATTTTGCGCAAGGATTAACCTTTCAGTGCAAAATCCCTCAAATCTATCCTTGCTGATCCATGTTGTTAGAGGAGATTGTGATGACATTTTACCCTGGCCATTTACAGGTATGTTTCCTATTATGAAAAAGGCTATTTTTGTTATTTTCTTGTCTCATAAATTATTATAAATGTTGCCCATAGCTAATAAATTGAGCAATTGTAATTTATTTTAACTTAGCAGTTTTGTTAAAGGTGAAGTCTGTCAATGATTTCATCATTAATTTAGTAATGGTTCATGAATTTTTGAGAACTCAATTCCTCTATCAATCAATGAGGCCTTATGTGCCATCCGAGTAATTGCAGATGCTATGTGAAAAGGCTTTTAAAATTTGATTTCACTGCTCCCCATAATTCATATGTTATAGATTAATTTAAATTCTTAATTTATGCTTGATTTAGAAAGAATATTTTTACTGTAATTGAAGATTTTGTTAGTGTTAGTTTAAATTTTTATTCTAGGTAACATAAAACTTGAATTAATGAGCCAGAGGGAGGGAGGGGAGCATATAGTAGAAAGCATGACGGTTGGTGGAAAAGGATGTCCACGAGCTTTCTCTCGTCCACCCTCTGATGGTTCCCGCACTGTCAATCCAAGAGGATTTGGATATGTAGATTTTGTGTCTATTGCTGATTTAGCAAGTGGAGGTTTTCTTCAGAATGACACATTAGTGATTCGAGTGAAAGTTGACCATAGCATGCAAACCAACTAGTTGCTATACTTGCTGTATACCAAAAACTCTAGTAAACTTTTAAGTGAAGCATTTACAATTTTCCTATGGAACTGTTGAAAATATCAAGAGAATGAGATTTTTTAGAGCATTTTTAATTAATTTTAAGACTTGAGAAAATCGTGATTTCTGCTGTAACCAAGTGTTACTGAAATTTCATCACAACTGTAGGGGTAACTCTAAAAACAGGCTTGAAGAATAAAACAAGAGATTGTGTACACCAAATGGTAGTAATTCATCGATATTATCATTATTATATTTATCATTAAATAATGTATAAAATACCCTTTATATTTAACAGACTTTTTTAATTTTTGAGAATAAATGTTTGTCATTGTTAGTTTTTTTTTTTCAATTTATACTTAAAATAAATTATGGTTTTAAGTGAAGCAATTATCCAGATGAATCATAGAAGTAAGTGACACTCCTTTCCATACTGTCCTTAAACTTTACAACTATGCATGAACATATATAAAGGTTCAGGTATCAGGTTATTGCCAATGTAACTATGATCTAACTCTTGCTACAAATATAAATTCATTATTTAGTCACAATTTGTTTCAGCAATTTTTGTTGCTCCTTGAATTGTTTGAGATCTCAAATCTTATGGACATTTTTAGGAGTATCTCTTACAATTATGAATTGTACATTTATTGTCCTCTCATTATGCTTAATTGATAGTTTCGCTTCTTATCTCTTCTAATCATTTTTATTACCTTATCCTATCATTAGATCAACCACGAAGTACATCATATCCAAGATATAATTAACTGAGACCAAATACATTCCTGAAACAGATGTTGACGACTTTGCTCTCGGCTTGTCATTAAGAAAAAGATTGACCATTGGGATTTCCCGGTTAGGAAAGTCTTGTATCTTGTAAAAGTTCTAAATACAGCCAATAAAGAACACATGAAAACCATTGATTACAACCCATTTATGTACAACTAATTGCGAAGAAAAATACGACCGCAAGATAAAATTTCAATATTTTGTATTTATTCTCCAACAGTTAAAACAATCATCTCTTAACCATTAAAAGCAGACTATTTGAAGTTACACTAATTAATTTTAAGGCGAAATTAAATAAACTGATCATTCCATTGAGAAATATTGCTTATTTTTAGGAACAGATTAGTAAGTTGTATATTATTAAGAAAACTTCTAGCTGTTAAAGAATTATCAGATCCGTCGTGCGTTTTTAATTTTCCTACAAAATGTACCAAATTTAAAGAACGCTAGCATTTATTTAATAGTTACTCCATCCCATGAATTAATATTATCCTAATTCTGAATATTCTAGCGAGCCCGATGCATCGGATAAAAATCCAAACCTTAGAGTTCTTAGAGACAAATTAATATTATATAATATATTTATATTATCGTAAAATATGATATTACTGTCATTAAATTCTGAAATATTCATAATGGTTATCTGAAAATATTTTCCTGAGATGCAATGATTGTATTTAAAGAGATTTACTATTCCCAACTTATCGAGCATTAATATGTCCTTCCCAGCACGAAAGCAGAACCTCTTCGTTGAGTTTGCTAGCAATAGATGTCATATGATTCTGCGTCCGAAACAAAAGCCTGTAATTGCCTTCCAAGGTTCCTCATTAATCCAACTTGCCTGCCACTGCTGATAATTGGAGTTAACAAAAACCCATGTTATGGACACTGGAATTAAAAGATGTTGATAGTAAAGTATAGATCAAGTTATTTCAATTGATACGCGTGCTTAGCATTTGAACACGGGTCGGTTCATTTTTTTCAAATCCTCGAGCATAATTTCGTGGTTTGGGATGTACCCGGTCTTAGTGTAGTAGTTGAATGAACACTATGTCATTAGTTGGTGGTGATTTATAGCTATCCTGCTATCGTTTAAAGAAGTGTGTCCAGAATTAATTGCATTAGTGTTTTTCGCTTCAGCATTAGCTGTTGCTTTCGTCCTTATGGCTGGAAATTTGCTTGTTGTTGCTCATATATAATTATCCGTTTTTTATTTTCATATGCAGTAAATTTGTGGCCGTTACTCGTGAAATCCTCTTATTATCTCGCCTGTCTTGAAGTATATCAGGAGTGATTTTACGTTTACTTTCCTGTCATCAATTAAGAGGACCTTAATCACTTTCATAACACAAAGGAAGATGAAGAACGTAGAGATATTAATTGTTAAGTATTTGCGAGATCAATTGCAATCCGGGAATCTAACTCCAGAAGCCACAGAAGGAGTTGAGGTCGCAATCCAATGTATCCAGGAGGCTTTTCAGATTTCCGAAGAGGAATTGAAAGCCTGCAGCGAATCACTTGAGGAAATATATCGACGACAATCGGTGAGTACCGATTAACCTTATTAGAAACTATGTACCGGAAAATTCGCCGACATTCGAAAAATAACTAAATAATAAAAAGAATATTTTGACTTAAATTTTTCGTTCTTTTACCTTAAAGAGATTTGATTGTTTTATTTTTTATATAAACTTGTAGTCACAACATCTGGAAGCGATATTATGATAATCATATTGCCATTTTTAATCTCCCATTTCGGTGCTATATCTGTCATTCAGAGTAATTGCTGTCATCAGAGCTCTTTGGTATAAGAAACAATGATTTACATTGAAGCACGTATTGTGACGTATGAGTTATAATTATTCTTACTCTCCATATTTTTCAATCAAGTTATGAATTACTTAATCCATAGATAGCTTGTGTGATGAATGCTTTTCTATCTTTACCACCATTGATTTTTATACTTTAGTACTTTTAGTACCTAAGTGAGATTTCAATTTCTTCACTTAAAAATGTATACATGAAATTCAACAATAATTTTTAACTTTATTTTTAAGACCAAGAGCAAGATGGAGACATAGATAGAAAGATAAATAAGTAGAAAATTTTAAAGAAATCATTGATTCAGCGAAGGGAGTAAATTAATTACCCTCTTTATAGTGGAGAAAACTATGCTATCTTTTTATAGCCCCATATAATTATTACCTGTTATATGAAGTTCCATTTTAATAATGTTAGCTATAGAAGGGAGGCTAATGTGACTGATGTAATTTTCCATTTTATGGAAATTAAAATGAATAAGTGTTTTATTCCATTATATCTTATTTTGTTCTATCTAATTATTATAGACTCACAAAGAATTGACTAATGAACAGAAGGAAGAAGCTGAAAATCTCAAACAGGTTGGAAATTCTCTCATGAAAGAACATAAATTCAATGAAGCAATCACAACCTATACCAGGTATGGATTTTTAACTCATGATAGTTATCCACTTCCTATTTCTACTGTTTACTTATTATTGTCATCAGATAGGTATATCATATTTTATACTTACTGAGCTAAATTACTTAGAACTACTTGGTAATAGCAAACAGGGACTTATTTAATTACATTCATTGTTATTTTTTAATGTGAACATTATAATATGTTTTGAAGTTAATAATTTTATTAATAAAAAGTCAAATATCTCTAACCCTACCATGGAAGGTGCTAACCTTTTACTGTTTAGCTAAAGATATTTTTATACAATCTTTTGTTTACTCACCATGTTTATAGTGAAACAGCTCTATTTGTCTATAGAAAATGTTTTAGCCTGATTTACAATTACCTCATCATACACATTATATAACTAACCATGCTTGTACCATGATTTATTCCCTGGTTCTTAGAAATTTTAGTCTAGCACTTATTAAAGGTGGATCCCCATTTTCAAAGTAAAAATGTTAATGGAGCATATCTCTGAAGTAAAATATACTGTCTCATGTATTTAAGAGTCTTTGTGTTAACAAAAAGAGAAATTAAGAGAGAAAAATGAAGGTAGTCGTTATGGAGACTTATGTATGTAACAGACTAATTTTTACAGCTCTTCAGTAGATTTTTCTTCATTCTTCAAATTCATTCTCTACCATATTTGAGGTAGAAGGACGCTAGTCCAGCAGTTGATCCTGGAAGGGTTAAATTGATCAAGAATTGTACCATTAGTGTCAGGAGAAGAAAGTGTTTGGTAAAAGTCATGGCTAAAATATTGAATTTAAGCTGTAAAAAGCGGGGTATTGTGATTTTGGAAAACTGCTGTTGATGTACTTTGTCCCAAAGAGTACCTTTACTCTAGCATTTTGTTTGACTCCATAGCTCATGCAGCTTGGTGCCTCCTCCCCCATCTATCATCATAAGCAACATGTTCATTACATCTTTGAAATCCTGAAAAGAAAATGAATCAGTTACAGCTAGAAAGGAATTATCGGCGGACCTTATTATTAAATGGTTTGATAAATTCTATCTCTGAAAGAGGTTAAAAATATACCTAATAGACTTACATTTTTATGAGTAATCATTTTATAACATTATGATACATTTATCAAAAGAGTATAATAACAGTATAATGACTTATTTGTTTACTTATCTAATAAACATTTTGGTTGTTAATAGCTAAGCTAAAATAATCACCTAAAATATCCAAGAGAGGAGCAGAAAGCTGCAGTAGATAAATCTAGAGAAGAGCAGAAGAAAGAAAAAATTTAAGTAGGGAGCTAAGATTACTGAAATAGTTGTTGTTAGATAGGTTTGGAATAATAAGAGAGCTTTTATGTCAGTAGTTCTCAAAAAGAAATTCTCAAAAATGCAGAGGATGTAGAGTTGGCCTAAAGATAAAAATTTTTTGGGTAATGCAGTTTATTGAGCTCAAAAGATAGAATTGTTTAACCCATGTTGAAGTCTACATCCAATACTGGCTTGCATGTCAGTGATAATTTTATATAATTCCAAATTGCTCTCAGGCTGTCTGCAGATCTCACATGCTTGGAAATGACTGTAAAGGATAATGGATGATTTTGTTCCCATCACTGAAAAGCAAATATGTAACTCGAGTAACCTTTTAGTAGTTAAATAATGTTATGTTTGTTAAATAATATTGCAGTATTATAGTTATAATATATAATAATATATATATAATATATATATAATATATATAATAGTATACTTATTAATACCCACAGTATAACATTGTTTGAGATTTTTCTAATTTTATTAAGGGGAATAATAAAAAATGCACTTTTTTCAGGGCCATTGAAATAAATCCCAATAATGCAGTATATTATTGTAACCGTGCTGCAGCCAATATAAAGCTTGCAAAATATGGTGCTGCCATTGAAGACTGCAATCAAGCTCTTCGAATAGATCCTCAATATAGTAAGGCCCACAGCCGTTTGGGGTAAGATATTAATGTTTGGAAACTTCAAATAATGTACCTACCTAAATAATTATAAACAGAAAAAAATGTAGTTGTAAAAAGGACAATTAAAAAAAATCATAATGTTCAATCCCCTACCTCTGTCAATAACAGTAGCCTATTTGTAATTGGAGATTGCAAGTTTGATGTCATTTTCTACTTTATCAAAGGAATATGAATTAAAAAAGTAATGGATATTTCAAATGACAAATTAAAATTATTTTTTGTGTTTTTTTGACATTTTCTAAAATTACTGAATTTATTATCATCAAAAATTTTAAATGCTTTTACAGTTTTGAATGCAATGTATTTTTGTTTATATCAGCTTATATATCTTCTATAGATAAAGTGGTGCTATCTTTCTATAAGCACCTTGAACATAAATTGATATCAATTGCACTTTAAATAATTGTGAAATTAACTGACTTTAGATCCTCATTCTTTCTGTCTGTTGAATGAAAGAAATTAATGTAAATTTCTCCTTTTGCAACCAGTAGAGCAAAATCTAAAGTAACCAGAGGAACTTGAGATGATACCAGAGGAGGAGGAGAAGATTTCCGTAGATGGTTCACCATACAGTTATTTTATATAATCTTCCCATGCCTCTTTTCTTTCCTCTAAGTGGCTTACTATTCTTCCCTCCTTATTAAAAAGACTTAAATGTTGTTAACGATTTGTCATCTAATACTTTTGCCTATTCACAGAATCAGTAATATTCATTAAACTTCTTGATTACCTCCATTTCTCTAACAGCCAATTCTGTTTTGTTCTTCTCAATGAATTGTTTTACTTCATGTACCTTCTACCATTCTATCTACCCATCCTTCTAACTTTCTCACTGTAAACATTCTTCTTATGAATAATCATACAAGTGTGTATATGTATATAGAATGTCATTAAAGTATACAAACCCTGACACCATAAGGCATATACCATTAGGGAAATATAAGCAATGGAAATTATCTGAATTCTGAAAAGGGTTTTAAGGCAATTGATCCAATAAAAGTTTTTGATGTATGAGTAATCAACTATTAAATTTTTATTCTTTATTTTGTATGTGTAGTATTTGATAATTTAAGAATTATATAACGCTTATGTATTATTATATATATATACAGTAGACTCTCGATAATTCGAATTTATAGGGACCAAACAAAAAATTCGAATTATCGAGTTTTTCGAAATAGCGAGGGTTCGAATTAAAGAGGGGCTGAAAGTAAAATTCGAATTGAAGAAAGTTACATTCTATTTGTCATTGTATAAGATTGTGAATGCTGGTAGAAAAAAAGTACATATTATAATAATACATGTGATCAATTTATTTATTATAAAAAGTTGTATCATTTCTTCATAAAAAAATCGGTTATTTTCGTTTGGGTCGCTTGGTTGGCTGCAATCTGGTCCACAGCATTTTCCAAAGTGCTCACTGCTTTAAACACACAACCAGGCTGGATGTTATCCATTTCGGATTGTTCGAAGAAACGACGCAACCCTCTTAAAAAAAAGGTTGCTTCCTTAGAATACACCTTCGGAACATCGTCGTCTTCATCTTCACTGTCAGAAATCTGTTGACTGACCACAATTGACTGTTTCATAATGTCTTCATCAGACAATGTACCCGCTGTGGCAACATTATTGTCAATATTAACATCGTTGAAAGTTATGGGAACCTCTGGAAGTCTGTTCCAAGCACTCAAAAAGGTCCCTCATCTTGCAGATCTTGTTGAACCATATCATTTCCGTCCTTGCATTCCTAATCCTTGATGAATCCGCAGGCTTTTAAACAATTTGCGATTGTCTGTAAGCTAACATCTTCCCATACTTTGTGAGCCATTTCCATTGCAGTAAGCATTGAAATGCTGCACAGGTTATTTCCATTTTCCATTGTGTCTATTACAGTTCTAACCACTTCTTTTCGATACAAGGTTTTAAAATTTTTAACAATTCCTTGATCTAGGGGTTGAAGAATTGAAGTTGTGTTACGGGGTAAATATTTCAGCTCTATATTTTCAAGTTAAGGGACATCTTTATGGGCTGAGTAATTATCGATAAACATCAAAATTTTTCGTTTTTCTCTTCCCATTCAGTTTTCTCTTCTCTTCAGCATCAATACTCATTGTCCATTTAGAAAACAATACAGCTGTACGCCTTCTTATTTGATTTGTAGATTAGCGGAAGAGATTTCATATTTTTAAACATCGAGGCTTAGCAAATTTTCCTATCATAAAAGGTCGAAATTTCTGTGATCCATCCATATTGGCTGCCAATAATATTGTAACCCTCTCCTTGCTGTGTTTGCCTCCATGACTGGTGTCATCCTTAAATGCCAAGGTACGATCAGGTAATTATTTATAAAACAGCCCTGTTTCATCACAATTAAAGATATCTTTCGCTTCATAATTAGCCAATAAAGGTAAATTCTTGGAAAAATTGCCTCGACACTTTCCATAAAATGACTAATTTTTCGAATTGTGGAGTGGGCCGGTGTAGCTTCACTTCGAATTATCGAGGGGACCAAAATACATTGATTTTCTTCGAATTATAGAGGTTTTCTCAGGGGACCGAGGGTTTTCTTCGAATTATAGAGGTTTTCGAATTACCGAGGTTCGAATTATCGAGAGTCTACTGTACTATATAAGGGTGTGTATAAGTCTACCCCAAATAAAAATATTTGTTTAACTTTTTGTGAATTTTTAATTTATTTCAGATTTGCTTATACAGCTTTAGGAAATAACGTGCAAGCTAAATCTTGCTTCCTTAAGGCATTAGAAATTGAGCCAGATAATGAAAGTTATAGGGCTTGCCTGCGAGACGTTGAAGCTAGTTTGGGAGCTAGTACTGGAGCTACACCATTTGCAGAAATAGCAAATATGATTCCACATATGGATTTGTCTGGCCTGTTGAATAATCCTCGTTTTGTTGATTTAATGGGAGACCCTGGGATTCAGAGATTGTAAGTCATGAATATCATAATATTGTTATCATAACTGCCTGCAATTAAAAAATACTAAATATTTGGGTGTAAATTCCTCCTTAAATATAAATTTTAGCTGTGTGTATGGGTATGGTGTTAGATTGATAATGATAAGCAGAGAATTTCGTGTTATTATGCATGTATAAAAAATTATGCTTAAATCATATATGCAGTATCATTGAATCGATTACACCTGCCTCATGGTTTGCACTCTAACACTATATTTATTTAATCTTTTAAAGAAAGTGACCTATTTTTATTTTATCAATTACTTGTAAATCAAGGGATATCTACAAACAAAATTCAATTATAATAATTCTAGTATAACTTTGTTTTTAAATCAATACGATATTAAATTTGTCATTCAGTATACTTGTACCTCTTATAGAATATGATCAGTCTTTGTATTCATTGATCTATTGCCATTATTGTAAAGAGATATCAATATTCATACATAGCATTAAGAAATCATTGTTATATCAAGGATATAACAGTAAAATTTATATATATATATATATATATATATATATATATATATATATATATATATATATATATATATATACGAGTAAAGGTGCGCTTGCTTACAGCAAGCAATGCAATAATTTATTTTTAGTGAATAAAAAAATTTTTTGAAAGATTACTTTGCTCAAACGTTGCTAAACATTAAGTAAAGAGCATTAACGCAGCTGAAAATGCACTGAATTCGATTTCCGATGCAATTGTTTCGGCAGCATAATTCCCGCCCCGGCGTCGAACCAAGGTCATCCTGCTAAAATTACTGTAATCTTTTGCTTGAGTATGGTGGACTTTACAAACACCCGGAATTGCAAAAGGAAATTCATTCAGGAAGTACCTTAAAATGAGTCCTAAATTCCCTATGTATTTCACATGGAGAATTAATTAACGCCCCCTAGCATCGAACCAACGACCTTTTACGACTATCTTAGGATAGCTTTCAAATGAGAATGGTCCCCTTAATGGCTGTGTGAAATTTTGAACCTCTGCGCGGTTGGAAAGTGTTATAAAAAGCATTCGGAAATATGGCCAATGTATTTTAAACGGGAAAAATCCAGATTACGGGTCGCTCTGGAATCGAACCCGTGATACATAGGCAAGTGCTGATTTTTTTCTAATTACATTTTGTAGGTATCTATATTTGTAGAAGGTTTGAATGATCTATGTACGATATTTAGGGAGCTACGATTTTTCAAAATCTGAAAATATTTCACCTCCTGGCATCGAACCCAGGACCGATTGTACTTAAAATACTACATTTTTCCGTAGACATATATATTAGCAATAGCTACATGAAATCTTATTATTTTAACTTAATGGAAAGTATTTTTAAAATTATTTGAAAAACGGCCCCATGCATTCCTAACGGGGAAAATCGAGATTACGGGACGCTCTGGAATCGAACCCGTGACACGTAGGCAAATATTGATTTTTTTCAAAGTACATTAGGTACGTATCTATACGTGTAAAAAGTTTCAATGATCTATATATCATATTAAGAGAGCTACGATTTTTCGAATTTTGAAACTTTTTCACCTCCTGGCATCGAACCCATGACCAGTTACACGTAAGCGATAGCATTTTTCCGTAGATATATAAAGTAGCAATAGCTACATGAAATCTTATCCTTCTAGGTTAATGGAAAGTATTTTTAAAATCATTTGAAAAACGGCCCAATGCATTCTAAATGGGGAAAGTCGATTTTGGGGGCCTCCTAGAATCGAACCCATGATAGGTAGGGTTGGTTTCCCAATTTTTCCTAAGTGAGATTTAGTTGGCCATTACGGAAAAAAATCGGCGGCTCCGTGGCCAAAGCGGTTTGGGCCTGACATTAATATCCTATATATATATATCCCCTATATATATATATATCCCCCCGAAGCGTCTATATGTATAGATATATATATATATATATATAATTATGTTACATCACCAGAGAATGATGATGTAACATAATATTTCTTCAATTTTAAAGAAGTAGTGCTGTATTGATTTTAAATATTTTAGAGAAAAATGGAATTGTGTTGTATTTACTTCAAGTAGAAACTATATTGTGTTAACTTTGTTTTAATGTTGATGTTATATTTTGCCTTGTCTTTCTGACATTAATGAATAGATTCTATATTATGAATGGTAACTCTCTGAGAACATTGAAGCAAATATATGCACCCTGTTTAGTGTAATATTTGTCAGAACCTGTAAAACTAGCACTATTTTTTGCAAAAGAAACAAAATATAAGCTGAAAAAAAATAATTTAGGTTGTCTTCTGTTCTCAACAAGAAGTTGAATTTTTCTGTAAAAAATTTATAAATACTATAGAAATGAGACAAACTTATTGAACTGATTATTTCATTTCATAATTCCCTAATTTCTCTTGTCAATGATGTGAAATACTGATAAAGAGTTTTTCATATTATGATCTCTTATATCACTTTAATTCCTTTTTAGAGTGGAAGGAGTCTTTGGGCAGCAGTCTCCTGGGAATGTTCAAGATCTCCTCTCTCTGTAAGTGATTGCATATGTTTTTTCAATCAGTTGTGATATTTGTTGTTTTAATTGACAATGGATGAGCTGAAATTAATGGAAAATGACTTGAAAAAGGTTAACATTAACAGGATTCAAAAATAGATGTTTTCCATATTGATGGGATATGGAATGATATTAATGAATATTGATTATTTTTGAAGGAAGTAGGATATTATGAAAATTAAATATTTGTGAGCTAGATAAATTTGCTTGTTTTGAGGATAAGGGAAGGGTTTAATGGATGTTTAATTATTGTTTATTATTGTTGAAATAATCACTTGTATTATGCAGCGTTCCTTTCATATTGAAGGATATTGATGGCAAAATTACCTTGTAGAGACTGGTTTAATTGGCCCTATCATACTTTATATTGAATATAGAAAGTAATTTTCGAGAAAGAACTATTACTATTTTTGAGTAGAAACTAAATAATATATTTCTTTCTTTGTTTGATGTATAGCAAGAAAATAATTTTTATTCCCTAGGGGTCAGCAGTTAACATCAAGACTGCAGCAAGCAACTAGAAATGCTCAGAGTGGACAGAGGGATGGATCCCCTGGTTTCCCTGACTTGATTAGACCTCAGGATGGTGATGCTGAACCCCATGCACAGAGAGTGGATCCTCTGCAGCAAGAAGTAAAGCCAGATGTGGTTCAACAAACTGTAGAGGAAAATGTAGATAATGTCCCTTCTACATCTGCTACCACTGTGACCAGAGGACCAGTGGCACAGGGTGATGTTTTAAACCAAAATAATTCAGGGAATAGTTGAGGCAATGATAATTCTGTCTGTACTTTTCCATTGTTTTATAAATAAAACACTAGTTAGCCTCCAATGCCTTTTTAATTTTTTGATCAGTAAAAGAATTTAGTATAAAAGGTTTTTGGCAGCAAAAGAGGAATATTGTCTCTTTGAAGAAAGCATTAATTTATTTCCATCCTTCTGATGATATTGAATTAATATATATTAAAGCATGTTATAGTTTCAGTTAAGCTATACCTAAATTTTCTCTTGAAGTATTCCTATAGAGAAATCTGTATATATATTTTGGAACTCAGTATTTCTTTCAGAGAAAAAGTATCATCCATTGTACTATTTCAAGAAAATAATAAAGATGAATCATTTGATAGCTGTTTATCTACCAAGTCCAACATCCTCAAGGAAATTTATTTGACAATAGGATTATTGATGGGAAAGTTTACTAATTCCTCTAAAGAAGACATTATGAGAAAATGTTTACTACAAAATATTCTGCTACTTTAATGATAAACCAAGAAGAAATTATAGGGTGGAATCTTCAATCAAGTGCTATTGATTTTTTGATAGTGTTTAAATTATTTAACTAAGCTGAAACCTCATGGATAAGAATCCGTCTCTCTTCAAGTACTTCTGTAATATGTTAAGGTTTAAGGGTAACATTTCTTTTTTCAAATTCAATTCCTCTTGCTAATCTAAAAGGTGAGATAATGACCACAGAACAACTTTATTTTTCTAAACTATTGTCAGAATATTAAAAGAAAAGAATTCAAACATCTTTCTGTTCCAGTTTTAATAATGAAATCAATATTAGAAGGCTTGACTTCATGTAAAGCCATAGTATAATGAAAAAGCTTTGTAATTTCTAAAGAAAATTTGCTTTACTATCAACTGGTTTCGTAATGTTAAATTGCATCTTCAAGCCTGAAGAGAGTAATGTAATATTATAAAACTGGTCGCTAGTATAGCAAATTTTCTGTGGAAACAACAAAGTTTTTTTTATTATATTATTCTTTCTATTCCCATTGCTAGAGAAACATCTTATTGGAAGATGCAAAGATATCTAATAAAAATGGTCAACAAGAACATTATAAGTTTCTATCATGAACTTCTTGTTAATCCTTTTGTTCTATGACCTGCATTCAGTAATTTCAAAGAATTATTTAAATTTTATTTTGTTATGAAGGAAGTTGAATAAGTGTATGACATAAACTTGACAGTTGAAATCTCTCAACAGAGGTATTTTGAATGAGTATGTATCAAATTATGAAGCAATAAAGTCTTAATGGCTTGCCACCCAGGGGCCAGTGTAAATGAGTATCAACATAACCAATTAATAAAGGAGATAAGAATTAACAGGAACCAGACCTAAATCCAGATCTCTTAGTGACCAGTAAGTTGCTCACTCTAGCCAATTGAGCTATCATGCTTGAATACACACACATACTAGTATCATAGACTCAGTAAATACTATCTCTAAATTCAAATTTAAAGTATTAATTTTCAATAATTCAGGAGGGGAGTGTTTGCTTATACAAATATATAATTCTGCAATGTAAACTATATATAAATATGCAGACCTCTTTCTCAGAAGTAAAATTCCAAGATTTTGTCTAGAGATCAAGTATCAAAACTGTTATAACATCCAGTGTTATTGACAGTTTTCTAAACAGATCTTTATTGAGAAATTAAAATCCCAGAAACTAAAAGATCTTTACCATAGTACTGTTTCCTCAGTGAAAAAGAAGTTATTATAATGAGCAAAGTAAATGGATCCAACTTTTAAATGTAATGTATACCTAAGTAAGGGAGCAAACTTCAGTTCATAATTCCTTTGCCGATTTATCTTCATACGTCATTTTCATATTTTATTAGATCAGTTGTCAATTAGATATTCGAGGAGTAATTTACTATCAATACTCTCTTTTGTACATGCTAGGGTGTAACGTAAACGTTTAAGGGTATATATAAGTGGACCGAACTGTGGCATGTGCACATTAAGCAACGGACACCTTTATAATAATTCATAAAAAACAAATCCATAGATATTTGAAGAAAAAAGTTTAATTTTTTCCGACTCATCGAAGCTGATAAAATTATCCTCATTGTTTTCATTTTTGCCATGAGTTATACATTTTCCGATAACAGTAAGTTCATGGAGCTGAAAGTGGTAAAATTTCTAGTACGAATAGCGAAATTTTTTACGACTCAGTAACTTAAATTCGCATGTTCAAGTATTGACACTTAAAACTATAATTACTCGCATGCATTTACGAAAATAATACCGTTCTGAGCATCTCTCACATAAATTATTTATAACCGTGAATATTGATGTGTGTTTAATGCTGCTAAATGTTAATCCATTCGTGAGTGACTTGATATTAATGACCTAAGCTGATTTTAGAATTTTATATTCATCTACGATATAATACATATATTTAAGAAATAACATCTAAAAAAATCATATCCGATTAGTAACAAAGATTTAGAGTTGATTCGTTTGATAACGTATGACTCCTGGTCAATTAGATTTTCACATATAATAGGTCGCATATTTATTAAGTCAGTTGTATTTTCCGACGAAAATACGTAAAATTTCTTGCTAGTAGAGCAAAAACTAGAGTAATTATTGAACGATGTAAAGCTAATGATTGATATTCTTCGAAAGAAATTGCGCGTGCGATATCAATTTGTAGTGAATTGACAACTATTGCAAATGGACGGCTAAATTTCTCATACTAGTCTCGCTCGCTTTTTCGATTAGAGTGAGTGAGGAGTAAACAACCTAGCAAACATAGGTACTTAAGAATGTTTTCGTGATACAAAGTGTCCACTAAATCCTTTATATAATTCCCTTTGACGATTTAATAGAAGATTTTCTTAGAAGTTTATTAGTGGTAAAGAGGGATGAGAATTTTTAAACTTTTTGTATTTATGATATTTTAGTTAATATGTAGTCGAGAAAAATTCATTTATTTATTAATTGTGGCGGCTTCTTTTAATTACAGCTATAATGGCCTGCACCTTCGAAGATGCTGCTAAGTGAAATAACGCTCTTTTGAAAATCCCAAGAATGCATTCCTCAATTCAGCGAAATTTAATCTGTAAATACATATTCATTTTATTCTTATTCAATGTAGTTCTATGTATGACTCATTTGAACAACTTGAAGGGTCGCCCTGGTGAAGGTTATTATGTAGAAGTAGAAGTTGGAACTCCACCATCAAAGGTATTACTATTTTACAGTTTATTCTATTGGATTAAGTTGAACAAGTTCTTTATGATTGATCTGTCATTTCTACTGTCAGTGAATTTGACAATTTGGATTTACATAGTACGTTTGGTAACTATGATATCATAATATATCTATTTTATCTTGTATATTTTCAGTTTAATGTGCTAATTGATACTGGAAGCTCTAATTTTGCTATAGCTGGTGAATCTCATCCTCTTGTGGATAGATATTTCCGGAGTGATTTGTAAGTTTATTTTTAAATAGTGGAGCCTAAGTCCATGAACACATCGAAAATGATAATAAATAATAATTAATCTCTGTTTTTTTTATGCTCGCCTCACAAGTGTTACACTGTTATTTTTTTTAAAGGATTGTGTATGATAAAAAACCATTGCTATTTATCTTTAGAGGTATTTGTTATTTCTTGATAATGTAAAACTATTATCTCAGTCAACGAGTTACATAAGTAATTGAATATAAACAGTAATCATTCACAGCATTAATGTAATTTTCATTGCTATCATATACCTTAATGATATTGTACAGAATTTTTCTCTTATCCAGATCAATAATTTTTTGTTTAATTGAGTATGTATAATTATTTATTGAAAAATACCGATTCAGGTCTTTGAAACTATGAATCCTATTCCTTCTTAACTTTTAAGGTCTGAGACTTATCAAATGAAGAATATAGATATATGGGTTCCCTATACCCAAGGTCGTTGGGAAGGAATATTAGGGAGTGATATGGTACATATTCCATCTCTTCGCACTCTTATTCCTGTAAGATGTGATGTAGCAAGCATAACTTCTACAAAAAATTTTTACATGAATGGATCCAACTGGCAGGTAATATACTTAGTATATAATAATATGTGATATTTATGCAGGTATTAAAAAAAATATCAATCATGTATCTTTTTGTGAGTCTCCCAACTATTATTAACTTGTAAGTAGATTGATAAAGGTATTTTAACTGAAAATGGAGAAAATGAGATGATTACAGGAAAAATTGAATTTAAAGTGAGCTGTCCATAAATTTATGCAATTAAATAGAAGTAAACATGAATTATGTGATTCAATTTAATGGATTTTGAAGTTTTGAAGACAGCAACAATGTAAAAACAAAAATCTTAGCATTCAAGAAAGGTTACTTTTATTTAAAGATTAAAGGGGAAAGTTTGATTTAACTCAAATTGATTTTCACAAAGTGTTTACTCCTACATGAATCACAGGTAATGATTAAGATCATAATTTGTTTTTAATTTAAGAAATTATTTCTTTGCTAGGGTATTCTTGGCCTGGGCTATCCTTCAATCTCAAGACCATCGCCCAAAACCCTCTCATGGCTAGAGGCTGTTTCGTATGTTGCAGGACACAACTCAAGTTATTATCACATCCGTACAATACCACTCCCATTCTCCATCACCCTATGTGGAGCATATAATAAGAATCTTGATCATACTGGAGACTTTGCTGTTGGAGGTAAGTGGTTCTTATTTTTTTGCTAACATCATATGTAAACCTTAAAAGGTATTGATTAACTTTCTCTCTTCTAGGCTAACTCTTGCTGCATTACAACCAAGTATTTTATTTTCTTATCCATTTATTTTTTGCCTCTATTTTTCCTGGGGATTAGTTGAGAACTACTGTCATCCGACAGTTATCTTTTCTTCTCCCAAGTTTTTGTCAGACAACAAACAATTCTGCATTTAAAGTTTTATAGTATATTCAGAGAATTAATATCATTACAATATTATAAAGTGCACTTATATTCACTGAGTTTATATTAAGTTATTTATTTACTTTATACATTACGGATATATATTAAGTTACATATACTTATCCTTTCAGTTAGTAACTGTAGGTCTTGAGGCTAGGCCTTATGTATATACTTCTGAGAGAATAGTTTAATTTGAAAATTGCAAGTGAAATGTATTTACTATTCATTTCTAATTCCATATCATCCCATTCTAGAGATTAAATGTTTTTTAAGAAAGGAGTTAGGAAAATGAGTGAGAAGTAGTACAGTTTCGTAATCCAGACTCAGTGTTTGAATTATCCATTTCCTTGTGTAGAATTAAGAAAGCTATTGCACCCTTGATGTTGCTATTGAATGCTGTGAAAGTTAATGAATGATCTCATTATGTGCTACATAATGTAGTCCAAGAATTTCCTGTGTATATAGTATTCAGTTTTGTCTGCTAAGCACATTATGCAAGGCATCTTGGACTCTTATATTCTGTTCACAGCCTCTTTGTAGCAACATGACTGGGACTCAAACCAAGTTCCCCCACTTTCCTTGTAGGTATGATAACCATCACACCATGGCACGGCAGTGTACATGGTAGTGATTGGCATTCCTACCTTGAAAATGGAAGCCTGGGTTCCAGTCATGTTGCTATATTTCACTTCTGTTTTGCCTAAATGAACTTGAAAAACACCTTATCTTTCTAAGTTAAAATCTATCTTCCTTGTCCAATAGTTCATGTTAATAGAAATGCTAGATTTTTTTGAGTTAAAGAAAGAGCATGCAAGTGAAGTATTATATCAATGGCCATTTAATAAAGATTATAAATATCTTGAAGATTCATAAATTTAAATTGTTTTCACTCTCTAATAAATAAAAAATGAATATTCTAACTTATTCCCTTAGATTTTTTGAGTATACCTGGCAGAGGAATACCATCATGGAAACTTTCACCCATTATGAGGGAAGAATTTTATGAGTTACTCCTTGTTGGTATGCAACTGGATGGGTATCAGGTGAAAATACCATGTGAAGAGTTCAACAATAAAAAAACCATAGTTGACAGCGGTACCACAGAATTGAGACTGCCTCCTAAGGTTAGTAGTTTCATTTATATGTTACCAAATTGATTGATTGATAATTGTATTAATTATTCATGCATGGGGGTAATATTTCTAAGATTACTGTTATGGAATCAAGAGAATTCACCTCAATAGATAAGATATTCCTATATTATTCTCAAGTATTTAAGTTTCTTGATTAGTTATAATTAATTTTTCTAGATGTGTAAATTAATTCAAAATTCTGAGCCAGAGAATGCAATTCCTTAATATTTGCGTCAAATGAAGAATAGCTACTTAATTCTTAATTGCACGTATCAGCCATTTATATACATTATTTAACTTTTAGTACAAAAATCATAAAACTTGTTTTATTCTAGATCACATTTCTTTTAAAAATTGCTTCATATATTTTTAATAGAATTTTTAATTGAAAGATTAAATGCTTAAAATGGCATATAAACTTTATGCCTTATCCAGAAGCAACTGAAAACTTTTTCATGGAAGTGCCTTTAAAAATCTTTATACTGCTGCGGTAATTAATATTTCACCTTGTTTATGATACTTTCAAAATAACATGCAAATTGGATCCAAATACTTATGTATTTATTTAATAAACAAGTATAACTTTTCATCTATGTAATATTATACCTTAGATTTAATGTCTGCAGATACTTGTGCTCTAGCTGTATTTTCATTGATTCATTTTCTTATTAGGCTTTCCAAGAAGTCATGAACATGTTGCAGATGATGGTTACTGAGAGAGGAACTTCAGAACTGCCTGAATTCTGGACTCAGCAGCAAACAAGATGCTGGAGTAAAGATGCTTTATGGGAGGAAGAACGTTGGCTGCAGAGTTTTCCTAACATCACATTGTCTCTGGCTTATACAACTGAAACAGATAAGAGAGGAAAGTCTTCTGACCCAGAGGACAAAACTGATGACTCATTATTTCCACATCCTATAGTTTCTTACTTCAATATTGTAATCCCTCCCAAGGTAAAAATATAACTCTTCTTGTTTACATTTTGTAGTGGACTATTTTTTGACAGTCATATTCTATTTTCAGTCTTACATTAGAAGAGAGATATATGATCCATCAGCTGCTTCTAGGCCCAACCACAATTGTTACAAATTTAGTATTGAACCATCTGATACAGGAACTGTGCTTGGTAAATGGCTATTTTGTTGATTTAATGTACAATTTTATTATATATTGGAACCTCAAATGAAGAACCTTCAAAGTTTGAGCTGGATTAACTCTTTTATGTAGTATATTATTAGAGGTAAAACTTTTATTTCTAGAGCTAATTTTAATATCTTTAACCTCAATGTTAAGGTATTACCGTGATGGAGGGTTTCAACATAATGTTTAATCAAACTGGAAGAGTTGTGGGATTTGCAAAATCTGACTGTGGCCCAGATGTAAGTATTCATGGGCCTTATCCTTTGCAATTTGGTAAGTTGAAATAAAGTTCTTTATTTTATGGTATAGAACTTATTGAAGAAACTTGACTGCAGTTGTCTATTAATTTCTGTAATACTATTAATTTAAATAATATGTTAAGATTTTTGCATTATAAATACAAAAAGAACAATTATTAGTTGGCCCTGAGAATGGGATATTATTTTACAGTGACAATTTCCATGAATTTTGTAACTATCTCCATCTAGCAGACGTAAAATTTTTATTTTGATTTCAGTTCAGAACACAAGAATTGTGGTATGTTATCTTCTTATCAAGTCAATGATTGCAAAATGAATTATGCTGAATGAATGAAGGCTTTGCTTCCTTTATACAATTTCAACTCATATTTTATCAATCTAAATTTTGCTAGCATATTTTCTGTATGATCTTGTTTAAGATATTTCATAATTTTTTTGTTCATTTTTTATTTGGTTTTAAAACTGTTTTTAGCAACTGAACAGTTTCTGGAGCTTTCAACAACCAATCAGTTTGTAAATTTAATGAATTAATGGAATAACTAATTTTTATCGGTGGCTCCATCTAAAAAACAACCTAAGATTTATTTAAGAAAAGCTTTACTGCTTAGCAAAGTTGAATGCGTAAACAACGTTCAGATAATGATAACTTATTTGCAATGTAGGCCAGAGTATCTTTACTTCTTGCTCAAACTCCAGTTAGAATGTTATTTTGCATAGTAAGTGCTTGATGGGAAGGCTTAGAATTGTGTGTTAATTTAAAGCTTAGTCTATGGATGAACTAAAATTCATCAGAAATGTTTTGATAATGCATGTGATGCTGAGTGGTTTACTTGGCTGAATTTATCTCATGTCCTGGTATCTGTATTGAGTATGGAATTGCATAAATGCTTTTGATCATATTTTTTTAATTCTAAGGTTTTTCTATAAGTTTTAATAATAAGTTTCAATACATATTTTAAGGGCTTATTAGTGTGACATTGCATTTAATTTTTTATGAGTGTTTGCATGATTTTAAATACTAAATAATTTTTCATCTATAAATTTTATATTTTCTTATAATAGATGCCACAAAATGTGCTTATTATATGAATCAGAGATCTGATGTTTCTTTTCCCATTGGAGCGTATGTCATTGGTGGTAAGTGAAGTATTTAGACTTATTTTTAAAATTTATTATGTGAATATATTAAATCATCTCAAGATTTACTTTATTCTTGTTTTGGAAATTTAACGAATTATAATGTGGAATATATTTACTATGTTTACCATATTTTATGCATACTTATATAATACTTACTTTGTAATATAAATTGTAATAAAAGATAAATATATAACTTTACTCTCGAATATACATATATTCCTTTAATTGTATCTCATTATTTTTAATTTAAGACTTTATGTATCATATCTTAAAAACTATCTCCTCATTATTACTACTATATATTCCTTTAATATAGTGAATAGTGATTTTGTTTGGAGTTTTAATAGGTCACTTTGAAACCATTGTCATTCTCTAGTTAATCAATCCTTTAAAATATTTATTCATGATTATTTAAGTGTGATATTCACTCATATGAGTACAAAAAGTTGCTCTTGAATACTCTAAATTGATTCATTTAGATTACGATAGAAGGGTAGTATGAAAAGTTCTGGACTTAACAATGAAACACTATAATTTTTATTTAAATATATGATTATATTTCTCCAAAAAATCTCATTTGACTTCAGTACAAATTTCTCTCTGCATTGTATAGGGCACAACTGATTGACTGATGGAAGGTTAAGGAAAAACACGTTATTCTATTACATTTCATTCGTTTATATTTTATGAATACAGTTTGGAAGGTGTTATTAAGTTGTTCATATTATTCATTCATAAAATTGTGAAGAAATTATGGGTCTTCTGACACTTCAATTATGCTAAAATTTTGTTTCTACCTCTTCTCTGTTTTTCCCCTGAGAAATAGATGAAAATGGAGTATTACTGTACATTTTCTCATAACATAAATAGGTTAAATAAAGTAAGCTATTATCTCTGCTATTTAGATATATTATTCTGTTCTCCAAAGCACAATTTTTTTTTTCAGTTCTGATATGCATCTGTGCTGCAATGCTGGTTTTCTTACTGTGTCAGGTGGTTTGGGTAACTTTCCGAGCTCGCTATTTGTACCTTTTGATACCTTCTAGAAAGAGAAATCCAAGCATTGTCAACTTAGTGTCTCCGGAATTTTAGTCTCCACTCAATGACATTAATTGAAGATTTAGATAACACCCAATGGAAATAAGTCACAAACATATGTGTTTCCATGGATTTCTGAGACTGAGCTTGTCAATTCTTGGTTGTAACAGATTTTGAAACCTTGTCATCTTTTCTAAGATTTTATATATGTTTATACAAAATTCCAAAAAATCCAATCATTATAGTCTTCTGGTAAGAAGATGACCATTTGATTTCTAATTGTAAAAAGTAAATGGTATTAAATAGAAGTCACAATTAGGTCTCTGTAATGTTTTAGCGATTTTAAAGAAACAAGTGATTTTTTTTATTTCCTTACATTAATTTTTGTCAAACAAATGGCTGCTCATTGTGATCTCATTTTATGTAGTAAGATAGTAGAGTAGGCTTATTGTAAGGGTATTATTATGTGTTGATACATTTTCATGTCATGAGATTTCTAGTAGATTTAAAGCATTCCAAAATGCATAACTTTATATTATATTCCAATGTACTTGTACTTCTCTGTCAAATTAATAAATTATTTCTAAATACCATTTTATGCATTTTTCTTTCATTAATATTACCTCTTTATTTGATCATGCTATCTTTGTTCCACAAAGATGACTAACTCTAGATAATATATATTATATGTATTTAAATATTTATATTTAATAATAATAGTATATATTTATTTATTTTAATGTACTTTTTATTTATTTATTTAAAAGAAAATATTTACAGCTATTAAATTTGAAATAAAATAAAAATCATTAAGAAATCAACATATGACTTGAATGAATGAGTAATTATGACAAAACTTTGAAGCCAGAACTATGGTTATTTGAATAATGAAGCCTCATAGATTGTCCTATAAGTTATCGTTTTTGTAGCTAGAATTAATTGGATGCCTCGCCAAAAGTAGATATCAATAATTCAATAGTGAATTCAATTGCAGTGAATATTGATCTTGAGAAATTAGATTGTTGATTTCTCTATTTACAGAACAAAGCCTTTTTTTGTCAATATATTCAGATTTAACTTTTTTGAACATCTTCCCTGTGATATGTCCTGATTGAATGGCAATAGAAATAGAATTCATCTGCATATATTATTTACATGATTACATACATTGTTTATTCTTATTGACTCTCCTATTTACATCCTCTCATAATATAAACAGTTAAAAATCTTTTGCTCCACATTTAGAAAGTGTGTCTATGTATTCATAAGAATCATTTTCTTTGGTTTTATTTATAAATAATGTGGTAAAATAACTTAAATAACAGTATGAACCATTCCAATGCTATAGGATTTAGTCTAAAACTTTGCCATTAGCTGACATAAAATTTAAGTTATATAGATCAGCTTGTTCCACAATATTTGATGTTCACCATATTTTATTTTAATACATATTATTTTTTGATGAACACATCTTAATAAATTTTATGATCTTCAGCTGACATTTTTCCATGCTTCTGGCCCTATACTGACCATCAGAATTCTCCTTTTAGTGAGTTATTTTTAAAACATTAAACTTCAATTACACGTAACACTGATTAATTCTTTAATGAAAATGTTCACTTACAAGAGAGAAAATATCATACAATAATGATTTTACCATTTCTGAATAGATTTCAGTTTCAGTGTTTAAGAATGATAAACCTATTAGCCATGCATACATTAACTGTGATTCATGAAAGATCAATGATGTAAAAGCAAAAATCTCAGAACACTCTTAAGTTATTTTTGATAATCCCAGAGATTAAATCACAATTAAAAATTCTTCATCTATATCTTAAATGTAAAATTTACATTAATGAATTGCATTTAAATGTTATTAACATTAATGCTTCCTGATTACCTTAGCTTTCTTCTCTGATTAGTTATGCTATTCATTTATACAATTTCCATTGTATAAAAATTTGCTTTTTCATCATAGAATATACAAATAAATTACAAATTTGAAATTTCATCAAAAAAGTTAAGAGATTTTCATATATTTGTATGTATAAAATACACACAAGGAAAGGAATACATAAATGGTCAAATTTTATTCTAATGCTATTTAAAAATTGAGAAGATGAAACTTTTAATGCACTAGAGTGCTAAATCAGGCAGTTATTAAAATTTCTAAACTGCATTGATTGATAGAATTTACAATTACTCCAGTTATATGTTCATGAACACTAGCTATTTAAGTTTTTGAAGTACACAACATCCATTGATAAATGAGAATGATGATGGGACTGAAATAATTGAAAATGCAATGCCTCTTAAAAAACTGTAAATCTTAATTTAATGAAACATACCAGGAAATGGGTTATCAAAAACCTACTTTTTTGCATTACAAAATATGTCTATAATAATCGCCTTTCAAATATGATGCAGAAGGGACAATATATACCAAGATTAAGTCATTAAACATTGCTGGAAAATTATATCCATGAGTTATATTTTAAATTTTCTGCTGTTCTCTCAACTGCTTTGAGTAAAAAATTAAGTAAAGTAATGAAAAAGGTAATGCAGTTAATTTTACCTCTGTTTCACCATTTCTAGATCACATTGCCTGTATTTTAGCTTTAGCTGTTAGGCATATGTCTTTTAGAAGACTTTCAGAATCTTTCCATGGATAATGGAAATTGCTTGGAGATGCTGCTGTAGAGAATGATGTGATTGAGCTCAAAATTCATGATTTAGTGGAAGAGCCAATTAATATGGAATTTTCTTTATTGATGACAAGGAGCGAAGACCAAGGTAATCGGCATAGGTGGACCAGTATGTGATGTTAAAAATGAGGAAAACCACTGGGAAAATAATACGGCACAAAACATCTATTCTCTGCCCAGCTGTAGGCCAGCCCATTAGCCATTTCTTCATCAAGTTTGGTTCAGGTCCAGTACTCTTGGCAGCACCTTCTTCTCCTCCATCTTGATTCTGGATTATAAAAAATTGGGAAAGAAATAAGTTTGAGAGAATAATATGTTCAAAAAACAATATCTTCATCAGTTTAAGCAAATCTCAACATCTCTTTTTGCATAATTTCACTGAGTATATCAACCAAACTGTCATACACCATAGATGAACATTAGTTTTTCTATTATTCTATAGTAGGTAAGAATTGAGGTCATTTGTTCAATTGTTCCCTTGTAAAACAATTCCTGAGGTATAAAAATTTGAGAAGATTTTTACATAAATAGATCAACTCTATGATGAATATCTCTGGTTCCAGTTTGGCAGAGAATATCCTGGTAAAAAGTATTTTTTTAAATTATTGGAAAATCATGTCAGAATATGATTCAATGAAGATATTTGTTGCTAGGAAACTATATTTAATTTCTCTTATTATTAAGACCAATTAATATTATATATTTAACTTTATTTTATGCATATGCAAATTTTATATGAAATTTAATTTAGGTATTTTAAGTGATGTATTTTCAACTATTTAGCTCTTACAGCTTAATCCAAGGAAGCTAATATTTTTTACTTTATAATTAATACATTTTATTGCATTACAGATAAAGAACCTTTAAGCTGAAATCCAAAATAATAGTTCATTTGTCAAAAAATTATATGTTAGAGGGTTTATATATCACAGCTTTGAACAGCCTTGTCATTGTCTTATCAGGGCAAATGGTTCACACAGATCCTGAGCAAATTACAGTCTGGATTCAACCAGAAATTTAACTAGCATTATATAAGAATGCTTAATTAGGGATGTAATATATTTGGTGGTTTCTAATACTATCTTGACAGAACATTTTAAAGGTGCTGAAGAAGAATATAAATAGGATTTTTATAGAATTTCCCTTCAAGGAATTAACATAGCATATTGATTCTATTGATAAGTATATCTTTTTATTGTTTTCTTTTGATAGTTAGGGTAATATATTACTAATTACTTTAATTACCGTTTCTCTAGTTTCAGATGCAGCAGCATTACGGTGCCTCTCACGACGCCAGCGGTCAATAACGGCCACAATAATGACCTCCAGAAGAACAAGGGCAACAAAGGTCTGACACCAAGTGGTCCAACTATCAATTGCTCTAGCATCTCCAGATGAAGGAGGTGCATATGTAGATACACGAGCAGCCTCTATAATAGTTGCCAGAAGACAGAGGAGAGCAATCAGACATCTTCCTACAGCTCCTAACACAGCACTGTTTGGCTCTCCATAAAAATCTAACCAAAATGGTGACCAAGAAGCTGCAACCAGTAGACCAAGAGGCAGATAAAGATGTAAGATGTAGTTGTGCACCAATCTTTTGAAGAGAAATTCTGTTCTCAAGCAGCTGTATTCCCCTGAGGAAAGTACAATTCAAATAAAAATTAATGTTGAAATATTTGCATTCATCTACTTTATTACTTCTTCTTCAATTGCAGAGAGAATGATTATTGATAAATTTAGTAATCATATTCATGCTTACCTGTGTTAGTTTTAGAATTGCAATAATCTATTCCAAACCCTTGCATCACAAAGGGACTCATGTCCAGATCTACCACAGATTGTACAGGATCTTCATCCTTCCAAAGGAATATTAGGTCGCTTGTGGTATATGCATCTTTGAAAATAAATAGTAATGAATTAGAGTTGTAGTTTAAGGCATTAATTTCATAAGAAATTAAAAAATTATTTTTTTAATTGTGTATGACTGTTTGTAATGAGTCATCATTTAAATTATTTCAAATAAATGATAGCTTTCTATAATGTCCAGTCAGGTACAAACAGTCAATTAAATGGATTCCATACATTGGACATTCATCCATCAAAATATGCATCAAAACAAATCCATAAAATGGGATTGGCAGCTTTTACAGAGAAAATGTTGTTACCATCATTTTTTGACAAAGTAATTTTGGATTCATGATTGGATTTGAAGAAATGGATCATTATATTAATTTATTTCCTTACAACTGGCCATCCTGATGAAACAGGTCTGCTTATCCATGGGAAAGTTAGTCAAATCCATCGGACAGGATAACTTCAATGTCACTCTGTTGGGGAAAGCATTGTTTAAATTAATTTAAAATATGACTTTGCCAGTGATAAAACTCTATTTATATATTTAACCCTAAGTATTCATACCTTGTACTGTATAACACATCTCCATTCGGTGAAATCCGAACCAGTGAATTTGGCTTAAGTAATTCGTGGGAATGTCCATCTTTCTCATTTGAGAAGAACAAATCTGGAGACCAGATATCCTTATCACTTGTCAATAGAATATATTTTAAATCCCCTGAAATTAAAATAATTCTTACTTGAAGTATCATTAAAAACTGCTTTCTTTTTTTTGTATACTGGAAGCATATGGAAACCTGTATATCATACTTGAGTGCATCAAGATTTTCTTATATAACATAGTACTTTTTTTCAAATCATTTCATCATCTATTACAAGAGCATTTATTTTGAGTAGATAATATTTTGAATTTAGATATAAAAATATCTTAAAGCACTGCATCTTTTATCATATGAATCTTCTAGTTTCTTATTTTAATGTACTTATTTTTATGGAAGATATTTATACTCCATGTTAGAAGTAGACTCTATGACTTTATGACTTGTACTACAACTTTAAAGTATTTATTAAACTCAAGGAAAAATCTTAACTTCATAAAAATGTATGTATTAGTGGGTAGAGATAAAGAAATATAGATCACTGTTAAATTAGCTGTACATTACCTGTAGGTCAAATAAAACAAAATTCTTAAAATAATATCACATCATTTAATGTTTTTCATTTGAGTTGTTTCAGGTATGTTTTATGTACAATGTCATATTCTATTATGTTGTATGTATTACCTTGAGGAGAAAACTGCAGTCTCTTGTCATTCCAGTTCTGCCTCAAAGTCATTGAAACAGTATATTCCTGTAAATTTTATACTCAGTTAACATTCTTAAATTATTGATTCACTAATGTTAAGAATTATAAAGAGCACAGAATCTATTTAAATGGTGGAGTTAGATTAACCTTAATAATCTTTATTCTCTAGATTTCCGTAAAAATTTTTGATATTGAAAATTAACTTGGTTTTATATCTATAAATTGAGCTTACTGCATGTGAAAGTATATATATTTATAGTTACATTATCATAATCATTATAATAATGTAACTTACTTTATATACATATATGTACATAATATTTTTTATAGAAAAGAATTTTGGGTACTTCAATTTGTTAGAAAATATTATTCATTATTTTTTTTCATTGATAAGGTCTTAAAAATGATCATTGTTACTTTCAATGTATTTTAGAAATTTTATTGAAAATAATAATTTTTGTAGCATATATATGGATAAAAAGCCTTTTAATTTAAATTGAATGAGTTCTATATTTATTTTATATTCTAACATTCAATAGTTTCAGTTACTATAAACTGACACAATATTTGCATTCAAAGAAACTATAATGATACAACTATTCAGATAAACAAGGAAAATATAACGTATGAAATCTTTCTTCCCAGCCTAACTTTTTCTCAGATCAGATACTAACCTAATTTATGTTAATAAGAATATAATACAGAGTTATACTAGATCAAGATTGGAGAAATACTCATGGACAATCTTAAGAGATATAGATTTTATTTTGTAGAGCCACATTATGGATCATTATTTTCTGTCATTGAGTCATTTAAACGAGATTATTAAACATAGCTCACCTTGTTGCGATCATCTATTTGTCCAATTGATCGAATGAATGCATTTACTCTGACTATGACAGGTTCTCCAGTCACTTTGTGTGGCAGTCCAAAAAGGGTGATGTCTTGAAAAGAGAATATAAAATATATTTTAAAAATTCATATCGCTCACTTTCTCAATTTAAAAATTCACTTAAATTTTCTGAAATAATTTTCTTACTGTCAAATTTCCACTGAAAATTTCAAAAATAATTTTTGTTCTGATTTTGATAACAGCTTTTTTGAAAACATTCAATATTCTCATTTTTCATGCATTGACACAATAATCCTAATATCAAACCTGACAAATGAAACATTAATTTATAGTCTTCGAAGATGACTTCAGAAATATATCTATCAAATACAGTGGGTAAAATATGATTCATAATTTGTTTACAATTAGTTAGATTATTAATTCTACTTAAAATAAAGAAATGTATTATACATATTCAGCTAGCATTATCTACCTATCGACGAATTTAGCACTCAAAATTTTATTAGTTCGTTTCGTTTAATGTGTTAAAAATAAAACCTTTAAAATCAAAATAAAATGTAACATTAAATTGATTGCTGGTTGGAAGGCCATCCTTTTTTTGCATCTGCAGCATTTCTTTTGGAGAGCGAATGGTTCCAATAACTCGCTCAACCACCATCGCTCATTCACCGAACAATAGATGAATAAAGGTAATCGTTTGCTTCGCGGAAGTAGATCACAAATGAGCGCGTCCGTCCAAAGGTTTTGCAAAGGTTAGCTCGCTAGATGCTGAAGCAGTGAATTGGAATTCGCCATAATTTTGGTGGTTTATATACCTCGACCGGTGAACTCCGAGTACAGCTAGTGCTCCGTAAGGAAATGCAAACCTTGTGCTCTTACGCTATAAATCATCGCTATTTGCTCAATGAAAGAAAATGCTTCTTCCCACTGTAAACAAACGAACATTAATAAATTGGTCAGCTCTATCTGTGACAGCTATGTTCTCTAAATCGTGCACCGCATTCAAAATCCAGATTAGTAGTAAACTGTCTAAATGTAATAGTAACTACAAAGATTATTTATTATTTTTAATTCTAAATTAACAATTGAAAATTCTCGGAAGCTTCAGATATGTTGTCAATATTTCCATATTTCACTCAGAACTCTCATATATTCTCATCAAGACGTATTCTGTGAAATGTCACAAATCCTTACTTCTTTTAATACTACTTTTTATGTTCGGTAATTTGCGTAAAGTAAACATGGCTTCTTAACTCGGAGAGAAATTTCCAGAGTTAAATTGTTGGTGATTATTTATGAGAAATTATGAAATTGGTGACAAAAAGAAAGTCAAGCGTGTCCAATTTACGTACGTAATAATTTTTCTCTTGTTTCCCCCGAAAAAAATATTTTATGTGACTTTAAATGTAATATTTCTCATTCTTTCATAACGATCCGCTCCGGAGAGAATGTTTTTAAATTTCAAAGGGCAAAAACCATTTTCGGGTTTTTTCGACACCAACCTCAATTAGCGTGCGAAACTCCCCGTCGACGACGGTCAATTGCCGCCCCTCATTCCCAATTACGATTCTAAACATTGTTTCCACTGGCGATGCCGGTCGTCGGCCGCCGCATACAAATATAGATGGTTAGGGACAGCGGGGGTGAGGAAAACAGTGCCAGGATTTTGGGATGACATAATGAAGCTGGCCTTGGTGGAGAGGATTAACGGAGATATAATTGGAATGAAAGGGCGTGAGAATTGAGGGGCCATCTTGTTGGACGCTCGATCGGATGATTCCGCGGGAAAACGTTTCACGATTCCGTAAATTTGGTGTCGCTCTAAATCCCTCTGTCTATAAAGAATTCAGTTCGAGGACTGGCTCGAGCCTTAAGCCCTTCAATCGTTTACTAACTTTTACTAAAAGCTTGGATAATGTGTGAGGCTAATTGGTGATTGAGAAAAAGAGAAACTCTTCAAAAGGTAATTGGCACGACGAGCATTTAGGTACTAGTACCTATTCCGTAATGAAATGACTTGAGCGATTTGGTTGCTCCAACTACATTTATTACCATAACAACAAATGAAACGGAAAGTTATTTATCAAGCGTAGTAACGTGTATTGTATCGAGACCTAAGATCTATTTGCAATGCTCAGTTTGGTATCCACAAATAATCTAGAGATCTACGAGTAAAGGAAGAGTCAACAGTTTTGAAGGTAACAAAGTTAAAATACGATTTAGATAGTTATATGGGATCATTAAATGTAAATAAATCTAGTCATTACTTTCGGCAGAATTCTATAATAGAATGTATATGCTCTCCTAAACGTCATTAGCGACTCATACAAGCGTAAGAGTGTCTGACCCTAGGCCAACCACCCATCGATACCGCGGGGAAAAATTTTCACTACCCGAATTAACTTTTCAGTAGTTAATGGGAGTAGTTCTCAGTAGAGCCAAGGCTAAATATTTTGCATTCTCACTAATTACCGTAATTCTCCCTTTTTTCTCAGGTAACTGTATTTTTCGCTTATATTCGTGCCGTAAATGTTTCGCCATTCAAATTTCTATTCCTGACTTTACTCCTTTGAAATATCGCTGACTTTAAACTGAATTGTACTAACTCGTTTTGGTTAATCTTCCATACCATCATCCATAGAATTCGTCCCTAATAAATTCTCATAAATTTCGATACATAATATTCAGTTAACCTAAGAGCATTCTAATTTATTCCCTTGAATCCAGAGTTGAATCTCTTCTTCCATAGCACCTGTTTTTCCCTCTCGCTAATCTATAACGCTAGAAAATTTTCTGGAACTCGTACAGAAGGTGGTTACGAGGAGTGGAGGAAATACACGAACTGGTAAGGACCACATAATATCCATATCTGCAGTAGTTTTTCTGCACTGCGACAAGTGCTGACAATACCAGAACCCGTATCAGCATATTTCGCTACTAGAACCCTAAATGCACGAGAACCCTAACCCTCACAAGTAGCTGCAACCGAAGTAGTTAAGGGAATTGACATGGGGCACGAATGTCAGGGATATAACGGCACCCTTGCGTAGAAGGGAGTAACTGGAGGGAGGTGACCAGAGGGTGACATCGTGGTATGTTTCCTCAGGGTAAGAGACCCAAGTCATGGGTATATTGAAGGCGGCGGTCGCTAACATAAGATTTTCTTTAGTTTTAGCGCGGTACCCCATACCGGCGTCAATTACGTTTACACTAAACATTCTAAGGGAAATTCTATATTACTTACAGCATAAATATATAATATAAATATGTAATAAATATGAATAGCTTCAAAAGATTTCAGTAAGCTGAAATAATGGTCGTAGGTATAGATTATATCTTGAAATGCTGAGGTTCATTCTCAGTCGAAGTAAGCTAGTTAACGAAACTTTATATAGCTTAATTTAAAATATCTAGGTATAAAAAGGATTGCTCAAAAGTTCAGATTAATTGTATATATTAAAATTCAGTGCTGTAATTAGTAGAAAATAGTATCACTTAAAGTACTTACTTGCTGCATCTTGTCCCGGCGGCCTCACTCTCTTATCATAAGCTTCAGGGTTGAGCAAAGTTTTAATCAAATCGCCTTCTGCTTTTCTGGGGTCCACCCTGTTCCAAATGGAAAGAGCATTTATTGTATTTTCGGTTATTGAGGACATAATAATTATGAACTTTTCACCTTAAATACCGTAAATTTTGACCCAAACAATTGGATTGTACGTAGCGTATCTTAAAACAGAATATTAGTTTCAATTCTTCATTCTCCAGTATTAAAAATATCTTACAAAAATAGTATTGCGGGACACGATAGTTTACTTGCTGATTCAAATTAGAATCATAAAAAGAAATATACATCCGTTTAGATTATGACACTAACTCGGCGAGAGTCCTCAATGGAAAAGATGAATGATGAAAGAAAATATTTCTACGTTTACTTGATCGATACGAGTATTTTAAGGTAAAGTTTATCAATTAGAGAATAGAGGTATTGAAACCTATTTACCACGAAATATATTTTTTTCATCAACGCCTACAGGCCAACTATCATGTAGTATGTAGCAGCTGGAATGACCACCGTGGATCTAAGTCCTCGATTTATTAAATTTGCGAAAAATTAGCGGAAAAATAAATTACGCATAATAACAACTCGATTAGCATTAATTTTCGTAATTTACTTAGTAGTATCTGAATGCTACAGGGATAGATAATGATCTCAGAGACATACTGCAATGTGTACTAAATATGTTTATTAAGTTATGCCGTTGTTTAAATCTTCTGAGATTTCTAACTTGTGTCCCGAAATTTTGGCATTTCTACACACGGATATGTCATAGTAATTCCTAATGAGACGCATCGCCTTCCGCTGACCTTATTCAAGTTAGGGAATGCATCACTTTTTGGCAAAATACCCTAAGATTGCATGCACACTCAATGCGAGGACTAATTAGAATAAAAAGAACGAAGTTTGTGGGCATTTTTTCGCTCATATCGATATATGCCGTACTTAAAAATGCTCATTTTTAAATCGAGTTATCTTCACATCTCTTTCGAAATAACGCTGTGAATAATGAGACCGATTAAAACAAAAATGACCCCAATGATAACAGCTGACATAGATCGTATACATTTCAAAACCCAAATTCAAAGTGTAGTGACATTTATAACGATGAAAGGGAAAGGAATTTATGGATGTCATGGCAACAAGGAATGAGTCTCGCAGTTAAAAGTTATTTCCTCTTTTCAAGGAGATGAGATCCTTCTCCATTCTCCACAGTTCAGTGAATTAATTATTTTGATAGGCTCTGACGAAGCATAAGTTCTCTGTCCACTGTGTTTTATGAGAGGCTTTTGTCCGACTTGCATTGGGTTCATCCGCTATGAAAATAGAAATTATAAAAAAACTTCTGGGAAGATGAAGTCGTTTGAGCAGTTGATCTTCATCTACGTATCTTACTGTTTAATTGCTCCAATACGAATTATTTATTAATAAGATAAATTAAAATTATTGGGAAATTTGTACCATAATATGTTCTCACAAGAGTTGTCACTAACATGCTTGAGGGCCAGGGAAAATATATAGATGTAAAAAAATAGTTTCCATTGAAACATTTACTCAACTACTTGGAAATTTTCATAAAATAGAATCGATTGAAATCATATCGTAAATTATTCTCCTAAGTATCTCTATTATTATTGCGGCGCATTCTTTCAAGTAGTACATCATCATTAAAAACGGAAATATTATTAGGAATTCTAATAATTCAATTTACTTTGGTCATACATCCCCTATGGTTAGATTCTGTGAGTATTGGAAGAATTTTTGGAATGGCCTTGTATTTGATAGTGTAGTTAATTCGACGTAAAAATTAATATGGACATTTGAGCAAGCATGTTTTATTTTACAGTCCCATTTATTAATCAAAAATATGTATACGGAACATTTTTTAGCCTTTTAGAATAGTCCCTACAAACATCAACTTTTGGAAAAATACAGTGCGGGATTCAGATTAACGCATGAACGTGTAAACATCCGCATACTTCGAGGAAAATTTCGATTCCAACCTAGAACAAACGTTTAAAAATTAACTTGTTAACCACTCCGATACCGAGAACAATAAAAAAATTAGCAGAGCGTGGTTTCGATCCACGGACCTCTGGGTTATGGGCCCAGCACGCTTCCACTGCGCCACTCTGCTTAGGGTCTGATTATGACATAGTCGGTGGCCAAATTCATAATACCTAGGTTCAGTTATGTTAATTTCTTTAAGCAAAAGCTTATTATTAATGTTTGTACTCTGATACTTTACATTGTAGTTTTCCTGGATACCCCTCGTAACTAATTTCATTCAGTATTTCAATGTATATTTACTGAATATTATTAATTTCATTAATTATTAACTTTTTATGATATTTTGGTGAAATTACTTGATCAAATCACTCAGAAAACTGTTTTGTCAAAGACAGATAAAAATAATCTTCTATTGGTTATTTAATAGTGATTACGGATCAATGATTTAACATCTAAAATGCTGTTCCAATTCAGTAACTCGTTCTCAATTTACGTAAAATTTCGTATCTATCGGAATTATCCCGAAAAATTACAGTTTTGATGAAATTCATAAGCTTCCAAAATCCTAGGAAAATTTCTCTGCCGTTTGAAAGTTGAGTATCGATGGTGGACAACTTTTTTCGATACTTGGAATGTGCCGCTGACGTACGAGAGAGCTAACAGATGCGTCGCATAGCTGGCTGTCGTTGAGGTACGAGTAAAAGAAATAGTTGCTTTCGCGCCAAAATGAATATTTACTTATTATTCGACTGTATATGTATTTTTTATGTACGCGCGTACATTTTAATACACACAAAGTCCTTATCAATGGTTGATGATAATGACTCTGTAAGTATGAACACGTCGCACCATAAATTATTTTGAGAAACATTAAATACCTAAATTATTTTGTTCCTGAAAATTGAGGAGTGATATAAGTAATAAGACTAATACTTCACGCGAGAGTTATGGATAAATTTTAAATTAAGTAGGGACTACTTTCAGGATTTATTTAAGATCTTTTTTAAGAGGTGAGAAAGTTTTTCTCTCACATGTATTTAATATTAAAAAATAGAATTGTGAATTGCAGTGGATGCATTTGATTAATGCCAGATTCGCCAAATATACTTAATATTTTGTCTTGCACCTCCAAAAATACGATGTTTTCAATAAAAGATAATATTAAACTTGTTTACTTAAATCTGTATATTCTACAAGCAAACCATCGTTCAGTCTGTGGCAGGAGCGCCGTGAATTTACTCTTCCAATCAAACATATTTCTACAGAAATGAACTATGGAACACATTCTCTCCAGCATCTACATATTTGACCTTCCCGGAAGTATTTGATAACGAAAGGGTATAACCTAAGCTACATCTCTAAAGAATTTCCTTTCTAAGAATTCATGATGAAATTAAAATTTTCCACTATCTATCGATACTCCACAGCGTTGATCTCATCGGGGGCTGTTTAGCGTCTATTAATCCAGGCGCCGAATCTACCGCATTCCGTAGCACCTTTTCTAAATCACGTATCAACAACACATCAACATGATGAGTATTGATTTCTTAAGACGACCTATTTTCATGTTTTTAAGTTTTTAATAAGCGACCAAACCTGAATGTTATCAAATTTTGTAGGTTTAGCTAAATAATATCCTTAAATACCTTTTTCCACTGATGATAACTGTCGATTAATTCCTCATGATACGTTAACTAAATACACGCAAAATAATGAAGAGTTCTATTGATTTTCTGTATAATTAATTTGATTAATGATTCACTTTCCCATTAATTTTCACCTCATAAAATCTTGTTTATATTCACCCGATATTGCGATGGCACCGGGCGTGAGTGATTCTCATTGTAATTTACCCATCCCGTTGTTAAATTATTTATTTCCCGAATGCGTAAGGATTGGCTCACGAAACAATCGGAAGTTTCAGTTGAAAAATTTGAGCGGGAAACGGAAACATATAGCATTGTTGGTGTGAAAAATTATATACGTCCTCTCAGCGGGAGGACAGAAATAGAAACAGGGGTGCACTACTCCCGCGGTTATTTGAGTGAGAGCACGCGTTTCAAAATAGTATCACGACAGCCACGGAGAAAATCCTGAAAGCTACGTGTTTTTTCAACAACCTGAACGTTTTAATTCCTCTTAATTGATCTCAACTCTTAGTTCATTCACCAGTATCTTCCGCAGAAATATTTACGGATTCTTAGGAAATTTTTAAATCTCTTCTAGAAATCGAGCGAAATTATCAACTTATATAAAACAAAATAATGCATAACAAATGCAGGATTTTTTCTAGTAACCATCTGTATATATGTGAATGAGTTGAAGCGTCTTGGACATTATTTTGCGTGTGAAAACACGCTCACAAGTGGTCCATGTCACTGGAGCAACGAAAGTTCGCCTTGAAAAAGGTCTCGACTCCATGAGCTTTTAAAATAACGAAATCAAGATAGAAAAACACGAATTTTAGGATTCATATTTCTATTGGATGATCATTTTTCACAATGAAAAATTATACCGTAAAGTTACAATATACAAAAAATGGAAAAGAAGGAAAAACTTTTTATTTCAATCATTTTGGACATGTAAATCATTCAGACAAATATAAGCAAAATTTTCTCACTTAAAGAGATAAAAATTACATTCAATTATGAGTAAAACGGCATTATCCACGATGAATCTCACTATTTCTTATTTGATTGAGTAATTCATTTATTCATTTACGGAGACGGAAGACCTCGATGGATTGAAACGACTAATAAAACACAAGACTGGGAAATAATTTTTCGTGATGAGACGAAAATATTACTGCCTTATTTTAGTCTTACTCTATCTGTGTAATCTAAAATATTATTATTCCGAATTCATCGTAAAATTTTCGAGATGAAGGTTGAAAACAATAAGTCACTATTTACATATCAATCTTCTTCATTGATTCGCAAAATCAAAGCTACAGAACACGAAAAAAGCCGGAGAATTATTTTAATCCCTCTGTAAACTGTTGCGTCAAAGGAATTAAATAATTACTCTACCATTTCACGATAAAAGGGCACATCCCGCTCTTTACAAACAGCGCTGCAACAATAGATCTACGGCTACAATAAGACTTAGCATTCCGCGTTCTAAAATAGAGGCGCAGCAAAACAATTCTTCTAAACAAAGGCGTGAACGTTGCGTACCTCGCGGCAGATGAGGCGTTGATTAGGCAGAGGAAGGCGGCTAGCAATAGGATCTTCCAGGCCATCTTGGGGTGGTGCACTTGGCAGCTGTAGGAAACTCCACCTACTCTTCTGTTGGGAGAAGGAACACCCTCGCAAGAGAGTGGTGGTCAAATGCGCTCCACGACCAGTTAATCCAGACGGTGTCTCCCTCTACTCTCCCTCCCCTTCACTTTGAATGCTTCCATCTCTTTCCCCTCTTCCCTCCCGCGCTTTTCCGCTGTATTCCTCCGCACATCTTAACTTGTTTCTCTATTGCTTTTCTCCTTTTTCCGATTCAGTATTTGCAGTTGTACTCTCTCTCCCCGACTCTGAAGGTTTTGGGTGTCTGTCGTCATCCACATCTCTCCCTCTTTAAAATATCAAATCGATTAAATTTGAATGTACTTGCCAAATTTTATCTGAGAGAATGCTCGTGCAATACATTCTTCATGGAAAATATTTCGTACTTCGATGGAGTCATAAAGAAGTATGAATAATTCCAAATTGCTTGTAATGCTGAACATAATTTTGGAACGTGGTTTAACCTAGTTCATTATCTCCAATTAAAAAGAAGTTGAAGGTGTTTACGTTAATCAGCATTAACAATGAAGGAATGAATCGTAACAAGTTTGAATTTTTTTCTCGTATTTATTCAGTATTCATGTAGAAATAAAGAATGGAAATGGATAAAAAATCAAATTTAAGATTATAAGGGGTATCAATGTGTTTAGATCAATATACGATTAATATTCTCAATTGACCGATTAAAGTTTCTTTTATACATTACCTGAATTAAACTGTACTCGTATTTTCATAAACGTGTACACGTCTCACCTTTACTCCCGTTCTCTGACCAATATCCTTCGGCATTTTCCTATCTTTAATTGATACTTATCAACTTGTTTGAAGATATAAAGAAGTACAGCAATGAAGAGAGTCATCTGATCTCCTGTCATATTTGAATTTTGAAAAATTATGAAAATTAGAGGAGAAATTAAATTATTTAGTAAAAAATATAGGAGGGTAGAAGAATCTCTAAATATCTGAGAAACATTGCTTTCATTGGAGTTTTGGAATAACTAAACAATGAGGTGCGACTAACTTTTGACTGACATGGAATTTCAAATAAATACTAATAACAAAATAATTTTAAATTATCAATCATATTATATAATAATTCCATGCGTGAAAAATTGCTCTCACCTCATAGGGTAATATAGAAATAAATATATGCATAAAGTCATTGTTACGCAACATTCTTCTCCCTTTTAGATCCCTTTTTATGTTAACATACATTTATTTCCAGTTAACCCCTAGCAAACGCACAGAACACGAGTTTATTCAAAATTGAATACATACTTTTTTATAAATGGTGTTCATTGATCATGATCCAATCAGTTTTTAGCAAACATATATAACAGATATCATTGAAAAAGTGCAGAGAATGGTAATGGATAATCGGATGATAAATGGACAATTTAAAGAGCAGGAAATTCCTTAAGTTCTGAAAGATAACCAAAATTTACTGAAGAATTGGAATTGTAAAAATCTTTTAAAAGTTGGGTGCCACGACTTTTGATGATGGATCAAAAACGCATGAGATTGGAAATATTGAAACAATCCCAGGCTCGTTTCATTAATATCTAACAAGACTTTTTGCGCAGGTTTGTGACCATATACGATCTTTGGGTCTACTCCTATACCACGGAGTCATAGAAACGGCTTAAGCATGAAACATGTTGATACTCATCCACCAAAGAAAGCTAAAAAAAATCTTTTGACCTCTGAGATCATGGCATCAGTGTTCTTATACGTGAATGGGATTCTCTCAATAGAATATCTCTCCACGGGAAAAATAATTACTATAGAAAACTATACTTACCTCTTGAACCAATTAAAACCAAAGATACACGGAAAAGAAAGCCAGATTTAGAAATGAAAAAAGTCATCTTCCCTCAAGACAAAGCACCCACACCTGTGCCTTCTACATGGCAAAATTACAAGAACTAAATTATGAGTTGTTCCACAGCTGTCTTACTCGCCTAATATGTCTCCTTCAGCCTTCCATCTCTTGTGTACAACTGGAAAATTTTTCTCGTTGGACGGAGATTCATTTGAAACAAAGAAATGGTAGCCGGAGTTGAGGCGTATACTATTTTGGAGGTGTAGAATAATCTTGTTTTCAAGTTTGGTTTAAAGGTGTTGAAACATTGCTGGACCTAGTGCTTTGATCTAAAAGGAGGCTACGTAATAAAATAAAAAGATTAAGTCGATAGTATTGTATTAATTTACGTAAATTTATAATTATATAGTAGTAAAAGCTTATATTATATATTCCGTTGCGCGAAAGTTCCAAACCCACCTCATACTACGTTTTTTTCTCATCTAAAAACGTGAAGATGATCAATATATATATAATTTATTTTAACTTTTAATTGCAATTTTCTGTGGCGATCAAGTAATTCTTTCTTTGAACGTTTTCCTTTAATAGTGAATGACATACACATTCTCGCTCGCTCGCTGAACTTTTCTTTTCGATCTCTGGCCCTGAGCTCGGTGTGAAATTATTTCCTAAAGTATGAGTACACCTTTTAATTGCACCTGCAGACGGTAAACTTCGCTCTCTTTGTCTTTGCTGACGAGAATATTAATCCTCAATTTGTATGGAACCAATTTTTTTCCTTTTGTCACTCCTTTTAGCCCTCCACTCTATTCAGAGTCGAGAGTCGTATTGGTAGGATAATGGACGCTTGCAGCCCTGCTACCCTCGTTCTTCTTTCCAACATCCTTGCTCGAGTGACGAGTGAAGTTAATAAAGAAAATCAATGCTCTATTTCTTATAGCACCTATCCCGAAGACAGTTGGTCAGTGGAACTACCGAACGTAAAATTCAGTTTCATCAAAATGAGGGTTAATCTAACATATATAATAATAATAGTTTAT
Organism: Pantala flavescens; assembly: GCA_020796165.1. Classification (NCBI taxonomy): domain Eukaryota; kingdom Metazoa; phylum Arthropoda; class Insecta; order Odonata; family Libellulidae; genus Pantala; species Pantala flavescens. Next base: position 44,825,121 of record CM036882.1, read on the forward strand.
ACATGACAAACAGGTTGAACCCGATTACATGTGATAAAATAATAAACGACAAAATAAATACATGAATACATAAAATAAATAACAATAAGACATGAAAAAGAAATAACAATTGCAGTATATGTTTCCTTCCAAAGAACCGCGAAGCATTTACAAAAATTAAGCTAGTTCTGCTGTGATTCGCAATACTTTAAACGTGGCTTTAAGTACATAATAATATTAACTAATTATTTGAAAAAAATAAAGAAAACTATTCTGGGTTAAGGGTAGATGAATTAACTTTACATGATCTGCGACTGGAAACTCCCAATGAAACGGAAGTGAAAAATGAAACAATCCTCGGACTCGAACCCAGGTCCTTCACTATACTCCTCGTTTCATATTTTTCACACAGCATCGAATTGTTTGTAAATAACATGCTAATAAATAAATGCTATCCTACTTGTATTCTACTTCTTTGATGCGTATTAAGAAGAGAAGAAGCCCCATTAAACTCTCCCTCGGATTTTATTTGACACGTTGTCAAGTAATAGTTATTTCCCTCTAATTCTAATTTGATAAATTCTTGATACAACGCTGGTTCTCAGGTTAGAAATAGTATTTAACTAATAACCTCAATTTTATAGAAAATTAAGCTATATATGTCCCGCTATATTTTGAGGCCTTTTTCGATATCACGTCAGTTTTTATTGCAAATGTGTATTTTTTTCTTAAGCATTCTGAAAGTGTGTATCTTACTTACCTTTGCTCTTCTCTGATACAATTTTTTTCTCCGTCAATCTGTTGATTACTCTGTTTTGATTTGCGGCGGTGGATTTACTTTTTTGCTGATGAAGATGTCTTAATGCAGAAACAGACGAAACGAAATTTTTATAAAATGTCGTTCACTAGGTCATTTGTCGAATTGCTATCAACCAAACATCTGAAATTTTTGCCAGAATACGGATTCTAAATAATAGCGCGCATTTTATGGCAAATTTAGAGCTAAAACAATTTACAGGATATTTAAATACTTACGTTAAATTTAAAACACCTTTCAAAATTTTTTAAATAAAATGCTTCGATTAAAGAGATAGATGAAATTCGTTATTTTTCTTTTTGTGTCTGACTGATTCTAGAAACTTTAATATCCATGCAGGTAATATCTATAAATCCTTGAAATACATCTTTCTCTGTTTAATGAAAAAGAAATCTGCTGAAGTTTGTTCTCGTACCTGACAATTATAATCCAGTAACTAATAGATACGATTTCGTAAATAGAATTTTAAAAATATATTTTATATTTATAAATCTAGAAAGGCTATTTAACAGCGTGGATAAATATTCGTCCGTAGATTATCTTTCATTAAAAGCGAGTCAACCTTATTAATGAGTATTATTGATGAGATCGGTTGAGTATTTTTATAAAATTAAATGCTCAAAATTTCTCGTAAATGAGCAAATAAATAGCGATAAAAACGATCGTGATATTGGATTAGAATCGGAATGGTATAGCCATTCCACTTTTGCTATGCTTCAATCTTCCATAAATTAATAGTTTCTGCTCAGTGATTTTCTCAATCGATTAATTTTCACTTTTATTAAATACGACTTAAGTTCCTTTGTTCATTAATCGCGAAGCTCTGTTGGTTTTTCTTCATTATAATTTTAATGAAATTGGCTCTTATGTCCAAGATTAGATAACGATTGTACCTTTTTAGATTGGCAGTGGGATGCAACTCTCTTCCATATCTCCCTCCGTCTCTAACGACCATAATTTTCGTCTGGTGCAAGCTCTGATATAAATTCATCTTCTCCTTCTGTAACTCTCGCTTGGACCCCAATCTTCCAATCACGCTAAGTAGTGAACTGTCTGAAGAAAAATCAGCAAAGAGAGAACAGCAATTGAGAAGTCTAACTTTTATGATAAAATGACTGTGAAGTCTTTTATGTCAATTATCCCATTCAAAACTTTGGATGTTCAATCGCGACTAAATATGTCACCTCACCTTGATATAAATAAGGCAATGCAATACAAAGAGCTGATTTGGTTGTTGGACGTAACCGCACCCTTAAAAGCTCTCTACAATTTAATCAAATTGTAAAATAAGTCAATAAGTATGACCAAAATTATACATCGTAGCTTAATATTCAGTGAAATATTTTATAGGTCTAATTTTCTGATATATAGATAATGATTAAGTTGAAAATATTGATTAATTGCTTTGATCATCCATTAGAATTATTATTTTCTCTTAAAATATACATTCTTGATGTATTTGTAACCAGGGTTACCATCCTTTAACGATCTCTTTCGTAATTTCAAAATTGTAACGTGTTTTCAGAAACTGCGGTTTTTGCAGTTTGTTATATACCTAAAGGAAAACAATTGAAGATCGATAAGATATTCATTTGATAATAGTATCTCGGAAATAAACGATTCCGTTAATGTTTTCGGATTCTCGAACAGCAACTCTTTTCAAACAGCCCGTACATCTGTTGCCGCGCAAATTCGACCAAATTATTCAACGGCATAGAATTACCGAAGCACGTTCATTCAGTCCTCATAAAAACCTAGCTTTATATTCCGAGGAGAATCACACACTTGAGAGAGGGACTCGTCACTTGAAGGTTCTTTTTCTAATGGGCGAGCAGACAATGACTGCAGAACGAGGCCTTTCTACGATGCATTTTACAAGTCTCTCTTTTCTCAGAGATGTGTGCTCCTGTTTTGCGCTCATCAAAAGCATGCACGATTTTGAGGATCCTGGGAATAGTGGATCACATCAGATGAAGCAGAGACTGAGATAATCACATATAGGTAGCGCTATAAAAAGACCTTCAAAATTCAAAAGCAGCGAGAGATAAAAAAATGTTCCTTGAGAATTTTATTCACGAAAGATATTTTTACGTGTTAAATGCTTCCACTATTTATATGATACTACACAACGAATACAACGTAGAAATTCATGCACTCATCTCTGGAAAGTTTATACTCTCGAATAATACGATTTAATACGTATTTAAAATAGGCCTTCAGTCCCCTTCATCATTCTTTAAACTATTACACAAAAGACTAGAAAAAATATCCTTAAGCTTTCAGTTTCTTTTAGAGTGAAAAAATTGTTCAGTCAACCGGCAGAAAGATAAGTTTGATCGACTTGGTTGAAAACCCTCCCAGGATCAAAACCTTGCAGAGTGCCCATATAACACATGCAGACTTGACGTACCTAAACGTTCTTTCGTAAATCTAATGAAAAGTTTGAAAAAAATATGTAACTCCACATTCAGAAATGAAAAAAAAACATCGATATTAAATATTTAAACGATTTTAAAGTGAACTAATAGATATATAGATATGATTATAATTATAAAATGTCTGTTAAAGCATGGATACCTAAATACGTGAAAGTTTCAGTACGTATTCATAAATATATATATATATGATTATAATTATAGAAAGTCTATTAAAATATGGATGCCTAAATACGTGAAATTTTCAATAAGACATACTTCAGGCAGGTTTGTAAAACATCAATGATGGGTCATGAATCGTACTCGACTGGAAAAAATAAACTATTCAGTACACCCAAATACGTTCCGTTTGCATTAAAAAGTAATTAAAAATCTGTTTTTTAATTTAACCCACGATGTCCATTTCATCAGACGAGAAGTTTAGCTCCATTTTTTCCGCATTCCTGTTCGTTACTTAGCAACGCATTTTCGAATTCGCCCATTTTGATTCAGCGAGACCCTTGACAACCCTTTGTGCACCGGAAGCGCCTTGTTTTTTCCATCCGTTTTGGGAAAGCTTCTTTTCCATCCAAAACCGTTCCTTCACCCCCTCGTACATTTGGGCCTCTCGAAAAATCTTTCCCTTTGCGCCGTTCCGATGCCACGAATGGGGAAAAGCGCATTATCGCATTCCCCCGCTCTATGCGGTTACGGTATGTCTCCGAATATCGATCCTAGTCCGTTTTAATCCAGAGATGTACGAGGAAAAAAAATACCGCGAAAGAGCGTTTATGTCCGTCCGTCGGCGATCCTTCGAAAAAAGCGGACTACATTCCCATGCGTCGGATGTTAATGTTTGCATTCTACGATGTAGTACCGATCGACCATTTCACAACTGCTCTCCTCCACTCGAGAAGCTACCATCAATCCCGTAATTAATATTTTCGAAGATTCAGACTTGCATATTGCAACCGAATGTTTTTACGAGTCTTGAGTCGAAACTGGACTATTATTAAATATTTAATAAAACTATAATTTAGCGTTATAATAAATAGCCTGTAAGGTGTATGTACAAGTAGAGTTATTAAGTTGCTGATTTCTGCTCGAAACGGTTTTCATCGATTCAAACTGAACTGAAATACGTTCAAAAAATTAAATATACGAAAAATTCAAATATCATATATCGTAACATCTTCTACACTTTTAAAAAGTTAGAGATATTCCTCAAATTTTTAGATATAAATTTAATGTTCTATTTTTATTTAATCATAAATTTAATGCTTATATACCTATCTCATCTCTATCACTATATATATAATATCATCGCTATGTCTTTTCTTAAAGTTCGAAATTAGGGTTGTAAATGTTATACATTAATCATTGATTCTTCTTTTCCGAAATCACATCTTATTTTTCGTTTTTTAAATTTAAATTTTCTTTATTTAATTGAGCGGGTTAGATTTAGGAGGGGATTTCATATTTCCAATTTCTCCTATATTTAAATCTACAATAACTAATTAAATATTGTTTTTATTACTATCACTATCAATGAGAAATAATTAAAGATTTAAAGATTAAACCTCGTGTTCGAAAGTAAATGTAGTCTAACTGCATTCCAGTTAACTCCGAATTGTACCTTTCTACTATTTGTGAGGGAATGGGTCTTGGTCAATAAACAGGGGATAGATACAAGCTATAAAAGAAAACTTGGAAATAAATGAGAGTTGAACACGCTACTGATCTTCCACTACAACAACGCTTTTCCAAAAATTGAAAGCGAGCCATCATCGTCACTATATAGCTTTCTACACTCATTCCCTTTTTTAAATACAAATAGCACTGGAACCTATTTAACGATATGATATCCTATTTCACATACTAAAAGCCATAGGTCCGATGAAAATAACCAAAATTAGCAACAATCCTTTTGCGATCCGTTTTGTCGGTGTATCCTTTTTAGGTCACACGTTATCTGACGTAAAAAAGCTTTCAAACCTCCCGGAGTTCCAACAGTTGAAGCGACAGCCGCTCGAGTGTTGCTATGACGTTAGGACTTCAACGGACCTTTCAAAACAAAAAAATCTCGAATAATGGGTTCGTTAATTTTTTCTCAACGGGGGCTGTTTAGATATTTCATCCCGAAATTTCCTTTGGCAGCCTTGCGAATTCATTTCGAAGACCTCTACTGGATACTACCACATGCTTTTCCGATGAAGTTTGAATAACACTTTGGTTTGGTCCTTCCAAACGGAAGCATTAATTCAGCATTTTTTTCGTTAGTTCTATTGTTATTAAATCGATTGACGAATAAATTTAAAGATTGCATTTTACGGATGATATATTAGCCAAGCAGTGTATTGGATGATGCAAGGTTCCTCCTAAACTAAATATTTCATTCTGTTTCGAATATATTTTACGAATTTGAGGAGAAAATAATGAAAGGGTTTGATGTATATTTGCTTCTTTACGGAGAGCTAAACTGGAATGCGATAACGAGGAAGAAGGAATGGAAATCGGAACAACAACAATATTACGATGTTCATTAGTGAAATTAAATTTAAAAAGACAAAAATGAATAAAAATTTAAAGAGATATCGTAAACTAAGGAATAAGTATACATAACATTTACAAGGAATAAATATAAATAATACTATCTATTCGCAAAAGGAAACTATTAGGATATTATATTAATCTTAGAATGTTCCCCTGCCACACGCCGAAAGGCGGCTTGCAGGGTACTTATGTAGATGTAGATGTAGATGTAGAAGTAGTATATATAAGGAGTATCATCTGCCTAATTTTACGTATTTAGTACTTATTTTTCCTTGTTTTAGTATATCACAGAAAAATCATTTCCTCTGTCTGGTCGAATAATTTACACTTAATTTTTATTATACACCGTTCATTTTCTTATAAACAATCACGGAATTTACTTATTTTGTGATTTTGTTGCCTTTTTCAGTCCTTTTAACCGAGATATTGGAATTTCTGCGACGAAAAGTGGGAAATTATCATGAATTCACTCCGAAAAGAGCTAAATGATAAATGCGTAATAACGAGTTGTAATATCTTCGTACATATTTACCTTAAAATGTAAAGATTGAATAATGATAAAGTTCGATACTAAGTTTTAATAAATTCTGTGGCAATTAAGTAATTTTTTTCCTTAATATTTGACATTTTTTTCACTTCCATGGAAATAGGTCGTAAAATAACAAGCCCGGAATATTTTCTTTTACGCGTTAATTGAAAACTTACCTATGTATGTCACGATATATGAAAGTTACGTGTTTAGAGAGGGATAAGGATCAGCCATGTAGAATTGTACGTTTTATCGTTTTGCTTTTAAACGTAACGAAACATCTACCTTTTCGAAACTGTTCCCTTTAAAGGAATCCGAAAAATTACGCACGCCATGAGAAATATACAGCAGCTCAAGTCCCAACTTTTGCAGATAATTTTTTTTTTCAAACGCTCTGACGTTAAAAGATGGAATCTCATCCAAATTAAAAAGCTATGCTACCGATGAATAAATTCTGTTGAGAGTCGAGAGTTATGATTTATATTAATGACTATATAAAATAAAATTCTCTCACCGGAAATTCTTGATGCTTTGCCTATTCTGTTATGCTACCTTCCACTTTTTGCGAATAACATAATCTATTCATCGAAATGCATATGTATATTAATATAAATTAATAATTTCTTTTGTCTACTGGCAGAGAAAGAATTAGGTGAGGTGACAGTAAATATTTTGTTTCTAAAAAACTTCTGTGCGGTAAAAAAACTATGATTGTATTATTTTTTATTTTTGAACAAAAACATCAGGCGTAGAAGAAAATGTTAAATTTCATGTATAGAAAATTTTTATAGATTTTGCGAGAAAAAATCATTTTCTGCAAAATATAGCATTTCTCCAGCATAGGCATCAAATCAAAATACTGCTTCATATAACATTATTTGTTTGATCACCACCATCAATGCCTGTGTGCTTTACTACTTTATCCGGTTAAGCTCATTAAATGACATACATGTATGTCACTTAGTCATTTAGTAAACAAAGAAAATTATTAATTGCTAGCAAATACTAATTGATAAATCAATATTAATAAAATATAATTATTTTTATATGATTATTAAAATAAAAATGAAAACCATTCTGCTTTCAGAATTATATTATAGACATCTAAATATTATTTCTCTGAACTTTGAAAAAGCTTTGAGATTTTAAAAAGTATTAAAGTAAATTGTATACTCAAATCTCAAGAAAGAGAAATGATCTATTTTCAAAGATGAAGGAATCTACATTAAGATAATAAAACCTAGAAAAAAATACGTCGTTTATGATACATGCTCAACAATTGGGCGGTAAGTTCAATTGACAATAAGTGAGTTTTTAAATTGATCGTTTCCTCAAATTTTATACGACAAAATAGTAGCTGCTACGGTTTATAATTTTAACCATTTCAAGAAAAATCAATCGCGTCAAACAATGAAAACTTTTTATTGTTAAATGTTGTTTTGTTAGTGGTAAATTTGAAATAAAATCAATTGAAATCATGACTGCCACAATTGTTTAAAACATATCAACACATTTCCATGAAAATTAAACATGGTCTTACTTTTCTGGAACATTCACATATATCGCAATAATCCTTTATTTCGATAGTATCGAAATCTGCCCACTTGCATTTGTGGCCAGAAGAGGGGGTCTTATCCCAGATCGCCGACACCTCGGAGTTCTTTCTCCGAGGTGATAAAGAGATATTCCTTTATTCAGGGAGTCGAAAAAAAATCTCTCCATCCTTCGCCTCTCAATTTAATTTTTTTTCCTTTTTCCTAAAAAATCCGGAAAATTTTTGCTCGAGACCTAGATTCGCTTCCCACCGCGGGCTTGCGTGGCATCGATTCTTTTTTGAAACTTCCCCCTTATATCCTGGCAGAGTTTCGCTGGAAATAATGAGGATGCTCTTCTTTTCTCTTATTCTACTCTCTTCGATTCACTCCTTTACTCCTCTTCCACGCTCTATCTTTCTAAATAGGAGTGCGAATCATCGTATCCCTCGAAGCAGATGAAATATGCTACTCTCTGACACAAATTTTGGATAGTTCCGAGTTTTGCCTATCGTCACCGAATTCACAGATACGAATTTAGTTCATACTGCCTTTGAATTGTAGAATTTCGCACCATCCATACCCAGAAAAAACGAAAACAAGCTAATGCCTATTTGCGTAAGTTTTTTGTCATATTTCCGATTGTTAGTAATGTTTGTTTGAATTCGTTGCTTCGGGGCATTGTTTTAAAAACGAAAAGGAGGTCGTGTTTTCTTTTTCTGACGTAAGGGTCGCTAGTTGTTCGCTTAAAAAAGTTAGAAAATTAATAAAAGGCTTAAAATATAACGAAAAAGTAAATACATAAATAAGTAAAATTACTTCTGATTCTCAAATGAGTAGGAGCATGAGATTATAAGCTCGATAGATGAAGAAAGTTAGAAATATAATGTCATTAAATAGTTTCGTTTTAATTAAACGAGTTGTTAAGCAAATAGATACCATAATGAGGATCATATTTACTGATTTTCGATTGCTGAATATGAAACACGAAAGAAACGTCAACACTTGTACTCGTTACCACACGATAATTTTGTTAACGACTTGAATTTTGACGTCATCTTCAGGTACAATGAACGGAGAGCATTCAACAGATAGAAGAGAAGCAGATATGAGAGAAAAAGAGAAAATAAACGGAGTTGTTTTGCTTCTTATTGCTTTTTTCTCCGATATCGTACATCAATAGCTTTTGGTGGGTCTGAAATGCCATCACTACCCTTTTTCATTCGAATTTCAGCTGCAGAGAAGAATCATTCATATTTCAAATTCTCTTCAACTGTTTTGCACCCAAATATATGTTACTTCTACTGAATTTATATTTCTGAAATAACATTTTTCTGGTTTAACTGATGATTAATATTTTGTATTTTGTATAACTGTTGAGAGGTTTTAATTCATTTGAAATTTATTCAGCCAAAATCCACTCAAATGAAGGATACACACTGTGCCTTTTTATCCATTTTTAGCTTCAAAATTAACTTTTGAAATTATTATTTAAAGAAAGAGCTAACCATTTTAATTCAATGAAGAACTCCTACCTTAGAACTACCAAGTATGAAATTTCAGATTTAAAAATCCTTTCACGATGTTTATGAAACCAACCTCTAAATCAATAATGTCGAAACGAAGTAGCTTAACATTTAAAATTTAATATTTTCGTAATTGAAAAACATAAAAATCTAAAAACTTAACGTCCCTAAACATTACATTTTATCAACTCGAATTTTACACTTATTTGTGGCATTGTATCGTATAATTTTTCCTAAGTATTTTTTTACGCTTTTCTTAAAAATAAATAACATCTTTGAATTTTTCATACTGCCGCATCTAAAAAGACATTCATATTTTTTTAAGTATCACATCCCCCTTTCCAAGGCGTTTCCCTCACATGACGGACCCCTAAAGGCACTCCTTTGGTCTTAGCGATCGCTCACGGTGAATCATGACTTACATCGACTGATTCTTTTCCGAGTACCTTCTGAAGGCATTCCTCTCCTTTGAAGACACATTGGAGTTTTTCCTTTTACGGGAACAGAGAGGTCATATATCATGACTGAAGGACTGTAATCTGAAAAGGATGAGTTTTATTTAAACTTCCTTTACGAAAGAAGACGCCGACGTCTTTAAGAGTACAAAAAATATCCGCCGAGGGATGAAGGATCGCGTCTTGGTACGATGGCGGCAGAATGAAAGAGTATTAATAAGGAGTAATGTTAAAAGTTTTCCAGAGTTCCTTAAGAGTGTTAGAAGCGTAGAAAAATCAATTATAATTTATGCACAAACAAAATTGATACCAAAATTACAATCATTTTGTGATATCGTGTTCTACCCTGGCGTGGAGTCTATCTAATCTGGTCACGTAGTTCCGTGATATTTCACCATGAAAGGGATTTTAGAAACTGATTATAACAGGAAAGTGAAACTATACCAATTATCATACTGTATTCACTAAGCCTGTAGAATAACATAATACGGAATTGAAAGAACTTTACAATTTACATATATCTATAATGACATCTATAAAATTAAGGAAGTAACAAAATCTATCGAAAATACACGTCAAGTCAAGTTGCTTCTAACAAATGCTTTCATTGTATTCAGCTGCGACAATTTTAATTAACTGCAATTATTCACTTATCTTCTCTACTTTAACAATTCAGTATACATATGTATATATATTTTTGTTTTAGTCATTTATTACTCACTGTCCATTAAGCATACAAATTCATTAGTTTTTGATTTATGGATCATGAAAAATCTCCGCATTTTTAACCTTTACGATTATTCTAATCGATAGTTCAAAGAGCATATCTTCCAAACATCTTAAAATACAACTTCACTCAATCTCACGCGGACATTTAAGATAAAACTCCACCCAAAATGCGTTCCTTACCTCGGATTACTCAAGCCGCGTCTCATTTTAATCTCGCGCGATGGGAAGTGTAATGGATATTACTCTCAAAAAAAATACTGTAACAACAAAACTTTTCATTCAAGGACATGTTTGCACGATTTGGATTAATTTTAGACATTCCGCAAAGTGGATATTTCGTTTGACATTTGTTATTCGCCCAAATAACTTCTATTTCCTCCGAAGATTACTGAGGCTATATAAAACTACCGCGAACGATCTTTGTTCTCGCAAATTATTAAAATTATTCTTGCCGAAATGGTGAGGGAAACGTACATTCTTTCTCTCGACTAAAAGTAGAACGTTTTCTGTAATTGGTGGCGCTTCGGAAAAACTTGCATTTAAGCTATGAACAAGTTTATGATATGTGGACATACGGAGAGATACTTTAATTTTAGTACCGCAATTCAGGTAAATACAGGTAGCACTATCTATTATGTATAGCTGCTTCGGGGATATTTATATAGGATGATAAACTACAGGGGCCACGGGCTCGCCGATTTTATTGCGTCATGGCCAACTGAATATTATCCGGGAAAAAATCGGAAATCGACGCTATCTATCATGAGTTCGATTCTAGGAGGCCCCAAAGTAGAAATTACCCCATAAGGATCCATGGGGTCGATTTTCAAAGATTTAAAATAAAAAATTCCCGTTCATTCAGACCAATAAAATTACGTGTGGCTATAGCTATCATACGTTCATAAACAAAAATTTTATCGTTTATTTACTAATAGTCATTGGTTCAATTCCAGTACGTGAAATATTTTGAATGAAAAAAATTCATATCTTGCTTAATATGATATTAAGATCCATCAAACTTCGAAAGCCTATGGATTCTTAAACAGACAGCCATTAAAAAAATCAACAGTTGCCTATGTGTCATGGGTTCGATTCCAGAGCGATCCGAGAAAACGTACAACTGGTACACCTCTAAATGTAAGCTATGATTTATTCAACCCGCAAAAGATAATGGACATAAAAAGGTTTTCAGGCAAAATTTTCATTAGATTCGACTCAGCGTAAAATCACGACAGTGAGTGATTGAAAACGCTGAACGCGAAAGAATATGAGCACGAAGATGGAACATTTGAGCCCTGAATCGTTTTCGGACTTACACTTATTAGAACCGAATCGTTGGGCAAAAGAACGTAATAAATACGTAAAATGTTTCATAAGTAGAGCAGTGAAAAAGGGAGCTATGAGATAGACTAAAAGAGGGAGTTGGGTAATGAAGAAAAGACATCAAAAAGCGCGTCCACGAGTGATATATCGATCCAAAATGAACCACTGCCGCTCTTATCGTTCGGACGACGGGACTGTACCCAGAGAGGAGCTTTGATGCACACCATTTAGACTTGTAATGTTTTTTAAAGCTTGGCTTGGCTTACACATTATTATGGAATCGAGACGCGAATAAAATACAGTACGAAATTTTTAATTTAGTTGGGGAAAATTTTCCTCTTTCTGTAGTCATATTATGATTGATGGAGCATTATTATTGGACTCAATACAAGTTTTTTAAATTTTTAATATTCTAATACAGTATATTAAACGTGGCTTTTTTTCAACTCTCGGATTGGTCCATCCAGAATGCTATTCAAAAGAATTTCAAAACTTCAATTTTGGGAGCAGTGACACCATTCCACAATTTCGCCAGGAGTATTCATCATTTAAAATTCCATAGAGAGTGTTTATAAACTTTTCCTTTAAGGAAAGGACTTTTAAAAGAAATTTATAGAAGGAATTTATCCGCTTAAAATTTTAGGAAAAAGGAAATTTTGCTTAAAAAAATTAATAAACTTTTTGGATAATTTGCAAAAATATGACAATATATTTCAGATTCGTTTCAAAAATATCATTCGATTGCAAAGAGTTGTTTGACTTCATACTTAAGTAATTGATTTAAGTATTGACCAAAATTTGTAAATCACTGTCAAATTTTTCATTCTTATAACCCTATTATTAAAGAATTTCATGAAACTACCTGTCTACTAAACTAATATCAGTTATATTGAATGAATATACTCTCATATCTCATAAAAGTTCTTCTTTTAAAATTTGTTGTCGTTAAGTTAGTCGCTAGATATATTTTCAAATTAGATGAATAAGGAACTATAAACCAATTCCTCAAAATTCAAATGCATCAGATGTTTAAAGAATTAGGATAAAAGTAAAGTTACGAAAACTGTCCGTAATAGTATTTTTTAATTGTAATTATGAATAATAATTGCCTAACTCCTAGGATGGGGTCATATTCAATTGATCGAATTCTATCATTATCGGTGGCACTGCGCAATTCATGATGAACCTTAAAGTTATTTTTAAAAACATAAATGTAATTCATAATTTAAAATGTATCATTATTAGATGAAAACCGTACACACCGTACACCGTATGAGTACATAAGCCAAAAATTTACTCATCATTCACTCATTTATTTTGAATTGAGAACCTCCGCAGAAGATTATTTAAGAACTCAAGTTCTTAAGGACTCATAATAATAGAAGCCACATCGAAACAGTTTTTAATCGAATTTGGCACATTTCCTCCACAAATATGGGTTGGAAAGCGGTCCCACTCATACAGTGGTGTAGCCAGATGGAGGTGAATCTACTAATGGATAAGAGAAGGATTCCCAAGAGAGGTTCCAAAAGCGGATGCGCAAAAAAATGTGGATGTAGATACACATTCGTGGTCCATGAGGAGTGGTGAAAGGGCGAGATGCTGTAGGGAGCCTTGGGAAAGGCTGCGCCTGAACTTTTGTCGTACACGCGGAAAACGGAGGCAAAAAAAAGAAGCAACGAATAATAAAAGGATGTCAACTGCGGAGAGAGAGAGCGGAAATGAAGAGGAAAAAAATGATGGTAACATGAGAGGTCAAAACCCGAGCTTTGTTGGGGATGGGACAAAATGGAGGAATGCGATGAGAGAAATGCGGGACAGAGAAGTAAGGTAGAAATAGAATGGTTTTCCGCGAGGCTTAAGAGTCAAACTGAGCGTAATTAATTATCAGTTAGGATTTTCTTTAAAAAAATGCGATGCTGAGATATTACGCCATTTTATCTTTCATTGTTTTCGCGCGTAAATATCGTCAAATAATGGACCGCCATATTTGATTAACAATCGAAGAACCTAATTCTTGATTACTCATTTTTTAATCATTCAATGAGATTAATATCTGCCATAATATCAATGTTATTTCGTATTACATTAACCCTTTTATATCGGAGTTAACTTTGACAATAATCTGCTTCATGATCACGATATTAGGTCAGGTCGAATTACTCATTGATTTACGATCGAACGTTGAAAATATAGTAAAATACTTGTAAAAGGTATAGCGTATCCAGTGCCTATATAACTACGAACGGAAACAATATGTTAATTTTGGTTTTTATTTGTCTCTTATCGCCAACGGAAGTGAATCTCTTAAACCATACGATGCCTTATCACATCATATAATTTCATCTTTCGTAATTTGCATAATAAGATCGCTAAAATTATGCGATCATCCGCCAACTTGCATCGGAATATCGTCAATCCGCCATCAATCGTGAGCATTAAATATCAGAAGGCCTTCGTATTGAAAAGAAAGCCGCTCTTTCCAAATCACTACTATATAAACATGTGAAAGCAACGCGTACATACGAATAAGTCCTATGCGAGGTTCTCGAATCCCCATGATCCGACCTGAATCGGATGCGATGAAAACTTTTCCTTTTATCTTCCGAGCAATTTCATTTGGAGAGAATACTTTTTCATGTGGACATGCGTTCGATCCCTTCTGCTGAGCATTCATCAGTTGATGGAACTTTCCGATCTAATCGATTTCAGTTCACTTGGGATATTTGAGACCATAAACAACGGGGTTAAGGCGGAAGAATTCACATAGGGACCTATATATCTGCAGGAATCATCGCTCTTATTCTTATAAAACGGGATATCATTATCTTTGTGAAAGGATATCCACGTAATGTGACATAGTAAACTTTATGTTTCTTCTGAATTGTTTTTTTATTTATGTATTACACGATACCAACACGGTTAGGCGTTTAATCAAGTGGCATCATTTAATTACGATACGTCATACAAATATTAAATCAATATTACTTTAATCCATGAGTACTAATAAAGAATTTTTTCATCGAATTACACGACTATTGCTCGATAACTACTCTTATAATAACTTACGATAAGAAACATGAAAACAACAATGAACATTTTAACCTAAATAAACACCGACCATTGTATACGTGATTGCATGCATGAATAAACTTATATGCAGGAAATAGGAATTACTGTAAATTACCGCTAAACACTTTTCAAGGTAGATCTTTCAGGTTTTCTTGAACGCTTTCACGGCCAATATTGTGCCAGCAAAGTCCCCCATGACCCTTCTAGGCGATCCTCTACTCGTGTCTAACATAGGAGGCGTATTGTGATGGTTGCAGCTGGGCATTGATCGCGTTCATTTCAAATAAAAATAGTCATCTGCAGGTTCACGCGTCGCCTTAACAGCTTTTAACAATACATCTAATTCTTTGAGAAACTTTCAAATAGAGGAGCTGATTGACTATTACATTTCTCGATAGCTCGCTATAAAAAAGAAACAATTTTTATCGCTAGTTCTTTGCATCACTTTTGAATGTAGGTTTATGCTTCTCACCTAATCTGCAACTCAATGGTGTGCAATCCTATATCTGAGCACCTCACTATTTTCGGAGGAAGTTGTTATCTTGTCATATTGTTTGAACTACCCGGCTGAGAATATCAATGAATATAGATTATAATTAAAGAGAGGGAACATTTTAATCCTTGCATCCCATGGATAATGGTGCCAGCTGAAACAGTCTCCGCTCTCTTACCAAAAATAACAGAGTTCGAAATCTTATTTACATTTGTGAATAGCAACCGTGAAATTTACTAATGAATCGCTCATTTTGGCCATCTGTTTTAACAGCAAATACTCAAGGATTATACAAATATACAGCGCAATAGCACAAGGCTTATTACAAGAGTGGGAAACAAAAGGTGACCCAAGCTATACCTATGATATCCTCCCCCGATGATTTATAATTCTTCAGGTGGTTTTACCCCTTCAAGCCAACTTCAGCTGCGCCATGTCATCGAATGACAAATGGCCAATGAATCGCCAGTCGTTCCTTTTGGAACCGTTGTCTACCAGCAGACTAATCGCCGAGGTAATGAGATCTTAAAAGAGCCAAAAAATTGTCGACACTACGGGATTACTCTTGTTGATAGAAGCTTAAATGCGTTTAATCACAACTGAACGAGGTAGGGGTCGGAAAAAAAGGTGGTGTTTGACTACGGAGAGATGGAAAGTTGCGTTGGAATAGAACACAGAGGAAAAAAATAGGATGGAATATAAAGAATATCCCTACAGCTGCTGCTTTTATATTTACACCCAAGTAGAGAGCTCTGGGTGTATGCCACTTCCCATTAATTCTTATGCCCCCATCCCGTGTCGCCCTTCCGTTTTACACCCCCTTCTCTTTTTTCAGAATATCTCTGTTGAATCATCCTCCTCTCTGGACCTATTCTCGACATCTCATTTACAGTTACGGTAATTCCTGACCCGTTTAAGATACCGGGCAGGTATTTGTAAACATGAGAGGGAGAGTTTGCGAGAAGCTCATGGTCATGGACAAACATCGCATAGATATATAAGCAGCGAGAGGGAGCTTTTACGAGTTAGATTCTCCTCAAGAGATATAAATTCATCAGGAAAAATATTAATAGAAAAATTTAAAATAAGTTTAATGGTAGTAGAGTATCCATGAATGATCCCGATTCAGGGGTAACCGTAAAGTGAAACTTACCCTGAAAAGGAAGCTTTGCCCCGAAACCATGGTCGTGTTAGTTTATTCCTTTGGTTTCTAAGAAGTTTATTTCATCATTAAGTTTGTTAATTTTTTCAGGATATCCATGTTGATTTTAAGGTTAATTTACAAAAATATATACATTGCGAATACTTCTCCTTGTTTGTCAAGTAATGCAGCAAGTAGTCAGCTATCGCATATCAACATCATTTTCTCCCGCAGTCTATTTCAGATGTTACCAAATCTCGCGCCAATTCTAAATTAAGAAAACTTTCAAAATGGCGTCCGCTAAATTTTCTCCTTTGTCCCTGTCACTCTCTCGTAAAATTTCGCATCTCTTTCTGCATTTCAAAGGTGGATGGTCTAAAACGTTGCGATTGAGACCGAGCGAAGTACTCCTTAGAGTTAAGACGAATTCAACAGCAACAAGTACCACGATTCCATAAATGCACGCTGTAATATATCAGCGTAGTTCGTCAAATACTTCTTTTATCTTTTCACCGTAACGTCTTTGGCTCGTCGCCAATTTCGAGAGTAATATCTGTCGAAATAATCTTACATTCCTCAGAAGTCACTTTAACGAGACATTGATAACGTTGTGTACTTGAGTAAATCACAGAAGTAAAAACCCACGATGGCGAATTCTTCACTCATTTTTGGCGTTGATTACAAGGTGGATTAAATTAAATGATCCGTATCGATTTCATGAATTCAATTCAAATACGACGTCCTTCTAAACCTTAATATTGAAAGCGATTTTCCATAAAACTTCATTTTTTTCGAAAAAGTAGTTAAAGAGTCGAAATCTTGTGGAACCGATTCGATAGGGTTACATTCGACCACCCTCGTTCATTCGCCTGTGGTTCGCCAATAGCACAGCTGCCACATTTCAACTGCCTCATTTGATCAATGAAGCCAGTTGCAGTGGGGACAAAGAGAGTCTTTTCGTCTCCATTTACAGCCTTTGTTTCCATTCTATATTCAAACTGAAGATTAAAAAATGCCTTGCGAGACAAGTGTTCCTCTCTCCAAGTGCCATCGACGAGCACGAATTGTTTCATTAATTGGGAAGACGAAAATTGCTGCCTGAATCCGCGTCCTACATTTCGCTTTTAAACAGATGGAATTACACCGTTTGATTCCTTTGCGAACTGGATTGAATTGTTTAATAAAATAGGGCTTTAAACTTTTTGTATGACTATTATTAATGAATACTGAAGTTCACGACTTGATTAGTAAATTTTAATAAATTATTACCTAAATAATTATCCATGTATCCTATAAGACACCTCGAGAGAGTAATAAAATTACAGAATAGTATATTCAGATTCATCTATTATGGAGCAAACTGTGAAAATATAAACGAAAAATTTCCAAAAGTCGATTTCCTTTCATATAAATACATTAAAACGCCTATTTATATGTATACCTACAAATGCGCATTACTAATTGATAGTTATATTATGAATTAAAACAAATGGAAAATTACACAACCATATAATATGGTAAAAGGACCTAACGAAAAATACAATATCAAAATATATACCATCACAACAGCAATCATAGTGCTTAAATATTAAATGTTGCCGTTTGAAAAAAATTGAACCAACTTATATTGCGTATTTTTGGCCTAGAAAGGCTAGATTGGGTAAGAAAAAATACGAAATTGTCATCTTAATAACATAATCTACTGAAATAATTGTAGTAGTATTCCAGGAACATAGAAGGCCATGATATTAATTCCTCTGAGAGAGAAACATGTTCTTGTAATTTTAATCACACAACAGCTTTCACTAAATCTATTTAATTTTTGGCTTATTAATTCATTTCTTCATTTATCTCTGATGACAAAATACGTAAAATTATTACACAGCTCGAGTAGGTTTCTAGAGATGAAAAACAATGGAAAACCGTTCTCATGTTATCCCAATGAATCATGTCATGTTTACCGTGTGCTCCAGTTTAAGGTGTATGACCATATACCTTTTATCTATTTTCCACGATTTCTACGCGCCATACTCGCTTGTCATCGACTTCTTCATAACATTCTTACCACGCTAGATATCCGTCCGGAATCATCTTAGATAAAAGATGAGTATGTGTGAAATATAGACTAATCCTGCAGGAAACACTCACCCTTTACCTCTACATTTTTATTATTGAACTTATCTTTTTTGAATTTATTTCAGCTAATGAGTACGTTACTTCATTCTTGCTCCAACAATTAACTATAAACAACCCTTTATATTCACCAGTTTAGAAAAAAGTTTATAGAAAATCATTGTATATAAAAGCACAACCTGTTTACGTAAATTCAACTTCTACAATGCAGTTCAACTTTACAACGCGTATCCGTATATCCATATTTCCAATTTTAAATACGATATTTTAGTCCCGAACGTCTGCCGTCTTTATCTAGCGACTCCAGAAAGGGATTTTCAAAATCGTCGGCTTCTTTAGTAACGTTGAAGATATCCCAAAATTAAGACTTCCGGTCAAGGGTGGACGGGGGCCAGGAAAACTTCCTTCTTTGAGGTATAAATACGAAGTATTCATTTATCAAGGCCAGGGTTCAAGTTTAAATATAATATCCTCTAATACCACATGGAAAATGGATATAGAAATTCTAAAATCTGTGCTACCAACTTGAAAGTTATTTCGGACAAAAACCGATACTTCTCTTGGACCTAAATTCATTCATAAACCTTTTCTACTTTCTTCTTTTACCTTTGTTTTCTTTTCCGATTTAGTTGCGGGAAGGAACTCAAATCATTTCTCTTAATGTTTACTCTTAAAATTTGGCTCCGTACGTCTGTTTACTTCTCCCATTAAAATACGAGTCCAAGTATATTTTTTCGTCGACCCTTCTAAATTAAGAACAACTGGATAAGATCCGTAATAAATTTGAAGAGGGAAGAGGGTTTGGAGATGTCATTACAAAAATGTTCTGTCGTTCTCGTTTGATTAAAATGCGTTACCGGCACTTGTTAGATCTGGGTTGGAGTCTTGGTCGAGTTTACCTTATTATATTTATATTTTTATATTTATTAGAATTTTTATTCTATATGCGATAGTAATTTTATTCTAAAAATAAGAAAATAAATAATAATATATTTAATATATTCTATCAATATTTATAATTAGTTTCACTGCCCGTGATATTCCTCATTTCGTGGATTTCTTTTAAATTGTCTTATTTACTTATCCATTTCCGTATAATCATGAATTAAAGTTATAAATCCTGTATATTTATTCACAATTTCAACCTTAGGAATTAATATTTCAAACAATTTGATCAGTTTTTATGGTTTTTATATAACATTAAGCACAGTTGTTAGTCTATTAAATTCAATTCAAAACTCGATTAGTTGATTTAAAAATTCTTCGCGAACATTTGAAAAGATTTCAAGTTTAATAAAATGAGGAGTCTCATTTGGCTGAAACCTACGGATAGCCATAAAACTAAATTTAGGATTTCTAAAGGCCTTTAACATATGCAGAGAGAGCCAAGTTTCGGCTCTCAAAATATAAATTTGATCGTGTTTTCTTGTTTTTTCCTTTGGATTTAATCAATACTTTCGTCAAGGTAAAAACTTAAGCATGGCTTTGCAAAAAAGTCTTGGATATTAAATATAACAAATAGATATTTTAATTGAGGCTCAGTTCTCTATATTTGTTTAACGTACCACGAGTTACGATAAGTAGTTCTGTTCGTGAAAATAAAAACAATTTGTCGGTTACTTTCGCGGTTATAAGAAACAATTTCAACATGTTGATGAGGTGGTTGAATTAATTTATTCCTTTAAAAAAGAGAAATTTATTAGAATAATTTCAAATAAGAATTCTAAATGAACGTAAGATAAATTTCTTTGTGTTTTCACTGGGTTTCATTTCTTCCTTTTGATGAGGATAGATTGGAGGTGAAATATTGGTGAACCATCAATTACAACATTCCACTCACCAACACCCTCTATGCAGATAATATTGTCCTATTTTTCTTACCACGATACTGATTTATAAAATCAATATGAAATTCAGTATATTATAATTTGATAGGAGATATCTATAACTATCATGGAACGTTACTTTCGATTCTCAATCCGTATTTGCAAGGATTATGCAATGATAAACTATTATTTTTAATTTCGAGGTTTCCATAAAACTGTGTCCCTAACAACCAAACCCGTATTTAAAACCTCTTTAACAATTTTTCTCATGAGAATTCATTTGAGATAAAGGGTTATTTTATAGTATCGGTATGAACTCAATTTTATTTTCTAGAGGGAAATTTCCATTTGGTATCGGTATAACCATTACTTACGACCGCATCGGCATTAACCTTCCCCAGATGGATAGTAAGTGTAACTTAATCAAGGTATTTTTTTGTAAAATTTAACCCTCGCAGTTAATGAAAAAGAAATTAATTTTTGTGTTTTATTTATAAGTGTTTATAAGGAAATTCTTTTACTCAGCATTTGGTAAGTCTCTGTTTGTAAATCTAAGATCTCAATATTTTATTACCATGTTATTTTCGTATGAAATATCCTATCCAGTATGTATCCCATCATTCTATCCCAGGTTACTCTCAGGGTCGATTTTCGAGTTAGTTGCCTATTGAAAGAGATGAACTAGCTACGATAAGATATTACGCGTCGTCGAGGAGATAAGGTTGAATCATCACATACCGAGTAAGATAATATTTCCACCGGTTCAATGTATTACATGTAACTCGCTTACCTGACTTTCATTTCGGTATGAGCTGCTCGTGGCTAATGAATTACCGAAATGTAATTGCGCTTGAATGGAATTTCAAGCTGGTGGTTATTTAGAAGAGTGAATAATTGCAGATATAGGATACGCTTCGGTTCAAATACCCCTGGTAAAGATGTATCTACTTTTCATCGTGTGCATTTTTCATTCCTACCAGTTTTCTTTTGGGCAGGAGCTAAAAACTGACTCTGTACCTCTTGGTACTCTGTTTCCATTGGAGCAGCTATTCGTTGAATCATATACAGAAGCGATCAGTGCGTATGATCCTATCTCTACCAGCGCGAATGTGCCATCAGAGGTGTTGGGTACACCATCTACTCCAGGAAACGGTGAAACATCGTTATATCATATAAATGATCCTCCTCTCGTCATAAGTAATGATGATAATAACACCGCTAATGGAACAAATGTGTTCGTATCAGTTTATGAGAATACAGACGCTAAGTCTCGTAAGCCGGTGCTTCGAAAATGTTGTAAATTCGGAGAGGAACTAACCAAAGATGGCTGTAATATTGCAAGTAACAGTGACGTTCCTTTCAAGCCTATAGTGTTCCATAGAGAACCGCAAGTATTAGGTATCAATGAGACGATACCCATTAATGAAACCTTCCATATAGTATTTGGAGATGTTTGTCAATATGGAAAATACAGACTTGAACCACTAATGGAACAAATGGACGAATTCTATTTGTTAGACAACGGCTCCCTTTGGTTGCCTGTTGTTAATACTATAATAGAAGGATCTGATGAATTTTGTATGGAAACTTTCTCTAGTGAGGTAAATACATGTCTTACTTATCATATTTTTAACACCTACATTATTTATGCTGTCGAGAATTTAAGATAATTGAATCTTACCATGAGGGAGATTGCTATATTAATTCTCACGGCTTTCCTTTTTACCATTTTATCAAGTTATTTAGAAAAAAATATTTAATTTTCTGGATTTGATATTACTATTGTTTACTTTTAATAAGCCTGAAATATTTTATGCCATTAATATTAAGAATGATTGAGTTGTTTTTTTTTGGCGAATTTAACCTTGCTACTTAAACAGTCCATCTGAACATTTATGTGGGGACTGTGTGAAAGGAAATTATTTTAATCTCTGAATTGATCCGAAAGAAAGCATTGAAGTTCGAAGAAAGAAGGAATCAGAATTCAAATAGCGTTGCTCTAATAAAATCTTCTGTTAGGAGGGTACGTTTATTAAACTTACCAAAAAGTTATAGCCTGTACAATTAGACTTTTATGTAAACTCTTGAACTGCTATATTTTTTGATTTTATGCTTCAAAATTTGTATGAGCAATAGTTTAGTTTGTGAAAGTCATTAGGTTATTAAAGCTTATATAGCCTCTTTAAATTTTTTATTGCAACAAAGGAGTAAATTAAAATCATGAATAATCTTTAAAAATTTAAATTTAAAAACTTTTCATAGTAGATAGTAGCTAAAACTTTGGGTTCAAATAAAATTTCATCTTTGTTGGCAATTGCTCTGTCCAAACTATGAAGGACAATGATAATTTTAAAATTCTTATATCACCCTTTATAAATATTATCTATAATATACAAATTTTCACTACACATGAAAACTTACTGATAAACAGCTAATGTACAATATTTCTCAATATTGTGATAAGAGTGTAGCATCATTTTATTCCATAATTTTATATGGGCATATTGGAAGCTGTGACTGTAAATTTTCACCTTCCCCTAACCTTTCTTTTGTTGATCATCTCGTTTTACATAAACATACTAAATCAAGATGATACTCCTAGAAATAATTATTCAAATGCTTTCTAAGAAAAAAAATTGATTAATAGTCAATTGATCATTAGTCAATATTTAGGAAGTTATTTGATGTTCATGTTTTTCCTCAGGAAGAATATGCTGGTGCAGTAGTTCTTCCTTTGATCTGTTTTCCACCACCAAGGGAGCCTGAAGTGAATAATAATGATGATAATGATTTAAAATGGATTCTCTACCCTGCTGGGATGTTGCTGTCCGTTCCTTTTTTATTGATTATACTATTTGCATATATACTAATCCCAAAACTACATGGAACAACCCAAGGGAAATGTATTATGTGTCATGTCATTGCACTGACATTGGCATATTTGGGTTTGGCTGTGATACAGCTAAGCAGAAGTCTACTTCCTTTTGATATCTGTGTATTTATTGGTTAGTTCTAAGTTTCTAAATTCATGCAATCTTCTACTCTACTCTATAATGAAAAAAATTGCTTAAATGTTTGTTTGTGCTTCATTCTATGATTAATTTCATAATTTCAATGTTGCATTAACGTTAATCATATTAATCAACATACATCATATTTGAAATACTGATGTATGATATCTCGCATTCAGTATAATCAATAGACTGCATGACAAACCACTTACGATACTCCTCATTTTACATATTATAATCTTGGAGTGCATATTTTAAGAGCTTTAACTAACAAATCTTATGTGATTTTTAAAACCTTTTCAGCATTTGCTGTGCAGTTCTCTTTCATCACTTGTTTTGCATGGCTCAATGTATTATGCTTTGATATATGGAGAAGATTAAGGTAATTAAGAAGAATTTTCTAAAAATTTTTGGTTGCTTTGCAGCTATTTACATAATTATGATCATGTTAAAAGTAAATTGGGTATATATTTTGTATATTGTACAAGATTAAGTTATTAGCACTGATTGAATATTTTTATGATTGAAAATTTTATTAGAATTTTGTGTATTTGGTGGGGAGGGCCGACAACAGATCTAAAGCACAGAATGAACTTAGTTGAGATTATAAAGTTGGTTTCTTTTTGAACATGTAGTGTTCAAGTGCTCTGCCATGCAAAGAGTTCTTCAGCATAATTTGGTTGCAACTTATGTAGGGGAAGCAGAAAAGTAGACTAACTAACATGAACGATGTATAATACCTCGAGAAATTATTTAAACAAAAATTCTAGTTCTTTCTGTGTTCTCTTATTTTCTAATACAAGCTATTTATGTCATACATTATCATTACTTTTCATTTAGGCATTTAAGAGTCATCATACCCTTATTTTAATTTTCCCTATATTTTTAAAATGCTTAAAATAATTAAAGTGAAAGTGAATTCTAATTATATTTGAACAATTTTTCTATGAACTTCAATGTACTTTAATAGATAACCTTTTCCTGTTTCAGGAGAATTCCTCCTAGTTTTGCCAAAGAAAAATCAGTAGAAAGGAAAATCATGATCCTATATTCAATGTATGCTACAGCAGTTCCTCTTTTCATCATGATTGCGTCAGCAGTTATGGATTTAACACCATCTATTCCTGCATCATATATAAAACCTCAATTTGGAGTAGCTAGCTGCTGGTTTCTCTGTAAGTAATACCAAAATAAAATAATATAATCAATTATTACTGGCTTGTTAAGTTTAGTGCTGAATTTTATTAGGTTCGCTGGTAGGATTTAAAACTTTTTTATTATTTATATTTATTTAAAAATTTTTTATGGACCATAAATTTTATTTATCTTTAAAATTATGACAGTTAAAACTTTTTCAACCATACATACTCAGTTCTTGAAAATAAAATGATTGATTTTCGATTGATATAATCAGTTAATATATCCTGATGCCACTCTTCAAAAGAATGATCTAACTTTTTGCCTATAATAGACTATTACAAATGATATCTTTATTATTCATAAATCATTGCCTGTCAATTTTAAAATGTGAAATTTATGTGATAGAACTTTATATCAACTAACTATGTATAAATAAATGAACTATCTGTATTTTACAATTTCTTAAATGATCAGATATCATCATTTTTGCATATACTGGTTATATAACCTGATGAGCTGTTAATCAGCAGTTTTACAGCAAATTAAAAATGTACTTCATTTCATGCTATTCATAAGAATTAGTACTTACTTCCACTAGTACTTCTATGCTTAATGTAATTTTGTAATCTTTTTGTCCCATAAATTTATATTTAATACTACTGTTAAAGCTGAGATTAATGAGTAAAATTTACCTATGGTTAGTTCTTCAGCAGCAAATCCTTCCTAAAACATTGTTGACCATTTAATTAGTCCTTGTTATCATATAACTCCATAACCTAACAGTTCCTTCTTTTTTCATTGGATGCTTGGTTCTTTGTTAATTTTTCCATTATTATATTAGGAATTGCTTGCACTCTTAAGTACCATGTGAAAAGAATTTTAATTTTATATGGATCAATAGTAAAAGAAATTTCTGTGTGAATTTTGTTCGAAACATATTTAATTTAGCAGTCCTTTTAGTTATTTTCTGTGGTAATACTATACTTCTAGGATTCCACTAATGATATAATTTCTGCATAGAAATAATGATGATGAGTAATATTGAATGATTTGGCAATTGAGTAATATATTACTAATATATTACATACTAAAACAATGTTAAATGAAATCCTTTCATACATCAAGATATGACTTATAAGAGAAAATTAATGTATGTATTAACTCAAGTAATAGATTTTAGTTTTATAATTTTTAGATTTCTTATGATTGAATTAAATCTGTTGTCATTTAAAGTAGCATCTATGGATAATTCAATGAACACCAGCTGCTAATACTGCAGACAAAATACTTCCATTGATCATCAAATGTCCCTTACCTAATATCCATTAACTCATAGTGTCATAAGTGATGCTCCTTTAATTTCTTCTCTCCTGCTGTTAAGTGTTGTCTACCTTTTCTTCTAGCGAAATGTAATTATTTTTTATTCATATTTCAGCGGATGATGCAGCTCTTCCATATTTTTTTGGGCCTATTGGAGTGATGATATTGGGAAATTTCATATTATTTTGTCTCACTCTGATAAATATTCATAAGCATAAGAAAGATGATTATAGTGTTTCCTCGGGAAGTAAAAAAGAAGAGCTAGTGAAGGCAATGGCAAATTTCAGCAGATAGTAAGTAAAAATTTTATTGAAATATTCTCAGAATTTTAATTTTAGCAAAATATGGTTATAAATATCACAAATGAATAATTTTGCATGTTAATTAAATTAAAAGGTCTGCAACTGTGAAGTGATATCATTTTTGTATAAACTACTTGAATTAAATATAATTTATTCAACATTAAATGATGAAAACATATCATATGTCTCAAGATAAATTTAAGAATTCCATATTAATTATTGTATTAATATTGGATGTGAAAATTGTCAGACAGGAGATTGCCCAACGACGGGAGTAAAATGAGACTAATGATTAATAATATGTAAACATTACAAAATTATTTTACCCATAGCAGATTTCATCTCTTTATAGTTTACTGCAAAAAAATCAGAAGAAAAGTTCTACAACTTGATACACTAGCTTGGATCTCAAAAGGATTGCTTGATAGTATTTCCTCCTTTTCTAACATATGTTTAAATTTAAATAATGCTGTTTTTTATTTAATGCCATACTAGGATTTCTTAGAATGATTATTTTAACAAATTTAGTCTGAATTAATCATTTGCTTCCAATAAATTCTCTTGCTTTCACTCAATTTTGTATGTTGTATTTAATTTTTTCTTTTCTATTTCTATATTCCTCCACATTTTCATGTCATCAAAAATGAGTTTGCATGTACCTAAAATTACTTCATTAGTTTATTGCATTTGCGAAAAATGAGGTTATTTGTTTCTCAAAATTTCTTAAGCATTTCTCTTCTCTTTACAGCATGAGACTTGCTTTTACACTATTTATATTGATGGGAATTGGTTGGACAATGGAAATAATCTCATGGGCTGCTGGCAACAAAGGAAGAATTATCAAAAGTGTTTGGTATGTGACAGATCTTATAAACTCTCTGCAAGGTGTTATGATATTTTTGATATTTGTGTTAGATGGTAGATTCAGATTTGCTGTGAGAGAGAGATTCAAACAGTGTTGGTTAGATAGTGAGGAGCATGATGATCAACCGGAAGTGTCCATATTATTGCCAAATCTTAATAGCAATCATGTCTCATAATGTAAATGCCTTTGTATCCATGTATGTATTTTAATAATCAGAAGTTTACTAATATCATCACACAGTGCATTCTGATTTGTAGAAACATCTTCCTATGATTTCCACGTTTTAATGAACAATTAAATTATAAACGTTGAAAGATGTTAATGTTAGTATTCCAACATTTTATCAATATAAGTTGAATTCCTTCAGGCACCTTCAGATAGCTAAATAAATTACCTAATTTCCTTTGTTTAAAGAAAGTTGTCTAATCAGCTTGATAAGATTACTTTTTTCTATTTATTCTAATAAGCATTGATTCATTTATATAGTATTACTTTGTTGATAAATTAAAAATGCTATTTTCTTCATTCAAAAGATTTATTTATGTAATTATATAATGCAAAGCAAATGTTGTTTGCACTTCATTCCTTACCTACAAGGAAAGGTTATGACTATCAAGAAAAAGGTATTAACTGAGTTATGAAAGAGAAAGAAATTTCACTTTTAGTTATGAAGAGGTTGTGATGTAGAAAAGAATTTCACTACTTTGAGATTGCACAGAATATTCTATATACTGTTAATCCACAGAACCTTAATATGCTATTCAGTTGAATTTACATTTCTTTCTCCTTTATGGCCCCATTCCACAATACTCTGACCACATTAAACTTTTAAATGGGGTGATTTGACATTTCTCTCATCTTCCAGACGGTTAAATATGCTCAAGAAACTATTCTCATATGCCCTTACAAAGCTGAGTTCTGAAATATCTTTCTTCTTCTGAAGGCTTTTAACAATTATTCTTGTATTTATGGTAACTATAATATGATTATAATGAGTAAAGTACAATACACAATAAAAAATAACGTAATTCACACACAAATAAATAATAAATATAATATTTTACGATTAATCTAAATCTTGATTGGGAGCCATACTAAATAAACAAAGTGCATCACTTGTCATCTATATAAGTTTATTTTTCTCAAGAGTTTATTTACTAGTGAGATTACCTTAAAATTCTTATTTTAATGCTCAATAAAAACATGTGGATGAAAATAAAGCATTAAGAGCTTTCATTATCACATTATAGTAAGTAATTTCTGCCGATTCAATGATCCTACCTTTTCTAATAAAATTTTAGACTTAGAATATTGATGTCAATGGTTTATCGAGTGATTGAGATTAGTGTGTATACAGCTGAAAAATGTTTCATAAACTTCGATAACGAGCTACAAGAATAATTCTGAAATGAATTCAACTTTTTTTGAACGTGTTACCTGTTCAAAAGATTAGCCACTACTATACGATGTTCAATTTGTTCGGCCTCAAGTTTTTCGTTGCTGTTTTATTTGTTTTGGTGTAGAGGGTCCATGTTTGAAGCGCCCAACCGTTACGATTAATTTTCGTCGCGTAAAACTCATATTTCTATCTTAATTTACTTTAAGAATTAAATTGTTGTAGATATTTACTAATGTAAATAATCTTTCGTTTCATAAAGTGTTCATATTGTGGCCAAAGCGAATGTAGAATATATTTTCGTATGTTGTTCGTGCTACTTGTATTATTGCAAAAGACCTTGTTAATTCTCTGTTAATTAGTTACTTTAATCATGTGTAGCATTTAGTTTACCTTGCTGTGTCAGAAATGCCAAGGAATAAACAGATATGTTTAAAAATCAGTCTAATTTACTGAAAGAGAATGAGCAGAGCTCCGCTATTGCTAAGTACCTTAACCTGTGCAACGACTCTTCCGATTTACTTAAGTTTATGTGTGACCAGAATTATGAAATTTCCCCTTGTTCTGATAACGAAGACCTTGGGGATAATTTAGACTTGATGAACAGAAGTGAAGGTTTACAAGATGGTAGAGCTCCATCGCCAGCATCGATATCCAGCCTTGCATCTGGACGACGCCTTGAGTGGGATTCTGGTGCAGACGTTGGCTATCAACCGTCAGCATCGCCTTACCCAAATACCTTATCAACTCTGGAAAGAATGGCTTTAGGCGGATGTGCAGAAGCTTTGATTCGAACAGATCCAGAAGGTACCAACAGTTGTTCAAGTGGTGTAGTTAATCCCATACATAACTCCCTTACTCCTCAATCTCCTAGTAAAGATGCTAAAGCGGAGATTAACCCACAGCCTGTGACATCACCTCGTGAAGTCTCCGGTACAGTAAAATTGCCAGTTTTCACTAATAATGAGGCAGTTAATTCAAATTCACGTGACCTTGTTTTAGAACCTGATGAAAATAAGCCAAAAAGTACATCGTATGACGATGACAATCATGAACTCGGATCGACTGAAGTAAGCAGAAGTGACATAATGCGAAGTGACGCAAGTGATTATTGTCCCGACGATAAAAATACGAACGAGAATTTGTCATCTGACGAAGACTCAATTTTTAAACCAATAAAGAGTGGAATGAATACCAATTCCGCTTCATCTTCATCGTTAGCTTCTACCATAATTAATCCATTACAAGATTCCCAGCATATGCACTCGAAAAAGTTGAAAAGCTCTAAAAAATTAATAACGCGCGGGATTCAGGTTGGTGGGACTGTCATACGATCAGAATCTCACCATACGCTTGAGAGAATCATTTCATCCGGACTCTCCACTCGGGCCGAAGGTGAGGACGACAGTAAAGATATCCATGGAGATGGTCATGGAAATACAACAGATCCTGTTCCAGAATTTATAGCTACCTCAAGTTTTGACCGCGCCAATAGCTTTGAATTTTTTCCAGGCGAAATGTGTGATAGAAATGCCTCGAGAAAAGATGTCTCCGAGAAAATAGGACTCGTATCAGACGCGGCAACTAAGGGATCTTGCTCGCTGTCAAACGATCTAGAAGAATACATCGCCCGAGTGATTCAGAAGAAACTTAGTGCAGCGAAAAAAAAGGCGTTAGTGAAGGATATAGTGGAAAGGATAATTGAGTCTGACTATTGTGACGATGTTGAAACTAAAAATTTATCAAGGAACTCGACAAAGTCTTCTATCAAATCGGTTAGTACCGCCCCCTCTAGTTCTGAAGAGCCAATTAAGCTAAAACGAAATAAACACATAAGCGAAGAAAAAATTTTTGTTCCATATCGCCCTATTCCTGGCGGAAAGACGTACCTGGTTGCCGGTGAAAAAATAATAAAAAGTAAGTGATCGGTACTTATGCCATGGGATTTTAGAAAATTTATGATTTTATACTATATTTTATTCAAACTTTCGTCTTTATAGATCCAGAAACCAGTGGTTCATGCTCTGGATCGGAAATTTCTAGACCTGCTGTATTCTACTTACCTGTTGATAGAGTCAAACCAATGAAAAATCTTAACTCAACAAGCGAAGAAAGATCAGATTCAGCTTTATCAAGTAGATATTCCAAAACCGATGATGATGAGAGGTATGTTATTATTTTTTAAATGCTAAGTATAATCTGTAATTAACTTATTTTTTACTGCATTCTTTTAAGATTTTAATCTTTCCAGTCATATAAAATATTTTACTTTCATAATCTTGGTTCATTAATCTAAATTCAAATATCCAAATAATATCCAAATTGCAATAAATGGCAATTTCATTTTTAGTAAAATTATCAAAAAAGGTTGTAGTGTTTAATTAAAGAATAATATTAATCATATCCATATACTGTTGTAAAAAGTATGTGTTAAGAAAACTTCAAGCCACATTGTTAATAGAAAACAGGTTTTTTAAAGACTTGTATGCTACTGGACAAAAGAGCAAAAAGTAGAGTTAGGTATTCATAAATATAAATTAAAACCTTATGAGGCTCTTTAAGGTGTGATGAAGAGACTTTCAATACCTATAGTTCATAACTTTTATTTTAATTTTCTATTGCATTTCATTTGCAGAAAGAATGAATTCTTGGGATAACTTTAATCTCCACCTAATTCTTTTATCCATGGTTTTACCAAAATTACTGAAATATTTATGAAAATTATAGGAAAGTAGCTTAATATCAATAACATTATCTCTAAAATATACTATCTGAATTTATCTATCAATCTTGCTTTGCCCATTATCTCCAAAATTATCTATGGAGAACACTTATTTGTGATTTTGAATCATACCATTTATATATTTTCACTTTTTTGCTGTTAATCTTAACTGAATAACGGCTATTCCTTCTATTTAATGGCCCAAAGTTGATTAATCTTCTTTGAATTCTTATCACTAAATGATACAGGTACAATTCGTGCTTAAAAAACTTGAAACAGTTACGTGAGCAGCTGAAGAATAAACATCTAGTGGCCGAGTATAGTGAGTCAGAAGGTTCAAGTAAGAATAAAGATGATGTTCACCCTTCATTAAGTCGGATGCGGTCCTATCAAAGACAATGTTGGTGGAATCCTGAAACCAAATCAGAGAAAAAGCAATTACTTGAAGCTACCAAAAAGAAACAGAATCCAGTGCTGAATTTCTTAGAGCGTGAAAAGGAAAGTCAATTGAATTGGATCAAGAATGAAATTAATCATCTTTCAAACTTGGCACAGTTGAGTTATTACGTTTTTTTAGCATAAGTATTATCTCAAATGTCAAGTTCTGGAGATATTCTTTTTTGATTTTTTTAATTATTGATTATTGTGAAATTGTTTTGGACTAATTAATATTTTGACTCCAGGAAAATAATGTAAGCTATAAGAACTTAGACGGTGAAAATAATCTCTTTATTTAAGTAATGTTTGGACAATTGGCATCTCTTTCACCAAACCTCAGTTGATTTCATGTAGTTATTTGCAAAAAAGTGCTCTTGTCAGAAACTTGTGGAAAAAGACAAAAGTACCTAAAGTAAAATTTTAAAAATTACCTTGAAAAATATCTTGGTTTTTTTATGAGCTGAGAATTAAAGGAATCATTATTAGGATTGAATAGACTGATTTTGACTTGGTAAAACAGTTTTTAGAAAAGTTTTTGAGAAAAATTGAATCATAAATTCAAAATGTTAAACTTAAACTTCGGTTCCAGGCTCCTTGAAGAGTGTGAAATATCTAAAGATGCTACTTCTACATCTCTGAAAGAGCAGATGTATTTATTGTCATCATTAGAAAAATCAAGAAAAGCATCTAAATATGACTCAAAGGTTGATAAGTAAGTTCTACATAGTTTCTATATATTTAGGCAATTAACCTCACTTGACTGAATAAGGTTGACCAAGACTTGCTTGTTTTAAACATACTATCAGCTTTTTGCATGTTTAAATGCTTGTTTTACTGCTTGCTTAATTGAATACATGGTAGATATAAAATTCAGTTTACTTTTATTATATTTCAACTTTTGTATGACATTTTTACTATGAATTATGAAATTTCTTTAAAGTTTCTTGTTCATTAATCTTCTTTCAATTGATTTATTTACAGACCGCATAGCTCCGTAAAAAGTAGCTTTTTAGAAGAACCTATTGTACCTGATTTAAAGAATACTCAGTTTTCATCTCTGGAAAGAGCGAGTCAGTCTGCATCACCAATTTTGAAGAGAGATAAAAATAAGACAAATTCTGTTGATTACTGTAGTAATCAATCTGCTGCACCATCATCCTCTTTCCAATCCAGAACGTCTTCCAGAGCTTCTGCAGTTGTGGATCGAAATGATGAAGAAAAAGTACACAGGGACAAAAGTAACAAAAAAACATCTGAAGCATATTTGATAACATTTGAAGCGAGAACTCCTGAGAAAAATGTAAATGATCAGAGGCAAGTGACTACAAGAAAATCCTTAAAGGAAGTCAAACTTAAAATACCAAATGGTAAAGAGAGTACAAATGGGAATCTGGGAACGGAGCGTTATACTCTCAATTCTCTCAGGGTAAATACTTTTATTAGTTAAATTATTTCTAGGTCTCATTCTTTTTGAGTGTTTCTTAATGATTTAATAATTTAAATGAAAATTTGTGTAGAAACTTTACATTTGAGCTTTTATGCAATTTTCCAATGATACTGTTATAACTTAGTTTTATAAAGAATTCATTTAGCTTTCAGATGAAATAACTGCCATGTTTTAAAATCAATTTTCAACCGTTGCATTATTATAAGTAACAGTTTTTAGAATCCTAGTAAGCAAAGTTGAAAATAACCTGTCTTGCAAAATTCTCTCATCTCAATCATTTTGCCAGTTGATATCTTAAATTAAGATAATGTGAGAAAGAATAATATCTATTCTGTTTTATCACTTGATAATCAATGATTATAATTGAGTTAATTGTATGGTTTATTAATTCATTTCATATTTGTGCTATTATACATTTAGTTTTATGGGTGTGCATTACTTTGTAGGAGCAATTGGAGGTAAACCATCCAGAGTTCATAAGAAATGCAGAAGAGAGACAAAAATGCCTGGAGGAGTTGGCTCACCTTCGAGCTCTTAGACAAGAAGCACGTAGGAAATTGCTTCGTTTCAATCTTGCTACACACAAAAATTTACAGAAAGAAGTACAGAAAGTATCAAAACCAAAGTCAGCTCCTGCAGTAGGTGTTTCTAAATCTTCAGGTAATTAATTTATTTTAAATATGTGGCAGCATTAAATTATCATTTCATAATCTTATCCTTTGGATATTTACTAATCAATTTTTCAAATCAAAGGAAAGCAAAAGGAAAACTGTGGGCCTGACTTCCAGAGAAGAAACAGGAGACTGAAACAAATTCTTCCAGAATATCAGAAGAAAGAAGCTGAACTAAAAAAGAAACAGAATTACCAGACCAATAGGTTATTGGCAGATATTTACTCTAAGGTATTTTTCAAATAAGTATTTGAAATACTTTTCTTTCCTCATTGCAATTTTGAATGTTTTATACCATAATAATTCTAATTTATTGATAACATTTTGATGACTAATTATTTAAATAAATTAGTTAATAATATTTAATTATGCCAAAATGTTTGTTGGATCTTAAAGAGAATAAAATCTGTGTGAACATCCTCTTTTTTGATTGAAATAAATGCATGTTCATTTAAGGATCTTCTATCCTGAACAACCAACCAATAAAAATTAAAGAAGAAATTAACTGTCACTTTCTCAATTTTATCAACCACTGATATATTTAAATATTTCCATTTCTTTTGAAATCATATTTTTTAAATAAAATACCAAAAAGCTCCATATACGTTACTTTCTTGCAACCCACCCTTAATCATGCAGGAGGGGGTAAGCCAAAGGTGCATGGGCTAAATTTTTAATTATTATTATAGAGTATAGTTTGCATAAAAATTAATTTACTAATATACCTGCCAAATTGACTAATTTTTATCTTAATACTTTATATTACTATTTAAGATTCTCTTTTTCTCACCGTAAGTGCTTTGTGAATAACTGAAGACTTAATAACATATTAATAAAAAATTCAAATTGTGCTTCATCTTTCAAAGAAAAATTTGACTGGACATTAAGCTTCTGAGATAGAAAAGTTAACATGTTCAAGAGCTTTTGCATGATTATTACCTGTAGGTATAAGGAAATTTTAATTATCGGTGTCAGAAACAGATTGTAAAACATGTTGAAATGAAATTCTTTATTTCAGAAACTTCAAAAGAAGGTGCTTAAGGGAGCTGTTTCATTAGCCATGAGTGATAGTGTCATCTCAACCCTTTAAAGTGATTGATTGTCTTACCACAAACTTATGCTGGCTTACATATTGATTTTTATCAAAATATATATTTATTAATATAAAGTTGTTATTTAAAATTTATTCTTTCATGCTATAATTTTAGTTTTATGAAGATTATTTTATTACTGTAATATGAGATCTGTGGTTGGATTAACTTGCAACCTTGATGAGTACAAATTTATAGATTCATAGTCCAAAGAATGAAATGTATTTTACCTCAATATTAATTAATAACTGTAATGTCCCATTTTCAATAAATGTTTGATTATTTTTGCATTTCAGTTTTATCAATACAAGATAATTATATATGTGTGTATCAAGTACCATATTTTTTCAGATAATAAGGTGAATCTGATCATAAGATGCAGTATCAGTGATTAGCTGTATTTTCAAATATGAGATGCACTGGATGAAAAGGCATTTAGGAAAACAAAATATTTGGATGAGTCAGACTTTATTCAACTCATTAAAAATAAATGTTAATGTTGTTAACTTTTATTAGACCAGAGATTGTACTTAAAAAAAATTAAGAGCTTAGTTGCTTTGATGCTTACATGTCATACTGAAATATTTTTTCAGATATTTGGAACAGTGTGAACATGATACTGGTCCAAAGTCATTAGACCTCTGCATAACAAGGA
Organism: Pantala flavescens; assembly: GCA_020796165.1. Classification (NCBI taxonomy): domain Eukaryota; kingdom Metazoa; phylum Arthropoda; class Insecta; order Odonata; family Libellulidae; genus Pantala; species Pantala flavescens. Next base: position 44,860,701 of record CM036882.1, read on the forward strand.
TTCATATGAAAGGTACTCTGGAATAGCAGGTGCATTGCTGATTTTTTAGCAAATATAGAGATTTTATGTGCTCCTTATAGTCGGAAAAATATGATATCTAGGAATAATGTGCAAATGAGGAGCTCATTGTCAAGAGAAGTGGAAACTACTTGGGTAGGACTACATTAGATATCAGATGAAAATGGCTAAATATGATGAAGTTATACATACATATAATCAATTTTGTCATTAGCAGAGGATAATGTTGTCTTCAGACTCCTACCTAAACTCTCTAAATCGTTCTTTAAAAAATTTAAAGGAAAAAGGTGAGCCTATTATTTTGTCAAATCTTCTTTCATTCTAATCTTGTGCAGGAGATTGTCCCATGCATGATTCTTGTCCTTGAGGTTTTTGCCTTGTTTGATTCAAATTCAGTGTGAATAATTACATGAAAATAGGCGTTATTGCCATCTAGATAATTTTTAAATAATCCACATTACAGCTGTAATAGACTATCCTATTGTTAATTAGTAAATGTAGTTTTCATTATATCGCCAGATATAGAGACCTCTTTAGTGTCATTGAACCCGAGCTATACTTTACCTCAAACTTACAAAAAATAACCTCCATGTCCTGATGAAGCAATGAGCTGTGACTGTTGGAGGAGGAAATAATGTAAATTAATGTCAAGGTGTAAATGTAAGAAAGGATTCCCTTGTCTTAATTTCATAATATTCAAGTCACATTATTATTTATTTTATGCAACAAATATAAAATGATCTATATGAGGACATAATTGATATGGAACACTCAATAAGTATTATCTAGAAGTAGTGTGCCTGAGGGAGACTAAGAGTTGAAAAAATTATAGAGATTGATGCGGCTTATATCTAGTATCAAATTGGAAATGATATAATTTAAATTAAATTGACTGCAGGTTAAGTGTAATTGAAGTTGTGTTTATATATGTGCAAAAATTCTTTTAGATAACCTCAATGATACAATTAAAGAATGAGTGGAAGTGCCTATAAATTCCATGCTGTTCTTCTCTTGAAGGAAAAAAGACAACGATATGGTTAGGAAAAATTAACAATAATTGTCATTTCCAAAATTGTACCTAATAAACAAAAGCTTAAGTTTTTAATGTTTATGCATAATTCAACAATTTATAGATTAATGGAGCATCATAATATTGTGCGATCGATGTTGTGCCATATTTCTTTCGATACGAAACATGTAAAGTATAAAGAATTTATAGTCATAATTTTATTAGTTAACGGATAGAATTATTTATATTGACAGAGAATTGTCACTTTCAATAATACATGCGACAGAAGTTATTTAACTATTGAGCGATACGTACCATATTTCAATTTAATGAAAACTATTCCAACTATCAACATATTACTAACAAAAATCAATGAGTAAGTTCAAAGGTAACATATATTTCAAAGTCAAACTCCCCGCCTGCCGTTCCCTTACTCTTTTTCTGTGGTGTTCTTCGAGCGGAAATTAGACAATCAGTGAGATATCACTTTTGATATAAATTACTCCTTGAGATTTTAACGATCTTAATTAATTGCGTACTAGTAATAATTTGCACCAAATTTTCAACATTAAATTCATGGTTCCTGCAGCAATCGGCTAAAATTGTCCTGATAATGTTTCCGTACTTCTACTGTAGATGTCAGGACCAACGAGCGCTCAGCCGGAGCAGGGGCTTCCGTGGTCTCCCCTTCTCTCCCCCTCTCCAGCTGTGGACCATGTGGTTACTTTTGGTTCGTCAACCTAGTACAGTTGCACGGAGTCCAGCGGGAAGGTCGTGTCCAAGACGTGGGTAGATTCGTCGATGCGAAGATGGCGAGCGCGGAAGAATTTTAAAAATCTTTGCAGTGTCTCTTCATAAATTTTCTTTCGACGAAAGGTATTTTAGTTAACCTTAGTTTATAATTCGGGATTTGGAGGCAGTTTTCGTGACGTTACTTGTGAAAAAATTGGTTTTGCGTGTGATACGGTTTTTATTAGTAATATGACATTACTTCGGTCAATTCGTAAAAATTTGCGGATAAATTAGTAGTGGAAGCGGATTACTGGTTTTGATTGAGTCAGTTATCGTATTCTTCTGAATCATTTTGAGCGAATGTTTTTTTAGTGGATCGACTCAACTATTTGATTCGGAAAGTGGACTCGACGTAAGGGTTGATCCTTGAAGAATAAGAGAGAGGATTTTTTCCTGGAAGTTGTAGCCGATTTTATCAAGATGGCAAGCACTAGTCTTACTAATCAAAATATCGAATGTCACATACTGACTCTCTTCGACAAATTGGAGGCGATGAGGAGGGATGCCAGTTTGTCAACTTCAAGATTGCCCATGCAAGCCGAAGTGCGGACGTTGGAGTTTTGGAGATCCATAATATCAGAATGTTTGGCCACCTTTTTCTACGTCTTCATAGCATGCGGCGGAGGAGCCTCTCTTGTGGGCAACGGCACCCCACCGGCGACGTCAAATTTAGGCGCCGCTCTGGCCACTGGATTCGTCGTAGCGACCCTAACCCAGTGCTTCGGCCATGTTTCAGGTAAGTCCTATCTAGGATTATCTCATGAGCTAAGTCTAAACTGATAAAGAGAATCTATATACAGACCCTCGTCGTATCTTGATAAATGCTCATTATTCGTCAGCATTGTTATTGCTTCATACTTGTAAACATCTCGTTGCTGCGTTTCGTTTCGATGTTGTTTTACGCTATTGTTGAAATCCATGAGCTAAGATTTAAACTCGTGGAAAAGGATTATTTGTTGTCATCATCATTAAATTACTGTCGAAGTAATTTTAATTGGGCTTGGAAAAACTTCTCCACTTTGAAAACCCTTGACGTAGAAAAAGTGCTTTTTTTCCTGATATTTTGCCTGTACTTTTATGATATTAAAGAGATGTTATTTAAATGGCAGTTTATTAGCTGAAGAATGTATTTTGTTATGAATTCCCTAATCGGGAGAAGTACTAACTGGGTAAAGAATGTACTGTCAGGCTGATTTTAAACATCCCCTGCTTCTATTTATTTAAATTCCAAGTCGTGTTAAATTTATTCACCTGTAAAAAATTTATTTCAAAATAACGTTATAGACTGAAGTAGGTCTATTTGCGTGAGAAACGAATTAACTAAATTCTTTGACGACATTTTGAAAAAAAGATGTTTATAAAAAAATGATTCGAAATTCAATACCAGTTCAAGAAATATTGATGGAAGCTAAATGTCAGAACAAGATTTTTTCGTGAATCTGTTTCTCTTGTAGCTGTATTCTTTGTTTTGTATGAATTTTTTGGGGACACTTAATAAGGGTTCCCTTCTGACCGTGGTTATTGTGACCAAGGGCTTTACATTTGGCATTAGAAGTTCCTGAGGTCCCAAGAATTCTACCTACGCTCACGAAAATAGAGGTTTTTTTTAACTCAATGGGAAAGCATCAGGTAGAGAGATATTCATTCTTTTGAAAAGATAGGAAAGAACTTTCGCTCGAGAAGTTGAATCTTGTTTACAGCAACCTAGTTCTCTATCTCACAATATAAATATCTTCCAAAATACAAAATTGATTTTATACATTATTTTATCTAATAGTGAGGGTTGTAAATATTTTGTTAATATTTTAACATGCTTCATTTTTATCGTTTTTAATGGATAATATTCTATGTAATCTGCAATTGATTGTCATGTATACTTTTGAAGTTGATATAGGAAAGAAAATAACGAATAAATATTTCGTCAATAAGTATCAATGCATTTTATTTGTAAACGATTTCTCTTACCGCATGCATGGAAAACTATCGTGTCTTTTATTGCAGTTTTCATCCATGTGCACAATGTTTTTTTTTTCGGGAAAATAATTGTGTGCATTTTACATCCTTAATGGAAATATTAATTTAATAATGATTTAATCTCCTCTTTTTCATAACAATTTGTGTCACTAAGTTCCCTATTACTTAACAAGGCCTTTTTAACACGTGGAAAATTCAATCAAACGCGGGAAACGATGTAATACGTATTAGGCTTTTGTTGTTGATCACGGAAAGTAATTCAAAAGATAATTATTTACTCCAAAATAACTCTTCATCCATTCTAAATTTCATCATTTGCATTGAACGGTTTTGTTTAGTAGACACAATTCGTGATGGGGATCGTTAGACTGAGGAAAAGTGAAGTGGAGCTCTCTCTCGTATGCAACGAATTGAGCGGTGAGTTTATGCCAATCAAGCAACTTGGCGTAAAATTTAACTTCACTCGTTGAGCTTCTCTCGGAAAGCAATCGAGTTGTTTACCAAACGCACAAAGCAAGGATTGTCATTGAATTTGTCTGCACGAATTGGACTTACTTTTTACTTGCTTTGAGAGTGGAACTCATTTGGCGATGTATATTTCGTAGATCAGTACTGATAGTGGGCATTTTGACCCGTTATCCGGTGGGGTGATACGGGTATATAATTCAGTTACTTTAGGTCCTCGTGTAGCGTTGTTATCTCTTTTAATTGTACTGTATAACATGTTATAAATTTCCCCATAAAAATTGCAGATTGAAATGATAAAACACGAAAGGTAATGTAACGTATTTTTCACATATGCTTGAGTTACTTTTACGTCTTATTCCACGATTTATCAATCTGTTTATATAAACCCACGTAAAGGATTTCAGATTTTCCTTCTTGCGCATTCTTTAACTCGTCATCTTTATCTCGTAAATGCCATGTTTGAACGAATTCGAATTTTCTTAATTTTCAGGGGCCCACATGAACCCGGCTGTGACCGTGGCAATGGCCACAACTCGTAATATCTCTCCTCTGCGTGCAGCAATGTTCGTGACCGCTCAGTGTGGAGGAGGAATAGCCGGTGCTGCTCTTCTCTACGGGTGAGTTTGCTTCTCATTTGCTGCTCCAGCACGCACGGCTTCTAAGGAGCACTATTGTTAAGATCCGTGCGAAATCCTCCGTTTCGACCTTTCAGGACGGGCTTCCGGCGTCGTTTCGAATTCTTCCTTTTCTGAAGCGCTCGCCATGGAAACCAAAAACTTTGCACCGAAAGACTCTTTTACTTGGTAGGTTTCCCCGATGGTCGCTAATTTTGCGTGTACATAGCCGAATTGGTAATGGGGGTTCGTATCTATTGATTTTGAGAAGCGATCATATCACGAGAATATGAAGGGATTCCCATGTGTCACTCACTGGGTGTCCTTCCAGTTATTAGAAGGCTTTGATGTTTAATTTAATCCGTTATATTTTTTATCTAGCCCATATTTTTCGATTTATGTTCAATTTCTTTATGAATGGAATGTACGATTCGTTACGACAGGTACGACTCGATTATTCGTGGAGAGAAAATTGACGATCGTAAATCATAGCAGGTTGGGTACAGGAAGTTTATTTTTTCGTCTTCTAATGCTTGAATTATTTTTAAAGAAGTTTTGCTGTTGTCAAAACAACACGAAAGAAAAAAAAGGTGATTTTGTTCTATGATATTCTGGGTTTCGAAAATATCAGTGCAGTCTTTCCTCTGCTTCGATTATTATCATCTATAAATATTTATGTAGATTTTTATTTGTTATTCAACATCCTTTCCAAAACAGTCCTCCGGAGATTTCGGAGCTCTATATAGAATCCACAGCTCTCAATGTATTTACGGATTCGATTCTCGCCTAACACACGTCAAATATTGCAAAGATTAGTCATGTCTATTTTTCCGATTTAATTTAGGGTCGAAAATTCTCATTTTGACGATGTAGTGAAAAGTTTTGAAAGCCTCGAAAAGCTCGCGTGTAATAATATTACGAGATAATATTATAATTAAAATAATGAAAAATATCTCGAAAACGCTGTAGTGTTTGTGATTCCCGCCTGTGGTACGCATCACACTTGTTGGCTTATCTCCATCTTTTTCGTTCTTCGTCAATTATTTTCCATAATTTTATTCTTTTTCCATGTCTCTTTATTCTTGACGTACAAGTGCATGCCTTGCTCTTGCCTCTACCACGCGCCAATGGTCTGATAACTTCTTTATTTCACGTACATCTGAAAACCTATTTCGAGTGAAAATTACTGTAAAGTCATCTGTTGTTCCTTCGCTCACTATATCTATTTATAACGTCAGAACTTCTATTTTTTCGCGTTGTAGTTTGTCAGGGCAACGCGGAGCAAAATGAGAATGCAAAATCTTAGGAAAAAACTTGAATCGAGAAAATAAATTTTGTTCTCTAATAAAAAGACCCCAGACGTCCCGTTTTAGCCACGAAGTAAAAATAGCCTCAACAACAACTTCCAATTTTGCTGATCCGTCGGCGTCGGACACGCGCCATGTTTTTGCACTTTTTATGCCCGGCACTCGAGTTGTACTCCGTGCAGTTCCGAACCCATTGAAGTCACCCACCCCACCTCGTTCGGTGAACCTCAGTCTGCTCCCGGATCGTTAACCACGTCCCCACGGATAACAGATATAATAGTCCCATCTTCGGAAGGAGTAATTCATTCTTTATGCGTGGATTTTCGAATGGATAACGCCAAATGGGAGATTCCGGTCGTTTTTCTCTGGGAAAAGCAATGCTTAAGTGGGTTTGGCCCTGAAGTCTTAAAATGGAAACATCACAAACGTTTTATGGTGTGGCCATGCATGAAGAGTGATTTAACATCCTGAATATTTCAATTTAACTCAGCGGGTTATCAGAATCATCCGGGGCAATATCCATTGTTAGAGCCAACTGGTTATAACCACACTGTCAGGTCAGAGTATCACAAAAAAAAATTTGAGTTCCATAAGGTTTCTTCCCAAATCATCCAGTCTAATTCACTTTCAATGTGGCTCAGAATAAATATAATTTTAATTGTGGTTTTACCTTCACGTTTCTTCGTACCCAGTTCAGAAAGTCCAACGGTTATCCTTTCTTTTCGTCAGATGACCTGCCCACATCCATTTCAGCGACCTTAGCTTTTGGGTGATGGCCTTTACTCCTGTCATCGCCCTCACCCATGTGTTGCGTTTTGTGTCCCTTCTCGTAATTCCTAGCTTTTGGGGGTTCCATGCCTCCTTTTATGACTTACGGTCTTCGTGTAAGTTTTGAGTGTAACACCCAAGTTTCACTCCCATGAGGCAGTACATTTTAGATACGTTTGTGGAAAGAACAACAAATTTTCATATCTATTAAATTATTTTACGCCATATAAAGCTTCATAAGAAATAAGCTCCGAAGTTGGCTTATTCTTTTGCTATTGAATCTTTATAATACTTGTCCACTATTGGCATTGATATTTAATTATCAAATATCAGAAATTCGTCGGAGAAAATACTTGTATCATTTTATTGGGCGCTATTGAGTACTTAACTTTCTATTAAGTTTATGTTTTGTTACGTATTTGGAAATCCTAATTACAGAGTAAGATAATTATCTCCAATAAAGTTGCTTGGTGTTTAGGATTGCGCACATAAATATATAAATGATCTAAAACCCTTGGGTATTACTGTTGTCGGTTGCCCAACATATAATTCAGGATGGTGTACGTACAAAGCCGTCATGTCGATTTGCAGGATTTCCATCGAGGATAAGCCTCAGGCTGTGACAGCCACACGTGCTGTTGTATCCTCATCCTATTCCCCTTTAGCACCGATGCATTTCTATAGTGTTTTTACTTTCCATTCCATAGGAACCTTGAAATGCCCCAACAGCTTCCGCTATTCCTTCCCCTGAGGTCTTCTCTTTTGGTACCCGCTGATCTCTCTTATCCTCGGCGCATTCAGAATGACCTCCTATTATTGTTGGTGCAGCTGCCTCAAGTCCCCTTATACCTGCCAAGGAACCTTCCTTTCATATGCTCCCATTTCCCCTATCACTCCTTCCGCCCACTACTTCTTGCAACCCTTGGACACGTGCTGCCAACATGACCGTGTTTGACACGGTGCTTCCTGTCTCTTGGTTACTCCTCTTTCCATCACCGAAACTGACCCTGCTCTGCAAAACTGAGAGCTCGCATATGTGAAGTTTCAGCTGTTTTTGAAAAAAGTGAGGTTTTTGTGAGGGTTAAGTAATGTCTCCACCCGGCGAGGCCCGCCCTGCTCCTCCTTGCCGTACGGCTATTTAAATTTACGCAGTACTTAATATCAGTCTGAAAGCTTTAGAATAGATCACCCTATTGTCTATATATACTCATCTTATCGTCATCTATGGATACCTTACCATCTAGATATGCTTATCTCTGTATTTCTAGTTATAGAATTGCATTTAACGTAAGTCTGATGTACGTGCTTATTTCGATTTAACCAACGCTTCGTGTCGTTAATATGAAATAAAATCGAAATCGAAAGTGGTAGGCATTAATTTGAGATCAAGTCGTCGTCTTTATTCTGGTTGATGAATGATTTATTGTTTAAATCAATAAGGAGTTATAATGTCTCCGTAATTATTGATATCCCCTAAGTGTTATAATTAATACGAACATTATAATTCTCATAAGGAAACTTAAAGGATTGTATGAAACGTACTTCAAACGTGTAACAATGATACTGCAGAAATTCTTACGGTCATTGGTCTTTTAAAGGTGGAACGCTTTTAAAGTCTTATTCATGTTTCGTTCAAGTTTAAAGCTTCCCTTGCTATATGAGTAGACACTCAATCGTAAAGAAGAAAACTGAATTACGTCTCATATTCAATTCCGTACAGTTTAATTACGAAAATTTGGATTTTTCCTTGAAGTACTCGGTGCATTACGTATTCTTACCAATAACTTATCGTCTACGAATTCCCGGATACTTAGCATTTTGTTTCCAAACAAGTCGAGGCTGTTGGATTATTTTGTGGGGAGATCTTCCGACCATTGCTCCACCGATAATTTATCCGTCTCATCTCTTCATTGTAATCGGCGCAGTGGAAATTCCAATTATCTGATCCGAAGGTCGTATTCGAAATTCCGACCGTCGGCATCTTTAGGCCCGTCAAGTAGAGGAGGGACCCGTTTTTTTCCTCTTGCGAGAAACACCGATGCCAAATTAATCCATCAAGTCTTCGGCCGCAATGGTGGCGGAGGCCGTGTCTGCGATTGGAACGGCAACGACGCAGTTTAGGGATTTTGGGGAGTTCCACCACCTCTTTCGAAAGTAGAAATGGAATCTTTCCGTGGTTTCCGGACCCTCGCACAATGGCGACCCCTCCGAACCCTACCCATCCTCCCCCACATCTACAACGGAATAGATTCCGGCGTAGGGGAACGTTGCGGAAAAAGGTGGCACCTTTTGTCCGAATTGTCGGTGGGCTGTTTGTAATCGTTTCGAAGACGTTGGACCTCCAAAGCAGAGCTAAAGGAGGGACCTTTTTTAAAAGCAGAACTGGCGGAAAAATCCGTTGCGTAAAAGGCTATTTTCCGCTGGATTTTAAGTTTGTCCAGCCCGAAATTGCAACGGCGCTTTCTATACTTGTTTTTTAACAGTACCCAATTTGATGCAATATGATTACAACGATATTACGTAAACGACTTCGTTTCGGGCATGATTGAGACAATTAAGTCTCCTCCTTACATCTACCTCTATGACTATACCTATGTCGATACCCTAGGTGCCACTTTTCGGTGTGTGGCAGGAGGTGCAAGCACCATGACCTTGTGTACCCTCTATTTACAGGCAGATGTTTACTTTCAGAGCCTAGTTGATATTACGCAGACGAAAGGTTTTGAACCGCGAGCGTAAATATTATCGTATCACCTCCGCCGTATTAGGGTGTTGTTTGTTGAAAAACATTCTAAAAACTAAGATAAGTAACTTCGAAAATATTATCACTTGACTTTTAGAGATGAAATATATATATGCCTTTGCTTTATCCCGAAAGCTTATGGTTTACGTACGAAGAACGCCTATTTTTTATTTTACTTCAGTAGTCTATTTCGTGTCTTTATGCGATAATAATAATGTTTTAGTTATCACATTCAGCTGTATCTACCGCAAATTTATTATTCATTATATGCACGAACTAATACGTCCATTCCCTTGTCAGAAAATTCCTAGTAGCCGGGATTCGAACCCGGGACCTAAAATTTTATACATTGCATGGATAATACTTCAAATATATGTGTATTCATTTCATATTTTTTAGAGTTTTTGTGTTTGTTGACATTTAATAACCGAAGATTTTTTAGTAAAAGTAAAGGAACTGCCAGTGTTCTGCTTTCACGGTTATTTTGGCCCACTTCTTCGTCCGAATTTGCAAACATGAAAAACTTTGCTTAATGGGTGTGTCGCTATGAGCTTCTTCAGCCTAATACAAATGTCTTCGTCTTTCGATGGAGAACCGGTGAGGGCAACGAACAAATAAGCAGACGAACCGCTGCCTCTCCTCGAGTCATCTTTCCTACGTAAATCGAGCAGCTGAAGGGATGCGTTTATCTTCGAGCCCCTTGGTAACATAATAGACAGCTGAGCGGGTGGGAGGGACCTCTAGCTCTTTAGGGTTGCACGTTTCTTGCGCTTTTGGTGTACCTTTCTTTGGCCTCGGTGTCCTATAACCTCTATTGATAGCTCCGAAGGTGTAACGCGAAAATTTGCCGCCGGAAGTGCTTTTTAAACGGCGAGGGATATACTTGTCGTTGCTAGGGCCAGTGTTGCTCCGCTGGGTTTAAATCGACAGAAGTTGCCGGTTCTGTACAAAACTTCGAGACCCTCTGGGTGTCGGAAGATTCGATTGTTGTGCTCGATACCCTCCTTTTCTTTCAGCTGCCTCTGGATCCTTACCCATTTCTCGGCCTATTTTAGCGCAGATGCCTTTTTTGACGTTACTTAGCTTCCGAACATGTGCAAGATTTTTAACAGCTGAAGGCACTCAGTAATGAAGCGAGCAGGATGGATTAGGTGTTAGGTCTTTAGTGTTGACATACACCCAGCCTTGCGCTACTGGAGGCTAGCGATCTATAAATCGAAATCTTCAACTCGATTTCAAGTATTATATCGAGACAAATAAGAATATATAATAAAAGAAGTATTCATCTACATCTATATAAGTACCCTGCAAGCCGCCGTTCGGTGTGAAGCAGGGGGTGTAAACACCTATTTTACGGTATCGCGTATTTTAGCCTGTTATTATCGCATACCGTGCGCGGGAAGAAGGAATTATTTAAACGATTCGTCCTAGCATCTATTTCGGGTATTTTACGCCCATTATCGGATCGGCAGGGATAGTAGGGTGGTCACATAATTTCAATAACGTCTTCCGAAAACCTCTCTGAAATCTTCTAAACTTATCTAATAAACGCAATCTGATTGCAAATCTTCTATCTGCTAACGTTTCCCAACCTGCGTCTGATAAAATCCAATACAGGTTTACGTAGTATTAACATACACTGTACCCCCAACCTCTCGTTTGCTACTTTTCCTAGAGCTTACGTGTCTTAATCGATCGAATGCGCTTTCGATAAATACTCGAGTGCGTACGGAAACACGAATTGGGAGGAAACAATCTTCAGAGTCCGCAGAGTCGAAGGAATTTCCATGGCCACATCTGTTCGTACAGCTGCTCGTGCATTTCTTCGGAGGGGAAGATGAAGGGAAAATGAGACGAGGGAGCGGCGAAAAACGGGAATGGAGTGGGTTAAGGAAGTGGTGCGGGTTGAGAACAAAACGGGGAAACTCAATCCAGGAAAAGACAAATAAGAAGGGGATCGAAGAAAGCGGGCGGGAAGGGCGATGTCGACGGTGGGCGTCGGCGGGACACGAAAGAGGAATTTTCGAGTTCGAGGGGTGCATTCGCCTTCACGTGTGCGCTTTCTGTTTCGTCACTTACGATTGTGAAAATATTTCGCGTATTTCTACTTCTATCTTCTTTATATTCAGGGATATTTATTGATTAAAAAAAAATCCATTGACATTAATCCTATACAATAGGTTATAAATAATTATGTGTAGCAATTATGTAAATAAAATAATTTGCATGAAAAATATCTTTAGAATAACCTTTTTGTAGATGCTTTTATGTTTTTTAAAAGCCAAGAAATCCATTAACATTAATCCTTTACAATGGATTATAAATATACATATAAACATAACGATTGTTTATATAAACATAATTTACAAGCCTTATATTTTCAGAAGAACCTTTTTGTAATTGCATGGATATTATTTACGAGTCAAGGTATTCATTGTGTATTTTACAAAGTATATAGAAAATAAAAAAGGTTAAAAAAAGGAATACATAATCTTCAAACTTAACAACTACGGAGAAAACAATACATTCTTACTTCTGTATACAACTTACGATCAATTTTCTTACATTACTTAAGGAGTTAATTAGTGTCATCACAAATACATCAGAATCATCTGTGCTTTAGTCGAGGTAATATAATAAAAAACATTTTAATGTACCTGTTGATAAGACTGATTTATTCAGTTCATGAAAAATTCACTTAGCACTTCCGTACGATAATGTTGGAGTAATGTTTCATAAAACTAATTTACGTTTAGGTTAGATCGATAAATGTACTTTTAATATTTTGATAAGCAATCAATAATTATGATAATTCATATTCGTTCCTATCGTGGGCGAGATATGGCCTATGAAGACCCCTGCGGCATCCAACTTCTTAAAGTGTAGAATCGACCATTTTCAGGCCGAAGTGGCTTCCTATTATTAACAGGCCATCGTCAGCAAAGAGTAGCGGTGCATGGCGTGCGCCTCGGAGTGTGCATTTCGAAGGCATTCTGTGTATCAATTGGTTTGAGGCAGGTGGTCTGCGACGTGACGCCAGCTGAACGCGAAGGGGAGGAGGCAGATGGTATTCCACTTGCACTCAATCTTCTGCATGCCCCCGCTCGCAGCGTTTTAATGGGAGAAATACACATTTTCGAAGCCTACTTTGCTGCCATTTCAAGTCGCCAAGAGTTATGCCAATAGATAAGGTTGAAGAACGTCTTCCTTGAAACGCGCCAATTCTTCATCAAATGGGAATAAACTTGACCAAACATATCGTCGATTCGATTCATTTAAATTCTGCCTCATGTTTAGGGATTCGTCGTGATGGAAATCGTGAAATGTCCTCGGAGAAACTACACGAAAAAAACTTGCGTAATACCATTCGGGCGCCGTCTTGCATGTCGTCCCTCAAAAGTTTTCGCCGTAAGAGCAGATGCCAGACAATTTTGCTTACGCGGACGAAATTATAACGCCCTTACGTACGCACGTATCCCTGGGTGGCGTGTCTGATTGTTTCGGCAAGATAACTCAATCGCTAGAACAATCGGCAGGATGTTGAGGAACCGGGGTTCGAGTCCCGATTCCAGTCAGAATTTTCAAGTCAGCCATTTCCTGGGTTTATTTATTTATTTATTTATTTTATTCATAAATAATGGAGAGGTGACTTTTTACGGTTTTGGAGTCACTTTTCAATTATTAATTTACTAACAGCCGCGTTTATTTTCCTTGTTTTATCATTATTTTATTCGTGTTTTGTTTTCTTATTACATTGAATACTATCGGGCTATTAAAACCCTCTTGCGAATCTGAAAAAAATATTCGTTAAGTAACTCGAATAATCAATGTAGAAACATTAGGAAACCGAAATAAAAGAGGAACAAAGTTAGTCAAAAGCACTCGGAGCAATTTAAAGTTTAGTGTAAGGTAGTTCATGAGAATTTTAAAGTATCCTTGTATAAAACGTAAATACTTGGAAAACTTGAGAATTTTCTGAATAAACCGCAAACATCTCTTCGTTTTCTGTGGGGTTATTTTTCTAAAGCGCTATTCAGTGGAGATGACCAATAGAAATTAAAGATGCGTATAAACAGTGCGTTCCACTATCAAAACGTTATGGGATACGACCGTGAAATTAGGAGCCCTCTCACAGACCTCCGCATTCATCCGCCTCGCCAAAGTTTCGGGGAAAAATTAAGGTCGGCCATCAAACCAGAGGAAAACTTTAATTTAATTCTTAAACAAAGTATTCATGGGGCTAGGTTATAACCTTATTTCATCAAATGAAACAAGAACTCGAATGAAATTTTGATTTCGTGGTGAAAATGTGGAGTCCTTGTTCAGAAGAAGATTCGGAAAATTTAAAGGAATTTAAGCAAGTCTTTAAAAAAGATAAATCTTTAAACAGTTATAGAGTTTGATTTTTCGGCTTTGATACTACATAAATAATAGAAATATTGTAACGATGGTAACAATAAAACTTTTATGTAACAATAACGTTACATTTCCGTAGTCTAGATGTGGATTAATTAAATCCTCCGTAACGTTTGCGTAAGCAAATATTTAAAAACTGTTGGAACTAGAGTTAAGGAAACTGTTTCGTTAGTTAAATATCCCTCATATACTTTTTGTTTCGCGCATCTACCATGCTAACTTCTTATATTTACGATACCGAATAAGAATTTTTTAAAATTGCTAAATTTAGAACTGAATTACGGAAGACGTCATTTTAAACTTGTATAGTTACCTTTTAAAATGTATTTATTGAAAAAAGAATTGTGCGCTATTTGACGCTAAATTATACTTGAAAACATATGTACGTTCATTCTTTTTTTTTAAGGGATCGATTTTTTTTCTATCGTATGGTTCCATCGTAATATCGCGTCCCAGATGTCTTCGTATAACACAGGCGTGTGCTCAACATAATTCAGGCCTTGCAATTCCGTAGTCAAAACGATCGGGTCATTGTCGCCGTAATGGAGTTCGAATGGTAGACCAAATGCATCCTTCCCACGCCAGAGCTCTCCTCCTTCCTCTCTGGCAGTAATATCCCACGCTTTTTTGTTCTGCGTCATGGGACAGGATGCCACTTTTTCTCTGGAATACTCAAACAACGAATGTTAAGACACTCGCCGCACCCTTTCGCCTTCTGCAGCATCCAACACCATTCATCCGAGTCAAAATAAACGGAACCTTTTGTAAATTTTTAATTGGGGATGTTCCGCTGTATTGACGTGTGTACTTCAACGGAGTTTGTTTAGTTTCTCACGTTTTTGCCCTGAGTTTCTTCCCTCCGTTATTGCGTTCTTAACCCTCACGGATAACTGAACGTTGTGGCAAACAAGTCCGAAATATGTGCCGAAAAAACATACGGAAAATTTGAATCGTTGAGGGAATAAATAGTCCGTGAAAGCGAAGAGGTCTGTGAGCTGTGTCACATTGAGTTACTAATGCCGCAAGTTGAGTTTGTCAGTGGTGTTTGGTATCGTTCCATCAACTGCTATTCGTGTGCAAAAAAGAGTTCAAGTCTATGATACCCTTCCATCAACTACTGTTCATGTAATGCAAAGGTTCAGTGAAACAGATTCGTACCTTGAGAATTTTAAAAACAAATCAATTCGTTGTTGTTATGCAACCTCGAGACTCACATTGAGTTACTAATGCCGCAAGTTAAGTTTGTCTGTGGTGTTTGGTATCGTTCCATCAACTGCTATTCGTGTGCAAAAAAGAGTTCAGGTCTATGATACCCTTCCATCAACTGCTGTTCATGTAATGCAAAAGGTTCAGTGAAACAGATTCGTACCTTGAGAATTTTAAAAACAAATCAATTCGTTGTTGCTATGCAGTTTCGAGACGCAGTATGGGTAATTCTAAAGAAGCTTCTGGATTTTAATAAAGGCTCGAGTCATGGAATACATGTATACTAAACTCGTTCCAGAAGATGTGGCCGATATCACTCGTCCTGTCACGTAGGGCGTTTCGAATCTAAGAGTAGGATCAGGGAAATTGAGTTGTGCTGCCATATTTGCAGCTGTTTCCGGAGGAAGTTTCCAAACAAGCCGCCCAATTGCTTAGATTGTGGAGTATTTAACTCAGGGAGGTCATCGCTCCAGCTTTTTGTCCTTTCGTTCGCATTTTTGTTGATCGGCCTCTGTCATCTTGCAGACGGATTCGCTAGTTTTTTGCAGCGTGTCACGACGTAGAAAATGAAAGCAAAGTTTTTTGGAAATTCTATCGGTTTTCTTGTTATGAAGTATCTTAAATCTACCGATATATAAATAATGATATTGTCATGTTTCCTAGAGAGGAGGCTATGTATCCTACTATGGGTGATGTTAGGATCACTTAGTTCACGTAACCTTTGTTACTTTCTGTTAATTCCATGTTTAGGATCACGTACTTCACGATATTTGTTGAAAATATAATTAGAAACCCTGCTATTCGCCCTTCAGCGTGTGGCTGGTAAAAATACGACGAAAAACTGCACTTTATACTGAAGAAGGATAGGATCTTGTGCAGTATTAAGATATACTAGCAGTTCAGTTTATCTTTATATATTTAGATAATTTATGTGATATTAGTTTCCTTTGTATGTCGATTTCAGTTAAGTCTCTAGCATATAAATGAATTATTAAACAGACATTTGGTCCTTTAAAGTATGGATAGCTAATCAAGGATTGCTCTTATATATTACAAAGTGTAAAACTGTGTATCATTTTACCAGAACAGATTCTTGCAGATATTTATTTGTAGAGTAACTAAAGTCTGCCACTGGGCGTCAGTTGGTCATTGGATTACAGTTCTATTTGTGATTTGTGGACGTGTATGACCGAGTGTAGTGTATGGTGTATCAGACATACTCATTCCTGACGTGATTCGCAGTCTCAATGGTCGAATGCCCGTATATGGTGGTCTGGAGTAGTGATTCCATGCGTTTTTGCTTCAATTGTATGCGATGGCGACGTTCCCATTCTAAAAGTGACATTCCTCAGTACGGTCTCCAGCTTTTTTGATCTCATTTTCGACACATCTGTTCTCTCAATAGTACGTAATCTCTTACTTTCGGGTGATCCAACTATTTCTGTACCATTTCATGAACCATTTTTTATCTCTGATTTTACGTAATGAATTGAACAGTGGGACTTTACGGTCGCCTTCGTTTTACTCGATATTTACGTATTATTTCATAACAACCCAGTAAAACCTGAATTGCTGCAATTTATGAGTTGGATTAGAAATTGTGCGCTTTTCCGAGGAAAAGTTTTAGAAAACTCGATCGCATTCCTCCAGTACTTCAAGAAGTTGTCTAATTGAACTTGTATTAGATGTTTGGACATATATGACTAAGCCTTTGATATTAAAAACAGTTTAACATTAACCTTTTGTATCCCTCTTAACATAAATATCTAATTATCCCTATACTTAGCAGTCATATTTTCAAAATCGCCGATAATATTATAGAAATCGAATTACATGTATATATCCCGATATAAATAAACGGCTGCTATGAGACATCGCCTGATTATTATAGATGGTAGTTAAATTGTCATTATCGATATCATTTGTTAGATATTCAAACATATCTCTTTTCTCTACGAAAACTTAACGCACGTTTCCCTTCCATACTTCGTGGCAGGAGCGCAGCAGAGGAAGTTCATCTCAAGTCCTTCGTTTTGAAGTGATTCTGTTGAATCTCATCCTCTTAATCTCGCAACGTTCCCAACTCGATCTCTCTTTTATTTCCCAATGCAACGCTGCGTCCTCTCAAGATTCTTGTATATTTTCCCCTCGAGTAGCTACTCCCCCATAGATGTCGGGAGTGTGACGAGGAATGATGGCGACAACGTCTGATTGCTCTCAATTGTTTTCGCCTCATGCTCCATCTTCCGAGCGATAATAAGTCTCAATTGTTGCGACCAATCGACGGTGGAATGTAATCGTCACCAGGGTGACAATGATCGAAGTATTTCTGACTCAAACTTTACTCGGAAGTCGTTTTTTTACTTTTATTAAAGAGTGCTGTTTTATAGGGTAAGGGGTTTCAAACTACGTGACTCATATGAGAAACTAAATATCTCGAATCCGTATTTTGATTTGACCTTGTTAAAAGTAAAAATTGCAGTTTACTTCATCAAAATCATCAATGTATACATACGTCTTTAATGAAAGATTGTTTTAAGCCTATAAAATTGTAAGGGGAATACCTAGTACTCAAATATCAATTCATACAATTATATATTGTGATTTAGTCTAATTTCAGGAAGCATTTAGTGTCTTTTTACCTGAAAATTTTCATGTATCTGATATTTATTTAGATTTCTTCACAGAAGCATATAAAATGGAATGTTTTCAACTTAATTAGAGTTTATTTTTATTTCTCCAAAAGTCACCTGTTGTCTTTGTTACATATCGACCACCTTCCATTGTTACTCAGCCTAGTTTTCTCATTTGTTATAAATCCAATGACGTAACACCACTCTCGTCCCGCACTCAACGAATCAAGAATTTCCTTTAAAAAGCACCTCTCCCTCTATGACGACATCTGTTGTTGGTAAACTTCTCAAGAACGCTACACGCATAAAGCTATCCACCACCCGTCAGTGTCTCCATCAAGTTCACCCTAATGTACTCCGCCCGAATCTATTTTCTTCGACTCTTCCCCCATTTCCGGTGTCGTCTGCATTTGTGGGTCCCCCTGAGAGAGAGAGAACTCCCTTCCCTCGCGCTGGGTGCTCTGACGTCGGTGAAAAAGTGACTAGCGGCAGGTGTTGGTATCAAGTACTTCCCGACACTCGATTATTTATGAGCAACCAAAGGCCTGAGCAATGGCTCCCGTCCTCTTAAATGAGAGGTCAGCGGGAAATAGTACGCCTTGGATCGCGACCTCTGTGATTGTTGAGCGGTCGGTCTACAGCGGTACAGATATATGCACGGATGATGCAGACTATATAGAGACGGCGTTCCCTGCTGCTCATTCCGTTCGTTCCCTTTTTTGCCCGAGGAATTATATTTGTCTCAATTTGAGTCACGGGCGGTGACATCACAGTGACTTTTTTTGCCGCTAAAAAAAGCAGCGTCTGCGAAGTTGCCAATTGTTTTCGGAGCGTGCATTTGTATTATTTCCAGTAACACGAACCGCGTTCTTTTGAATCAAACTCTTAAAGAAAGGGGGTGTATTATAATTAAGGGTCCGACCCTAAATGTTTTATATTAAGGTAATAAAAGTAGCTCGTGCGTGTCGGAGAATCTTTTCTAAGGCCAATTCTCCGGCAGTGCTATACTCAACTGCTAGACATCTGTGCTTATCCAGCAGATGCGAAGGGGGCTAGACTCAACTCCACTTTGAGGGGAAACCATTCGATTGATTCCGGTCTCGTGTCAGGACTTTACTTAACTAGCCGAAGTTTTTTTACGTTGGTTATTAAGATAAGGCTCAATTTGGGAGGATGGTTGACGATTTATTTATCATACGTTTCAATTTATCCATTAGATATATGGTTTTTCTATCCTCTTGACCTCTTGAACGGATGGTTTGAACCTTATGAATTTAGATGCTGTAAAATAGCACGTTAAAGTGGGCAGGATTAAGCTTTATTTACTTCATGACTTTTCATACTTCATTAACTTCAATGAACGGCACCCTAAGTAATGAACATGCCTTTTTGAAATTCATTTAATTGTTAAGCTTCTATCAGTAACTATTTCCTTAACCCTACCGATTTTCATTTTCCTGAAATTTTTTTACTATAGTACGTGCTTTGTGTTGGAATAGTTATTCGAGTATTATTATGTGTTTCATGAATAAATAATGAATAATTCAGTCAAAAGTTTATAATTGTATGAATAGTAGGGTCCGAATATGCAAGTATGATAATCATTTATTACGTTTATAGTTTTATCTAATTCCAATTTTATCTTATTCCAATGAATTACGAGAAGAAAATGTCAGCAACTTTTAATTAGCTCGGTGTATCAATGCGTCCGTTCTGTAGCACCCAATCCTTTCCTGCATTTCATCAATTGATCCTACGAATCTTATCTGTGGTCGCAATCCATGTAGGCAAACACTTCTCTCTTTAAGGCACATGCCGCCTCCGGGCGCCCGCCCAACTGCGGGGGGATGTAGGGGTCACATGTGTGTCGTGCCCCTTGTGCCGGGTGCACTGGTGCGAATCGTCTGGGAACCACTTGTTACTGATCGTTCATCACTCGCTTGGGGTGCACACACTACTCCCCCGATCCATAATACAATATTCATTTCTTTTTGCGTACGGCGATCGTCCACCCTCGCTTACAGTTTCTCACGTAGTTAGTTGGTGAGGTCACTCCTGCAAATTGCTCTTCACAAGTGGTTGATGCCCTTTTGGTAACCGTGGTTTTCCTATTGTGTGAATCGAGTGGACACGAGGGTTGAATTAGATTACACGCGATGTCTTCTGAATCGTTTTGTAATCCATTTTCTTTCCTAGGTAACCTTTAAAAATTTTGATGATTCGTTACATCTATCGATGATGGTAAATTTTTGTCTCAAGTTTTACTGAAAAATTTCTCAGGTTTACTTTGCGTATAAAAATTTGTAATGGATAGCAAAAAGTACAGTAAAATTAAATAATGAATTAGTGTTTGGTTTAATATATAACAAATTTTGATAGCAGAATTCTCACTGGTAAACGGTAACAGTGATTCATATTCATTCCATTTTTATCCACAAATACATCCATTTGGAGCTGAAAGCCAACTGTACTATTACTGCTGAATATAAATGCTCATTTTCCCCTTTAACGTGTGGGAAAGGTCGACTTCTATTATCTCTATAAGGGAGTTGCTGTTATGTAACGTTTGATAACGTAAACCGCAAGATAAGGGGGCAGTTCATTTGCAGCGTGTCCTGGATCCTTATTCTTAATAATGTCATGTAGAAAAATATCACTAAGTGGTAAGGTTTGGCTGATTCAGTTCAATCCATTAGGTTAGACTTGGAAAAAGACCACTTTCTGTTTCTTTATAAAATAAACTTTTCGGAGCATCTAAATCGGTAAATCCCACTGATGAATCGTAATGTTTCACGACAATTAATGTGAATAGAGAGGTTACTGTGATTAGAGTGATCTAACATTTGGAATATTAGTGTTTATTTTTCCATAAAATTCCGCTTTAATGCCAAGTATTGAACACAGTTTTATAGTAGATTTACATTTCAATTTCAAATACATGTTCTTCGGAAGAATTTCGGAGAAATGAAAGAAAATATCAGAAAAGACCAATGACGTCGTAGTTCGAGAGTAGAAATTAATGAACTATTAATATTCCATTGAGCTACCATGGTTGGAATCTCATAACATCTATTATCGTGCTCTGTTAGAGGTATCTCTAAATTCCATTCTATCAAATTCTATATCTATCAGCTTGTTAAGTCTTTTAATTAAAATTATTCATCCGGTTTTAATTCGCCTCTATTAGTACAGAAGTTTATATAGATATAATACCCTGAGAAAGATCCCAATCGAATTAATCGCCCACTTTTATAGAGGGAATTAATTCCCCCGAGTTATAGTCAGTAAATCAAGCGAAGAGGCTCCATTCATTTCTCGGATTATAGTGGAATAAGCGTTTACCACGCGAACCGTGTGAAATAAGGGAAGGAAACAAAACAATTGAACTCTATACGCTGAGGGGAAACTTGTCTCACGCTCTTTTCAGATATCCCTTTTCCTCCATCTGGTCCTCAGTTCCTTCCCACAGTCTGAACCGATAGCCAAGTCTCTCTTGGGTTTTATGTACTGGGAAACACTCCTCAAACGTGCTAACAGAGGATGTGCTGTTTGTGATAGGAACTCTTATACCCTATCTTGGATATTACCCCTTTTCATGCTTCATCGGAAGACGATTCATTCGGAAAAATATATAATAAATAGTTTAATTTCTGAACCGAGGAAGTCTTGCGGGATGAAAAACGAAATATGAACATTTTTGATTATTGGTGAAATCAATATTAGAAGGCGTGACTTCGTGGAAAGCCGAGTTTTTTGATTATTATTCGTAGCATATACTATTTCGTATAATAATTTTAGTTTGAATTCTCAGATCAATAGTTCTGTGTCCACAAATAAAGTTACCCATCTTTTATGTTTCTATGCGGGAGGTTTTTTCATTCATTCATTAGTTCTATTGTAATGTTACTCTTTAGAATCGCCACACTAAATGCATAAGCGGGATGTTAGTATCAGAGATGTGGAAACAAGTTCTATGGGCGCCAAGAGAAGATATTTTTAAGAAAATAAAGCTTTTTATGAATCAATTAAGATGTGAAATCTTTTATCTGAACGCGGAAGGGTTTCTCTATGTTTATATTATTCGCAACATATATATAAATACATTAAGTGGGGTTTCTTTAGTGGATGAAACTTCCCATGTTTTTGTTATTTATTGGAACGTTTTTTCTTATTTTCGTTTATCCAGCGATAATTGCTGTTTGAATCGTTCATCGTGACAATGTCGCGACAGCTTGAAAGTCGTAAAATCAGAGCTTATCACGTTAGATGTCTGTTACTATTGAAACGTTGTCAGAGGCTGTTAACAGAAGAAGGGTGTTAATCTAGGGTGATCTTAATAAAATGTTTGAGATGGATGGGAAACTGGGAAAACTTTTAACCGGGATGAACCTGGGTCGCCGCTATCTTCAACCTCTCACCAGAACCTTTTCGGCCCGGATATTGCCGATAAGAACGGCGGCGTATTGGAAAGAAGAAACAGACGAATTTGAACCCTAAATTTTAGACGCTTATTACTAAGAACTCAGTTTAAATACTAATAAAAATTTTCACTTTTTGTTTGAGTATCTATCTTAACCGTAATGTTTATATGCTTGACAAAACCGTGGTTCCCTCGTGATCATTATTTTTACGAGTTAAACCCCAAAGTCTAGTACGCTCCAAACGACATGAAGACAGTCGCTTTAATGTTTCGTCTTTTAATCATCAATCCGTCTCAATGTCTGAACTCCTGGGATCCTCAGGAAGTAACAATTCGCAAGCGTCAGCATAAGTGTCAAAAAAGCCCACGTGGGACTGTTAAAACGGGCGATGGATCTTTCTAAATCCGTACGGGAGTCGGAATTCGTCCGTCCATATTAAGTTTACACTTGTCGTGGCCGAGTCTTCCATTCGCTCGGCTTCGGATAGGGGAAGTCAGAATGGAAGAGAATTGAGGTTCGTTAGTGTGTTTGTCAAATGGTAGGGGCCCCTTGATGCCGGGATATGGGGGGGAAAAGGGGTGGTTGGCGAGGTAAGCGATCTTGTGCCCCTCCCCCGTGGGATGCGTCTCATTGTTGTGCTAATCGACTTCCTGGAGACCATTGTTGAGTGGCACGCGCTCCCTATCGAAGGTAGGGGAGTGGAACTCTGCGTGGGGTCCCACTTTGTATCTCATTCCCCGATTCGGGTCGATTTCCGATAATCTGGAGCATTCTCATCTCATAATCCGAGTCCTTTTATATTCCATAGCCCATTCGTTCAAGGACGAGAATGTGGGAGGAAGTATTTGTGTCTGCATCGATATAGTGGAGGAGGTTTTTTCCTTTTTCTGCCTCAATCGGGAGTCTAACCTTTTATCGCTGATGATCCAGACGGATACGTTTTTACGTCTTCGGTTGCGGTTCTACCATCGAGATGGGAGTGGTTGGACCTGTGGATTCTTACGCGTGTTCCTTTTAATGGAAACTTACACACATTCTTTCAAAGCTTATGGATCTAAACTTGCTTCGGTTTTATATATATAAAAATTAATTTAAATATTTAAAATTGTGTGTTTGAATAAATTAATTAGTTTAAAGTGCGTTGCTTACTTTATGCTAATTGAAGAAAGAATACTTGTAAAATTAAACGTTAATGACAAATGTTCTTTATTTAATAAGGATTTTTCCCTCATTTAAAGTTGAGGTTCAAATTTATAATATGAGATTTATTATTTTATATTCAACTAAAAATAGTCGATAACTTCATTGATATACTTTACGGATGCAATAAGTTGATCAGCGAACCTTTTTGTTTGATTTAATTTTCATAGCTTCTTGTTACAAAAAACTTCGGTGGGAATGATGAAAGTTTGATTTGGCAATACATAACTAATCGTAGGTGCTGTTGTGTCTTCTGAATACAATTTTAATATCATCACTTCGTAGAACTGTAGCCTTTCGTGTCATATTATTTTGGTTTAATAACCTTTACGTGTCGGAATAATATATGGCGATGTAAATTCTATCTCTGTATCACGAAATCTAACTCACTTAATTTCACTTTCATGGTTATGAGAAATTATTTACGTGATGCTTATATGCAACAGTATATCATGTATTCGATCATAAGCGTAATGTAAGTGGGAACTACCGCTCGATTCCGTTCAGTTTCTCATTGAGGAACCATACAAAGGAACCCTTGCGAAGCGATAAATCTTCGGTACTTATGCGTTTTATCTTCCCACGCGATACGTAGTCGTAAAATCACTACCGATTTATAACATTTGGTCGCTTTTTTCCCAAACCCAGCCCTCTCTCTTGCAGCATCCCTTCTGCCACTCCCTCGGTTCCCTTAGGAATCGCTCTTGAGACCTGTTTCCACGTTCCATTCTGTCCCTTTGCAACCCCTTTCACATTCACTGCCCCTCAATACCTTCGTGAGAAACTCCTGTGCGATGATGATCCCCCTCTCGAGTGGATTTCGATCTACTAAGGCCGATTAATTTCCGAATCCATCCATGCAGTGCATACTCTGCGGTGGGGGAGGAGTGGGTGTGTGTGTGGTTTCATGTAGCGTGGCAATTATGCTTCGTTAACGATCTGATATAATCTAGACGAGCTTTTGATTTGGAAGGGAAGAGTGTGCTATCGGTTATTTGTTAGGCGTTATCAAAAGCATAATAATTGGAAAATTGAAGTTTTCTATCTATTTTGAATGCCTTAGATTCAATCGCTTTCTTTATAGTAATAATTTTAAATTATCGTAATATTATTATTACTATAGATTTTCTTTCGTCTTTCAATTATAGAATCGCTCATCCTAAGTACTTCTATCTCAAAATTTCTTATGTTTAAATGAATGTGAATCATTTTTGTTTTCTTTACTTTCTGTCATTATTTATGCCTTTGTTACCCTTGTCATCTGTACCGTTATTCCGACAGTATGTTTCGGTCAAAGCAAGTTACGTTTTTAAGTTAGCGGTCAGAAGTTGGGTGAGCTTACACTCGTACTGCGTCCAGACCTCCGCCCAGTTCACCGTTTATCCGTGCCCCTTACCTATGCTCCTTCGAAGAGATAAAAATCTCCCGATAGAAAACTCTTCCCGTGAACATAAAGGACCGTTCTAATCAGAATGCTTGTCACCATTTCAGGGTCACGCTTCCCGGATATTACGGAACCATGGGATCTTCGTCGTCTTCTGGAAGCGGCTCTGCCCTCCTCCTGCAGCAGTTGGCACCCCAACCATCTCCTGCACACCTCACCGCCTGGGAGAGATTCGGAGTTGATTTCATACTATCTTTCATCGTGGTCTTTACGTACTTCGTGTGCATGGCCGACTGCAACGGAGGGGTGTCTAATTATGGAGGTTCCTCTTGGTTGGGAGGAGGATTCGGCGCCCACCGTCGCTGGCTTCAGAGCCAGGCTGCTCTTCCCATCGGCGCAGCTTACCTATCATGTTCGCTGGTCGCGGTAAGGACACTCCCACGTATTTACTATTTCCTTGTTTATTGATGTGTATCGGATGTATATGGAAATCCGTAAGTGGAAGTTTCCTTTGGGGTTTCGTCTGTTTGTTTTCAGCCCATGTTCTTTCCCATTAGAATGCTAATGAATGTGGGAGGAAAGGAAGGCTGAAGGAATGCGATAGAAAAGTTTAGACTTACGTCTGTGATGAGAATCTAACGCCCGAAGGGTTTATTTGGTTTATACCGTGAGAAACTTAGGAGGGGCTCTTAGAAAACTTTTTTTCTTTCGATGTGTAAATGTTTATCTTTCACGCGGTAACATATGGTTGCAAATTCTGTCGTAATTAAATTTGTTTCTAATACGCCCGGGTGGTGATTTACCGAAGTTTTCGGGAACTTTTGCGTAACGAATGAAGGAAGGGTATTGGTAGTTCTTTTTTGCTTTAAGATTTCTTCATCTGCGAATTTAATGCCATAATAATAGCTATTGTATCATCATATTACTAAAGTTGAACTAGGAATGAGGTAAACAATAGAATAAACAATATAATTATTTTAATCATCATCATTAATAACTGTTGAAATTAATCAGTCTGTTAAATGCTTATTATTGGATAAGGGGTCATTCATCTGTGCTTAGGGTCTGATTAGATAATATGATATAATTGTATTTAATGGACATTATAATTATATAATTTTGTGGTGTAAATATTATTACACATATTTAAGCGTTTTATTTAAAAGTTTAGGAACGCGAAGCTTTCTTATGTTTAGTTATGATCATGGATTCGATTTGGCTTAGAACGTATAATAGTAAATATCTATTAAATGTATATCTGCGTTATTATCCTTCAAGCCGCCGTTCTGCCTACGGCTAGAGCTGCGTAACTTACGTACTTATTAACACTCCTAGTGCATTTTTAGTTTTTCATTTTCGCTTTCTATATCCTTCCAGTGAGAGATAAACTAATCGATACCTTTCATTAAGTCATGTCATATTTTTATCGTATGTGTATGACCATCTGGCCAGCTGATTATCTTGACAAGTACACAGTATAATCAGACGTGAGAAAATACATAAATCTTATCGTACCATGGATATTGATCTCTACTGATACTGGCTGTTGTGGTTATGATAGTTTAGTATGTAAAGAGAGTAACTATATTTTCGTATAAACCTAGCTTTCGTGGAAAATGATAAATAGTAATTATTAATTGAGGGGAAACCTGTGTAAGAGACGCTATTTT
Source organism: Pantala flavescens (assembly GCA_020796165.1). Taxonomy (NCBI): domain Eukaryota; kingdom Metazoa; phylum Arthropoda; class Insecta; order Odonata; family Libellulidae; genus Pantala; species Pantala flavescens. Next base: position 44,887,324 of record CM036882.1, read on the forward strand.
AATGAATTAATCGAGAAAAAGATCGATGCAATTATTTGAAATTTTAACCGTGATCATCCCTAATACTTAAAAATGCACGCCTTTGTAATGAGTGGGAATGAATTAGTTTTTTTACTCGAAGAGAAAAATATTAGTTATTTAATATCTTTCGTGAGGCGGTGAGGTTATTTGGACGATCCTTTTTCTCATTATAGATGTTGAGGGAACCAATTTTAGTTCCAAACCGGAAGGCATTTGAAAGATTTTTTTTCCAAAGTTAGAAAAAACTACCAAGCCACAATTATATTAAGGAGGATAGGGAAGGGACTTCAATGGGCCCCAAAACTTTGCCGCCTGTTGGCCTTCGAACATTGGGTCCAATTAAATGGAATATAAGGAAAATAAAAAATATCCCTGTTCGGAAAATATTCAATCTTTAAGTCGATTTTTACGTAGTAGTAAGAGTATATGTTTATGAGAACTTATTTTATTTTGCGCTTAAATTAATATTCTTAGTCTTGAAGGCTATTGGAACATTACTTCACATATTTGTTGGACGATCTATCGTGACATAATTATTGATGCTATTAGAATTTTGATTTATAAGATGAAACACTTCATGAGAGGAAGTTGTCACCACTACATAATTCATTCCACTGTCTGCATTAATAATCGGAAGTGAAGAGATACTTTATTTCGACTCTTAATTAATAACAAAGCCAAGCTAAACATGTTTATAAATTTTCTCATATTTTACAACTTAATACTTTAGGCCCCTCAATTAATATTCAAAAACTTACGTATTCCGTTTTTATTCACTCTTTTATCTCTAGCCTCTTAATTTGTGAGGGGAAGGAGAGGGAAGTGCCCATAAAGATGTGAAGGCTCTTTTAGCCAGAACCTTTGCGCTGATATGATCAAATCGTTCGGCCATCCCAATTTTTTACGAATCAGAAATTCATCAAGTCATGAGAAATAACGACGGTGCGATGAAGGTTCCCTGTGGCATCACGTTGATTTATGCGGGAAATATTAAAGCTTAAGGATTCGTCCGAAATGAAAACAAACTAAATATTTGGAGGTTGTGATTCAGTTCTTTGGTGGAAGTAAGTGTTGTACAAGTCATTAGCGATGTAGGATCGGTGCAAAAATGTGCCTTATTACCTATTTGTTCCAGAAGAATGCGCTGTGCGGATTTTAGGAAATTTATTTGGAGGAATTTCCGCTATGTTAAGACCGTGAAACACGCAACGTAGCCTTTAGTTACATTTATTCCTCTATATCTGTACTGCAAATAGAATCAAGAAAAAGATTTATAAGTTGTCTCTCGTTGCATAGACTTCGGTTAGTCCTCTGTTAGGCTGTACTAAATTCTATACTACCTACAGTTAGATTCCAAGCAAATAGAAAAAGACTTGCGAGCATTGGTATGAAGGATCCACGGAAAAGAGCAGACCCCATGAGGTGCCGTCCCAAGAGCCGGCATTCCTCATGCCAATTAAGGGCCACCCGTTGCTAAGGGCAGATGTGGGTGAGACAGAGGAGGAGGTGGTTTGGGGAGGTGAGGGGAACCGGCAGGTGGAAGGCGTCAAGATTCCGAGACAGAAAAAAAGCGAAAGGACCCGGTTGCCCATGTTCTGGTCGGAGGAACCATTTCCTAGCCTTAGAAAATAGGGGAAATAGGTTTGTCTATGACGGGCACGTGGCGGACCACGATGAGGGATATACCATGTGACCATCAAATGGGTGCGCACGTGACAAGCATTGTGTCTCGGTGGGCTTTTAAAATGATGGCCTACGTACGTGTACGTTTTAGGGTCGGTTATTAAAAAGCAAAGGTGTTTGATGGTGGTGATTTATGTTTTGGCTTCTATGCGAGATTTGCCGACTTTGGAAATTTTACCGCCGAAACTGAACACTACCATTAGCTTTCCATTCATAACAGAAAATGCTTCCGGATTGCTAAATCTCAAATTTAACGTTACCTAGCCTTCTTGAGTAAATGTAGAATTAAATTTCCGTAACTTCTATCGTTGTCTCTCCATTAAGATTGTTACGTCCATTGAATAACTTTTTGGTTAACTTTTCACTCGGGTTTTGTGGAGATGATGCAGAATTAAATGAAGATTAGTAAGTTTTAAACACATCTTTGGATCCTCTGAATTCCATGCTATTTTAAATTATTATTCTTAGAAATACCCCTTTTCTTTACTAATATTTCCACATTAGATTGCCATGACGAGTACCTAAGATTCTATTCGCATTTAGAAAAAATATCCGTATGGATAAAGGTTAAATCATCCTTTTCATATAGAGAATGGTAGTGAGTAAAGAGGCAATGGTTCTTTTTTGTGTTCATTATCGTTCTTCCTTTCGTAAGTGAGATTTTTTGTAGATTTCTCGATCGTTCAACTAACAAGATTGCACTTATTTATTTACGTCTCTGTTGCGAATGAATGCGTAAACAAAAGCATCTGTTATGCAATTGATACATCGGACGAGTTTCTGTATCCCACGACCTACTTACCAGACGTCGAAAGAGAAATCCTTAATCAGAATAATTTATGCTGCGGAAGTATAACAAGAGGCTGTTCTAGATCCGTATGAGTTCCTCTTAAACTCGAAGCTTTTGCGTTTGTATTTTCGAATTTCTTTAAAGTCTTAGTTTAGTTTCATAAGTACAATCTTACTTGACTCTTTTCAGTCGTATTATTAATATTATTTTGTTATATTATCCTTTATTTTAAAAATTATAATCGCTGTCGTTCGTTTATTGTATTCAGAGGGTCCATGGTGAAACCTTTTCGAAAGTCTTATTAATAGAAATGGAATAAACCTTAAACCCTAAAATAAAGTCCCTATGGGAAGCTAGCTTATCAATGCATTTCCTTACTTAGTAGGAGGGATCGTGGAATAATGTTAGGGCTTGCGACTTTTCTTCGGAAATTTGAAATGAAAATAGATTTTTGATGTCTGTAGAGAAATGAAGTTAGGTTTATGAGTATCGTGAAAATTTATAACAGTACAATATCTTATTGTTAAGAATATATTGGCATCTTTACTGTCGGAGTAAAAGAGCAACAGTCTATTATTTCTATGTGTTGAGAACCCAGCATTTCAGTGACCTTAGTATGACAAATCTTTAAAAAGGTGGGTTTACAAAATTTCAGAAATATTTAGTGAAAAAATAGTGTAATCTTCGTGTCTGTAGCGAAGGAGACTGGTTCTAATGTTGCTAGATTCTGAATGATACAAGATGGCGTCGAAGGCGATGGGGACGAATCATGAGTATCTACGAGAATTATACAGTCGGTTTCTCAGCTATATTTTTTCACGCTTTTGCCTCATCAGATGGCGCCATTGTTTGTTTTGTCAAAATATTTACGTGATGAGATAGGACGGGTTAGCTAGAGTTGCTTTAGACTGGTAGTACCATCAGCATTATATTTATCACATTCTGGGTTGATTCAGCTCCTCAAACAGCCATCAAACACTTCTACTCGAAATTAATTATCGATTAACTTTCATTCCTAAGTCCTTTTTTCTGCTGTATTCATCATTATTAATGAAAATTGCCTTAACACCAGGGATTTCCTCCTCGGAATTCATCAGCTTTAACATTTCCCGCCAACTGAGACGACGAATGACCTTTAAAAAGAAAAATAGCGTCAGACGAATCAAAATGGCCCTAAGTTTTTTTTCACAAATATACCGCTATGTTGGAGGATCTAAGCGTTAATTGCGTAATGAACCGATAGCTTAAAGTTGTAACTGCAACTCTTGTGCCATAAATTTGAACACGCTATATCTGTAGTTTGAGAGTTGCCGTAAATAAAAATCGTGGAAAGGAAAGATGGATGGTATTTATTTGAGCAAATTCTGTAAGGGGAGGAGAAGCAGGTGCATTGAAGCTCATGCATTCCTCCTCCCCTTTATTCTTCACCTTTGGTTCTCTGTGAGGACGACCGGATGCTACCCTCGGCCTTTTTCCAATTTGCGGCAATAATTCAGCTCAATTCAGACCTCATCCTTGAGTTTTCGGTGGGCAGCAATTTTCCTTCATCTTCCAATTTGCCGTTGAGCAGTGTGTGCCCTGTATAGAACGATGGAGGTTAAGAATAACGCCCTTATTAATTGATATGGATAAACATAAAGCTCGTTTACGAATGTTAGAAAACCTGAAAAGTCTGTTTTGAAGATATAAAAAACTTAGAGCTATGAACTATAAGGATATTTTTAACTATATAATATTTTTTAGTATATTAAGTTCTTCAGGATGTATATGAATGAATGATGTAACAATCCAATGAAAAAAAGATCAAAGTAAATTACCTTTGCCTTTCTTTCATGAAGTATTTATTTTGATAATTTATGAGGAAAATTAAATTCTAAAGTTTAATAAAGTAAAGTAATTTTGATTGTAAAGAATGCATTGATATTGGTAAAATTAATTTGAAGAGTAATTTATGGGGAACTTTTGTTATATGATACAGGAGAAAGAAAGAAAAAGTGCCAAAGAATATTTTTTTTGTATTCAAGTTGATGTTTAAAGATAAATTATTTTGGAAACCAAAATCATGTTAATAGTTAATCTATAACTAAAAATTGACATTTTATTGTTTTAAATGTGAATCTTAAAATTCTCTTCTATATCTATTTCAATTTTTTTAAATTCTATTTATTTATTACAGATACCATCTTTGAATCCAGCCCGCTCACTTGGGCCAGCTTTTGTGACCAACAAATGGGAAAACCATTGGGTATGTAAATGTCTTTAATATTTATTATTTGGAATAATTATGTTTCAAATTTAGTTCTCATTTATATGATTGTTGATGTTACTTAAAACCTTTATGATGGGTTAATGGCTAGTAAATTTTTCTGTTTTTCATTAGATTTTAAGTTTTCTCAGTTTTATATGCAATACAAACTTGGTTTTCTCAGTGCATGTAAATATGAATATCATTTTGTAATTTTTAAAATGGAATTTCTCACTATTTTGTAATTTTTAAAATGGAATTTCTCACTCTTTAAAGGTCTACTGGTTTGGGCCATTATTGGGAGGAATAGTTTCTGGATTGATTTATGAATTCATTTTCAACCCGAAGAGACAGAACAGAAGGCCAAAGGATTCTATAGATGGAGGTAAATTATTAATTGAATTTAAAGGATACCTATAGTTCATATTTTGTTATCATTAGCTGCTTGTTAACTGTTACCGCTTTGGAAGACAAAAGATGCTTCTGTTTTTCTTTTTTTATCATAGTAAAATTTCTTCTCTTTTGTTGTAACTAACTTTGCTTACTAAAATATTATAAAACCCGCTTTATTTTGTTTTTATTTGATGTTTTCATTACCTTCAGTTTATTAACATTTATTTTCAGATTCTCCTATAAATCTTTGTTCTGTTTTGCATACCACTGTTCTTGGTAAGTGAATGATGAAATGAGAAATTTAGTTATTTGGAAGCTGTAGATTGAGTCATATCATTTTATGGTAGAGCAGTATTCTTTTATAATTTGCATCAAGACCTATAAATGTCATTGTGAATTTTGGGTTTGTGGGAATTGCTCAGTTTTCATCACAGTCAGTATTATAGTGAACAGTGGATTTTTGTAGTGAATGTTTGTAATAGTTTGTGTTTGCTATTATGTAGTATAGCATGATTTTTGTTTGTGAAATGTCCTTTGTGTGTGTTTAGATCCTATGTACACTGAAATTAGTTTAGTACACTATTAGTAATTCATTTGTTTAGATACTTAAAACTTAACTTGGTTAGATAAATTAAATTATAAATAAATATTACTATTCTTCACAATTCCAATATTTTATCTCCAATTAATATTGTTAGTGATACTGGAGATAAGATTTGAACTCAGCTGCATTTGAGTTTGATATATTTTAGTATAATTATCAAAGTTATACATTGTGAATTTAAAAGAGATAATTTTCTTAGAAGTAAAATAATAAAAATGCTCTTTGCAAATAAGTTGAGCTCCACCTTTTTCTCTGATACCCTCAGATTGTGATTATTTCCACCAAATTTTGCAAGGTTCCAACTTAGTTCCCAATTTTTGTTGTAATATATTTTAAATTTCTGCAGAAGTTAATAGACCAAATAAATTTCCATTCATCCTTAGTTTATTCAAAGGATTGAAATTACTTCTGTTGAATTTTTTAGTTGCTACAGTTACTTTTTTCACCATTAGCATGCTGATAAAACTTGAATATTGTTATTGTGTCGTTTTTAGCTGTAGATCACAAAATGCCATGCACTATTACAAGATTCATTTTAATTTAAGTTACACGATTAATTTTTTAGATTATTTAATATAGACTATGAGCACAAAAAACTTGCGTGTGCATTACATCAATCACAATATATAATTTATAATAATGTATTTAATGGTCAATTTTACTATTTTTCAGATTCCTCAAGCATTCATAGTGATGAAGATCCATATGATGAGGTTGGTGATAAAGGAAATGTGGCTCCAACTGTTGTCTCTTCTGGCTCTGCTTTCTCAAAGTTCCACCAACAACAGCAACTTCATCAAAGTCAAGGTCATTTGCATCAGTCTACTCTTGCCCATCAAAATCAGCATAATAGCAATATACTCAGTCATAATCACATTGGTCAGACAACTTACCCAGTTCTCAGACCAGCTGCTGGAGATATTACAATGTGTGCTCCAGATCCAATATCACCAAATGGTGAGTATTGATCATGATTATGGACACCTTCACTTCACTAGTATATTTTTTCGTAATATGGCTATATTAAAGTATATTTTAGGCCATTGTTGCTTATAAGAATTGACAGTTTTCATACAAATCAACCTAGTCTTCAAAAAGAATATTTTTTGTGATTGGTGTTTTTCCCTAATATAGACAGTTTACTTGAGAAAGAAAGTTTTGAAAATCATGAAAAAATGCTGTCATACTTATATATTTCCACTGTTGGAAATGGTTGTAAGGATTTCCTTTTTATACATTTCTATATCATTATAACAACAACAAAAAAATATGAATCCATGATAGATTTACTTCCATAATATATCTCATTGTTACATTATCTGAATATTTAATAATTCAAATTCCCATATTCTTTATGTGTTGTATTTATTGATCCTGTAGATCTTAATTAATAATTTAACTGTCATTTCATATTATTGAGGAAATGAAATATTAATCATTGTAGAAAATTAACCTGCAAAAATTACTTACTTATTTCTTTTTAATTGCAGGAACCCTATACCCTGCTAGATCTATGAAATTAGATCAGTCAGAGCCTTTGTATGGGGGTACTAAATCCATGTACGCAAGATCTCCACCATTAACTCGTGCTAACTTGAACCGCTCTCAGTCAGTATATTCAAAATCCCCTCAAGGAAGGGGACAAGGAGGAGCAGGTCTGCCACCAAGGCCTGGTCCCCTTGCACCAGCCCAATCTCTATATCCTATGAGAGGAGGTGAAGGAATAAGCTCAAACCCAGGTAATGGTCCTGTCCAACCTCGTTCAGAAAGCATCTATGGAGTAAGAAGTGTCACAAACATTGGTGGTGGTGTTTATGCTGGAAAATGTGGTCAAGGAAATTCTGGAATGCGGCAAGAGTCTGTATATGTTCCATCAGGACGTAGACAAGATTCAACTGATTCATCATATGGCTCATACCAAAGCAGTGGTGCTTATGGAAAGAACAGGGGAGATGGTCAACGGCACATGCAGCAAGCACACCCACATCATTCACCCAACCCTCACTTGATGAGCGGGGGAAATCCTTCCTCAAGCCCTCCTAGTGGACAAAACTCAATGCTGAACACTCCCAATTCAGTGTCTTCCTTTAGACACCTTTCTCCGTCTCCACAATACTGACGCCAAAGGAACTATGTTAACTATTGAAAGGGACTAAATTTCATTCACAGTTATGAGAGCTGAGATTTAAATGAAAGTTGGCTTTTGTGTGAGAAGCCTCAATGCAATTGAAGTTACCTTTAGGAATTTCATGCATGTAATTACTCAGCATAAGATGCTGGGATCAGCATTTAAGTTGTGAACATTTTGTGAATGTTACCGTGAAATGCAGGGCTAATATGTCTGAGTGAAGTTGTTGTTATTGTTTGAGATAATCTGCCATGCATTTTATGACAGCATGCTGTTTGCCAAAGCAGATGTCTATGATTCTTACATTCTTGTATCTATTTTCTCAATGTGGGTATTTATGGTTGAATGACCATTGACATTTTCACAAATATCTGTGAAAAGATTCTTTGACCTATTGACCCAAAATATTTAATTTAAAATTAAATACCAAGGTCCATTATTATGATTTTTGTATTCTTTTTACAGTTAAATTGTTAATATATTATTGTCCCATTACTAGTATCCTTAATGGATGCTGTAAGCACTAGACATAAGTTACTGAAATATGTTCATGGATTTTCATGAAACATAATACTCCATTATTGCATATGTTTTATGTTCCAAAAATTAATCAATTTAAAATTTGCCAGATGAGGCATTTTTGAATGGTTTAATTTTTCTTTTGAGTAATTAGAATATACATTAGCTTCATTTTAGTCAAAGCAATTTTATAAAACATGCTGCTCTGTTCATATTTATATCTACGTATATTTTATATTCCTCAAATGTACAAATCATGTAGTAGTATTATTTGTAAATTAGTTCTTGTAACATGACAATTGATGTAGTAATATAATGCATTTTAATATATTCCCATTTAGTTGGTCAAAATTGTATCTATGCACTGTGAATTAAGTTCCTTTCCATATTGATGCTGCTCCCTTTACTTTCATAAATTTTTCATAATTGATCTGCAATTTGGATCATTCCCAAAGAATGTTTTAAGCATTTTGCCATTCACCTAATTGTTTGGTGTATCATGCAGTATTTCATGACATGGATTTTATGTAGATATGTCTTCCCAAAAATGTATTAGGGTGTTTTGTTGAAATCTTTTTGATTTTGATATATCCGTTGATTATTTAATGAACAATTTGTATAGTTATTTTTTGTATGAATGGTTTGAATTAAAATTATTCAAACAGATAATTTTGGTAATCAATAACAAAAATTATCAAATTCCAAAATTTTTTCAGACCTTACCTTGAAATAGAAAAGTCACAGGAATTCTTGTTTTCAAATGAGGAATACAAAACTACTTGGAAGGGGATACAGCATACAAACCACTGGTGAGGTTATATTAGAAATTGTTATATGAATGTGGGAACCCTAAGAAATGTACTCAAGAAACTCAAATGTATGCAAAGGAAGATGGATAGGTACATAATTGGTAGGTAGAGGATAGAAGAATATTAAATTAACCATCTCATTTGAATGGAGTGATACATACTCATATCATCTATTTGGTCGTGATCAAGTGTAAATATTGCAGTTTAGTCTGTTACACATTATCAAAATCAATTAACATCGATTCTCACCAAGTGGTTGGTGGTCATACAGTATAATAATATATAGTGATAAATAGAATCATCATAATGAATGATCTGTCTCATACGAAATATTTTCTAAATGACTAGCCATTGGAAGTGAAGATAAGAATTCGAATTCATCTAGGAAGACACTGTCTTCCTAGATGAATTCGACACTTAATCTCTTTTAGATATCAAAAGCTCAAAATTTATATAAAGTAGTTTGATCAAAGAGTTGAAATTGCCTAATGAAATGTATCTACATAATGAAAGAGCTTAAAAGAAATGGAGATGAACTCATGGAATAATTTAAATATATATGAACAGGCAAAATCAAAATTAAAACAAGAGTATATTCTCATGGCATGAAATTCTTATGAGCGATGAACTATTAAGGTAAGAGAAAACTGTTTTAGAATATACAAAAAATAATTGAAATGGCCTTCCTCCTCTAACTTGCCTTAGAAATCCCTTTTAAAATAAGACCATAGTTGTTAAGTATCAAACGTGTTTTCCATTAATTATATTTCTAAATATAAATGAATTTATATTATTCGATCACTAGTTTTTATGCCACTTAGTTTACTTGAAACGGTTATAATGATAACATATATGAAACCAATCTATCAATCTTACTTATTTCTATAAAATTATATCTGTTCTTTTATAAATTCTTAAATCTTTGAAAAATAATCTTTCCATCAACTTACAATTAGACAGATGTTATTGGGACTACTATTATTATACTTTTTAAAATTCCCTTCTCTTCAATTGTCACATTTCCTCTCTAACACTTATTTGCACTTATTATACAGATATCCTTCGTATCGGTCCAATATTTAATATCTGTAATAATACCAGGTAATTTAATTTTGTATATTCTATATCACATAGTGTTTAGGAGACTATGACACTGAAATACAGTTATTGGTTGTACAATTTCACATTTAAGCAAATACGTATTAATATAATTAATTTACTAATGTCTGATCAATGTAAATTAGATTCATTATTTGTCCCAACTATGATAATGAGAATTTGTAAATATAAGTGGCTCCTTTAAATATTTGTTATTTATTTGAATAGTTCAAATTAATGTTTGGTCATATTTACTCTTTCATCATTGGAAGTTTCATGCTAGCTTATAAAATGTAATTTTATTATTCTTTCAAAATTTTATTATTCTATTTCCTACATCTATTGTAACTCTAATTCCAATAATTTAAAGATTTAATTATTCAGGAAACTTTTACTGTGAATTTCTACAAATGTAATGCAAGATATTGATATTGTTAAAGACTGTATTAGTAAATAAATTCAAGGAATTTGAACTTATTTACAAACATATACACCTCTATTTTTATGTATGTATTATGTTGTTGTGAGGAGGCTGTTGCATAACAAGTTGCCAGGAGTAAAACTACTTGTTTGGCCTTCCTCACTGGATAGTTCTGAGAGGAGGAGCTAGATTTAAATATAGCTACGCAAAAAATCAAGGTGCGGTCTGCAGTGGCAACTGCTGGTAATTTGGTATTGTCCTCCATAAGCAAGAGGGAGCAGCTGTGCAGGAAGCTCCAGGGACTGACAATCCCTCGTTCTTTTCCTTTCCTAGTGGAAGCATTGGAACAAAAAATAATTATAAGTTGTATAAGTAATAATAATTTTTATTGTAATGATGGTAATCAATCCACACATCAGCATATCCGAATGCTGAAAAAAATCATGAAAATTCCTGCCAAACTATCTCAAAAACGTACAAACTATACCCCTTCCCTGATTCATTTTTAGTATCTCTTTATTCTCTGGCCTCCCATCGGATATTCTCTGCTGCATAGAAGAAAAATAATAATAAACTGTATAGCACATTACCTTTCGCATCAAAAAATGTATTGATCTAATTTCCTTCGGAGTATTTAGATTCGTTTCTGTCTACATAATCGTCATCTCTTTGCGAAATTAATTTGATCGGCTTGCTCTCGCCATTCTTAGAAACAGATTTTAATTAAAGCCTTCTCAAAAACTGTTCCCACGATCATTTCGACGAATCTGCTTACGAACTCCAAAAAGTCCTAAATTCTTGCGTCCGATTTAGTTACAACACATCGAAGTACGATAATTTGGCATTCGAAAACCGAAAAAAGCTACATTTACAGAAAGCTTCTTTTACTTTTCTTCTCAATCTATTCCAATCATAAACCGCAATACCTTTCATCACCTTTTATCCTTATATCCGCTATCCACGACCGTTTTACAAGGAGATTACATTTATTGCAAATACCCAATTATAAATCTCAAAAACACAAAACATCTTTTCATGTTACCGCATGTAGGTCATGGAATGCACTTCTCTACATAGTTCAAAATTCTCTTTTACAATCCTCTTTTAATTGTTTAATACAGAGGTTCCCAAACTTTTTTGTGTCGTAGACCCCTTGCCATGTTTTTTGGTTTTCGGTAGACCCCCTACATACCTGAATTTATTTTTTGTTAATTTTTTACTCTAGTGAAGTTTAGTGTTAAAAACTTATTAAACTAAATTAAAACTATTAAAAAGCATTAGAATGCAATATTATTTAATAAGGACTCTATCTTTCTTTCAACGATAATGACTGCTAGTAGAGCCGAGGTCAATATGTTTTCAAATGCCCACTACAGGTTACAATAAAGACCTCGATTCTAATAACAAACATTTCATATGGGTGACTGTAACCATGAAGCAGAAAACTGAAACTTCGGAAACTTTTACGTACACATAAATATGGCGTTTCACACAAATCCTGAAACGGATGACATTTCACGTTGACAAAATTTCATGAACGTACAACTCATATTATAAAATATAAAATGTATTAAGTAATTACGTACTATCAGTGTATGTTGAAATCCACTATCGTGGACCCCTATTTTCATTTCATGGACCCCCAATTATTTTTTTCGCTGTCGTAGACCCCTTACAGGTTGTCATGGACCCCTTGGGATCGATATACATGTAGACCACTTTGGGAATCACTGGTTAAATACAAATAATGCAAATATACATTCAAACAATTGTTTAGTAGATATCTTCTCCTTTCTGACAAACTCCTTTTTCAGGAACATCAAAGTACAGATATTTATATTTTGTCCTCTATATACTGATTACAATTAATCAAAACTGATTTTTTCAGTTTTTTATCTTATTTTTCGGCTTATCATTCTACAGAACGATTCCTATCAACATGACCGACCATTTTTCTTCTCGTGCCTCCTGTATTTGATAGGTGAGAATATCGTTAGCCAAAGATGATGAATTGTGAGAAGAGCTCGCAGTCGAGGGAAGTAACGTAAAGCAATTCCACACCCAGCTCTTCTATGGAGCAAAGCATCATCATCGTAACTATCTACAGTCACAGCAAACAATTTCAAATTTTCAATATTTTCAATCTCTTGAACCTTCTGTTATATGGATATAAAATAAGCCAGATGAACTGTTCGTTGTTGTCGTACAACAATGCACGCAATATCCTCCCTAAGGACCATGACTCTAGCCATCTTACTACTGAGGATACCAGCGTAGAGAACTTATATTTCAGTTACATATACTAGTAATTCTTAGTGAGTCATTACGTATGTTATCATTCATACAAGAAGTTTTTTATACGTATTAATTTTTGCATATTTTTCTCCTCAAAGATTTATTAACTTAATAAAGAAGATTTAAGAAAGAATTCATTAATTTAAACTAAAATAATTCGGAAGAATACAGACAATGGATTTTATCCTATTGTGGATTTAAACATTCCACTTGTTGCAAGAGAAGTATAGTTTTCACAGCAATAAAATTTTTCAAATTACCACGAATAAGTGCGACGATAAAACCGAATTGACGAGGAATGCACTTTACCGTTAGTGAAATAATAGGAGTTATTGGAAAAATGTTGAAAAACACGATGTTCAGTAAATGACATCATAATTTAAGGAGAATTATCAAAATAAACTTTAATGATGCGTTTTCATTGAAGTACTTCATTAATTGAATAACTCGAGATTCTCACACGCTCCCTGAAGAAAATATGATCACGAAAGATATTTTTCTAGTAGCAATGTAAAAAATCAGCCCTTTAAAAATATATTATATATCTTTATTATATAATATTATAAATATATAATAAACTTCCTATATATTATACATCCCTCCCAAAATATCGAGTTTGACCCACAACTTGATCTTTTTTCCACCGATAATTATACTTCCACGCGCAATATTAAAACAGTAATAGGATATGAGAGGAATGAGTGTAGAAATAATGAGATAGAATTTTATGCTATTAAAAATAATATTCAAATGCGGAATAAAAATCTTAAATAGTATGTATAGAAAAGTATACATTGCATTGTAGGCATAACTTTACTATAAGTACAACAATTTATAACTCATATTTTTCGAGCATTATTAAACAAATATTGATTATCGCAGATCCTTAGCAACGGAAACATTTAATGTACTCTGTTGGGCCTAATTTGAACAATGATCTAGCGACAATGTAAGATTATAGTAGTTCTTACTATCTAGACCAGATGACGCTATAGTGAACCACCGAGTTGGAGGAACTTCCGCGTGATGTCGTGATCTACAGAAAAGGCGCGTGTGCAACTTGAGCACAGGCGCTCAGTTCGGATTTGGATACGCGCTCGAACGGTAAAATCGGATAAGCGATCAAGCACTTCAGATTGTAACTCTTGGGTGATAGATTATCGACATCGAGGGACATGGCCATAAAGAAGTAAGACTCTCTTTCTGTTTATGTCTCAATACGTGCTTCCAATTCGCGGAATCTAGATGCATAGTTAGAATTATCTTCCGGATACTGTGTTGTCTTAACACCCGGAAATTAGTGACGGCTACTTAAAAATTGTAAAAATCATATTTTGATGATTTATTAGCTTGGTGCTTGGATTTATCGTTAGTTATAAAGTTATAAAATTGTATCGTCAGTTATAAAGCCAAATAATTGTATTTATGTCGAACTAGTTTCATGTAAACTATACATGTTTTGTTTTCGTAAATCAGCGTATTTGTGCTTGTGCCCCAACTTAATTAATTATTTATTTGATTATTTACATTTAGTTAAGCACTTTAATGAGTATTTATTTTATAAATATCAGTATGCTTTTTCTCACGAACATCTTCAAATTCTTGGATGATACTAAAAAAAACTCGAGTGAACTTAATTACTTCGAAAAAGATCGCCGACTTCCTTCCGAAGATGGACTCTAATCTAACATTAATTTAATACTTTTGGAGCGACTTTGAAATTCGCTATAAGGGTCGTGATCCAATATCGAAAGTGCATCGACGTGATGATGTAGCATCAATGAGGTGACGATAATTCTTCCGCGATCCCACGGCATCACATCGAAAGCATCCTTGACAGGTATTTTCGCGGAGCTACGTAGAGGAAGAAGTCGTCCGGTGAGGAAATGACTTTTCGCGATCCCTATGACTTTGGGGCCCATCTCGCGCATCACCCAACAGATCGTTTTCACGCGTGCTGGAGGTGCATTCATGGGGGAAAACCCGTCTGTAAGAATCACCGAACCATGCCGCACGGCGTGATTTAAGGCGAGTGACCTTCGATTGAACTCGCTCTCGGTGAACGACCGCTGGGGCTTACGCGTAACCGTCAATAAACATAAGAAAGTGGAGAGGTGTGGACCGCAGAGTAATTCCCTTTAAGGATTAAGGAAAGATGCGCTCTCGGGTGGAGATGCCTCGACCTTCGGAGGTACGAATAGGTGTTGGCGTAATCTTCCCTCGGGAGATTTTAACGACCGGTGGTCCGGATCCTAATAAGACTACCTGTTGCGTGGAAGGTTGACGAAAATACTGGATGTGTTGTTGCTTAGATTAGTATTTCTTGTTTATTTCTTAGGCGTTGCAATGTTCTATTATTTGTATGATTATTACAAAATTTAATCTGTGTTAATTCATCAGTATTTGTTAGAAAATATCTCCAAGCATCAGAATAAGTTTTCCGATAAAAGATTCTCAAAAAATGAATAACAATCTAAAAACAATATCAAACTACAGGCTACTTTTAATGGATGATCAATTAAAAAGTTAATTAGGGAGATAAGGAAAATGGTTAATTAATTTAAGGTAAAAATGTATTGTCATTGTAAATGATTGATGAGGCACATTTCCTTCGAGTGTTTTCCTGAAATATATTTCCTTATTGAGGTAATTTGTGGGAAAAAGCGTGAGAGGAATAAATGTTCTCCTATACTTGCTGACAGATTCTGAAAACGTTACTCTATAATTTGCGGCCAGGCACATTTCCTTAAAGTATTTTCCTTAAATATATTTCCTCAATGAGGCAATTTGTGGGAAAAAAGATGAGTGGAATGAATTTAATCGTGGTTTCCTAAACTTTGTGATAAATTCTGAAAAGATCACACTATAATTTGTTGTCAGTCTAAAACATAAAAACATGGATGCAGCAAAACGATATGTACATGTATAGTGTAGGTTTGATAACCATCTCATGAGATATATAATGAAATGAATGGAAATATCAATCTCTTTATGTAGAATCGTCTTATTTCTCGTTAAAGAGAAGAATGAATAGCATATAACTCTCTATCGTTATAGTAATCATGCAGAATCGATCTATAATCATCTAAACGAATATTTATATAAAGAAAACCAAGAGCTCGGGTTGAAAATAATTCTCTCTCCACCACGAATAGATCTCTAACATAATTTTCGGTTGATTTTAATTTATATCCTTATACGAGGAGTAAGTCACATTAGGTTATTCATAATCGCATTCATTCAAATTTGCATAATCCTTAATCATCTCATTTTAGCTGATCATTCAGTGATCAATGACTTCACAAAAAACTCGACCGTCGTAGGCAATCCGGAAATGTCTCCGAACGGAAATTCAAAGTCATTCTGAAAAGGGAAAGAACAGCATTCGATGGACAGTATTTATATTCAACTTCGTGAATAAACTCAGTGGGTTAATGGGCTTTTTTTACGGTTCGTTGGTTAAACAAATCAGATATCTCTCTGTTAAGGTTGAAGTATTATTACATATATTTCTGCTTACAATCGACTTTAGTGTTGTTGAATAACTGTTCTTAATACTGTAACTCATAGTAATTCGTCAGAAACTTTTCACTCTTCAATATACTCTCTCTTGTTTTATGTATGTAAATTTTAAGGCAATCATTCTGCTGAGGATACGATTTTATCGAACAAACACTTTTGATATGAATCAAGAATTGCGTCCCTTTACCATGTAATATATATTTATCTCTTAAACGGATCAAATGATACTGTAAATATATATTTAGTATGTATGTATATAATGACCCGAAGAATGACAATAAAGAATCGAATTCACTCGTGGAATAGCTAATGTATAATTTTTATCGAAGACCTATAATTATTATAACGTATTGCTTGAAAATTCTTTACGAAGCCTCTGAAACGACTATTCTTCTCAAATAGATTAAACTGATTAAAACCCGCGATTTTTTTGGAATCGGATTATTCAAAATCTTACTCATATAAAAAATTAACAGTGTGATGATTAATACTACACAATGATCTGAAATAAACCTTAGAACTAATGCCATAATAAGTACGCACCTGTAAAATACAAGTAAACAGTTAATTACAATGGTGACTATCTTTTAAAATAATCTTAATGCAACAAAACATATATAACGTAAACATTATATATAGTATTTAATAGAAATATATTATTTATATATACATTTTTCCGATTCTATACTCTTCATAGAATTATTTTTTTCCTCCGTTCTCGTAATCTTAAAATCTTCATACGAGATTAGGTGGAAGAGAGGCCCAATTGGTCCTAACCTCGACGATAAAGAATCAATCTATCTATTCAATATGAATACATATATTCTTTATATATGCACGTAATACATGGCTAGTTTAATAATCCATTTCTTTCATTCGCAAATTAAGGCTCTATTCTTTTAAATTAACGCTTGAAAATGCTCTTAATTCGCAGATAAAATAGAAGAGCTTTGAGGCGCTAGCTACGAGATTTTGGAAAAGAAGTTCCGGACAGATGGATTCAAAGCGACGACAACAGCAGCTCTGCGTGCAGGTGAGTGCAAATCGATTGACAGGGTTCCCTCAAGGATGGTCGCCTTGGGTAAGGTCACCAGAACAGAGGCCATCGACGAAGGACACGCAATATCTCCAAAGATTATCACAGCTGCGTATTGTCCGATGAGACAATGATCTCGATGCTCGGACCATAAGAGGAGTTTACCGCGAGTATCAACCCTCGAACGCGTCTGACCTATTTTTACGGAAACAAGTGGGTGTGCGGTCCCCTACGCGAAACGGCATTTAAACGCTACTCGATTTGTTTCCGGTATTGCCGTCGCGTCTCTTCTGCATGGCTGCCCAAATTTTTATCTTCCGGATCGGTAAACTTTCCGGTAGCAACATTGGAATGTCGCAGATTAAATATTAATTACTTATCTCCGTGTTTCATCGGATCGTGTCCTTTTATAAATGTTATGTCTAGTTTTACTCTCTCTTGAAAGTAATTGGGTTATATTCGACGGCTGAAATTAATTTACGTAATATATAGCTCAAAATCTTTCTTTCTATAACAACATGTTTTCGATAAACTACTCTCAATGATATTGAATACGTCGTTCATTTGTTTTTGGAGTTGCGTTATTTCATTCACTCTGGTCATATTTTTAGAGCTGTTATACTTTTATTCCTCTTCATGAAACAACTTGATTTTGTATTATTGGGGATATTTTCAAAGTTATTACTTCTCTCAAAGATGAATGCATAGAACATGAATTTATCTTTATAAGATTTCCGATGTTACCTGATTATTATCCGGTATTGATTTCATTCTGTTTCGCTTCTATTGATGGAGGCTTCCTGTCATTGTCGTATTATCTCATCTCTGATTGAACATTATTTTCTTACCCTTTAAGTCATATCATGAAGAAGTGTTACCTACATGATCTTCGTCTTCCCTTCTCTTCATAGATTTTCGCTCCACACTAATTTTTCATAGACGTTTTACATTGAAGATATTCAAAATCTGTATTTGGTACAAGAAGATAACTATCGCGCAGAATCTTTATGAATTAATTAAACGTATTAGCACCTTTTAGAGTGTAGTAGAGTTTCAATATTTAATATCTATACATTGCATTTCATTGAAAGAATATAATTTATAATAATTAAATTTATAAGTAATAACTTTGGAACTTCATTTATAATTAATATTCCTGAATCCCACGTTGTATCGCAATTTTGATATAAATTTAATCATTTTTCAAATAGAATTTAAAGAACGTAATGTGAAATGAAAACTTCAAAGGTGATATTTATATTTCATTATCGAAGAAAGCAGAAATCGAGGTAACTATCGCATTGTATCTCATTAAATCATGTTATCTTTAGTAGAATTCGATGCGCAAGATAAATATATCACTACAAATGGACATATAAATCCTTTTTAGTTTAAGAAGTAACTTTTTTAGGATTTCTTAGAGTAAAGAGCATCAATAAAATACGTATCGAAACTATGGAGCAAAGAATTACTCATAATTATATGACTGAATTTCTACTTTAAAAAGAGCGTGTTCTATGATGAGGTTATTGTCATATGATGGTAGAAAATTTCAACGCCTGCATGTGCGGGTTGTTATCTTAAAATGTACCGCTTGAATATCGTTTAAAAATGGGCCACAGTGTTCGGGACAAAACAACCTTCTGTCAAAATTCTTCATTAAGTTCGAGAGGTTAAACTTTATATTTGCTTCAATTATTGGCACAGTAAAGATTTTTCTATTTGGTGTTTGAGAGTAAGACTCGCTTCCTTTCAGTGATCATGATATTTATGCTAAAGGAAAAGTGAATCCGAGAAAGAAACTTAATTGTTTTAACGGTCAAAATATTCTATGAAACGTAGAAACAGTAAAAGTTTGTGTTGAAAGTGAGTTCGGTCAAGAAACTTGTTTATTACCACTTTCCCTCGTCCGAACCTATGTTAATTCAGAAATAACATCCAAGTCTTCCTTTACCAGGAATGAATCATCCGCTTGTTTAATTTTCCTATTCACAGTGTCTCCAGAGAGGAGAGAGTACATTACACTCTATAGAGTGTATTCACTCACGAGTTGATTGGTTAGGATCAATCTATCCGCAAAGTGATATCGATCACAAGCTTATGAGTTGGATAGAACGATATCTGAGGCTACGAAATGACTTTTACGACTTCCATTTCAGAATGATTTGGTAGCACGAGAATCGGATTATAGGAAATAGCGTTGGGAGCTAAAATGAATTGGAATCAATCAGAGAACTAAGGTTATGATATCAGTAATAAAGTAGCATGCTTGTAATAGTAGTAAGCAGAGTTGTTAGCTTGTTGTAAATCATGCAAAGCTATAAAAATAGATTCTCCAAGGTTTTCCCCAACCAAAAACCGAATTTCATTGCGCTTAATTACAAAATAATAATAATCCACTGGACAATTGTTTTATTATATCGAATATTAAGTTTATTTTAAAGTATAGTCCTAATTTGACTTGATCAATTTTCCCCCATACTGATTGTATCCATTCTTATGATCAGATTTATTATATTTTTATAGAGATCAGTTAGATCACTGTTTTAATAAGCTCTGGGATATAGATATATAACAGTCAAAATAATTTATTTCTCAAAAAAATGGTTATCTAATAACTGATGAATTTTTATTTTGGGTTAAGAAAGGAAAATTAATCTTTACAGTACGAAAATTTCAATGAGTAGGTTGAGGGATTACTACTGAGAATCTGATTTTGGTTTACTTTTGAGGTTAATAAATCTATAGTAAGTTGTAAAAACTAATCAATTATGTAGCACTATTTTTTAAAACTATTTCCCTTTCTATATCTTATGCTAAACTATTTACGAGCAACTTGGACTTGAACGTGAGATTCCTTATACAGCGTAAACGTCGCTAGAATAACCGAAGCAACACTTTCCTCTCAAGTGAATCTTTGGAACTCTCGCCTCTCGCTCCCGTTGTGAGTAGAATTTGAATGATCCCTGGCAATCAATATCGATTATGCGAGACATTGCGACATGGGCCCGAGGGAAAAAGTGTTTAAACAACAAATTTATTCGTTCGCCGTGAGACACCCGAGGCAAGATGGAGTGCAGTGAACCCTAATGCACCCGAAAAGGTTTTTTTTCCACGAGTTCCTTCGATCGAGAGAGATAAGAAAAACGTCTAACGGTCCAGCCTCTAATCTTTTTATCTTACATGATGGCTGCTCTTCGATTTTTATTGTGGGCGTCAACGATACGCCTTCGACGAAAAACGTTCCTCAATGGGTAGACTTTTCCTATTCCTTCTAGAGCATTATATCATCAGCCTATTTGGTTCGTGTTCTTTTAGCGTTCGGAATTGATTAACCTTAATTAACTTTGATTCTTAATGGATGAAATTAGATTGAAAACCTTGACGAAACGTAATGATCGTAGAAGTCATTCCGGAAGGTCGAAAATTACGTCTGATTTTATCTTCTCCGGAAGTAAATGAGGCTTAAACGAGGCTTGCAACATCGGTATG
This sequence comes from Pantala flavescens, assembly GCA_020796165.1. Classification (NCBI taxonomy): domain Eukaryota; kingdom Metazoa; phylum Arthropoda; class Insecta; order Odonata; family Libellulidae; genus Pantala; species Pantala flavescens. The sequence goes on from CM036882.1 coordinate 44,908,380, forward strand.
AACTACGCTTGGCGATTATCATTCCCTTAATTGTTTTCTGGATCCATCAGTAGCTTAAATACAGTGAGTATGCGAGTATGGCGTGCGCAATTATTCTTTTCCCTGTCATTTTACGTCCCGGTCATTCCCATCGCCGCGAATTGCAACACCATTTCGCGTGTCTCCCATAAATAGAAACCGCCACTTCTGTGCTCCGTTCATCAGCGACTTACTCGCGGAATCCACGCTCGTAAGGGCAAGGCCATATGAGTAACAAGACCGGGTCCAGTCGACGTCCTAGCCTAGGGCGGGTGACTGCGTATGATGTAGGAAGACATCAGAGGCAGTTCTTTTAGGAATGCATGCTTTCCGGAAGGAATCGCCCGGAGCAGAGATTCCAGGTTGATTGACCTCGACCGTGACCGCACAGTGCTGGGAAAAGAAGGGGGGAGATGGCAAGTGATGAGAACATGCGTTTCCACTTTCTCTCTCTTCGATATGCACGCGAAAAGCTCTGATAGACAGGAATTTTTCTCTTTCTCCTACGTTCCCGTGCGAATTCGTTCGTGAAGCGAACGGTTAAATCCACGAGGAAGGGCTATCTTTACCCGCGAGCACGGAATATTTAAATTCGCCGCGGGACCGTAATGGAACGAAAAGAAACTGTATTAATATACGAGGAAACTATAAGAGGATGCGTTCCTTGAGGATCGAAAATATTATTACGAAATACTTCGCTGATTCTTCGCTGATTAGTTCGCTTGCGTTACGTTTAATTCCAGCTCATCTTAACAGAGATTAATTACTTGCCATTTCAAGATCTCGTGGAGTGTCTGAGAAATTTATCTCTCTCTCGATGAAGAACTGGAATTTACCGAACGAAAAAGCATTGTTTTCCCTCATGATCTACTCGCTTTTCTTCATGGAATTCCCACACGTCTCTCTCTGCGATTGTTTCTCGCACCGCTGCACACCATGGGCATCTTCGGGCGCGCATTCATCCTCTCGTTTCGTCATGCGTTCGCCTTGATGGACGATTTCGAAGACCATAAATAAAATTTACCGTTTAAAATGGAAAGGAAATGAAAAGGAACTTAAAATGTTTCGGATGGATAAGGAAAGCCTGAGTGTGATGCTGGGAGCGTTCGAAAACAAAGGGGCACGCACGCGATGACATCCGTGCGTGCTGAAGATTGTCTTCCCACGTCTAAGGAAATCGGATTTATATAATTATGTTTCGAGACCGTTTCCTATTCTATCGGGAAGCGCCGTGTTGTCTAAGGGATGGAATAGTCAGCAAACTGTGAAGGACGGCATATTTTATTTTTTAGCAAACAAACAAAAATAACCTTCTTACCTAACTTTTACGCAGAAGGCTACGGAATTCGTCCCTGGATGAATTATGACTAAATTAAGCTCGATTTAAATGTCGAGAAAATTACGTCGTCTGAGATATTTCTATGATTCGACCAGAGCAATTCCACGGTTGAGCTGGCGGTATTTTATGTTGAGAAACGTAGAAAATCTCAGAGGTAAGGCAGAATTTAGTTCGCTCTTCTACGCGAATGACTACGTACGTGTTTATTCAGAAAGATTGATTTTATTTCCAATGTGTAATAAGATTATGCGTTGTATTGGGGCACGAAAATAATTATATCAGCAATTGAAAGTTTCGATGAGAAATATTCAAAAGGAATATTAAAATGTTTATAGCTTTTATCGAATTTAGACTTTAGAATTGCTTTTGATGTTATAAAATGTTCAAACTTGATGACGATGAAGGTATATAAACTTTAATTCTTCTAAGGTTTTATTATCATTCTCTAACGTTCCACACTAGCAGAGATTATTATACGAATAAGAAGCAAATGTGGATTTTAGAAGCAGAATACATTTCAGAAACACAGCATACGGAAACAGAAACTGTGTTACTTTTGATAGGAGTTCGGGAAATGAATAATTCGAATACATTTAATTATAAACCTAAAGATGACGTTTACACATTGAAACCGGTAGTTTTATAAATTTCTATTGGAAAAAGAACCAATATTGTCTCCTTTATTTTACATGATAGATTTCTACCACATCTCGCTAAATTCTTCTTAATAGAATACCTTTATAATTATTAATATTCTATACAATGTTGTGGTTGATTCTTTCGAAGCTGGCATATTATTTTGGCGTTTGCTCTTTGCTGAAGATTTACAGAAGCGAGTACAATACTCTTTCAGATAAAATCTTCCAATCGCAAACATTTTCACTCTAGCGAATCAATAACAGATAACCTCTCTTAGACCATTCAAGATTCACATCAATTCAATCCCCTTTTTGGCAAATTGCAAAGTTTTACCTTGTCCAAGATCACGGCCTTCAGGAATTAACCTTCGAGAAAAAAGATAATCATGTATTGTCTTTATTATTTGGCCTCAACTTGCTCCTTAGTATCAAGCAATTGGTGAGAATATCCTTTCTTTCTAAACTCAGAGTTATTTTTAAAAAGCCTTGGAGATTTAACTCCAACCTCATGTGGTCATTTTTACTCCTCTTTCTATAGAGATGACGAGACTGATTTGGTTTCTATAGTGAAAGGGTATATAATATTATTATCAGTATCATAAAAGGATTAATCTTTTTGTGTATTTAACGCTTGATGCTTCACTGATGAGGTATTTGTGATTGCAATTACCAATATAGTTATATCGAGTAAAGTATTGAAATTACCTCCTATTTCCAGAAAGAATTCTATTAAATTTATTTATGTTTCAAATTAAGCGAAAGAAACTCATTTTCGGTCGTTCATCAACAAAATATTTCCTGCGATTAGACGAAAAAGGATTTTTTGAAATGTTTTATTTTAATTTTTGTTCATCAATCATTTCTCAGAATTTGATATCATAGAGACAGGGAATTTGAGAAAGATAAAAGAAAAAAATTATTGTTCCATTCGTTCTATTGTAGTTATTTTTGCCATTCATGGATTATTTTATAAAATCCGTCGATAAATTGATATCTAAACTAAGATGATTTCGAACTGTAAGAAATTTCATTTATCGATAAACTAAATCGTTATTATTTTACCCTGAGAGAGACAGCTCTCATTGAACATCAGAATAATATTTGACAACAGGAGAATCGACATCAGGAACTTGAATCATTCATATAGATACCCATTGTTGTGGAATAATTTGTCAAGATGATTCGATATCTGAGATGCGGTTAGCATCTGCCGGAAAACGCGATACAATTTATCGTGAAGTAACGGCAAAATATCAAGATGACGCGGAAGTCGATTTTGGTTAAGGTAGATCGATTTTTCCCTTCTGATGCTTCTCATTTTTTTTAAGAATCTCTCATTTCCATCAACTGTGTTTCGGATGTCTCTTAAGAGAATTCTCTTGTAAAACTTTCGCGTCTGTGACCAATCACCATGCGTTCTATACGTCTCAATTTCAGCTTAAGCTAGATTCCTTCCAGTTCGTTGGACTTGGTATGATAATCTCTTCATCTATTCTGCTTCCGATTAAAAGTGAGACTTATAATTAATTCTGTTGGTTTTTAGATGCGAATCGCGATGAAAATAAATCTTAATGTGCGGGAATAAGCGGTCTTTTTTTCTCAGCCTTTCAATTAACGTAGCTCTCTAACTGCGATGATATCAAGAGCTGCAATCAGTCGAAAATTAATTACTAAATAAATAAAAAAAATTTTGGAGATTTTCGAAGAGCCGGTAGGTCGAAGTTCGAACTTTTTAAGAGATTTATTCAGCAAATAGGTCTTATTCTGTAAATATATAAATGCAAGTGATATATATGATGTTTTTTTAACATAAGCACTCCTTAGTCCCGTGAATCTAAATGCAATCTAGCGAGTAATTTTTAGAATGCCTTGATTTTGCGTGGGAAAATTATAGATTTTTTTAATGTCCAGAAGGCTTTCTGAATTGTACGTGCAAATTCGCTTACTTTTACTGTAAGTAGGTAATATAATAGTCAGATTCTCCCAATAATATTTTTAACCTTGAGTTTAAGGAAGAATATTTGATTTAATGTACGATAATAATAAGTAGAAAAATCATCAGAGCTTGCGGAATTTTAGCTATAATTTGAGCTGATGGATATTTTCATCCTCATACATACAAGACAAAGTACTTTGAACTCATGATTCTAAAGGTTTCGTACTTAGTTTTTCGAATTCGCTTGCGATCAAAGAAAAACTTAGCGCGAATGCGATAAAAGAAATGAAAACATTGATGTCGTAGATCGTGAAGTGTGATAGCAATACACCCGAGCGAACAAAAAGCAATGTGAACACGGAATCAGAAATTGTGATCGCGGAACATGTACGAGGTATTCAGTCAGTAAGCTACGTGAGCAGATTTCATATTAACAGGAAGTTGGATCGGTACAGATTTTTGAAATTTCCTTTAAATCCTTCAAGCGATCGCGAGTTGTGTACAATATGTTATCATTCGCCATGAGTACATCCGATTGTTTTTGCTCATCATTTAATTTTGTGATTTTGCACGATGACGATGTGTTGATGTTTAGCAGAACCAGAGATAGGGAATTCCGTCCCTACCTTAATAAACCGTGCAAATTGACGTTAAATCGAAATTAAAAAGTACAACCTTGTATTTATTTGCGACAAACCTTGGAAAACTTCCTCGTTTTGGTATCTAATACGAGAAGCCGTAAATTAGGCGTAATTGGGAAAATATTTCCATTTAGTTTCGCTTTCGATACATTTTCATCGTGAAAAATAGTCGGGTGTGCTAAGGAGCTCGTTTATCAGTGCTAATGGTGGAAAGACTTGCTAAACGCATATGGAAGCGAAGGTAAACAAGGAAGTGCACGTGGGAAAAGCGCGCGGAGGCCGTCCCCTGACGTGTTCAATGGTCGAATCGGAGACAGGGCTGTCGCTAACGAATGGTCGTACAAGACAGGAGCCAGTATCGATATGGCGTATGGAGGAGGTGTTCTGTGGAGCGGCTTTTTGGACAACTCAGAACATGTAAGTTATGCCCCAACTTTGATCCATGGAATTCATTGTAGATAGTGTAGTGGACCAGGGTTCGAGTCCCAGTCATGTCGCTTGTTTTTCATTTCCGATTACCCTTAGTGAATTGGTGATGATCGTTAGTAGGGTCGATCTTAAGCATTTAACATTTCAGTTCAGAACTGTGTGTTCATTCATTTTTGCCTCACGCAATTTTATTTTGTGATCAAATCGCAAAAATTTAACGTGGAAATTTATTTTGACCCTTTCTTAATCCTTTTATAGATCTTTTAATTCCTAATTTCATGGGATTTTTGTATTTATTAAGAATAACTCTTGTGTTTTGGTCACGTTGAAAAATACTTACTTTAGTCTGAAGTTGAGTATAAGTATGTAGCAGTTTTAGTCGTGAATCATCAGTGATTTTAAAAATATGTATCAAGTAAATTATTTTCTTATTTCTTCTTTTACTTTTCCTTTATCGAAGTCACTAGTAAATAAAAGAATATCATTTTTTATTAAGTTCCTCTATGGATCCCATAAGTGAAAAATTTTGGTATAAATTATATTGACTATTACCCGTCAGTGCATTATTTTCTTTGGGAAGCAATGGATTATTTACTTTAAGACTTTTCCTTCGTAAAAATCAAGTTTAAAAGAGTTAAAGCTCGAAAACTCAAGATATGTTACGATGACAAAGACAAAGACTTACAAGATTAAGGACCTCAGATAATTCAATGAGATCTCCGCATTCAATAAATTATGGTAAATTGATGGCGATGATGGAAGTTCATTTGAACTTTAAAGTTGCTTTCTACTGAATTCACAATTAATTTTTATTCACACGCCCAATCATGGAATTCCTTAAAATAGATACAAGATCGGAATTTAGCATTCAGCTTTTTTGCGTTATTATATCCATCAATTTGAATTTGAATTTTCAGTAAAGACGCTGTGAATAAACGTTATAAAAGGTAGCAACCTCGTTGATAGAACATTAGGATGAACTTAATATATTAATGGAAATACCTAGCGTGTAGAACGACGGCATGTGTATATCCGCTGTGAGATAACTGAATGATTTTTCATAGTGAGAACTTCCGATAAAAGTCAATAACCCTCCTGTTAAACGAGTTTAAGTCTCGAGATGAACCGGAATGATGCGGAATGTATATCAAAGACTGGGCGAATCAGCCTTCATCTTCCACAACTCCTTCCCTTCAGTCGTACGTAACCTGACTATGATCATCTTCACCTCTCGTGCGATACTTTCGAGTTTTATCGATTGTACGTCATGTATTCCTCTCTTGCGCATGGAAAGGATGTGTTTAAACGGAAGTGCTAAGTTTATTTTGATGGACGGTTCTCACGCTATAGGACTAAAGCAGGAAGCAAGGGCATGAGAATTTCTCCATAATTTGAATGAAGAAGGTTTTAAGAGTTTTGACAGTTTTAAACGATGTGAACCGACTCAAAATTACTTCCACTCATTAGTTTTAATCCCGTATATCGTTGGATTTGCGAAATCTCAGCTGGGAAACCGTTAATTTCTCATCTTTGTAAACCTTTATCTTGAATATTATAGTACTCAGCCGTTAATGTTTTTTGTTCGATGCTTATTAACTTGGAATATTCATTATACACCTAATTGTAATTTCTTTTTCCGACATTTTTAGAACACGTAAAGTTTATAGTAGCTTCCGCGCGTTGAAATCTCCGTTGACGAATCATTGCTGTTTCGTTAGTCAGTTGTTCTAATGAGTTAAATGTAATTAGTAATGCGTACCACTCGATGAACCTTAAGCAATAATTATCTTTTGCAAAGTAAAAGTACAATAATTTTAAAGGTTAAAGCCTTGAAATTATCCAATTCAATAATCTATAGTTTCCTCATTAATAATGAGAGAAATATAATAAATATAAATGAGCAATCGATAATTGGTCCGTAACCGTGAAGTAAATTCACCAAAATCGTTTCCTACATGGATGAAGATCAAAATAATTAAGCCCGAGTCGTCCGTGGAAGGTTTTAAAATCACTGTAGGATACCGTCCTTTCGTCGGAGCAAACTCAGGGTGAAGGACTCGTTGCATCCATTATAAAACTACTCTTCATTAGCACCGTGAGAAGGTAGTCGACTTATGTTCTTACAGACTCTTGGAGACGAGCAAAACTGTCTAGCAAATTGCTGGATTCTAACGAGAGGGGAAAAAACTAAGACCAACATCAGATGGGATATTCCATTGTTTTCTCGAGTCTTCCCACGGGCTCATATTCATGAAGTTTTACACTCGAGGCGACTTCATATCCTTCTTCTCACTTCCGAGACGCCTACTCTTTTTGACCTTGACTTTCGTACCAAACGTACACATCTCCCCTCAGACGCAATCTTCTTCACGGCCCTCGGAATCATCGACTTGTCTGCATCCCATTCGCTCCTGACTCATAGCCGTGATTCGTGGATTCGCTGTCCTTCGGAAAGAAAACAATTTCACGGGAGCGAACTCCGTTATCGAAAGAAATTCGTATACTAAGCTTGTGGTGTGATGGCGAAAATCCTTTGTGATTCAGAGAGCCAAGAGGTTGAGAGTTATTCATTCGTTTTGGATACTCGTAATAGAAATCGTTGAAGCGAAGATTTTTATTTGTATCTCATATTCCCTAAATTAACTTTATTTTGTTAGCTTTGATTTAATAGACTATTGTTTAGCTATCGTTAATACGTCGGTTCGCATGTCTAAATGGATGAAGTTTATATTAGTGCCACAAGATAAGGTTTGTGCAATATCATATAATTCATGAAATATTTGTTAGCTAGAATTCCGTGGTGGAAATATCGATAAATGTAAATCGCAATGTCTGTGTTATCGTTTTAAGATTAATAATTGACATCTGAACATATTTTTAGCGATAAATCTGATTTAAAGTACATTTTCTTCGACGATTCAATGATGGAAGGACACCTTGATCAGATCCATATTCTTCTTTCAATTTAAATCACTTATACCCAATACAGTTAATATTCCTATTTGGAGAACTTACAAGTTATCGAAAACACAATGAATATAGAGTATCTACAGCAAAAGAAATTGTGTTTTATTACATCTCAGGCGTTTTAAATTGAAATATTCTTTCTACATTTCAACATTCAATAAGTTACCTGACGATGAATTCCTTAAAAGCGATCGTAAGTTAACAAAGTTCTGTCTTTCATGGATTGCTTCAAGAATATCCTATTATCCACAAAAGCTTCTTATATAAATCCGCTCGAGCGCACAAAACCTGAGAAAATAGCGAAAATGGATTTCCTGTGTTTACTCTCGTCCTTAATGACGTCGTTTACGTATTTGAAAAAGACGTTACCTATTAAGAAGCACTTTGTCTCGCCTATTTGTTTGGAAATGTTCATGAAACGTTAAAGACGTTATTCAAGAACATGGAAGCAAATATATTAGTTTTGGTTTGGAAGCCAGTGAAAGAAATGAGTATATAGTCTCCTCGATCAAGGGCATGGGCGAAAATATTTTAAGTGAAAATTTTTCTACGTTTCGCCATGGCAGAATATCTGCGTACGACTAAAAAACTTTACACTTAAAAGCCATGCGCAAAGCCGTGAAACACTACTTAACATATTCATAACCTAGATTAATTAAAACACTTCATAAGTACTCCTAATGATATTCCTTTTTTCAATTAAAGTTTTTTTAGGGTTCGTGGTGGTCATTTACGGCCATGGTAGCGGACCAGAGGTCGACATGGCTCGTACCTTACATTACTAACAGTGCTCATGTGTGCAGTGCCATATCCTCTTTTTCAGTTAACCACAGTGAATCATGTTTGAAATATCAAGTTGAGTTAATAACCTTTAAATTAGTTGCTATAAATAAGATGCTGTTGGTTTATTCAGGTTTAGAAATATGATTGTGATCGGTAATAAAAGAATAATATAAATGATTTACAGTTGCGTAAGTGTGATAGTATACTATAGCAAAGTAGTATTTAGAGAAGTAGATAGTATTTTTTCGAGATAGGATACAAAGCTGAAGTACAAAGGATAACTTATAGGATAGGTACAATTGCCCCCTGTAACACGCCCAGTCGACTTGCAGAGTCTTCATACAGATGTACACTTCCTTCTCTATTGGTGCAATTCTTTGTTTTTCAGTTAACTATTAGAATTTATTGATAAAGTATCATGACCGTATTATCATCGCGATGTTTCAACACTTCTTTGGAGCGTTTTATGGCGAATCCTAGCATCGGAACGTTTCACACGCTTCTTAAGTATTATTATGATCTGAAGCTAATATCTGTTCGGGTCTCACGTAAAAGTCAAGGAGACCATCGTAACCATGAGAGGTCGCATCACCGAGGAGTTTGAACCCTCATCGGGGAAATTCTGAGAACGACCTGTTCACCCTCTGTAGAGGAAGAGGCAATTAGCAGCTTCCTCGGAACTTCCAAAAAACTTGTTCCATTCTCAGTATCTTCTGCAAAAGAATGTAGGGTCGGTTAGAGATTGAAGGCGGTGGTTCGCGAGGAAGATAATGGAAGGGTTGCTTTACACGAATTCCAGCTTTATGGGTACATTTTCGAGTAATCGCACCATAAGTTACAGCTTGAGGATATGAGTACTTAGGTTTATCGTTCTTCGAATGTTGAGGGATTTAGGTTCGAAAGTACGTGAATGGTATCAATGAAAAACGTGATATTTCTAGCGAAGTGCTGTTAGCGTTTCTTCGACTTCAATCCAAAAAATTGATTGATGGCGGCTCCAGACGGAAAGATACAAGGAAGTGTGGGCGCTCATGAGGTCGGCTGTTTACGTCTTGAATGACAAAGCTGTTTCTACCAACTGAAATCGTGCGTCAATATCGATCACGATCTGTCTAAAATGAGAAAGCAAATAATGGACGATCTGTTATTTTAACTTTTTTAGTAAAGACGGTGAATTCTTTGACGTTATTAAATCAACCGGTGATATTATATAACGATATGGGTGTATAAAATAACCAATTTGTACATGTATCATAACTATTGTCTAAAGAAGTGTGATTTTATATAGGACATCTTCTCTCATTTCTGCAATGGTTTTCAATTTACAAGGGAATACTGCAAAAAACTATTTGAGGTCGATGCGTGAAGAATAGATGAAGAACCGCAGATTAAACAATAACCATCCCTTACCAAGCAAAGGCGGAACCGATACAACGTCTGCCTATAGAACATGAAATTGCGAAAATATGTTCAATGCAATACAAAGGAATACCGTTAATCTCTATAGAGCTAACGTGAAAACCATTAAAACGAGCCTTTAGGCGAAATTTTGCATATAGACATTCCGTAAATCGCCTAAAGGAAAGCTAGATGAGTGAATATCTTATCTTAGAAATCGAGTCTGAGTGAGGGAGTCGTTTTAGAAATAGAAATAATAACTTAGCAATGATACAGCTTGCTTAGAAATAGCAAAACAGGTGTTCTACCTTTAAAGTTGATTCGTATTTGTACATTGTATTTGTCATAAGGAAAGGAAACTCCATGAAATTCTGATTAATAGGCCAGGGTCGGATTCTTTCTGGAGTAAGAAAACTGAACTTATCTGTATGTTCGTCAAGCTTTATTTGATACTATCACACTGAGCGATGTTGGAAAATTAAATTTAAAAGTGTAAATACGTATAAGTCTGTAATATGTCATAAATATATAAAATAGAGTCAAATATGATAATTAATTGTAAATAAAATACCTCAATACTACATATTTTTCTGTTTAATTCTTAATTTGGTTCTTTTATCTATCATGTATAAAATGTGGTTTTTATCCAATCTAATTTTTCCGCGTAAAAGATGGTATAATTTTCAATCTATTTTTTTGTATATAGAATATATCAACTGATTCAATCATCTAAATTTTTATCTATTTATTTTTAGATCTATGGATTATTTCTATTTGATGAATTCAGTAATGACTTTTAAACGTTTAAAGTGAACCATCGATAGATTCATTGCATTCATGACCTTTAACTGGGTTTCATATTCTCTTTCCGTATTTTAATCTCGAAAGTTATAGATCCTAAAACATGTTGATTATAGAGCGTAGAAAGGAAAATTTGAGGAAACATTTTCTCGGAACGTATCTTCGTACAACATTTTTCATTTTACAATACATTTAATAGTCGTCGAAAAATAATAGTGCCTTATTCAGGGAAAATTTACGTAAAAATAGTTTATATTTTTTTGTATATCATGAATTTAAAAACTAATGTTTGAAGATCGCCTTATGACCTGTGGCATTCATGAGTAATACGTAATTCCGCCCACTGACGTAATTCTCTTCGAAAAAGAAATCCAAGGAATGGACCATAAATGAATGGAAACTATTTTTGAATAAATGTATGATTCGTGTGTGATAAAATACGTCAATATATTTGTTAAATGATCTTTGAATTATTTCGTGAAAATCTTCAGATTATTTTTTCTTGTTTTCACTTTCGTGTGCCTCTCTTCGTGCATCCGGAAAACAAATTCGAAAAAGAAAGCGGCTGCAGTTGTAGCAAACGAGTTTTGGTACAGTAGGATTAAGAGCGATGATAACATATACTGTTTGAGACGCGTTCACTCTCTCCTGCTCTTCCGCCGACGTTTGCTATTCTGTCAGCGACGACGAAGAACGGTACCAGCGATTCCCGCTGCTTTTCCCACAATCATATTCGGATGAGGAATTACCTAAGCAGCGAATTACCGTTATTGCAAAGACCGTTGTCTCCTTTTAAACCACAGCTCCTCTCATTGTGGGCGAAATTTTCACGTATGCACTAAAATCCTCGCTTTTTTGGTCTCACCGTGCGAACGTTCTCATGGTAAAGTGATAGAGACAAAGTTTGACGAAAAAAACGAAAGAGAAGTGAGTTAGGTGAATTTACATGCAACTATGGATGACTCAGAAAAAAACTCAAAATGGTAGAGCTCTTTGTTTACGATTATTCAAAACATATGACTGGCAGACGTCCAATTGGGGTGATTGACCGAGACTTCTGAACGGTTTGAAGATTACTTTAGATTTAAAAAGTATGTAAGCCCCTAAATTTGCTATTATATCGTATAATAGAAACGATTTTTTTATTTTAAAATTTATTTTTACTAATTTATTATTGTGTTATATTTTTCACTTTTATTATATTATTCACTACTATTAATGTTATATTACTTAATTTCTTAAGACAGTCAGTCAGTCATAAGACCAGATATTTAGATTAAAATATATATCAAATGAAAAATATTTTAATGAAAATGATACGCAACATGCCCCTGTAGGACGAAATTATGCTATAATTATCGGTATATTTCGAATCTTAAGATATTTTAAGAGGATACAAATCTTTGAACGATAGGAGGAAAAATTGATGTCCTATCGGATATCAATCCGATATTATTGTGTACAAAATTAAATTAAAAATGCTAATGAATTTATGTGAAAAATATTTTTTATCGATCTCAAATTAAAAAAAAATTATTTTGTTTCATTCATTCACATTTTCGGAAAGAACACCGTCAACAATATGATCGCTGTTTGTTCTTATTTCTCAAAAAACTCTGAGCTTTGACATTCTATTTTCAAAAATTTTAATACTAAAAAAATGTAATTTAATCTCACCCTATTTATGAGTGTTCTGTCGAATCGCTACAGTAAGCTATATTATCCTGTCCGTTTAAAAAATGTCTTTTCAGATATATTAGCTTTTTCCGCACTTTATTTTAAAATCATTTTTACAGTGGATGCATCTTCGTCAAACCTGTTTCCGATCCCACCCTTTGCATACCGTCCTTTTTAAGTAACTCTTTGCGTCATACGCTGAGGCCCACTTTTGACTCTCTTACCGGAAGGGATCAGCCACTACCTGTCGCCTTTCATTCTCTTTCTTACTCGTAACTCCTAAGTTGTATTTCCCCGTAATTTAATATGCAAATAGAAATATAAAAACACCAATTTGCATAATCCAAGTAAAACGGAGCAATAAGGCTAAATAGGTAAAATAAATACTTCGTATTTTCGTATAGTAAATAAAAGGATTACTTTCGCATTCATTCCTGCATGTTTGAGTTTCTATTTTAATTTCTGTTTGCGTATCATAGCGAAGGGTTTGTAAAACAATAGAGCCGAGAGAATCGATTCATTCTTGGGTGTTTGATGACTGATCTATAGAGTGATAAGACTCTCTCAGACTAGCAGGAAATATGATTAAAAGGTTAGATAGATACCCTAAATAAATTAACGGAATTTAAGGTTGTTAAAGTTGCTTGCGAACCAATTTATCCTCTCTTCATATGCCGGCTTGCACCACCTTTGTACTCTTTATACTTCTTAATCGAGTTCCTCCCAAGAGTTTCTGGTTCATCTTATCGTTACGGAAATCTAAAGGAAAGGTTTCATTTTGAGTGAAAGATTTTCAGCAAAAAATCATATTCTCTGCCCGAAAGGATCAAAAAATGTCTTTTCCTCTTTGCTCAGCTTCCTTTCTCCTCCTCTTCCAGGCCTTACAGCACCAATCGGTGGGTAGCAGTCATGGAGCGCCCCTCGGCTACCTGCCCTCGCCGTGGGTCATGTGGGATGCTGGAAGATTTGCCGAGGCCAACAGAAAACGCAAGCAGAAGAAGAGGATGTGCACGGCGTGTCTTTTGGCAGGAGTTGCCGTAGCCGTCCTAGGTGTAGCTGGAGTGGCCGGTCTTGCCGTTTACTTAGGAGGTTAGCTCCACGCTATTCTCACGGAGACTTCAACGCTCGAAGTTTTGTATGAAGTAGATCAAAGTAAAATTTTTCAGTACGCCGAAAAATCTTCAAATTACTTGCTGACCGTTCACAGAATGATTATTTTGAGACATTATATATTGCTGAAATGCACAAAATTCTAGGGAAGAACTATACTGGATTAGAAAAAATTGGTTGATTAAAAGTTTTTTTATAGCCACATCCCCATTTCCTATTTGCTAGAAACAGATTTCTCGCCCTGTAAGTTTCCTGAACTATTGAATTGAAATTTTAGGAAGATTTACAATCACTCATCCTAATAACACTCATATTCTTAAACTTTTGATTTAAGGGAATCATGAATCTTAATAGAAAATATTTTCTCTCATCGAAACATGAACGCGCTTATCTTAATATTATTTAATTGGTTTTAGTCAAAAATACTTTAATTACTAACTGTAATTAATTTTAACCTTGGTCTTAGCTTTCCAGTCTGGTTTGCAATACATAATTATAATTCATTAACATGATTGCCATTTATATAATCAAAAAACTCCAAGGGAAAAGAAACTCTCTTAAATTTTTAATTTATTTTTATTTTAATTTAACCACTAAAAGCTCGGAATGTTTGCCGTATTTTGATGAATGTATCAGTATCATTTACGTAACATTTCATTTAAATCGATTCCAGGAACTCCCCCGACAGAAAGCACGACAAAATGGGAATCCTTCCGAAGAGCAGGAGAGGACGCATCGCACCGATTACAGAACAAACATGGAATACTGCTACGAGCAGATCCTCCCGAACGAACAACTCCACCCGTGAGAAGTCCATGGGCCATCGGACGCGGGGAAGGCGTTAAATGGGAGGGCAGGGGAAGCAGCCCCTCACCTCCGACCGGCAACAAACAGCGGGAAGAGCAGAAGGAATTCGCCTATGGAGAATTCGAGGGCGTCCCCGAAGTCGAGGTGGTACTGGACGGACGGGAGGATGATTTAACTCGCGACGATGCGAGAACCAAGTCCGCAAGGTCGCCGTATGCGAGAGCATCTGAAGGACAAAGGCCAACGATTGCGTCGTTACCACAACTCCAAGAAACTTCCAACAGTCCGGAGCCTCTGCTTTCGGCAAGTCAGAGTTCTAAGGCTGTGCCTCCGTCCGTTGAATGGAACGCTACGCTCTCGAATAGGTCATCCGAAAAGGATGTGAGGGAGACCAAAGATGAAGATGATGATGGAGTGAGGAGTAGGAATCACCGGGAGAGAGAACACGGAGAAGAGACGATAGAGGGCGAAAGGGTAGAAGATGATGATGAGTCAGAAGAAGAAGAAGAGGGCGATGGTGAATGGGAGGAAGCTGGGGAGGAAGAAGATGTTTCGGAAGAAAGTGAGGAAAAAGAGGATGAATCTGATGAGGAAGTAGTCGAAGAAGAGAAAGATGGAAGGGAGGAGAGAAGGCAGCAGCAGTCTTCCAATAAAGTTTCCATGGAAGGAATTCCTGTGTTTAATATGCTCACAAAGATCCTAAAAAGACTGAATTCTAGTAGTAACTCAAATGAGGGGGAAGTTTCTGTTTCAAATGGAACGATGGGTAAGGATATAGGGATGAATTAATAATATCTAAATTACCCTATGTGAATCTATAGATTCCTGTTTGTTCTGATCCATTTGAAAATTTAGAAATAGAAATTATTACCATCCTGTTACTGGTTATCATAGATTGTAATCAAATCGAGATATAATTAGAATTTCTTCTCACAAGCCACATATAGTCCATTAATCATCACTATTCCAACTTGGCAAATAATTAAATATTCAGCATGTTATCAAGTTAATAGCAATTCATATTAATTCTTTAGGATGGCTTTCCTCATAGTTATACCTTTTCAAATTGATGTTGATATAGGTTCTTTTTTAGAACCATAAATACTATATTTATGTATCTCTTGTATATAGAAATATATTATTTTCTCATTCTCTAACCTTGGAATAGCATCAATTTCTTTGTATTTGTAACTTTGATTATTTTTACGTACATTAGAAGTTTTTATTGCTATTGTATCTTCTTTAATATAAATTTGATACTTTGAAATTATTTTAAATAGAAATATGGAAACTATCCACATTTTTTCCTTTTTTTATATTCACTGTGCTTCTGTTAACAACAGGCATCAAAGGATAATTTCTTTAAAATTGGCTTGTATGATAATTTGAATTAAACAGTACTGAATGTGATTTTTGCAGCATTTCAGACACAATATTCATTATACTTGCAATATTTTAGTATAGTTATAGAAATTTGAGGCATGCTATAAATTTATTTTACATTTCTTGATTTACTTATAATACTTTAATTTTAACCAGATTGCAGTCCTTCCCAATTTAAATGTGCTGCTCCAAATGACGGAATAGTTTGCTTGCCTACCTCATCTCGTTGTGATGGTGTTAAGGATTGTGTACTCAATGGTGAAGATGAAGTAGGATGCAACTGTGCGGATACACTTCGATCAAGGTTCCTTCACAGGAAAATATGTGATGGAGTCCCAGACTGCTGGGATTACTCAGATGAGGATCAATGTGGTAAGATATTTATTTTGAATGGTGGACTGCTATCACTCCTAATTTTATCTTAAAATATGTAATTATTAATAGACATTGAAAAGTAAACTATTCGTTTTTAAAGTCATATGCTGAAGTAAGTTTAGTGTTGTTTTATAACTTTTAAGATATTTTAATTTCATTTAAAGTGGAACTTTTATCAGACTTTAACTCCTCTTATAAACATTGAGATAACTGAATATCTAATGAGATGCACATGGTAATAAAATGTGTTGTAAAAAATAAAACGTTTAAATTTTAGCATCCTGAGAAAATATATGCCAATTGGATTGGCCTGCTTATGTTACCAAACCAAATTACAAATGTCTATGTAAATAATATAGAATTCTAAATAATGAGTATAACCAATCATCTAAATCAATGTATGTTACTTCCCAATAGCATGGTGCATGCCAGGAAATTTAGTTTGTGGGGGAGGAGCTAAGATATGTGTGGAACCCAAACAGATATGTGATGGTGTGAAGGACTGTCCTGGTGGTGATGATGAATCACAATGTATAGCCCTATACTCAGGCATTGAGGAAGAAGCTAAAGATAATGCCCCTGAGGCAAGAAGAGTAAACGTAAGAGGTCATGGTCGACATGGTTCAGCAAGAGGCTCAGATCATGTTACAGCATCAATGATCACCAATGAAGTACTTCCTTATCGCTCTTCAGGTATGATAAGTGATACCAATCTCATGTCATTACTGCTATTGTTGTACAAGTGCATGAAACCTACTTTTTACCTTTTAGGTTATATCTTGGTTAGGAAAAAAGGAGTTTGGGGAAAGCTTTGTCTTGAGCAAGCTGAAATGGGAGATGATGAGCAAAATATAAACTCTGGTATTTATGCTTGGAAAGCTTCTGAGATTGGTTATAAAGTTTGCAAAGCAACAACACACAGGTTGGTTAAAATATTTGAATTTAAGTTTTATAGATGTTATAATACATAAATTATTTAATTAAATTAAGTTTTATTTTATAATAAGGAACACAAAAAAGAAATAACATCAATAAGTGTAGTACACAGAATAGACATAGGTAATTGGGATGGTATTTATATAAATTATTTTACTTCAAATAATTGCTAAAATAAGATAAAATGCCTATCGGATGCTTTTAGAATTGTTATGTATGAAGAGGAAATTGATAATTTGATAACAAATCTCTTGCCTTGGGAATATGTAGTACTAAAATCACAATTTAAATCATCAGCTTTTTCAAATTGTATTAAGAGCATAAATTCATTACAAGCACAACTATTTCCTTTTTCTCTAAAATATAATCAATCTACAGAATAAGTAAATTATTTATCAAAAATATTTACCTATTTCAGGAGCTTCGAGATACTAGAAGAAATTGTTGAGGAAGATGAAAATAGAGATATAAACTCTTCTGTATCTATAACTCCTTATTATCAAATAGAAAAAGGTTCTAATGATGCAGATATTTTAGAGTGAGTATTATTCAATTTTTCTTTCATAGATTATATTTAAATTAGAAAGATATCCTGTATCTTTAATGTACAAAGGTACTATAAGCATAGCTTCTCAAAGTTAATGGTTACATGCATGTGTACCAACTGATTCATTGAATCTATTTGACCAATGTTGTAAAAGCCTTGTTCCATTTTATTTCACCGTAATATATTATTTATTTTTATCTGAACTATAACATTTTTCTTTGATAGAATTTTGTTTTCTATTATTGTTGAAATCATTTGCAACATTATTCTACTACTTCATTGTAAATTATGGTTTTTATTAATAGGTATAATTCTCTTCTCTTAAAGGTCTATCCAGAATATACATACAACAGATTGTTCTTCTAAAAAAGTAGTTAGAGTTACGTGTAAAGATTTGGAATGTGGAGTTAGACCTAAACTGAGGTTAAACCAATGGTCCAGGTAATGCTCGACAAGATAAAAATTTAAATTTATGAAAATATACCTTTTTTCTTTAAGTTCAGAGAAAGTGGTATAAGAATTGAAATGGGATTAAGTTTTATTAAGTTTCAATAGATTATTTTTAAATTACATTTAGGCTTTTCATATTTATAAGTACATCAGAAATTGAAAAGTATAACAGTTGTGATGTGATGTTCACATAATAATTTGAGTGTAACAATTATTCACTGGAAAGTGAGTACAGTGAGCATGTACAATGCAGTATGTAGCAAATGATATTTATTCAAATCCTTCAAAAAATAACTCGTGGATCAAACAACAGTCAACTATAGATTTGATTTGCAAGAAGATAAATTGCAATGTAGAATTTGATAAGTTCATAGTTGTATCACTCTGACTGCATTTCTGTACAATAACCCTGTGTTGCTTGCTATAAAACGGTATGGTGGCTGTTGGGTATATGACTTATAGCTACCATTTTATTAATATTCGAGTAATAACCAACTATTCAGACCCCTTACATTAATGATATGCTTCCGATTTATGAATTTTAATGTTCATTTTGTAATTCAATTTTTGCTCCAAACTCTTAAACCTTAAGGAAAATTAATTCTCTATGAAATATATTTAACTTCATTTATTTTAATTTTGATTGTATTATACATATATTTTGATAAATTACAATTGATACTTACATATTTAATCCTATCATTTTGGATATTTTTGAAAAAATAAATATTTCGAATGTTTTCATTTCTATAGAACTCAAAGGATAGTGGGAGGAGGAAATGCAGCCCCTGGGGCGTGGCCTTGGCAAGCTGCATTATATAGGGAGGGTGAATTTCAATGTGGAGCTACACTTGTCTCAAACCAGTGGTTGGTGTCAGCTGGACACTGCTTTTTCCAGTTAGTATTGCAACGCAGTTTTCTTTATTCATTTTTTAATAATAGTTATCTTTTTATGAATATATAGAAGTTGTTCCAAATACATCAATGTATATCAATAAAGGTAATCAAAGATAAACTAAACCAAATTCAACAATTTTTTTTTATAATTTTCAGTGCACGTGATGATTACTGGGTAGCAAGATTAGGAACTCTTCGTCGAGGAACTGATTTACCATCTCCTTATGAGCAAAGACGACCTGTTTCCTCCATAATTCTTCACCCTGGATATGTAGATGCTGGGTTTTTAAATGATATTGCGCTTCTTAGATTATCATCTCCTATTGAGATAACTGACCATGTTCGTCCAGCATGTTTGCCTCCAAGGCCTCCAATTAATATGAAACCTTTTCCAATAATAAACAAAGATATAGAAACAACAACCAGTGATGAAGGAATATCTTATGATGAAAATATCACCACTGATCCATCATTAGTAACTACAAATGAAATTCCAGGTACAGAATTTATCTCTGAGGCTCCTTATACTAGCAGTGATTCAAGTGATTTGATTGAGAATTCTCCGGTGAGAGAGATTCAATGGGAAAGCAACTTGGATGAAGAAAGTGACTTTGCAGATCTTTTAGATGGTATCAGTAATTCAACTTCAAGCAAAGAAAATGATTATTACGTAGAAAAAATAAGTTCTGAAGAAAAATATCCAGAGAGTTACTCACAATCTACCTACCCTGAAACAATAATATTGGAACAAAATGCAGAAAAGTTTGAGACAAGTACTCATCATTCAGATAGTCAGAGATACAGGAGCACATCAGTTTCAAGCAACATAAACATTATACAGAATAATCAAGAAAAAATAAAATCTGATAAAAATCATAGGCAACAAAATCACCAGGAAGAAGATTTGATGAATGCTACAGAGAATAAGTCCATCAATGACCATGCTAATTCTCTGAGAGAAAGTAAAAATGTCAGCTCTCTTGAGAATTCTTCAGATTCTAAATATGTAAATTATTCTCATAATACCAGGAAGGATAAAATCAGTGAAAATAAATCTGTGAAATACTCTGTCAATAAGACCTCAGAATCTAATCCTGTAAATACTCAAGAGGTGAAGGAGAAGGGAACTTCGGTTAGCTCATTATCATTTTCCTCGAGCACTCTGGGAGTGGAAGACTCAGGAGAGTTGATTGATCAAAATATGACATTTCCCAAAGTTAAAATCAGTAATGCTCCTGACCCAAGCATTGCAGAGGTAAATCTTAAAACTGAAGAACATAGGAGCTCAACTTCTTCCTACTTTTTGCCTTCAGCAACAGAGGCAATTACTCCTGATATATCTGTAGACACTGATGAAGAAGGTTCAAAAGATTATTATGATAGGAAAGCTAGAAACATAATTTCGGATAACGAAACTGAAGATGGGATACAAAATGGAAGGCTTTGTACTGTGATTGGATGGGGACAGCTCTTTGAAGTTGGAAGAATTTTCCGTGAGTTTAATTTTATGAAAGAATAATTGGGTTTTCTGTCATTAATTTTTAATATAATTATTGTTTCATCGCTGGTTTTAAGATTCTAAAATATGCCTTTTTTTAACAGCTGATACTTTGCAAGAAGTTGAACTCCCACTCATATCAACTAGTGAATGTCGCAAAAGAACTCTCTTTCTGCCTCTGTACCATCTTACAGATGCCATGTTTTGTGCAGGATATGATAGAGGAGGAAGGGATGCTTGTCTAGGAGACTCTGGTGGCCCATTGATGTGTCAGGTAATGGATGTTACAAATACAATGCCATAGTCATTCATCACAACACTTAAATACTCACTGCTCTAAACATATTAGATATATCTGTTTTCTCATTTATGATTACATAACGTTGAATAATTGATTACTACAGTTAGATAACTTCTCGGAACTGAATGCTTTGGATATATGTGAATCTGCTAGTACATGTTTTTTTCTTGTTTCTAAAACAGGAGCCGGATGGCCATTGGTCGTTGTATGGAATAACAAGCAATGGATATGGATGTGCACGTGCTAACCGACCTGGTGTTTACACCAAAGTATCTCATTACATTTCATGGATTGAGGAAACCATCATCTCTGAGGATGCTGCCCATGAGAAGAGCAAATGGGAATATGAGAAGAAGGGTAAAGAATGGCCGGGAGATGAGGAGGAATGGAGTCAGTGGAAGGAATGGAGGAGAAGAAGAGGGGAGGAGCAAGGAGTTTCGGGAAAGCATTCCTGCCCCCATCGATGTCCATTAGGTGAATGCTTGCAAAGAGCAAGAATATGCAATGGAGTGGTTGATTGTAGTGATGCTAGTGATGAACAGAATTGTCATGGTGAAAGGAACGTTGGTAGATAGCATTCACAGAGAGCATCTTAATCAGAGAAAGCCAAAAGTACTTTTGATCATAATTTATATTTTCAGTACAAAGACATTATGAGGCCTTGGAAGGTTTTTAAAATTATCAAGAGAAATAATATCTCCTCTCATATGATTTTACTGTAAAAAGAAGATCAATATTATCTCCTTTACCTATAAAATTTATCCCCTCATATTTAGAAATTCAATAGACCTGCCTGGACTTGCGTATCTAAATTTTGGATACAATTCCTACATCACCCATATATTATGACAATGATTCCTTCAACTGTTTCGAATATAACCTAAGTCAATGAAGAAATGTACTTACCATCCCTATAGCTTTTTAGTATTTTGTTAACCCAACTGGAATTGAGCTGCATGTTATTACTCAAGAATATTTAAGAAGGGGATTGAAATATCAAAATTTTAAATTACAATTGATGTATAACATAAATGGTCATTTGCAGTTTTTTGACCCAAAGTGTAAGTTTTTTAATATCTACTTTACTTCCATGATACATTTATTTTTGAGATACAGTTCGTGAGTGAGTTCTTGAAGAATCAGATTTGAGTTAAAAAATTGTTTTAGATTAACTGAAGCACAGTTTAGGTGCTATGCATATTATTTGATTATTAAGAATTTTCTTAATTTATTTACTCTTACTCTTTATCCATAAAAATTTTCCCAATCATCAGATATAACTATGCATGCAAATTTTTGGGATTATTCATATTTACTGAATTTTGCAAGAAACGATATATCTGCACCTGGTTTCTTGTTCACTTTAATTTTCAAACTTTGATTCTCCTATAAGTCTCAATTATTTTGAAAAAAGATGATAAATATTTAGCTAAAAATTTTACAATTTGAAGGACTTGATTCCTAACTACTACAGTTGATCAAAAATAGAAGTTTTAGGAAAATAATTATATTTATTTCATTGGCTATAATTATTTTTTCCTAAATAATGCTTTATCTGTGATTTTGTCTCATTCAGTTAGGATACAAATCACTCTTTCAGTGATATCTAGAATGGCAGTCCAGAATATTAACAGATAATGTATACAGTTACATTTCTTAACCTAATTTTTTTCTCAAAAAGATTTTTGAATGTAAATTAATAAATTCAAATCATTTTAGGTAGGTTGGGAGAAATTTTCTATTGGAGAGAAGGAAGTTTTGACTAGTCACTGTGATTTCAATGAAATCTTGTAAAATGTTTATTATAATATTATCAAGTAGGTTTAAATTTAATAATAAATGGTATGTGACTCAAGTGAATTGCTTGAGTATGTTGTTGAATATAAACTGTGCAAGGAGCAGCCAAAACCTTTGTTTTAAAAAAAGTTTGTGTAGTTCTGTTTCATTTATGTAACTTCTTTGTAAATCATTTATTTAAAAATTGAGTGTAGTTTATTATGAATGCAACTTTATTTATTAGATAATTTATGTATATTGGTCCCTGTTTGGTGAAATAAAAATAGATTGTTTCTATTGTTTAAAAAAATAAAATTTCATGTTTTATTTATAAAGACAAGAAGGCATCTTTCATATTTTATGCATTTGGTATTTTTTAACAATTACCATCCCTTTATTTGTTTATTTCCAATCCTATTTTGGAGATAGATCTCAGCACTATTAATTCTAAGCCTCCATTTCTCAATATATGATGGTATGTCCCAACCTTCATTATGTTTCTTGGTCCCTCCATTTCTATTAAAATCTAAACAATTTATACCAATATCCAATATTTATCCTTTCTATTTGCCACTCTACCTAAACCCATTTTGGTGACATAGCTATTTCAATTATGTCTGTAAAACTTATATCACAGATCTCACCTTTATGTTGTTTGTCCCTCCTTATATTATAAGGTCCTTATAATTGTGTTGATATGAAATCTTGCCTTATTATTTTCCCCAGCAATTGAATACATTTCCTTCCTTGAATGCTACCAGATTTTAAAATTTTATTCTGACTACTTAATTTAATGGAAACCAATTTTGTCTTCTTTTTTTAGCTCATAAATCCAATCTTCTCCTTTAAAGCTTTTGCAGTTTGACTTGGCAAGATGAAAGGTAGACATTTTTCTTCAATATATTATTTGTTATGGCACCACCTTCTAGACATCCAATTGAATGGAGCTTTTAATTCTAAATAAATTCCCATTATAGGAGTTCATTACGATAATTATTAGATTGTTTTAGGGGTATATGATTGTAATTCATCAGACTATCCCTCTGCTAGTTGGTTTATGTTACTTTCATTATCTGATCAGATATAATGTTGAAGCTTTCTTAGCATCATAAAATCTGGATTACAAATCGCCTCCAAACTCTATTAACACCCATCTACACCAATCAACATTTAGAGGGGAAAATTTATAAATATAAATCTTATGTAGAATCCTATGAAAGTGAGATGATTTTTGTATAGCCAAATTTGGACGAAAATTTGTAAAACAAATTACAATCCATGAATATGGGAATGGAAGTCCGCCCCTCCCAATCTGGCATACAAGTATTAGCTCACATTGCTTCGAGGCCCTTCCAATGGAGTGAAGTCCTACAGTATTTGCATACATATCTTCATCACACAGTCACAGTCTTTTCCATTAGTGGTAATACAAAATAAGAAAAAATTCTGTATAGAATAATTTATTTACAAAATAAAGTTTAGGCTAATTTTTTAGGGAATACAATTTTCACAGAAAACAAAAATTATTCCAATACATCATAAAAGGTAACACACTATTACTGGGTATAACTAACTCTTGTTAAAGCCACATAACAATTTCACAAGTCTGAAAGAGATAAAGATGATACATTAGAAAGATAAAATAATTTAAGAAGGATTTAAAAGTTATTAAATATGTGAAACACGATAAAAGTCAGTATTTTCAATTGAAATTGCAAGATGTGTAATTCATTAACATGTAATACATCTCTAAAAATAATACAGAAAATAAAAGAATCGAACTTACTCCATCGCAATAGAAAATGAGTTATCCATCAGACCTAGCCGGTGAATACAGAAGGGCTGTAAGGGTGGCGTCTGCTTCAAGAAGAGTGAGGTCTCGTTCAGCACCGAGGAATCGGGTTGATAGCTCGAGGTCTTTCAATCTCAAGAGTACTTTAGCACCTCTAACGTAATCACTTGAAGGGAGATACAATCATTATATTAATATTCACCAATGAAATCATTTTAAATTAATTAAATTTTATGCGAACAACAAACCTTCCATTTCTAGCAGGTCTCGTACAAACGCATGGGAATTTCCACCCAAAATCTATATACAAATCATCATCCACAATATGATAAATGGTACCTTCCACAAGTTTTCCCTCTGGATCTCCTAACTAAAATATAAATAAGTACTATAGGAACTTAACAGACAATTGATTCCATAGGGAATAAATTAATCATACATCGATAAACTTGGAATTTCGAAGAAGAGTGGCGAAACTTTCTTCTTCCTTTACTTGCTCCGGTTCCTCTTTGGCGGTGTATCTATCGAAGGCACGAGCAAATCCACCCTTTACAGGAGGAACGGAATCTTCTGCTGATTTACTAGGATCTGTCCTTACTTCTGTCTGCTTAGATTCACTACCAACACTGTCCTCAACACGACTACAAAAACCTTTCCGTGCACTAAGTAAATGTTTACCCAACTTTGAACTAATCGACAACCTCCGTAAGTTCGAACTTTTAACTACTGATAACAACATTGTAATTCTAAAACCTAAAAATATTCAACAGTGAGTTGTTAATAATAAAGGGAAAGAGAAAGGTAACTTAAAAGCATGTAATATCAGTCATAAAACACTAGCGGTGAATTAGTATGCCCTAACGTCGGTAGAGCCCGTTACCGTATACACTTCTGTATCGATTGTTGCGATTGGCACGATTTAAGCGCCCTTATGAAATCTACTAATTCAAACGAAGAGAAGCAATGCTGAGAAGTTTTGATGCTGGAATTTTTCAACATATTTTGCAGAAAATAAAACATACATTTAAGACATATCGCACCCACTCCGACAATCTGAATTTCTATCTCCGTAAGACACGCAGACTTAGGATTTATTTTCCTTTCCAAGAGCGACTCGCAAGCGCTCGATTCCAAGTTTCGCAGTGAATTAATTTTAGAATTTCATTTGATTCATTCATTTCGACTAAAGAATACTGCTAATATCTCAGGATGTTGGAGATAAACTAATTTCATCATTAAGAGAACAGAAGACTTTGCTCTACCTTTTTGAGTTTCGAAGAAGACTTTATCATGTGCTTTTTTCAATTAATCTTTCGGTAATGCTAAAATAGAAGATTATTGGTGTAATGGAAAATGATTCTAATTATCAAGTTCTTTGCTTTGTCAGAATCTGTCATTGTTATTTTACACTTCTGAAGAACACGAATAAGGAGTGCATAGCTCTCTTCCTGTTTTCTTTTGCTCTCAATGGTTACCCACTTCCGGAGGGAATCCACCGAGAATTTCACATTTCCCTCAGTCCATATTTTGTCTGCAGAATGGGAAGTAGCGGCATATTCACTTTAGGGAGGTCGGAAGGCTTTCCATCTCAGTATGGCGAGAACAGGACTTCGGTTACAGAGGACGTCGTGGAAGTTGTGCTCCTTTTCATATTCCTAGCTCTCTCTGCATGCTTTGTTGTGGTTCTCTTACCGAGATGCGGCGCAAAAGCGGTGATTATGACATACATATATTCTATGCTCTTGGGATTGAAATGTATATTGGGTTAATTTATTTTCGCATATATTTCGCTAAAGCTTTAATGCTAGAGAAAATATATATTATCAACCGTGAAATCCGTAGGTTCTATTTTCAATTATATGATGATAGGATGATCTGAGACTGATCCTAAAATTATTATAAGCGTCATCATCATCGATTTTATCGCGGGTATGAATCTTTCTTTGTGGTGTGATTCATAATCATTTCAAATTAAATTTTAATATATTTATAGTAAATTTGAGTCATACCAATATTTCTTCATTAAGTAATATACATTTTTATTGGATAAATTATCTATATATACATACATATGCAATATTTATAACATTATAGATATTTTTTCTCATGGATAACATTACCGAATAAATAACGCCGAAATACTTAGAATTTAAAACATTGAAAATTGATACGCATACTACTCTTGGAAATTGAAATATTGGAAAAATTTAATTTCGTAGGTCCATAGAAAATTATATTAATATGTAAATAAGGATTTGGTATATATTACGAGGAATAAATTATTGTTAAAGCCACAGTCCTATTAATAATCTCGTGTATCCTGCGCAGCGGTTCTGCTTTCTCCATGAAAAGTGTTGATCCAAGTCTCTATGATTTTCATTTTACTTTCTAATAATTCTCATGCAACAAAGTTGATGTATTCGTAAAACAAAAAGGGAGTTTTGGTGAGGAATTAAGGTAATAAACTCATAAAAATTACGATTTGTGAAGCATTTAATACTTACTGAATCGTTAAATATGTGTGTATCAAGCTGCAGCGATGTAATTCAGTAACCATGATTAGTCATCTAATTACAACATTTTTTCTATTTCAGAGAATATTCTTGCTGTTGAGAATAGTAGTGGGACTGTTCGTAGGAACTATATTGCTGAGTATGTGGTTCTAAAGTAAATTTTTACGAGCGCTATGGCCATTTTCTCCATAGATCACTGGCTAAATTCCTCTCTTTTTCCAGCATGCAACTACGGTCAGATGTGGGAGGTTGGAAACGTAAGAGCGAAAGTGCAATATAAAGCTGGAGATCCAAAGGAAGTGGATGCTCAAGTCGGGGTCCTCATAGGATTGCGATCTGTGAACATAACATTACAGGGTACGTTTTGTACATCCTTCCTTCCTCAAGAAAGTTTTTCTCATAAACAGACCCTTCTGTGAGATGAATCCCTCCCGAGTTTAAATGCTCGCAGAATTTTATTGAATTGCCGCCTTATTAATACTAATTCCTCAGATGAATTTTATCAGTAATGAATGTTTATATTTCACGCTGAAACAATAGAAAATATCCATATGAAAAACCAAGTCAATGGCTATTGTTGAGAGAGCGCTTATAATCCGAGAGGAATAGCTGAAAAATTCTAGGAACTTTATTAATCATCTAACTTTTCAGCTGTTCAAGAGAAAGAGGAACCAAAAGAGGACATAAACTACAACGAGCGCTTCCACTGGACCTGGGACCAGGGGCGCATTGGATTCGGCATTTATGGTAAGTTGTAAATTATGACTAATCCATGTTTGATAAATCATCATATATAGATTCCATTCTTCGTGAGAAATGTTAGTAGAATGAAGATTGATCAGGATTTATAGATGACCATGAAACTACCTTCAGTGTTACACAATTTATCGTAACTCTTCCTCTTAAAGTTAAATGGAAAATATTATAAGAAAATTCATAATTTTTCAAACCATGGATATTGTTAACCAAATGATGATGATAGGATACCGATTAGTCTATAACGTTAAAGAAATATCGGGGTATCGTAGAAGTTCTTCATCGAAGACACGATTCTAATTCATCTCACTCAGTATTACGAATCCTTGATTAATTCCTTTACTAATGTTGCATAGGATCATGTCATTAGTATTGATGTGACTTTCAGCTGGACGTGTGCAGCGCGAGTTTCGTGCAGCCCAAAGGAGAGGCATTCCTCTCCCTATTCTGTGGGTGGCAGAATACTTCACTATAGACGGCGAGGGCTTCCGGTTTGGAAGAAACTATCGCACAGCTGGATGGTATGCACATATAGCACTCTGGTGAGTTGATGCCCTCATCTGGTTTTAAGGAATGAAGAATGACAAGCATTCTAAAAAAGTTGGCGTCTTACTAATATTCCTCTACATAAAAATGAAGCATAGACGTATATGTCATTATATCAGCCAATACATAATATGTTATAATGTCAGCTTTACTAAGAGATATTTGAACAACTAGCTTTTTCAGATGTTTTGCATGAAATTGAATTTATACAGAAAATGCATTTCTATTATTGTGGATGATTTTAAATTTATTGATATTTCTTTTATTCATCTAACTGTATCTGAGCTTCAGATTTTTTAATTTTCTAGGGCTGCCGTTCCAAGCTGGATCTTGTCCAATTTGTTATTTCAAACTGTGGTACGGTATGGTGCCTTGTGGTCTGGAATAACTGGTGCCTTTCAATTGCTAGCATGTCTCATCTGGTGGAGAGTTAGGAATCCCATTCCATTGCAAATTCCATTGGCAGAAGAAGAAATCATTACACACTATGGGCCTTGTTTCTGGTTAGCATTTTCTTCAGGTAGATATTTGGATCACTTTTATTCTAGATAATATTAAAGCTGCAAACTTGAGTATACCCTCAACCTCAGGGGTGCAGCTAGCAACATAACATGAGATAATTTATAGTACTTCTAAGCTCTGTGAATCATAAAAATTTTCAAAGCAAGAATCATACATAAAATTACCAATATGTGTTTAAATCATAGCTCCTGCTTTGTTTAGAATATCATGTATTAAAAAAGTATTAAGTATTTGATTCACTATGAAAAATAATAGGATTAAAGTGCAATAAATCATCCTTGACATTAAACTTTGAACTCTGAACTTCAGAGAGAATCATACTATTTATTCTAAGTTATGCGATAAAAGAATTTTCACTTGTAGTGAAGGGATGTGAGAGATAATTCCTCTATTGATGAGCTAAACCTTGACACCTTCAGCAAGGGATCATTTCATTGCCTCAGATCATAACTCTTACAATTAAGACTGTATAGGATGATTTTAAATGTTTTTATAATAATGCATAGTGAGATATATTTCTTTAGTGCAAATCTATAGAGTAAAAAGTATTTCTTACACAACTTTGATTATTTGGTATGTTCTGTTTAACCAATAAACTAAACTCAGATGAATTTTGGATGAATGATTTTAATATTGTTTTTTAAAAAATTGATTGATAAATTAATAATTGAATTAAATAATATATGTAAAGTTTATAAATTTAATGATTTTTTCTATTTTTTTACCTAACACATGGGCAACTGGTAAGGGCATCTTGACTTTTTGAGTACTTATCTCTTATTCCTATTAATAAAAATAATTAGCAGCAATTTTCTGCTTTCCTCTTTTAAACCAAAAATTATTATAAGAGTTTCTCAGAAATATACGAATATTTTTTTAGAGCAATCTTAGCTACTCAATCGCTTAAATGCAGTCATTGATGAAGTACATTTCTTGCAGCTTAGTATGACATATTATTATTGTCAACTTTTATTTTGTAGGCATTATTTGTCTGCTCATTGGTTTTGTGGTCATACTTACGGATTTAAGAGTTCCTGATGAAACGGCTGTGTTCTTTGGCAAAGATCCTCTATCAGAGTATGAAGAATGCCATTTAGGTAATATATCTACATCTGTAATGATAATTTATTCATTAACATATTAATTGTCTCTTTTGAAATAAGATGTGTGATATTGAATCATTCAATGATTTTACAACCAACAAAGAAGTACTCATCTTGATTATATATAATTTTCAAATTACTGAAAGCAATTGATTCCAGATTCTTTGATTTCCAGATTGTATTTCTTAGTCTTCTTATACTATTAAGTTTATCTTCAGAATTTCTTAATTCCATTGATTTTTAATGAAGAAATGAAAGTATAACAATCCATAAAAATAACTTCTACAGAAATTATTATAACATTTACAGTTTATATTGCCTAATGAAGAGTTATAATAAATTAATTCATAATTTAAATAAGAAGTCTGTTGACTGATGATGTTAGCATCCAAAAAAATCTAATTGGTACCACAAATTAAGGATGGCTAAAACACTTTATCTTTTCAGATGTCAAAGAATGTTTACAATGATTTGTGTAGTAATAATAATATAAAAATGCTTAATAAATGGAAAACTGTAAAATTTTTATAAAATTGCATTAGAGATTTTAGAAAGAAATAAGACTTTAATTTCTTTTTAGACCCCCAGGAAGTGGACCTGATGAGGACGAAGGCTGCTAGAAGATGGGAGGAATTACTCAGGCAAAGGAAAAGGGAAGAAATGTTGCAGATGCAACCAAATGATGATGTTGCTTTTGATGTGATGGAGATGGATCCACGCTCTACTCCTTATGATCAAGTAACCCCTGGTGGGATACCCACGCTCTCTGCTGGCCTGCCCACACTCTCTGCTGGAGATGCTCTACCAATACTGCAGCCATCTGAGGTAAATAACACTTAACTTTTATAATTAGGATTTGACTTATAGAAGATTTATGGGAAATCTAAGACAAGCTATGGATGACCAAAGACATTCTCACTCAGATGCTCAATGCTAGTTATGTTAACATCATCTACTTGTCATAAATTTAAAGGTTAAATCAAGTAAACATCAATGACTTAACTTCACATAGAGATTTAATGAAAATCATTGGAGATAAGAAAAATAAGCGATAAATTTCTGATTTATTTGTTTTTTTCCCTTAATGATGATTACTTACTTATTTAACTTGTATATAAATTGATACTTTGTATGATATACCACTTTTTATGTATTTAAATTACTCGATACATGTGGAAAATTACCTGAAAATGTGGGTTAGACATTATCTTTCTAAATGAAACTGGGAAAGTAAATTCATTGTTTATATTGGCATGATATAATACTGCAAGTATGAATAAATTCCTGGATATACAAATGAATATTTTTTGTGTGTATATATAAGGTTTCATTGCAGCTAATTTTAAATTCACTGGTTCATTGATTCAAAGTAAATTAATACATTTTCTTTTTTCCTCAGCTTTTACTGAAGAGAGGGTCAACTGTACGCCGTGCACAGAAGTCATTGATTCGAACCCCAGCTCCTGTGGCAATAACTAATGTTCCCTTTTATTTAGGGATACCAGAGGAAGAGTACTAATTATTAATATGTTGAAAAATGACTTTGTGATCAAAATACTTCTAAATTCTCTTACCCATAAACTAGAAGTTGATGGGTAAGAGAATTTAGAGAAAAAAAATCAAGTTCTAGGTTCACATCAAATTTTAAGTATTAATGAAAATTAAATACAAGTACATGAATATTTTAAAAGAATTTCACCAATATACAAACCAATAAGTTCTTAAACCATTTTTCTCGATTAATTTTGGTAATAAAGTGGCAAACCAAATTATAAGTTTCTATCAATATAAAACTGCCCTATCACCAAAACCTATAAGTTGAAGTTTAAATGGATTCCTGTTGGAGAAATAAACATCAATACCTCTGATGTTTCAGTATATGAATTTATTACTGCACATCATATTGCTGAATAGGATGAAAGAAGCACAAAATGTTATTATTAAGGTTATGTAGAATTGATCAGATTATTGCAATGTGCAGTGTTTATGATATGAATTATTATTTGGAATATAAATTTCCATGCAACTTTGATGATTTACCACTAAGTACTGATTGGGTACTATAATCAAGTTTTAAAAAAATTAGGAATGATGACCACCTTTCTACAAATTCTAATCACATGAAGTTATTTATTATCTACTGAAATTCAGAATTATAATTAAGCTCTTCTACTATTAGGTAGATCCCATCCCATTTTTTATATGGCTGGAAAAAGTTGGAGGAATTGAATGAAGATAAGTAAAGTATTGACCTGAATTTTATTGAAAAGACTGGAAAATGAAGCAGATGAAAATATGAGTGAATTTCAGTTCAGGTTCAGAAAAAGAAATAGAAGGTTCTAAATATCAGAATAAATGTGGGATTGAACAGTGACAGGAAGAAAGCTTCAAGTACCTTAGAACTATATAAACAAGACATGGGAACTACACTAGTTTAATCTAGGATAGCCTAGGCCAAAGTATGCTTCAACATAAAAAGGATTACATTAACAAGTAAAATGAATGGAAACCTGAAGAAGGGACTGATGAAATACTGCTTCTGGAGTAACATCCTATAAGAGGTAGACTCTTAAACGATAAAAAAACAGACAATGACATTATGAAATAGTGATTTGCAATATCTAGAAAGCTTTGAGTTTTGGACTTGGAGAAGAATACAGAAAATTAAATGATCATTAATGAGGAGGTATTACAAATAATTGGATAAAAAGGGAAATAATAGAAAAGAATGATGGATGAAAGCTAAATGAATAGGGCACATTCTAAGGAGAGAATGCAAGATCAAAGAAGTAATCAAAGAAAAGATAGAAAGCAGAAGGAGAAGGGGTTGGAAAAGGTATTAACTAATGGGCGACCTTAAGAAAATCTAAGAGGTTTTTACAACCTCAAGGCTGTTGTAGAAAATGGGCGACAATAGAGAGATAGGTCTAATATCGAATGTCGAAAGATAAAAAACCGATAGTGTAATTTTCATTACTCTTCAAAGTAATATGTTATTTCTACAAAGTTGAACCGGAATATTCCTCTTTAGAATCTTGCATTTTACGTCAGTGACAACTTCAAATGTTGTAGCAATGCCTTTCTGGTGCAATTTTTTTTTCTCAAAAGTTACATATTTTTTTTTCAATGAGTCCACCTAGATTCGTGAGAGACTTACAAATGTGAACTTCGATCATAGACTATTCACTTTATTGTATTTAATTTAAGCAAATGCAAATAGAATATGTCTTATACTATCGTGCATATTTTACGATATCGAATTAAATTATATCTTTTTTGCACGTTCGTGTGAGAACTTCCATTCTAAGCGTTATATATCAAATAGCTCATGTCAAGTCCGCTCTTCTTTAGGAATTCTGCATGATTTTGGAGATATTGATTAAAATTTTCCATAAGAAAATATAAAAATCAAAGGTTATTCCAATAAAAGTCAATACCATCCACGTTCTACGAAATTTAAATTGAATTGCCGCTTCTAGTTCGATATATTATTATACTTCCATCTAGAGTTCGTGACGATTTTGCAGCAATGGGCTTACTTCCGGTACATAATGTGCTGAGCAAATGCGAGGAACACCGCAACTACTCAAGTTTGTACACATTTGGCATAGGGATTTTGTAGGCGGGGCTTTCTCTTCTTGCTTACTTTCCTCTGCAATAAGGCCTAAGCTTTTTTATAAACCCTTAAGAACTTTTAAGGTATACTATTTCACAATTAATTTTTAATTTCGCTCATGTTGTCAGTTATATTAAGCTGATTCATTGTATATACGTTTTGTAGAAAATAACAATAGCAGCCAACTCCTCATTCACTAAGATGACATTTGATTATCCTAATGCTAGGAGAGATGAAACAGTGGTGGATGATTACCATGGTGTAAAGGTAAGTTAAGTGTTCTAATATTTCTTTTACCCTTTTGAAGTATTGTAAGCTTTAATCTACCTTGAGATAAATTCATGTTTACCATTTTTTGATTTACTGAGTAGGTAAAAATATGTAGTTGGAGTTATGAAGATTATGAAAATGTGTTTTCTTAACTTATTCCATAGATAAGCGATCCATATAGATGGTTGGAGGATCCAGATTCACCCGAAACCCAAAAATTTGTTGATCAACAAAACTTGATAACTCGGCCTTATCTTGAGGGATGTTCTGTACGCGATGATATTCGCAAAAGATTGAGACAGTTATGGAACTATCCTAAATACTCTTGTCCTTATCGCCATGGCGATAAGTATTTCTATTTTAAAAATACTGGCTTACAAAATCAGAGGTGAGTTGTAACTTTTTATATGTTTTCTCCTATATATCTTTAATTATCGCCAGAAGAGCATAATGATCCTTGAATATTATTGGGGATTAATGAAAACAAATTAGTTGGCGATAACCTATTTATCGTAAAATTTCTTTTTCTATCAATTTACACTGTGTGCATCATTCAGAAATCTAAACTTAATCTACTACTCAATAGTGTCTTATATGTGCAAGATTCTTTGGATCAACCGGAGGAAGAATCCAGAGTATTTTTAGATGCAAATGCTTTATCAGAAGATGGAACAGTGGCATTATCACGAACCCGCTTTTCTGAGGATGGGAAAACACTAGCATATGGTCTGAGTCGCTCAGGCTCAGATTGGGTCACTATCCATTTTCGTGATACTGAGACAGGTAAGACATAAGAATAAACTCGTTTATTCTTTAAAAATTTAAGTCTGATTGCTTCTATAATTGATTGCCATGATTATTTATTTAATGAATGAATACTATTATAGGTAGATAGTTATATAGTCTATAGTTGTTGTTACATCTTAATAAAGTCTTTCACCCATTCTCATTCTAGGTAAAGACTATTTGGAGGTTTTGGACAAGGTGAAATTTTCCCAGATTACATGGACTCATGACCATAAAGGAATATTTTATGGGGTAAGTGCAATATGGATCTCTTATGCCTGAAGGTTGTTCTTTTTAATATAGTTCTTGTCCTTTTAAAGAGTGTTTTGTTCATAAAATATTGTTTGAGGAAATTATAATTGGAATTTTAATTTCATAATGACTGATGGTATGATGATATCTGAAATAATATTAGGCAAGAGAGATTTTCTGAAATTCTCTCTAACATTTAGAATTACTTATATCTATGTTTATGTATTTCTTTTCCTTCCTTATGGAGATTATTCGTAAAATGATTCTCTTATATTGTACATATGACAGATTGTCTTACTGGTATATTGTATGGCTTCCAGAGAATTAAAAGTATTATTACTATTTTTGTGTAGAATTTTTTTGCTGGTTTATTTCAAACATATACAATGCCTGTCCATTGAGATTTATATGTATTCAATGTCACCTCTATTCAACAAATAAATATGTTTCATCTCTATTCTCTATTTATTATGTTATCATGATATTTCAGTTACAGATTTTTCTTAAATAATTTTGTTTTCTTTGTAGAGATATCCTGATCAGCCTGGTAAAACAGATGGATCTGAAACTCTCAGCAATCAGCATCAGAAACTTTATTACCATCGTGTTGGCACTCCACAATCTGAAGATGTGTTAGTTGTGGAATTCCCTGAAGAACCTTTATGGAGAATGTAAGAAATTTTGTGTATATTGTTATTAATAATTTATAAATATGCAATAATTATTTATATGTACTTGATGAACAATCTGTAAACCAGATTTATTGAATTTAAACCCATTTGGTATTGATTTGTTTGATCATAACTACATATTACTACTTTAAACTTGTTAACTATTAAAGAAATGGTTTTCTATACATCATAATCCCTTATCTGTCCATATTCTCTGAATATGTTCTTCAAATAATTTACCCTTAATATACTCTGTTTGTTTTTACATCTATACCTATTGGTATCTCATAAAATTTTATTTGCTTCCCAATTCAATGCAGTGGTGCTGAAGTTAGTGATTGTGGAAATTATCTGATCGTTACTCCCCAGAGGGATTGTAGAGACAATCTCCTCTACTTTTGTGATCTCCGTGAGGCATTCCCAGATGGAGTAATTAATGGAAAAGCTAATCTCACTCAAATAGTGCATAAGTTAGAGGCTGATTATGAGGTAAGTGTTTAACCTCTCAAGCAAGAATCTTGAAGATTGTTTTAGATAACGATGGCTTTTGAACAATTTAAGTATTTTATGCAGTAATTATATTATTATTTAGCATTGATTGTAAATGATATATATTAACAATTGATAAAATTGTCCATTGTTAATAGGTAAATAAATATTTTGAATACAATACTGAATTACTTTAAATGAGCTCATACTGAAATCTAGTTGGTTTAAGGCATGAAAGTTGGAGAATAAGAATACTTAATTATATTTTATTGCATAATTATTATAATATTAGGTTAAGGTTTTCTGATAAGGGTTACACGATAGAGGAGACTCTGTAGTCCCAATTTTGCCCTAGAAAGTATTATTATATAATATATTATCATGATATAAGCATATATCCATGTATGGTACGGCATATGATATAACCAATAATATTGTTAAATTTTATTGTAAACGGTCTTTCTTCTGTCTCAAGTCTAAGAACTTAATTATTGTGCTCATTTCTTACAAATCTCTTTAAATTCTACATTATATCTTGTAATATTAACGTAAAGTTTTTTAAACTTTAATTTAATATTCCTCCATGTTGCTTACATTCATTAAGTCATTTACCTTAAGCAACTAAATAATGTAAGTTACTGTATAAAAAATAGTGGCTTTTTGTTCAAGAGTAAACTTTCTTAAGTTGAATATGACTGAATTATGGACTTTTCTTTAATTTTCAGTATGTCACCAATGATGGATCTGTGTGTGTTATTCGTACTAATAAAGATGCACCAAACTATAGATTAGTCCAGATTGATCTTACTAACCCATCTCCTGAATCTTGGGTCACTCTAGTACCCGAGCATCCTCATGATGTTTTAGATTGGGCTGCTCCCATAAATGGAAATAATATAGTAGTTTGTTACATTCATGATGTCAAAGTAAGTATACATGAGATTTTTTAAATATAATTCTTTTATATCTCTACATCACTCATTTCTAAAATTATATTTTACTTTTACAGAGTGTTTTACAATTACGAGATTTAAGAAATGGTGAACTCATTCGTAACTTGCCCTTGGATGTGGGAACAGTCACTGGATACTCTGGGAAAAGAAAACATAGTGAGTTCTTTTACCAGTTCACATCATTCCTTACTCCTGGTGTCATTTATCACTGCAATCTGGCTAAGAATAATCCTGAACCTGAGGTTGGTTAAATGAGTGTACCATCTTAATTTTTAAAATTATCTACTTAAAACTAGTTTCAATCGATTTACTTCCCCTCTTTTATTCAAAGGTATATAGGGAGACAAAACTGGAAAACTTTGATCCGTCTTTGTATATGACTAAGCAAGTCTTCTATTCAAGTAAGGATGGGACACTTATACCAATGTTTATCGTCCATAAAAAAGTAAGTGATCTTTTTTATTACAGTACTGTTAACCATAAGACTGAAAGTATGCAATTTTGTTTCATGATCTAGCTGACGTTATAAATTATGTTAATAAGAATCTAAAATCCCTGTAAGGAACTAATGGAACTTATTGGTCAGTCAAATATTGCTTTCATTGAATTAAAACCAGTCCAATAGTAAAAATAATTTGCCAATTTTAAAATAATTAAATAATTATTATTAAAATTATTTTTAAATAAATTGGCCTTGTTGGAGGAATGGTTAGCATGCTAGTCTTCTAATGCTGATGTCTTGGGTTCAAATCCTGGCTCCTGGAGGAGGAAATTTTCCTCTGTTTGTGACATCTGTTATTAAGTTTAAGACCTCACTGTAATTGTCCGGAAAGTGGATGTTTGCATCATCTATGATAATTATAACATAAATGAAAAAACACCATGGATAATGAACAGGCGTTTGTTAGTCTGAATGAAATGTTGTCTTTTTGCATATAACAAAGTCAAATCATTGAATTGCTTAGTGAAATATACAGTGAAAGTTATTTCCATTGTAATGTATGGATTCTTAGAAGCAACACATTCACCCTTAAAAGTTCATAGATAGTCAACTAAGTATCAATTCCTTGACTGGAATTTTTTTTGTTTTGTCAAAAATTCGGAGTAGCTTCTTGTTGACTCTTTACACTTAATTGTATACTTGCATATTTTTTCATATTTGTTTGTTATTTTGTATATTCTAAATTTGATAAGGTATTAAATTTGATGTAATAATGCTCCTGAATTATTTTCAGGACCTTGTGCAAGATGGATCAAATCCATGTCTACTATATGGCTATGGTGGATTCAATGTCAGCATTCAGCCAACCTTCAGTGTGACAAGACTTGTAGTCATTCAGCATTTTGGTGGTGTCCTGGCAATACCCAACATCAGGGGAGGAGGGTAGGTTATATGAATTGTTAACACATCTTAAATGGGAAATTGAAAAAGACAAAGATTGATAGTTTTCAGTAAAGATATTTAATGATCAACAGAAGTATACTTTTAATAATAATAATAATCAAACCTAAAATAAAATTGATGAAGGCCAACCAGTTATTGAAAAAATAGTAGTTTAAAACCAATAACCCTAACATTTTAAAGCCAATAACTACCACTCAGCCAACTCATGTGATATTGAGGTGATGTAAGGGAATATATCCATGGAAGGATTATCAATTTTTAACCATTCATTATGAGGAAACTATGTAGTTTTTGTCTCTATAAATTTCCTTTTGATATTATTACAGTCCTAGAAAAGAAGTCTAAGGCTTTTTTCTACAAAATCTTATTCTTTATGCCTTGTTATTTGATTGATTGATATTTTTTCTCAATATTATATTTATTAATGTTTTTTTTTCTTTCTTTATTTTCAGAGAGTATGGAGAAGCCTGGCACAATGCTGGCCGTCTTTTGAACAAGCAGAATGTATTTGATGATTTTCAATGCGCAGCTGAGTATCTTTTAGAGAATGGATATACTAAAAGGGAACGTCTGGTCATTCAAGGAGGTTCTAATGGTGGTTTACTTGTTGCTGCCTGCTTAAATCAAAGGCCAGATCTCTTTGGGGCTGGAATTGTACAAGTTGGGTGAGTATTTTAAATCAATCATTTGCTATATTAGTGATGGAATAATAATTGGTACTGCACCAAAGTGTCAACAATTTCAGTTTAATTCCAAGAATTCCTCCATAATTTAAAAGCTGATAGGTTGAAATAAATTGTGGTTTTACGATATAAATATATTTATGAAATAAAATATCGAAGGTATTCAATATGAGGAATCAAGTAGTTTAAGAAAATTTGGTTGTATTAAACCATAGATGTGATGAAGATGGTTGGCAATGAAAGAGGTTTAACTGAAATCATTCAGCATTTACAGATAATATAGTAGAATATAAGAACTTAGTCTGTCAAAGGTGTTGAATGATTTGGGGTTGTTACCCTATATGGAGTGTTTAATTACTATTAAATTAAAGATTTGACAAATAATACATTATTGAAATGTCATAACCTTTACTTTATTAAATTTTAATAGACATTTTTTAACTTGTTTTGATGCTTTTGTGATTTATTTGCAGGGTGTTGGATATGTTACGTTTCCATAAGTTCACTATTGGCTATGCTTGGGTTTCTGATTTTGGCAGCTCTGAAACTGAGGAGCATTTTAAAAATCTCCTGAAATACTCACCTCTTCATAATGTAAAAGTGCCTGAAGAAGATAGTGTTCAGGTGAGATTTGTAATTTTAGTGATAGGAAAATCAATGTGCTTGTTTTTATTGTGATTAGATTTCATGAATATTTTGTCATTTTTAAAGCAAATTAGTAGCTGTCTCTTTATTTTATATCATATCATATTTTAAAATTATACAAATAATATTTATCTTTTTAATTTATTTTATTTTCATTGGCATCCCTAATATTAACTTTCTTTTATGGGAAATTTTTTTCTTTATTATGTTTTAGTATCCTGCAACCCTTCTTCTGACTGCTGATCATGATGATCGAGTTGTCCCTTTGCACACCCTGAAATTTATTGCTCAGCTTCAAGAAAGTTTCCGTGGATGTCCAAAGCAAACAAATCCATTAATGGTTCGTGTGGAGACTAAGGCTGGCCATGGCTGTGGTAAACCAACTGCTAAATTGGTAAGAATAATTTGGGAAAAGTTTCCTTTTAGGTGAAAGGATATGTCATCCAAAAATCATTTTGAGGTTAAATGGTGTTATAATTCTCTAAGAATATTCGGGGATATTTTTTGTGAATTGGTAAAGGGATGATGTATGTATTATCTCAAGTTATATGCATGATGTAGTATTGACTCTTCCTCTCTATCACTGAGTGATATACTGAGTATGTATATATATTTTATTTGGAGTGTTTTAATTATAAAGATTTTTCAAGACTTTCTTCACCCTATCTGATAGCTTGATACTTGATAGTTGATCCGAAAAATGATCTTGTGCATTTCCTGTCACAGAGTCTGTCACTCCTCCTCAGAGCATTTTTTTAGGGAATAATACTGGACAAGGATGCTTTTCAAGGTTATTTTTAACCATCTTTCTTAACTCTGATTGACCCTCAGTATGAGTGCTGAAATGAATCTTATTTTAGTCGACCTTTCATCTCTCAAAATTATGAACAAGAATAGTGTCTTAAGGTTTACATTTTGCTTGATTTTTTTCTATGTATCTTTAATTATGAAGTTGATTGCATCTCCAACATTGACCATAGACAAGTTATAGTTCATGGTTTACTTTGAAGTATACTTTTTGTATTGCCCAGTGCTTTACATTATATTAAATTTTTAAATCAGTACTTCCTAGTTAAAATGTTCGTTAAATGTAATAATTTCTTTGTATTAAGTAATAAAGGAAATATTTTACTTAATATATAATATATAAGTTTTATGGTAAATGGTAATCTAAGTTTTGTCATAAAATATTTAAAACATGATATTATTTTGTGTCAGTAAAATTTTTAAATAAATTTAGTATGTATTTTAAAAAAATTACCAGCCATATGCAAAAATTACATTTCTCTACAAAAATTACATTACTTAAATCTCATATGACCAAGATGGGATTCATTTGAGTATCATCAGTGCTTGAAGGGTTAGTCAAGTAAATTACATTTAGTTCTTTAATTTTCTTGCCAATTATCAAAATTCTATTAAAAACATAAAGAAATTATCAAATGTAACATAATTTATGTATCTTCTGGAGGTAGTTGATTTAATTTTTTAACACTGAATTTGACCCATAAGGATATGTTTCTATATTATGTGTAACATGTAACTTGAAAACTTGGCATGAATGAAATTGTATTTATGCAATTATAATTTTCTTCTTATTACAGATTGAGGAAGGCACAGATATCTTATGTTTTCTAGTTCAGTCTCTAAAGATTGAATTTAAGAAATGACATCAAGAAGGAACAAGGAAGAAATCCATGCTATAAAAATAATTGAAACACCTGTCTACTATATACGTTGTTATTTTAGTTTGATGCCGTCAAATGAATTTCTCACTGCTCACATGGTGTTAATGTTGGTTTTTGATGAAGGTTTTAATTTTTAACCTTAAATTGTCATTTATGATAGTTCATTTGAAATTAATTTACAAGTCATGCTTCCTGTAAATTATTTCTGTAAACAATAATTCACTTCTTTATCTAGTTTGTGAATGGAGTGAATATCATGAAAATGTAACTAGAGATGCCACTGAATATTTGAAGATTATTTGAAGCTTGAACCTATTCTCATACCATTATTGTACAGTAATTTGTTCCCATATCTACTTATTTTGCAACATACTCTTGATTGTATTTTTTTGAGCTGTTATATTCAGAATGAAATATGGAGAAGTAATTGTTGAACATGACTACAAATACTGAAGTTCTTTTGGTGGATATCTCTCAAATTTTTGGAATGAATTATTGATAGAAAAGTATATAAAAAGTAGTGTCAAGAATGTTTTTCCCTCTATGAAATTAAGGAACATAAACTTGCTTAATGATATTTGAAATTTAAAATAAATCTAAGTTAAAAAAATTGAATACTCATGGGAAATTCAAAACTCAATTTTGGTTACATTTTCTGAACGGAAATGAGAACTTTATGTACAAATCCTTGCTAATCTTTCAATTTTTCATCAGTCATTAATTTACTTTAACCTGTATAATTTTAAGCATTTCTTGTATTAATTGTAAGTATTCTTTTTGTGAGAATGAGCTCTTCACTCACATTTTTACATAAAAATATATTATACTCTAAAAGGTGTTCTATTAATTCTGCTCAAATTACTTATAGTTAATTGCATTCCATCATTTAATGAATTTAGTTTCAACTGTACATGTGGATTTAATTAATAACTTCCTCACGTATGATTTGTGAAAGAATGTAACTCATCCTATGATGAGAAAAATGTGCTTATCCATTTAACTGACGATTACGATGTTTGCCTGCCACACAAATCTTACCTAATTGTGATTTTTTCAGTTTTCATTATAGACATTATATTTGTGTTTGTTAAGCCCTAGAGAAAATTTTTATTCGTTGATGAATGATTTTGTTTTATATTCAGGGAAATGATGTAATTATCTTATTTTGCTCTTTGACAATAATAGCCATAAATTTTAACAAATAAAACTGACTGAATACAAATATGTATTCTGTGCAACACTGTGTATCTATTCACTTAGAAATCTAACTATCTTTGTTGTTATCTGTTGATGAATTTATTTCTAATTTGTGCATGATTGGTGAGTTTATTGAGTAAATGGTAACTGCTCCTCATATTCATTGTCCCAAAAATAAAATCTAGTAGTAGTTAAGTTTTTCTTAATGCATCTGGTGCAGAAAATGTCCAAAAATAGTACGAATCTATTCTTTGTATTCAAGTTTTGTACACTTGGGTATTTAATAAATCATACAAATAACTTTCAATTCATATCATATAAATATGGCATTTAAAAAAATAATTTCAAGACAATGTAGAATATTTTGAGTGCGTGTGGCTTGACTTCCTCCGTTATTCATAACATAAATTTACATACTTGTCTATTAATATCTCACAATTAAAACCTATTTATATTTTTATTACATTACAACATTCATCATTCTTACCACTAATGATTCTAGCTTTTGTTTATTTTGTTCCAATTTTAGTTTAAATCTTCCCAGCAGGTAAGTCATATGATGATGCTATATTATTGAAGTTTTTTTCAAATTTTGTAGCAGTTTTGGAAAAATTTTGGCAGGAAAATTGGACAAATTTTTAATATAGCTTGATTATAGACCAACTTTTTATGTTTTCTACGTTTGGCATACTTCAATAATATGCTGAAAAGTAAGAATTAAAGAATTATAATCATATAGTTCCATTTTGGGATAATGCTAGGAGAGATGGAGAATTATTCTAGAAAAAGTGCAATATGTTTGCTTCAGCATTTATGTACAGTGTATGTAAACATATATACAGACATGCACGAACTATTACACATTCTGAGCGTAACATAGGTGAACATAACAAAGCAGGGAAAGAAAATTTCACTACATGATTACTTATCACCTTTTCATCCTATTGAAATATTATGAATTACAGCTATTATTATGAAATATGGACTTGATATACTGCAAACTGAATAGGTATAAATCCAAACCCATAAGGTTTAACTAAATAAAGTAGAATATAACTAATAAAATGTGCTGCAACAAAATTTGAAAGTAAAATTTTTATCCAAAAATTTAATCCCTCCACACTCAAAACAGAAATTAGTGTAATTTTAAAGTACCACTAACCCATAACAAAATAACTGCATGTAATAATAAATGTACCATATGATGAAAGAGTGACCAGTTCCCTTGTTAAATGTTATTACCATAAACGTTAAAGTATGATTTCTATAAAAATGTGACTAATATTTAAGAAATTTGAAATTAAAATATTGATTTCATAACAACTCTTTCCCTATAATGCTAAAATTTATTAAA
This sequence comes from Pantala flavescens, assembly GCA_020796165.1. NCBI lineage: Eukaryota > Metazoa > Arthropoda > Insecta > Odonata > Libellulidae > Pantala > Pantala flavescens. The sequence goes on from CM036882.1 coordinate 44,952,328, forward strand.
AAATGCTAATTTATATATGTATATATTTGAATATAAAATTAATCATATCCAGAAAAATTATAGTTTTAATAGTCTATAACTGTAAAATAAGACCATATGCATTGGAATAGGTGTAGTAAGGAAAACACTAATAATATTACTAAAATTTAGGTTACGGAAATCGAAAACTGCATGCAGATACTGTTACTAAAATATGATAATAAATTCAGTGTTACATATTACAGGACAAAAAATGATGGGGAAAAAGAGAAATAACATGGATTTATTACAGATTAAAACATAACATTTAAATCACCTAAAATAAACATGAGGGCAATTTAATAAAAATTTAAGTATAAATTAAGTGGTTCTGAACAGCATGAAACGTGAGTAAATAAATTCATCAATCAAGAATATAAACGAAATTTTTAAAATTTTAATGTCCATTATCCATAATATCCAAGGAGTAATCTGAAGGCCTTTTACTGAGTTAAGGAATTCAAGTTTAGAAGTACACCGTAATATGGAAATGTGAACAAATACTGTGTTCTTTCGACATGGATAATGATTCCTTTGAGATCTTGCGTGAGTTAGTCAATTTCAATTTCACTGACTTCACTGAAAGTTTTGTCCTCCGTAATCTTCTTTGTGCGAAGGGTTTTTTTTTCTTTCCAAGAATGACTAGACGAGTATGCGGGAAACCAAAATCAGCAAAAATACATAATACGAGAATACACATTATTCATTCATCAGAGTAGGTGCAAATAATGGACCGTTTTGCAACTCGTTGAGAATAAGGGTGAAATATTAACAGATGCCATTCATAAACCGAATATTCCTATCCAAATGCTAACTTTCTATTGCCGAGTTCCATGCTTTAAATCTCGACTGAGGAGGATATTTTCCTCTCAGGTATTTTTGTGGTCTACGTTGAATAAATAAAAAAAACTTCGTAAAATGCTTCTCATTACATGACGATCGAGTCAACGCATTCCAAATTCGAGTTACATGTGGAATGAGTAAGTTGGAATTGGGAAAAAAGACCTTTTATCGAAGGTCGATTGGGAAAATCCCTCAGTTCAGGAGGCGTGCCTGTCCATGTAATTTCTATGTTAGCGAAAGAGCTTGAGCTCCCCTCCGCGCGTTTTTCAATAAAGCTTTTGATGACTATACGGTTCCGTTCCCATGACGCTAAGCGCATATTACCCCAGTGCCGAATAAAGGTCGTAAAACAAATCCATATGTCTTCCGAACGATATCATTATCTTCGATCTATGGAAAAGTTCGCAAGCATATCATTTGTAGCTATAAAATGTGTTTTTCTGACTCTGACAATGCTGTGATTACACAAAGTCAACATTTATTTCCTAATGATCGCTCGTATGAAATCCAGTTAGCTGTTTCAATCAGAACATAATGCTGACAAAGATTTTCGGAAAGTTATCTATATCTTGGACGAAAAAAAAACATTCTATGCAGTTACGATAGTAACTGGAATCTTATGGAATAAATGATCAAATTATCCTGTGTATTAGGTCATACCTAATATGTAGAAGCCAACGAGTAATCAAGTATGGGGTTATTCAAGATGATTTTGAAGTTAAATTTTGGTTACCTGTGGCTACTATTGTTGGAACATTAATATTCTCCATATTTCATATTCGGGCCACTATTTTTTCTCTTCTGTCCCAAGAGATCAGTGTGAGGTCTTCTCTTTTTGCGGGGTAGTTTTATTTTCTTCAGAGAACTCTTACTTGTAGGTTTTGGATGATTTAATTTCGATTTTCGGAGTGACCAGGATCGTTATCTATACGTACGTTGTTTGTAGAAGGGAAGTGATGCATTGCTAGTGGCTGCCGTTACATTCCATGTATTTTTTGTACCTAGAGAAAACACCGAATGATTGACTAACCGACTTATTTTGGGTAAGCTACTTTTATTGTTTTTCGTATTATCTTTCCATGAACTCCATTGTGATTAACATTATTCTTGTATAGGTAATGTGTTTATATTTATTGCTCCGGTGTGTATCTTGTAACGGTGTTTCGTAGAATCGTTTTAAATTTTACTTTATTTAATTTGACAGTTTTTCCTTAACTATTGTTATAATGCCTATCGATAACGAAAATGAAGAAAGAAATTCATAGAATGACTCGAGCAAACGGAAGTATGCCATTACAAAAGGACGCTACTCCGTCATTCGGACAATCGAGCGATTGTATCTGTATCAACGGTGAATTAATCAAAAAGCGAAGAAATGTCCGTTTTTCTTCAGTTTTTTTTTCGTCTCTGCATAATAATTTTAAACAATTTGTTTCTATGACGAATGAGCTACGTGTGTTGGAATTTGACTTGAATTTAGGAGTCGCTGAAATCGAGTCAAAGGAGCGTGTTGAATGCTATTATCATAAGGTCATCACTATCGCAAGTCATATAACAAAGGAATCTCCATAAACAGCATAGGAAGGTCAATGTTGGGTCCCTCGATGCGCCTACCGACAATCAACATTCCGTGCTTTGATGGAAATGTGTGCGAATGTAAACGAATTTTAGTTATACTTAGGAGCTTAATTGATTCCAATAAAACTTATCGGACGTTGAAAAATATAATTACCTTACATCAAGTCTAAAGGGTCTGCCATTAACATGAGTTACAAATTAGTATTTTTGGGAACAGCTCTCATCCTTTATGACACTTTATATAAAGCTAGGTTGCGATGCTGGATCAATTATCATTATACATGTATATCATCAAATTTCCAGAATATGTTTTACTAATCCTAGTACCTAGAAGAACAAGAGTATGCTTATATTCAGCTTCGGCCAAATAAGAGTTTCCCGCAAAGCTAACATTTTTCTGCTTTCAAACTTAGATTTATTGTAAAATGTAGCAATTAATAAAGTATGTTATTAATAAGAGTGACTTGAAGATATTAGCCCGAGTCTATTACTTTTATATCTGTTCAATAACAACACACAATTTAATATGTTTTACTTCCTTTTTCTATAGAAAAATTTATCACCCGCCAATATTCTCTCTTTGATATCGATTGCATGGCTCAAATCGTTCATGTATTTAAAGAAAAGAAGGGGTCCAATTACGCTGCTCTGAGGTACGCCTGAGGTAACTTTGACTGTGTTTGTATTATATCCATTGAGGGCTACTTGTTGCTCTCTTCCGCAGAGAATTATTCTTGACCCAGTCAAGTGCTAGCTTATTACTACCTGCCAATCTTAATTTGTAAACTAATATGGCGTGAGGAACTCTACCTTAAGCCTTCTCAAAATCGAGGAAATTAGTATCCACTTGCCATTCAAACTTTATCAATTGTCAGATAATAGTATTAAAGGTAATTTAAAGATCTTAGCGTATGAAAGATTTATATATAGAAAATTCCAATACATAGAGCATTCAGTGATATTATAGAACGTCCATTTTATCGTTTCTTAATCGTTTACTAATAAGCAATGCAGCTTTTACGCAGAAAAATGCGCGACAATAGGAATGACCACTTTTCCCATTAGAAACCTTACTCCTTATCACATAAGTGGCTCTAAGTTAGAGTTAGTGAATCATATTTATACTATTTTCATCATCAGATTATCGCTTAAAGCGTATATGAGAGATATTGTGGGGTGAACCGATAGGATTAAGGGGTTACGTAACAGCCTTCTTAGAGTCAGTTGCGTGTTAAAGAGGTAGCTTACTTATAATTCGGTCGTCCTGACTCGAATAATGCTACGAGAAAGGTAATCTGGAAAAGAAGGGTTTTATTTTGGAACTAGAACGCGTGCGACTTACTGCGTACAAAATGTAAACATTCAGGGACTTCGGAGTATGAAAACACTCAGCGGTGGTTTTCGTATTATTCACGCAAATGTTAGTATACATTTAAATGCAAATTAGTTTATGATTACATGGATAAGTCAGTCTCAGTATAAAAAATAGAAGGACAGCGACCTATTTTTCTTTTTTTTCGGCGGTAGACGGTAGATACGTCGATCCTGTATGTCCATCATCGGCAACAGTAGGAAACAAAATTGCGGTCCGAGTTTGGCTGCGTGGAAGAAGTGTCCTGCAACGCAGAGATACCGAAAGATATATCATTGTCATGGAAAATGTGGGTGGGGAGACCATCCATCCAAACCACCCCCATCGGAGCACCCCATGAAGCTACTTCCTTTTGTGGGTCAGCCACGTGCTTGGTAAATTCTCATTTAACGTGGCCGAGATTCCAACGCTTTAGGCCCTCCCCTTCTCGCCTTTTTTCTTCTGCTCACTTCTTCCCTCTTTCATCGAAATTCGTGCCTCGTTGCGGCAGAAGGAGAGTTAAAGCCGAGATCTTCGGATGGAGTCAAAGGGACGCGGCCGTAATTGATTCGAAAAAGGGTGCGTAGGATTGGAAGAAGGAAATATGGAGGATGGTGTCGACTTCGTTTTCATTCCGTACGAATTTACGCTTCCGGTCTTCCACCCCCGACTAATTCGGATAGATAGGGGATGTTCGTGATGAGAATTGTCGAGAAGCGGCGAATTCCTTCTCCGGTATCGCGCGTCGCACCAAAATACGAATGTATGCGTGTTTGTTTATAAATACGCTCTCGAGACAACGGGTTGTTTATTTAGAAATTATTTGGATTTCGGAAGGTTGGTTCAAGGAAGATGATCTATATGTTCTAGATTGTGTTGCGTAGTGGACGATTTAATAGATACGCAGCCCCTTTCTAATTATTTTTATTTGCAACTTGTGGAGCTTTCCGAAACTTCGTAATCTTCTTTCTCGTTCTGTTTTAACTTGAACAAACTGTTGACGTGTTTCTCCGAAAAACGTGGAATATAATTAAGAAAAGACGATTATAAACGAAAGATTTGTTTCTATTATTTATTTATAGGATAAAATTTTATCTTGAATCAGTTTTTCAAATATGTAAATTCAAACACGTAAAAAAGGTATTTACACAAAAAGTTATATTCAACTCTTTGTGTTTCATATTTATAAAGGAAAATATTGAATTCAATATTTACTTTATTATGATAAATTGAAGTTAGGCTATTCAATAGTATACTTCCTTCCATTCTTTCATTGAGGTCTTTTAAAGCGTTTAAAAAATAAACCGGTTACAATAAGCGATCTTTCCTTTAATATCCTTTAATCCTTCAATATAGAATTGAAAGAGAATCACAAGAAATAGATCAAATTCGCATAAAATAAAACTTATAATTAGGCGATAAATTTGATCAAAAAGGAGAATAATTGCTGGTAAAATATTTTTGCACTGAATACGTGTAATTATGGGTCCTTGTCAAAAATAATTCAGCTGAAGTACAAAAGGTTGTAAATTTTAACCATTGAAATGATTAAGCTCAACTTTGCGGGAGCCATAGTAAATACGCGGATGACGCTTCTATTTCTCCATTCCGTTTAACCTACGGATGACACTTGTTGACTTTCACTGGATTTAAGTGAAATTAAATTAGGTTTCTGTGGAAAAATAAACGGTGGGCACTAGTTAACTTTCACCGAAATTTAATTTGATTTTACTTAATTATCCGTGGAAGTTAACAGGTGTCGACCAAACATTTAGAAAGGTAATTCATCTCAAGTACGTCTAGGAACAGCATGAGTGCTGTAACCAGCTGAATTGTTTTTGTGTACTGTAAATGAATTCGCTGACATTCATATATTCTTGGTATTATACGAATTACATAATTGCGATCGTTAAACGAGGAACGTAAAATGTAACGACTTGAAGAGATGAATAGCAACAAGCATAAAGTGTTGGCCACAACTCTCAGCGAGGATTCCCGAAAATAACTTTTTTTCAAAGCGCTGTCGAAAAAGCTTACGGTAACTACACGGGACCATCTGCTCCCGTGAAGGCTTCCATTGGAAAAAGACGACGGGAGTATAGTGCGAGGGCGGCACTTCAATGAGTGGACCAAGTGTGAGATTACAGAAGGTAACAAACAGGCCTGCTGTCGGCATCAACTTCTTAACTACGAAACCAAGGTACCTGCCCTTGTTCACCTCTTGAGGGCCGCAAAGGACCACTTAAGTGTTTCTTTCCACTCGACTACCACTTCGACTTCTCAATCCACTTTATGCGGATCCTTTTCAAAGTGGTCGGCATCATCTGAGGACTGCTTGAGGTGGAAGAAGTGTTTTCTTCGCTAATCACGCCCCGTCACCGTGTTGAATCGGGTTCCGAAAACTCGGATCGGGCGGAACATATCCTGATCGAATTGTTTGTCTTGCTAATAAAAGTTAGGTGTTGTGCGCTTAACGATGGGCTTAAGAGGGCGAGCCAATGGATTTGTGACGGTGGTACTTACGATGATTTTTACTCTGTCGTTCTCATTGTCCTTGTTCTTCCGTTCCATAAAGTTTTCTTGGAAAATTAGAGTAAATGTGTCGCTATTATGGAAGGTATTCGAAATGGTAGGTTTTTTAAGTTTGTACGACGACTGTAATTGCATAATTTGTCTCGGCGATTTGAAATGCATTCGGTGGCGTGAATGAAATAAAGGTCAACCTCATAAAATCTAAGTATCAATTTGCAGGCTTTCTAACAGTGTTTATTTTATTTTGTGTTTGTAAATGACATTGAAACGCTTATACCTGGAAGCCCTTTTCATATTTCACGATCATGGAATGATATTGATGATAATCAAAAGGCTTTTATGCAGTATTGTTTCTTTGTATTGAATTAAATTATATCTTACGTTGAATATCACAAAACTTCATTATGCTGTAATACCTCTATCGATGGTTTATTTTATCCATGACTTAATCTTGGAGTTTTTCTACCTACTTATTTTTTTATCACTGTTTTTTTTACTTGAAGATCGTTGTAACAAAAAAAATATATGTTTTATTTCGTCCAATGTGTACGCGATCTCAATGCTTTTTTTTAAATCTTTATTTATTTCGTATTTATAGACATTTCGTACATAACCCTCAGTTCTAATTCTACAGCTGACGAAAAGACCTAATTTCGATTTGAATTTCATTGAATTTCCTTTCAAGATATTCCTTTAATTTGGAATTTTGAGAAAGTAGTGAGGAATAGAAGATGGCGAAGCCATCTTAACATTGCAAATAAATCCTGTAGATAGCGCTAAAATATCTTAAAGATAAAAATGCCTATAGATTGTTGTGTGGGACCAGTGATAACTATAATGATGACCGTAGAATGGCATCTCGATAGTGTGGTCTCAAGAGGAGGACAGCGTAAAAAAGGGGAGATAGCAGAAGTTGAGGGAGTATGAACGTATTTTACTATAGGGAGATTAGTATCTCTTACGGTATAAAACATACCTTAAGGGGTAGTATCTTTTCCACCAGTACCAAGTAAGAAGAAGTGATCATCAACTTTATTGGAAGGACTTTATAAGGCTATAATGTGGAGGGGTAGAACCTTTCTTATTTCAAAATTTGGCAATTGCAACCAAATAGGAGTTTTTTTTTAAATAATAGCTCGCCTGGTATTTTTGGTGTAATATTTTCCAAATTATTCGAAAGTCGAGTATTTTTTTGAACCTCTGAATGAAAAAACGTGTATTCGTGACTGTAATCATATATGATTATAATAGGAGGATTATTTCTGGTATTTGTTTTGGACTCAAATAGTCATTTTTCAACTCTCCCTGTCCTTATTATGATAATATTATGAATCATTTTCCCTCCTAAATCAAAGTTAGGCTTTCTCTATGATAGAATGTTTGAAAAAATAATATAAATGTTTAAAATATAATTTAAAAAGAGTAAAAAAATGGTACAGAGCATATCTTGAATTGATGACTCGATAGCTAACGAATGCTTGTAAAATTTTATTGTCAAAGAATGCTTCGTCTAATACACCATAAATTCGATTTAGCTTGCTATTTATTATATTTGGCAATTCAGTGATCTGTTGCATTATACTTATCTAAATAATATGTAAATCCAACTTCAGGGCAACGAAATGAGTTGCTTTGAGTTATATTCTTAGCGTTTCTTGAGGTTGAAGTACCTCTTCTTTACCTATTTTGCATAATTCGCATACCCATACTAAACGCAACATTTTTCCTGGAACGAAATGTCCCTCTGCTTACAGTAGTTGTTGTTGTTGGAGGATGTTTGTCTGTTTCTTCCATCTCGCGACCAGAAGGATTAAAGGCGATGGACACGGCATGACGAGAGCTTGTCGGGAAGGGGAAGAACAGTTCTCGAGGTAAACTTCCAAAAGGGTAGCTACAGAATCGGTCAGTCGCAAAAGGAGGATGAGAAGTTTTGTAAGTTATTCTTTGGCGGCTTCTTCCTTAAGTCCTTCAAAGCACCGAGTCCGCCTCCTGCAGAGTCGACGAAAAGAAACATTGTCTCCCAAAAACATCTCCCGGGGCACGGAAATTATGAGAAACGAAAGTGGAAGATGTGTGTCACCACATTGTTGTCCGTTGAAGCTTTGGTTCAAGGGAGAAGTGCCTCTTATTTCTGGAATGCTTCCCTGCGAACCATTACGTTGTTTCGGTATATTCGCACCGTTTGAGTTCGCCAGCTATTCGCCACCAGTAATTGCTCGGTCTTTTGCATACTTCTCGTGAAGCTGGTAAATTGAATTGAAGTAGTTCATTCGTTTGATGTTTTCGCTACTTCATGAAGTCAACTACTTTAGAATAGAAGACGCGTACTTCACGATTTTAATTTAATCAGAAAATGCTGATTTATTTTATATATTGATAATGTAAGATGTAGAAAATAAAACCGATATTGATGATTATCGATATTATTATTTAAAACCAGAATGTAGTTCATTACGCTTTACATCTGTTTGATTCAGATTTGTCATTCATCTTTAGTACTTATCGTATCCAGGAATGGTATGAAATTATGATATACTCAAGTTGGAACAGAAATGTTAAATAGGTACCATCTCCACCAAATGTTTCAATTTGGAAATTAAATGATTCCATAGCATACATAAAATTCATTCTAAATGTAAAAAGGAATTATAAAAATGCTAGTAACATTCTGCGGTTCTGAGCAAAGAGTATGAAGTGCTTTAAAATCAGGAATAATCTCTCAAAAGCACGTTAGAATAGTATGGTTGGATTACGATACTTAAAAACGCAATTCAGAACTCCCTTTTGAATTCATCTGCGGTTCTTGCTGTGGATAGCCATATGCGATCAAATGTCTACGAGATACTGTAGTGATTTATTACTCCTCCCTCGCCTTGTCGCATTACGACCACAAGCAAGGCGATAGACCTGCGGGGCGACCTATTGGTTCACAGTCCTCGACCTTTGGAAGTCTTAAGAAAAAAGGGTATGATTGTGAAGGTGTGAGGGGTGTGCCAGAAGGCGACGTGCCCGGTGAAGAGGGCCCTGGAAAGGTGTCGCGGTAATTATTGGTCGAGTGACAGGGTAGTTTCTCTGTCGGCGCTTTCCGTCCTTCAACTGTCGCATCTTCAGAAGTCGGCTTGTGTCAAAGGGAACCAAAAGGCCATTGAGGCGTCAAAAGGTACGTTTCAAAGAGCTAAGGGGCGCTCGTATCAATTGAGTCCACGCGTGCAGCTCATTTCGCTCGGGTGAACAGGTTAAGTGAGGGTTTAAGATGTGCCACTGCCACGAAACTGTTATCGATCCGTGTTCGATATATCGTTCGGAGATCTCGAAGAGCTGTTTGTAGTTATTTATCGGAGGAGATTTTTGATGTAAGTAGGTCTTCAGGGATCATTTGAGGGGGTTAATTAATATCGCTGATAATTAAGGAGTTGCAGATTCAGTTTTTTGTTGCTCATATAAATTCTATTGAATATTCATTTGTGATGTCTGTTTTTAGTAGCCGCGTAGACCATGAAGAAGAGCGAAGGATTTTACGGGAATTTAAACTCTCTTATTTGAAATAAGTATTTTATTTGGTCAGGATTTTTATTGTTATTCTGTTATTTCATAATATTTTTTGCCTCTTACTTTTGTCCACTCTATTATTTTAAATATTTAGATGTTTTAAATCATTCTTAACTATGAAACCTATTGATTCAGCGCTTTAAATTGAAACTAAATTGATATTATAAAAGCTATCCAAAGCTTTAATACATTTTAATATTTATATCAAATATAAAGTGTTTAATGTTAAGAATGACTTTTAATTTAGGTAATTATGAACAGGAATTGATAGTTAAAATCAAATTTGAAAGAAGAATTATTCTCAAATTTTAGTTATATTTATTTATGACAATTGTTGATATTGATAGTTGGACGTTACTGCATCTCGGGGATACAAGTAACGTCAGAAGTAGTTGAAGATTGAAATGTAAAGAAATAACTACTATAAGTGCGTAAAGATTTCAGTAAGCTTACCAGGCGTATATATTCTTTTATTCCTTTGTAATGATTGAAAATTATTTTCAATTTCATATGAATTTATCTAACCTCTAAAAAGTACAAATCATTCTACGGGCTAGCTACAATATCTTTCAAAATTTTCCTTTTTCTATGGTTTCTCGCTAACAACGATATTACTAAGAATTTTCCTATTTATCGGTAGTTTTTCTCTCTGTTATGATTCTTTTTAATTTTAGGTTTTCATCTTATCCCTAAATTCTCCACTGCACGCTATACATTCACAATAGAAAGCAAATATAAGTTAGTTAACTTTAAGTGCTCGGAGAACGAATTTCAATTATTTCGGTAATTAAACAAGAATAATGTTTAATTTTGATATATCGCCTGTAATGAAAGTTGGTGAAACGACTTAAAATTCACGTAATATAATTTTTTGTAAGATTTTTTTTCCATAACAATGCTTTTTTATTGCTTGAAAGGGTATCCATGATCAACAAAGAATTCCTGTCACTTAGAAAGCCCACGTATCCATTATCAAATGGGGATCGATTTAACCCATTATGGACATGAGGAGGGTTCAATCCGTGGTAAAGATGTGAAAGTAAATGTGTGCTCTACTGACAGATTTCGCAGACCCTGTAAAATGTAGAGGTCCAAAAACGTGTCCTTGGGATATGCCACGTTTCATTGTAACGGTGGAGGAATTCTTTTCGGTTACCATCCTTCGAGTTTAGTGATTCGATGCGGCTGTCTCCCAAATGGCTACCTTTTTAGCCACTCTTGGGGAAACGACTTTATATACTATGCTCCCTATGGGCTGCTCTCACCGAAACATATATTTGCTCATTCTGATAGCTTATGGATTTTTATATGAATTATCAAAATTTTGATCCAAGTCGGTTTTATTAAAGATATTCCGCAGCAGAATAATTATAATATAGATATATAATTATATACATGGTTAAAAAATTTATCAAAATTCCTTACTCTTACTGAAGAACATGAGCTATCATCAATAATAATAAATGAAAATTTAGGGTAATTTAAAGAATTAAAGCATAAACATATCCTTTCCTACATATTTTATATTTGCTACGTTACTTTTACAAATTCAAAATTTTCAGAGTGATTATAATTTCAGTTAAAACGAGTTTCTCAATAACATCATTTTCGGTTAAGTACTTAAAAAATTATTGAAATGTTTTTTGTATGTTTTTGAATTTACTGACGTATATTCTTTTCTTTAATATTCAATGCTAAAAGGTGCTAGTTCAAAGAGAGTAGCACAAGATGGCGTTCCACGGAAGTGAAATGTTAGCTCTTTGTGCGTACATTTTCTCATCGCGGAGGTGTATTGAATTAGTTGGGAATTCAGTTCGGTTTCTTGCTGTTGGATCTCTCTTCGGAACGAATAAACACTCGAGTGTTTTTCTTGAATCGTTAAACGAAGGCGAACCACGATTTATGTGTCTCTCGAGCGGCATTTTATTTGGATTGTTAAAGGGGAAACAATTTCGTAGAATTAAGTCTCAGATAAATCGTGGGTGGTCGACATCAGCGACTATCAAAGGACGCGGAGAGAATTTTAAATTCGAGATAGTGAGGCATTTGGCGACTGAATTGCGTTGCCCCTAATGTTATTGCGTGAGAATTTCTTTTGCTCTGTAATCCCAGACTCGTTTATTATTATTGACTCGCTTACTTCGAAAGAGAGCTATATATTTGATAATTATTTATCTTTGACGTTTAAAATATGCGATACTGTGGGTGATTGTCAGCCATTTTAAATTGAATGAATCACAAGAAAGAAGTGTAGTATTCCAACACTTTTTTCAGGTGAGATTGAGTCTTCCTTAAAATATCAAAAAAATGTTCCGAAATATTTGTTCCTAATAGTACACCTCTATCTCTGATTATTATTAATACAGCTTGTTTTATAAAAGGATATGATATAAAATAATAATACCATTTAATTAATATTTTTTATTATCTCAAGAAACTACATACATATCTAAAATTGTTAATCTAAACCTCAACTTATTAATATTCACTTACCTGTTTAAAGTACCATTTTTGAGGTTGTGAGATCGATTTTAGTTATGGAGTGATTTTTCTCTTAGGCGTTCGGAATAGCAGTTTATTTTTATTGGTCGTAAATAGAACTAAGTTTTCTTGTAAAAGTCTACCATGTTATAAAGAAAAAAATCGTAATTTCCGCGGAAAATTAAATTTAATCGCGACCGGTTACGTACCTTACCGGTTTCGTGGTTTCGTGGTTGCGTACCAATCTTCAATTCGTAAATTACGAAACTGGTTGCGATTAAATTAAATTTTCTGATGAAATCACAAAGTCTTTCATTATATAATGGCTTTCCACAAATTCACACCTTGTAATATTAATTTCTACGATGTTAGAATACCTATCGTAAAATAAAGTAGAAGTGATTCATGACTCATAAATATTCTTTTACCAATGCAAACAGAAGCTTTTCGATTTAGATTATCGTCAAGATGAACATAGGATCTCTCTATTCGCGAATACGACACTTCCCTCAATAAAAAGATACATCGCGATGCCAATCAAAGTAGACCACTGCATTCGTGCATTTCAGTTTCGTGAAACTCGTAGGCTTTCATCGCATTCGATACAGGAAAATGGCGGAACCTCCGAAGGGTTGAACGTTCAAAAGAAAGGGTGTTAAGTGGGTGGGGAAAGGCTACGAGAGAATTGTATTCCGAGGAATGCTCAGAAAAGGCTTCTGTTGGAGGGAGAAGAGGGCTTCTGTTAGAATTTCATTCTAATTCTATTTTTTTCCACATACCTTACCTTCAATATTCCTCTATCTTTTCAGTATCTGCACATATCAGTGTCAATCTCCAGAAGCAACCGTTCGTAAAAGAAAGGAAATATCGTAATGCTCTGAATACGATTTTGAGGTTCTTCGCCACAACAGTTCAGTTTACCTTTGATATAAGATTCGTTTCCAGAATGTTTTTCAGTGTTTACGAGTATAATACTTAGTTTCCTCATATTGTGCATAGGAAGTTGCTATATTCCAGTCAAAAGACTAATATTACAACAATAAAAGTACGTAACAATACGTAACTAAGAGATCGCGTAAATAATTAAAGAACTTACGTATTTAAAAGATCGTGCACTTCTAGGAGTAGATATCCCGCATCACAGCTGCATTTCCCTTACCATATCTCATTCCCCTGAATTCCCTCTTCTCACCCCATGTATGCATATAATAGCCTCTCCACAACCCCTCTCTCTTGCGGTTAATTTAACCTCAAAGCCGACTACCCGCTTCTCTCCACTTATAACACCACCTCTTTCGAGATGTGCCGACCGCCAACCAGCTCGCCGTTGCAGATGGTTACCCATCCCAGTATCACTTTCCGAGCAGTCATCTCTCCTATTTGTAGCACCGGTCGACACGTGGTGTCCCGCCGCTCATAAATATTCAGTTGTTTTTTTTTTCGCGCCAATCTCCGGTAGCGATGGTGGGTTCCTATTCCTTCTGGTCTTCACGGTTGCGCTGCACGGGGTCCTTCCACGGTGTTCTATTGCTGAGATGGTACCGTACGAAAAGATGGATTTTTCGCTACTTGAAAATTCCTTCGTTTTAAGCGTTTGGAGAAATTACTTTATCAATGGTATTATAGCAGCTCATAAAAGGAAGGAATTATCTTAACATCGACCTAAGAAACATTGTTTGACGTATTCCTGTTACGCTATAGCTGCAGATATCTTGATTTATAAAATCATTTATTGTATTGAAGTACTTTTGTCCAGTAATCAACAAATTTAACTTTTCCACCTGGATAAATTTTTCAGCACTTTCAAAAATATGTTCTTTTGTTACCTTCGACGAAAGTTAACTTATGATGGATCATTATTATTTCGATAAATTCGATTTCTTCATATATAATTTTACCCAAATAATTACTAATGGTAATCGACTTTTCAGGAAATTATTCGCTTCAAAATTCAAAGACTTTAAAATATTTCAATATTATAGAAGTTTTATTTACCACGTGAATACTTTTTTACTGTTTATATCTTACAAATGCTGCAATTTTATATTATTATATTTAATCCTATGTTATGGTCTTTCATAGATTTAGTATCTCATTTTAATGATTTCCCTATCCTCCGTTTATCCATGCCTTCCATTATCTCTTAGTAACCGGAACGGTCTTACTAGGTTATATTGAATGAACGATATAGAATTTTAAACGGATACATAAGTAAGATAAATAATTACTTTAGATAATAAAAATAAAATTTTAGATAATTCAATCTATTAAGGGAATTAAGTAACATTTTATCTGCTTTTAAACGTTATAAATTTATGGTTTCTTTGTTCTTAATTTTGAGGTGTTGATGCAAATAAAAAAATAATAGATTTCCATTCAAAAGTAAGGTTCCCAGTTTGGCAACTTAGAATGCGGTATTTATTTTTCTCTCATGAAGTTTAGAAAGAGCGATGAAGATAAATAAGATATTTAAGAAAGCGTGATTATTGAGTGATTATTTTTGCGAAAACGTGTCGACGGTCTATCCGTTTGAAATTTTCAAGACTTTTTTGGCCTTATCGGTAACATTTTTGCATACCTCTTTAGAATGTTAGTACAAATTGGTAATTCTTAAAAATATACACTAAGGGAGGTTTATCAATAGAGCATTTCGGAAAGGAAAATATCCTTAGAAAACTTAAATGTGCTGAGGAAAATGATATTTGGCTTTAATTTCTAAAATGATTCAATTTCCTCTCATCCTACCGTCTTACTAGTATCGATTAGTATTTTGCATTGACTCCATTTGTATACATTTGTTGAAAATATATTTTCGTAAATTACTCGTAACTAAAAGAGTACGTTAGTTTTTCTATATAGGGATGTATGTACTTCCTCGCATTAATAACTCAAAGATCAAATCAGAGCTCTCCTTTTGAAATTATGACATTACACTAATTGGAGAATAAGTGAATACTTGTCAGGATACAGACAACAATCGTATCCACCCACCGCATTCGCAATGTTTGTTTCACTTTGCCTTGGAAACGTGGAGCTCATTATGAAACGGGGAAAGTTCCGTGGTACAACAGCGCGTTGGTGGTCCTGCTGTCACATTTACTTTGATTGATCTACATTGGGCACGGAAAAGGATACGGTATTATAAATGGAATCCACGGGGCGATTTCTGTCGAGCGATGCGCTACGGATACTTCATAATGTTCTTGGAATGACTGGAGAAAGAGACCAAACACGACGTGCTAAAGGGTTTGGAAGCCATTAATGGTGTATTCCCAAGATGATTCGACAATGGCGGACGGACGTTTCGCAGAGTGGAGCCATAAGTAGCAAAGGCTTTCAAATCTAACTTGTCATGTTTATGCAGCACTTAAATGTCGAGGTATTTTTTCAGGTGTTGATGATGCGTGACGGAGGGTATGTTCTTTGAGGACAAACATGAAGACGACACTCCCTTCACGGAGGTTTATCCAAGAGAGAAGTGTTTGGAGATAACTATAGGATGCGTCTTTTCACTACGTATTCTTTGCAGCTGTCTCTTGTGATTTTTGTGAATGTAAACTGCGAAATATACAGAGCATAGATTTACCTTTACTCGGCTATTTTGGCGTTATACATACATTCACACATAAAAATGTAGAAATAACTCTCTTAAATGATCTGCTTTAGAGTCTAAAGTACCTTAAGAACATCAGAAAATGTATTCAATTCTCTTTCTGTACGACTGTATATAGATTGATCGATGGACGTTTATAAATTCGTATTTTTCAAACAAGAACGGACACAACCTTCATCAGGTGTGATTTTTTTTGATTTTTGAGCAACCGGTTTCGACTAACCAGCCAGCAGCTTTCGGGTTTAAACGACTTTTTTTTTTAAACGATCGATTTTTTCGATCATCGATTAATTCTTTTCTACTTGGGTATGCAAAATATTTTCTAATTTCAATATATATACATATATATTTTTTCGAAACGGTAAACGAGAGAAATTAACATAGCCATGATGTTTGGATAGAATCAGTCGTCTCTGATCTTTGATAATATTAAATTGAGCATGAAGAATATGAATATTGATTGATCTAAATCTTCCTTTCGATAATAAACTCTTGTTTGCTCTCCTTTATTCGAGTTTATAGAAGGAATATACCCAGAAAGTCGGAATAGTAGATTTCATAAAAGTTTCTTACGGAAGCCCTTTAAATCGTCTGGGTGTAACTGGAGTCTGATCATTAAAAAGTAAGAAGCTTTCGCACAAACTTAAAGTCGCACAAATACTGCTTCCTGAATGGTAGAAGATGATCGTTAACTCACAGAAATTAATTCTTTCCAGTTCATTTAAACATTTCGCTCAACACCGATTTATTTAAAGATAGATTCAAAGAAGATAGATATCGTAATTTTGACGAAGATCTAACAAGATGACACTATTTTAGTCACCTTCGTCATTCTCACGTTTTGTTTTGGTTGCTATGGGGAATTGGAACGGTCAACTAGATGCGTAGGAATAGTTGAATGTTCGGGGGCAGACGGTTGAAAGTGACGAAATATTCGGGTGATAAATTTCCAATATACTAAAGATCTTCTTTGAAAGGAAGTGGAACAAAAGCTTCATCGTTTCAAAGACGCAATGCGTTCTAGCGATTCCGTAATCGGAGAGGAAATATCGTGGAGCAGTCACGGGTCCCATTTCCTTGGACACCTCTATATCTCGTGTAGGAGGAGAGAATTTCTCTTCGCCCACGAGGAAATTTGATATTCCTTACTCCATCTTGGCATCTCCTCTTTAGGTAAACTCTCTCTGTGGAGTCGCTGGAGACCAATTATTCGCCAAGAAGAGGTTTATCATCGGTCGGTTTTGGACTAATAAGGTTAGTGTTGCCGTAGGAACGTTAGTCATCTGATGAATCTTTATCATTAGCGGACTAAAAGAATCGTAAAATCCTCTTTTAAATATCTCGTAGCTTCCTACTCAGGACCCTAAAGATTATATCCTTTGAAGAAATAATAGAGATGATATCTTTTGGAGAACATTCCTACCTTTCAGCTAAACGATTTGTATGTTTTCTTCGTTAATTAAATTGTATTTATTTGCTTTGTCTAGAAATGTCAAACGTGAAAAATAAAGTAAAATAGAGAGGAATTATTTTGGGCTAGATTGTTTCTAGTTAGTTCTCTGTTACATATAAATATCTTATGTATACTATGTACCGCGCTAAAGGTTATTTCGAAATATCATTCAAAATCATTGTGAATGGGGGTATATAAAAATAAAAGAGAATAATTTATTCTAATTCTGCACTACGAGATATTTTAAGGAATGTATAAGAGTAGAGGAAGAATGAAATTAGGCAGAGTATATGGATTTTAAAAAAATCAGGGAACTAACGGCTGAAATGGTTTTCCGAATCGATAGGTATTGGTTTTGGTTATTGGAATTGGTTCATTAACATTGAAATTAGTATCTTAAAGAAGATTTTCCGATTAAAAATTGGAAATTAACGAGAAATTTTAGATAACGAAACTTACTACCTTAATTTTTGTAATATTTTTTTCCTTCCATTTGTTATAGAAACCCGATTACCTTTTTCAATTATCACTAAGATTTCCTGTGTTTATTACGATTAGGAAAAGGAACAAGTAAAAGAAACAAATTTCGAACCCAAAATAAAAAATTTAAGTTCATTATATTGCGAAATGATAGATAGGACGTAAAATTTATTTAGAGATTACAGCGAAGATATGAAGATACGGATTCTTTCAGATCATTGAATAGCTATTATGGTAGGTGTATATATTTCACACGTTTATTCTTTGTGATAGATCAAAAATAAATCAAATCAAGGAATTTCTTAAAAAAAGAATAAAATCGAGAATATATTATTAGAGTGTAGGCTTTTCTTCTCAGTGTTTACCTCTAATCTGAATAAACTGAAGAACCGCGAAGAAAGGCAAATCAAAATGTTACAGAAATATTTAATAGAGACGTTCCAAACTACTTGGGAGGCATAATAGTATTCCTAAATTAATTATTAGTAAAAGAAAGCTTACAACAATTGATTAGACTTCAGATTCTCATCTGAAAATTAATTTTGAAATAAATTTCAATCCATAGCGTATGGTATCCCTAATAAAATTATCACATTGATAATTGAAATATAATGTATATAAAATCTACAAATTATGCTTAATACCAAAGAGATCTTATGATTGATGCATTGATTATCATTATCGATATTATTGATATAGATTATATTGATATATATATTGATATTATTGATGCATATTATGCATTATTATTATTATTTTCAATTCAATTATATTTTCCAAATCAACTTCCCACGACATAAAAATATAATTAACCATAATTATTTTAAAACCAGCATTGAATGTTAATCATTTTCATATTCTTCGATGTTTATTAGTGTCATCCGACTTATTTTAAACTACACCCTTTAATTTTTAAACCTCAAATTTAAAAATTTAGCTCAAGAACTACAATTAAACTGTATTTATTTTGCTCTTCCCAAGATAATACAATTAAACACTATTCACGTGGTCAAGCATTTGAAACAGTTCCGCGAGATCAACAAAACTCGTACCCACACCGCGAAATCCGCTCGCTCTCCCGCAACTCCAACGGGAAACTTCAACGGGCGTAACTCCCAAACCGTAAATAACACCCATTTGGGAAAATTCAGTGGCGCAGTTCTCATCGACCCTTCTCCCGCGTAACCTCCGCCATAGCTCACCGCATATTTACCACGATCCCTGCATCCCCAATGGCCGATCGACCACCGATGGGCGTGACACCTTCCTCGGTGCAATGGCCGAATCAATCCACATCTGCAGAGCCCTAGCGCCAATCTCCGTTCCCCTCCAATACCATTTGCTTGGGAATCGTGGTTCGTCATCCAGGAGGGTCGTCCCTGAACGCCGGTCTCACCCCTTCCCGTGCCTCCTCACGCCGGAGGGCTTGATAGCCAGGGGCGTCCCTGCCCCCTATCCCCCCCTGCTGCATTATATTGGCCACAAAAGCGCCGTTCCTGAATAACATTTCCTCCCCCCTTTTCATCGTACCCTTGAAGTCGTTCCCTTGTTTCCAGCGGTGGAGTGAGTCGGGAAATGCACAATGGAACCCACTGGGGTTGGTTTGCGGAGAGAGGGTGACATCATGCGGAAGAACTCCGTCCCGAAAATAAATCTATTCTTGAAACCCCGTTTGGTTCCATCTTGTGAGTCATCCTTTATTCATCGCCGAGAGCGATGATGTCGTAATTGATTATTTCGCTTAGGGGAGGTGTTTTAAGGAGGTTGCCATGTGAAATTTTATTCCGAAATGATTATGGGGTGTTTTCGGGTCGGTGTTCTGATAAGGAGGTAAATTGAAATTCGGTTATTCGTGGGGGTATCTACTGTGTGTGGATAACGACTCGTGCTCGGTTGGCGGCTGTGGTTGGATGATTTCCTTGTTAGGGAGCAGAGAATGGAATGACGACATAGGTTTCCTTATTTTAGGGAGATTCGTATCTAATGTATATTTCCCGAGAATTTGACTTCAACTGTTAGTCTGGCTTCGACTGGTAGATAAATTTGATAAGCATTCCCATTAAAAATCTTATACGATATTTTATTCAAATATAGAAAGAGAAAACAGTTTGACAATATCAGGATCTAACATTATCATCCATAAATTCTATCGTGGATGGCCGCACTTCGTGGAACGACATTCTAAATAGGAACAATTAGTACACCGTATTTTTCACAGGATATGATATATATCTCCAGTTAATCCTATTTATTATCAGCTATGTTTTCGATTTATAAATCATAGTACTTCTGTTATATTCTTACATTCGAGCATTAAAATCTTACAGCTAAATGTGAAAAAATGTATCATAATTCGATTTGTTATTCTCGAATGGCTTTTATTCTAAGCCCTTTGAAGTTTTACATTAACTTATTACTGTTTCGAATAAATATATCAGTATATCCCTCGAGAGAACGTACTTTTCATATAAATATATCTTTCCTAACCTAAAACTAATGCCCTATCACCTTATAACAAATGCGTCTCAATCCCCATATGGCACACGGCGCTGACATAAGGGGCCATACCGGAACGAAGGCGATTTCAAAAACCGAAACGAAATGACAGTTCCTTAAAACCCACAGATCTCCTCTGAAAGTGGCAGCAGTACGCATGAAGAGATCCTTGGAGCCTCCCTTTCAGCTCGTGTGGGAGAGGTCAGCATCTGATGATGGAACAAACCCACTCGTCCCCTGCCCTCCATTTTATATCACTCCTCTCCTTGTGCAATTCTGCACCGTTCCGAACGTAATACGATCTTTTTCAAGTCGTATTTTGAGAGTGTATTTATTCGTATCATTGATGTGAATGTCTTACAGAAACATTAAACTGTAATTGAAGGATTTTGGAAATTATTTTTGAGGTTTGTTTAATCCCTAATGGATTCAAGATGAATTTAAGAGGTAGATAATCCATTTTTCGCTGAAAATTAGTCTGGTAAATAAAGCTTTTGTGATTAGCACTAAGCATTCGTAACAACTTATACTGAATATAAGTCTAATAAAAGTTATTATTCTTCGGAATATAATAAGATGAACTGTCGATGATAAAGATCAACCCGCATGGTAATAAATTTCAAATAATTTCTTAACTCAAATTTATGATAGCGAATGGCAGATAAAAAATAAGATGTTTAAAAATAGTAAAAAATGGTCGATATCTGATGTCGATAAATGTTTTACTTTCGATGATTTTCCATATTATCAACCCTTAAAATGAACACCGTAATTTTTTATTTTAGATTATATAATTGGATACTAAAGGATCAACGCGAAGTTTATTTGGAAAGAAATCACTCGAAGTATTGAACTGGAAATTGGAGTTTTTATTACTAGGCATGATTTTCATTAATAATAATAATATTTATAAATATGTTTATTATATTAAGAAAAAATAAATATATAATTTTTGAAACTGTTGCGATGAAGCCAAAGTACAATTATCATAGGTCTCACGACATAAAAACACGCGGCAGTTCGTCATGCAGAAAGTGTCGCGTTAGAGAAGCGTGTATGCCACCCTTCCATGTCACCATCTTCCATCTCCCACAGTATATCCGTTCGCACATCGATCTCTAACGACAAGGAAAACCAGTAGTGGGGTGTGTGCGGTCACCCAGGGTGATTGCAGATCGTAGAAGCGTACTTCCTGGAGTCATCCCCCCCTTCGATGCAACTTCCTCCAAAATTAATCCTTCCACCCTCCCAGCGCTTTGCATCCAGAAATGGGATTAATTGCATCTCTCGGCTGCTTCCTGGAGACGCATATCATATTTGTAGTTCCTTCCCTTTACTTCTTCATTTGGATCCTTTCTTTCGAGTAGATTGAGTGCTGCTGAATTTACTGGTTCCTCTTCCGTATCAATAAATACGTTTTATTTCGTTAGTACTCTTTCAGAGTAATTTTTTCACGTTTCTACCTGTTTATAGTAAGGAATTAGGAAAAATGATAATGTAAGTTCAAAAAGTTTCTTTCATGTATGTATATGCAGAAAATCCAGAATATGTCCAGAAAAACCACAGAGATGATGCCCAACTCAGGAACAGATGTTGATAGACTTAGATTATTCGGAAAATTCTACAGACATCCACCGAAAAAACAAACTAATTATGCCGCGAATTCCATATGAACATGGATAGGACAAGTAAAAATCTATTCAGGAAATATACTATCAGCAGATTGATAAATGAAATAAAATAAATGGAAGCTGATAATAGAAAGCAAAGTCATAAAATTACACTACTCTAATTGGATCACACAAAATTCTTTATTTGATCCAATTAGGGTGTAGACTCACATAATACTGATATATATGTAATCATTTTAGAATAGAGTAAATTCCAGACCAGGTCTAGTTTACGGCTATCCATCCCAAATATCATTATGGTTTACTTATTTAATTTGCAAGTCTCATAGCAGTATAAATAATTAGCTAAAACTTCAAGAATATCAAAGGCGAATTGGTGGACGATATTTATTGTTCATTATCATTAAAATTAGCTGACTAAAAGTTGTTATTTTTTACTCAAACCACCGATAAGGTAAATTGAGCCGCGTAACCATAGTGAGGGGAACTAACAAATCCTTTGCTCCACGAGTAACCGCCGTCGTACGTCGAAATCATCCAAGCACTTTAATTTTCGCGTATTCTCCCCGTAATAATTTCCAACAAATAAGTCTCCCATGGAAACCAACTTTTCCCCCAAAAATGGGCCATGGGACATAAAAGAAGGCACAACGGAATCGCCTCACGTATAATGAGGTGGATACGAGGCGATTCTTCCGACAGTTCATAATGCTGGAACGAGAAACCGAGAGAGTGCAGTTATCTCTCACAATCGAGGGAATTACGGAAGGCCTTAAGAGCTTAATCACGTATGATGGAAGAGCTGGAGGAACAAAGACGCGGAGAGGCCATCTTGGCGGATCCCCCATCGGTCATTGCGAAGAAAGAAGCGCGTAACCCACGCTCTGTGTGGCGTTGTGCCCCAATGCAGTCATTTGTCTTCGGACCGTTAACACACGCCGCCGATGCATCAACCGCAGGTTCTTTTATGGCAAAATCGGTTTTGCTTTCTCGCCGGGACGTCCAAAAAATCCTCGATCGGGTTCCATCGAAGGTATTTGTCCCTTTCACTCGTTCCTATTAAGTGAGGAAGTCGACGGCCGCCATTGGCCGCATGATTGATGATCGAGACGTCCTTTGTCGGAAGGATTCCTCGCGATATATTTTTCTTTTTGCGACCTTTCGATTTTCGATCGTTGGAAGGTAAAAATTTGTTATTCCGAAGGCTTTTCGTGATTTTGCGGAGGATGGATGAGTGATTAGGAAACCTTTATAAAGTCTGCATTTACTTTTCATATCTTCTCTTCTTCTTCACTATGGTCATACGGCGGATTTAGAAAGAATTTGGAGTGAAAAACTTGGTGTAAATTGGAAAGATATTTCGTTCAATAACTATTTGAGGTATTCAATAATTATTCTCTCTAAGAAGATAGCCATTATATTTATATCTTCTTTATTATTTATTATAGTAACCATCTTTTTAAAGACTATTCAGCTCGAGGTTCGAGGTTTACCTTTCATGATTTGCTTCGAAAAGTTATGAATAAAGGATGAGAAAAACAAGTTTGAGCGATAACTTGTCTCTTGTTCCGATCATTAGGACAAATGATTATAATAATGGAATCTGTACGGAAATAGATAATAATCGAATCTCTTAATATTACGTAAAGAGAGCTATAAGGCATAAAAAAATATATTTTCGTATGTTTAGAAGCTCTTTTATTGGAATCACCTATTTATTCAACATATCATACACAAAAATACATTTAAAGAGCAATTAAATTGAAGCAAGGATTCTTAAAATATTTTTATAGTTAAAGTACATCATTTTAAATTTTTCTTAGATTCTTTCAATAATGTACCACTGAAACTCCTCATTTTATTCACTGGAGTGTAATCACAGTGAGATTATTTATAATGGACAAATTCCATCAACTATTCTCTAACGCGAAAAAACTATCATTCAGTATTCGAACCTGGGACTTAGAATTTGAAATATAAGTTTTCGCAACAAAGATGAATTCTTAAATTCATAATAATTACGTGATGTATATTACGTATAATCTATCTACGATTGCTTACATAACCACTTTAATAAATATTATCTTAAGTACTGAATATTTAACATCCAAAAGCCTCACCGAATTTTTACGTATATAAAATCGCTGCTCAAGTGTTCCAACGGCCTTCGGTGGAAATAAGTTTAAGCATCTCTAAAAGGAGCGTTGGAGGGGGTCCGAAGTCGCGGTTATCCTCGACGACTCATCTTTCCAAAGAGACACCGAAAATTGCGTCATCGTAAAAGGACGCAACGAAGAATAGGTAGAGGCAGATAAATCGTGTTGATGGGGCAGATGGGTGGAAAGAAATAATAGGTGAGGAGGAATAACTATGAGACCACCGTGGTGTGGAACAGTGAATGAGGGATCGGTGGAGGCAATAGAAGAAGAAACGGAGTATTTGCGAGGGGTGTGGAACGCTCTGGGAAAATATTTGTACTCGAAAAGCAATTGAAACGTCCCTATCTCTTCTTGACGTGTCGACACTGCGGTGGATTATTTGTGCGGTGCCGTAGTACGCAAACGGTGAATGTACTACGAAGAAGCTCAATTACGCGTTGATAATGTTTTCAGATGGAATAAGGATAAATTCTTCTACAAATCATTTGAGAGATTTTAAATAATTATATAATAATAACAAAATATAATTTTTTCTATTTTATATGATGATGGAATATGATAACTGTAGATACATCAGATTCATCAGTTTTCAAGGAAAAATTTAACGTTATCAAAATACCATGTAGTCGTTTTCCATATTTTTTTGGTTTTAAATAAAAAATATAATCTTTTATAATCGTTTACTGTTTTTATATATTCAATTTGATTTATAATCTTTCCTGATAATCCTGATGCGTACTTATTGATTTTTTATGATTACAGAGTATTGAACTTAAAAACAACAATTGCGAATTGTAGTACTAGATTTATTTTTCCGAGTTAGGAAAATTATTTTTGATTTCTGACTAGAGGTGTTAAAGTTTCTATGGTTCTAGGTATTCACTTGAAATGCTTAATGCAATATATGCCATATTTTCATGATAATGATTAGTATCTTATGTTTAGTCGATACGCTTTTAGTAAATAAAATGCAAACTTAGATATAGCCCGATTGGAATAACGTTTTAATTAACTTTTAATTTATTAAAATATTCGTAAAAAAGAGCGTCTTTGATAAATGATACGTCAATTAAAAATAGATTAAGTTAAACGGTGTCATAATAATGAGGTATTAATAAGTGTTAATTCATTGTAGATTTGTGATAATTATCATCATCTTCGTTATTGACCGTAATTAGCCGACTATGTCAAATACATACTAATATTATATACATACGTTTTAGCATAAAAGATGACGTGATGATTTCTTAATAGCAAATGGGAAAGATGTTATATAAACCCAAAAATTTCACGTTATTTAGAACCATCCTTGACGTTTACAACTACCGGAAAACCTGTTGCACCCACTCCAAAACTTACGTAATTTCCTCCCACCTTCCATATAAGTACAGTCCCTCATTTTCCTCCCATTTATCCCCAAAAAGTATCGACGAACGGACGCTACCTCACCTTGAAAACCCCGCAGCTTTAATCAAACATTAAATCACACGTACTCTCATCCGCTGGAAACAGATTCCCAACAATTTATAACCTCCTATTGTACGGCGGGAGAATGAACTGTGTGGGCGGCCACTTCACTTCTTAAGAGGGCATCTGTTTTAATACTCTTTCACGTCCGACGAAGTCCATTTGATCACAATATCCCACTCTCCGAACCGAATGGCTCGCAGCGCAGAATTATACCTGCAGAAAAATCCACTAAATTGTGAACTGTCGAGGGCCCAGCGAAGTGGTGTGGGCGATGCGTGTGGGTGGCTGGGCTTCGATGGAATGAAATGGTAGCGAAAGAAAGGGAGTCATCGTTCGAGTGGAATCAGGACCGAATGCAAACGAATGAGTCCGTTGAATGGTTAGAAAAGAGGCCCATCGGGGGTATGAATTACGAGACAATGATTGGTCACGGAGACCTCAACGCTCGTGGCCCAAGAGACCTCAGATTCTCTACCTCAATGGGGCTCTGCGGCGTGTGTGGCATTCGGACATCTATCCAGTCGAGTCTTTGGTTGAATGGCGGCCGCAGAACACGTTGTCCCCTCTTTCGTGTCGTTCTGTTGCATTTTACCTCTTCTCTGCGTGCGGTGTTTGCGGACTACGTGCGAGACGCGGTCCGATGTCGTCTTGAGAAAGGGATGGATTACGGGAGATTTTCCTTTTAGGAAATCGCTCTTATACTGGTTTTGGAGGCTACAAACCCGAGTTATTTTAGAAGCAATTACATAGGAATTTATTTAGCTTAGGAAGGAAAAGTGTTGAAAAAGGCCTCAGGCTGCATAAACAGTATTTCACTTAGATATAAATAATAACTTATAGATCTCTCAGAACTCGCTTAGACATAGCTGAAGGTATTTAAAATACATTTTATGGTCAATCAGATTTTATTCATATTCGAATGCAATGTCTTGGTAGAAGTATCGTAGTGTCAGCACCTTTAGTTTTGTACCTTTTTTGATCCTTTCATTTTTTGTTACGTAATTTCGCTACCACCCAGCGCGTGATTATAAATCAACATTTTTTTACATAAAATAAAGAAGTAGGAGAGAAGTCCAATCTCGCCTATCCTCTTCAATTCATTTACTTGTTTATGTATCTATCGTTGCCACACAAAATAAAAATAAAATGTTCAAACCGCATGGTAGCTTTGTAAAGTGAAAACCAACGACAATTAGTGGAGTTTATTAGTGAATCGATTCTTGCCCTTATTTAAGGGAAATATATCCCCGTAATTTGGAACAAAATTATTTATAATACGTAAATGATAAATTCAGAAAATTTTGGTTATAATACGTACATGAATTAACGGCCGACAAATCTGGAACACTAAATAATAATATTAATATTTTGATTTCGAAGATTCTAAAAGTATTCATTCTTGGCACTTTTAAAGGATAAATTACATGCATATTTTAGCAACTATTTCATACACCATCACGTACTCTCGAAGTGGTAATCTTTCAAATATTCGTATAAATTTTCGATTATATTTTCCGCGCGAATCTCCAGTGTATAATTTTCGTGAGAAGAATTGCGGTTTGGTTACACGAAAAGAAATAAAATTGCCATAGGCTTAAATCTTGGAAGACACGGAACAGCCTATTCGTATATCACAATTGTCCCACCAAACGAAATATTTCGCTATTGACTCCGGGTGGTCCCAAACGAAAAAGGTACATGATGGATGGTGTCAAATACGGGTTTTTTTTACTCGAAACGAAGAAACTGAAATGGGAAAGTAGTAAAAAAGAATGAATGGCCACAAACGGGTGAATGGGATGCATTGTACACTCACTTCACCATTTTCTCGTCAGCGAATTGACTTCTTTCTTGCGGAAGATGTCATCCTATAATATACTACATTCATAGTTTACCAGGAATTTTTGTTCCCATCGTGTACTGCTATTGGTATGCCATTTCTTTCAATTATTTCGACCTTTTGACTCGATCCAATTTTTTTATCCTGTATTTCAACTTTTCGAATCTTTTGTTGCAAAATCAGTACTATGCTGATTGTTTGGGTTTACGTAAAATAAATAATAAAACAATCCTTTTATATTATCCTTAATCCTTAATTTTAATCCAAATTTATTCTGATTGGTTTCAATGAATACTTCTGTATATTATCGTAAAGTATAATACTTTTATTCTATATTACTCATTTATTATATCTAATATCTGCGAATATCTTGTGAGTAACTTTTTGTGAAAAATTACGAAAATTTTTTGTAAATTTCACCAAATAAAGTTTGTATTGACAATAGAAATAAAATTTATGTAATAATATTATTCTTTTCCTGTAAGAAAAATCCAAAATTATTGATCTGTAATGTGTGGATAAAAATTGTGGCTCACTCATAAGTATGTTAGCAAAACTCTGGAATAATTGTGGAGCATTATATCAAATATGAGGCTATTATTATATAGTACATTATTATATCCAATATAAGCTCTCAACAGATTGGTATAAAAAAACCACAATTCATTAAACATAGTAAATTCCGTCCAAATTTTTACTATTTTCATTTTGAACTTCCTGTCTTGAGTACATGAAAGATTGCTTTTGTCTCTCTTAAAATTGCCCACTAGAAATATTTATTCATCCTAAAATCGTCCTTCTCGATATAAAGAACAGTACTCCATCGCCATAAGTGAAAGTATTCCATAACGATATCAACGAAAGCTAACGATTATTTGAATTGCACGCGCGTGCTGATATTCTTGCCTTAGGACTTACTCAGAAAATATTATTGCATAAACGTCTACGTTATCGGAGTTAAGCAGGCGAATGAATACTGTTCGAAATATCTTTACAAATGGACTGAGGAGAAAAATACATTGACAAGAGAGCATGGTGCTACACCATTGTTATTATTTATAACAACGTATATAGAGCATTAGCTATCTTCAGCATTGCTTCAGATGAAGGCTTCCATAATCTTTCCTGAAGTACGTTAGTCTTATACATGGGCTCTATGTGTACGTATCAGTTTTTAAAGGGGAATGCCCCTTCCTGCGGGAGTTTTCCTGTGATGGTATTTTTTACGTAAGAGTATGACTCGAATTTTTTAAATGCCATATAGTGGTTCCTATCTTCTTCCTTTTAAATTTATTTTTTCTTTATTTGGTTTACTTTAGTTCACCTTACGTTCATCTTTCACTTTTTTCTATAATAACACGCGTTGTATGCAAGAGTTCATAACCACAGCATCATCCATAATAAAGTTTTATGTTGTGGAAGAAAAGGTTAGATGTGAACTTAAACGCAGGTTGTAAAAGACATTTCATTCACTCGATGGAGCCGCTCACTGATTTTGAATCAAAATCGATTCCTTCAAAAAAAAATGACTAACAAAATTCGAAGGTCGTGAATCACTCGCCTTCTCGAAGCATAGTACGGATTTTAGTCGCGTCTAGCGGTTTTGAATGATCGAAAATGAGGTGAAATGGTGGGAAAAGAATGCGTAGGAGAACGATTATTTCTTCAAAAACGTAAGGAATGCCCACCGATGTCCACCTGACCTGAAGACCTCAACTGGCAGTCAATCATGTGCTATTTTTCCGCTTGTCGAATACAATAGAAGCTCACTCTGCCTTCCTCAGAAGGTTCATCCTATTAGGGTTTTTAGCCCTACGCCGTCCTAACCAGACCGCTACGAGTAAATACGGAGCTGTAAAATTTTTTAAGGGGTAAACTTTTAATGATACAATTAGTTTCAAGTGTCGTTTGAACCAATACTGAATATCGTTTGAGTTGAAGGTAAACTTTGATTTTTAAGTGAAGTTTTAAAGCTTGTTATGCATTTCCCTTTCGTTAAGGTTCATGAGTTCTATGTCAGATCATGAAATTGGTTGCGGTTATTTTTCTACGGGAAATACGGGGATACGGGAATAGTGCAGGCGAATGTGGGAACATTTCTTACCAAGAATTACGCTCATCTTTAATATCTACTAAAGGATGAATAATGACTTAATGAAGTGTATTAAGAACATATACAACAAGAAACTGAAACATTTTATGCCAAATGCACAAAATGATTTATGAATGGTATCTAACTCAATACTATATTTAATGATGCAAGAAACAGTTCCAAAAATTGTTCTTGAATTTTTACGTAAATTATTATAATCCATTCTAATGAGTACTACCATTTAGATATATGATTACATTATTGGAGTTAAGTTTCATTTTAAAATCAAATGTAGGCTTAACTATATGTGTAAGGAAAGGAAAGGAAATAATTCAATTTCTATAAATTAAATTCGGAAGTAATAATAATGGAGCGTTGATAAGTTATCTATATTTTTTTGAATATTAAAATCTTTCGATTTCATTAATCTGAGATATTTGAACATAATACAGGATGATTTTTTCAGCCCAAGAAGAATGATCATTTTTCCGAGAATCGATCATCCAAAAACGAATCTGCGATTTTACGTGGTTATTTCAAATCATTTCAATTAAATTCTGTGTAAAAAATAATATCGGTTACGTGAATATATCAGCTTTTCCCAATATGATGTTCTTTAGAATTTGGAATTGTTTATTTTACGCTCGGCAGCAGTTAAACAGAACAGGTGGGAGTGTTAAAATTAGGATAATTAGAGACGATCTTTGACTAAAAGTTTCGCCCAACGTGGGGCTCGAACCCACGACCCTGAGATTAAGAGTCTCATGTTCTACCGACTGAGCTAGCCGGGCTCTGTTAACATAATTTTAGGGTAAGTAGTTTTATAAGAAAAATAATAGGATAATGCATTATTGTACGTATCTAATGCATTAGGAATTCACTCCTCGATATCAGATCCTTTTATTGGTAAATCTAATCAATAACGATTGAATGAAAGAATAATCCAATAATCCACTTATGAAGCCCCATCCAACGACCACCTCCGAGGTTGTCGGGCCTATCTTAAGACTCCCTCGAGACCTTTCCAACTCTTCCGTCCATCTCCGGTCACACGCTGATATCCTCCAGTAAATCTGATGGTAAGTGATCGAATCTTACGTACCGGAAATCGAAGAAAATAAAGTGACTGAATGGTCGGGATTAATGTAAAATAAAGAAGACTGAATACAGAATAAAAAGGACAACTGATACTGTAACAGCCGAAAAAGGTCAAATTACGGAGCTATTTAACAATCAAAATACATAAAGAAGACGTAACCACACGTTTCGAAGCAAAATATCACTAATATGATCGAACTTTAAATTTATAAATATAAAACTCCTCTATATATAAATATAATATAAAACTCTCTACACCTACGTAAAATAACACGATGCCGTTATATCACGATTACAAATACGCGATGTAACAAGTTACCCCGTAAAAAAAAACCGAGTTACAACCTGTTACCTCTCACGAAAGCGTGAAATGGGTACGCTGTTAATATTTGGCCTCCGTGGCAACCGAATAAGTTAAAATTACGCTCTAAAATTGACAACCGCTGAATAGGTCATTCGCATCTCTCGGAGTATTTACGGTCGATCCGGATCGATAGGGTTACGTCAAAATTTATTCCAAAAGGAAGATCGATGAGCGGTTTCTTTAGGGCTTATTTCCATCCATCACGATTTGTCCTCTGCGATGTAAAGGGTTATAAAGGGAAGCTCTTTTGAAGCCTCCGCTCGATACCTTTATGGATTTTAACGGCTCTTATATATCCTGAAGATCGCCGTCGGAAACATATCACCGATATCTGGTCATTAGCGCAATAACCTTTGACGTTGACGTATTCGCGGTTTGGAAGTTTGAGAGAGATTTATGGGAACGTAATGAATGGGCGCGAAATGAGATATGGGACACAAAATGGATACATCTTAAAAAGGCAATAAATGTTACGAGGAAAGATTTATTTGGAGGATTTAATTTAATTTAGTAGAATGTTTTTTACAGAGTTTGAATATTAACCGATAATTACATCAAAAAGCAATCCTATTTTTGCTTTTTGTGTGGGTGATTTTGTTTTAATATTGATGTATTATAATTAATGCATGTAATTTAATTACTGTATTTATAAATACACGAATTTCCTCTATATAACATTTTCTACGTATAAAAATATGTATTATAAATCATATATTATTTCGGATATTTCATGGATATTTCAATGATATTAATCATATTAAATTTAATTAAATTATATCGATATTAATTTATATTAGTTGTGTTTATTACTCAATCTAGCTCTAGAGTAATTTATTGATATTATTAAATTATTATAATTTAACAGATGATATAGGAAATATATATAAGAATGATGTAACGAAGTTTAGATTATTAAATAATAAAACCACATCGTATCTTACGCAGAAAAGCCGGGAATTAACGGGCGTGAACAATAAAGTCTGACAGAACCGGGACTCGAACACGGATCTACAAAGTTCCATCTCTAGCCATAATATTGTCATGTCAAAAATTTCTTGATCTATACAGGGCTTATAACGCTAATATTTACGCATCACTTTTATTATGTGTTTAGTTTTTGAATAGAAATTATATGGCCATACGATAAGGGGAAGGGATATTGTTATATGAGGCATATGGTTATTGAGTGCCCTAGACGGGGATGGTTAAGTAAAACACCAATGAAAAAGGATAGAAGGTTAAAAAGATGAAAGGTGTGTAGTGTTAAGGGAAATGGTATTCTTTTATGAGGTTTGGGAACGTTTTGATTTACCCTTGCTCAAAGATGTTCAATCTCTTCCTGAGTGCTCATTCGTAGTTCACTTAGGCTCCCTCCGCAAAGCTTAGCCTCATTATACCAGTGGTTTAAATTAAGATTTAACAGCTGTGTATGATCAACTCCAAGAATGATGCACTCAAATCGTCTTTATAATAACTCATTCTTTCCAAAAGCTTACTCGGCCATATTAATCACGACGTGAGGGTGTTAAGAAATTGAGCGCGTTTTAATTAAGGATTTGACTTGGATGGATCTGGTCCCCGCCGTGGTTTCTCTGTTGATTCCCTTGACTTATCCTCTACTTTTTCATTCCGCTTCATCACTATTTCCCCATGGAAAATCGGCAACGAAGCGTGACGTCATCAATCTCGGTGAACGTTTGCCTTTTCTAACAGTTGGCCGTCCTCCCCTCCGATCATCCATTGTGTCACCTCCAGAGGTCAGCCACGGATAGTTTACACTCACAGTTGAGAAGGTACTTATTATGGGATACAGACGTGCAAATAGAACGGGCGGGGATTAACAGTGTGAATCGAATGAGAGCCCCTTGTGGTGGTGGATTCATCCCATAGGAGTGTATGCTTCTGATTTGCCCGAAAATGACGAGATTATATTCCGAGATTACAGATCACAAATTTTGGGGCGTTGTATTTCCGGAACCCTGGTACAGTTTTTGCATTTGCGACACTGAGGTTTTCATGTTTCGTTGCGACTTGTAGTGATAAGTTGTTCTTTTGTTTTGGAATACGAAGACTTGAAGAGAAAATTTAGTTTTTTGAAGAGGTTAATTAATTTTTGAAGTCAAGAAGAAATAAAAAGAATGAGGAATTAGTTTAGCGTGAGCAGTTTGTTAGATGTGAATGCAAAGTTTAACGGAAGTGAAAAATAGCGGTAGGGCTGGGACTCGGACTAGGCATCCATGCAATTGAAACACGGAATGTATCAAACTTTAGATGTAAAAAAGAATTGAGCTGAAGTGAAAGGAAAATGTCAAATAAGTGAAAGTTCATGTTAGGAATTCTTTCATTATAAGCTTAAATATTAAAACGATGCCGCCAGGCCACCTAGCTTAGTTACAGCGAAACCCACGAATAAAAATATATAATTTCATCAATATTATTATAATTACAATTTTGTTTAAGATTTATTTTAAGAATATTTCGTCGAAACTATGCTTAGATTGAATTGTGGATTTATCAGTTTGAATGATTTAGTAATTAGGTACTGTTTTACCATTCTGCTGCTCTCAGCTGCATAAAATTATTGAGTTCGAGTTGATTCCATTTTATAATATCTTGAATCAATTCCTCTTTTGTTTACTGTATTCATTATTTAAACGTAAACATTTTGGAAATATGCATAAAAATTCATTTGATTTAAATTTAGAAATTTTTAGAAAGATGCATCCATTCCAATTACGTTCCATTCATATTAATTTAGTATTTTACTTCCCGTCGCTACATTTCTTCTGTTGGTAAGTGTAATGTCAGGCATATTTACATCTTTCGAAAACTCTGAAATAACATTGCGTATTTTTTCATAGATTTTTTATCATTACGGCCTATCTCTTTAGTAAAAGTAAAAGTTATTTTATTGTAATAGCATTTCGAAAGCTAACGCCTTCTCATATCGAGCAAAAACCTGCGTTCCGGAAGATGTATTGCAAAAAGATTTGAGCCCTCATTCGATTTAGCTCATTTACTTTGACCGCTTACTCCGTTAACATCTCAATAAAAGTTAATCCGTAAGCTCTCTTTTTGAAGCGAAAAGAGTCATCTCTGACCTTTCAAAGTTTTCAATGAGTCCCGAGTGCAGAAGAAGTATCCATTGAGTGCGAGCGTGCCGAACTCACTTAAAGGAGCGGTTCCTTTTGAAGTGGGCTTATCCCTGATTTCGGAAGGAGCCCAAAAGCTAGACAGCACGCCGCCTTCTTTTTTTGAACAGATTTAGAGATCAAGCATGGAAACACTTGCGTGAGAAAACTCCCTCTCTACCTTAAATGCTCCCAAATTCGGAGATTTTTTTTACAGGGGTTTAAATAGGAGTGATAAGTCGTAAGATGACTCGAACCCAGGTCTCCACCTTTCTGTATTTTCTTATAATATTGAAATTGACGTATTTTGGTGAAGTAGTGGTCACCATAACTGCACGCCAAGTGGGAAACCTGGGTTCGATCCCAGTCTTGTCACTTTTGTTGAACTTAATCTTAATTGACGTAATCAAATTGCATAAACTTCTCATTTTATCTTCACATTTCCTCTATCCTGAGATTTACTTTCCTTTAAAAAAATGACATTGAATTATAAGTAATTTAATTACTTGACTTGAAACCTGACAAATTTAATACTTTATTATAAGTAGCGCTATTCTTATTCGCATATTTCAATGCAAACACTTGCCAAGAACTACTCCTATGTTTCCCATAATTCTTTAGGATTGACCGAGAAGAACTTTAACATTAATATTCAAAATCATACATTTTTTATTGCTTATTATAATAGTTGCAGAGTATTCTTATAGATGTAGACTTGGTTATTTAGCTTGCTGGACTTATAATTATTAAATTAAAGTTGCAAGCAGACAACATTCTGCAGCAATATTACAGTATATATGCACATAAAATTTATACGGAAAAGTAAATAAGTACGCATAGATATACTTACTATATGTAATTTCATGAAAATCTTAACCCGACCGCACCACATAAGAGTCATTATGCTATTTTAACTGTATTTGTGTTACAAAATATTCTCAAATACTATCTGGTGCTCTAATACAATTCTTTATTATACTAAAGCATTTATTAAACTTTCATATTTATTTAACGATTCAAAATCGGTGTATACTATAAAACAGCTCTCGAAATGAAACATCGGATGCGAATGAAATTTCGTATCGTAAAATAAGCGATTTATGCAAACAATATCCAGATTTTTAGGAACGAATTCATTGTATCGAAACAGACAAAAATACACGATGATGCAGATGACGATTTTGTGAAATATTTCATCGAATTCAATAATGTCGGAACGGTCGATCCGGCCTACGAGAGTGGCCAAGTGTGATAGCTTTTGGGGTCGACCTCCCATTCATGCGCCTTTCACTGCCTCCCTCACAAGAAAGGCAGAATGGCGGTCGGGGGAGAGAGGGTGTTAAAGCAAAGAATTTCCTTTTGAGCCTCGATGGGGAAGGTCGTGGAGAGATATTTGGCGGAGGAAAGGTCCGCATTCATATAAAGGGAGAATTTTTCTTGGTCAAGGATTATCACCTTTGAAGGAGGTGTCGCGTGGATACATGTGAATATTTCCTGCAGTGTTTATGGCTATGGCGCGATGATCCGGGCACCACCCTTTTCTCCGATGGGTCGCATATTTTGGATGGCGGGATGTGACGCAGCTGGAAAGAATTCAATAAAGGAGCGATACGTCTCATCTTTGGTACTATCTTGAGCTGACTTCGATGGTAAATCACCATAAGAAATCTATGTACATGTCTCATTGTGTATGTGGATATCTATGTATATGGCTATTGCTACATGCATTGTGTATGTGGATATTTTTCCCTAGAACAACAGTACTGAATTAACTACTGAATTACAAAGATAAAGAGTTCAACGAATAATAATTCTTTTTGAAATGATCTGCTCTTTATTTTTAAGTAAAGATATTTAAGTATAGAAATTAAGATAGATATTAAATCTATATGGCTCATTGTGTACGTGGATATATTTCCCTAGGACAATAGTACTGAATTAGCAAGATAAAGAGTTCAAAAAAGAATAATTCTTTTCAAAAGATGTACTCTTTAAGTTGTAAATATGTTTCAGTAAAGATATTTTAGTATAGATATTAAGATAGTTATACTTAAGTAAATATATGTAAGTATGGATATTTAGGGAGAGATATTTATGTTCATGTAGAGATATTGTAGCAAAAATAATTAAATGGAAACATTTATGTAGGGGTAATTAAATAAGATATTTACGTAGAAATAGTTAGGGATATTTAAGTAAAGATATTCAATGGGAGATATTTATGTGGAAATACCTTAATAAAAATATTAAAGCATAGATATTTTAATAGTAAATATTTATGAAGAGATACTTGAGAAAGAGCGTTGTGGACTTGGCTAGTAGAAAAACATTAAAAGAAATGAATCTGACAAATAATTATTCTACAGTCATTTTTTTCAATACTTTTAGCTATAGAGGTTCAAAATGTTGTAAAGGAAATAAAATAACAAGCGTGTTTTTCAGTCCTCCTATGCGTAAGGGATGACTGCCCACAGTCCACTAATACTTTTAATCTTTGATCGATGGAGGAACTGGAAAAAGTTGGAGAAGGAATAAAAGAGAAGAATGGGGAATAAATTAAAAGAGTTTTTGGTGGACCAAGTTCTCCTTTTATGGGGTGAAGTATGTTCAGAAAGGAGAATCTCCATGGAACTGAAGTTATAGAGTTCAATGATTGTGGGAATCATGGATGTGTTTTATGGTTACAGAAGAGCAGTTACCTCAAATTCTTTTTGAGAGGGTTTTGAATTTATCTTGGAGAAATAATGATTTGTAAAATGTCCGATCCACTCTAAAAGTTGTAGGAGTTATGTCGCATTTAATACATTAATCTATTAGAATTAAGGAGCATTTATTATAAGAAATAGTAAAATGGAAAGAAATAGATGAAGTAAAATAGAAAATAACAGCAAAAGATATAGTTTTTTTAGATCACGCACTAAATATAAAGTTGAAATAAATACTAAATATTAACAATAGTAAAAATTATAGAACGTTTAATGGGCCCAAACGCGACATATCGCATCCTGAAATATACTGAAAAGTATTTCCTTATTCTTAAATTTCCTTCTGAAAAGGAGATAGGCAGCAAAATATGTTCAGATTATTTTCTGCTTGTATAGATACATTTATTTAGCAATTTAGATGTGTGTATTTTTTTCTCTTATTAAATATTTTTCGATATAAAGTATGAATTTGAAAATACCATAGATATTCGCCAGTAGCTGCTTAAAGAATGAAACGCAGTACTTCTGGAAGCTTAAAATATAATGAAAAATTTCACTTTAAATTCAGTTTTACTGAATCTTACCTAAATAAACATGGATATATACAAACATAAATATTACATTATCATCAGGGTTCTATTCTTCTGTAACTTTTTAGTTCCTAGAACGATACCATTCACTGCTCATAACTGATTCGATACTGGTATCCTTTAAAAGTTTAAAACATTCTTAAGAAAACCTTTTCTTAGATTATTTTACTTAAAATCAACAAAAACATCTCAATACTTCCATACCCACCCCGCAAGAGTTTTAAAAAGCCTCAACCACACAAACTTCAATCGCATTAAAACCCGCCTCATGACTCCGACATTGAAACCACGAATTCGCATCAGAAACGGTCCTATGCAGCATCCCAAAACCCCCCTCATCTATTCCACGCCCCTTTCCCAACCCCCTTTCTGGCTCCTCCCCCTTCAACCCTCCCTAGAGAGGCCTCAACACTAGCCACCGCCCCCCTCGGGCCCCGCGCGACAAAGGAAAACTACCCCTGCCACTCTCTCATTATTAGTAGTGCAGCCGAAGAAAAACGCATAGAGTGGAAAAAAGGGAAGGCGGGCCCAGTAGGGGAGGAAGGGTCAAGGGCTGCGTATTTAACAGAAGTCGAGGGTGCGGGGGCGAGTATTTCACCACTGGGAGCTCTCAGGTGTTGTGGTGACCGTGAGAAAAATCCGACTTTGGGAATACGTCGGTTTCGCAACGCATCTTCCGGAGATGACGCCGTTGGTAACCAGGGCTTCGTCCGCGAACGCCAAACTGTTCCGTCCGTGGGGACAGGACGAGGGCAATGCGGAAGAACGCAAGGAGTCCGTCCAGGAGGTCAGTTGGTCTCTTCTGAGCAAGAGGAGGCGAGATGGTAGTTTGAAGAAGGGAAATAAGGATGCATCAAAGGTTAAAACTTCGGAAGGAAACTGTTCGGAACCATCAACGCCTCTGGTGCCGGTAGAGGCGTCGACCTCCAGTAGACTGTCCCTTCCGGGTGTTCTTCCAACGGATTATTCCTCTTATTGCGGTGCCTTACCTCTTGGTCTGCATCATCCTCCGTCTCATCTCGTGCAAAACCCATCCATGGTCCATATTCCTCCGCAAAATCTGGATCCTCTGCTACTGGCGGAGATGACGGAGTCTGAACTGGAGAGGATGGGTCTAGTTGGATGCGCCAGTGCAGAGTTTCATGGGACGGTGAAGAAGCAGAGGCCCAAGAAGTATCGCTGTCCTCATTGCCAAGTGGCGTTTAGCAATAATGGACAGCTTAAAGGACACATCAGGATACATACTGGTGAGTGTTTCTTATGTGTAAAATTTTGTTTCAAACTTTAGGACTACGTATGCTAAATTCTGAGAGGAAAATCATGAAATTTCTAAGCAAATATCATCTTTATTTGTGAAAGAATATAAATTGGAACAAATTATATATTTTTCTGATATCTTTTTACCTTTTATATTTTTTCTAATCTATAATTGATCCAAATGTATTAGTTTCTATTTATATAAGGTTCCAATTCTCATTTCCATATGAATAATATTTTCCAATAAGCCGATCCACTAAAATCTTACAATTTAGATTTGGAATTCAGCTAACTAAATTTCTAATGTTTGACTTCCACAAAAAGTACAATTTAACTTCAACAGATCGTTTCTCTCTTTGTCTAACACAAACTTTTTGGCTCCTTTTATTACATGAGTATGGAAGAAATCATTTCATTTCCGTAGAGTTCCACTGAATATAGAATTGTTCTAGTAAAATCTTTTCATCTTTTTAACGCAAATTGAAAATTAATTTCATAGATAAAAGTTCCGATCTTTATTTTTCCGGTTTCAAACTTAGAAATTCCATTTTATTCCCTGGTTTAGATATATTTAACAGAAATGCTATTCATTAGTTTTATATTTGTTTCGTATCCTTCGTTATTTAAAATAAGATTTATTTTTAACCTCTTTTAAATTTAAATTCGTTAACACATTCGTAAAATTAGATCCAATAACGCATGCATTACAACATCATTAAATCGAACTATTATTCTTTTCTTCAGGAGAGCGACCATTCCAGTGCGACTACGAAGGCTGCGGAAAGGCATTCACACGCAACGAAGAGTTGACCCGCCACCGGAGGATACACAGCGGACAGCGTCCTTTCGCCTGCTCACTTTGCGACAAGAGATTCGGGAGGAAAGACCACTTGAAGAAGCACGCCCGTACCCACGCGCCACCGACGCACTTCCTTCAACCGGACCCGCGCTTCCTCCTCACAACGCCCCCTTACGTGTTGGATCCCGTCGGATCACAGCGAGTGATGGAAATGGCGGCCTTATCCGGTTTCCCTTACGTTTACGGATATTAAACGCGTGTTTTGCGGGACCCTAGACGGGAAACAACCACAGAGCTCAACAGTGTACCTTACGGAGAGTTTCGCATCAATATTTTCATATGAGCCTTGCTCATTTACATTAACGGCCCTTGAACGTTCTGACAAGGCGGGAAATTAGTCTGCATCGTGGGAGGGATTGGGTCTGAAAGCTTCTTTAAAGATTATCCCGTACTTCGGGATACTACGCCTACTTTCTCGTTTGATTAGTAAAAATCTTCCATGCAAGGACGCATGAATGCCGCTACGCCGTTGATTACGGACGTAATGAAGGCCAATAACATTAAAGAAGATGGAAGTGGATGGAATGGATCGGAATTTTCCCGTTGAGATTCATTTATGTTGAAATTGCGCCCAAAATCAAGCTTGTATCATCGTCTATGATGGGTACACTAAGTAGTACTTTAAAGGAAGGGTCAGGCAGGGTTTCTACGTACGAGAAAAGCTATATTTTCTAAATAGTGCAACGATGAGAATGCTCAAAAAGTGAAGTACAATTTACAAAATTTGAAATCTATATCTTCATCCAGTGATAATATAATAATGAGAGAGATATCTGTAATTCCAAAGGTTTACGAGTCTATTTTCAAGGAATGGTACCTAAAAAAACTGAATACACGGATTCATACTTGGTTTTCTTATAATTATATATCTATACCGATTTTATGAGGTTTACTCAGTTTATTTTCATGATGGATCATTTATCTGTTTCGAGAGATATTTTGGAAATCGGTGATATCTAAAGAGTGCCTTCTGGTATTATTCTTTGTGTTCTGCTCCTAAGAAGTTTTGAGGCAAATACGATTTGCTTAATCACTGTATCGCATGCTCAAGAAAACATTTTTCTCTCAAAAGAGTATTTTTCACTATTTATAGATACTCAGCATTTATCTAATAAGAATCAGTTTCTATCTCACTGAGAAAATTGAATAAATGACCTGATATACCAAAGCTTGGTAAATATTTGTAACAAGTATGAAATAATGCTGTGAAATACGGAAGTGTTAATATGTAAATTAATACTGTATATTTTTGGAATGGCGTATATGTAAATTTTATGTGTATTTTTGTGGATTTTTCAAATGTATATTTGTACAGTAATAAATCGCAATGATTATGAATTGACGTTGTAGTTTTTCTTCTTTTATCATTATCTTCTAGGTGAATCCATATTTATGGCTGTTCTTATTGGATTTCTGCTATTCGGATTTACTTTACGTTTGAAACCAAATGTAGAAGTGAATGCTGTCGTCAGTAACGGAGGTGACAGAAAAGTGTGGACTCGATAGCGGATTTAATTTGCGCCATTACTTTGTTAGCATCCTATTGAAAATCCTACTTAAAATAACCTTTATTCCCAGTTCTCAAATGAATTTTAATCATTGATTTTATTAATTACTTATAATGAAATCTCGGTGAATAAAAGAATAGGAATATATGAGAGTTCTGGCTCTAATAAAAATACAGAACATTTATTGCATAGACTTGTTTCATAGAATGTTTTAGAAAACACTGCAGCTAGATCACTTCTCTCCCACGAGTTTTAAAGTAGGCCCTTACTTCCACTAATTTTGTATGTACAGCGATACGTAAAGTATAAGTGGATAGATTATTAGAGGACAAAAATAATTGTTGGCTGATATTAACGTAATATAATTTTAATATATTTACTTCGCTGACTTTAAGGTATTGGAAAGATATTTATTTCGGAGTAATGGACATTTTTCCCCGTTTATGATAACTGGTAGTAGTTTCATACTTTTGAGTTTTCTTTACACAGCGCAGTCGGTCTAGGTATATTTATACATGTATAGCTTGCAAGCTTCAAGCTAAATTTTAATGTTTGTTTTTACTGTTTCCTATAGCAGCATTCATGGAATTAATTATAATCTATATCAATTTTT
Source organism: Pantala flavescens (assembly GCA_020796165.1). NCBI lineage: Eukaryota > Metazoa > Arthropoda > Insecta > Odonata > Libellulidae > Pantala > Pantala flavescens. The sequence goes on from CM036882.1 coordinate 44,994,039, forward strand.
TCTTCCATACCAATAATATAGAAGTCTTCGAAAATTTTCCAAAACTCTAAATAAAAAAAATTCAGGAAGCATCTCAAATGATGATCCGAATTTCCATATATTTCTCAAGGATATATAGTTTACGCCCTTTAGAACTCATGCACATCTACAGCAAAACTATAACTGTACATATGTGTTTACGGCATTTTTATAGATGTGTGTAATTGGGAGTATCCATGCATCCACATGTGTGATACTTACTAATTGTAGATAAAATGAACGAATTTATAGCTTTATAAATTTAAAGGGATCTTTTATGACTAAGAATAACGGGTAGTTAATGGTACGAGTAAATGGCAATAGATACATACTGTTCTTTCTAAGTGCTGATTTTAGCGCAAAAAATCTTGAGCATATAGGTAAATTAATGTAGTGGCTTAAATAATATTTTGAATTTTCAGAGGGGGATCATTCATCACACACAGCAGAAACCGAAACCTTTAAAGATTTCGTAAAATTTAACAAATACATTGGTTTAATATGTGGCTGACTTGAACACATCCACTAATCAAAAGACTTCCGGATTAAGCCGCTAGAGGCGCACTAAATTAACAGCGGGGAAACTCGTCTGACTTCAATTCAACCACCTTATCAAATGCTATGCAAATTGTTGGCATTACTTAGTCACAAAGGAACGATGCCTTTGCGGACCTCCACCCTGAGAATTTAATCCTGAATAATGTTTTAATCCCAAGACTATCGTTTTGTAGAGAGGATCGGAGAGTGAATATGAATATTACGGAAACATGGATGAAATCAAAGCAGACATTTAGCGTACATCTATTAAGTGACATATGTTTATGAATGAATATGAATAACTATGAAATATTAAATAATAATGAGTATATAAAAATAAAAACTTAGCTTAATAATATAATTCTCATTGTGTTTATCTTGTTTATTATTTTTTTTTCTAAAGTAATCCTTCTATAAGATATGCGCAAAGTAAAGCTTGATGTTTGTTGGCTTAAGCCTGAAGTTATGTTAGATAATATTATGGGTTTCTACGGTGGACCCAAGTAAAAGCTCTGTACTGTATGATTAATTCATTACCCTAGATGAGTCAGGATACTTAAAATAAGATTTTTAATGTAGTGTTTTCGAATTTAAAATTTAAATAATGATTGATTACATGTACGATGATAGATTTTTTCAACTGCACAGTATCTATAGCTTTAATTTATCAATTTGAAATTCATTCCAAACCCAGAGAAAGTGGGTAAAAGTTAGCGGCTTGGAACTAGCTCAGCTGGACTAGAAGATTACAGAGTTTTCGAAATGTATATAATATTACTATACAGTTTTTCAAGTAATTTTCAGGTCAAAAAATCATTATCGATAACCTTCTAATGAGAACGAGGCTTGATAAATTTACCTCCAGAAATCGCTATATTTTGCCAAGAATATATCACAATTAGGTGTATAATAAATGATAAACATAATTAAATAAGGAATTGCGTTAATCGTTTGTTATAATATATCCGAGTCGGTTAGAACAATTAATTTTCTTTTGATCAAAATTGTGTTTTGTTGTTTACTAGGTGATAATTATCGGAAAATAAGCGAAATTTTAAACGAAGAATTTCCTGATTTTTCATTTTATTTGGAATTTTAATGAAAAATAGTTTAAGAGTATTAAGAGTAATATTAAGAATTTCTACCAATTATATTTTGAGGAATTTAAACGAGATGTATTTTTAGCTTTGAAAAATAGCGGAAATATTTCATTCAGAAAAACCATCTTGGACTAATTAATCATATACTGTTCGAGTTTACAAGTCCAAGTACTAAGGACTAGATAGAATAGCCTACTTCCCGAATTAGGGTAAGGAATTAATAGTATGAGGGTTACTGCATAATATTTTTCACAGTTTACTTTCAAAATGAAAAAGGCATGCATATTACCTGTAACCATTTCAGAGATTCAGTTAATACGGACAGTAATAGAGATAACTGAACTCATCTCAGCTCACCTTTGACCTTAACTAACTTTATTTACAACGCGTGTCATTCATTAACTTCGCCCACACACGAAATTTCCATCGGCCCTTGAAGGACATTTTTAACGAAAAATTATGACCTAGAACATGAACATTTTCAGATATATTTGCACTCAAAATATTTTCACAGGGTTTGTTACATTCCTTAAAATAATATGATTAAATTTCAACATTGCTTAACAAAGTTTTTTTGTATTGCGTAGCAGAGTTCGTTGATTGCAGAAAATGGCGTCCGACTTGAATTAGCGCCAAAACCGATAGCATTTTTATTTGGACGCTCTTGCTCTGAGAATTAACTAACATTAAAGAGATGCTTGCTAGTTTAGATAATTGGTGTCTCATTACGTCATCATATACATGTATATGTTTCATTAAAACAAAAAAGAGTAACAAATATTTACTGTGTGTTCGTCGTATGAAAAACCGACAACTGTATTACTTCAATGAATTCTTTTCTAAGAATGAATTATAGACACTAAGGTGAATATGACCTTCTTGTTTAATTATTAAAACTCTACTTCCAGATTTAAGTTTAAGCCAAACTTAGGTATTCTTTTTAGTGTACAATCATACACAATACATAGATTTTGTCTACACTGAAAACCATGCTGAAATATATCGCGAGAAAGTAATATTAGACACGAAAATGCCCCACTTAGACCAGTTCCGCATCATTTATCTGAATACTACACTTCTGCAAAACTTTTCCCCGAATCTCAGGTTAGTTTTTCACATTCTCTTTAAAACGCGTAAACCTATCACACTTTCACTTGACACTGACGTAAATATCGGAACAAAGAGCCATTCTACTTCGGGGCAATCAATACGGCAGCGTGGAAAGGAGCAGAAAAGGAATGGCAAAAGTAAGGGAAATTTTTGAATGGTTTGCGTCCAGGAAAAGCCAGTTGTGAATCGATTGAAAGGGGGGTTGGAGTTTCGCGGAAGAATGGGCCGTGGTTCTCCGCGTTTCGGGAAACCGGTAGCCGCGGGGCGGCCGGCTACCGAATGGGAGCATTTTGGGTGCTATTCTGAAGGCCAGCGACTTCTCCACGGGTGTCGCACCAGAAGGGGGAAGGAATGAATGGTCATCCGCCTCCTTTAGCTTGCAAACAACTCTGCGGGACGCACATCCGCAAACTCCGGTGTCGCTGCACCAACATCATTCAATTTACCATCCTTACCTGTCCGAGTTCGCCTTTCTCTCTAATAGGTCGGGGAACTTGGACCTTTCCTGTACCTCCAAGGTCCCAGCAGGGTTCGAACGCGGCCCTTGACGTAGGAGGAGGTGGTGTACCATCGGGAACATGAGGGATAGCTGCTAACACTTCCTTTTACTCCTACGCGGACGTATGTTTCAATTGGGTCCTACAGAGTTTGTCCCCCCCCTGGAGTGTGGGAATCCGACCCGGTGTTACGCTGTAAATTCTCACGTAATCCGGAGTAACAGAGAGACCCAATGTTTTTAAAGGCAGAAATTCGCAGTAAATTCTAATCTCAAAAGAGATTTTATTACATTTGTTTAACTTTTATACTAGCGATTTTATGAATATTAAAAATGGAACTGGCTCTGCTTCAGCGATGCATGTGATAGTGATATGGATAAGAGACATGAGAATACATCCCTGCTATAAACCGTAAGGCGGTTTGTAGGACAAATATGAAAATGAGACTGACAGTGAAAGCTACCCATCATTCGTATGAGGATTTATTAGTTAACTCTGAAATGTAACGATAAACTTAATAATGACTGATTGATCATGATGACATGATCAATTGACGATTCATAATAAACATCTTATAGTTTTATAGATTTATATAGTAAGTATAGTTTTTCATTCATAAGTGATATCCATGAATACTTTATGATATGAATTTTTAGCGAAGCTTTCCTCTTGAAGTAAGAGATATTAGAAATAATAAAGTCATTTTGAATAACTAGAAATTGTATTGAGAACACATACATCAAATGAATACAGAAATCATATTAAACTCATTTAAATACAAATTGAAATAAATATCGCTTATATCTTCAGCGACAAATCATTGCATTATAATCCACGTAGTTGTCATGTAGGCAACCGATGATTCTCTTGCGGCTATTCTCCCCAAATATTTTCGTAAAATCAGTAATGTTTGCAGATTATGGCATCGCAAAACGTTTTTCGTGATAATTACGGCTCATTTTGTAGCGAAATAGAGTTTTGATCGATGCATGTCCAGAAGTTTCTAATCTTCAGAGTAGAAGGTTTTAATATCATGCACGTTCATAAAGATAGTAGGTTTCCACGATATTTTTCTGCTGTTAATGTTTCGTTCCCTTTTTCAGAATCAGAAGTTGAATTCGTACATTTGCATGCTCTTTTGATATGTATACCGAATGCATGTCTAACATTGATTTCAGTTTTAATGTGCGTTCTCATCACATCTATAAGTAATCTTCTTTATCTTCTTTTAATTCTGGAGATCCTTACTCGATATGAGCGGTTTGATAATCTTCGCTCTATTATCCAACGGAAGTTTGCGAAATTCCAAGTCCGTTTATGTCCTTATGTCCGTTGGTCGATGTATACAGGTCTGTATTATTTCTGAAGCTTCCGTTGCTATGCAGTTTTGTCCGTATAAAAATACTGTAGGTTTCGTTCCCTCGTTCATCATAGGTCGAACTCTTGGAACTGATGCTCTTAGGATATGGATATGGTATGCATACCTCATATAAATCTCAGTTCAAGAAGTGCTTCATGTCTTCATCACTGCAGTCTTCTTCGTCTCCCTTTCTTGATGATGATTTTTGCTTGAAAGGTCTTAAAGATCTCTTTGGGTCTTTATCGAGTCCATGTTTCGTGAAGGTCTACGTAGTGTGTCTATAACGTGATGTCCGTCCGTCCAAGGTGTCTGCTTAGATCACCTGCCGAATTATCCTTGGACCGAATCTATAGATTCAATCAAAATCGAAGCGATGATAATTTATTCGGGATAAGTTCTGGTATATAGGGTTAGTAATACACATTTTAACACCAAATCTTACGTAAAAACTTCTAGAATAGAATAGTAGGAGTTGGTAACGTACCATGTTGTCGGTATACGATCCATATACTTTGCCACTGCGGGTCGTTCTGTAAACCACTCTCTTCCACTCAAATCTCAATATCTTCCCTTTTCTCATTTGGCTATAATAAGTTAAATTTTATTGTTTAAAAACATATTCATTAGGTTCTACTTCACGAAGGCTTAAATTATCAAGAGGGATATCGAGTGAATTCATCTTATTCATGTGACTGAATGTGAGTGCTCCAAGAAGTTAGTTCTGACCCGATACGGGGACATTTCAAGCATATTATTTGTTTAAATTTACCTCCTACGCCCAATAGGGTTCCAAAAGTCATCCCAGTTGGTAAGGATCTTAAAGATAAAGCGAACCAGATAGTCTAAAAGTATCTGGAACAAATAGTACATCGCAATGTTAATCACATCCATCTTCACAGCTTCACTTTTGTTGAGCTAATGAAAGGTAACTAGCGACGGTTGCTATGGGCAACGAAAGTGACGCTATCCTTCCGAATTTTCGTTATTCAACCTAAATTAGGATAATTAACGCTTATTAAAAACTTAATCGGTGAATAGATAATAATATATTCAATATATGTATATATAATTATATTTCGTTCCAAATCTAAAATATTATTAACTTTTATAAATTTGTTGTAAAAAACTAAGCATCTATACAGAAACGGTACTCTTATTTCGCGAATGAAATTCTCCATTTTAAAACTCTTATTTAATCTGTATTATTCTTAATTTGTATCTGCATAATTGCATGATTTATAATATATTAGATTTATTGTATAATTTTGTAATGATTTACTAAATTTTCGTACGCTGCAATACTACCAAAATCTATTGTTTTCCGTGGGGTTGATTTTGCAGTTTACGGATAGCAACATTACTATTTTATATATAACACTCACGTGTATTTATTTATACAATAAATTAGCTTAATTAATTGAAATGGAATTTAGCATAGTAAGTATGAAATAAATTGGTTCTTATAGGCTGAATTCCTGTTCGTAAATGGTAATGTAATGTGAATAAAATTCTCCTTTTAAGTACAGGTTATCTATATTCTTTTTTAATGTATCTCTTCAATCGCCTCTAAATAATTCATCAATCATCAGGAGAACTTTATTTAGCTTGAAATTACGTTATTATTGTTATAAGTATTCAATCTCACATTACGGAGTACATAAGAGCATTGTATGTATGTATGCATTTGAAGGTTCCATGGGAATAGGAACTTTCATGCTCGTTTCATATACAAATGGAATTTAAACTTAATTATACTATTAAGTATTAAATAATCTTATTTATTGGAGTATTTTTAAGTATAAAAGTAAAGTTTCCAAATATGTACTGAAGAGTCTATTCTGAAATCTAGCAAATTCTTTCACCTCGTTAATTTCTTACAATTTTTTACCACTGATATACTTGATAAATAAAAAGCATTATCTTTCTTGTATGTGAGAGTTAAAAGTTTAATAGGAATACTACGAAAGTATATCAACTATTGTAAAGTACTTTTAAGAGACTAAATTATCTTATTAATAAAGGAAACTAGTGTGGTTTTGTGCGCTGCGCCATCATGTTTCAACCCCCCCTTTGTCCCATCCCCTTTAAAGTCCTCCATTCAGCCTCTAACCCTAGTGACGTAACGAGGGGATCCCGCCATTTCCCTTAATGCAAATATAACCTCTTTCCACCAATAATTCTTCACAATTTCTTTTGGCCCTCCATTGATGGTCTGGCCCTTCTTCATGCGATATTTCACACTTAAGAGCACTCATTAATATCGACTAGGACCAAGTTTATCTTTATAACCGATTTAAAATTTTACGGCTTTCGTTCATTCATATTTCCTTCTCCATTCATTGTAATAAAACCTTCTTTCACGTGGGTCGTAATTACTGTTTTATAATCCATTTATATCAACGTAAACTCTTTTCCGTTGGACTTGTGTTATTGGGAATGTATTTAAATCATTAACCAGAAGTAAGTAACGTAAGTTTGTTTTGTCTTCTAGTTAACTATCCCTACGATTTATTCCATAGGTTCTCCTTCCTTTATTCAATTACGTTGCCTTTAATTTGATCCTTAATTTTGGCGGTCGACTTTCTGAGCTCTTGCGTAGTATCCCCAATATCTTCTACCGTAACCGCTTTTTCTTCCCTACTTCTGATTATCCCCTAAACTTGATTTATCTTCCTACCCTTTTACCCCAGCCGCATAATCATCTCCCATATTACCTTACTTTACATATCTTTTCCGCTTCCGTCTTCCCGCTTCTGTCCCATAATTCCACGCGGCATCCAATCAGGCGTTCGCTGCCCCCGCCGTTTACCCTCACGGCGGGACACTCGCATTTGTCATCGACCCACAGTGCTATATTTCAGAAGGACGGTCTTTTTGTTGCAAGGGGTTCAGTAGAGACTCAGGTAGGTCACAAGGAAGGTCCTTCCATTAACCACTAAAGTTCGCATGGAGTATTTAACACGTAAATCTGAGGATAAATAGTAAGTTGTGAACTGTGCCTCTTACAAGTTAGAGATCTCCCATAGTACTAACTAGAAGTAGAACATAGAACTTACATTGAATCTTATTGTAGATTTTTAGGGCGGTTGTATGAGGTTCAGAAATTGTATGAAGTGTTATTTAATACTTTCATAAATAACCGCTGTATGGCAGGGTTGATGCACTAACTTCCCTAAATATTCATGTTATTAACATGACTAATAGCATGTGGAAAGTAAACCTGTATCAGAGCATCAATGTTGTGTGTCATCGATTAACGCCCTCAGCTTTAGCTAAGGGCAGGAATCATAATGTCGCGTACTTTATCATGTAAGTTGTTTCTCGACCAACTTATACCTATGAACAAATCTGATAAGCGAAATCCAATATAGAGTTTGATTATATGTAAAATCAAATTCCCTTGCTTCGAATAGCATTCCTTGAGCAATCCTTGCGGTACGGAGTTTAGAAAACTGTCCTTAAATCCCCTCGTTTGGTCTTATAAATAACACTGTGTTAATAAACAACCCAACCTATGTTAGTAATCTTCACTATTTTCGGGCATAAAATTCATATTCATTATTCATATTGGTGTACTTGATCACTCACAAAGATAGTTCGAAGGGAAAATTCCAACCTATGGAGATTAAATCGCTAATTCAGCAATCCAATCAATGCCATCGTTATTTATAAAAGTGTATTAAGTTGTGTGTACGATTACAATGACTAAAAATTTTTCAATGTGATTGAGGAGTGTTCATTTCGTAGTAGTTTTGTCACGAAATTTTTCCCTTTATTTTGGAAGAGTTTATTTTATAGTCTATTTTATTTGTTTCGTGAATTCAGTACCCTAGAGAAAGTCGGTGAATAATCTTTTGTTGTGAACTGTTACAAAAAGCAAAATCCCGCTTTTTGTAAGTGTTAACTCGGATTAAATCTAATTAAGCCGAACGGATGAATTTAATCCGATTGTATTTGGAAGAAAAAGACATTCCTGAAAGTTATTTCCTAGAGATAGAAAGAATTGAACGATTATGAAAATGAACATAGTTAATGAACATTCAATAATTCTCCTATTGGGCTGTGAATCATATTTTTAAATATCCGCTCCACAATATACAAAGATACAGAACTTATATCTGAAGGGAATGAATCCGTTTTCTTTCCGATTTATATTTATCCCCCGCAAGCTGCCAGTAGCGTAACACTGGGTGTGTGTCAACACCAGAGACCTAACCTAACCCATCCTGTTCTCTTCTCCAATACTTTCCGGAAAGAACGACCAAAAATAACTATGTTTTACCGATCACTTCCTTGAAACATTTGGTCGTCGACTCTTGAAAATCACGCTCGCTGTTTACACGAACGACGATGCGTTCAACTTCTAAAAATCCGGGATCGTTAAATTTGACGAAAGGCTTCTGTCAGTAATATGATCCTTTCACTAGAAGCGAATTCCTCGCGAGGGATTCTATCGCAGCAGTAACACTACTGTCGAACATAGAATCTCTACTGACAAAAGCGCTGCTGTACGTTGGAGTTCCTCCAAATCTGAAACTAACCCTACATCATGTGGATCCCTAACCTCAAAACAGCAATCAAGACTAGGCCGAATCGTGGAAAAAATCTCTTTGATGGAACTGATACGATGAAGCTCAACTTTGTGGAGCCGTATGAAACAAACGGAGAACACTTAGCAACTTCCTTAGAAATTTATGTCAAGACATGAAATAAATTTCTGCGGAAGTTGTCTAAGTTAAGTGTTCTTCGTTTATTTTGATCTCTTTGACCTCAGATGGGAATCCTCCTAAGGTTCATCTTGGCAACTTCCGTATTTTATTCCACTATTCTATGGTATTGAGAACATCATCTTTGAACTACTAAGTACTTTGGATGGTAACTTCTATGTATTTATTATGACCTACAATCTTTTTTGGATACTATCCGATTTGATTCTGTATTCCTATTACATTTGTCGTAAAAGACATTGTGGCGCACTTCTTTATGATCAATTCAAGCTGACAGTCTTTGCACCAAATTTGTGCGACGTTTCATCCGCAGGATACTGCTATCTTATTTTGTAGTGTATTTTTCTTTAATGTCAGCTAATAATATGAGATTGCTCGGTATATTACTTGTTAGATCATAAATGTAGATTATCAACAATAGCGGCCCTAAAACACTTCCTTGCGGTACTACAGAAATGACGTACATTGCGTCGGATAAAATTCCATAAAACACAGCACGTTTATATCTGTTCGCGAGAATAGATCCTACCACTTCCTTGTAGATTTCTTATATAGCTAACTTTTGAATAGGTTTCTCGTGAAAAACTGCGTCGGAATCCTTTTTGAAATATTCTGTTCCACTTCCATAACTTACCATCGTTACGCTGTACGTAATAATGGGGGATTCTCACATGATTAAAGTATACGGAACCCGTATTGAGCATGACTAATTGCTCCCTTATCGGAAAGAAATCACACTATTGAGCTCGCTATTATTTGCTCCATAATTTCAAGAAAGACCGAAGCGAGAAAAATTGGTTTGAAGTCATCAGAATTTATGGTTCGACCTTCCTTAGTGCCCTGGGTAACGTTTGCTTTTTTTCCACTAGATTAGGACCGAAGCTTCATCGAAGAATTCTCGGTAGCTGACGAGAAGAAGGAGAGCAAGCTCATTAGCTAAAGTTTTTATGACAAATGAGACAATACTTTCAGGACCTAGCGCTTTTTTCCAGTCAATCTGTTGCAATAAATTTTCGATTTCATCAAGTGTTAAATCGATATCGTTTTATCAACTGGGTATTGAAATCTCTGCTAAATACGTAATGAAAAATTCTTACGGATATCGTTTACGATCATTATCCAATACGCACAACTACTTTGACTTCTTTTGAATAAAATTACGTTTTCTTTTTTCATGAAACATATTCAAGAGAGACGTATGGCTTTCTAGAAAGAGATGTTGAGCGGAGTGTTAACGTATTGAAGGCTCCTAATAGAGCTAAATTTACTGCCTAAATGTTTGTGTAAGAATGGAGAGAAGTTCTTGGCATTTTTGAAACGTTTCCAACCTCGGATTTGCGAAACTCTACTAAAAGGCTTCATAAACACCATTGTCTCCAACGTGCGAATTGTTTTGCACGTCCTGGATTAGAGTGCGGGTCACGCTCTAAAGCATTCTTTTACTTCGTATGGAGATCTTCTTAAGAAGCCATATCCTGTAGCATCAATCACCTTTACTATTTCTTTAGAAATATATATCGACCTATATGTACTTTACCAAGTAACCTAATTTTCTACAATAAACCCTATTACGTATTTTCCCATTAATTTACGTCACGACTTTACGTAAAAGTTTATCTTTAAAGAAAGCCACCGTGCTTTGCTCAAAATATATCAAAGCTTTACTCTTTTCTTGATGATGGATAAATATAATCACAGGCTTCATGCAGTTAAACCTAATTTTAGGAGTTTTTCTCACGTTTTTGTTCTGAGAAAGCTTGATTCAAGGAAAAATATCAATGATTTTGCAAAGATTCCATTGGTAGTGCATGTCAATATTATGCTTGGGATTGATTCAAGTTTATTTTAATCCCTATTCAATATCTTTTACCCCCACTCAATGGCATTGTTATTGGCAAAAACTCAAAAATTAGACAGAAATACGTGTCAGATTTCAGTTTCTATTTGGTTAGGATACTTTATTAGCAGTTATTTTCCTTCTGGTTAAAAGATAGGTTTTTATAGTTTGAGATATTGATCCATGATACGACTCACACGTAAAATAATTAATAAAAGATATTAAATAAAAATTTAAAAACTAATGAGTGATTTAATAAAAAGGAAGCATTTAAGATTAAAAATGAGCATTCTTTTATTTTCGTAGCGATATTAGCTCAAAAAGCTCTGCAATCAAACATTTCGTTGATAAGGAAGAGAGAGGATAAGCTGGGAAAACAATATAAGATTAACACCTTAAAAAAAACTTGGAGGAGAGGGAAGGGGAAGGAATTTTTTAATTAACAAATTTAATGAAATACCGTTGCGAATAAATTTCCGACGCAGATGCAATTATATTTAGGTCGGATTCTTTTGGAGGGGAAGGAGTGAGAAATATAAAGCGGAGAAGAAAATGCGTTTCTCGGAGCGAAATCGTATTTCGGAAGAAATTCCTCTTCAGAATTGCGTGTATAAATGAGCTGAGGAAGAAGAGTTGCTAACGATTTGATTAGTGTTGAAATGAGCAACAAATGGGAGATGAGGAAAGGAACGTATAGTACTAATTGCTAAGTGGTTACAGATGAGGGGTTCCATTCAATGATATGAGAAGACTAAGCGTCGTGAAAATGAATGGGAATCAACTTCAAGGATAAGTATAATATGATATATGATTCAACTCTTAGTTGATTGGAGTCGATTGTCTTCTTGGTTGTTAGGAAATTATAATTCGATTTATTTTGGAGAGGTTATTTAAAATAATTTAAATTTATAGTACAGAGATTTATGGGATAATAGAATATCCAGTTAGTTGTATGATAATATTACATCACTCGATATTTTACTTATTTTTACTATTCACGATAAACTAAAATGGGAAAAATATTAAAAAGAAACGTATTTTTAATGTCTTTCAACAAAAATAACTTTCATAATTTCATACACTTTTAGCATCATCTCAGATATTTTCAGAAATTCAATAACTGAGTATGATGATGTATTTATATTTCTCTAAAATATTTTTGAATTTTCCTGTAGCCCCAATCATTCTTCACAAAATACTCCTATTCTAATCAATTGTAAGGTAAATGGGAGATAGTAATGTACGAAGTATATGACAATTTTACTTGAACTTGGAGAGCAAATATTAAAACTGAGTTCTTTCCTTTATGTGCATTCTATGAAGTTTTATACTATATCTTGCCACATTGATAGACAGTTAGAAAATTTACGAAATATTTAAACGAAGTCAGTTTTAGTACTACAGAGAGGATAACTGAAGGGTCTAATCGATATTTCACCAAAATTTCATATTACATTTTAAATTAAAACGAAAAGGGGGAAACCAACGTTTACCCAGAGATTTTTTTCAGATTGATTCAATGCAAACTCTTTCTTAAAGAATTCAATCGATTTCTCAATGAAAGAGACTTAAAAAAACGGAACGTAATATAACTGAGAAGGGCTTCGTCTTAAGAAAAAGCATTTTCTTCGGGATATTACCCCTTAATCTTAAAGTGGATATTCCGTTTCAAAGTTTCGGCGTAATTTTGTTTCTTTTCAAAGAGAAGTAGCATCTGTTGGAATTGATCGTCGAGTCTAAAGCTGTTTCCACGGAATTCTGTGGCAAAAATAGAATTGTAATGGATTCTAATTATGAATTAATATCAATTCAGTCTTCCATCTTGAAAGAAAGGGTTAAAATGGTTCGCAGTGTGAGTTTTAAAAGAGTTTAAAATACGTAAAAAAGAGTATAAAATACGTGATGATTGTCAAAATACCGAAAAAAAACTTTTTTAATCGCTTGATTCCACGTCATATTGAACTTGTTTAATCATGAGCTTAATATCACTTAATTTATCCCTCTTTGAATCGTGACAAAAGAAAGTTTCGATCAGTAAAAATCTTCTAGAGACAGTCGGCAATTTGTGAGTGGAGGGAAGAAGCGATTTCATAGAGATATTCTCTCTCTCTCGTAATCAATGTCTCCTCTCCTACAGCCATATCACTCATGCGCGCACAAACCAACCTTCCGAACTTTAATTGCTCTCGATCCCATTAGAATTCCCATCACTAACTTGTCTTTGAGATACCTTCAGGCATATCTAATTAATGGGGAGGATTTGTGTGTTTGATGTTACGGGAAAATATGGCGGGACGATCTCTCTACAGGACGGGTGTCCTTGGAGACTTCTCGGGGTGAGACGGTGATAGTTAAGGGTTTATAAGAGGACAATAAAAGAATCTGTTGATTGCGAAGTGTAAGATGGCATTTGAGATTGTTATTTACCTTAGTTACGAAGTTTGAAATCGCATTTCTTTTTCTTTTAAGAGGTACAAAATGCCTTTTTGGGTGCTAAGTCGGTTAAATTTTATCGTTAATTTTTTCTCGATCTAATAATTTTGGAGATTAGGAACTCATTAAATTCCCCTTACATTTAATTAATCCGTTTCTGTGATTTTTTTTTACGACAAGGCCTATCCTTCTCTGTTCGGATTAGCAAAATAATTATTTCGCCTATAAAAACAAATGAAGGATTTGAAGAAGTATCCAAAGGTAGGATAGGGACCTGGGTTCGAGTCCCAGTCATATCGTAACATATTTATTCCAGTATAACTTAGAAATGCAGTCGCTCAAACTTCATCAGTTTAACATCCAAATACGTCAAAATATATCTTTAAGGTTAATTACGAATACAGTATATTGAATAAAGTAAAGTATTTTAAGCGACTACCCGTACAGATGTACTCTGCCAGCATTTTAAAAATTGGTATCCCTTTAAATGTTTTCTGTTGAAGAACCTAGAACTATAGCTGTGAATAACAAAGGATCAGTTGGGTCAATTTTTTGAAAAAAGTGTTCGTTAAATTGTTTGCGTGACTAGGGTTCATTTTTAGCCCGATTCGGGTTGAAGCACTCGCTGCCGATGTTAAGACATTAATCCTGCATCTTAAGACCTCCTTACGAAGGATCCTTTTCCCTGCGGTCTCCACCCGTCTCCCGCCAAATTAATTTCGCACATACACCTGAGCTAAATGGATTGTAGTGTTGCTATGAGATGCCTTATATCTTCCACGAGACTTGCCGACAAGACTGATGGATAAAGGTATTGGAGAATGACAAAATCATAAGGTGGATGAATTATGACCAGACTCGTGGAAGGATGATTTGTCAGCTTAGTTTTGCGTGAAGATAAGTCTGAATAGACTTAGTGGTGGGAATCAAAACAAAATTTCATGTTTTCAGGATTTTGAATAGTAAAAGATATTTAGGATTTAATTTGTAGATATTTTTTCTTAGTGAAAGGTACTTAACCCATTTATGCCGAAGAAAAAAATTTTTGAATTTTTTGATGAAATTCATAAATGTTAGGTAAAAAAAATTAAAAAACAAGAATTTGAAATAAAATTTAATTTATGTTACATATTTACAGAGTTACATGGTGTTCCAAAAATGGAACATTAGGCAAATACACTACCTAATACGTAAAATGTACTCTTTGGTATGATAGTCCTGTGAGCACTTAATTGAAGGGCAACATTGCTTTTTTTACAGCAAAAAGTGGTATATTTGTGGAATTCTACAATTTTTTGGTTTTCTTTGATTGTTTTGCGATTACATGATTCTGGCCATCATAACGGGAGTCAATATTGCGTTTCTAAGAAGGTCTTCCCAGTTTGGGCCGAATTACCATGGGTCTTCAGATAATGGCATGTCACACAGCGACGAAACTCCAAAAGATCCATTGGCTTTGGATCGTAAGTTTTATGCAGCTGCCAAGCATTTAGAGATGTAGAGCTAATTTGAAGCAGAACAAAGAGCTTGAGTACCACTCCTTGCCATGAATTGAAGCTCTATATTTGTCAATATTTTCATCTTCTCTGACTACTCCTCCTATATATTTGTTATATACTTTTCTCATATTTGGCTGCTGCACTTGGATCTTCTTTTTATGTTTTTGTGAATAGCGATTGACAAGGCACAGCGGATTGACGCCATCCCCAGATGATGCAACTGTGACAACACTGTTATCATTCAGCATCCATATTGACTTTACCATCAGTTCTGTAATCAAACGCAACTTTCTTTATTTTTAGAGCATCTTCTGATTCCAATAGGGGTTTATCGATTCCATTTTTTCTCACTGTGCCGGTTGCTTGATGACCATTTGAACTGAGTGTATCAAAAAGTGCAATGTCCAGGGTGCTCCTTCATGAGAGCTTCAGTAAATTGTAGGACAACGGATGCACCGACACCATATTCCTCATAATTAGTGTTTGGGTTTTTACCTTGATATGGTTGAAACCAACAAATATAACCTAGGCGTGTGGCACCACATCAAAACTTGTACCCAAACCGAATTGGCTTTCCACGAATAAACTGTTTGCGTTCATGACGACCGAAGTAAGGAATCATGGACTCGTCAAAGCTGAAGCATGTTTCGTTTGGTACAAATAGGATGCATCTCTCTTCTGGATCAGAATCATCTTGAACAAGGTACGCAGGGGCACGCAAAGAATCAGGCAGATTATTTATTGTTCCACCTTTTTCATCACCAGAGTCCTCATCAGAAACAGGAGTTGTTGCATTTTCAGGAGGTTCTATGATAATTGCATTTGCTTTTATGTCATAATTTGTCTACAACAGGTCAGCTATTTTGTGTAGGGTTAATGTTTTACGCAACTTGAGACTTAAAAGTGGTGAAAATAAAAAACAAAGATAAAGGCCATATATAAATATACGGCGAAGTCTCAGTAGTGGTTATGCCTAATGTTCCAAAAATGGAACACTCAACTTTTCTATCCTTTAACTTGTACATGAATGAAAATTTCTGCATTTTCTGATTATAACATGAAATGGTGATTATTCAAGTATTAACAGAAAAAAAATTACAACTATAGAATGTAAATCACGAAAGTTATAATTACCGTTTATCGTGTGGGTACTGAAAAATCGACTCAAAAAAATAAAGCAAAGTTTCACAACATCCACGCAGCTCTAAATTCGCTCAATGACTAATTCTCTGCATTCAGTGATGTAATATGTACCCTTACAAATAAGGCAGGAAGTTTTCACCCACTTCCCAGTATTCTCGTAAGCGATAGGCCACAAAATAACTTAATGTAACTGCTGTTCCAAAAATGGAACGCTAGGCATAAATGGGTTAAGATTTAATTCACATCTTAGGAATTAATTTTTAGTGTTAGACTTTTATTCTATAAATACTACATACTCTTTTATACTATTGTGAGTGATCATGTATGTGTACTTTACTATATTTACCATATACATAAAAGATAAGAAGATTTTGTCATTTAAACTAAAACTTTTGTGGCTTTCCCAAGGTATTCCGAATTTAGGAAATTATTAACGAGATAATAAAAGGATTTCCTGTAATTCCCTTGTAAATGCATTCTTTTTTACTGTATACTTATGTTATAAGAAATTAGGTTAGTATTCTAAGTTCAACCACTTTTTCTTTGTGTTAAACATACTATCATTAGATTGCTTTTTTATATTATATCATTTGAAGCTCTATTAAAAAATAAATCATTATAGTTAATAGCTAATTTTTGATATGGATTAAATTTCAAAATGAGAAATATATATGTTCATTAAATATCTAATCTATATGAGTACATAACATGAAGATGTTTCTGAACCTTTCTCGTAGCCCTTCTTTTATAAATTTTCGCCGCAAACCAGATCATATTTTTCTAATTACTTTTTAAATCGATGTGTCACGCATGGTGAAGTAAATAGGTTAATGTTTTTCTCTGGATATTTCGAAGATTATAGGCTATAGGAATTACGATTTGAGAAGTGGCTTGCGTGGAGTGATAAAAGCTGACGTTTGCCGTGCGAATCCTATCTATGGGTTGTCACAAACTGTCTCGTGTGACCGCAAGCCTCGTCTCCTTGCTCCCAACCGGCCCACAATCCATATCTCATACTCCCATCCTCTCCAAAAAAATAAGGTTTTTTTTCCATCAACGTGGCATTCTTCGTCAGATGAGAAAAGAGGACGGCTGTACTTGGAAGATTGTCTATTCGCGAGGCTGTTTTACACAAGGGGTGATTGCATGTCCATGGCGGATTGAATTATTTTTTCTTTAATTTAATCTAATTTTTTTCTTTCGATTTAATTTATGCTTTTAAATTTGTTTTGGCCCACATGTTATAAGCCTTTATTTGTATTATTTTATAACTATTTTATTATTGTTATTATTTTTCGTCATTGCTTTTATTTTTTATATCATTATTATTGTGTTATTATTATAATTATCTTTTTACTATATCGTAAACTTGTATTAGCCAAGACAGTATTAATTCCATTTTTAAATTCCTGTATTCTTCCAAGTGCCAGCGAAAATCAGAAATAGCAGAATATGAATATCTTGTATTATAAATTAAAGTATTTGGTATTATTAGTACCCAGAAAAATTTTTCTAAGTCGAAGAGATTTATGTTAAAAAGTCAGCCTATGAAGGATGAAGTGAAAATATCGCTTGTAGGAAAAGCACCATTTTATTTTATGAAGCAATTATAGAACAAGATGTTTGGAATATAATAAGTTAGTAATAACCAATATCTGAACAATATAACAAAATCATTGGGATATTTAAACAAAGAAAATAAGTGAATTTATTTATTAAAAAGATTTTAGCACGAGACCATATGATTGAAATTTAGAAATTTTATTCGATAACCTATGATGATGAGATATTGTACGCGTTAACCTTTGATAAAATACTTCGACTTCATCATTGTATATAAGATTCATAAAACGCCACTGTTA
The DNA here is from genome assembly GCA_020796165.1 of Pantala flavescens. Classification (NCBI taxonomy): domain Eukaryota; kingdom Metazoa; phylum Arthropoda; class Insecta; order Odonata; family Libellulidae; genus Pantala; species Pantala flavescens. Next base: position 45,012,162 of record CM036882.1, read on the forward strand.
TACATTTTATCCCTAATGAATACCAATATTATATTAACAAGTAAAGCATATATATTTCACCCGTAGAAATTTTGCGTGGTTGTATTAATATGCCAATTTATTCGAAGAAATTATAAATATAAATAAATAAAAATCTTTATCTTTCATTTTTGAGATGAATCAGCAGTGAGTAAACCCGTCCAATATATAAAGCGATATTATTTTTTATTCGTTGAGGTCTTTTGTAGACGAAAAGAATAAATTAAAGTGTAATAGAAATGCCTAATGTCAACAAGTAGTACATATCAAAGGCGTTTTTTGAGAGAGAGAGGAATATTTTTTATTTTCAATAACACTACTTCATCTCCTAATTTTATCATAGAAATCGGTAGTATTATAATCGTTCATTATTTGTTCAATATTAAGTTATATTTTTAAAATTTACTATTTTTATTAATCGTAATCGTATGCGGAAATATCTTAAGTCAGAATCGTAATAGTAAACTGGTTGTTTTGAGATATTTTATTGCAGCCTAATCTTTGCTCTATGACATAATAGTAGCTCATAGAGTAATGATAAGCAACGAATGTGCTGTTTTACAATGGCAAGCTTACATTTCCACTTCAACATAAATTCCAAATCCCAACGAGATAGCGTATTAATAACCTCTATATCAGCATCAAATCTCACAACAACCGCTACTTGAAGTATCCGCTATATGACAGTCTCTTTACTTATAAAAAAAATCCTCGTATTATTTCCCGAGATTTCTTTTGGGCCTAAACCGACTCTGCCCTCAAACATTAGCCGTGCTTTCGCTCCGAGAAGAACGACAGCTCTATCGTGTTACCCTCTCTCCGATTTTTCTAACCTTGCAGATAACCTTCGTCGGAAAAAGACAAACAGCCCTTTCCAAAAATCAAGCCACCATTTCTCCTTTCCCACGATTGCCCTTTCCTTATATATCTCCCGAGCTTTTTAACTCCATTTTTCCTTCTCTTCATCCACGCTCAACACCTCCGTGAAAGGAAATAAAACGCTCGGGAGGTTTGTTCGGAATCCCAGATCGCCCTGCCCTTGAGAGTGAACGTCCTTTCCTGTTTATTTCCACTTTCATTTTTCCACACCCTTTGTTTACCCTTTCGTTCCGGAGGGATCCAATATTTTGACTCTTTTATCGTTCCAATGCGATATCATTTTTCCCTCCCACGTTCTCACAGAAGCTGTCCATCTCCCGATGTACCACTTACTTACTTACCCTTCTCTTCTTTGATCACTGCTCATTTTCCCTCTTCCCACGCTCTATTTTTGGGTAACCCTATCTCTTAATTTGTTTAAGCTCTCTTTCGTACGCGTCAGAGTTTCGTACGTCGACGGCGAGAGGGCGGTGTTGTTGCATCGCGGGTAATCATGGGACGAAAAAAGAATTTCAATGGTGTGCTCTATGAAGTTATAGAAGAGGATGTTTTCGAAGTAATTCTCGTAGATAGTCATTCCAAGTTTAAATTTGTTTAAAAGAATAATAACTCTATAATTACTTATTTTTTATCCTCATTAGCTCTTATTTTTCCTAAAAAGCATAAATTTTCGTTAATATCCCCAGGCCTCGTTGTTTCGTACGTGTTCAGAAAAAGAATTAACCCAAATATAAGGGAGGAAACTCGTGTAAATGACGCTGCTTTAATTGATTCATCGCGAAAAAAAAGAAACTAGGCGATAATTTCAAAATTAGATCATGTTTTAAAATTGTAAGGGACATTGAAAAATATCTGAAACGTTGATATTGTGATAGCAACTAAAACCATAGTAGCGCAAAAATGACGCTGAAATATCGTCAGAACTTCCGTGGCTCATGAAAGTAATCAAAAATGAAAAAATAAAATTATGTTTTTGATACAAAAATGCTTTGCATGAACTGATAAGAAAGGAATGTTGTGAAATAACAAAAATGTCAATGTTTTGATCAAAAAATAATTTTTTTATACTTACGTAAAAAAAATTACCTCGAGGAAAAAAGTTATCGGAGAGCTTCTTGCACTCAGTTAATGAATATTTTATGGATATTTTATCCGAATCAATCGACTAATTTTCCGTTATTATTCAATTAAGTGATCGAGTAAATCGTCACTGCGAGAAAATGTTTGATCTCCATAAAAATAAGTTTATGATCACACTGTACTTTGTGAATCGCATTCTTTCAAGGTAAAAGTTAAATGAACTTATTTGTTACTATCAAAATAGAATCACTTTCAAATATTCTATCAGGAGCATTTCCCGCACTGGGCTATTTTTACTGGCCCCGAAGATATTGTTCCTTTATTAGCTATGGACGTCATTTCGCTGTAAATAATTTGAGATAGAGAGAGATAGAAATACAAAATTTATCCGAGGTAAAAGCTTTTCCGATGTCTTATTCTTAGAAGTTTTGAGGAGCTCATACATAAGGAAGACAAACAACATTAGGTTTTATTGGAATTGTAGGAGATAAATCCAAGAAAAATCCTTAGTTTTCTGACTCTAAAAGAAAAAGAGATATTCAATTGAATTGTTTTCAACGCAATTAGATGATGGATTAATACTTCCAATAAAAATTTACAACAGCCCGATAATGCAATCTTAGAATTAAAGGAAAGGAAATTTTTTATTTGACTTTATTACCACAAGGTAGCGTGATTGGACCCTTTTTCTTGTCTGTAAATATTATATGATACATCAAGCAGTAGTCAAGAAAAGCTGTTAGTGAATTCATATTTCGATGAAAAAGCCTTGTATATATGTTTGATCGTTAGTTGTGTATCCCGAATAAGATTTACTTTATTAAATATTTACGGAATCTTTTTGGTTTAATCTTCTCTCTAGTATTTGATTATTAATAACTAATCTCCCTGCTGAAAGTTTCCTGACGACATATATCGTGCAAATATTGTCAAAAAGATTGTATTTGAATAGATTTACCTGAAAGAAATGCGATGTTTCCATTTGAACTTCAAAAATTTATTGAAACACAAAATAATTACTTTTTTTAGAAATGAAAAATAATCAATTATGTATGAAATCGATACTGACTTATATATTAGAGAAAATATGAGGATAAGTGATAATCTTTATGATTAAAGTTGATTTTGGGATTGTCCCGTGTCTTATTAAACGTTAAAGATGTTTAGTTGAGTGTTGGTTAAAACCTTATGGCAGACTCATGAATATCGTTTATGTTTTCAATCATATTTTACCCAAATTATTACGATCGATAACTCTCTTTTTATTTATTCTTGATAATGAATGTGATTCAGTTGTAATAAAGCAATTATATTTTAAAAGTTGTGAAAATTAGTGAAAGGACATTAATAAGAAGGTGGAGATGTAACATCGTGTAGCTATGGATACTATAATACTGGAAATTTAAAATTGTGTTAAGGAAGAATAGATTTTATTAAAAAGTGAAATTGAAGGCTCATCGATCTGATTTTCATTTCATATAAAGAATATGGTGTTTTATCAGTTGTTTTTAATCATAATTTATTTTACTTTAATCATATTTCAATTCAAAGTAATATTAATTCTCTATAACCTTCAAACAGCTTACAGCCGCAATGACCTAATTAAAAATTAATTAGGTTAGTTAATTCCACTTCCTCATTAAGATAACTTATCTTACTTTCAACCTCTTAACCACTTTTTTACTTACGAAATGTAAGGATACGAATCTACAAGATATCTCTTTCACCACTTAATATCTTACTTTAAAAATTCGGATTTTTATTTAAATAATTTACTCTTGAATACTCTTATATTAACTTTGCAACCAGAAATAAAAAATACATAGAAAAATCTTTGCTGATCAAATATTGTATATTATAACTCTTACTTTTCTGTTATTTATTCAATTAATTTCCTTTTTTATAAACTCTTTTTGGTCGTTGTTTACATCGCTATTCATTTTGAAATTTCGTTTTTTGTATTTACGAATGCGATTTGGAAAAATGGCTGTTTCTTCGAATGAATAATTATCGATTGAAAACAGTTTACTCTGCGCGAGGTTTTTTGAAGTGCCCCCTGTTGTCAGACATATTTCTCTCCGAAACGCCTTGATCTTATTCGCATTAACTCTTTCGCGAGTCTTTTCAACTGACTGACCGTGTCCATTGTTGAAAAAATCGAGTAAATTTTCGTGGTATCCTACAGAAGCCGTGTAAACATCGAGTGGGAGGCTTAATTGAGATGTTTATTCAACACGCCCGTTTGAATGAACAAATATTTAAGGCGACTCTTGACTGGAAAAAGGGGAAAATACAGCTCAAGATAATTTTTAGATTGCTCTTCAAACAGCGCCGCGTTCGTAGACTTAAAATATCCAGAGCCGTTGCTCCGATTAAGTCAAAGCGATAAAAACATCTTTTTCGCCCGAATTCGCCATAAACAAACGTTACATTTAGCAAAAGAAGGAACATCAATCACGACTAATCGAGAACAGTTTACCTTTTTCCTTTATAATTCAAAAATAGTTTATTTTTGTATAAGTATACACTATGCCCTGTACTAAATGCTGTACTTATATGTGTATACATTGTATGTATGCATAATACGTATACATTCATACTTCGTTACTATATGCATCAGCATAGAGATTGGCTTTTCCTTGCAAAAAAGGTCGCCATTTTGTGGTCTAATATATCATGTATTGTCTTACGTCATGCAAAGTTTATTTTGCTAAGTTTTGAGTACTTTCCCGCGCTGACAAATGTACAATTAGTCTAAGTCTCTAGCGAAGTGGCGTGCCACTGTTGTGCTATGACATTATAAGAGGCCTTCAGAAGAGAGGAGAATAGAGTACACAAAGGGGGTTAACGACCACTTTGAAAGCAGAGTCAAGTGAAGGGAGACAGTGGACATCGGCGTCCAAACACAGTAGAACATAAGTCTGTTACGGAAGTGTATCCGGAAGTATGGAAAGGACTCAAAAGGACCGGTTCTTTAGGATTATAAACCGTCCGCTGTTGTCCAGAAAGGTATTTATCCTTAAACTTAGAAAGACCCAATAGATTTGCTACAATGAAACTGCCCTATTTGACTCCGTCAAGATCTGACGAATCGGTACAAGCGGCAAATCATTCTCAATCGTGCAAGTCCTTGTATGTTTATATTCCTTCTCGTTAAATGGTCTATTTTTGTCAATTTACCTCCTCGGGATATATTTTTAAACTGCCTTATTTGCCTCCTGAAGCATTGTTGTTTGTTTAAATCATTTGAAAGGAGTCTTTATTGATTTCTGTTCCTTTTCTTTCTAAAATCACTTCAACTGTTATTTGATGTACTTTCATTATTTATGGTCTGTAGACTGTATCTAATTGATCTTTTATTTCTTGATTAGCTGGAACGAATAATATCGTAGGCTTTCTATATCGGGTCAGAACCATGTCTGGAAGACTTCAACATGAAGCGAGTAAGTTATTGAGAACCCAGGGTTGAGCCATTATGCTTAAAATATTTGCTTTACGTGTAATATACTCGTAGATTTGTAACCTGTATTAAAACCTGAGTGCGTCTGGGCTGTAGAAAAAACCGGACCGTGGGTGTTAAGACGGTGAAGGTATCCCTTCGCCAAGTTAACCTGCGCTACTTGATATCTTGATGTAGCAGGGAGTAAATACAAATATCCTCCTCTACAGTTTCATGTACAGTCTTCATTTAACTTCATACGCGTTCCTTCGGAAGGTGCACCAGCCAAACTGGATTCTTCTGTTTACTACTTTGAACCTCTCCTACTGTTATCAATTGCGCTAAGAAGGTGCATTCCCGTAGCATTCCTGAGATACTCTCTCGAGTTTCCCTCGGTAATTGGGAAGGTATGCAGGGTCGTTGAAACTTCTAACTCGAAGCTAGTTATGAGTAACTCAGGTTCAGGTTCCAAGAGACATTTAATTTACTCTAAGAATGCCCAACGTACTTTTCTGCAAACTGGAAATTCCATCTCCCAAATAGAGGAAACTAAAATGCTATCATTTTTGTTGCCGATATTGAATTCTGAATGGAAAACAAGTGTTACAATTTTTCAGCAAGAGTTTATCAGCTGTTTCATGCACTATTCGCTATGAGTTAATTATAACCATTATCGTTATTATTGTGACAATGATTACAAATAATTTTTTCCCTTAATTAAACCTTCTATTAATTCACTTGCGAATCTTATAGGATCGCATAATATGTGACAATAATCAATATTTAATATTGTGAATGAGTTCGGTGAAAAATAAGCTCTCATTACTTGAGAGAATTTTTTCAAAAAGAAAAAATTCAACTCACCATCTAACTGTCCTCATCCTTAGATCTATGAAAATAATAAGTTTATAGCTTAAAAATTTTGGCATTGCATGAGAAAGATATGAAAGTGGTTTTGAATTCCATTAATGAATCTAAAAACATATCTTTTTGAGGGAGATTATACCGTATTTTGGTTAATAATATGGATTATAATTAAATATTGCTTTCTGAATTTGAAGCCAGAGGAGTCAACTTAAATGGAAAAATTCTTATAACTTTTCTGAAAATGGAGGTCGAGAGCAACTGTTCAACGATTGGAAGAACTCGGTTCGAGTCCCGCTCCTGTCTGACTTTTTTCACCTCTATTAAGTAGGATTAATCCTACGAGGTGAATTATTTACTCTATGCAAACCTCTACTTCTTTACTTTCATATTGATCCCGCTAGATATAATCTATTTAAGAATTAGAAAAAGGTTATACTTACGTAGGTACTGAAATGATAACTTTTCTACCTTACGCAGTGATAATCACACATTCATCAGAATTCTAACTTACGTCTTTCTCAATACCATTTACGTAGTGATATTCACACATCTATCGAAATCAATATTCTAATTCGTTACTCCCTTAATGTCCCTGTAATTAATCGTGTAGCAAAGACCCAAACGTTGACTAGAACACAAAGTTCCCAATTTACTTTTCCGCTTTCATAATAGAGAAAGCCTTTCAAGCCGGGAAGGCGCTAAACAATCCAAAGATAAAATCCTCGCGGATTCATCATTTTCGCCCAAATTCCATCCATACACTCATTAGTTCCAATTCTCATTCCGCTCCACGGTCAAAGGGCAACTTCGTCTATTAACTTAACGACGGCTGGTGTTTTCGCGATGGAATCCAGCGTTGATTGAATTTCCCTTTTCACTAATCGATACCGCCCAAGAATTCGTTAACGGCATTACATCGAATCAGTGCGGGATTTTCGGAAGAGATGAGTTTTTTGGAAAGTGTTCCGGAATCTAATGCAGGGATGACGGCCAATTTATGGAACCTTTATCAAAACAGTCTTTGCTTTCGAGACGGTTCGTTATGAGCGAAGGCTTGTCTGCATCTAACAATAAGTGAATAGTCTGTAGTCAGTCTTCAGGCTTTTGGTAGGGTGTCGTGCTTTGTTAACTGCCTCTATGATTAGATCTATTAATGGAGTCTAAGTGTCGTGCTATTATGCGTTCACTTTGTTAGGATTAATAGTAGTATGCTTTCATGCGATTAATGTACTCTTGATTGTACGTATTTGAAGATCATTCCGAGGTAAATGAATCGCAATTGCTTTAACCAGCTCTAACTCTAATTGTAAGTTTAACTCTTATTTCACTTTACTTAATCATTCTAAATCTTCTTAGAATTTCAAGATAAGGTTTAGATTTAAATTCAAGTCTTTCAAATCCTCGTTCAAATGAATTTCACGGAGAATTGGAATGCAGCTATTATTTGATATTAATACTGTAGCTTGAGCCATTGCGAAATGATTTTTAAAAGAATAATATACGTGAAAATGGCATCGGTTTGTTATTTTCTTTTGGTAAGAAGTTTTGTTTTGCGCAGTTGCCTTGCTCAATGACAATAAATAATTTGATAGCTACGAATATACGAGATATACGAACATAACGCCACAAAGTTCAAGCGATGATTCAAAATACTTTAGCTGCATTCTTATGAATGAAAACATTGTCATTTTTCCTTACGTTTGAAACGACAAAGTGAAAGGTAATTCGGTTCTTAAGAGATGCGATTATTGTACGAATGATCACCCTCCGAAAAGTGGAAATATTTACGAAGAAAGAGATGAGTAGAAATTATACCAATTCCAGTTGAGTGTAACTGATTATTATTTGGAACTGTAAATTTTCTTCGCACGTATTCCATCTTGAAAGATGCCTCATTATTGGCACGGCTGCACGAAAGCATACATTACGGCATAATTCGAAACTTTCCTCGTTGTAGATGCTCGTAAAGTTCAGGAACTTGGCACGATCATGGGCTTAATGGTCCATAACCATAAATGGGATATAATCGGTCTTTCATGACGATTACTTGAATGTCATCTGCTGCATCTTCTAGGAACGTGTTTCCTAGAAATTTATTACGTAAATTAATAAAGATAAATTTTTGTTTGGATATTTTATATTATTAAGTTCCTAATCCCGCATCTTAGAAGTACTAAGTTTTATTTACTGATTTATTGTAACAATTCTTAAAGAGATAATAACCTTTACGCTGTAACTTTTCTATTTCATGAACACGATACTTTATGGAAGGATCCCATTCACTACAGTAATGCTCAATATGAGGCATTAGTTGCACTAGTTTAAATAGCTCGCAGCCTTCTTTTTTTTCTGATCACTTTATTTTTAATGTCACAGAAATTTATAAGAGTTACTTGCAGGGTATAGGATTAGATTTTCATCTTATCTAGTGTTTGTATGGTAGAGGAAATCCTTGTTCATTAATCCTATCCTATCGTTTATAATATAATATATCCTATTGTACTTTATTTATGGTTGTTGCGCTTTATAAATAAATAATTCCCGCGGGAGAGTATGAAAAACTGCGCATGATCTCAAACCTTTAACTCTTTTCCTTAATATGTATTCACATACGAAATAATAGTATTCGATTACGTACCACGAAGAAATAGGTAACCATAAATTAATCAAATTATAAACTTTATTAAAATTTCAGATCGATTAGTATATAGTATCATTTCGATATATTATATAAGAGCATACAAAAATACCGATTCTATCTAGAATGAAGAGTATAGCAACCACAAACTTTAGCAATAAAAAGTAGTCTCTACGGAACAGTTTTCTATTTAAAGGATCCAATTTATTGCTCTTAAATCTCGTAATCTCTTCTTTTATGACGTTCACGCAGTCTAAACAAAGTCTTGCTCTGGAAATGGAGATTGTTTTGATCCCTCAATAGCACTCGATCATCGATCCAATGAGAATGCATTGCCAACGCTACTGTTTCCACCATCGCCATTCATCTTGTCTCGACCCTCAAGGGACATTTATTCCTTGGTTTGGTTCGTAATTTAAAAAAGGAGAAAGAGGACTCCGCTCGGCCTTTAAATCAATTGCGATAGAGACCGCCGAATCGTGATTGGATAAAGAGTGAAATTACCATGACAACCGGGAAGACTTACGTGTCGGGCGGCTGAATGTAATAGCGCTTTCCCCGTGTTTCTTTTTTATTTTCCGCTAAAAGAAGTAATTGTAGTTTAAAATGAGTTAAGGGCTAAGTACTTTTGAATTTGAATATCATTTTCTTTGATTTATTTTCGAAACTACATTGATGAATCACCAGAACACCCGATCATTTGATTATTCTCAAATGAAAAGCAGTATACATTAATATGTCATTAAAAGGAGCATAGCAAAACTACATTTTTATCACGAAATCAAGACGACTATAAGTTGAATTATTAGAACTTAACGGTGTCTATTCCGATTTAATTAAAGTAATATCCGGTGTTCCGCAGGGTAGTGTTATGGGACCCCATAGTTTTTAACTTATATCAATGACATTAATTAACCTAATAACGGTATATTTTGGTTGAAACGGCAATTTAAAGAGAGAAATGATTAATGAGGATTAATTAAACTTATCGAATGACCCAGATGGAATTATAAAATGGTGGGATGAGTGAAAATCGGAACTAAACATAGATAAATGACAGTCTATTAGCTTCTTTTAAAGAAGAATTTTGTAAATGGAGCGGAAGCTACTGTTCAAATAATAATTACAATTATTATTTTAAATGATAAAGATTATACTATTGAAACTTTATTTATATATTTCATTAATTTCTTTATGATTAACATTTCTCTAAAGGCAGGTAAAAGTTATTTTACTTTTTAACAGTCTAGTTTCCGATCCCAGTTGATACTACTCCGTTTCTACTTCACCTGACTTTAGTAATTTACCTTATAGTAAAGTGTCTTATGTACTAACCTCAGCTTTGGTATGTACGTAAACCTCTTAGAAGACTTGAGAAGTTAATTTTCTCCGCTTGACGTTCCTCCAATCATGAGATTAAAAAAACTAAGTCATCGTTCGAAATTTTTCATCGGGTCTCTGGAAATGATATGCCTCAGGAAGTTATACTTCTTTCATCACCCCTTTTAAGTCTCAGGTGCAATCCACTTTCCCCATACCGTTAATCCAATCCTAATTTTCTGAGAGGAACGCCTAGGAGAGTAATTGACGTCCCTTATAAGAGATGTCGCCCGCGTTCTAAGGCAATTGAGACTCCCCGCGGGTGGCGGCGCCACTGGGAGATGGCTTTGGAAGAATGGGGGAAGGGTATGGAGCGGGAGGAGGAAGGGCGGGAAACCCTGAAACACTCGTGGAGGAGAAGATGGTGGAGTTGAAGTGGAAAAGACGCGGGGGAGTTGAATGGACAATAAATATTTGGTGAGGAGAATTGATATAAAGGTATGAGAGGGAAGTTATGATGTTAAATGAAAGCATATCCTGGAGATGTTCGGTGTGTGGCAGGGGATGCATGCACCGTCTTCGGAATACGAAGTAGGGTATACCTTGGAAAGGAATTCCAAAAATTGATTTTTATTTCGTAAAAGATTCAATTATCGAACTGTTTAGCTATTTATTGAATATTTTCCACTATACAATTAAATTATATATAAGAGGCTAAATTCTAAAAGTAAGTGAAATATAACGAAATCACTGGGACTCAAACCAGGGTCTCTCATTGACGTGGAATAGTAGTGTATTAAGAAGCACACTTATCTGGGATTCTATGGTTTGTAGTACTATTCCTTTCGCAATTTTCACTTATATTTAGCCTTTGTATTCATGTCACACAAACTCTTCACGTAAGATATTTATGCCTTTTTTTAAGCCAAACTGAATTCTTTTATTAAAGTTACTTTTCGTTTAAAGTAGAGAAATTAGTAATAATAATCACACGTAATAATTTTATCAATCTAAACGAAATTATTTTAAAATGAATATAATGAGTTTAGCATAAGATAAAAATGTTGTGAATAGTATGGGATAGAAAGTTAATTCTCTACTTATCATGAAAGTATTTTGCACATTACCATGGAGAATGGCATGAAACAAATGAAAATAATGTATATTAGAGAAACAAGACCTATACCTGTGGAAATTCATATCTCAAAATTTCCATCTAATTTTGCGTTCATTTGTAAGTTTAAAGATTAATCTAACAGTATGAGATGCTATTCCAGTGTGAATTAAGAGTCTGCAAAGAAAATATATCCTCAGAAATAAATGCATACATTGAGTGGGTAAAGAAAGATAGTTAATTACGGTCATGTATATGATACAGATTACAGTCACAAGAAGACATTAAGAAATTTGAATATTTTGAATAGATGTCTCTTGAATTATAAATTATTCTCAAGGGAGGCAAAGTTAATGGTCCTACTTGATTAGCATTATTTGATTGGCAAATAAATCACTCAAAGAATCGACATAATTAAGTAGTCTTCATTAAAATATAAACAAAGAAAATCGTTCTGTGTTAAATAGAGTGTATCTATAGCTTATAATTATCCCCCAGAGGAAGATTTAATAGATAACATAATAGAAAAACGATTTATCTTATTATATTATATATATCTTATTGGTAGGCTATCGAGTTAATTCATAATTTAAGTCATACTTTTTTTACAAATAAAATTGCACTATGATATTCACTAACATTTGTGTACATATCGCTATGTTAGGTGTTGTCGTATTTAATTCTTTAGTATATCTATCAAATTTTAAACTTAGTTACTACGCTATTCATGATTTTTTATTGTTCATTTGTTTCGTTTGTTGAATTATAGTCAAAATGTATATCAAAAAGCTCTAATCAATATTAGCCTAAAAGTTAATCGAGTATAAAAATCTGTATCATTTCATATATAAATCTTTGTTCTAGCAGAGAATCAGTATTAATATTACGTAGTTGACTACGTAGACTAAAATTCTGCTGTATACATTGATACGAAAAAATCTCGAGAAATATTGGACACGAAAATTGCCTTACGGGCTTGGATCCTCTATCTAGAATCTCCGCCTGTTGTTGACAATGGCCATTCAGATAAGACGTTTTGATGAAGAAGTGGCTATTCTGCTGAGGAGAAAATGGACCGCGAGTGAATTATTGGAGCTGGAAGCCCAATATATCCATTTGAAATTTTTTGAGAGTTCTACTTTACGTTCAAATACATTTTACATCACTGTTTCACTATATTACGTGTTATTTCTTGAGTATTTTAACTTACATATCATTTCTTACGTATTTTTGTTTACGTATTATTAATATTACGTATTATTATTACGTATTGTTATTGCGTATTGTTATTACGTATTGTTATTACGTATTGTTATTACGTATTGTTATAAAGTATTGTTATTACGTATTGTTATTACGTACTGTTATTACGTACTGTTATTACGTACTGTTATTACGTACTGTTATTACGTATTGTTATTACGCATTGTTATTGCGTATTGTTATTACGTATTTATATTATTTATTTTCATTACGTATTATTATTACGTAATGTTATTAGATCTTTGTACATGTATTTAGCTTCACGTAGTTATAATCCTAGTTTATCATCTCATAAGTTTATCCTACATCTATAATATACTTCAGCAACACCTTTCCTTACTAAATAACCTTTCCTTTTTTAATCTATTCAAATCCTCTTTTCTCTCTATCCTCTTTAAATCTACACCTTCCTGGCCTATCTTCTTAATCTGTCTCATGTATACATCTTCTTAACCAGTCGTCCTAAGTGCTCCCTCTGGGGACCCATCCAAGTCTCCTTCATTGCAGACGATAAATCCGCTCCAGCGACATTCGGTGTAAATGAACTTCCCGCCGTTCTTCGATATGAATCATTTTAGCGAAGAATGTGTGTGGTCTCATCCGCGAAACGAAATGCCAAAAACAACAGAAGCGCGATTTCAGGCGGAGGCGTGTAATTTGCCATTTTACGTTCTCATGTTCTGTTTTAGTTCCGTTGGGATGAAATTTCGGGGAATATATGTATTTATATATCATGGTCCGTTTTCAATCCGACACCGAATGTAGGTCTCCCCGAGCCATCTCCTGTTGCTTAGAATCTGAGCCTTCCTGTTGCCAAGTAACTGCTAAGTACTTGGTAACGTCTTTGTTTAATTTATCATACGGTCTTCTCCATGGTCTATTCACATTTCTTGGTATGAAGTTCGGAACTATTGACGTACAACAGTTGTCCTTTCATCTCGCCACACCCGTGTCAGATATTAGTATATATTTACGTACGTAACGGGATATTCTCATTTGGTTACAAGGAGAAATTGACATAGCAACGAATCATTGAATAAATCATGTAAGAAATTATTTTTAAAAATACAATATAAAATATATTACAATAGAAAAATAGAAAATTAGAATACAATATAATAAATACGATATAATAATACAATACAATAATTCAGGGTAGAGATTCTATAATACGATATATAGCTTTCAAAATACAGTTGAAGCTTATAACCGTTGTTCCGAGGGAACTATGTTCTTTAACAGCATTTAAGTTACAATGAAGTACATAAAAATATTTCTGATTTAATATAAACATAAGTCTATTCTATCTGTACTATATCCTATATACATTCGATAAAGTGCGGAGTATAGAAGTATTTGGAATTATTGTTCTTGGGAATCGGGTTCGAGTCCCAATACCATCCGCCTTTTTACGTCAATGAATCTGATTTACTCAAATACTAGGTATAATATAGATATCAAGAGTAGCATTTGTCCTTGGAAAAATATGAAAATACTTAGTTCGTAATGTAACACTTAGATAGAGCAGAGTGTAATTTATGATTAATCAAAGGTTAATTTAACATTCCACAACAATTGTATACTATTAACACATTGAATTTTTAACGGGCGTACTGGATTCACAACAAAACATTCCTCAACAATCGAAACTTTCCAGATCTCAAATTTCGAATTGGCTCACGAATGGATCGAAACTTACGTTTAGTTTCAAAAATTATATTTCAATTGCATAACATATAATATCAACAATATATCATACCTGATGTTCCTTTCGCTTATTTTTTTCCATGACTATCAAGTATAACGCTTTAATTTCTCATCTACGCTCATAGCTTTTGACATCCGTCACGGTTCACCCAAAAAGTAGGTTGTCGGGAATGCTCGTCATCATAATAACAAATGTGAACATTTGGCGCGAAGTGTCGGCGCCTACGTTTAACGCAGTTTTAAAAAGGGACAAGGAAAAGATTATTCTTTCGCTTCGCCCCGATTGAGTATAATTAGGCATGGAATACACGTCTCTTAGTCGGATTCTCTCTACAGCTTTATTTCTATCTCTTTCTTCGAGGGATGGGATTTCGTCATTCGTTCGAGAGAAAACTTAAGTGTCGCGCACATAAGGAAGCGGTGACATAATTTATTTTCAGTATTTATCTCCCCTCTTCTATTTAACTCTTCTAACAGTTGTCCAAGAGTCGACTACCGGTGTGTAATCCTTAAGAGAAGTACTACTCTTGAGTTATTGTTTTCGTAATTAATGGTTGGATGTAAGAGGGAAGTTCATAGTCCCTATCTAATCCATGCTAAAGAAGATTATTATTATAATATATTAGGATAAGGAAAGGTAGATATTAATGTTGCTGGATAAGTCGTGCGATACGGTCATGATGGTTAAACAAAAATGAAAAATGCGAGATGACTGGGACTCGAACCCTGGTCCCCTACTAGCTGGACAGGTATACCTACCAGAATTTAATTTATGACTAATATACATGTACGAAAACCTTTATTAAAACTGAAATGACACAATGAATGTTACTTAGTATCACAGAACTTATTTAATGATTTATCATTTCGATAACTTCCGAAACAAACCCACGATTGGTTAAGTAACTGAGCTTGTATTTGAATTTTTAAATTGGTAGTTCCTGAAATTTTGGAATTATTATTTTATGCCCAAGCTTAACGATAAGAATTTTATTCATCGGGTAACTATTTATGCTTTTAATATACCTTCTTACCTTTTATTATTGGTAGACTTTGTATATTAACTTACGTGCTACAGCATTTTAATTGAAAGGTCGTTTGGTTGGGTAGATAACTACAGAAATGGGAAAAAAATTCCTTAAAAAAATGTAAGACTTTAGTTCACATAATTGTAAATGAAAGATAAGAAATTTAATTATGAAAATTTCCGTATAATTTTTATAAAAATTTAAATAGAACAGCTTAAGAACTGACCCAATTTGTGTTGTGGGATTTTATCGTTCAGAATACATTTCTACGAATACTAATATCAGGGAATATTCATTTAGAAATTTCGTACTAAAACCTCTTAGGTTTTAAGAAGATAGGCTTATATCAACTTCTCAAAACTGAAGAGAAAAAATTAGAGGTTAAAATGTCCTGCATTTCCCATTTAAACAGTGACGTGCGGTAGGTAATCTCAAACACCGCAATTGCTTCTTAGAATCGGCTTTACCTTGACCCTCATATTATAAAGGTATGAGATGTTTTGAGTGAGAAAAATGGTTTATTCTAAGAAGCGAAAATCTAGAGCGGAATTGGTGTCAGCTATTCTATTTCCGGCCGAATTTTGCGAAGCGCATGTCCAATGCGGGATGACGGAAGCTTGGGAAAACAGAGGAAGAACGGAATTAAATTAAGAAGAAATGAAGATACACTTTTGGTATATGTGTAAGTGTAATGATATCCCATTATAAGACGAGTGAGTATGAATTTGATTTGTTTCTCCTTGTATATATCACATTAGGGATATCATCACTTAATTTAAGTCTACTAATTCTCCGTTTTCACCATACTTCTAAGAGCTGTATTTAAGGAAACGGAAGTGTTGCATTTATTTTCTCCGTAATAATTTTCGAGTATAAATAATTTGTAAGGAAACTTTCTAAGCCTAATTGTTCGAAAGTGAGAACATTTTTTATTTACTGTAGCATAGTTTATAAACCGAAATTTTTATTTTCACGTAATTTATTGTTCGATCTTATTCATAAAAGTATGAATAAAATATAAAAGAATACATCTGGCTATTTTTTAACACAGCCATCTAATGAGCAATGAAAATTTAAAATTTCGTCATACAGAGAAATACCGTAAAATAGTTAATAGAATTCAAATGCAGATTTAGATGCCAACGAAAGTATATATTTACAGACGTTAAAAGAGTCTTAAGAAACGGTAATCGAACGCGGATCTTCCAGTTTCTCCAAGTCCCAATTATTTTTTCATTTTTTTTCATGTCCCTTTCAATTGGATTATTACATGTTTCATCACTTTTTCCATCCATTTACGTTAAAATGCTTATTTAATTCAGTTGAATCACGTCGAGAAGTATACTTCGACTCCAAGCGTAACGGAATTGAATCGGATCCTAATTAAGCAATGAATTATGGGCATAATTGCTAAAAATAATTTCCATTAATCCAACGAATTGGATAAAGATGGTTTAATCCGGGAAATTTCAGAGTCGATTTTTTTCATCTCGCCCCTGGTACCGATGGTCCACCTGTTGCATTTGCTTTAATTTATGCCTCTTCCTAATACGGCCTTTAGGATAGTTTTCAATGGCCTTGGCAATTCACTTTCCCTGTTCACTTTTCTATTACCTTCAAGGTAGCCATCGTTTTTTTGTACCTTTCCCTTTTTTCAGGATGATTTTCAAAGACTTACCTACTTTTTTATCACGAACTTTGGTCCAAAAATGTAATTTAAAGTATACGTATTTTTTATAGACTCTTGATCCTAATTGAAATATATATAATGACTTCAAATTTGCAATTTTGTTTTACGTATTAATATATGTTTTTTATCGATCTTTAAAGAGCAAAAAATACGTCATTCGTGCGTCAGATTACTAACCTAGTTAGAATATTAATACGTGCAAGTCACTTTTATTATTTATTTCCATGGAAATAACAGTATCATTCATATCCATAGTTAAGATACAAGATATTGTTCCTGTCCTTCTTTGCCTTAGGGTTGAAGGGAAGAATTTTTTTCGTGGAAGTCAATGCTAGACAAGAAGAGTTTTTATTTTCACTTCCCTTCATTTCCCTGCATTTCCTTCTCCATTCCTACTCATCAAGTTTAACCCTCATTCGGATTCGTTTCAAGAAAAACTTTTTCCTTGGCTTTACTCCAGAAATATTTTCCAACTATGAGAACCCTTCCCAAGGGGGCAAGGTGAGAGGATATGGGCCACGACCACTATATCTACGTATAATATTCTGAGAATCGTGGCCAACCACCACTCATATGGAGAATAATAAATGACACATTTAATCATTAAGGAAATGTGGAAATAACTTTTCGTAGTAGAGCTCGTGAGAATGGCGAGTTCGTACGAGTTGAATACAAAGATTAAACAGGAGCAGAAAGTAATAACATGACTGGGACTCGAACCCAGATCCCTAGGTCATTGTTGAGAAATGTGTGGTATGAATCTGGACTCTAACCCAGGTCCCTAGGTCACTGTTGAGGAATATGAGGGTCCCTCGAACCCAGGCCCTCATATTCATGAACAGTGACCTAGGGACCTGGGTTAGAGTCCCGGTCATTACACAATTTTCAATTCTTTTTAACAATTGAAATGACAGTTATTATTACAATATCTAAGCTAATATTAAGTATTAACAGTCAGTAAACGTCAAACATGGGAATTATGAGTAGGATGAAGAATTTTCAAACGACTATCACCTCGTAAATAAAGTATTTCAAAAGAACATCCACCTTCTAGAAAAAGGATACATCGCTCCGGAACGAATTCTTCTTCGCTTTCATATCATCTCTTTCGAAAAAGTCGTATTCTGCAGAATTTTCATCTTTTCCTCTGGACCATTTCTCAGTTCCGCGAAACCTTTTTTAAGATAGCTCCGAGCAATGCATCATTTGACAGCGTCCTAGATTTTTATTCTCGCGAATAGTTTTGGAAGATTGTTTCGATTCAAATTATCTAGCGATTCCGGTCCATAGACGATGTCGAATCTTTCTAGGAAACATTTTACGGATCTCTCTCTTTTGGGGGCTAGTTTCCAAAAGGAGAGATGAATGAGTCGGTATTTCCCTTCTTCCGACCTCAATCGGAGTGTAAAAACTTTGGCGAATTGTTGGAGCGTGAAGAAAGCCATCTTCAGAAGTGTCTCACTTTATTTTTGCGCTGGAGGAAACAGCGGGTTCTTGGAACCGAGATGAACTTTCCGCTTTTGTGACGGAAACACGGAGTACCTTAATATTAACCGGAAATGAGAACCGGAATGAATGATATGCTTTTCCAGATGTACGTCGATTACTTAGAGCAGCTGCTTATGGGAGGAATTTTCAGAAATACCGGGAACTCGAAATGGAAAAATTTCCGAAACGGAGTTTATCTACGCGTTAATATAGAGATGGATTTGAAATAAATACGTAATATATATTTTCTCAAGATAATGAAGGTAGTGCGGAGTATTTAACTACCAAGTTATTACAAATATCATAGTTACTCTATGAAATTAATTTTTAATTTATTCCTAACTATATAGCATGAATAACTCAAACAACGCGCCAATAATCAACGAAATGTTATCTTATTCTTTTAACCCTCTGAAAATTAAATTATAATTAATAAAATTATCATTAATAACATAAATATTTCCAGAAAGGTATCTGAAATTTAATGTTTAAATATAAGTTCGCTAACATGGATCTGTTGATAATAAATGAAATTTATGTACTTATTGAATTTATCAATTCTAACGATGGAGTATATAGTTCGAATGATATTTATACTAATTTTTAACAAGAGAATGAAATCTTAATGAGCGTAAATACATGATAAAAATAATCTTTATATCACAATAACTGCCAATAATGTTTATTCTATTTTTATTTTTCCATCGTTATTTATTTCATTACTAGAAAATTTGGAATAAATATCTGGATATAAAGACGTGAAATAAATTTCTGCAGTAAACAATGTTAATGGATAAGAATTAATTTATAGACATATGTTATAAATTAAACCACACAGGTGCACCTCAAGCATGAGATATAATAACATACATCGTAGAATTTTTGGGGAGAGAAAATATACAGAAAAGATAACTGTTTCCGTCCGGTGTTTTAAGGGTAGGAATAAAGAATATGTGAAAAATATATATATAACTCTTTAGAAACCTTTTGAATTGCCAATTATCACTGCATCAAGATGATCGTCGCTGTTATATTTAGCTTCAATAAAATCGGTGTATTGCGTTTACCTTCACAGTAAAACCATATTTTCCTCGGATACCGGTTTTAAATAATAAATTAAAACAATGAAAATCAATAAAGAAGGGGAAATATCATCGTGATGTCCACAATATCGATTTATATCGATCTATAATATATCGTCGACAAACATCTGATCAAACAGTTATGCAGTATAATTACGAGTCCCTAAATATACAGAAGGGATGTTATTTCCCTAATTATGTTCTTAATAAAGAAAACCCTCATGAATCGTGTCATAAGTAATGGAAAAACGACGCATCGATTTTTCGAGGAATAATTTACGAGTTAGAACAGGGAACGGCGCCTTAAATGCAGAGGTGATTGGATCGGTAGATAATGGGTTGAGGGACACTCCCATCTCTTCATCAAAATGGAGATAACGGTCTTATAAATCCTCATCTTTTAACAGTGGGAGCTCTCTTTTCTCCTTCGTCCACCCGCATTTTCTTCCTTTGTTCCTTTCAGTCACGCGTCTGTTTTGCCTCGGCGCTTGATTTCCCGTTCACTTGTTATCGGTTGTTTCCTCTTTTCTCCGACAGTTGTCTGTAGGGGCGCTGGTTTAGAGAAGGTTAACACGGTTATTTATTACGAGAAAATTTTATTTATTTGCGATACGATTGTAACATTCTTATTTATTTGCTCAATTCAATAAGTTGACCGTTAATTGTGCCGTAATGAATTAGGTTTTGTGGTTTATTTGCAATCTAAATTAAAAAAAAATTGTAAAACATTTTACTTAAGGAATAATTATGTACATAACGGCTTGATTTATTAATATCTTTAATAAAATATATATTTATGTATGTATTTTTAGAATGGTTGCTGTAAAACGTGAAAACAATAATAGAAACAAAACTATCAATGAAGTATTCTAGCTAGCAGACATATCTTTTTCATTTCTATTATCGGGTAAATAAAATGATGAAAAACGCAATGAATAAATGAATAAAATACAAAGTAAATATCAAATAATATCTTCATCATAATATTATCAGACCAGCGTGTTCTGAATTCTTGATTCAAGTATCTGAATGAAGGCCTGCTCATTCTCTTGCATACACATTTGCAAATTTCCTGAAAGTTTTGTTTTGCTATCAGTTTGTACGGCATCTCTGTTTAGCCTTGGGTGTTCATTATTCAATGTTGCTGGAAACCAGTTGAGAACAAGAGATGTATGATTTTTTTCGTTTCTTTTAGTGACGTGAACCATCCATTTTGGCCGCCATCTTCTCATAACCAACCGAGTCAACAAATTGCTATTACTTCTCATTAGAACGCCTTACAAATACAAAGTACGAGTACAAATAGTAAATATATATATCTTTTTGATCACGTTACTAATAGATTTAAATGCTATCTTTGTAATTATCCTTAGTAAACATTTATAGCTGTATCTATTAATTATCGAATAAGAGTTATTACCATCGTAAGCAAATACATTTACAGAATTAAGATCTCTTATTATAATTAACAAGTATTTTAATTAATTAAATTGTACTTTTAATTAATTAAATTAATTATTTTAATTCTTTTTAGATTGATTCAATTTAAGAACTCATCTTACCCTCTATATGTAGTACATACCTTTCGTTAATTGATTAGTGTCAGCATTATATAAATCGCAACTAACCTACAATTACGTAGTTATTCAACAATGGCGCTTTTCCCAATTGGTGTAATTTGTGATGGAAGCGCCATGGGTCGAGAACTGCGTCATCTATGACGCAAGAGGGTGTGTGTGTGTAGGTGTCGTTGTTGAATGGGAGCGTCGTAGGCCATAATTTCCGCAGAATTACTTTCGATGCGCAATTTGTCCACCCATTCCTTAACTCGTATTTCTTCCTTAGCACGATAGTTGAGGTAAACATCCGTCAAAGTTTGTTTAGGAGAAGACTCGAAGCCTGTGATTAAGTCTCCGAGAGACCTTTTTGCTTTGTGATGTTGTTAAGGATACGACTTCGAGAGAGATTCGGATTTACGTCATTCCTTTAAGATCGTTTCTAAGAAGTTTTGCGTAATGAATTATGTTGCATTACGATTAAGCCACTATTCGGCTTGTATTGGAATATTGTGTTTGAAAGTTCCTGTACCCTACGATAATCATCAGAAGTTACGATGAATAATGCCGGAAATAATTCGCATAAAAATGCAGTATATAACCAGTCGGTCATTCGGAATAGATAGATTTTAGTCACCAATGTTTCACTTACGTACAAATTTTATTTTGAAATAAAATTAAAAATTGCTAATTAGTTCAAGGGGTGGATATGATAGTCTTATAAAAATACGTACACTCCAATGGTGAATGACAAATGAGGAAAGACGAGATTCTTTCCAGTATAAGTTTTAGTGTACACGTTTTCATGTTTCTATTCCATTATAAGATACTTTATATCCTTTGTTTACAAGAATGGACCATTAGAGTCTATCTTGCATATCCTTTTGAAGCCCTTACGATGCAAACAAGGATCATGAAAGAGAATCTATAGTGTTACGTAATGTATGTCATTATATTTACGAATTGAAGTAACCCTCAAATTAAAGAAAAGAAAAATAAAATTAAAAATTCAGTATCATTTAGCGAATTGCTGTATCATTTTTATGAAAAATTAATTAAAAACACTAGGTAATAAGCGAACAAAATTTGCAAAGATTTGGAAGTTCGGTTGCTCTAAATTACTTTCAGTAGCATTTCTACTTTTAACGTTAAGTAAGTGTGTAACAACTATAAAGAAAACTGAATCTTGGTATTTAAATTAAAGGAAATATTAATTCGGAACCATATTTATTTCCGTCTTATTGTAACTGTTTCAACAGAGAGAAATATCTCATTGCATATACTTTCTTCAATCAATCCTATTTTCCATAGTTATGGCAATTATTTCATTATTTACATTAGTTTATTGAAGTGTTTAACCATACGTTTAGCATTTAAGAACGTTTTAAGTCACAGATGTAAACAATGATCGTTGTTCCGTACGCAAAATATCGTTTCTCTCGCGCATCGAAACTACTAACTCTAACTTCCTCCATAAACAGAAGCATATTTCGGGAAAAACAAATGCAACCCTTTTAATCCGATTCATCAATCTTTTGGTACACCCATTCCTTTCTAAGCATCACGTTCACTTCCTATTCTCCATAAAACTAATTTTCCTCGGAACAAATTGGTACCGACTTTTTTTTCGTATTCATCCTTCCCCTTTCTCTAGCTTTCGAACATTCCCGCTATATTTTCCCATTCCCTTTATAGGGTTGGCAAACGCACAGATCGAAAATTCTACGCCAAGGTCTTCCTTTTGGTTGTTGGACTTAAATTGGCTCGAGATTAATTCGTTCGTGAAATCGTGAATGGAACCTTAAAGATGTCACGAGTGCATTCTTTTGGTAAATTCTTTGCAGGGTACCTTTTCAGGGTTAGATGTAAGAGGAGACTAACCACTCTTAAACCCGTTTTGAAATAAAAGAATATGTGGTTGTACACCCTTTATATATATATCCTAAAATAAAACACGTATTTTTTATTATTATACCGCTTCTTTTCATGATACGCTCCTCCAGGAAGTCGTGTTCGTGTGGTGAAAGCGATAAATCTTAAATTGTGTGAGGACGTCGGGAAAGTTTGATTTTAGCAGAATCAATGGTTTGGATACTATCGAAGAATAAATGTGAGTATAATTTCCCTTTTTTTCGAATGTCAATTACGCAGCTAAGCGAGCGTAAGCTATGGAAGGCATTCGCGATACATTTGCGGTAATATTCTTATCGATCACACCATAGAACATGATGGCCCAACCCTCCGCACAGTGTGGTGTTCCGAAATCCACCCGCATTGAAGATAAAACTCGCAGAATTTTATCGCTATAGCCTCCATTTGAGCGGGATTATCCGAATTATGAAATTACCACGTGACGAACGTGTTCCACGAATCGAAGCCTACGATGCATTCAGTAGAGTTTTCGTATGGAGGTGTGAATTTGCGAACAACGCATAAAAGTTACGTAGTGCGATGTGTAAAATGTAATTACTTCTTTCGTATAGAAATCACATTTAAAAGCGTAGCTAATATATCTTCCCAAACACTTGAAAAGTTATAATACAAATAGCAATTTATCGTTTATCAATTTATCTAGTGACCCCGTAGTTGATAGTTTTAACGCCTAATAATTTAAATAAATACAAATATATATATCTTATAGATTAGGTTGATTTTCTGCATTTTAGAAATATCTGACGGACATATTATTATACATTCCTGAAATGCTAAAATATTCTAACCTCTTAAAATTCACGCTCTTCTTTTATAAGATATTTAGTTTTATTTAGATCCATAAATATTTGTTGGAAATATTTGGAGGTATCTCTGATTAAATTACATCCTATCGTTGTCTTACTTTTGGGTTAATTTTGATGTGTATTTCTTTTTTCCAGTCTTTATTTTCTGTAGTTGTGAATATTTATAGATTTGATACATTTTCATTTGAATTTAACTGCTATCATTCGGAACAACAACCAAAATGAATAAGAAACTCAAGAATACAATTAATGACAATCATCATCTGGGATAGCGTATTATATCAACTGTAAGTCGCATTAGCAAGAAACTAAAAGGTACTAAAAATACGCAGCCTGAAGGAATAAGAAATATGAGAGGATACGTACGTAAAATGCTGAGCTCATGAATTCATTCATACATTCTGGCATAACGTAAGTAGGTTTCATTCACCGGTGTCCGATATGAATCGGTTGTATGGCATGTGTACCGCAGATATAAAATACGTAAGGAACGTAAACAGAAAACCAATGTAACACAACATTCATTTATCAACAGAGGTATACTATGAGAATGGAATGACTTAACTGAAGACCATTTCATTCCAATACTAAAAGGATTTTCCTACTTATTAGAGCGAATGCCAACAGGGAATTGTGCTCTATTAGCCACCTAGAGAACAGCCGCTAGGCTAGATTATAGATAGGATTCTGTCATATATATATTAAAATGATAATAATAGTACAGGAACCTGCTGCTCCATATCCTAAAACAACGGTCCGAAACGGTCAGAGATGTCGAGGGACGGCCTTCGCAATTCTGCTCACGTCCCGTATCCAAGGTCGAAGTATTTCCTTCGTTTTTACGACCACGATGAATTCCGATCGATGCTCATAATCTTTACGTTCCGATGGAACAACGATTCATCTTCCTCTCCGATAACTCTTATCTTCGCGAAAAACTATTTTACGTCATCTCTACGTCCACCGTTTATCGCGACCGCCCTCTCATCATAACAGAACTACTCTACCGCCTTCATTATCCCTCATTTTCCTCACTAGCCTTGGAACAGCTCCTTCTGGCGAGTTCCTCCTTCATACCTATCATTTTTATTCATCCATATCGAGACCGGTCCACTGAGAGAAAAGAATTCTCATTTGGGTTCGTTACAAAACTCTGCTGGTGTTATCGGCTACCTAAAGGCGAAGATTTGAGAGACAAAGTGTGGAATCGTTTTGTCTGTTTTTGTGTCACTTTAAAGCACGCTACTTTTGTTGAATTATTTATTAGCATTCCTACATAGCATAGATTATCATTTAATAGCGTTCAAATTTGTCGAGATCGTTCTGGTATTCAGTGGGAATGTTATACAAGTCGTATGTCTATACGATGAGTAAATAAGTTTATTGTACGTCCAATGATGGATTCATGACATTAAGACGACGATACTTCATGGTATTTTGTAGTTTTACGGTTGTTTGTCATACTCTTCCAAGAATCCTTCCAAGATTTTTCATAATATTTGGGTGATATTTAAGAAGTTGAGGTATGAACATAACGATACGAAGCTAAATATTAATTTTTGTACGTTTAAATTGGGAACATTCATTCAGTTTCTAATACGCAGAGAAAGGAAGAAGTACTTGAAATTATGATATTTTTGCACAGTAGTTGTATTTATTATTCGTATTTTATTCTGAAGATTGACATATTACTTTCATTTCCGTGTAGAGGAGTTGTAACCAATCAGAAGAACATTATTATCTAATTTTGGCAGTCTTGCATGTAGAACTGTAGACATTTACGTAAATTTGTGTTCTTTATCCATTAGGTTCTGAAATAAAGAATACCTCTGACAGATATTCTTGTATCGCGTTCGACTGGGCAATTACTGTAAAATCTATAGGAGATTTGGATTCATAAATTCAATTCGATTTCTTCGAAGATTTTATTATCTCTTATTAACACATAAATATATTTTTCTCTATATTTATCGCCCATCTTGACATTCAGCTCTCTTGGATTTATCCAGTTTAATCGTTGAAACATTTTCTTGAATTCTTTTCTATTTGAAAACTTTTATGAAACAATTCACTGGATCCGCGAAGATCTTCCTCAGTAACTCACGCGAGTTTTAATCCGGCCAATTCAAAACGGCGGGCAATGCTCCAAATCCAGTATTGGATATTTACTCGATCCTTTTCTTTAATTCTCTTTATGGGCCACCATCTGCTTCCCTTCTTCTCCTATCATAGTCGTTCCAATATCTTAGCAAATATTTTGCGATTATTTTCCGAAATTCTTTCAGAAATCAGAACGTACATAAACAAGACCACATTCTTTGCGTTGTTACAAATTTTAAGATGAATTACGATATAATATGTTTATTCCTTTTTCTTTTGATAATCAAAAATCGATTTCCGGGTGCTTCCGGGTGCTATATAACTGGTATTCATTATTAAATCTGACAGGAAAAGTATATTCACTTTCTGTATTCATTAATATATATTTCTTCCGAGAATGCAGTATGTGCGAAGTAAATGAAAGACTCAAATGAAGAACGTAATCCGTAACACGTCAAATAATTTCATATTACGAATACCGTGAAATGTACGCATGTCAAAGATATATCGATGTAAAATAGATGTGTGATTTTCTTCTTCACATGTTACATTTATAAATATTCCTAATTAATAGATTCTAATCTAATATTGACGCTCTGTGTGAGGAAACTAACAGATAACTAACTAATATATTTTGGAGTTATTGGCGAAATTCATACCAGTTTCGAACTTGAAACGGTATGTATATATATATATATATATAGATATCAGCAAAGTATTTCAGTCTATTTATTATGCATAAGTCCTTTAAATTCCTCTAAAATTTCCTTTTCAATCTCAATCAAATTCCTGTCAACACACGAAGGCATATTTTGCGAAAATCAATCATAAAATAATTATACGTTACCTCATCCAAACCGGTTGTCGTATTAAAACTTTTTGTAATAAAAAAACAAACATCCGCTTGCATAAATTTTTCCTGTCATCAAAGCTGCCTTAATATTCTATTTGTATTGGCGATTTCTTAGATTCTCTAATATCCGAACACTTTGAAATTTATCCCTATCATTCACATCAAATTACAGTTTAGGCCATAATAATTACGAAGATGATACCGTATTCTTAACACCAAAAGTGCACTTAAACGCAATCGATCTCAATGTAATGAAAAACAACTCCGTTGTTTAGGGCATGTTAGGGAAGAGATTCATGAACGCCAAGTTATAACTAGCGATTAAAACTCGTATAGCCATTTATGTGGGGGAATCCAATCGTTTGCTATCCTCAGGGCGATCATAAAGTTTGGACCAGGTGGACTCTTCTGAAGCTTCCAGACTGAAACATTAAACTTCTTCTGGGATAGCTTAGGGAGTGTCGTTGGAGTTATCAGCTTCTTTTTTTCTTTCCCTCTTCGGCCTTTTTTTGCATTTTGGTAAAGTTTGCCCAAGTACTCAGGAATCGATTAAGTATCGTATGCATTTTTCTGGCGGTTGTACCATTTCCATAGGGTCAAAATCCGTTTGTACACACACTGTATGCTTTTGTTTAGCCTTCTCCATGCATCTCCCTTTCTCTACAGCTTCCAGAACCACTTTCTCCGCACTTCCTTGATTCCTTTCCCGATAGCCTTACGTAGCAACGCGTATTTACGTCATTACGTACGTCATCTTTTGGCTTGTTTGAATTCCTCTGTTCTTTTATACTCTTTATCAATGTCTAGGTGCCTTGGTGATTTTTATTTCTATCTATTCTCTATCTCTGGTTATTTTATCTATCTATCTTTTGCTTATCGCTTCTTTTGCTGCTTCTTTTCACAACTTAATATACATCGATACTCTACAAGCAGCCTTTTGGTATGTGTAAAAACTTACATGACTTTCACTTCAAAGCCTTCCACTTTTAGTGCTGAAAACCTCTTCCTCAATTACAGAAGAAATTATTCTTGCTCTGTACTAGTCCTATAATAATAACCTTACTTTTTACGTATTTCTGCACTTCTTGCGTATCGTTCGCTGGTATGTATATCTAACATACTTATTGCTATATTCTGATATAAACAACACATATATGTACATGTAATAGGTACATACGCATTATATATGGGCATATATATTGCTTTATTTTTGAAATTCCTTTGATTCTATTCTTGTTTAATAATCTAATATTTATAGAACAAATTTCGTAATAAAATTCTTGTCAACAAAACAAACCTAATGTAGGTTATATGTTTATTTTTAAAACTCTTCTTTTTTTGAAATTGCGGTACTGATTCGTATACTTTAATATTCCCAAAGATACTTACGTGAACTCGTAATTCTCATTATACCACGTAATATTTCGTAACCCCCTCGCTATTTCGGAATTCTGTTTACTTCAGCTTTCTGACCTTCAGTCGAGAATAATTATCGTATTATGAGCACACGTCATGAATAAAATTACCACCATCATCATACATCACAATTCACTCATGCTTTGAATGAGATCAGTGCGACGTAGTAGCTTCAATCTTGGAGTGGTGCTCGGAGCCGATTTTTTCCATCGATCTATGGCAGTAAATCATCGGAATCTTCCCTTGGAACCTCTTAGCGGTTCGTTACGCTCGTCAGGAGTCAGCGCTGTATCTGAATTTAGGTCTCGGCGTATGCTAAAGAGAGGAGGAGGTGAACAAAATAAAAGGGGGAGAAAAAATTTCTTGGCGGACAGAAATTTTTGTTGCTATAAATAAATTGAGGGCGATGAAACGATTCGGAAGAAGCGTTGAATTGGAGAAGTTAACGAGGAGTGTGGAAGTGGGAGTTGATATCGGAGAATTCCACGTGGAACGGAACTTGGGACGATTTTTTTTTCTCTCTCGATGTGGCGGTTGTTCTCTCTATGCAATACCGTGTTTTCGGTGAATGGAACATCTCGTCTATCTATCTTCGACTGATGATGAGGAAGGGGATCTATTTCCTATTAGATCTTATTGTGGTTCCTCGCGTCTTTGACGTTGGGAAAGTGACTGAGGAATTGGTGACGTTCGATAATGGAAGTTGTACTTCTAATTGTAAGCGATAAATTTTCATTCAAATGTAATCATTCATGACGTATACATTTTCCGAATGTTTCAAGTACAATAAAACTCTAAATGAGAGTTCTTAATTCTTTTTAAGTGAATAAAATACACGTATTATAATTAGTATTATTGAATTAACAATAAGTACGCCCATTCGTGGTACAAAATAACACATTCTTTACATTATATCAATACCAAAGTTACTAATTTCCCTTATTTTAAACTGTATATACCGGCCCCCTTCAATAAATAGTTAATTACAAATTCAAGTTCCTTTGTTTATATCATTTACATAATTGGAATGAATGGAAGAAATATCTGGTTCAACTTAGCTCGCCTCAGTACTTTACTATCCTTCTTTGAACACCTCTTTCTTCAGATAAATATTTACGTTCCCCGTTATAAGGCCTTTATGATCCATGTGTTTAACATAATTTTCTTGCACAATATAAACGGTAAAAGATTATACATA
This sequence comes from Pantala flavescens, assembly GCA_020796165.1. Classification (NCBI taxonomy): domain Eukaryota; kingdom Metazoa; phylum Arthropoda; class Insecta; order Odonata; family Libellulidae; genus Pantala; species Pantala flavescens. The sequence continues at coordinate 45,041,636 of CM036882.1, forward strand.
ATAATGGAAATACCAGAAGAGAGGGCTATCAAACTGTTAGCGTTCAGCAAACTGATCATCATCAATATTTTGAATCGTCTTTGCCTAACCACTTCATTACTGTATTTATTTTAGCTCCGTCTTATCATCAGCATTCCTTCTCCACAACAACAGATACGATCAGTATTCTCCCACAAAGCACTCCTCTTTTATTACGATGGCGATTGGGTAGTGATGAATAGAAACGAGTTCTCGGACGATAAAAATTAAGCATCTTGAATGCATGCCTCTCCGTCACTTGTTATCATCTGATTTGATGGTGATCGACGTGAGAAGCCGTTAAAGAAAGAAGGCTGTTAATGAAATTTAGTCAAAAGAAGGCTCTGCAGCGGGTTGCACCTTTCCTTTATTTTCCTTAACAACTCATTATAAAAAAAGATCGAAGATGAAGGAAGAAACGTTTGAGATGGGAAAGATAGTGATGTAACCATGGAAACTTAATTTAATCCGAAGGTGTTTCGGTAATCAAATTCGAGTATGAAGATTTCGTTTGGTATTCTTAAAGTTACGATAGTCATCCATAAAATACGATTCGTTTTGGTCAGCAGATCTTTAGGATTATTGTTTTGCCATACTTAATGAATTCGCGTATCAAGTACATCGTATTGGAAAATCACCTTGAATCAGGGATGACGAAAGGATGTATGTTTCAATAAAATTAATTGAAAAATAAATATAAGTCGTCATTTAATTTAACCCTCCGATCACAATTTTGCTACCATTACAGACAGTGTTATCTCAAAAACTTGTCATTTTTGTGTAAGTATAAGATATTAAACTCTTGCAGCACGAAAAGTAATTCTCCATAGAATTACGATATTTTATTTGGAACAATATGATCATATTTTAATAAAACTAACCTTCACAGATATCAATTCATTATCGTATTAGTATTGAATGTATTACTTCACAAGAAGTCATTCCAGTTAAGAATTATCGACAACCTGACATTGATGCTCATAGAAAGTGTTATGGTCATCTGAAGGATTGGAAGATAGATTCACAGTTATTTTGGCCTTCGAGCTCCAAAGACGTTTCCATCATCTAACTCTTCATTCTCTCTTCGCCACGGATGTCACATTTAAACGGAGGAAAATCTCAGGTCATTATGAGCTCTTACCAAAATGGAGGACGTTGCCTCTTGGTTTCCGAAGGCCGTGGGAGGGAAACAAAATGTAACCCCACGCTGTAGATCTACGAACAGTTTAAATTAAATGAAACGATGAAAAGTGAAGATACTTGAATATGGAATCTCGAAAGATTTAATAAATACTATTTAAATAATTGGAGATATTTATTGAACTTTATCCATACGTAGTTTAGAAGAAATTAAAAATATGCTACGAGAAATATTGTCTGTATTTTCTAACGATAAGGTACTGACTGACATAGTTTACTTCTCAGTTCTCTATCGTCATATCAAATTCAGTCATTCACGTGGTCAATTTAAACAGAGTACATCTTCCTTAACGTTGTTTGCACTCTCAAATCGAATTCCGGTTGATGTATTCAACACTGAATAATGGCATGATGAAACGCGTCCATTTCCACACCTAAGTGAATAGCGAATCAGCGTGCTTTGTTTGGAGATACGTAAATGTGATTCGTTGGAAATGAAAAGGACTTTGAATGGGTTAGGAAGCGTGTACAATGCGTATTCCGGAAAGTCTGCTTGGGGAAAAAACAATATTAGAATAAAAAAGACATTATGTAGGGGTAGGAAGAAGAAGATTGACTTAAAATATCACAACCCCAACAAGCTATCTCTAATTCTCTCGATTCTAAACCAAGTTGCCTCTCAGGTGCTTGATTATATCTCTGTTCCACATTAATACACGTATTTTTATTGGTTAGCATGCGTGTAACACGAAATATTATCAATATTTTTGTAGTTGTGCTTTGACTACTCTTCGTGTGAAAATTTTTCGAGGGATATCAGTCTCTTTTAGGGAGGATGCCAGGCGGTCCATTAATGTATCCCGCTTTTCATGTCATCCGTATTATGTTTTTTTAAATGAGAAATATCATTCTTGATTAGAGTTTATTATTTTCTAATCGTTTCAATATTCTTTTAGTTTGTAAACTGCTACAAGGTAAAGTATATACGGGATTATAATCAGTAATTAAAGTAAAACGATGATGATGAAAACGTATGAGTATGGAGCCATTCATTCAACGATCATACGAGATCCATTATCACAATCGAAATATATTTCGTGCATTCGTCTCTAGACGAAAAAAGTGAAGCATTTTAATTTTATCGACATCCGCACGTATAATCAAAGCAGCAAACAAACACAGAAAGCTTTTGTGAAGGAGGAAAAGGAACATCTTTTAGAAAAAAAACCTTCCTTTTCGTGAATGTTACATCTTTTCACTCCGCGTCGAATGTAAACAACATTTCCTCGGAAACATCAACCGTAGAGTCTCGCGGGGGAGTACAATTAATCATCGGAACAATCTATCTACGTATTTTGGGTAAAAATATCTGTTTCTGAAAACAGAAAAATACTCCGATGAGCGTATGGAAATAATGGTGAATAGTATGAATAATGGTGGCGTAAGCGGCTTATGAGAAAAGTCGGGAAGGCGTACGATGAGATCAACCTCTGTTGAACGACAGCGAGGCCTTCGCGTGAATTTGGCGTCCGAAAAGGGTTTTGTGAAGTGGATGGATCATCAACAACCGGTGCATGTGACGTGCATGCGTTGAAGGGAAAAAATTGCGGATTAGTTAAGCCATTTAAGCAATTCCCGCGCGTATTTTTCCTTTCGCTGACAAATTTCCGCGTTGTCACATTTGCGGAGGAATGCGTGAAAAATCGCGGGCCACGACGTCCTCCCGACAGAGTCTACGCGATGACCTTCGGTTTGTGGAGGCGGAGGATAGGGAGTGTACGAAATTCTTTTCGCAAACAGCGTTTCATACGAAAATTAGCGCCCAATATGTGTTTTACGCCTCGAATGATTTATCCGTTACTGGATGTTTTTAGAACTACTTTTTATTCGAGCGTCTAAATTCTTATTGGATGTTTCGATCGAATTCTCTTACGTCTGATAATTTTTTCAAGACGAAGGCGCGAAATAAGATTTTGAGTTTATGATGTACGTATTTATATTTTACTTGTACATTTATGTATAATATATGTAATATTTATGACAAAAATAGTTGCATTCGCTGAATTTTCTCGTCAGAAAAGTTAGATAGTGAACTGTTATATCAGTCCATCGATAATAGTTCCTTTGAACTCAAATAGCAGCAATACCCATCAGCTCATTCCTGCTTTGATATTCATAACGTCACTTACCTACCCTCTACTTACCCTTACATTCCCTAAAACCCATGTCAAAGTCATCTTAGTTAAAGATACGTATTCAGGGACAGGAATTCGAAACTCAAATTCTCTCCTCCTCCGAAGCAGACGGTTGCTTGGACCATATTCGTTGCTCACTTGAAACTCTCTTTGGTTATTGATTTATATAAGACGTACAGAACAAATCTCTCAGAGCACAGTTACGCAACGTAAATGCCTCTAACCGATATCCGCTATGTTAAACGAAAGAACTTATTTAGTTAGTTAGGATGAATGCGGATTATTATTCTTGTAATTACGTAATGGACGTAAGGTTAGTATGAGCAGACTTCAGTGACTTGTGGTCAAATTTGGGGTAGCCTTCCATCATGAAGATAAGTATTAAAACACTTATACGCTGTATCACACAAGGAAAGGCATGATACGACGTAGAAATGTTTTTCTATTTATCTCTGCTCGTCCGTATAAGCATTAAAGAAATTACACACACGCATTTCTCGTTTTCAATCGAAAACCCTAAACCTTCAATCAGCCTATCTCTAAAATAGTCTTCAATAGATTAAAGAAGTATGTAAATTGGTTGTTGTAGCTTTTATATATTTATGGTATAATTTAAAATCGGTGTTGGCTTTTTTAAAATCAACTTAAATCCTCATAAACGGTCATAAATACATATTCATAGACAATAACTCCTACGGGAAACATACCAAATAAGAATCATTCGCTACAGTTCGTGAAAATTGCTCAGATTTACGAACACTGGGACAAATCGATACAAGACATTTGAAGAACCACGTTCCACGATCGAACTTCTCTTTAGCCCGAGGGAAAATTCGGGGAGATTTATGGTTGTGGAGGTCGAAGATTGGCTTAAAGCGACGCATTTGCTCATGAATAAATTAAGCACCGATTTGAGAGTGATGCCGAAAATTGATGCATTCTTCCTTTTTCGCCAACACTTCGCGGCGAAGACGTGCTATTTACCAAAATAAAGTTCGGGGAAATCTTTCCGAAGAATAGGACCTCCAGGTGCCGCGTTTTCCTGGAATCATCCCGGAATCGTGATTTATTGGTAGTTTCTTTCGAAATCTCCGAGCGATGTATGTTATTTCGGAAGAAGTGGCAATTGTAAAATTGGTTCTGTCCGACGATAATGGCGTCGATGTGTATGAATTACACCTGTCAGAACGTCGTGTGCGAATTTTAAGATTCACGTGGGTTTTAAAGGGAAGTTTGGAGCATTTAAATTCCAGGTGGCGAGACCACAGGGGAAGTCTTGGCTTTGGATGTGACAGCACCACGAAACTCTTCTCGCCCAGAGCTGAGTCCTGGACTAATTTAACATCCCTCCAGTTTCTCGTTTTTAACACTCTTTTGTCCACCATCTTCCATTTATAGCTCGTCCTTAATTTATATATTTTTTTCACACGATAATATACATTTGCGAGAACCGAGTCTATTCCGAGCACTTTCTGATTTCCGAGTAATTATGGTTTTCCCGAGGAATTCTTTCGTGGAAATGGATGCTTAAAGTTCACTTTTTAATACTGCCCTCAAGCTCGAATGTTCTTTAGACTTCGGTATGTGAGTATATGTCGGCTTGTAACATAAGTGTGGATGTCGCACATTCATTTGATTCAAACTTCGAACGAGTGCACGTCATAAAATTTTCACCGGCCACGTTGCCAGATCAAATGAGATTTTTGTCGTACGCATCTGTGTACATCTTCAATCAGAGGAAACAGGAAAATCATATGGACTACATACCTACGCGCGAAAGTAAGCGTTTGCTGTTTACTTTGATTTTTATTTTAATGCAAATTTATTGGAATTAATTTGTAATTAATTGAATTAAACCTCAAACTCAATTATCAGAACTTTAAAATGTCAATTAAGCCTCCAAGTTATTTTCAGATCATCGATATAATTTTTCGCTTAGCGTTGACGATATTGATATTTAACTTAAACGTTTCGATTGAAGGAATTCAGTTCAATCAGAAGTATGAGTTACCGTGAAATACATTCGAATAACACCTTCATTCAGGAAGAGTTATATCTCCATATGCAAAGGAATGCGGATGTTGATAACATAGACTTGTTCTCAATACTTCAAGAAAACCAAGGAATCAGCGCATCTATGGAACGGACAAAAGATATTAAAGAATCGGGAATCGAACCTAGGCCTGCAAATTATTATTTTCTAGTTACTTGGTACTCTAGTTACATTAGCTATTGATCGATCTTCTAGAAATTTTAGGATGGATAGTAGGCATTGTAATGCAATTTCGGAGGATCTCACTGCACATTCTTATTATCTTTACATACTATTATCTATTTTAAAGATCGGAACTATGGTTTCTCGTAACTTTTACAAGTTGTGATCGGAAACCTTAGTAACATATTTTTATATTATTGTGACTATTATTATGAAAACTCATTCTATTTATATTCATGAATGCGGAAATAGATCGCGCTTTTTAAAAACTATTCTATTTGAAGATGTTCCGAACAGGAGAAAGAAGATCCTTTAAGAAAGAATTCCAAAATAAATAATGATCCTGAATGTAGAGAAGAAGTCGATCGCGAAACGAAAAAACAGATCCACTTTGTGAATTTTCGCTAAGTTACTAAAATAACTCTCTAATTCGCGCTTTGACGGTGGAATCATCGCCCTGAAGAGTTTCCTCGAGCCATATGGTCTTCCTTTTAGGCTCGATTACGTCTTTTACGTAGCCTCTTTCCTTTTTCCGACGCCCTATTCCATCGCTAAGCATCTCCTCTTCAGAGCATTCCTCCGTTCCTTTTGACACCGCCGCGGATTCTCCATGAGTTTCCGCCATTTTGCATCAATTACCATCTCTTCGGGAACACTTCCTATCTTCCCTTTTGTTTCCATTCACACTCCGATCTTTTTATCAACTCCTCCTTTCCGATGCCCGTCGCCTCCTCTTAGCATCTCACTTCTCACCGCACTTCTACAGAGACCGCCAGCCAAAAGGTCCGTGACGTCAAATAAAAAAAAGAAGAACTCTTTTCGAGCATGCGCAGAAAAGTTACGCGGTTTTGCGAAAGAGTGGTGGTGGCGGCGAAGAAGGAACGGCGAGGACTTCGCGGCAGGCATCGGTCGCGGAAGGTCGTGGGATCGAGCCCTTAAAAGACATTACCCCATTCGGAATCGAGCGGGGAGAGTAGTTCTTCGTAAGAACGGGAGGGGATTGAGGGGAAGGAGGAGTCACTGAAAGCTGCCCGAGAAGGTTCTTCCGCCGAGATCGCATGAGATGAGGGTCGGAGTCCGTGGCGAGAAGACGCAACCGGCATTGGATCGATCGTTGCCTCCGTGGTAATTAATCGGCCCTCGGGGGCCGAACGCGACGACGTCGCCCCGACCGCCCCTTCTGCAGGTCATGATCTCGGCCCTCGTCACCATATCCATAGCGGCCTCGGAGACGGTGGGCTGTGAGTCGAGGGCCCGGGGGCCCCCGGGATGCGAGAAGGGGTGTACGGCGACCCCCGTCCCTCCGCCGAGGGAGTACACCGAGGGCGATGGGACGGAGGACGGCATGACCTCTTGGAATGTGTTCCCCGCATACATTAGGACCACGTCCACGTTGCTGTGTGCCATCATACTGGGGGTGGGCGTGGCGGGAAACGTGATGGTCCCGTTGGTGATCCTGAGGTCGAGGGACATGAGGAACTCCACCAACGTGTTCCTCGTGAATTTGTCCGTGGCGGACCTTCTGGTGCTTCTAGTGTGCGCGCCGACCCTTCTGGTGGAGGTGTACTCGCGGCCGGAGGAGTGGATCTTGGGACCTCATATGTGTGAGTAGAGTTTCTCCTCGCCGGTTTTGAGATAGGAGGAGGCACTACCTGTCCTTTAGCGTGCGACTGGTTTTGCGGTCGTTTTTTATCGTGCCGACGAATTGCTGGCGTCCGCTGGGTCGACTCTTCTTTATGTCCCGTGACGATTTAGAGTTGCCGTTTAACGTGTGGGAATTGTGCATCGAACGTTGTTTTTGCATAGTGCGATTTGTTATTTACTTTTTGTTGCTAGGTATTATTCCGGTATATTCCGGTATCTTGGGCCGCGGTATTATTTTTCGGTGGAAGATATTATAAGGACACACGTACTTAAATGTGTAGAAGTCTACCAACTACTTTTTATTCGAATTCTTTGTTCAGATATGACCTCTCTATATGCTGAAGGAATAGCTCAAAGTAAATTATTAAAATAGGGTTGTTCGCAGGCAATTACGCGTAAATTTAAGTTATAAACTCTTAAATGGATTTATGACTTTACAGCTATTTGTGAACTCAAAGAAAATAAATGTTAATTTCATTGTTGATAAATTAACAACAATATTGACTACCCGAAAAGCAATCTGTGAAAACCTAATCTTCTTGTTCCACTTCTTCGCGGTATACTAATTTAATCTTCGACAAAGTGTACACAGTTCAGTTCATTAGAACCAGAAAACTTTAAGACTGCGTCTTTGAAAAGGACTCATTCAAGCGTTAGTGTTTACATGAGAGCTTAAAAGAATCTGCAATAGTAAGTGCTCGATGTATTTGCTGTTAGTTAAAAACAGGAGTTTGGTTCTACACGAGAATATAAATGCGTGAGTTACACTTTCCTCGTAATATCTCGGTTCTCTTAAGGAATGGAAACTTTAAGAAGAACAGATATTTTGGCCTTAATTCGACCAGTCTTTATCTCTTCGAATGTGACATGGAAACGGAAACTTGCGGCGAAGGAGTTCTCGACACCACCAACGTAGAGGAGGTCCCATCTCTGAATCGAAAGTGACCGCAGGGCCTTTTTCCCACTCGTGAATCACTTCGCGGAAAGAGACCTGTTGTTGCGCACTCGGATTAAAATCCCACTGTTATGAATTCGCTTTAAAAATAGACTTCCGATGATTTACCTTCAGATTCGGGTCCAAGATACGTTTCCATGGGTTGGTTATTTTCGCGCATTTACGTTCGTATTAAAAAAAAGAAAAACAAATTGGGCAGTACCAGAAGCACGATGCGGCCACTCGGTCTGATTCTTTCGCTTGTCATTTCCGTGGTTGATTGTTATCCATCTCGCGGAACTGTCGGTCCAAAAACTAGATCGTTGGTCTATAGGTTTGCCATATGGAAGGAATCGGTATTGGGTTGTTTTATATTTAGATTGGTCGAATGCCCGTGGTGGATATGTTGCGGTGATGGATTTATTGGTTTTGTATCTCGACACCGGAAAGTTTTGAATTTGTCAAAACTTTGGAGAGTCCAATTTTTGCGAATCCTTGCGGAACTGGGTTCGAGTCCTTGTCATAGCTGTTTTTATTCTTCTATGTTTTATTCAATTGAAGTTCGTTCATTTCTCGTAATGGAATTCGGTGTTAAATGTTTTATTTTGCGTTGTTCAACTGTCACAACTTCCTTCCAGTGTTTACTCAATTGTCTGAGCTTAAGAGTGGTTACACAATCTTAAAGTTTACTGTGACATTGTAGAATATTCATTTAAATATTCCATGATGTATTAAAATATATGTATATATATCCCCTCCAATGCATAAAGTTAAAAAAAAAACATAGTTTACGTAGCATAGTCGATTGAAGTCTCTGAGAACTTTGAAGATCTAACAAAGATAAAAACAGTTTGAATTTTAGGACTTAGATCCGGAATCTGTTGGCAAGCAGAAGAAAGGGAAAAATAAATGTCAAAATGATATAGTTATGGTCATAAATCTCTTCGTACCGAATGAATTTTTGGAATCTGAATTTTTACGTATTTGTATAATGCGTATAATTTTACGTATACATGTAAAGTCGAATTCTATTCTATCCTGTACTGTGCTTTTGATTAATAGGCTTGTAATTTTTGGCTAATTAATGGATATTTTCCAATACTTCTTCCATTTATAGCAGAGAAGATAAACTTTCGTGATCGAGGAAAATTTGTTCGTAATCGAGTTACGGAAAATTATGATAAAATCGCAACGTAATCTCTTTAGGAAATCATCTGTTCTTAAACGATTGTTTAGACAAAGAGGCGGCGTATCGATCCTTTTAAAGTTTCCTTTTCGCGATTGAAGTAGGAGATAAGATCGAGGACCTAGTCTTTTATATCGCTCTCGTATCCGAAAGCGGTATCATCATAAGACGCAGGAAATTCCGATGTCAGTTCCTGGCGAGAAAAAAATACGCTCGAAGCCCGCGTCAAAGTGTGATTGCAATACGTCTTTGGCTCACCAATTACTCGTGTCTGCTTATTTCTCTGAGGAATACTTTCTTAATATACTCTGCGGTTCCTAAAAAAATTCACGCCTATGATAACTGTATTCTTTTGTAGAAGTTCTGTTGTTTTTTCCGCATTTTTTTGTCTGAATACAGTACGCATTTGCTTATATTTGATCTGGAGTGATATTAAACATAAGGAACATGGAATGGGTGTTGCTTAGATATGCTGAGAATAACCCCCAAGGTAGAAGGGACTTGAAAAAAGTCTGACGAGACCCGGGTTCGATTCCCGATCCCGTTAGAATTTTTAAAAAGTCCCCTTTACCTTAGGGTTAATAATTTTCGTCGGTTTCCCTCGTGTTATTCTTTTGTTATAATCGAATTACGAATTCAGAATTTATTAGCGGTGACATCAGCTAATAGTCCGCAATTTGATTAACTTGATTGGACAATATATTCGTCTGAATTAGGCTCTGAAAGTGGACCGATTAATTATAATAATTCGATAAAATATAATCGATTATTCAACTAGAGTTACGTCAGAGTTTTGTGTGGGTAAAAGGAGGCGTATTTCTGTGGTTTAAGGGAGAGCTTTCATTAGATCATTTCGGCAAGATGACGCGGTGTATACGTACTTAATAGTTTATGGATGAACCCTTAACTGAGCATATATTCATAATCAGTTTAAGTATAATCGTCACGTGTAATTTTAAGTTGTTTTTTTCATATTGCTTTCACGGACCTGATATTCATGAATGAACCACAGAGGTATAACGTCAATCAATTACACTTTTATGTGCTTCGCAACTTTTGTTTCTCGATTATATTAGCTTATATATGTTTGAGGTATAATTAAATCTATTCCCGATGTGCTCCTTTTAATTGTCTATAAAAGTTAATTGCCACGGAGGATCGAGCAGTTCCAAGTTTCAGCAGTTACGTAATAGTAAACATAATTCTGCTTTATTAAACACGGCGTTAAAAATTAGGAATTTAAGAAACGAATTTTTTAAAAGCAAAAAATAAAAACTGGAACTGTGTGGGTTTTATGAATGAAAATTTTCTCGAGATAACAGAGCATTAGATTTTTCGCATGCCAAATAATTTTTTATTACTTTTTTCCTCATAATCGTCTCAAAATTTCTCCTCATTATTAATTGTTATAGTTTTTACGTATAACAATTCATCCACCAGTATTAGAGTCAAGGAAGAATTCAAGCCTTTATTGTATGAACGAGATTCGTAACTTTTAAATAGTTATCAATACTTTTATGATACTATTATAATCTTTTTATGAATGTGATTTTATTGCTCTTATTGCTTATACGTATACCGCTATGCACCAATAATCCGTATCACTTTATTCCACAAGCGAACTATTTTTTTCGTTACAAATTTGACATCAATTATCTCCCCTTAATTATTACGAGATGAATGTAAAGAGGGTCTACAATTTTATGGAAAGTGTATCTTAGCTTCCTGTATTTGAGATTCATGAATGGCTAGTGGTGACACGAAGATTAATTGTCCCTTAAACGACTCGAATCGTTTCCTTAACTCGTTGGTGGCGACCGTCGTCTGTAGGACGGATGTCACTATAAAGGATGAATGCACCACATAAGTGCATCCACGACTTTCTCACGGTTCGACCGTTTCCTACTTTTTATCGCGTGATAGATTTCTTTTTGCATGGACGCCGTAGAAGAGTTTCTTTTTATATAACCCATTCCCCGCGAAGCTACTCTTAAAATCCACGACAGACCATATGGGGATAAAAATTCAATCGGGAATTTTTTTGTAGAACGAGGTTTTCCTAGTTGAGAAAGAAACCATGGTAAGCGTAGACATCTTCTTGTCCTATTCCAAGTTTTTTTTTAATCTCTCGTATACTGAGGAGTCGTGTTTACCGTTTGTTTGAATAGCGGAGTACATACTGTATTTGGATGAAAGAGTACGCGGAAGAAATTTTTACTTGTTACGTAAATAAATATGCTTTAATTCGCACTAAATAACACCATTATAAAGATTTGATAAAATGAATTCAAATTAACCCTGGTTTAAAGGAACGTCAAAAAAGTGTAAAAGGATCGGGACTCGAACCCGGAACTCCCAATGTACAATCGGATGCTATTACCACTGAGCTATCTTGCCAGAAGTTTCAGATTTGTTGAGGGATACTTCGCTGGTTACTTTTCTCACGTCTATCAATTCCTGGTTTTATACCGATCCGCATGACTTTTCACGTTAAAACATCCTTATCCCTTTGCCAAGAGTTGAAATGTTTATAGTTTTCTGTTTACCTTGTTTTAGTTTATTTGACGCGTCGGAACTTACTCGGAAGATATCATTTCATTTTGTTGTACGTGATGTTCATCATCAAAATCAAAGTCGAATCTTGCGTATTCGTCTGGCCACGTAGATTTATCTAAGGAATATATATATATATATATATATATATATATATATATATATATATATATATATATATATATATATATATATATATATATATATATATATATATATATATATATTACGTGTTCTTCATTGATTTAATACGAGTAAAGGTGCTATTGAACCTGTCTCTCAGTTAATCATAATCGTCTACCTTCACGATTCATTTCTCCTCTTCATTCAAATAAAATTATACATTTCAAAATTTCTTCCGTGTGTACGTCTTTTAGTATACGTCATACGTCTATTATTAACGGACAACATAGAGACCGGGTGTAGTCCAGTTCAACATTCAACCGAGAGATCGAAACAAGTTACGTACTATTACAATTAGAGAGATTTGCAAAGTTCTGGATGCCTCTTCCTCATGAATATCCATCTAAATGATACATAAACACTATTCTTCTTGATTCAGTTTCTTTAACTACGAAAGATCATTCTCTGATTTAATCAGAATCTTTCGTTCCATTGAGATTAGGATCGGAGAAGTAATTTTCTATATGAATTCCGTTTTATCATTCGCTTAAACCGAAAAGATTTATAAGATGTTTTGAAATCCCGCTGTTTATGGAACTCGTTACCGCTTTATTAAAATACGTCTCTAGAGTCAGCATCCTTTGTGAATCAAATAGTCGAGTTGATTAAAATGCGAGTACAAATCGATTCGCATTCTGTCATTCAAACGGAAAACTATTACAATAACGTTTCCAATTCACGATCTGAAATTCATCCGATACTCTTCCACACCGCAACGAATTTCGAACCCCGAATGCATTTGATTGCTTCGACGCTTTGTAGCGATTGCATTGCGGGATAATGCTCCCGAGAAAAAAAATCGGGAAATCTCGGCCGTAGTAACAAACGCGATTGTTACCGGCTCAGAGGGAAGAACCGTATCGAATACTCTTCGAGGTCTATATCCTCAACTTTTTTTACCTGGTTACGCGAGAAACTGTGGTACACGTTCTCAATAATCATTATTTGAAATGCATTTTGTTTCCCTGAACTCGGGGGAGTTTTTTTGAATCTCGAAAGACTTCCTAGGAAAACGATAAATTCAATTTTATTATTCGAAAACGTATGATGAAACTTACGAAAGAATACCCTACATTCACTTCACAATGATTATTATCGTAAAAGTTAAATCGATCGTGAGAGGAATGACTATAATCAATCTTTCTTTCCTGTGAAAGCACGGATTCAGCTTCATTTCCATGCCATTAATCAATTACAATCAATGAAATTGTGTTCCATACGCTACGGATATCGTATTGGTTTGTTAGAAAAAGTACGACTTAAAATTTTATTCAGACGAGGACTCATTGTAAGGGAATTATGGGAAACGTAATGCAGTGGTCGCACACGCTCATGATACCGTGATTGAGTCAATCTTCCACGTGTATCCCAATAGGCTTGTCGTCTCGGCTTTTGGATACATTAAAAACCCTTCCTAACTCACGTATGAGAATTACGCAATAATTTCCCATGTCCTTGGGTTTAAAAATCACGTTCAAGATCCACGTCCATCATCCTCACGCTTCAAGAGGGAATTAACGCTTCAATCTTAATTCCTCGGTGGATTAATTGAGTGATGCTGATTAAGTGGCTTCTCACCATAAGCAGAACTAGTCATCAACAGAATCACAGCTCGCTTTCCCTTTATCTCGTTAAGGCACATCGTTCTTTCCTATGAGTTGCTTAGTCATCGTACTCAGTTAACTGAGGAAAACGCATTCAGTTCTTTCTTCTCTCTAGCGCATCCTTGAATTGAGATTGAATTGAACTGTGAGTGAGGAATACGTATTTGTGGTCACAAACCAATTCTACTACGACTTGAAGGATAAATATTTGAACGCTGGAGACTTTTCAAACGAAACACACCGAGTAAAAAATAAGTTGATAGTGATTTGAATCGGAGCTTGATCGACGGAATAATGGAGTCGTACGTAAATTGCATATCGGAGATTGATTTACTTCTTCGTGATCTAACATGAAATCTGTTTTTCTCTCGAGTGTCCACATAACTCGTATTTTCAATCCTCATAATCCCATTCGAATGTATTTTATCAATATTTGGATCCTTGATCCTTGAATTTAAAACTGTTACCTTTTATTTTGGGTCATTTACATAAATCTTGCATATACTTCATTATAATGATAACGTTTACAATAGAAAGTTTGCGGAAGTATACAGGTACATATCGGTTTGAGCAACTTGAAAATGGATTCTTTATTTTGATTCAAAATATGATATATTTGTCATTCATGGATTTCCAGTTTAGATTGTACAATGCCTGATAATTATGTTCGATCTTCAGGGATTATTTACGAGTAAACGTAAAAAATGTGCGCATCAAACTCAGAATTGACGACATTAAAACCCAATTCCCTTCGGTTACGCCAAATCATGTATCGTAGGCCCATATTTACGAGCTATTCTTGTACCCACTTCCGCTCATGAGCTTTATTACGCGTTAACTTGTAAAAATTCCTGTTGGGTGTGCACAGGTGCTCCTGGCGTCATCAGCCCCGTCGTTCTCCAATGGCCTAACTTCTCCAGCGCATTTCAAAAGCGGACTTTTGGCAATGGGACTGTGCCTCTCTGTTTTACTGCCATTGACACCCCCGTCACGCGTATGACCACACGCACGCACGCAATGACCACCCAAATGCCTTTTGGGATACTTCTGCGCCCTTTACGCTGCACTTCGGACAAGTATCGCACTCAACAAAGTCGGAAGTACTACTCTTTAGGAGATTGTTTGTGCGGGTCTCCGCTAGGATCGCCCCTTTCCATCTCTCTTTTGACGATGCCAAATTCGAGATATTGCAGTCTTTGATGCACTCTTCTCGCTTAAGGACCACAAAGGATCTTTGTAGGGTAATCCGCTTGCGGTCAAAGTAAGGGTACGAATTGAAGTTTTCGCTTTGAACAATGCAAAGCTGTCGGAACGAGAAACAAACAATGAAAATTTCAACGACCGCTTAAGTTGCCCGGATATCGTTTATGGTGAATTTTGTTGCTCTTTTTTCCTAGCTTGGACAGAATACTATTTTAAAAGTGGAACAAGAGTTTTAAAACCGTAAAAAGTCTGTAAACTAGGGGTCGAAAACCTCTTTAGTTCTCTTGAAACTGTTTCAAAAGAAGCATCCTCTGTTGCATAAGACCGCACCACTCAATACTGCTTCTGATTGGGTACTCTCGGATGATGCAAGGCTTCAAATCTTCTTTAATTTTGAACTAATCCTATTAATTCACTACGTTATATATCAATATATATTTTTTATTTATTTTATTATTATTTTACCATCAAAAGGTTTGAATAATATTAAATATCAACTTATTCAAATGTAAATAATGTCATGTCGTAGAAAAAGAATAATCCATGGTCCGGGCCGTGAGATAATTACTGTTTTCATTTATTTTATCTAACATTTGGCTTTATGTTAATTATTAAACGATTTGGTTTATCATTATTATTCATTACGAAATTAGTTTACGATGTCACCTTTATTTTTAATTTTTTCGGTCTAAGATTGATTCGAAATATTCCCTATCATCAAAGCTGTGTGACAAGGGAAGGTCGATTTTAAATTTCTCAGATGAATTAGTTTTCGATGAATATAAATTAGTTTTACTATTAATTGTTCAAGTTGTTGACCTATTTCTACTCTTTTTCGATTTTTAAAATCAATTCCATCCATAACTTGAAGATTGGAAATCGGAAGTATTCTTATTATGTGTACTCTTATTCTTATTTATACAGAATAACTTCCAAAAATATCTTTAATCAAACTTATTCTGGCTGAGAATAGGAATATATCGTGTATAAAGTAGGATAATCAATAATAATAATAATCAACCTTAAATTGATCATAAAGTTTTTTCTAGTACTATAAATTATTATATATTATAATAATAATAATGTGATTTGAATTATGTTAAAATATTCTGAAACTATTAACGTGTGATATCAATAATTATCGATACTTTTGTTAACTAATGAATCTACTTTAATAAATTCTAATAAATTAATTATTATTAATTAATAATTAATATATTATTCAACCAGTTATACATGATGTACAAATGTTTACATGGAAACTCAATGGAATCATTGAGAGGATAAAATAACAACCACATTTTCTTTTAGTTTCATAAATTTAACTCTTAAATATACCTGTCCAGATTTGGTCAGATGTTTACTCTAAATTCCTTCCGCTTTCCGGACCGGAATGAATGTTAATCTGTATATCGTTGCCACTTAAAAAAGGGTTTGGGAAAATGAATTAATTTGGAGTTGCGGGCAGCCAATAGGAGTCGCTCCGAATTGACTGCGGAGGATTAGAGATGG